>OX459112.1:166553126-167882758 GCA_949775065.1 Brachyopa scutellaris | reverse complement strand
ATCTGTCTGGTGGCAAGGCAGGTAGTTCCACCTTCCCATCTAGCATCGGTTTTTATTGACTGTGTCAAATTTGAGTGCTAGCTTTTAAGCAGCGAAGGTCATACCTATGTATATTCTTTTGTCAGGTAGAATAGGTATTGTTGTTTCTAGTTTAGCGAGCTCGTCAGCTTTACAATTCCCTGAACTATCTCTGTGCCCCGGCACCCTACAAAAGTGAATATTAAACTGCTTAGACATCTCTATAAGAAAATGACTTGGGAGTGGTCTTAGAAGTGGATGAAACTGATTTCAGAGATTTCAAGGCCGCCTTACTATCCAAGAAAATGCTAATATGGTTAGTGGATATTACATTCCTCTTGCCCCAGGACAGTGCTTCCGAAATTGCCATGATCTCCGCTTGATACACGCTACTGTGATCAGGGAGGCGAAAGGAGAGATTTAGTTTTAATCTGTCTAAGTAAGAAAACACCATCATAGGTTTTAGAGCCATCAGTGTAGAAGAAGTGTATCGACTTGTCTGTTATAGCTCCTAAGTCATCCCAGAATAGTGACCTTAAAGTCTTTATCAAAATTGGGCTTTGGTACAGCATAGTCTATGTTTTCGGGGAGAGTTTAGTGATCTAGAATTGTGGAGTGACCAGTGTAGCTCCTGGACCATTGTGCAATGGTTGTGAGTCTTATGGCTTTAATGGCTGCCATATTCTCATACCGGTTGTATCAAGGGGTGGGAGATAAAGTAGGATGTCTAGTGCCGCGGAAGGTGTTGATCTAAGTGCTTCAGAAATACACAGGCGGTAGTCTTTGTACTTTCCGCAGACTGTCGCGAAATATAGCTTTGTGTACCAGACATGTCTACCAGACAATTACGCAATACATCAGAATCGGTCTGATAACAGACACACGGAGCCAATGGGTTTTGCGGGGCTGAAGTTCGCGTTTGCCGTCGATGGCCTTTTTGCAAGAGTAGCGGGCTATGGAACCTTTATTTACTCTTTCCTGGATATTGAGTTTCCAGCTAGGATAAGACCTAGGTACTTTGTTTTGTCGGTGAAGACTAGTTTGCTACCGTACAAAGAAGGGGGTCTATTTGAGGGATTTTGTATTTTCTAATGAAAAGAACCAGTTCCGTTTACTGAGGGTTAACTCCTAGTCGGCCCATTCCGATAATCAGTATATGTTATTTTCAATTGTAAAACTAAAATATGTTTCCTTAAATAATGCATTCAAAATGAACGAATTCCACAGATAACAGGTTATAATCCATTTGTTTTAACGATCGCAAATGGCATTCAATTAGAAAACTAATTGGTTTTCTTTCTACTTAACAGTTTATCGAGAAACCATTAGGTACTAGTCATAGGCAAACAACGTCAAACGAAAACAAAGAACTCATACATAGCCCACCTTTATGTCTAGCGATCATTTAGTAGTAACGTGTTAAACACTTGAAAGGTTAAAAGTTTACTCCTCCAATAGAACATGCAGATTCTGAGTGATCACGTATCGTACGTGATTCGAAACAAATTCAGAACGTCATTCGATCATTTCATAAGCTATTAGAAGGGAGTTTACCCTGTCTGACGGAGCATACTCATAAAATAGGTAGACATTTCTCACAGGAAACAGAAGAAAAATAAACATAAAACTCCCCCTAGCCCCAAGAATGCCACACCGTAATTTCATGGGAAGAAAAGTACCTCAAATGACCTATGTCAACCTGACATTCCAACCGCACCAAGACATTCCCCAGCCGAAAATTAATCATCATCTTGGAGATTCATTAAGCAAACATTTATCTTTCATCTAAGTACTAAGAAAAATATTTAACTCTAATCGCGCACCAAATGATTCCATTGTGTTGTGTGTTTTGCCCCCAAAAAGAGGAAGGTATATCTCCTACCAGCCGCCTGCGTAAACTGGTAGCCCTTTAACAATGCGGTCAGCCAGACAGAGCGTCTCCGATTCTTTGTACATTGTACAGGCATTGTCACCATTTTTTTTTTTTTTTATTTGGTTGAACCTTTTTCGTTGTCTTCCAGTGAAAAAGATTATTCGTTGTCTGTTTTTTTTTGTGTCTTGGTTCTAAATGTATTGACATACTCGTATCTTATCAGATCAGGCGAAGAAAAAAGGGCATAACCAGCAGGGGTGTGACTTTCTCTTTCTCGAATCCGAATCGGATTCCATTGAACTCGGCAATATCGCAGCAACGATAAAAGCGTATCATCACATTCCTCAGCCGATTAGGAGCGCACAGACAGTTGAATAATTTCGCAAAATCAGCTCAGTTACCAGTCAGTTGTGCCAATTAACGAGTAACATCATTATTCACCGGCTATATGGTCGCAAATCAAAATTAAAATCTTCCCGCTAATTAATTGCCTAATCAAGAGTCTGATTCACACAAATGAAAAAAAAAAACAACAACAAAAAAAGAAACGAAAACAAAGCAAAGGTAAAGAAACTAACAGAATTTCTTAACGAGGAAATCAGCAAAAATAAACTGAAGCTGATTATTGCGCGATAAGTGAACGAGATACATAGATATACTCCACTTTGCTTCATAGTAGGTATCTTCTAGGAATTTGGAGCAACAAAAAAAAAAAACACTTTATCTATGTTTTTAGCCAATGAATCATTTTAATAATAAAATAAAATAAACATGATAAATCCAACAGAATGAGTACTTTAGACACAAACAGATACATTTTAAATATATAGACCGGAAAATATGCGCAATCAGTGTCAATAGAGTTGGAATGATGATAACTCTCTGTTTGCATTTCACTTTTATCAGAGGTGAGTGGCGAATCAGCATTTTTTTACCGAATATCACAAACTGGCGCCAGCAAATGTAGACCAGGAATTTTTGTTCTTAGTGGAGATCGCACAAAGGTCACAGCTTCTGAGTACCACCTTTTACTTAAAAAAAAAAAACCTTTTTAAACATTCTGGCGATCACAATAGTTATAAAAAACAATTAAGTTTGGAAAACTTAAACCCGACTACGGGAAAAACCAACTAAAAAGTACGAAACAAGATGAAACGAAACAGAGTACAGCCGTGGTCGAATGCCGCTTTGTCCAATGAATGCGAAATTATATAAATACGTTATTGTAACGGCATACGACCACGGCTGTACTCTGAAAATCATTGTTTCGTTTCATCTTGTTTCGTACTTTTAAGTTGGTTTTTCCCGTAGTCGGGTTTTAGTTTTTCAAACTTACATTTTTATTTATAACTTTTTAGTTTCAAAAAATATGTAGTGTATGTATAAGAAAGCAATGTCGCGTTCTACTTGTCAAATCCTTTCATTTGATACCCATAGTAAGGAGGTAGTAAAGATAACAGAAATCCGCCATCATGGGGCCGTCCGCCGTATTGAATCTAGAATTACGTCATATCGTATTGTAGTCTACTCACTATGCTCTTTCATTTGATACCCATACTCAGGAGGTAGTAAAGATAACAGAAATCCGTCATCTTGGGGCGTCCGCCATATTGAATTTAGAATTACGTCATATCGTATTGTATCATACTCGCCAAGTCCTTTCATTTTATACCCATATTCAGGAGGTAGTAAAGATAACAGGAATCCGCCATCTTGGGGCCGTCCGCCATATTGAATCTAGAATAACGTCATATCGTATTGTATCATACTCGCCAAGCCCTTTCATTTTATACCCATATTCAGGAGGTAGTAAAGATAACAGAAATCCGCCATCTTGGGGCCGTCCGCCATATTGAATCTAGAATAACGTCATATCGTATTGTAGTCTACTCACCATGCTCTTTCATTTGATACTTATATTCAGGAGGTAGTAAAGATAACAGAAATCCGCCATCTTGGGGGCATCCGCCATATTGAATTTAGAATTACGTCATATCGTATTGTATTCTACTCGCCAAGCCCTTTCATTTGATACCACTATCAATGCGGTTGTAAAGACTAGTCGGGTAAAAAATAAAAAAAAGGGGTAGTCTGCCATTTTGCTTGTTGCGCCCGCCATATTGAATTTTCATGTGACGTCACATAGCCTAGTACACTCCCCGGATACGGACGAATCCAACGACACCTCATTTATTGAAATCGGTTCCGCAGTTTAGGCTGTACGAGGTGACATCCTTACATACATACAAACAAACAAACAAACAAACAAACCGAGCCTGTTAAAATCATAACTCTTCCTCTGCGTAGTCGGGTAAAAATGTGTTTTAAGGCTTGAGGAGTGAAGACTTTGGACGTGATGTATTTATATATGCCCACGTTAACTCATCGTGATGCTACAAGATAAACTCTTCTTCTTTCAAGGGTCACCTCGCATGTAAAAAGATATTCATCAACTTAGCTTCATTCGGTACTTGCAAAGTATCTGTCGTCTTTTTATCACCCACCTTCGAAATTCAGTTATCGGTTACGAAGTTCATTAGCTTAACGATACAGTTTTCGGTAAGTTCTGGAAGTCCTAGATTCTTTCTAATTTTTGGGGTTATTTTATTTGTCATTTCGAATGGGATGGATACTAAAGCCTCAACTATGATAGTCGAAAGCAATCGGAAACTGCTGTCGGAATTCTTCGTTAAGTTTTCTGTCAATTGCGCAAGTACTCATAATAGAAGTATGTGAACGGAAGCGATGTACACAGCTGTTAAAGTCAAATGTCAAATTTTCGTTCGCAAAAGTGATTAATCGAAGCAAAAATGTATTATGGTCGTACAATACAAGTTCCTTGTCTTTGCACAGTTAGGTACGTCGACGTACGCACTACCCAGTACCCATACTACTATTATAGTTTGGCCTTAAGTATTCTAATTATTATTGACAGACGGTTTATTGCTGTCAAAAAGAATAAATCCAGAACCGTGCGCTTTAAGGCGCTTTCCTGAGACCCGGTGTCCAACATGTTGGACATCAAGTTGTTAGAGCGAAATTTACGGTTTAAGCCTAAAGTACTATACATCTTATAGTTGGCAGCTATGAAATTTGTATTCGTTAACATTTTAGTGTGAAAATGACGTTGTTTTGGAAGCAAAACATCGCAGGTAAAGTTTTGTGAATATAGTGTGAATTAGTAGTGTTTTTGTGCAAAATTAGGGTGATCTTATTTGTGTAATGAAAAATAATGAATATTTAGGAAATTAAGTTTGGGTATAGTTAAAAAATTGGGTTTCACGTACACAGCAATATATTGAACATTGGGTTTCAGTGCATGCAAATGTAATACTTTGGCGGAAATGAAGGTCTTCTTGGGCTCCACTATCTTAATGTCCGGTCTAAAAACTGGTACCTATTGGTACCTCGCTCTATATGTCATAAGAGGTATAATTAAAAGATGTGTGGTATTAAATTGACAGATATCTACTATCGTGCCATGAGTACCGTGGTTAGTGCGTTGGACTGCTATGCAATGCTGTCCGGTTTCAATCCCAGCACGGGTTCAGCAACAACACATTTTTTCACCTCTTTCGAATATCTGACGAACAATCAAAGAGTATCATTTGTCACGATTGAGCTTCTCAACTCGGAGCCGGCAAAAAACTGTAGGTCCCTTCCATTCGTGCAAAAATATAACACGCACACACAAATGGTTGCGAGAAGCAGGTCCAGGTTCACCCCTTAGTAAGCTACTATCGCATTGCGACGGAAGAAAATGGGCTGTAAAAACGAGTTGCCATTTCGTAGACTTAGCTTTGGCTAATTCTTGGATTTATAAAATGGAAATCGCCATTTTTTTTATTGCTGGACTCGAATTATTTCGATAATAATAGCGAGATGCTTCTGCGAGTGAATAAAAGAAAGAAGACCTCGACAAATCCTACTACTCCACAAAGCCCGAAATTTACGTTTGTATCTTCCTATATTTCAAGACAACAAAAATGCATCAAGGTGCAAGAACAAAAGTTGCAATCTACGAACAAAATTTGAATGTTTGGCTTGCTAACTATTGTTAACAGCTAAGAGTAAGCATCGGGAAATGTGTTAACGGAGATGCAAGCAGAGCAAGCCTTTCATTCGACCTCTGCAAGTGAATGTGAATCGTCGTTAGTTGAGAAAATAAATAAAAATGTTTCATTTAATTATGGAACAGGCATGCTGACACTGAAACTTATGCCCTCGCTTCAAATCAAAGGAACGTAATGCTTGGGCAGTATTCAGGGAAATAAAAGGAGGAAATATTAAAATAGAAAATTACATATATGTAGAACTGGTAGAAAACTTAGTGGATAGGTTTAATATATGTATTAGGTTGCAGGATGTCCCTAAAACTACATGTTCTTCACTCTCATTTAGATTTTTTTTTAGTGAACACGTGGAGAGCGTTAGTGAAGAACATGCTGAGATGTTTCCCTAAGACATCACTTCAATGGAGGCCGGTACCAGGCAATTGGTTGCCAATATGATGGGCGACTACGTCTGGCTCCTAAAAAGGGGCAGTTCGAAAGTTCACAGTAGGAAAACCAGAAAACCACTGTTCTAATCAATTTTGTCTTAAATCTTATTAGGTATTATGTTCAATTCTTTTAAACAGTTTAAATTAATTTCATTAGTTTAATTAGATTGAAGTGGATAAACAAGTTTTAAGTCATTCAAATATTATTTTATATAATCAATTTGTGGTCGACTAATTTTTGCGATGAATACACATATAATCGAACCACATTAAATCTGAATTGCTATAATTTATTCTGATTGCAGTATTAACTTAATTTCAATTTAATTTTATTTTAATAAATCGATATTGTATTCTATTAAAAGATTTGACCACTTGTTTTGGATATTTTGACGTTAAGGTATTTTTTTTTAAATTAATTTAATAAGTACATAATTATGGATCTATACCGAAATTCCATGTAACAATCAATTGCATACATATTTACCTACAAAACATATATGTATGTACATATATTGTTGGGAGTAATACTTTTTTTATTTTAAATACTATTTAAACGCCCACTCACTGAATGGTAAATGCGCAGATAATATGGTAAAGCAGATGGCTTTAAATAGGTCTGTTTGGTAACTCAGGAATTCGTACACATTCCTAAGATTCTTACGAACTTCCTGTTTGGTAACCGAAAAGGCTAAATTCTTTTGATGAAGTTGAGGATCTCACCGGTGGAGACCTTACGAAGTTCTATGGGAGTTAGGATTTCTCTGTGGAAGTTTTGTCTCCTGAGGGCACAAAGTGACATGAAGTCACATAAAATATGCTCCGCAGTTTCGTCGTCTTCCATGCAAAGACGACATTCAGTTTCCTGAATGAGACCTATTTTGTTAAGGTGATATCGAAGATGGCAATGCCCTGATAGAAATCCCACTAATCTTCTGATATCATTTCTACTGAGGAGTAGGTTGTTTCTGAATTTATTTTGGAAGAATTTAATGGCTCTTTTAGCCTGACGAAGACCCTGGATATTTTCCCAAAAAGAGATACACATGTTGTTTTCCCAACTTTTGATTTTTAAGTTAATAGCTGAATTTGGAATGTTACAAAACTTCTCAGGGCCGATAAAGGAGTCAGCCGAACCTTTCCAAGCCAGTTCGTCAGCTTTTTCGTTTCCATCAACACCCTCACGTCCGGGCACCCACCAAAGTTGGACTTTGTTTCTATGGGAGAGGTCTTGGAGAGTATTGAAGCAGTTCAGGACTGATTTGGAGTCAATCAGGTTTGAGCCTAGTGCTTTTATGGCTGCATCCGTATACGGTATACCACTTGTTACTTTTAAGGTCTGAAGTAGGATTTTTATAGTTCCATGCTTCACGGCTTGGGATCACTGTATCGAACCTCCTCCCGAAGCATAAAGCTTTTGGTAAGCGGTCATTTACCGCGCAGATCATGTCAAGTTGTGGGATTTCGGAGAGAAGATTCACCTGATCTGTGTGATCTATGTGGTTTATCTTCCCCGTTTGTAGTAGTCTGACAGTGCTGCTAATTGCCAACTTTTTTATGAAAAGGTGGAGTGGCGTTAGGCCAATGAGAGCTTCCATAGCGGCTGTGGGGCAAGTGCGCATAGCGCCTCAAGTGTCGAGGCAAGCCAATCTTTGTAGCTTTTGAAGCTTTGAAATGGTGGTTTTTTTCTTTAGTTTTGTTCCATCATACTACTGATGAGTAAGTGATAATAATAGGTCGTATCATCATTGTATATATACACTACAGTGTGTGACATTTGGGGTTATTCCCCAGGTCTTACCGTACAAATGAATTTTGTTTTTAACATGTGAGTTCCAGTTTAGTTTTTTATCAGGAACCATACCCAGAAATTTTACTTCATTGGAATACTCACTTGTGATGTTGTTAAGGGATATCTGGTTGGTCTAGAATCAGATTTCTTTTGCGGGTCAAAGGGACAAGAGTAGCTTTACTGGGGTTAATTAAGAGATTTTTTTTAGTGCACCAGTCATTAACTATCTTGAGAGCTGTTTGCATCGTGTTACAGACGTCTTTAGCATTTTTCCCTTTTATGGTGATGATGATGACTATGTCATCGGAATAACCAATTGTATGGTAGCCAAGCTTACTGAGCTTATCGAGTAAGTCATCAATGACGAGAGACCACAGTAGGGGTGAGAGTACACCTCCTTGTGGACAGCTGAAACTTATTTTTGAAGTGATACTTCTTTCTCGACTTCGGACGTTAAAAGGTTGCGTTAAGCGTTTAACGCGCAGATAGTATAACGTATGAGGGGAGAATAGCGAACAAATGGCAAAAAATCGAATATCTGCCTCTTCTCACAAATTCTTCTTCATTTGTACAAGATTACAGCTAAGATCGCGCGAAGATTTTTCAGGCTCTCTTTTTTTTTAATCGATTTTTTCGTATCGTTGCAAATTTGTACAAATATCTTTGCCAGCTGAAGGGTCTTTTTGAAATATTTCAGAAAATCTTTCCCACAATTACAACAAAATATCGCAAAAATCAAATTTATCATTCGCGACAGTATTCAAATTTTCCGCATAACTACGTCAACTACAAGTTTGCGTTCATTTTTGATGCAAATTCGTCCAAATGAAATTCTTTGAGGATCCTTACCACTGTCCTCGTCTGTTTTCGTTTTAGTGCTACTTCCCTCTTTCTGCATCTTCCACATACAGAATTGTGCACAAAAAAAAAAACCATTTAAGTGGGCATACGAAATATTTTGAGCCGGCTGAAGGCCATGGCAGCAGCAGTTGTAGGATTGCAGATTGCAGCAAAATCAGGAACACCAACAGGCAGCAGGCGGCAGCAAATAAAAATCTGGCTGCCATGTGAGTTGCAACGAAATTCACGTAGTCGCTTCAGTTCCTTCTGCCACTGTGCTGCGCTGCCGCATAGAATCAGTGGTGAGTAGGTATGATTGCTATGTGAATGCGCTTCCAGTTCAATGTTTCCCTTGCCCTCTTCTAAAGGCTTTCATAAAAGACAAACAGAATATAGAAAATAAAAAAAATAAAAAACTCAAAATACAAAAATGTTCTTTTCATATTTTTGTGAACGTCGCTTCGCGTCGCATCGACATCGTCGTCGTTGTCAAGAAGCTTCGCATTTTAAGCCAACGATCGCCTCATACAGATACGATACGATATTGCCGCCATATATTATCTGTGTATATTGTATCTGTGAATTTTAAAGGAATTCCAAAAAAATAAAACAAATCGCGAACATGTTTTTGCGCTCATGTTGTTTATACTCTCATTGAATGTTTTTTTTTTGTTTTTCAAATTCCTCACATTGCAGCGTTGTACTTGACGGAACGGATTATCGGACTGAAGTTGGGATGAAAAATTTTGCGGAATGTGAATGAAGATCATGAGTGTTATGGATGATGACATGGGGTCATAAGAAGTTCGCGGTTTTTATGTCATTTTTTCCCAGATCAGATTTCGGGAGCTGTTGACATTTTTGAAAATTTATTGCAGATGAATGAAAAAAAATTGCGATCTTAATTTGATTTTAATAAATCGACACATTGAAAAAGCCGTTTAAGGTTCGTATGACCTAAATTGACTAATGCAGCTTTCTAGCATTGCGATCAGGTTCATTAGAGCTCAACAACGGGCCAACGGACGGTGAAAAACAACATTTCCAAGATACTTTATTAAAGCTTCTCTGTCGTCCCACTAGATGGGCTGTGCGTGCTATAGTGGGTAAATTTGAGTCAAAATATTCACTATTGAATATTTCTGTGCTAGTGAGACAACTCACCAGTCGAAGTACCGAAAATATCGCAGCTGTAAGGGCTTCAGCTCAAAATGAGCCAAATCAGTCGATTCCACGCCGTTCACACGAATTGGGAATCTCTCAGTCCACATTATGCGCCGAAGCTTCTCCGATTGGGCTCTGCAAAAGTTTGAAGAAAATCCTGAATATCATCGAAAAATCATCTTCAGCTCATTTTTGGCTGGCTTTGTCAATAAACAAAATATGCGGTGTTGAACAGCAACAAACCCACACGTGCTTCAAGATACTTCCTTGCATCCACTAAAAGTGACCGTGTGGTGTGGATTCCATGCCGGAGGTGTTACTGGATCCTATTTTTTCTTCGATGAAAATGATCGCCAGCTACTGCCAATGGAGGTCGCTATCGTGCCTTTGTTGTTGGAAGACCTATTTTTTCCACAATTGAATGGACTTGACATCAGTGATATTGATATCTGGTTGCAACAAAATGGTGCCATATACCAAACATCTAGTCAAACAATTGATCTATTGAAGGGGAAGTTCAGTAAAAGTGCAATCTCGAGAAATGGTCCGGTCGAATGGCCAGCTCGCTCATATGATTTAACGCCCTTGGATTTCTTTTTATGGGGTTACGTTAAGTCGTTGGTTTATGCCAAGATACCAACAAAGTTAGAGGACCTCAGGAACACTATCGAACGCGAAGTTGCCAACGTTCCGGCCAATATGTGTGGAAGAGTGGTGGAAAATTGGACCCAACGAATCAATCGCTGCAAACGTACTCGCGGTGGTCATACTTATGAACGAGATTGAATTCCATACTTAAACTTAAAATGTGTACTACAACTGGAATAAATATTAGCCCAATATCTCAATTATTGTATATGCTATGTTTAATTTATTGTAAATACAAAATTGTATGTCCTTATTGAAAAATCCTTTATTATTGAGTAGAGTCAATCTTTTTGGAAAAGATTTGCCAATAGGACAGGAACAACACAATGCTGCCATTTTCCAGCCGCAACATATTCTTGAATTAGTTTTGACACTACACATGAGGCTTTGCACATCTTCATCAGTGAACGTCTTAGCAACTTGCCGTCATTTTCTTCAAAAAATCTGTTGGGTTTCGCAAGTGCGTCTTTTTTTCTTTAATTTGGCTTCCATTAGAGCCCAAAATCTCTCTATTGGACGCAGTTCCAGACATCTTTCGGTACAATATTGTCGTCATTTTGGTCGAAGAATTCACGATTTTTTTTTATACCAGTACCGCCTGTGGTCGAAATTCGACCAATTGTGAGAAAGAAACGCACCTAGTTTTTACCTGGCTTGGATACAAAATGTTGGAAAGAAATACACACTGCACTGCCCCTCTTCACAAACCTTCCAACAAAATCAAAATCAAGCGAATATGTGGAGTTTAAGGCAATTAAAAAGGGTTTGAACTGTTTTGCCTTTGCCTATTTATATAATGATGATGATGATGATGATGATGATGACAGTGGGACGTCACCAAATGAGGTCAAAACAATACAGTCTCTTCATGAGCTTGAATACGCTTTAATAGCCTCTTTTGTAAACTCTTTTTAATGTAGATATCAGAATTTATTGTACTGTGCGCTATGAACTCCTCGCTTTTTCTACCACACGAATAGAAAGCCTGCCAAATAAGGACATTTTTTGGGAATTTGGCTGAATATCTGGTATCGGTCCGAAATCTGTGACGCAGTACGTTTCGTCATTAAAAATTGTTCATATAGACGCCTTGCTGGTTTCATCGGGAGTTTCTGCCTAACGATCACGATTTAGAACCTTTTTAACTTTGTAGGAAGACAATCCGGCTCGAACTTTTGCTCAGTGGATGGTAGTCGTACTAGTCGAACATTTTTTTCCTGCAGCTAGGACAGAAATATTGGGACTGCGTCCTTTCAATCTCATTTTGAAGCGTGGAGTCCAAAGGTCCAAACTTCCGACCCGAATCTTTCTTTCTCTGAACTGTGAGAGTAGTTTTGTACCGATCTATAACCGCGTATACAGTTGAGTGATTTTTAATTTTTTTTGTAATTTTATACGGTGGAGTTTCTGGATTTTTCAAGTGTTTATGCTAAACTACAATTGTTTGCTTCTCTTCTTCACTCGACATCTTTATAACCGCACAGCCTACAAGAAACTGATATTCATCACTATAAACAAACTGGAACGCAAGATGATAAATGTAAAAACAACAGGTCTGTTTGGTGTGCTGTTTGTGCGCAAGTGATTGAGAGTTTGAGACCTGCCAAATAGTAAAATCCTCTCAAAGAGAGAAAACTTGAATAAAAGACACCAAACCCTTTTGAAACAACACTTGGTCAAACCTGTCAATTTGTTTTTGTTTTCCACTAAAAATTAAGATTATGACATTTCTCAAACTGTCAGATGGCTGGTTTGACAGAGTTGAACAGCTTACCCCGAGGAAAAGGGAAGGTGTTGCAGAAAATGCATCGCAAGGAGAGAGCCAAATGAGAGTAAAAAAAATTGAGAGCCATGAAACTTTCATGATAATATGAAAGTTAACATAGTATTGCGAAAACTAGTGAGCGTTTTTTTCGCGTGAGTGACTGAGATCTGTCAAATAGTAAAATCTTCTCAAGAGAGAGATATCCTCTCGAAGAGAAAAAAAATTTGAAGAAAAGACACCAAACGCTTTTGAAACAAAACCTGTCAATTTGTTTTTGTTTTCCACCAAAAATGAAAATTATGACATTTCTCATACTGTCAGATGGCTTGGTTTGACATAGTTGAACAGTCTACCCCGAGGAAACGGTCTTGCAGAAAATACATCGCAAGCCGAGAGCCAAATGAGAGTAAAAAAATTGAGAGCCATGAAACTGTCATGATTCTATGGAAGTTTACATAGAATTGCGAAAACTAGTGAGCCACCAAACAGACGTAATACGTATGTTTGGTGACTTTTTGTGATCAAAATGGGACATTTGTCAAATAGTAAATAATTTGGAGAGTCAGGGAAAATCATCTCTTCTTCTTTTTTATCTTTTAAATATTTTCACGAAAAACTAATTTTCTTTTATTTTGCTAACAAACAGTGCAACATTTCACAAATTGTCAGATTGCTGTTTGATAAATACCGCTGTCACTCCATTTTGCGGCACTCATTACATTTTTTGACACCTCTCGATTGGCTCCCTCTTCTCTTGATTTTTGGCAGTTTTAAGTAATTTAACGTAAAATTACCAGTCACCAAACAGACATAATAAGTGTGTTTGATAACTTTTATTAACACAAATGGGACATTTGTCAAATAGTAAAAGTGGGGGAAAATCCTCTCTTCTTCTTTTTTAACTATTGAATATTTTCACCAAAAACTAATTTTCTTTTATTTTGTCAACAAGAAGTGATTGACATTTCCCTCGATGACTCCATGAAATAGATATAGCACGATTTTGCAAGACTATTTTTTGACACTCTCATTTGGCTCTCTCGTCTCTTGATTTTTGACAGTTGGATGTAAATTTACATAAATTAACAGGTTACCAAGCAGACCTAATAAGAGTGGGAATTTACAGTGATTGAACATTTCCCGATTTTAAACGTCACACATCTTAGTGTGAGAACTGTTAAAACACCTAACTGTACCTAAGCTTCTGTCAGTGGAAGTTTTGGTGTTTTGATTGTTTTGGATAAAAAATAAAATGAAATTGGAAAAAAAATAAACAAATTTAGTTTTTAATGTTCTCTAAGAACATTTCATCGGATTCAAGTCGCTACAAGTTAAATAAACTGCCAGTGTAAACAAATTCCAAATATCAAAATGATGTGTCACGTTTGATGTTTTACATATATGTATACACAAATGTGGTTCAACGCGTTTGTTTACTTTTTTGCAAGTGCAAGTTTCTCTTTCTCTAAGCGAATTATCTCCATCTTTTCAAATTGGAAAGGTTATACTCATCTGACCACAAATTGTTGCCAAGCAGATCTCTAATATGAAGCTTCCCTTGCTCAAAGTAAATTTGACAGAGCTAAACCAATCGTGTCATCATTCAGGCTTAATATGAGTACCGTCAGTGTCACTATGTACATACAGTACAGGCAACCGCACTATGACGTAGATCGTTGTTATTGCTGTTTAATTCAAAATGCTGACGTTTATCACAGTCGGGCATATTTTTTCCGCTCAGATACAGATACACCGATACGAAACGCAATGATATTTGCTTAAGGGAAGGAAGGAGTCACCAGCCGGTACGATAAAACCACTTAATCACAAATGGCTTGTCCATTGTTTGAGTTCCGAGAGCTTTGGGTTCTTTTTTCTTTACTTCAAAAAGTGTGATAGAACTGTCGCGGCGTCGCTTCGTTTGTCGCGCGATCATTTTTGGAGCGATCGACGACAACATGAAAAAGGTGCGTGGCGCGGGTGAGTGTGCCGCTCTGGAATGCGATCAGGCCAGCTTGTGTCTATAAATTCGTTCCCATTGAATACATATTTGAATAATAAATTGGATATTATGCGTTTTTTTTCCTTCATTATTTTTTTTTTGTTCGTTCTATGATATGAGGCGTTGTTGATAATGATAATTTAATAATTGGGGGAGTTACCGTAAAGAATAATGTACTGTTAAATGGTTTGAGTGTAAAACGAAATAATTGTGTTAATAAATCGCTGAAATGAGCTGACATTGCCTTGCATTACAAGGCATTGATCCGTTCTAGTTGCGTGGAGACAAAATGCGAACTGTGGAATTTTTTAACGAGCTTGACACTAGGTTGTTCAGATGAAGTTGAGTTTAGTTTTGGATTAATGACCCGCATAGCCCGCGTTGTAAATCGCTATATTTCAATCTTAATCCAATTTCAATTTCTATTTATTATAAACGTAATAATCAAGTACAAGTAAGGCTTACATTCATTATTCATATAACTACATATATGTATATGTTATAATATTTAAAATAAAGAATTGTCTGATTTAAAGACTTTATAAAAGTAAAAGGAAAATAATGAAAAGAAATCTAATCTACTGCTTTTCTGAGAAATATTTAAAAATGGCTGTCCTCAATTGAGATGTTCCTGATGCTTGCTTTATGTTTTCAGGCAAGGAATTCCATAGCCTTATGGCGTGGGTAAAGAAAAGGCGTTGAGTTATAATATTAAAATTTCTGATGACTGCGACTGTGTAAATTGTAATTTCTCATACAGATACCGTGGAGATTTGGAGTATATGATTTCATGCAGAAATATACATTTTCTGACATCCAGAAAATTCTTCAATGAACAGCCCAGAATACTATTTTGGTAAGCTGATACATGATCATATCTTCTTATGCCATGGACATAACGAATCATTCCATTGAAAGTAACTTTCAGCTTATTTTGAGAAATAGAATCAAGCTTACAGTATATAGCTTCATTGTAAGTTATAATGGGTACTAGCAGTGTTTTCATTAATTTTAATTTAGTTTCGCGGGGAATAAGGCTGGCAGATGTCCGTAATTTACGAAGGCAACCGTTTCGATATATGGTATAATTTATATGGTCAGTACAGGATAGATTACTATTTATTTTAAAACCTAAGCTGGTTGGTGACTTTATCAACAAACTTTATTTAAATATTGGATATAAATATAGGAGGTAAAATTTCTGGTTCGTTTAGAAATTTAAATTGCCTGGGTTTTTGATGGATTTAAAGTAAGTCCATTGTTAATAGACCATCTGTTTATAGCAGTGAGGTCCAAATTTGTCCGATGAAACAGATGCTCAATTAATCCAATAGGTCTTGATAAGTAAATTTGGATGTTATCTGCATACAAGTGGAAAGATATAATTTTACATACACGAGTTATATCATTAATAAAATTGCAAAAAATAACAGCACCTAAGATAGAACCTTGTGGCACGCCTTCACGTAAATATCTGACATTAAAAAAATGCAAAAAAAAATTGAAAAATTTTGTTTAAGAAACAGTAGATGTAAGTAACAGCAAATTTGACACGTACTCGTAACTATTCGTATTTCTGACAGCCTTTCAGATCTCTGTGAGGAATTCTTTGCTTATGACACTTTCTCAATCTTTTAGTACCAGCTGTGTGGCAGTGGCATCATCTTGTTGGAACAACATATCACTGATGTCACGTCCATCCAATTCTGGCCAAAAATAGTGGATTCCATAATTAAGAGTAGCATGGCGATCATTTTCATCCACGAACAAATACGGCCCAATCACACCTCCGGTGTGGAACACGCGGTCACTTTTTGTGATGCAAGAGTCTCTTGAAGTTGCTGTTAACGCGTATTTTGCTTATTGACAAAGCCATTAAACCAAAAATTAACTTCTGACCCTCCAGCTGCCGAGGGCACCGCGATCTAAAAGATCTATTGTACCACGAAGTCAGTTTAGGGGACCAGAAGAGGCTCAATTCTTTTGATGAAGTTGAGGATCTCACCGGTGGAGACCTTACGAAGTTCTATGGGAGTTAGGATTTCTCTGTGGAAGTGTTGTCTCCTGAGGGCACAAAGTGACATGCAGTCACATAAAATATGTTCCGCAGTTCCGTCGTCTTCCATGCAGAGACGACATTCAGTTTTCTGAATGAGACCTACTTTGTTCAGATAGTATCGAAGATGGCAATGCACTGTTAGAAATCCCACTAATCTCTTGTATTAATTTCTACTGAGGAGTAATTGAGGAGTAGGAGTTTTATGGATATATTGCGGGAGGGTTTAATGGCTCTTTTAGCTTGACGAAGACGCTCGCTCTAACCCATCGGTTAGTAGGATGGTCAATACCTTTACTGGACATGGATTTTTTCGGATTTTTTTATCGAGGGCACCTTCAATATCTAGGAAAGCACATAATGCGATCTCTTTATGACGGGATACCTCTTTGATCTGTGTAACAAGATTAAGCATCTTTCATTCCTGTATGCATATTGATGTGAGTGCAGAGGTGAATTTCTATCAAGAATGTCTCTTATGTATACATCGATTAGTCTTTCCATGATTTTTAGAAAAAAACGATCTAAGGCTAATGAGTCGATACGATTTAGGTAGCTAACTCGGTTTGTCTAGTTTGTGGATGAAAACTACGTTGTCCTCTCTCTACTTGTGGGATGTATTCCCAATTGAAGCTGGATCTAAATAAGGCAGCAAGAGGTGATCCAATCTGGATTAGACCTTTATGAATCAGTGCTGGGAAGATTCATAAATCTGTCCAGCTACTGGGATACGCGGACGACATCGACATCATCGGTCGCTCCCAGCGCGCCGTGTTAGAGGCTTTTACGGCAATTGAAGAACAGGTGAAACGAGTTGGCCTTGAAGTGAATGAGGACAAAACCAAGTACATGTTGTCAACAAACAGGGAAACATCTGTCCACCGCCTAGGACAAAACGTCACTGTTGGCAACAATAACTTCGAAGTGGTTAAGGAGATTCGACTAAGACTTACCCTAAGAAACCGCTGCTACCTCGGTTTGGCAAAACAAATGGATTCGAAACTCCTAACTCGGAAGACGAAATGCATGCTCTACAAAACATTGAACCTGCCAGTTCTGCTGTTTGGAGCCGAGTGTTAGACGATAATCAGGAAAGCAGAGCAGATTTTGAATACTTTCGAGAGAAAAATTCTTCGTCGGGCATTTGGGCGAGGAAGGCGAATGGGGGAGAAGATATAATCGCGAACTCTATGAGCTGTACCAAGATGTGGATGTAGTCCGAAAAGCCAAAATACGTCGACTACACTGGCTCGGCCACATCGAGCGAATGGACAACAATGCTCCAGCAAAGAGGATCTACGAATCACAGCCCCCAGGTTCAAGACGACAAGGAAGACCGAACCTCCGGTTAAAGACCAAGCTACCGCGGATGCCAGTGCGCTTGGTCTAGACGACTGGAAGCAGCGTGCCCGGGATCGAAGAGAGTGGAAGGCTGCCGTGTCTCAGGCAGAGACTCTTCACGGGTCGGGAGCCCGTTAAGTAATTAAGTTAAGTAAGAAAGTGCTAGGAAGATTCAAGGTGCCTTGACTTTGAATAAGTTTACGGCCCATTTAACTTTGTTTAAACTGTACGTTTTTCCAGATAGACTGTTAATTCTGTTGATATTAGAGAAGCTTGTGGCCTTAGAATTAACAAAGTGTTGATTTTTTATAAGAGTCGATCCTGGGTTTTTAACATTTCCTCCCGACTAGCCATGTAGGTACCATTTTCCTTGAGCAGAAGACCTAGGCTGTTTGAAGAATCTTTCTAGAGAGCTCTATGGAGACGTGCCAGCTCTGGTAACTCTTCTAGATTTTCACAGTTCTTTCTCCAAGTGGCTCTCTTAGATTTTCTCAATTCTATATTGAAGTTGGTTAACGCGGACCTGTAAAGTTCCCAGTTTCCGATGCGTTTGGATTTGTTGAAAAGTTGTCTCACCATTTTTCGCAGTTTTTCAAGCTGAGTGTTCCACCATGGTGCACATCTTTTAAACAGTTGGTGTTTTACTTTGCAACTGCATTTAAATGGGGAAATGAAAGCTGCATTTAGCTCATCGGCTGCCTCATTAACGTCTCCGATAGACAGTATAGATGAGGGTAGTTTATCAGTTTTGATAGCGAGGTTTTCTCGGTAAGTCTTCCAGTTGGTTACATTTTTTATATATATTTTATCTGACCTGCGTCGACGTTGCACGTTGTATGAAATCTTATGTGCATATGATCCGATAATGATGACTTATCTGACACGTGCCAGTCTTCTTAAGTTCTTCAGTTAATTTGATCTTATCAAGGTGTAAGCAAAGATCTTTACGCAAAATTCGCCACAACGTAGACTTAAAGATTCCCAATACATTTGGAATCGACTGATCTGGCTCACTTAAGGCTGTAATATTTTCGGAGCTTCGACCAGTGCGTTGTCTCACTGGCACAGGAACATTCAATAGTGAATATATTGACACGAATTTATCTACTATAGCACGCACAGGTTGTCTGGTAGGACGATTAGGGTAGGGCGAGGAGGTTCTGACCCGTTAACGGATATTGCAAAAATTAGGTATATCCGTTTACAAGCAAAACTATATATATGCAAATTTTACTTTATTACCATTTAAACTATTACAAGAACAACTTTAAGGGGCTAATTGATTAACCGTCTCAGAGTTTTTGATGAATTTCTTAATAAGGAAAAAGTGACATAACCTCCTATGTAGTTTGTAGGAGGTTCCGACTTTTAAGAAGGAAGTTTCCACATGCTATGCTTTTACTGCTTCTTTCATGGGTTTCTTGTCAAATATCTTTTCAGGATACTTTCTTTTATAAATGTTAGGCATTTTGATTTAAACCTATAAAATTTCAATATAAAAAAAAACTAAAACTAAGTAAAACAGTGAAAGGAGGAGGTTTCGACAATTTGACTTAAACGAATCGTTGAAAAAACGAAACGAAACGACTTAAGCGAAACGTGTCGAAACCACCTTTAATGCATGCATTATATTTACGCTTGCATTATATTATATTTAAATGGTCTAACTAATAAAAACACTATTAATCTGTTCGTTTAGTTTTTGTATTCTCACTTTCAAACACTTAAAACAAAAAAAGTTAAAGCTTAAGAATTCATTGAAAAAAATTACGTGCAAACATACCGAAAATGAAAACACGACTGAACTTGTTACACTCTGATCAGAAACTAAACTCAATAAGGGGAAAAGTAGAGGTACCTTCAGACTGTGGATATAAGAAAATATCATATCTGTCATATTTATAGGAAGTGAAAAATTTGAGTTTGATGAAACCTCCTACATGTAGAAACCACCTCGCCTTACCCTATTACTACAGAAAATTGGAGTAAGCGCTTTTAAAGCTGCGACCACCGACTCAGAATATCGGTAACAGTTTTTAATAGTTTGCAAACGCTGCTCGCTCGTGAACTTCACCATGATAAAAGCATATACCTTGACTAATGTTTTGACATTGACAGATCATAAAAAGAGTCTAAGGGTGTCTATTGGAAAACCCTTTATGATTTGATGTTCTATTGTTAGATTAGGTTCAGCGCTTCTTGTATTTGAATTTTAGAATTAGATACGGGTTTTTTTTTGGTACCTCCTGAGTCTCCTAAACTGACAGTTTGTTCCGTTTAATATAAACTTCGTATTAGTTTTGTCCTACTCTCCACTCCTATGAAAGATATATGTGCATACGTACATTCACTCTAAAAAGTATGAGGCACTGCAACACTCGCGGCTATGGACACTGCGTGCATACTTCTCCTGCCAGATGGTCAAGGAATCACGCGAATCAATGGGAAGATATATATATATATATAAAATAGCCAAGCAAGCCCTAACTAACGCGCATGAACAGAAATATTTCCCCAAAGCATGATGCTTCGAAAACCTTTTCTGGTCTTCCCTCAAACCCAAACTAACGATGAACTCGACACGAGAGAAAAAAAAGACAAAAAATAAAAAACCAAAAAGAAAACATAAAAAAGGAATTCCAAGCACCTTACCGCATTCCCGCATAATCCAAGAGTGCTCCACTACTACGGTCTCTGGTCGCTCCCTCCGAAAAGGTTGCCGGAGCCGGTTGTTGTTATTAACTGCTGCTGGTCTTTTCGGGGGGCGGCAATGTGGCAGCAGCGGGATCAGTTTGTTACTGCGTTTGTGCGGCCCGGAATGCGTCTATTTTTGTTTTTTCTTTTTTTTTCAGCGGTGAGCGGGGAGAAACCATTTTATACTTTTGATTTTCCACAGGCAATGGACGGACAAAAGATTCTATACACTGGACTCCATGAGGAATGCAGCAACAACAACAACGTCGAAGACGACGATGTTCGGTGAAAAGCGGAGCCACTCACCGGCCCCAAGGTGGAATCATTCAGAATTTCGTTTCGCATCTTCGCTTCGGATATTCGTCCTTTGGGACACGTACACCTATAAATATACATGTATCTCTGCATTTGTGCATTCTTTTATAGGTGTGGTATATAAGTATAAACATACATATGTATGTACATATGTATATGTAACATCGCGTGTATATTATATTCCTGGCAGCCAGAAAACAGGAACCATGAAAGGCATTCAAGTTGAGTGCCTTGGAATGCAATACGTAAGATTGCATCAGAAAAATTCTGCGCCTCACTTGTGTGCGTGTGTACGAGTATATCTGATGTGCAACTTAAGTGGGTTTTGTTCAAATATCCATGCATTCGAGATGAACAACAACAACAAAAAAAAAAAAAAAACATAAAACAGAATTCGGGGTTGAAGGACTCTAAAATCATTAATCTTTTATATCCTGCGGTCACAATAGATGCGTTTCTCATTATTTTTGACAGATTGTCGACCTTTAACGCACTGCACAGTGCACCGGGCAGCATCAGAGAGGTAAGAACACTTGAGGAGTAACACCTGGCATCGATGGAATGTTTTCGATTTTGGAATGTGATATCGGATTGGACGCGCCGTACGAAGAGGGAGGGTGCCGTAGATAGATGAAGGAAATAATCCAAGATAATCCCCCCCTAAGCCTTGTTGATCTAAATTCCTTTTCCTCTAATTCCATTTAAATGCTGTTTTTTTTCTAGGGTGCAGTATCTGGAAATTGGATTTGAAAATCATGCAGAGAATCTAGGTATTGTAAACTGATATTCAAAAAAAAATCTTCAAGTTGCTTGCGAGATATATAAGAAGGCAATAAATTAATTCTTAAGCGCTTTAGCTATAAACTATCAATTTGTGGAATTAATTTTAGATTTAAAAAATGTGACTTCTTTTATTTTCTGGTTTGGTTGGTTTTTCAGCCAATAGACTTTATTCTGCTACTCTCTACTATATTACATTTTCTAATCTAGTACTCACCTTAGATACCTTAACCTATTGTCAAAGTCCTTTTTGAAAAGGTTATTTTAAATTTGAAATTCAAGAATATTGAGACCAAGAATATTTAAATTCTGTCTTTGAAAATTTCATTCCGAGAAAAGTATCTAATCACGTCAAATAATGCTCCTCCGTGGTATGATAAAGTTTTATGCAATTTAAAAAACCGTAAAAATAGAGCTCATCGCAAGTGGATAGCTTTGTCTAATACCATCGACTATGAGTTATTTTTATGCTTAAATGATGAATTCGTAAATTATGATAAAATTTGCTACGATAGATATGTATGTGTTTAAAACTGGCTCTTTTTTGAAAAAAAAAATCCTCGTCACTTTTATAAATTCGTGAACTATAAACGTAATGTTGTTAATTTTCCTTCGACTATGCATTGTGGCAATATTGTTGGTTCCGATGCAAAAGATATATGTGAGTTGTTTGCTTCTTTTTTCGAAACTATTTATTCTGATCCTATTGCATTTAATAGCGATGATTTTCATCATATTGAGGAAAACGGTGTTGACCTCGGCTCTTTGTTAATCACTAGGTCCGACCTCTTAAGTGCCCTCAAAACCTTGAATATTAACAAGGGCAGTGGTCCTGATGGTATCGCTCCATTATTTTTGAAAGCTCTAACTTTTCAATCATTCACTCTCAAGTGGGACTTTCCCTAAATTATGGAGAGATTCATATTTAAAGCCGATATTTAAAAGTGGTGATAGGTCAAACATTAAAAATTATCGTGGTATTGCAATCTTGTCAGCTATACCCAAACTTTTTGGAAAACTGGTCACTGATCAATTAAGTGTTTTGCTGAGGTCGGTCATAGGTGAGCATCAGCATGGTTTCTTCAAGGGTAGATCTACAACTACTAATCTTGCAGAGTATAGGTACTTCTTATATTCTACTGGAGATGGAAAAAGGTAACCAGATTGATGCTATTTATATTGACTTCAGTAAGGCCTTTGACAAAGTTGACCATAATCTGCTTATATTTAAATTAAAAAAGTATGGTGTACATGGCAGTTTGCTTAATTGGATCAAGTCGTATTTGTCGAATAGAACACAAGTTGTCAGTTTTTGTAATGTTATTTCGCGTTATATTCGTGTATCCTCTGGAGTGCCTCAAGGTAGTTCATTGTACAGAGTCTTGAGTCTATCCAAAAGCAATTTCTGTTGTTCGCGTTGAGAGGTCTTGGTTGGAGCTCTGATTCTTTTGTGTTGCCTCCTTATTGTCATTGTTTGAATCTTATTAATATGTGCAGTCTTGTAAGACGTAGAGAATTATCTGAAGCGTTATTTGCATTTGATCTTTTGAATGGAAACATTGACTCGAGCTTTTTGTATTCCAAAGTATTTCAAAGACTAATTATGCGTTTCATGAACCTTTCAATCGGTGTTCCAAGACATTCAATAAGTTTTCCGATTTGTTTAATAACAACATAAGCAGAGCTAGTTTTAATAATAAAATAGTTGCTCGAATGTTAGCTGAAGTTTCTTTTTGATTTTTAATTTATCTTTAATATTTTTTTTTTTAATTTTTAATTTATCTTTCATTTATTTTGTTAAATTTTTCAATTTTTTCACTTATGTATGTACTTTCACTTCCTATTTGATTATTGTAATAGTAATTTAATTTTATTCTTCTTTATACTATAAATGTTGTTAGAAATGTTGTCTTATTTTGGAAAAAATTAATAAAATAAAAGATTCTGCTCGGCCTTTTTCATTTCACTGAATCCCTGTTAACCACATTGAAGTGGTCTCATTTAGGGATTATTAATAAGCCCGGCCCACAGAGCATGTGACTCACACCCAGATGATCGGCGCAACAGAGGAAGACCCCGCCGTAGGTCACGAAGGCACAGGTGGAAAAGGACTTCAACCAACTTGTAGTGCCCAACTGGAGGCAGTTAACTAACTGGAAAGGGTTGTTTGTTAATGCCTTGGTTTACCCGGACTGTGGTGTCATCTTAGTAAGTAATAGAAATGTACCGAGCAGAAGCACACATACTAAGTGAACGAAAAGTTGTGTTTGATTAGCAGTTGGGTCCATTATGCCAACATTTTGTCATTCAGCCACGCAGATAGAGACATAAATCTCAGGATGTATTTAAGCTTAGTTTTGCTCCAGCTCCAGAACAAAGGACAGGACATTAGGTATAGCTCAAAGTAGGGTTCATTTTAAATTAACAAAATTTCCACTTCTATTCCGATACTTTCTTAATAGCTCTAAAATGCTAGATACACATATGTCATGCAGTGAATGGTCCCATCTATCCTGTATTTTACAGGATACTCGTGTATTTTGAAGGCGTAAAAAACCTGATCCTGTAAAATTGCTCAAAAACATATATTTATCCTGAATTTATCCTGTAATTGGCAAAGAAAAGTTTAATGTCTTATTTCAAATGCAATGATGAAAAGTTCCAGTCCCGAAAATTCACTAATTTCGAGGCCACGAAGTCGCAGTACGTTCTTTGCCTGCCCGGTTCGACTGCTTTTCGCAGCAATGAACAAAACATGGAGCAGAATTCTGCTCCTTTCCACGTATTTTTTTGTAAAAAGTCCTGTAAAACTAGTGAAGTTTGGTCATCCGTTTTGAATAAAATGAGTTAGTTTCATTAACTCATGCTGGTAGCTGTTACCTTACACCGCGTCTCCACGTGCTATTGCAAATATTAGGATTTCATAGCAAGCTATAGAAAAGAGAAATGTCAAATTTGTGTGTGGGCAAATTATAGCTCGATATTTCATTCACAATGTCGACGTCGTACAGTACTCAGCACTTCTATAATTCCACAAACATGGAAATTACCGAAAATTGTTTATTAATTTAATTATCGCAACGAACGCAACCAATTTCACTCAAATGTCAAAAATTAACAAGATATCTATAGCTTGCTATATATCCTACTATGGATTTGGATAGCTTGCTATCTCAATTATCTTGCTATATGCCGTCTCCATTAGCTATTTTTATAGCATGCTAATTATCTTGCTATAAATTGTAGCTCGTGGAAACCGGGTGTTAAGGATGCGAAATGTTTATAACGAACATGAGTTAATGGGTTTCCAATTTAGCTAATTAGCCCTTCGAAAGAAACTTAAAAATAGTCCTGTGCCTTCTCAAGCCCGGCAGTTGTAACATTCATTAATCGATGAAAGATGACCTGCTTTTTTTAGATAGTGGCAATAGTCTTGAGACCTTTGTTTGTTTTTAAAGACAGATTCTGTGGACTCCGCTATCGGTTAAAAAAAAAACTGATCTCCCAGAAGAACAAAAGGTAGCTACGCAACCAAAGTAAAACCCATCCGAACATAAACTTTAAAATTTTGTGGTTTCACCAGTTCTCCTATCGAAGAGCAATAATTCTTTCAATCTTTTGTAAAGAAATCATCCTAGGAATGCCATCAAAAAAAGCTAATTACAGACCTTTCTCACCGAAAGATACTTTTCTATTATTTCTTCATTTTTTCATCACACACTCAACGTCGAATTATAAAGAAGACTCATTAAAATTTGTTATTCGAGGTATTTTGTTAGAACCTAATTATACACCGGCCAGTACACAAAAAAGGGTCTCTGGGGTTTAGAGGTCCACTAAGCCTAAAGCCATCGCGCCTTTTCCAAGGCCAATAATTGATTCATTTCCTTGTTCTCTGTTTTAATTTCTACTTCTAGGTTTTGTATTCTTTTGATGGATTCTTTCCCAGACATACGACGCACTTGAATCAACATTTATTAGATTGCTTAGTATCTTTGGATGGAAGATGGGACTACGGGTATTTATGCTGCGATAGCTTGGAAACTGAAAGCGGAAACTGGAAGAACCGCATATGTGTTGAGGAATGTTAATTACTCTTAAAAAGAGATTGCCGTCTCGGAATCGGGACTACTGAGGAAGGATTTGTGTGCCGTGTCGTATCGCAGACGATAAATAGGAAGTAATTCGTTTGATGTGGTTTGGGTTTCTAATGGAAGGGTCTTTCTTTCTTTTGGCGCCCATTAAATAAGTGGGTAAAAAGATGTCGAGATAATAAAACTTAGATCCCTCATGAATGTATATAAGTAGTTAGAGGAGACATACATACATACGTATTTATTATTCAAAGGAAAAGATAATCCTCGTAACTCATAAGAGAACGGGGACGTTGGCTGCCATATACTTATAGTTAGAGCTTCTTCACTATTTTCTAAATGTAAAGTGTACCTTTGCAAGAAGCTTAGTGGCTAGTGGCTAAACAGAAACCGAATACCTAGGAGTAACCTTAAATAGCAAATAAATATGGACCAACATCTAAATTCCATCTACAAGAAAGCAATATAGGCACTTTGGTGCACGAAACAGGACTACTACTAGGAAAATACTGGGGATTCAACCCCAAGATGCCTCTGTGGAATTACACACAAATGTTAAGACCTAGAAGACTCTACGGAGCTGTGGTATGGTGGAATAAAACTAACCAGAAAACTGCCATTAACGGGCTAAAAAATATTCAGAGAGCTGCTGGTTTGAGAGTAACAGGAGAAATAAGAGCAACACCAGCTGCAGGTCTGGAAGCTCTACTGAATATCACCAAGCAGTACAGGAAGAAGCAGCTAAATAAGCTCTTGCTCTTCATAGGATCAATGAATTCAAAGACGGGAACCTACAGGGATATTTGAGTATACTGAACAAGGTCTATATAGCTAAAGAAAAGACCAGTACCGGTGATCACATGTCCAAAAAAATAAGCCTCGTAAAGAACTACAAAACAACCCAAAATGGATCAGGATCAGGACTGATGACTAACAATGGTACACAGATAGTCGAAAACAGAAAATGCCGTTTGAGCGGGAATAGTGAAATCAAGACGTCACACATATGTTTATGTCCCTCCATAATGATGCCACAATTTTCCAAGCGGAGCTATTTGCTATCAATACAGCCGCACAAGTCCTACTGGAGAGAAACTTAAACAAAACAAATATACATGTGGCGGGTGCTTAAAGTTTTTTTTAGTGCAACAACCCTGGCATCACTGCATCTTCAAAACGTCATGATAGAAGCAACCAATCAGAAAGAGGATGATGAAATCCGTGATTCGACGTCGCAAACTTAAACGTTCAAAACCAATTCATTCGCATTCGCCTCTTAAATTCCAAACGTTTAAGATCATTAGACTCTAGAGTCGTATCGTCATTCTAACCGATTTTAATAGGAATAATGACGAGAGAGAGGTTACTTCGTCTAGCACTTGTAGGGGCACAATAGGCCTTAAGGTCGCGGTGCACCTCACCCTTCAATAATAATAATACTCTGGAGTGGTTTTTTTCGAGTAAATTGTAATCCGTTGAATTAAATAAATCGTTTTCATTATTAAAATTCAACTCTGTGCGCGTTTTATTTCGGACAGATAAATACACATAATGTTTGACAGCCAAGCTGTACTAAAGGCGCTATGAAGCCACAACTTCAAATCAATAGCCACATTCGAATGCCACTCAATTCTAAACCTATTGGCAAAGAAAAACATACCTAAGCTCATATGGGTGCCAGGGCCATGAACGATATGAGGGCAATGAAAAGGCTGATATCTTGGCCAAAAAGGGACTCGGTGTGGCTTTAAAAGAGAAGACACTAACAAAGTCATCGCAGAATGTACAACAAACCAACTAAAAAGTTACTGGAACAACTTAGAGCGCCTCAAAGCACTCAATAAGATCAAATGAAACCCTAAAACTAAATAGAGGAAATTTAAAAATTCTTTGCGCAGCTCTGACGGGACGGGACATTCAATCTGCCACAGCCACCTCTATGAAATGAAAATTAGAAACGCTGACAGCCTGAGATTCTGTCAAAAAAAAAAGGAAACTACGGAGCACCTGATCTCAGAGCGCCCTTCTCTAGCAAAAAGAAAAGCCAAATCACTAGGCAAATGCAGACTAACCGAAGAAGAGTATGAAAGTATTCCAGTTAAAGGGATTATCAAATTTATAAAGAATTGGTATGATTCCTAGATATAAAAGGGGGCACCATAGACCAACCCTGCGGCCCGATTCCGCAAGCGTGAGCTTCTCGCCTGTGTACCCATTTTCAAACCTCACATTCACAGCCTGTGTTCACCAATTCGAATTCACGCGATTCCGCAACACAGTACACGTATCTAAGGTACTATATTGCGCAGTAAAAATGGCCGCAATTCGTGCCCTTTCTATAATTGTACTGAGTTTGGCGTTTAATTCAAAGTCAATTGTTTTTGTTTTTGAATGTAAACAAATATTCGCAGGGCACGTATAGCGGCCATCTTCTTGAATTTTTGACAGGTGTGCGAACTTGATCAAAATTAACACTCTGAGTATACTACCTTATATACGTGTACTGTGATTCCGCAACACGCTGTGAGTTTGAGTGAGGTGAGTGAGTAATTTTGCCTTGAGAGAGTGAGGTGAAATTAATTTGACATTTGTTTTTTTAATTTTCATTAGAAATTTTGCGAAAAAATAAATTTCAATAATTTTCGTTTCTCACAGCCCAAAACAGAGTGAATAAAATTCTTCACCTGTGTACACGAAATTTTTAAAAAAAAAACTCACTCTCACGCTTGCGGAATCGAAACAAGGCACAGCAAAACTCACGCTTGCGAAATTTGGCCCCTGGTCGCAGTGCTAGCGAACATCACCGTACACTGAAAAAAATATCAGTTGTCATATTGATAATTGCCGGTTGTCAACTGCAAATTGTCAATGTGATGTGAAAAATTGTTAATATGATGAAAATTATCCCCGACTAGCTTCGTATTTGAAAACCGGATAGTCAATATGAAAATTTTCGATTTTCAATTTTCGCTATTCAATATGATGAAAGGAGCTGTCAATATGACAACTCCAGTAGTCAATGTGAATATTATGGTTGTCAATACGATAATCGCGTTTTGAAGTCATCAAGTTGACAATTGCGATTATCATATTGACAATTGTGGTTTTTCAATATGATTATCTTACTTTTACAGTCATCACATCAATCAATATGACAATACAATTTTAAATTTTGAAAATCGAAGTTTTCAATATGACAACTACTTTCATCACATTGACAATTGCAATTGTCAATATCACAATTCCATAACGCCATAACGTCACCTGCAAATTCACCTTACAAAATTTTTACCTGGGGCTTACAGTCTCTCGAAAATGAAAGTACGGATGGTTATAGTTTTTAACTGTTATAAACACTATTCGATTGTCTATGAAACGAGCCTACCTTGGTTGTTCTAAGTTTCATACACTAGAAATTATAATTGAATAACTGTTGGTACCAACTTTTCTAAAAGATCTTTTTTTAAACACCCTGCAGCTTACTGGGTGTTGAAGATAGGGGGGGCCCATACAATTTTTTTCATAACATGAACCAATGAATCAGTTCCCAAAATATCTGTAACTCAAACCGGACCACCCTGTATATTCATACTACAGCTGTAACTTCGCATTGTGTTCGTGCTACAGGGTTTACGTGTATTTTAATTTTGTCAGTGCTGCACACTTCAACTGCAGCTTCACCATTGTGTTCGGCTAGAGATTTGGAGACCGTACATAAGCTGCTGATGTTCTTATTTTTGGTCACTTGAGAAAAATAAATAAAATTTATTTCGTTTAGTGTGTGGCCTGCCTTAGACCTTGCTACTATCGTACCCGCATACAAATGATAGCAAAAATAAAATTAAGCGAAGAAGTTCACCAAGGAAACTTCTGCTTATGCTCCTCTGTGTCTGTATGCATGTATGTATGTACCTACGCGAAGGTAAGGAAATGCCAAGGGAAATATCTCCCCTTATAGATAAGACGCTCTGGGGGACTATCAGTGTTTGGTCCACGGTCCACCATCGTCGATGGAGTTTCAAGTGACTCTGGATGAAAGGAATGCGCTGCATTGCGCATTAAAGGCGCATATCAACGTATAGGATCCAAATCCAACAAATGTATCTTTCTTCGTTTGCAGTGGTCAGTCTCTCTCTCTGCTCTAAGCTCACCATGAAGATTCGCCGCTGGTGGGAGGAATGTGTATCCACTTATCGCGTATTCTACCATCAATTAACCGGTTTGACTTTGAGTAGTAAGTCTATAAACGAAGTGATATAAAAGAGAAACAGAATTTGTATCTATGAGGGAGAGGGACCCCAGAAACCATATGTGTGTGAGTGTATGATTGGTGGGGTATTTTCTTTTTCTCTCTCATCTCCCACTCCTTTATTATCTGCTTTTATTGAGGTCTTTTGTGGTACATTCTTTGTGTACATAATTGTATTTTGTTCGGACATTTAAAGTAATCTGAAGCTCTCTAGCATGCGAATGGTTTAATGAAGCACAACAAAAGGCGAGGAGCAGCGAGATCACGGACGATGATGAAAGATGATGATGGTTGTGTTGTGTAGCTTATGTTGTTTTTTGTTGTTGTTGCCATTATGTTTTGGCCAAAACTGTGATGATGTTGATGGAAGCATGAAAGCGTAATCTCAGTTAAAGTATGACTTGGAATTTTAAGAGTGTTTTGTTTGTAGATACTTGTTTTTTTTTTATTTTACTTTATTAATCGTTCCTTCTTTCTTTTTGAACAATAACAACGAAGATCTGTGACGTGAGTTCATATTCCATCGTATTATAATACTTCCCGTTTAGCTGGTCGACGATTGGCTCAGTGGAATTGAGTTTTCCACTTTGATGGGAGCTAGATCATTTTCAATGTTATCATATTCCGAAGCGAATTCGATTGGAATGAGTAAAGGAATACGGCTTTTGATAAAATGATTAGCAAAAAGAATATGCCAGTTGATCTTAGCTCGCTTGACTAACATACCATCATCATGTAGAATTCAAAATTAAACAGCTAGGTAGCAATCACACATTTATTCTTGCAAGCTGCTGAAAACGGTGGAGTGCCTCAAAAATCTATGTACATACATATGTATATATTGTTTCCCACTCTTTATCTTCTCCATCTCAATGATCTACTTGAATTGCTAGACTATTTTCCCAGTAGTCTATCTAAGGTTAGGTTAGGTTGAGAGGGGTTGAGAGACTAAGCAATCGCAAAACACTAGGAACCAGAGTGGGCCCATTGCGATCCCTGAAAATCCATCGCAGGATGAAACTTAAGCCCCCACAATTTCCTCAAAGCATTTTATTACCCTACAAAATTTTAGATCGAGTCTATTGATTAGGCCTACCTCTTCTAGGTTACTAAAGAAGTGGCTTCCTAAAGTGTTCCTACGACAGCGTGCTACACACTGACATTCGCATATCCTCTGCTATACCTACATATATAATACATATACCTATGTACGTATATCATTGCAGTATCTGCAAATATCCGTACCTATGAGTCCGAGCCTCTTGCCGTGTAGATAATATTCCTACAGCTGTTCTAATTTGTGCCCTGCTAAGCCTTAGGATTTCATTAGTCCTTGCGGTCCAATGCCAGCCAAAATGCCTTAGAAATACTATGTCCCACTATGTTAGACCATCTGTGGTCCGCCCTTGTAATGAAAATCTCTATAACCGATGATTCAATGCTGGCTAATGGTTGAGCAACTATCACCGCCTCGGGAAGAGGCAGTTTGCCTCCTTTCCTGGGCGAGACATTGGCAAACTCGTTTCCTTCTATCCCAGAGTGACCAGGCACCCAACATAGTCTTACCTGGCGTGCATAATGCCCTGGGCATTTTCGATAGCTCCTGAGTAGTAAACGATTCTAGCGCCTTAAGCGCAGCTTGACTGTCGATGTAAATAACATAACAATGTTCTTGCGAGATATTCGTTTCATTATCAGGAGCTCTGTGGCCCTAAGTACGGCTAGAACTTCTGCCTGAAAGACGCTGCAGACATCCGGGAGTCTTGAGGACACTTTTAGCCCTGGTTCGCTGCAGTAGATACCAGACCCCGTGCCATTTACAGTTTTACAGCTGTCCTTGAAGACTGCAGTGTCTGTATGCCAAGTAACTATTATTCGTCCACCCTTCACGCACAGGGTACACAGTTTTTTACGATGTGTTGAAGTCGAGGGTGAAGAAAGGGAATCGTTCGCTTATATTGGGTTTTCCATTTGGATTTCTGTAAGAATAGTACAGTATGCCAGTATGGCTATTATTATTGAGGAGATCTAGGTTGGTGAGTCATAGTGCACAATTACTCGCCAGTTGCCTCAGATGCAAATCGAGTGGCGCAGTAGGTAAAAGAACGTGTCCAGGGCAGTCATTGGTGTCGTGCGAAGGGCACCGCTTATCAACCCAGTATCGTTTTCTCGTTAGTAGCCTTCCACCAGACAAGTGCCCAGTGCATCATTGCTGGCTTGAGGCCCCATGTTTTTCCTGCTGCTATTTTGTGTAAAGTAAATGTAAGTAAAGAGCACATTATAAGCTTTCCTAGTTTTATCTTGTGTATTTAAGTTCCAATTTAATTTTCTATCCAGATTAATGCCAATATTTTACTAGTCCTGTCCCGTTTATTTTTATTCATTCTATTATATCTTAAGAAAGTGATCTTTCTTTAGCTTAAAAAGGAACAATACCTTTTCAAGGAACATCTACAAAGAGCAGAATCAATGGGCATCTCGAGGCGCTTTCTAAGCGAAATGTCGTTCGTTCTTGGTTTTTCGGACTGTTATCCTTTTGTCTTCATTTTCTTGGAAAAAATTCATGATTCCATTTTCATTTTCTACATCCACTTGACATGAGGTTTTTTACTGTCCGTGAAGTTTAATAAGTTAACGTCAGTTGACCCACGCCATTTTAGACCATGACTTGAATTTTGGAATAAAGTTCACAATTATTGCTAAATGCCTTTTGGTAACGGAAATAAGAAAAAGCTGTCTACGCGATATCTTTACCATTACTATTAGGCGGGGTGTAAGCAATCCAATATATGTATCTGCCAGAATTGGTCTGTCCGACTTAATCTGATAATATATACGCAAGAGCCGAAGCCACGGTTTTTTTGATATTTTGGTGGTCGGCCGGACATATCGGATAGTAGTGTGAACGCTTGTCTGTCCGACCTAAAGGAAATTTCATTTATGGAAAGTCAAGCAGTGTGGTTGTTGTGGGAGAATTAAAAATTGCTGTTTATGGAAATATTACATTTTGGAAAGAATTTTTGGATATATAAAAAATGTACCCGCCAGTTCTGTTCAAACCTGCCCCAGCATGCGAAGTGATATAAAATTCAGCATAACGAATTATGTATGAAATATTTAGCAAAAAGTTTCTTATTCCAAATGAAACGGTGCCATCAATAAATATTACTCACAAACAGAGATCCTCACCAAAAATGTTTAGCACCCTTACAAAAAAAAAAAAAAAAAAATTAAAAAATGAAATCGTGTGCATAAATTCTGCACTCGCGGCTACTGACAGACGATGACTGAGGAAACCCCCGAATAGTGTTGACGACTAAAGATGAGGGTACCGCCATGTGGAAATTTCGGTTAACGCTTTAAAATATTTATTAATTGAATGCCCCCCTCTTCCCTACAGCTGAACCCGCTTATTTGAAACTTGGTTAATTGAAAAACCCGCTTATATGAAATATTCATTCTGTCCCCATGTACTTTTTTACAAATTTCATACAAACTACTCCGCTTTATGGAAACCCGCTTAAATGAAAAACTCGGTTAACTGAAAAAAAATCATTTAACATTTATAACTGTTCATAGAAAAGGCTCCGCTTAAATAAAAAAATGAAAATGTGTCACAAAATAAAAGCAAATTAAGTGATGGGGCGGCGATTTTATCTGCTACTCTTAGTCATAACATTTTTTTGCAATTTTACTTATTTTAGAAAATGTCGGAGACTAATTTTGTAACTTTATTTGATTCTACTTGTTCGTTTTTATTGACAAAGTATTCTAGGTTTGTTTAAGTGAAACATTTTCTGTTATCCGAAGCCCGTTTAAAAGAAATTTTATTTTAGTTAACCGAAACCCGATTAAATAAAAACCCCGTTGATTGAAAACTAAGATTTTTCCTCATTTCACTAAAGCGGGTTCAACTACCCAAATTTGCTTCCTTCCTCTTTCTTTTCTTCCTCGATTATTTCTTCTAAAATTGTATCAATCACCAGAGCTGAAGTCTGACAGCATTTCGGACAATGTGAACGCTAACGAAATCGGTCCGTCCGACATCCATCCGACCAAATCTGTCAGATATGTTGGATCGCGTGAACCCCCCTAATATCAGTTTTTTATGCGTTACTTCTGAAATGTAAAAAAAACATGCTACTTTTTCTTATAAGAAGACCTTTCACAATCTGTTCTTAGAAGATAAGAAGATTCGAACCGACCTTACAGATCAGTTCACAATCATGTGAAATCACAATAAGAAGAATTAAACTATCTTCGTGTTTAATGTGTTTTTTTTCGAATCTCTTAAAAGCTTTGAATATTAAACGTTTTCTGCCATTTGTCATGTTCGGTATTAAAATAGCAGAGTGTGGGCTTTTTTTATTTGTTTCTAACTGCATAATACTGCCACAGAGTTGGGAGAATTTTCATTCCATTGCCCTTAATCAGTTAATGACCTGCAAACGTACCGGGTTCTATTTTAAATTAGACTCTTAACCCCACCTCCATACGTTGCGTTCGTTAAATTATCACTAACGCCTGCCACTGCTTGCATAGACTTCGGAACGAACCTCAACCTGGCCACTCCGCGTTTTCCTGAATTGTAAATGACTTCTTTGCTGAGCACCTGTAAATTATCTCACCAACTTTATGTGCATTCGGACATTAATGTGGGCGACGGCACGCGGCGTGTGCCTCATCGTGGGGTCAAGTGATGAATTTTAGAATAATTCAACACACGTGTGTAAGTGTGTGAATAGTTGAGAAACGGATTTCCGGCTTAAAGCTGCCTTCCAAACTCACCCCTTCGAAATGTGGATGCACGCACATTCATTGCATTTTGTCTGCGGAAGCATATTGCGCTGGCGTCGTTGAATGCGATAAAGGAATGGAAAATAATGGGGAATTTAAATATTGAGATAAAACAGATAAAAACCTATATCTCACACTCTAATCAGTTGCAATACGGCTAGCGCAGCCTTCAATGGAATTTTAACTAAGAGAATGCCATGCTTCAATGGTATATTTTTATTAACATGAATTCCAGAAGCTCTGCAGCTTATCACAGAATCACAAAGAAAATCACCTATTTGATCGCAGTGCTTCCTCACAGGTATCCACTACTTTTTTGTACTGGTGGGTGAGTGCAGACTTTGAGTTGATTTTGGAGAATTTTGGAACAAAACCAGTTATAACATTCGTGAGTATAGGAAACTGTCGCACAGGGACATTTCGAAGCAGGTATCTGCCAAGGCAATGCATCATCCACCTGGGTTTTCTGGTTGGTTTTCATAACACTCGTCTATGGGTCACTGCTTTTTTGAAAAAAATGTAACGTATTTCCTTGTCACTTTCATATCTTGGAAATCATTTGGTGAGAGCTTAAGGCGGACATTTTTAGAATAGTTTAGGTGATTGTGACTTCTATTCCAAATTATCTGAAAAGGCGGACTGAATGGTGTCAATTGCTCCATCCAGAATATTAAGAGCAAACTGAAGAAGCTCCTCCACTACCGTAACACATTTAGGGCTCTAACCAAAAACTTCTTGCTTTCATCTCTAGCAACAAGTTTGTCAGATTACAACTGGTCGCTTTCTGTAGGAGTAGTTCAAAATAAGACAGAAGAAGTCGGGTTTAGTAGAGTTCCACTTTAAAAAGTCTAATAAAAACATAGACCCACTACGAAACGGTTCAAAGGTCGCCTTAAAGACCGAGTTTCTGGATTGTTATCGATCTACTTAATTTCGTAGAGCGCTCTCAGAATAAGCCAGCCAAAGCACCGGAGACTGAATGCACATGGATACACCAGAGTACTTAGTTTCTCGGATGAACTAAGAATACAAATCTCCATACGACTACCAGATCACAGCACCGTTTTCCAAGCGGAGGTTGTAGCAGTGACAAAAGCTGCCCAATTGGTGTCAATGATGGCAATATCTCGAGAGGATATCACAATTTACATTGACAGCTAGGCGGCCACAAAACGAAAACTACGCAGGTAACATCTAAGCTTGTAAAGTGTTGTCGCAAGGAACTAAAGGTGCTTGGCACGCAGCACAATGTAAAATCCTCTCTGGTCACAGCGGGATACCAGGGAATGAAGCAGCAGATGAATTGGCCAGAAAGGGCAGATGCTATGGCTAAGCCTCTACTCTGTTACCAAAATGGCCAATATTGAAGAAAAATCGTTAATTGAAGCAAATAACAGGTGTGGAAATCACTAAGGCTATGGTCAGAATATGGCTAAGCAAGATCCAGAAAGCCCCTACAAAAAATGATGGAGCTTATAGGAAAGCTAACAACATGTTAAGATATCAGATGAAATAACTACGCCTAAACGATAATGACACATGCAGGGGATGCGGTGACGAGGAGGCTTATGAGGACACGGGCCATTTCCTTTGTCACTGCCCAAACCTCTGCCAACTGAAAATCGAACCCTGGGTTCACATCGAGCTATCGGATGGATCACCCTTGGATCAAACCTAGTCCAACCAAGAGCCGCTGTATCCACAGCCAGTCATTTCAGCTTCTTTGCCTTGCATCAGTCTTGAACTAGGCAGCTCTAGCAGATAAGTGCTGGCTTGAATAAATCTATTTTAAAGGATCGAACTTTAAAGTGTTTGGGTTCTAGAGTCAAGAAAGATAGCTACTTGGAATCGGGAAATTATTCATGTATAAAAGTACGATTCAACTGTTGCACAGGCTAGGGTGATGTTTATCTTTCAAAAAATCTTTTTAAATGTTAAATTAACAATAATAAAATGATGCTAATAAAAAACGTTACACCTACTAACATCGTACTGTACTTCATTTAGCTGAATTTAATTCGTCAGATTTACAGTTTTGTTCAAGCTTTTACCGAACATTGCATCACAATAAAAATAGAGTCTATGATTTCATAAAAACTAACAATTCTAAATTATAGACAAATGCAATGTAGATAATCGTATTCGAATGTAAAGTACACACGAAGTTGTAAAACTTAACATTTTATCCTCAACCATTCTGTGTTGGATGCGGTTGGGGTTGTACGAAACTCGTGTCATATTCAAATAGTCAGTAGCAGAGTTGGTGTGTAAAAAATGAAAATAATTCAGATTCTTGCGCTTTTGGTTTTCATCTGTGCCTCATTAATCAACGGACAACTTCCCAAAACGATGTACTGTCTGGCATGTCATGTTAGGTGTAATGAAATTTTGGATTTAAGTGAGTGCATCGAATTCACGTGCAGTTCAGTATGTCATATACCTAGAAAGGCGCTGTAAATGTTTTATCCAAAAGTTTTAATAAAATTGAATTGGAAACCAATGAAAATTCTCATATAACCGAATTGAGTCTTGTTTTATTTTTGTGCAACACATTGAATTTTTAGCGTACAAAGTTTGCAAGAACCCAAGAAACCCAAGAAGTCCAAATCGATACTCACCACCTGTTCATCGATTTTAAGGCCGCCTATGACAGCATCTGGAGAGATGACCTGTATAGAGCCATGTCTAGTTTTGACATTCCTGCCAAACTTAACCGCCTGTGCAGAATGACGATGGAGAAACCTCGCTGCTCCAACAAGGTCGGTAATGACCTCACCGAGACCGAGAACGTCATAATAGACAGTTACAACTTTGAGGTGCTATAACATCAAAAAATAACATCTCGTCGGAAATCAAACGAAGGCTAACTCTTGACAATCGCTGTTTCTTTGAGCTAAGAAGGCAACTGAGGTCCTTTTCCGATCGACTAAGGAGGCCCTATACCTATATAAGACCCTTATCATTTGAGTCTTGCTATATGGAGCTAAAGCATGGACTTTATCGAAAGCGGATGAAGATATTCTTGGTCACTTCGAGAGAAGATTTAAGATACTCGGTTCCGTTTGCGTTGATGGGTTTTGGAAAAGAAGATTCAACCACGAACTATACGTGCTGTACAACGACAATGACTTGGTCCAAAAACTGCGTATTGGGCGTTTAAGATGGCTAGTACATGTAGAGCGTATGGACATCAACGCTCCGGCTCAGAGAATATTCGATTTTCACCCGGAGGATCAGCGCAGCAGAGGACAACTCCGCCTAAGGTGGCGCGCTCAAGTAGAACAGGACCTTAAACAAACTTGGAGTCCGCAACTGGGGGCAGTTAGCTAAGGACCGGGCTAACTGGAAGGGGTTTTTGGTTTAAGCCTTGGTCCACTCCGGACTTTAACGCCACCCGAGTAAGTAAGTTTGAATTTTCATTTGAGACTGTATCGTCTGTACTATAGTACATTTTAAGCTAAATTGTCACAGATTGCAAGCTTGAACTGTACTCACTTATTCAAACTATTAAGACAGCTGCTGGAGAAGAAAAAATCTTGTTACCTCTCACTTCTGTTTCTCGTCACTGTACAAACGGTATACTTGGAATTTTATGAGAACATTTTTAAGTGCAACTACTTAAATTAAGTACTAAGTGTACATTTTTGAAGACTTCTGCTTTAATAGGGACATAACAGCACCATTCAACTTTTTTTATGATCTCTCAATGTTAAAACGTCAGTCTAGGTTTAAATTTTTATCATAATGAAGTTCACGAACGAGCAGCGTTCCAATAGACCGGCTGTGCGTGCTATCATGGATAAAATCGAGGCAAAATATTCACTATTGAATGTTCCTGTACCAGTGACACAACGCACCTGTCGAAGTACCGAAAACATTGTAGCCGTAAGTGCTTCAGTTGAAAATGAGCCAAATTCATCGATTCCACGCCATGCACAGGGATTGGGAATCTCTCAGTCCACATTGTGGCGGATTTTGCGTAAAGATGTTGGCCTACGCCCTTACAAGATCAAATTACCTGAAGAACTGAAGCCTCTTGAAGTCTTGATCATTTAAAGCGCCGAAACTTCTCCGATTGGGCTCTACAAAAGTTTGAAGAAAATCCTGAATTTCATCGAAAAATCATCTTCATTGATAAAGCTCACTTTTGGCTTAATGGGTTTGTCAATTGGACCGCAACTATCCTACATGTGGTTCAAGAGACTCTATTGCATCCACAAAAAACTGACCGTATGGTGGGATTTCTTTCCGGAGGTGTAATTGGACCGTATTTTATGGTCGATGGAAATGATCGCCTTGTTACGGTCAATGGAGTTCGCTACCGTACTATGTTGGAAGACTATTTTTGGCCAGAATTGGAGGGACTTGACATCAGTGCTATGTGGTTCTAACAGATGGTGTCACATGCCACACAGCTTGTCAAACTATTGATCTATTGAAGGGGAAGTTCGCTAATCATGTATTCTCGAGAAGTTGTCCGGTCAGATGGCCAGCTCGCTCATGCGATTTAACGCCCCCGTTGGACTTATTTTTATGTTGTTACGTTAAGTCCTTGGCTTATGCCAACAAGCCAACAACATTAGAGGAGGAAATTGCCAGCGTTCCGGCCGATACATGGGAAGGGTGGTGGAAAATTGGCTTTAAATAATCGATCGCAATTAGATCGAATTCCATACTTGAATCTAATATGTGAACTACACCTGGATTAATTTTCAGCCCGATATCTCAATAATTATTCTGTGTTTAATTTAAATACTAAATTGTTATGTCCTTATTAAAAAACCCTTTATAACTTATTTATGTTACTAATGTTACAAATGGCGTTAAAAAGACTTCCTGGTACCTATCATCTAAGATGACACAAAATGAAATCTATCTTTTTAATAATCAGGATCAAGGAGATAACGCATTTATGAACTTATAAGGTAACATAATCCCTACGTTATGTTGGTAGAATCTTTTTATTCAGCATTGGTGAATTTCTTATACTAACGTAGAGCTTCGAAAAGATTGGATGCTGTAAGTAAATTAGTGAGCTCAAAGGGTGGGTTAAGGTAAGGTAAGGTAGTAGTGGCTAACGGTATTTTAGATACCAGCACATTAAGACCTGTCAACACCGGTCTGATATTAGTAATTCAGGTGGGATATGTGTCTCTCTACTTATAAAACTATTCGGAGCTGCGTACAAAGCGGGACAGCCTTCTGATATCTGTTTGGGCTACTTCACTAAAATTGTCGAACAAAAATTACTAAGGTTTAGTTTTCTTCTTCGGGAAAAAGCTGAACATGAACAAAGGAGGTGAAGTGTACTGTCTTTCTCCCCTCCTCTCTACAACTTCTGAAGAACTCATTACAAAGAACACCTAACATAGTTGCATGCCTGCCTTAGAGGCAGTGTCCTGTAATGAATCTTATAATTCAAAGGTTTAACACTAATTTAGATCACAATCTTCGTGAATAGTTTATTTTTGTAACAGAATTAAAATTTACTAATTGAAGCTAAAGTTTATAATGCTTTTCCATAAATCTTATATTATTCTCCACCTCTTTGGAATCACTAAGCACTTCCTTAGCAGCTGACAGGTATGACTTGGCCTTTGTCACATCTCCACTATGCGCTGAAAGAACTGCCAAATTATTGAGTGCCGCTCCATTAGATGCATCTGATGTCAGACAGAGCCTTAAACAGCGACGTGCAAGATTGAAATCTCCTGTCGTCTAAAATTGAAATTAAATCATTGTTATTACTTAATAATTTACTTTTTTTTAACTAACTGTCATTCAAATTATTTATTTCTACCCACAAGTGTGAATGACATGGTGAATCACCTTTTCCCCCCAAAAAAAGTCGTGTGTAGTTTTTAGTGGGTCAGTTGATCAGACACTTTTTTTTTGTTTATCAGAATATCGTTGATTTACCTTCGAAAAGTAACAGTATTGGGGTGTTACGAGGGAGATTTGTGGGAAATGACTAACGCAATTGTGAACTGAAAACGATTTCGTTGAGTTTTCTTGACATTTTTTGTGAAGTGAATCACCCTCGATCGTTATTGCGGAATGTGGGAAGCGTTATATGGAGTTGATTGTAAAAAATGTCTGGCGTGACATAGACGGGATTTTATTATCTCATTTTTTGACATTAACATTTCTTGACATTAACACAATTATTTCCCATTTGACAGTTGATTTACAGTACGTTATTTATGGAATCAAAATTGTATAATACTTACCGTTGCGACAAAACTTAAGTTGTACCATATATCGGCACGTTGTTCTGGAGTCGTTGCCAACAACAAAGCTCTTTGAAAACATGGCAACACTAAATCAATCTGTCCACCATACAGACAGCAAAGTGCAATGTTGCAATAGAGTTCTGCATTGTGGGCACCCATTGCTAGAATTCGTCTGTGAGTAAATAAACATGCAATAGTTTGAGACCTGAAAACGGTAACAAGAATGACCAAAACTAACCGATAAAACATCAGCGCCATCTCTGGGTTGTTGTCGTAGAAATAATTGACAGCAATACTAGCCAATGCTTCAACATTTATTGGATTCATACCGGCGATCGTTCGATAGACTTGAACGGATTCTTCAGTCTTCTCCATCGTCTCATAGATACGCCCTTGTTCCGTCCTCAGAGCTATGTCATATGAAGTCTTCTCTAAAGTCGTGGTTATGAGTTGCAATGCCCGTTCCGACTGGTCCAGTTTCTGATACATTTTGGACATTAATAAATACGTATCAGGATGGGGAAAATTGTTTAATGAACGGAGAAGAAAGCTCTCAGCTTTTCTCGGATGATTTAATGCGATTAAACAACGTCCTCGTTGTTGATCCCACCACCAGTCGACATTTTGTCGCTGAGCATCAGCCACAGCTTCACACAGGCTGTAAGCTTTATTCGGATCACCCTCGTGGTAGAAGAGAAACTGAAACAGAGCTTTGATTATGTTTTGTCGCTCCGCGTAGATGGTGGGATTCATTCGAGAGGCTTGATACAAAGCTGATGTTCCATCTCCCAGACTAAATACTGCGGCTGTGGTAACGCGAATGCGACGGGCAGTCCCACATCGTGACGAGGGACGTCCTCCTATGGATGAGCCGGGCCTAGCTGTTGATGTGCCAGGACGTGCCTTAATAAGAGACTGAGATTTACACAACGAACTTATGGGCAAAGCCAAACTTACTATTCCTGAAGTTGGTCGCGAGCCCAACTGCGTCGATGGTCGCATTCCACCAAACGTTAAACTGCTACTTGGTCTCGGTATAAAAGCAGTCTTAAGTGAGGTCCCTGGTCTGGCAGCCGTTGCAATTCGTTCGAACTCGACTTCCTCATTCTCTGATGATTGCACCCGAACAGATTGGAGCCGTTACAATGGAATGTCCAAAACAAAGAATCCAACAAATACAAATGATGCGCACAACACGAAAGAGGAATCTCGGTTACTCACCTGCACCGATATCATCGTTTGCCTCCAGGTCATCGACAAAAATCCTCTGGGTGAGAGCACGCATTTTTAATTGCCAAATTCCCTCCATCATCCAGGTGGGCATTGTGGTTTTCTTGTTGTCTGATGATTTGTTGCTGCTACTACTACTACGACTGCCAATGCTTTTGTTGTCCTCATCTTCATTGGCAAACATTGGGACATTATTTTCGTGGCCCATTTGTAATATAGCATTACATACTTCAACACATTTTTCGTATGACCTGCGTCGATAGAGGGAGACAGCCTTAAAGTATTGAAGTTCCATATTTTTCCGTTCTATGGAACAAAGTCTAAAGAAAACGACCAGAAAATGTAGGTGATCCTCAGTCAGTTCAGTTCTCCGGACTTACCGAAGCTTGAGTAAAGGAAGGTGCTTTTTGGCCAAATGAATTTTTATATACTATGTCTTGTGGGAGAAATGATCCCTTTAGTTACCACAACCATAAGGATTCACTGTGTACTTCAGTTTTTGTTGGAAAATCTGTTTTGACAGAAGTAAGGACGGTTACTATAACGATGAACTCGGTGTAAAATGGCCACAACACTATCCTATTTCACCAGCTCTTCAATCGATTTGTGTAAAACTTCTAAGGGTTGAACAAAATCGTTGGTACAACTGTTGCTGCGTTCAAATCTGCCATAAACGGTGTCTAAAGCCTAGCTTTTTAGCCTTCGAGGATATATGGAGATCTCTGATTATTGTAGAACTTCATCCAAGTGCTGAAAAATCCTCACTGGTATGGTGGGGTGTCCTAGTATAATCTCCAATAGCTTAACCAATGCTACAAACCCTAACGAAAAAACAGGCAAAGCTTACTTATAACTGTATTTTATTAGAGTTTAAACATTTTTTTATTTTTTTTCCAACCAGTCGTAGATCTTATCAAAACCTTCTTTGGTAATGGAGCTCACTTCAACAATTGTCATGTTCTGTTTAATCTCTTTCTGAAGTTTTGACATTTGCATCATTAGCAAGGCTTCATTACGCATTTGACGATAAGCGTAATCCATCTTTGTAAGAACCAAAAGGAACTTAACTTTCTGCAACTTGGGTTCCGCAAGAATCGAATATAATAGGACACCTATAAAACAACTGTCACTTTATGAAATGTACCCTCTTAACTTAGAATCGACTTTACCTGCTGCAGAAATTTGACACAAATTTGATGTGTCAACCACGTAAATGATTTTCGAAACATTGCTAAAGAATCGATTCCACATTGGAGCCATATCTCCTCCAATCTCAATTATATCGATGCAATTAGTGGCATCCTTCTTTCTTTTTGGTACTATCGCGGTTTCTGGAACACTGCTTGGTGGTTTTTGAGGGAATTTTATGGTGTAGATACTTGTTCCCACTGTTGGCATTGAGTATGTTGTGAAGTCGACATTTTTAGGATCTTGCAAGGCTTTTAAGAGATGAGTTTTTCCCGAACGTTTAGGACCCAGGCAGAGACAAGACATTTTATTCAGATTTGATGGTATGGTTTTTTCTTGCGAATAATTGCTGGAAAATAATAAACAGTTATTGTCAATGGTAACCAATGTAAAGAAGTGTGCTCGTTGATTCTGGATGTATGTATCAAGGAAAAGCAAGCTTATGTAAATAAACAGGGTGGACTACTTTCGACACAATTATAAGGAAACTGTGCCAATAGCCACACATAATTTATTGTTTTTGTAGACTGTACTGAAGAAACTCAACGTTCTTGTTTTTTGACTCGTTCAGTTTCCTGAAATAAAAAAATAACGGATTTCCTTTTAAATCTTTAAAATCTATAAAGAGAAAGCTTTAATACCGATAACAATACCGCTATCGCCTATCGCGTACCTAGGGTTACCAGAATGAAAATGACGAAAAGGGGGACATCGCGAGACATGTCGCATATTCAGAACCTTCGTTGCTTTTTGTTAACCCCTCGAAACACTTTTCGCAGCACTGATTATATGCTCACATTCTTTTTTTATTCGCTTTTTCAGACACTTTAGGTACTATAAAGTGGCCCGTAAACACTAAAACATGGTACGAGTAAACATGGTCTCACTAAAACCCGCAGACGATGAAACCAAACTGACTTCAATTCACTCGAACCATCTGTCAAGTTAGTTTGTCAGTCAGTTTTTCTTTGCAAATGTTGATAGACAAGCACGCAGCCACTCAAACATGGTATCAGCAACACAAAGCCCCGCCCATAAACTTCCACAAAAATCAAACTAGCTTTGATTTTAGTGAGACCAAATCTGATGTTGGTGAGACCACAAAATTGGTACGCGTACCACTCCGCAAACGATCAACATCAGCTAAAACTTGGTTTGTTTTGCATGTTTACTCGTACCATGTTTTAGTGTTTACGGGCTTTGAAAGGATTTTTAACTTCAAAGGGATGTGTTTACAGAGAATCTTTTTAAAAATATTTAATGAAAATATTTTAAGTTTTAAATTGAATTTTTTCTCTTTTTGAATTTTACTTAATAAGGGGGACAGAGGTTTGCTTAGGGGTGACAAACAGCATTTTGGTATTAAAAAGGGGGACTATTCCCCCTAAAGAGGAACGTCTGGTAACCCTACGCGTACCGCTTCGGTGTGTGAGCTCCTTTAACCAAATCTGTTTTCAGGTATATGGCCTTTATTCCACAGGTTTCATAAGTGAAAATGTGAAATCTATTGCTATACAATTTAAATTAACTCTCAGGGTTCCGAATCTGTTTTTTATTTTATTTTAAAATATTTTAAAATATTTATTACAATTTTAAATATGTACATAGTAACATTCTGAACATCCCCTTTGAAAAGTCCATTGTGAATTATTCACAATTCAAATGAAGACTTGTTGCTTGTCAATTTTGACTTGGCCGCATTGCCGCTGCCGCTGTCAAGTGTCAATTGTCAAATGTCAGCTCGTTGAATACGTCCTAATAAGATAAGAGTACAACTGTTTAATATTTTAAACTAATAACATAAATAACTTATATTAAGAATACACAAAGACACAACAATGGACCTGCTACCAAAAACTCATCACGAATTCAATCAGACCGAGTATTGGAACACATTCTTTAAGAAGCGTGGTGCAAAGGCATTCGAATGGTTTGTTGTGGAAACTTAAACAAGGGTTCCAAATGTTTTTTTATAACAAAAACCTCTTCTTCCCAGGTATGGTGAATACTTACATCTAATCGTCCAAATTCATAAGTATGTCAAGTACCAGGATAAAATCTTAATGGTTGGATGTGGTAACTCCAGACTCAGCATGGATATGTACGACTCAGGATTCAAGTAAGCGAAGAGTAATCACACTATTGAAGAAGTTTTTAATACAACATTCCTTACAGAGATATCACAAATATCGACATCTCACCGGTGGCCATCAAGAAAATGATTGAACTCAATGAGAAACAACGTGGTGACATGAAATTCGTTCAGATGGATGCAACAGCGATGAGTTTCGAGGATGAGGCATTTTCAGTGATATTTGACAAAGGTACACTAGATGCTCTGATGACAGACAACTCTGAAGAGGTCCGAGCAACAGTTCAAAAGTATTTCGACGAAATTGTCAGAACCATGAGGTTATAGTGAGATTGAATTGCTGACTGAATTTCATACATAAAGTTATTCTTAAAATTTGCAGGAATGGAGGTCGATATGTCTGCATTTCACTGCTTCAGGAGCATATACTTAAATTCTTACTGGGGTACTTTCCAGAGAAATCATGCATGGTGCGTGTTGTTCGATGCTTTGAAACCGAACAGTGTTCAGAAGAAAGTGATTCTGATTCACTCTCAATGCCGGTGTTTGCTGTGATTGCTACGAAGTTTAAGGCTTTGCCACAACCTGTAAGTTGCTTATACTGCATCTACATATGTGCAAATGTAGTAGAAACGAGTTTATTCATAGATTCTAGAAGTTTGCATGGGTGGTGCGAAAATGCAGCGTGTTGCGGATACTGGTGCTGTGATTGAAGCCATCACAGCAACACAAAAGGCAGCAATGGTCTGTAATGGACTGTCCAGGAGTAATATTATAGGTGAGGAGTGTATTGAAAACAATCGTGATAAGGACTAATTTTAAATTCTACTCAATATAAGGTCTGAATGAGGTCACAATGGATCTGTTAAAGCCAGGCGAAGAGACTGCACGTTATACTATTCACATCATAGACCAACCACCTGCCAGGGCAAATGGGAAATATGCTGCTTTCATTGTACCCCAGGGAAGGTAAATAATATCGCTTGTATAGTTTGGTTATGTTTGTCAGGACAACAGAAAGACTCGTGAGATCAGTCGTTTGTAAATCGTTTATACCCAAACAACAAGCTACATACTTTACTTACATATGTATTTCTTGAAGTAAAGTTAATGGCATTCCACTCTAAATTCCATAGCAGAATCTTTCGCACTGCATTTCCAACTAATGCAATGAATTACAATTGATCTGCACCGTAAATTAGGATAGAAAACGTACTCATAGTCGATGGACTTCCAACCGTCCTTCTAACTTATTTCTAATCATTCTTATTCATTTAAGAATGTTCATCTCATGGTTTTGTTAATGTTCTATTTTCAGAGAAATCGAATGGCTATTTTCTACAACACAGGGACGAAAGAAACTTCTCGAAAACGCGCACTACAATCGCTTGGCTATTGTTACAATGCACCGCGACCAAGTGTACGACTCTTGGGAGTCAGTTCAGTCTGAGTTAAGTGATAGTATAAAAAACCTAGCACCAAAGGGGCTCGTCGAGCAGGTTCGACAATTAAATATGTGAAACTGACAAAAGTTGCTAAAAAAAAACCTTTTTATAGATTCCGTACTTATCATTGGGCAAAGATGTGGGTAAACGCGAGACTCTGGTGAGTGGATTTTCCAAAATTTCTGGCGATTTCCGAATAGAAGAAGTCGAAGGTCAATATGGCAAAGTGTTCCGGAGACTGATATTTCTGTCCAATCAGAATGTTGTACAATCTGAGGCGTTGGTTATAACTAGTGAGTGGTCTTTCGTTAAATAAAGTTTTTGTTTTTATTAAAAGATTCTCTTTAAATTAACAGTAAAACCGCGTAACAAAAGGGCGCGAACGAAAATCGATGTTGGCTATCTAGCGTGTCAGCATCATTTGTACATGACCATAGGGGTTCAAATGGCTACTGCCGGTTTCAGTAGCGATGATGGTATAAGAAATGTTCTTGTTGTTGGACTCGGCGGTGGCGGCTTATGTACCTTTATACGAGCGGCATTAAAGTAACGTTTTGAATACCTTTTGAAAGTTCTCGTCGAAAGTTTTATACTCCTTTGTAGAAATGTCCGTGTAACTGCGGTAGAAATTGATCCAATTATGCTGGAAGTGGCGGAGCAGTACTTTGAATTGAAACAAGATAAACGATTGCATGTGGTGATCGATGATGGGCTCGCTTTCATCAACAAATGCAAGGAGGAGGGTTGGTTTTTTTGTTTTTAAATATATCTTCGACCTTCACAAAGGGGTTTTTTCCACAGAAATAAAATTCGATGCCGTACTCTTTGACGTTGACAGCAAGGATCTTTCGCTTGGCATGAGTTGTCCACCCAAGAGCTTCATAGAACCACCGATTCTCGAAAGTCTCAAACATGTGATCGGTGCAAAAGGAATGTTCATTCTCAATCTAGTCTGTCGTGACGATCAACTTCGTAATCAAGCTGTGACGGATCTGAAAAAAGTATTCACCTCCTGTTGTTGCTATAAACTAGACGAAGATATTAACGAAGTCATCTACTGCACGAATGATGAGAAATTCAAAAATATAACTGATTGGAAAAAAATTCTTGGCAATTCAGGCAGAGGTCTAAATGCCATAGCAAAACAATCGAAATTCTGCAACGAAGATATGTGCGATGTCGTCGAGTTCCTAAACGAACTTAAACTATAAAACACAATTGCGTGCCAAAAAATGCCAGTACCTAGACACATACGAGTAAATAAATAAAGAAGAAAACAAGTTGTAGTTGTTATTTAATTTTTTAAATATAAAAACAAAGTTTTGCATGTTTTATTTTTCACAAAAAAATAATAATCATACGTGTGTGGTGTGTGTACAAATTTGTTTATGTATAAAAAAAAGAACAAATAAAAGAAATAATTAGATTTTAACTAAATTAAGATAATAAATAATTTTTTTATACATTATTGAAATATAATAATATAGAGATAAATTATGTATAATACAACAATGTATGTATGTTCTTGTGGAATCAAAATATGTGCATACACACACGAGAATACAGTACGCGAAATAACTATATCGGACAAGCATTTCCATTTCCATTTTCTCAAAAAACAATAAAAAATTCTTAACTAAACACATGATTCTTTTCATTGTTTTGAAAAATGGAGTGTTTGAAGTAAAACATAGCGGTAATTTTAACTTTCTCAATGTCCTTATATTCTTGTTTCGGGTTGTTCTTTCGTGTGTTTAGTTGTGCGGTGCGAAATAAATATGATATGGCAAACACAAGCTTCAGTCGTACGTCTAAGCGGCGAAAGTAATTTTAAACAGACAAATTAGAATAAATCGGTGCGTAGTTGAAAAACGTTTAAGTTGTTTGATTAAGTTTTAGTCAAATTTTTTTTTTGCAACCAACAAAAAATGCCTAGGGAAAAGCACTGTCTGTGGACGATAAGCTAGGAATCCTAAAGATAATAAGAATAATAAGAATAAGAAATGGCTTAACCGTTAGACATAGCGTAGAAAATACGTAGGAATAAAAACACTGTCCAAAACTTCTTAAAGGCCCCTTGTAATTTATGGGAAACAAAGCAGATCTGGTCGTCCACCAAAAGTTGATGATAAATTTAAAAGGCTAATTAGACTCCAGTTGTCTCTTCCAGTAACAACAAGAAAAGTCCAACAACTTTTAAAGGATAAACCCATTATATATCAAAAGCGCTTACCGACACCTTAGCTGCTCTTACGATATAAGGAGACAAGTTTAAGTTTTGCCGAGAAACATCAGTTTTGGATCACAATCACCAAATGGCAATCCGTCATCTTCAGTGATGAAAATAAATTTAATATGGATGGTCCTGATCCTGACGGAGGACAGACATATTGGATAGATTTACGCCGAGGGCGTGAAACTCGGAACTCGAAAAACTTCCAAGGAGGCTCTCTAATGGTATGGGCTGGTTTCACAGGTACAGAGGAAAGTTTCCCATTTGCTTTGTTTCCTATAAAATGAACTCGGAGAAAAATGTGGAATTGCTGGACAGCATCCTTGTTGATTTTGGTAAAAATCTGAGGGGATAAGACTGGACGTTCCAGCATGATAACGCCATACATGCATCGGCATATACAAACAATTTTTTTAAGTCGCGTAAAATCCCCACTCTTCGTTGGCCTGCAGTAAGTCCTGGTATTCAGGAAGAACGGCTAAAAATTGACATACACACAGTACAAAATTTAATCGATTCATTGCCTTGATGCTTAGTAGCAATTTTAACAAAAAAAGGGGGAAGAACAAAATATTAAGAACTACTAGTTGGCCCGGGGGCAGACGTTGTCCTGCCCTTTCCTGTATGTTGTGAATATGAGTTATTTTGATCAATAAATATAGAATTTATTAATAACTTCAATTCAGCGCCACCTATCGAATGCTTCTTTCCGTTTGAACCTCATTCGGACTATAACGAACATTTAAAAAAAGAGCAAAATCGGTCTAGCCGTTCTCAAGTTATGCGGTTACCAACGATCATCATTTCATTTTTATTATATAGATTATTTTCAAAATATTGTACAGTAGAAATCGGTTATAACGATGTCGAAGGGACCTTACAATTTGATCGTTATAACCGGTTCATCGTTATATCCGATAGTACAAAAAAAAAAACTAAAAAAGTCGCAAAAGTAACACTTTATTAAAAAAAGATCACTTCAAATGCAATGAAATTGTCGAGGTAAGAAATCGATAATTTCCCATTGTTTTGTACATTTGGTTGTGTAAAATAATTTTCTGAGAGAGTTGGCCGATGTTTGGATTCCAACATTTGAATTTGAATTTGAAGCAGCCCATACCGGATTCAGAAGCATAAAATGGTTTATTGTTGCGACTGCAGTAAGTGCTTCGTTTATAGATGGAACGTGCACTTCTTCGGTCTCCTGATCTGCAGTCGAATTATCGTCATCCTCGTCATCAGCATTAATCAAAAGTAATTCTGACACCACTTTCAATTTTTGAAATAATCTCATATTTTTTGGCAATGGAAAAGGATTTTCGCTTAAGTGTCGCCATGTTGACAAACTATCTGCCCGCAGCACTCATTTTAAACAAAAATTAAGACTAACTAAATGCTTGAGATACATACCATAATATATATTTGCACACATATGCACGCACGCATAAGAAAATATACGAATACACATAAATTGTATACTGCACACATAATGACAGCCGGCTCCTCTCAGATTCCGTTTACTTTCGCAAACATAAGAGAATGAAAAAATGAAATGAAAATAGCAAGCATGTAACATAAGAACACGTTTTTTTCATCGCTATAAACAGTTTCTCGACCTAAATCTGATACATTTTCATCGTTATAAAAGGTTTCATCGTTATACCCGGCATCGTTATAACCGATAGTAAATTACTTTGATTTAAATGGAGTTTGGCCTGGACTTTGGAAATATATCGTTATATCCGGTTCATCGTTATATCCGATATTGTTATAACCGATTTCTACTGTACTTAAATTCTTACAGCAGAATTGACTTTTAAGCTTTTATCTGCTATATGTATTTCATTCGGAGTTTTACAAAAAAATATGCGTTCTGTTTTTCTAATTGAACAACTTTAGGTTAATTTATGGATTTCTTCCTAGTCCTTAAAATAATTATTAAAGAAATGTTTTTTTTTTTTAAGTTTTTTACCTGTCCTATATGGTTATTTCGCGCACTGTATTATGCTAATATATAATAATAAAATAATTTATTAAAAAATAAGAACAAAAGTAAGTTTTTTCTTTTAATTTTATTTTGAAACAAATCTTCGCGTTTGTTTTTAACTAAAAAATATTAACAGTTGTTTCATTTATTTGTTTGAACTAGTCTAAGTTTTAACTATCTACATAATTATGCTATGATTTTGTTTTTTATACGATTTTTAATTGTTTTGGTGAGAGTCGTACGTAGTCTACGTTTGTTTAGGAAACAAAAAATTAATCACATTTGTCAGAGGTATTTCGGTTGTCCGAAACACTTCTCTGGTTTATCTAAAGAAAACGAAAAACAGTTTTTTGTGAATACATTTTTTTACGAATTTTTTTTTTTTGTGCGAGAAATTAACAAATGTGTTTTTTTTTTTTATTTAAATAAAAAAATTTACAAATAAGCAAACAATGCAACATATAAATAACAGTTAACACTAAGTGGTAAAATTTAAGCGCCCTCCAATAAAGGGCAATGGCAATTGCGGTAGATGGATGCGGTTTTCGTTTTGATCTTCTTGTCTGAGAGGTGGTAGTGGTTTTTGTTGACATGAGTTTGAACTACTCAAGGGATGAACGACAATAACAACAATGATGAGCTTGGCTAGAGTTGATAGAAGCTAATCGCATATTTGAACAAGCTGCAGCTGTATGCTTTTATTTCCACGGTTTCGATGCAGATTGAAAGGATGAAAGTAAAAGCATGGTTCAGGGTTTTATAGATAATGTCCTATTGAGAATCAAATAGCATTGAGGGCGGCACGAGAGAGTAGTAAGTTGTATGTATATTTAAAGGCAGTCAACTGTCGAATGTCCCACGGCAGAATAGTGATCTAGAAATATGTACAAAATGTAGAAACTATAAAAATAGATAACTAATCGCAGTAATCCAGTGGTATGGGCGCAACTTTTTTTTAGATTGAATTTAGAACAAAAAGCGGATGATGCTCGTTAATTTTGAAACACTTAAGATAACACGCTTTTGGAGATATTAACGAAGGCGTGCAGTGTATTCCACAATTATGTGGGTGGTGGCAAAAAACGTGCAGACAAAATACAGATGTGGTTTAAACAGTGAAACACAGATAAAGAACCTGTAAAAATCCAACGTACCGATCATACTCAGCATTAAATACGGCTTAATGAAAATCACCGTTGTATTTAGTATCTGCTATATATTTCCAGTGTATAAACTCATATTTATCCCTGCTAAGCATCAACCAATTCGCGATAGAATTGACTGGATTACGAAATAAACAATGAAGGTCATTGATAAACATACTCTTTGCCTTTGGCAATACATCCTGAAGAACCGTAATGAAACGTTAAAAATCCTTAAACGCCGACCTTCAAAACATATAAATTTTATGTGCAGGTGTTCTCAATTGGTCTCTTTTAGGGAGAGAGATGCCATGAGATCGATTTTTAAAAAGGACAACTATTATCGGTTGTGTGAGATTAAATGCTGTGCGTTTGAACCGAAACTCTTACAACCCGACCACTGTGGAAATAAAAACTTACACCCATCTCTTTCAATACATACATATGTATGCATGTATGTATGTACTTAATTTTTAGCAGATCGCGTTCTTATTTATAATTCAGCAAAACGATTTTCTAATACTGAGTTTATTATTTAAATTACAAACTCCTACATAAATATCTCAGCGGTATATTCACCAGTCAAACAATTAACTAACAAAATATAAATTCCAAGTCTTTCAGTTCTAATAAAATGATGTTCTTCGATAGCATACACGCTGCACACTACTAAAACACCTTCTTGAATATTCTATTGAAACTTCGATTCTTTTTTGAGCTTCTACCACTACCAGCACTACTTCCACTGTTGCTACCACACCCACTATTGCCATTGCTGCTCGACGAAGTCGCAATTGCCGATGTGTTGATGGCTTCCTCTAAAATTCGAAATGAATTATCGCTACTGCCTTGGCCACTGTTTGGTAGAATCTCTGAAAGTGATGATGCCGGTGACGGTTGACCATTTGCTGCACCGCCGAAGCCGTTTACTTTGGTCGACGTTTTGTTGGCGGCGCCTATTTGCTGCTGCTGACTAGATGATGTTGATGATAAGGACTTCTTGGACCGGTACCACTCCCAACTGGTTGATTCGTGTGGCTGTGATTTTTTACTACTCTTACCGAATGGTGATTTGAAGAACGCCGGCGATGACAGTCGTCTGGATTTCTTGCCATTTTTTCGTTCTTCTTCTGCTGATTTTGTGGCATTGCTAATTTGATAACCTGATGGGCCATCTGGCATGAACTCATTGTAGGCCAGATCTGCTCCCGGAATGAAGTTCTCGATGTCATCTTCGTCGAGAATTAACTTTTCGTCGAAGGCATCTGTTGTTTTGGGTTTGGCGATGCAGATATCCGCTGGAGCTGATTCCTGGCGCTTGTACGCAGGATTGTTCTTCTTTGACTTTTTTCCACCCTTACCATTGAATAGGCTGCTAAGTCTTCGGGATGATGATTTTCCCTCTGAGTGGAGCAGATCAGATGTACAAATTGAGTCCGATTCACTGGCATTGAATTTATCGTACTCCTCGTCTTCTAGAACAGAAGGAGAGACGGGTTCGGCTGGCGGCAGGTCTTCTATTCCAGGATTGAACTCACCTGGCTGGCTTACTTCGGGCCATGAACGTTTCTCCCCCTTACGGTTCGTCTTTCTGCCATAGCACACGGAGATTTTTCGCTGCCGTACGGCGTTGTTGGACACTTCACTCTCTGCGGCTGAGTTTTCCGCTGCGCAGTCTTTCAGAATCAGCATAACCTCCTCGCTTGGGCGACGAATTTTCTGCTTCCCCGTTGAGGCATCGGAATAATCATCGAAAGACTTCCGTCGATTGAGCTTCTTTTGGGTGGCCTTGCGTGTTTCTGCTTGTTTGCTGGGCACGAGATTCCTTGCCACTGAACGATAAAAAACCACTCCCAGCACAGTCAGGAGAATCATAAACGACCCAACAAAAATGATTAGAATAATGCAAGCGTGCACCTGCAGTGACACATCGTCCAATTCATCTTTTAGCAGAGCATTTCGCTCAATTAATACACGCTCGTGCTCAGAGTGTCGTCGGTTTTGGTCCTCCAATGCTCGTACGGTTTTTGTCAACGAGAGTTGAAGCTCCTCTACTTGCTTTTTGTAGCGTCGACTGAGCTCCTCTAGATACTGACCAGACAGCGACATGTTGCGCTCAAGTGCCTGCGAACAAATAGAAAATACTTGGGTTAGCAATTTGGCAGCTGGTTGGGTGTGAAAAAAGGAAGAAAAAAAAGTAAAGGCTATGTAAGAGGGGGTGGCAACAAATGTTTAGTCGATACATGATGGTGGTTGCCGTGCCCACCTTTTATCAGATCGTGATATTTTTTTTGGATTTCTCACGCAAATTTGAAATAAAAATAGAGGCACAGCATATCCACAAGAACCAATGCTGGCAATGACGTCTAAGGCCGTCAGACTAAGGTAGAAATTGGGCTCATTTCCGCAAATGAATACCAAGTAACCTTACCGTGGGGGTGATATCACCTCGATGATTTCTCTTTGCAGTGTAATAGTTGTGTGCGGATGGTGGCGGGGGGAAGAAAAGATTTATTGTTCGCCTCATATGTGTTTCTAGTGAATCCTACTCCTTTGCTTGTCTAGGTTTGGATTGGCTTAGATTAATGTTGCAGTGATAGTTCTAGCTCAGTAGTCCTTCGAGTTTCAGTTGTAAATGAGAATAATTGGAGCCGCTACCATGTCGGAATAATTCTTGTCGTTAGATTAACATTTAGATAGAGGTCTAATGCTGATGTTCTGAATTAGTTTCAGAAGTTAAAGAAACATTTTAAGTTTATTGCATTCTTAGCAGCGCGCGGGGGTTTTAGCGTGAGAGGTTAATATAAAGGAACTGGTGTAAAGGAGGCGACAATAAATTTGTATCATTTCTTTTAGACATACAAAGCTATTGTGCCGCTTTGCTTTTGAGAGTTTAACTGATTGACAGCATTTTAGGAAGGAAAACAGTAATACTCACTTTAATTCGATTGTTCAGTCTTATGAATACACTCTCCGAGTGTGGCCCGCCACTGGGGAGCTTTTGCTGGTTGCCATGGTTGTTTCCGCCCAGTGCTGCAACCGTTCCTGTGACCACAACTTCGGATAACAATGAATCGAGATTATCCCAGGCCGAATGATCGTTCTCCGCCGAATTGATAGAAGGCGGTTTTGGTGTTGCTTCCACATCTCCCTTTGATTGTGGTACAATTTCCACAATCGGCTCTTCAGTTTTCTGTTCGTCAGTCGAAACAACTTCCGCGGGATCTCCGTTTTCTATTGCGACTGCCTTTTCATTATCTTCATCTGGCAGATTGTAAATGTTTATATCTAAAGTTTCCGAACTAGGAGGAGGTGAACGAGTTACAGCCTCCGGCGTTTCAGTCGAGCTGACGACATCTTCATCTTTCCGTGGTGGTGGAGGTATTTGGGCAGATATCTCCTCATTTGGATCCACGTCTACTTTGGGTTTTCTCTTAACCTCCTCGGTGATTTCTGGCAGCTTCTCAAGAGTACCAAACGCCCCACCGTTTCCCTTATCTATTGTTAAGTTTAAGGATATATCCCCGTTTTGCTCTCCATCTGAGCCAACATCAACTGAGTCGTTTTGAGATTTATTTTCACCGCCGGCCATTAGTTGACACAGCGCTCCCACATAATCTTCCGGTAACAGACTGAGAAAGTAACTATTTCTCTCATCGAATCCGCTGCTACTGCTTCCTTTACAATCTAAGTGGTTATCAAGGTTAACATTAAATCTTTTGGCACATATTTGCGATGTGATGATGTCGTTTTTCAACCGCTCGATCGCTAGCAGATTAACCAGATGCGTATGTCTGCACGAAAGCATATAATTGACTTTAGCCGCCAGCGATGTGTCTTTACATTGGGTACACACAAAGTCACCTGTTGAAGGCGTGAAGCAGACGCTCTCACTTTTGCTCTCAATTGTCGTGCGATTGGGGTTTGTCTTAACTAGCACCTCCGCCGCTTTTTTCACAATCGATAGAACAGCATCGCTTGCGGATTTGAATAAATTATTTTCGTTTTTCTGATGTGCCTGGTCGAAGGCAATCTCGTCGTCGTACTCATCGATGTCATCAGCATCACGATCCTCAGTCTCGAATGCCTCAAACTCGGAAGTGCCGTACACACGAAACAACGAAACCGGACAGAAGTGTTCCGAGTTGTAGTGCGAGTGAATATCAACCCGCACAAATTTGCCAAACAAATGGGGATGCAGATCGAAGCTTTGTATCGTTCGTTTGTCGTCGGCAATGAACCGCCCCACATTTGACCAGTCTCGGGTGGGAAACCGATTACTCACCGCAACTGTGAAGTTCTTTGGCGATGATGAAAACAACTCGAAATTGGCCAAATCAATTGCTTCGGCTTGTATGGCTTCGCAGAGTTCTACAACGAACCAAATACGATTTGTACACGGGCTCAGCATGTATTCGTCTTTTGACGAAGTCAGCACAGCGCCAGTGTTTTGAGCATCAGAATTGGAAGCGATTATTTTTGCTCCACAATCGGGTGATGCGTAGTTTTTCGTACGTAACTTCCCCGGCGGTTGTTTCGATCCAGTTGTTAAATTCTTCTTTTGAGCAGATGAGTTGACGACATCCTGCTCGAGCTGCTGTTTCTCTGCAGCTTCCATTTGTTTCTGCGCCCATTCAGAGAATACCGGTATCGGTACTTCTTCGGCAGTAAGATTCACCTCGTGGGTGATTGTCGCATTTGTAGATGCTTTAGTGGGCATTGGCGATGGAATGTGGCTACCAGTATCTGCACCGTCATCACTATCAGGCGGTTGCGGTGGAATTGATCCCCCAGAATCGTTTATTTTTTCAATTTGATCGTCTGCTAAAAAAAGGAGGAAGTAGAATTAGTAACGATTAGCGGTTATTAGGCGGCACGATTTACCTTTCTGATCATCATCAGTGGTTTTGGTTTCGTCGGCATCGCTGTCTACTGTCTGATTGGTGGTAATTGATTCCGTTTTTGAAATAATCACTGCATCGAGTGTATGTTGCTCAAGGCCACCAGCCAGCGGAAGGTCTGTGGATGTTATTTCATTTAGTGGTATTACTGTTGGATTCTCTGATGAAATGTCCGGTAAGCTGTAAGAAAAAAATGAATAATAGTTTATTGGAAGTGTTGATGTTGTTGAATAAAAGATTTGGATGCAAAAAAAGCCCACGCCTCACTTTATTTTCTGTGAAATGTTACTTTTTGTGTTTTGCTGCTAAATACTCTTAAGTGTTACCCTTTAACTATTCCTATATCCATAAAAACTTTTATGCAAGGTTTTTATTTGTTATTACATATGTTTATAAAATCCCAATTTTTGAGAATCTTTATCTTCTTCGAGCTACAACAAAGCTTAACCTCAATTGAAGGGTGTGTTGGTAAACGCAAATGTTTTGAAGTAACAAGCCGTCGCATCGTAGCAGTTAATCCAGAAGTTATAAAAGATTTGCATATGGTATTCGTACAATTTACAAAGCCAAATTATGAGAAGTATTAAGCTGCACTGAACTTGTGTATGGACAAACAGAAATACGAACACGTATTTGGGGTAAATTTTGTTAAGTTTAGGTCTGAATAGGGTTTACGTTTTGCGAGACACATCACAGATAGTGATATAAATTTAGAGTTGTTGTTATAACCTCGAATGGTAGTCTTGTCGGGAATTACTTATTTTTCTGGAAAAGTATAAATGATTAAAGCCGACAACCTGCGGCTCAGAAAGCGTTCGGATTCTTGAGCACTAGCTATGTACACGGTATATACTTAACTACTTTTTCCATGATTTTCTGAAGGCCCATCTAGTTGCAGTTAAGTTAATGTGAAAACCTACTGCGAAAGCATAACACTGACAGTAGGTTGGTGGTATGGCTGAAGAAATTGTTCGCACCAACAACGAATAATAATAAATATCTGAAAAAAATGTCTGTGAATCATAACCAACGACAAAAACTTTCAATAATACACAACTCCCAGTTATCCTGGACATTACCCATAGAGAACATTGACATTGACATTAACAGACGTCTATCTGTCTGTCTCTCGTTATTGTGCTGTCAAGGAACCCGATAATTTTAATTTATATTTTAAAGTGCAAATACTCGTAGATACACATATCCAAACAGAATACTTGGTATGATTTTTTGATCTTGGTTGTAACCCCTTAGGTTACGGGCAGTCAAAAGGCCACAATTTCCATAATATTTGGGATTTTTTTTCCTCTCTCTATATTGATATTTTTCAAAAAAATTTTGAAATATTTCTTTGGGTTCGAAAGATCATGTTTTTATTCAACTTTCCTGTAAATTACATTGCAAAATATTGAAAATTACAAAAATGACATCCATTTTTGTACAGTAATCCGATCCTCTTCGTGAAGGGGTTATCCGAAATCAAAAAATCAAGAAGATTCCGTTATTTTAATAGTTAATCTTCTGATTACTTACTTATTTAGTTGGCGCTGCAGCTCGAGGTGAACCTGGGCCTGCTTCTCGCAACCATTTGTGTGTGCGCGCTATATTTTTGCACGAATGGAAGGGTCCTACAGTTTTTTGCCGACTCCGAACGGCAAGTTGAGAAGCTCAATCGTGACAAATGATACTCTTTGATGCTTGTCAGGCATTCGGAAGAGGTGGTACCGTGAAAAAACTCTTTTAGGTGTTCGACCCGGCCAGGAATTGAACCCGGGCAGCATTGCGTGGTAGTCCAACGCACTAACCACCATGGCACCACGGCGACCACTTCTGATTAGTAAAAGGATTTTCATAAAAAAAATGGCGAAATGGCGGCCGTTCAAACTTAAAAGTCCTATTTTCGTCAATAGTTTCGCTCATAATTTGTTTATAAAAAGAGAGTTTTTGATGTAAAAAAACAATCTTCGATCAAGCAGTTATTTATGTATAGAAGAACTCTGTCAAGCTTAAAGTTAATCGGTCGACTGGTTCTCAAGTAATTTTGTTCACCTATTTCAAAAACATTGTTTCGAGATAATCGCGTTTAAAGTTTAAAGTATTTTTTACATGTTCATCATACATATGTATGTATACATGTATGAAGATACACATTTTTTTTTATCGAGGGGTTCTACCTCAGTCAATTTAAATACAGAGATTATTTTCAAGATGCTATAAGTACTAAAAGAATAATTATGTAGATATTTACGGTACACAGGTGATAAGCAAAAAAATGCGGTCGACGGGAAGGTGTATCGCTCAGTGATGCAAAGTTTTTGACAATGACGCGACTGTTTCAGTGCACGAGCATATCCGGGCGGATATTGGTCTCTATTGGTCACAAAAAGTAGTGACAATGATACTCACAACATAATAATGAATCCGTCCTTCTACGAGTATGTATTTATTCAAGAGAATATACTACACAAAACTAATAACAGAATAGTTCTCTAATTAGTCAACATAAACGCGCCACTGAAACTATACTAACGATCGGACCCGTAATGTCATAATTCAAACATGGCATCTACAACACTGCAATACGTTAGATATGTTTTATTAGACATCTGCTTTCTGACTAAAAAAAAAGTATACTAGACTTGTAACTTTTATCTCACTGTAGTGTGGACTATCAAACAGATTTCAGCTTTCCGGCCGCCACCAGTCAAAAAAGAGGGGAATCTAAAATTTCATACAGATTTTAAGTTTCCAGAAACGACCTGTCCCCATTAATTAGGTTAATGAACTCTCCAGCCTTGCTATCCTACGCTTCCAGAGGAGCGACAGTCAAATATAAAAATTAAATCTATTTTAGAAATACACAGTTTTACCTTCTAAAAATATAAATGTCTATTTCTTTACATATAAAAAGCTATATACGTGTTTTTTTAGTGATTCTAGAATTTATAGAAATGTCTTACCCCATGAACATTGTCGATATGGTTAGAATCTGGGAGAACCATAGTATCCAAAAGAACAACAGGAACAAAGTGAAATTTTGCCCTTTTTTCACCTCACACCACAAGTACTTGACAATGTATATCATTTGTATTAGCATTTAATTGACGCTATAAATTTTCTTTAACACTTTTTTTTTATAATCTTAAAATACGAACGAGACAAATCCGCACAGACTACCTTTAAAAAAAATAATGAAACATAAAATGAACCACGTATTCCGTCAGTCACACGATTTTTATTATTATTTTTGTTCTAGTATACTAATCACAGTAATTAAATAAATAAAATAATTTATCACATAAAACTACATTTGAGAAAATTAAATTAATTTACCGCGACATGACGATTTGACACGAAAAAAAAAAAATCTCCGCTAAAAGGCCACGTCAGTGAGTATGGCTACATTGCGAGTGATAAGCGATTGAAAAAATAGACACGAGTCCGCCCTCTTTGATGTTCCTATATACAACATTCACAGTTTGATGTTGTCGACATGAAACGTGGAGATTATTGTCGGTGATATGGAGATACACTGCATGAGATGCTTCGTAGATACAAGTTTAATGTAATTACATTTTGAAACAAACACTTAAACCTGAACTCGAAACGGTTTCAACTAACAAATGTCCTTGGTCCCGTAACAAATTATATTGGCGATAAAAATATAAATAATGTTAAATAATTAGTGCCACTTGGTATATTATAGTGTGAGATAGATAAGAGATTTTGTAGTTCACAATTTGCATTAAGTAGGTTCTCGCTGACATAAATTATTCTAGGGGTGCAGGGAAGTAACGTCACGGGCAATAACTTCACATGGGAAATAACTTCACCTCGAGTGGGAAATAAATGCACATTTTTGATGTGAAGTTATTTCTCACTGAAGGTGGGCAATAATTTAAGCAGACATTTTGTGAAATTATTTCCCACTCATGAATTTTGAAATGGAATCTTTAGTTTTTGAGCAAAAGATAGAGTAAAAAATTCGAGCGAATTTTTAAATAATCATAAAATGTTAAGTTATTGCCCACCTTCAGTGAGAAATAACTTCACATCAAAAATGTGCATTTATTTCCCACTCGAGGTGAAGTTATTTCCCATGTGAAATTATTGCCCGTGAAGTTATTTCCCTGCACCATTCTAGACCTCATTGTTCCATCTACTTAATTGCCGCGTATGTTAAGACATTAAGCCGAACGCGATTCCTCAACCGAGTTCAAATTTTTGTGTCAAAAATAATCTTAGCTCCTTGCAGCCGTCGATTTAAAAATAAGTAATAAATGCATTTACTAGAAGTTCTAGAAGTCTCATTACTAGGGCAACCAAAAATATGCCCTAAAAAATCAATTTTAAGCGCTTATATTATAATATGCTCTAAAAAGTGCCTTTAAGCCCTTAAAATATGCCCTATACATTTTTTACTATGCTTATGAAAATGCATTTTATCGCATATAGAACCAAAGAATAGATGCAAAACCCCCTTCACTGCAAAGTCAAATAAATAAAACAGACCATAAAATAAGTCTCAGAAAGATTGACCCAAAAAGATGAACGGAGTTTTTTCACCATTGCAGTATTGTAAAAGATGAACGGGTTGATTTTTGGATACTCGAAAAGATGAATGCTCTACTCATAATTTTTCTCTCTTCTCCATTCATGTTTTAGTTATACGTAGTAGATTCATATAACCGTTATTCTTTGGAAAACTATTCATTTTGCATTTTTGCATTTCATTTCGTTTGTTTGCATCAGTATGAAGTGAATTTATGTAGAGAAAAGATGACACCAGTTAAGGTCGAGTAAAGTTTTTAAATTTAAAAGAAAAGTGCAAAGTGTTGAAAGACATCTTAACCAAAATTAAGTACTTACTCAAAATTAAGTACATTTCGAAAAGATGAATAGGGCCCCTACTTCTTATTCGTTCATCTTTCCGAGATTCTACTGTATTTCCAATACACCTGCAAGGGTTAAAGAAATAGTAGGTACTCGTAGCAAAGAAAAATTGTAGCACGCGCCGGCGCGTTGGTGGCACTAATGGTTTTTTTATTGAGTCGCATTTGCATATTGCGGATGTACATATGTATGTACCTATGTAGGTAACACATTGCAGCATTTTTATTTTTTTTTCAATATGCTGGATAAAGTCCTTTCGATACCTATAGATACATATTGGTATGTTCTGAAAACAAATGGATTCACTTCGTGATTGCGATGTTTTTTTTGTTTATGACTTGGATTAAAAATTGGTTGCTGAACTCATTTGCTCAAATGCGCTCAATAAAGTACAAACAATTATTATATGTTTTATACATGAATTTTTGACAAAATATGCAATTACAGTCAAATTTCTTTATAACGAACCTCCAACGGACCAATAGGTATGTTCGTTATAAAGAAGCTAAAGACATATTTCGCTATAGATGAACTTTTAAGTTCTGGCAGGAACTTTTAAGCCTGGCAACAAATATCGCAATATAGAGAATTTCGTTAAAAGGAAGTTCATAATACGCCAAAATATGCCCTAACAAATGGCGCTCAAATGGCTTAGTTTCTCATGAAACGGATAACTAGCTTAGTCACGTCTCAATAACATTGCTAAAATAAAATATGCTTGTGCATGCTTTTGGTTGCCCTACTCATTACATATCTGATAAAGCCTACAGGTTGCATTTATTGAGATGATTTATTAACTTGAACTTCGCATCAAATTTTTAAAACGGGGAAAACTAGTCTGTCTTCTAAATATTGCATTAGTTGTAAGTATTGTAAGTTGGAATCAATTCGTAGTGTTTTACTAGAGATGGCGTAGGTAGTACATTCTTCATGTAAATACATATTACCTACGCCAAATATTTTCCGTAAAACAGCTGTCATTAGGCGTCAGTTTCAGTATACACAGCGTGTCAAATAATATCCCGGATTGGCTCTAGAAAAAATAACTTATGGACGATTTCTGTTTATTTTGCGATGTTGTTATTCTAAATATTCTCCTCCCGATATACTAGTTATTCAATTGCCTGCTCTAGCTCATTTTGCGGAATTGCCTCCAGTGGCCGTGTCAAAGGTGCTTGAATGCTCAAAATGTCGCCAAGAAAACATCTTCTCAACTTCAATTTCAACAAAGAGAAGTCGCACGGTGCCAAACCAGGTGTATACGCACATTTGAAATTGATGAACAATGAGTGCTGTGTGACTCGGTGCATTATCGTGTAACAGAGACCAACTTTCTGGATCGCGATATTCGGGTTGAATACATTTACGATGGATTCTGGCCATCAAACGCTTCAAAACTTCAAGATAAAATATGTATGCGGCAGTAACCAGTTGAAACGAATTCTTTGTGTCTTGATTTTTGAAGGAACTTTTCGTGTTTACTCCACCGTCACTTGGCGCCCAAAAAACGTTTATGCCACTCGAAAAAAAAAACTGTTCTTCTCAAACAATCATCACAGCACACTTGTTGCATCAATCATATTTCTGACGCATTTTGACCAAGTTTTGCGTGGGATTTAATGACCGCTTTTCAACATCAAATGAAAAGGTGTTCTGGAAAAATGATTTTTATAACTGTTAAATGTCAACCAAATATGAATAAAATTTTGACAGAAAGTAGAGAAAGATTCAAGCTTTAAATCGCATGAACAAATAGATGCCGCTCTTGTTGCTGAGATATGGTTCGTGTCCGGTGGGTGAATAACAACACTCTGCACTTTGTCGAATGTGTCGAACTTTGTTGCGGATAACTTGTTTTTGCGGGAAAGTTTTACTTCATTACTTTCATATGAACAAAAGTGCTACCGAAAGTCATCGTATTTTAGTGAAAGTTTATCGTGACCATGCTTTAGCTGAACAAATCGGTCGGAAATAGATTGCATGTTTTAAAAATGGTGATTTTGATTTGGAAGACAAGCAACTACCTGGAGTTCGAAGATGAAGAATTGGAGGAATTGCTCGATAAAAATCCAGGCCAAATACTTCAAGAACTGTCTGAATCGTTGAGAGTTTACTTGTCAAGGGTAAGAAAATGCTTTAAATTCATGGGTCCCATACGAATTGAAATCAACGGACTTCGAAAGGCGTTTTTTCCACCTGTGAACAGCTGCTTCAATGGCAGAATAGGAGGAAATTGTCACTGGCGATGAAAAGTGGATCCATTACGACACTCACAAGCGCAGAAAGACATGGGTTAAGCCCGGCCAACTATCAACATCAACGGGAAAGCCAAATATCCATGGATGATCTGTATTTGGTGAGATCAGCAGAGTGTGTTCAACTATGAGCTGCTTATACCGAATGAAACCATCATTGGAGATCGCTACCGACTACAATTAATGCGCTAGAGTCGTGTATTGATGGAGAAATGGCTGGAATACTTTGCAAGACACGACAGAGTGATTTGGCAGCACAACAATGCTCGTCTGCACGTCGCAAAACCGGTCGAAACATACTTGGAAACGTTCAAATGAGCCTACCCCACTCGCCGTATTCTCCAAACTCAGTGGAAGCATACTGCAAAAAATGGGTCGATTTGTGGATCTTAAGATGAGGTGTTCTTCCGACATGGTATTCGTATCCTGCCCGAAAGATGGGAAAATGTAGTGGCTAACGATTGACAATACTTTGAGTAATATAATCTAACAATTTCATTTTAAGTCAACAATTTTTTTTTGATTAAAAAAAATACACTACGAATTGTATCATTCCACACTAAAGCCCCATTTAAATGATCATTTTTTTGTTTCAGTTGCGAGTTGAGTTGGTATTTCAGTTAAAAAAGGTTGTGCATTTCGACTTCAGTTCGGTATTCAGTTGAGCTTTTATTTTACTTCTGAGCAGTTTAACTGACAACTGAACTGAAAACTGATGGGAATTCCATAAGTTTCAGTTTCAGTTAAATGTTTCAATTTTTGCATTTACACAGCAGTTTAATTGAAAGCTCAACTGAAACTGAAACTGAACTGATCATCTAAATGGGGCTTAAGGTTCAGTCTCAGTTTCAGTTTCAGTTTCAGTTAAATCCTTCAGTTTTTGCTTTTACACAGCAGTTTAACTGAAAGCTTCACTGATAGCTCAACTAAAACTGAAACTGAACTGATCATCTAAATTTCAGTCTCAGTTTTAGTTTCAGTTTCAGTTAAACCTTTAAGTTTTTTTATTTACACAGCAGTTTAACTGAAAGCTCAACTGAAAGCTAAACTGTAACTGAAACTGAACTGATCATCTAAATGGGGCTTAAGTTTCAGTCCCAGTTTCAGTTTCAGTTTCAGTTAAACCCTTCAGTTTTTGCATTTACACAGCAGATTAACTGAAAGCTCAACTGATAGCTCAGCTAAAACTGAAACTGAACTGATCATCTAAATGGGGCTTAAGTTTCAGTCCCAGTTTCAGTTTCAGTTTCAGTTAAACCCTTCAGTTTTTGCATTTACACAGCAGATTAACTGAAAGCTCAGCTAAAACTGAAACTGAACTGATCATCTAAATGGGGCTTAACACTGAAGTTACGGAATTATTACTCTTATTTTCCGCTATATTTTGATAAAAAGGGTAGTTTAGCTTTAGTTAAGAAGAAATTAAATAAATTAATCCCAACTCCCAATAACAACAATAACAAATTACTCGGAAGCATTGTTGCATCAATATGAAATTAGAAAATATAACAAAATGTCAGGCTGTTATTTAAAAATTAATTAATCTCACACATACATACATATGATTACAATATGATACGAGAAACCTTATTAATTAACATTATTTACGAAGAATTCATAAAATATGGACTCATTTGCACACATTGCCATTTAAAATTAATTATTTTGAACTACGAATATTTTTTTTAACTCAACCCGAATGCCGTGCGGTGGCGTATGTGGAATATTTTTCTATTTTTTTTCCAAACACATTTCGCAATTTTTGACGCGCATCTGTCAGGCCTGACTATTTCCAACTGTTTTCCTAGACAAATCTATTGAAGGTCACTTGTCTATAAACGCAATTGAACGTTTCTAGAAAACGTATTTTTATCCGTTTTGGAGTTCCGCACTTCAACTGCCTGAATGGGAAAGGAAAACAATGCAATGTCGTCGGCTGTCGCCTATCGGAATATTATGCGTCGCAATTTTCGTTTAATTAAATTAAGACAACATCTTTTGTTTTCAGTTTTATTTATTTTTTCAACTCTTAATTTACAGCAAAAGGCAACGAATTTGCGTACGCAAAAAATAAAAAATGATCATGCGACCAGACTGTTTTTTTTTTATTAATCAACATCTCGTTTTTAATCGGTTTTCTTTTCTCGTTTTCAATTCAATGGACTAACGGACGACTTGTCGAGGGGGGGTCGATAACCTTTGCTTTTTTTTATTGATATGCTTGTGACATAACATTGGGCGCACGCCTGCACGCCGATGAGTATCCAGCACACACTTATTGTATCTGGCGCGTTTATCGAAGCGTTTTGTTTTCTTTTTAAATTAAATGAATGGAAATGATGACAGCTTTTCGTTTATATTTAATTTTTTAATGACAGATTATTTCGATGTATCACGTTTGTTTTTATGTACTCTGGATTTGTTTAAAGACAACAACATGTTCGCATTCTAATTAAAAATAACCAGAAAGTACACTCATTACGAAACGAAAGAATATATGTACTTAAAAATGTATCTATAGATACCATATAATGATGCGGGCTAAAGAAAAAAATATCAGAGTTTCCATAATGAAACTTGAGATAACAAATGTATCCGCCGAGGAGGGTTTCCATATACACAAAGATTAGCTGTGATGCAGGTGTAATAGTCACACCTGTTCGGTAATGTTACAAATGCAATTGCAAGCGATATGAAGTTCAGTGGTTACGTGTTGGCTTATGCAATTGATGCGGAATGTATTGAAATCTAATTAGTTCAATAGATTAGGTGACACTAGATGGGTGGCGTCATTGGAATTTCCAACTGTTTGTCGGTTTTTCCGAAAAATCTATAATCACCTTGCCGGTTGATAGTAGTTTTGCGAGTTTGAAAGTCAACACATTCAGTTCTAAAAATATACTCCACAGAAAAGACTTATGTTTCACAGTGATAAGGTAATGTCATCAAACTAAACACATGTGTGCACGACAAGCGCAAAATATACAGGAAGTTCATTGGACGTATCATGTACTCGTACTTCGCTGTGGGTAGGACACGCATTTATGGTGGACAGATAGAAATTTACTTAAGTTAAGCCGATTAGAACTTATTTTAACGTCAACCACATTTAACAATAACCAGTGAGTGCGATCACTAAATTGCTAAGCTTATTCTATTGAGTGACGAAATTTATATACATATTTCTAAAAATTATAAGAACAGTTTTGATGTTAAAGTTGTTATGTACAAGGTCTGTTTGGTGTGTTTTTTGTTACCAAAATGGGACATCTGTCAAATAGTAAGGAATTTGAAAAGTTGGGGAAAATCCTCCCTTCTTCTTTTTTAACTATTAAATACTTTCATGAAAAACTAATTTTCTTATATTAGGTCTGTTCCTTAACTTTCTGCTCCAAAAATAGTAAATTATTGAATTTCAAGAAGTGGGGGTAAAATTCTCTCAGAGTAAGGCAAAATTACGAAAAAGTAAAGGAACGCGTTTACTACAAAAGTTGCAACAAACGAAATGTCAAAAACATATGTGAAACAAAAGTAAACAGAGTGTTGTTGTATGATTTTGGTTTTCAGACAAAAGTCCACCCCTGATGATTTCACAGAACCAATACAGTATATATATTGCGAAATGCAAATTTCAACATTCAGAACGTTCAACTTTCATCTATGTTCCTTTTCTCCCCATTTTTTTTACTTTTTGAATTAAAATAAAAAAATGCAAATTTTCAGTTTCTACTGGAAGAAATTTGTCCAGTAAGAAATAGTAAGATTTTTTAGTGAGAGGAAATTTTTGCTCTCTCGTTGCCTCTCTCTTTTACTACTTTTTTGTGTAAAGGAACGCGGTTTGTCGAAAATCAGTAAGAATCAGTAACAATTTTCAAGTAAAGGAACAGACCTATTTTCCCAACAAATATGATTGACATTTCACGAATTGTCACATGGCTATTCGATAGATGTTCCTCGGTGACTCCATGACTGAAGGTTTAGCACGATTTCACAAAAGGGGACATTTTTTGAGACCCTCATTAAATTTTTTGACACCTCATTTGGCTCTCTCTTCTCTGGATTTTTGACAGATTCAGTAATTTTACGTAGAATTACCGCACACCAAACAGATCTACATATGTATAGGGGTTTTCAATAGCTATGTCCGAACTTTGACAGCTTAGTACTCTGACGTTTTAAGTGGCAAAGCTGTCATTCTTTGTCATTTGCGTTCTGACATAGTCACCATTTTACCATGGAGTGTTCCATCATTCAACAACGCGTCGAAATTGTTAAAATTTATTATAAAAATTCGTTTTCTGTTCGCCAAACTTTTTTTATGTGAACAAGCAAAATTACTGCGTTTGGAAAGAGAATAATCCACAGCAGTATCAAGATTCTCCATTGCATCCGGCGAAACTTACGGTTTAGTGTGGATTTTGGTCGAGCGGCATCATTGGGACATACATCTTCCGAAATAAGATTGGCCAAACGGTGACTGTCAATGGGGAACGGTATCCGGCGATGATAACAAAATTTTTGTGGCCTCAATTGGATGACATGGACCTGGACTACAATTTGCTTTCAACAACTCACCGCAACGTTTCATACATCGGGCGTTACATTGGAGTTGTTCCAGAAAAGTTCTCAGAACATTTTATTTCCAGAAGAGGCGATGTGGAATGGTCGCCAAGATCGTCCGATTTAACGCACTTAGAATTTTTTCTCTGGGGCTATGTTAAATCGCTGGTTGATGGCAACTGACCAACAATAATTGACCAACTGGGGAACAACATCATTCAAAGCATTGGTGAGATCCAGCCCGACTTATGCAACAGATTCATACAAAATTGGACCTCCTATAAACGAAGCCGCGGTGGCCATTTGAATGATATCATTTTTAAAACATAATGGCACTGAATGTACATACTGTAATCCGCAATAAAGATTTGTCATATCTCACACTTCTTTCTTTCTTTAGGTGGCGCAACAGTTCAGGGTGAACCAAAGCCTCCTTCTCGCAACCATTTGTGTGTGCGTGTTATATTTTTGCACGTATGGGACCTACAGTTTTTTTGCTGACTCCGAACAGCGAGTTGAGAAGCTTTTCATGACAAATGATACTCTTTGAATGCTTGCCTGATATTCGAAAGAGGTGGCACCATGAAAGAACTTTTGGGTGTTTGCGGGGTTTGAACCCGGGGCAGCATGCGTTCTCTGATGAGCTAGGCTTTCATAATTGACATCCTTTAGAAACCACCTTACAAAAACTAATCGTGCGTCAAAAAAACACCATCATAGTCCTAGCATGCCTTACATTGTTATAAGTGGATTTGGCAGTCCACAGATCTAAAGCGGTTTAATTTAAAAACTAACACTTGGTTGCGGTCAAGGTTAGAATGCAAAAAGCTGCTTAAATCGCAAAAAATACTATCAAAACTTTGCCGATCGCATTTTTCGTGATCTATCGAGAAGTCCTACACGGGTATAAGTGTCAGCTTCTGTACACAGCTTGTCAGAGAAGTTGCAGATCTAAAGTGGGGTTCGACAATGATGCATCCTTTCGTTGATATCTATATGTACTTTTTATTGGTGAATAGGTAAGGTTACGGTTAGGTTAGCGGGGCGATGGGAATGGTTACATCCTCATCACACTAAAGTTCATGTGGACCCATTGTGATACCCATAGTGTGTTCCCACCCGTGGTGTCAATGTCTAGGTTTCAACCAACCCGACGGCCTAGCAAATTCAAGCAAGTCAGATGGTGATCCATATGATAGCTCGTCGATGTGATCAAAGAAGAATTTGCCCAGGGTTCTATTTCTCAGTTGACAGAGGAAATGGGCTGTGTCCTCATGTGCCTTTTCGTCAACACATCCCCTGCAAATGTCATCATCTCATCATCATTCAGTCGTAATTTTTCATGTGGTATCTTAGAGTGTTGTGCCCAGTTTCTTTTTTCTTGTTTTCTGGTACTATGGCCACAATCTTCTATATTACTCGCAGTTGGTTAGTACTTACTTACTTAACGGGCTCCCGACCCGTAAAAAGTCTCTGCCTGAGATACGGCAGCCTTCCAGTCTTTTCGATGGGCACGCTGCTTCCAGTTGTCTAAACCAAGCGCACTGGCATCCGCGGTAGCTTGGTCCTTAAACCGGAGGTTCGGTCTTCCTTGGTTAGTGACTGAAGGAATTCGGTGCACAACTCAAGCATCTTGAATACGCCGACAACGTTTGCATGCTCTTTAATAGGATTTTGGACCTTCACCAAAGACCAAAGGACATCAAGAGTGGAGAGGAAGTTTAGCGTGGTGGGGCTAAAAATTAAGCGACGAAGACAAGTAAGCATTTTTGAGAAATATTCTCTCGACCGCAGCTGAATAGGCAAATCAAAGTTTGAAATGCTATCCAAGATATACCTATGCACTGCAATCAGATGAAACTTCTCTGAATGTTCCCCTCCAATGTCCAATTTGTGATGTGAACAATTCGATTTGGCATGTTCACAAATTTACATTGCGGCGGATCAAGAGGAAAGTCCATAGTTTAGTTTTGGCATCACTGGTAAGTCATTCATGCACACATGATAGAAGCTGCTCGATCAGTATCAGTCTTATGTAAATTGTTTAAAGTATTTTAAAATTTTACACAAAAAAGATCTCTAAGCAGGCTGTTGAACTTTTTGCATACATTAACGTCAGTGACTTAACTGAAAGAAAGCACAGGGCTTTCGGCAATCGAGTACAGAAACAAATAGATAATGGCTTCATAGCATACACTATATGTATGTACAGTTGTAAGGTTAAATCAGAATATTTACCGTCAGCATGAACAAAAAATTTAACGCCAGCGATTCGTAATTCGAAAGCCATCGGCGGTTTTAGATTGATTTGTGAGTACTTGCATATTCCCAGACAGCTCAAGACCACCCTGCCTATGCTAGTTATGTATTATAGGACTGTACATATTTTATAGCCAACCAACAACTGTTGAAGTCCAAGACACATAACCAATAACCATTACTAAGGGCGTTATAATGGGAGCACTGCCATGATCAGTTTAAAAATCCCCAGGCATTGTGTTCTCATGGAAAATTGTACCTCAAATCTCTTAGTACCACCCAAGTGTAAGTTCACTTTTTCACTCCTAAACACTTGTAATATTTATTATTTATTTTCGGTTAACATTGTCTGATGTAAAAACGCAAGGCAAGTGTCGAAAGAAGGAACACTATGTCACTTTTACACCTAAAGGCGCTGTTGTTTTACATTAATGAACCGTCCGTGTCCGTCGTCAATGGCTATCGAGATTTTGTGTGCTTCCCCCTTTGACTTACATAAACATTGCTATTGCCGCATGGATGTGCTCGGGGAAATATTGTCGCATTATGTTTTGTTGTTTCCTTAAGACCGTTAGTTGCATAAAAGTCATGCGCTGATTATATTCAACTAGCAACCACTTTATGTATGACTGTCATAATTCAGCTCAAAAACTTCTCAAGATGACAGCTCTGCTATTAAGTATAAAAAACAAAAACAAAACCAGTTGGCTTCAACTTCAGTCATCCGTGTGTATGCTTGTGTGGGGGTTCAAGTGAGCTGACTTTGTCACTTTTACTTTCATCGTAAAAGGCAAAGAGGTACAGAGATACATACATAGATACGCTTGTAAATTGAACATTTATTACGTTTGCGTTTTGGACCATCATTATGTCAGTGTTAAGATTAACATTATGTAGGCCGATCCAAATAAGTATTGATGACGATTCTTATTTATGTTGGCGTGACGTTTCCGACAGATAACGCACCGGTAGAGGGCCTGTACATTTCGTTTGTAGGTTGCATACTCATCTGAACTCTTAGTTTGGATTAACGCGGTTCAAGTTGACAACTAAACGAGCTGTAGATGACTTACTCTTGATGTGGTAGGTGGCTATACAAAAAAAGTGCGCGAGATTCTTGCGCGTTAGAAGTGAAACTTGTTTTAAATCCAGTAAGCCATTGTTGAGTTAGGGCTGTGTACTGACAGAAAATTTGATTTTCTGCCACTTCGATCTCGAATTCTCAGTAATTGAGTAGTCTGAGTACACCCATAAATTCCGCGAGGAAATGCAGATCATAATAGTGAAAACCGCATCTAAATCCGTTTAGTGGTTCTCGAACTTAGCCACATTTTGGGGACTTCCTTTTATACTATGTATATTATATTACTGCCTGTTGAAGTTGGAGAAGGGGAAGCGTTTCACTTTTTCGTCTAATTCAGGCAAATTTGCCCTACCGCGGCTAAAGAAGTTTTACTTCAGAAATTCAAAGGTGTATTGCACTGGTATTACAATGTGTATCTATTGCACAAGAAATAAGTCTTATCTGCCACCAAAAAACTATCGAAATATTCAAAAGTGTATTGAAAGCTGAATTTTTATTTTCTGCCGCAAAAATCATCTCGTGTGCGGTGGCCCAGTTTGCATGGTGGGGTTGAAAATAAGAATTTTATTTTCTTCGCTTGTTTTGTTGTTGTTTTCTTCGTTTGTTTGTACTTTTGATATTGTGTAGCTCTATATGTATGTGTATTTTTTTTTTAGAATTTATTTTACTGCCTGTTGAAGTTGGAGAAGGGTAAGCGTTTCACTTTTTCGTCTGATTCAGTCAAATTTGCCCTACCGCGGCTAAAGAAGTTTCACTTCAAAAATATAAAAGGAATGCCAGAAATGTGATACAGTGAAATCTCTCATTAGCGGACAAATCTAAATTAATGGACAGCTTTTTGGGGAACCAATTTCTAATTTCCCATACAAAATGCGTTCTCATAACCGGAGAAAAAACTCTATGGCTGTCCACTTAAGAGAGATTTCACTGTAATTGTTTCCCAGTTAAGGCATACTCCCTACAATTCTAGAAAATATAGGGAGGTCTGAAAAAGGGTTCAAATGCGAATTTTTGTAAATTGAATACGTACGAGTATCGGTTAGAAGATATTCAACACATGGTGGAGTAAAGTCTGTGAAACAATTAAGGCTGCAAAGCGTATGTTTTTCTGTTGCCTTAGCTTATGTTTAGAAGATATAGTAGGACCTGCAAAGACGTCCCATTTGATGGCACCAGATTCTCATTAATTGAACAATTATAATGGAAAACTTGAAGGTCCCGCTGTTCAGTGGTTACCACTGAAAGAAGGGAAAGTTCTGTTCCAAAGCATGTATAAATAAATTTTTATTTTTATTTTCACTCCACGAAGTTAAAAGCGCCTCGTAAAATTATGTATTCAAGGAAATAGCAAAGAGATACCCGTATACTAGAGGACACTTGCCAGAAAAAGGGCTGCTGCACCCTTAGTGGGTCCTGAACCATTCTGCGGTATAGGGTAGCACACAATAAAAGAGGAACTCCGATCACTGGAGAAGAAAAACAGGACAAAGTCCTGGACAAAAATTCCTAGGTCTAAGAGAGGCGAAGAAACTGCTGAGTAAGGTAATTACAACCTGAAGAGATTCAAAGCTTGCATTAGCCTGGACAAAAGCATCCTGACTGCGTTCCTTTTTGGGATTGTAAACCTAAGCCATCTCAGGAAGCTGGGTCTATGAGATGAAGACTTTACAATGGGTTCAGTGAAACCGCAGAACATACACTGACAGAATGTGATGTATTAACCCAGAAAAGATTTAAGTGTTTGGGTAAACACCAATCTGCCAGCTGCGAATTCTCACAGAAATTAGCCTGGATGGGGTTCTATGACCAAGGCAATTCTCACCTCGGCTAGGTGCAAGCAAATCTCTCTGTACCGAGTTCCAATAGGAATATTGGCCAGAGGGATGTTCCTTCGCCTAGGACTTGTAGGGGGGGGGCAATAGACATTATGGTCGCGGTGTATCTCACCCTTCAAAAAAAATGGAGGAACCCTACAACCGTTTACGGTTTACGAATAAAATCGCTACCTACTGGCACCTAGTGGCACCTTGTACAAAAAGTAAAAGCTACTTTCCCTGATAGTGGACCTTAGAAATATTAAGATTAAATGTTAACAAACTGTTAATATTATTCATAGAATGTGCACTCTTTGCAGTGGGAAGAGAACAGAGTAGAAGAGATAGGTATATATGTATAAAAAACAGAGAACGTAGGTATAGGAATAGGTAATAATGTTTTTTCGTAATAGGGTAGTTTTTCAAAATGTTGCAATAAGATGTCTCCTGCAGTTAATTGCTTCATTCACGTCGTTGTCCCCACCCCAGAAATTTGCACTTCTCGATTCAATATCATAAGCTTTGGCGTGGCTTTACAAACACTAGCACAGCTAATAATCAAGATGTATGTTTTGTTTATTAGTAATTCCAATCAATATTTAACAAAAAAATCATCTTGTATTATTTTTCATTCAAGAAAACCTTGTCCCCATATTTTGTCATTCGCGTCACGCAACTGTTTTCCGTTAATTTGGATTTGAAATTCGCCTATTTCTGAGATTGTTGAACTGCCTCGAAAAAATTTAAAACGAGGAAATAAGCCAGTTGTGTCTAATCTATTGAAGGTGTATGGTCCGTGTGTTTATTCAATGTCATTAGTGTCACCACCCTTTTTAATGAAATAATTTAAAAATAGTTTGTAAAGAAGGAGAAAGTGGACCGTAAGCTTTAAAATAAATAATAATGGGTATACAATTCGTTATTTATAAGTTACTACTGGGATCAGTGTGAATTGTCATTATCGTCACATTTTGAATGTGACGGTACAAAAACTACATATAAACTTGAAAATAATGAAACAGTTGATGTAAATTATAATGACATAACTACCAAGCTTCCGAATCCCAATATAAAAATTAAGGGAAGCCGTTTTTTGCATTGTCTATTGCGCCACATTTTTGTCATTTTCGTCACGTTTTTGTGATTTTCGTCACTTTTTTGTCATTTTACCTCTGAATTCTATAAATTTCTTGAAAAGAGGAATCAACATTTTTTTAGGTGCAAATAATGATGAAGCCGAACACATTTATTAACTACCTTTTTTCGAAAAATAAAAGTATTTAAATTGGTTTTCGTGACACTAATGACATAAATGAGAAAAAAAGTAAAGAAAATATATTAATCATTTCTACATTTAAATAGACTCATGTTACAGTTATTCTTAAAAAGAGCGTGGATATCAAAATGTAATTAAAATAAACGTTTGTTCGACTTTTTATCAGTTCTAAGGTCCGTGACGATAATGACACGATTTAACAGTTTTGTCGACATTTTATCTTATATTATCCAAACTATTGAGAAAACTTCACTGCCAGCACCAGAATTCACTTGTTAGTTTTTTGATAATAAACGCTCAGGAGGAATCACAAGCTCTTGAGCTAGCCATTTAATTATATACGTAAATAGATAATCCAACGATTTACCATCGTATAGAAGAAAATAAGATTTACGAGTATAAGAATACCTTCCAATTAACATGGAAAACCGCTAAAATCAAAAGAGAAAACCTTGCATACTATATGAAGACTCGGTGGCGGCGGGTTATTTGAAGACCATTAGCATTTGTAAAAAACATAAAATGTACAGCGAAGCACAACTAACCGCCGAAAAGAAACATACTTTCCTCCAGCCAATCAGTTATTTTATTTTATGTCCAAAGGTCGACACCGTAAGCCAAATTTATTGCGTAGCGCAAGGAAAAAAATGAAAATATTTTCATGTTGTTAGCTTACGTTAAAACTTACAAGCAATAAATCTTTAATGGATAGATCATCAGTTTACAAGGTACATCAAAATTTACAACGATTTTATGACATCTAGACTACATACTCGTAAATAAACAATGATGAGAGGAGTATCAAAATGTACGACGTTCATCCTTCTGCAGACGACCGAAAACTATGAAAATTGACGGATTTCCCCATGATGAAGGAGTTGTATGAGATCACAATTTCTTCATAAAATATTAGGAAAAAAAAAAAAAAAAAAAATGAATAACACCCACAGAGGAGAAAGTTTAGTTATTGATTATTATGGAAAATGTTTAACATTTATGTTTGTTTTCTGTCAAATTTATGAATGCAATTTGGAAAGGAGAGATCGATGCTTTGAATACCACTACTTCATTGGAAAAAGGGATAACTGAGATGGGAGTTTCCTATTCGAATATCGAAGGGGGAATGTTACATAATCTTAGGAGGACAAGATTGCAAATCATCAACTGAACTGTCAGAGCTGCAAATGTCACTTGTGTCATTGTTTTTTGAAAAGGACATAATATGTATTCCCAATATGAATTTAGACTTTCTTTCGGAATGGAATATTGATTTGGAATTCTGTATACTTCGTTTGAATTGGGGTTTCAAGTGTAAACAAAAACTCATCTGCAAATCTTACTGTTTACGGCCCATAGTGGTTTGAGAGGCGATAAAAATCAAAATTTTTAAATTGTATGAAACACCTAGTGGCTTTGCATTCTTAAAGTATATAAGTTGGATAACACATTTCGATGGAATGGAGAAAAATGTACACTTATGGTAACAGTTGCGACAGCTTTAAAGTTGCTCCATTATGAAACCATTTTTAGTGCATATAGCGAAGTGCCTTGCACTCTAGTCAATATATGTTCCGCGACAAGTTGATAATAATTTTAAAATTTTAAATACGTTGTACAACATGTCTAAAAATCAATACGTGGGAAAGTTCAGCAGAGCAGAACAAACGCGCTCCACTCCCCTTCATTTGGATTCTTCACTTAAAATATTCTTTGGAGTCTTACCTAAACAACTGTACCATTTTCATCTGCGTCAAGCTGCACCCCCGCTTATCAGTTGAAATAATACCGTTGAAAAGTCAGCTCTTTTTCAGTCTGTCGTTATATGGAGATGGGAGTCTCACTATACCCTCCCTCCAAAGAAATTTAGTCTTTTCCTCATTTGATAGCTATTGTTTGAACTAGTACGTGTGCTAATTAACTCATAGTAGAAAAAATTTTGGGCTGTGACCGTGATTTTTTAATTTAAGTATGTAGTTTCGGAGATAAGCGCGGGGAATGGAGTTTTCCACAAGTTTTCGGCAATAACTCCCACAGTTTCTTACAGAAAAAAATGAAAAAAATATTTTTGAATTTAGTTGGCTCTGTATAGTTGTTTCACAATATTTTTCAGTGATAAGTTGTCTCAAATATTTTGACCACCGTGTGAGTGAGCTAAATTTCAAGTTTCTAGGTAGAACGTTTTTTGATGTTTTTATCGTGACAGATATTTTAGATTTAGAGCGAACTTATAATGGTTCCGTTTTACCATTGGGTACGGAACCTTATACAAATATAAGTAAATACATTTGAATTTATTTTTATAAGAAAATCATTAATATTTATTCGTCAGATATTAGTTTTCAGCCGAGTTTTAATGAATTTTATTATTTAAAATTTTGTTATATAAAATAACTAGTGGTTACCCGGTGTGCTTCGCTACACCTATTGATAACAGTGTTTATGTCATAAATTTCCCTGAAATTTTTTCGAGTGCTTTTAGGTGCATCGAACGATGTCACCGAGTTTAACTCAAACATTTTAAAATTCATAATTAATTTTTAAGTTCTGTGCATTAATTGCAGTAAAAAAATACTTTTATTAAATTTTTTAACCGTTTAAAATAAACAAATTTATTCGGATACATGAACTTTTCGGTTAGATATAGGAACTGGTACAACAATAATTATTTCATATCGTAGAAATAACTTGTTCGTTGAAGTGCTAAAAATTCAAAAACTTACCATCCGATTGAGCTGAAACTTATACAATATGTTTGTTATGAAGTGAGAAGTACACGTAAGTCAAAAGTTAGCTGTCACCGTGCGCTGATTATGGTGGTCAGGTTATGGGGTCGGATAGTTTATGAGTTTTAAGGTATCAAACAAACAGCTCATTTTTATATATAAAGCTGAACAGACATTTTTTTACTGGAATTCAGTTATGTATATGAGCTGATACTATTATTAATGTCCTACGCGCATTTATGATTTTCATATAAAACAATTTCTGTTGACAATTTTCAGAAGTAAAAACAGTTACCTACTTTATTTAGACAGAATTATTTTAATATTTTGTTTTGCTTCATTCGTATCTGCAAGTGCAAGTTAGTTTGTGTTTCTAATAGATTCGACTTCAAAAAATTGACTTCCTTATAAAGAAGGATATGTTGAGAAAAATGCATGAATGAGCTATCAAATTTGGATTTAAGAAAACTGCCCAAAAAATAACATCCAACTTTTTCGACCGAGCTAAACTCAACCATTTTGAAATACATTATATGAAAGTTAGCTGTAAGCTATCGCCGTGCATTGATGTAGTAATAATTTTGAGATTTTGTTGCTTAGCGCCATCTATTGGAAAACTTGAAAACTTTTGATTTACAAACATTTATCATTTCATAACAAATATATTGTGTAAGTTTCAGCTCAATCGGATGGTTTTGAAATTTTGGTGTTGCAGCGCCACCTATCGGAAAGCTTGAAAACTTTTGATGTAAGAACATTTCTTACTTCATTGCAAATATATTGTGTAAGTTTCAGCTCGATCGTACGGTGAATTAAAATTTTTTTGAGTTCCAGCTACCGGAAAATTCGAAATTTTTAGATGTACGAACACTTCGAACATCAAAAAAAGTATATAGTGTGAGTTTCAGCTCAATCGGATGGTTAGCTTATGAGTTCTGAGGTATCAAACGAACAGCTCATTTTTATATATAAAGATATAAAATTATATACAATTTTAAATAGTAGTAAATACAAACACTTTGGTGAAAAAATCATCAAAATCGGTCCAATACTTTTAGAGATATTGAATTATTTCGGTGCTTCCATACAACCTGAACCATTGTGCGGCCTCAACCGAAACCTTTATGAGTCTTATGGTAGTATTTGTAGAATATGTCATTTTGGGTCTAACTTTTAAAAAGTGGGGATTGGAATAAAAAAAAAAAAATCCCAGCACTCAGAAACTTGTATTGATCTACACATTGTACTTGAGGTCTGTAGCAGCTCCTTCTCAAATTTTCTATTGGAACTTAAAGATTCTACTCTCGTGAATTCGATTTTTCGATCGAACGATGTTAGCCTGACTCAACTAAAAGGAATTGAATCAAGTGAGGAACACTGGCTTAACTATGTAAATTAACTAATGATTAGTTTCGAACTCAAAGATTCGCTTATTTGACAGCAGTCTCAGGAATTCCTTTGCGAATCGCAATTCAAAGAAACATACACGATTTCGGTTAGCTGAGTCTAGCAGTTGAAATTGAAATGAAATTCTTAATCAATTTGAATAGAGACTGAGCGTTGATTCACAGATCTATAACTTGCACCAACATGTTTAAGTGTTTACATTTAGAAGCTGAGAATTCCCTTGAAGTTAAATGCAGCAACTTTTAAATTTGCTTGTCTAATGAAACATTATTTAAACAGCTTAATGCATTTATACAGCAATTTCGACGATATTTATATGAATCGGCAGAACAATCGCTTCCACTTTGACGTTCGCAAATACGCAGTTCTGTTGCAAGGTGTTTTATCAATTCTTGTTACTCCGATTAAAAGAGAGTACGACGCAAATCGGAAACATCATACAGTCACTCACACTCAAAGTCGGACAACCTGTAATAAAGCCCTATTACCAGCTATATGGGCAAAAAAGAAAGCATTTCGCCGTACCTAAGTCATGGTTTCTTTCTTATAATGGCATTTAATCCACACACAACTTAAATTGAATTGTATAACACACATTATAACATAGAATGATGTACACTACTCTGTTTGCACTCTCACACTCACTCAGTCGGATACGTGTTCATTCTTTTCGAAAAACCGTTATTTCTCGGAAAAGATACGTCTTTAAGTCATTATAGTTACGCGAATGATTTAGTCCAGTTCCCCTAAGAAGATGTCGAGGTAAATTAAACAAAGTACTGTATACGTTATTAAATGTTTTTATTCAAGAAAAATGGTCTTACCAAAAATAAAAAAATAAAAAAGAGAAAAACTAGTAAACTCTTAAGGGAAATTAAAAACGATCTACTTCTATCGGCTGTTGAATTACAAGAAACCAAAAACATTGACGTAAATTCTGAGACAATAGGTAAGGAGTTTCTTTCGAAGTCATAATTTGAATGGAAGAGTCCCCGAAAACCTCTGATTTCGGAAAAAATCGCCAACCTAGGTACCAAATTGCTAAAGCTCATACAAATAAGGATATACCATAAGCTGTTGGTCCAGGATAAATCTTTAAACTGTGTTTCATAACTCCTTTTAATAAAACAATGCTTTGCAAAGGTTATATTTTTATTGATGAAACGAAAATAGACCTTTTTGGTTTGGACGGAAAACGATTTGTTTGAAGAAAACCCGGCGAAGAATACAATGGAAAGAAAATAAGGAAACCGGTGAAACATGGTGGTGGAACCTTAATGATGGAAGGATCATATGTTCATATGTCTGCCGGAGGAGATGGCAAATTACATTTTATCAAAGGAATCATGGCTAAAATGCATTATGTTAAAATTTAAAAAAAAAAATAATAATAAATATTTGGCTTCAGCAGTCCTAGGTAGAACCAAGCCTAGCATCCCGCAACCATTTGTGTGTGCGCGTTATATTTTTGCACGAATGGAAGGGACCTACAGTTTTCTGCCGTCTCCGAACGGCGAGTTGGGAAGCTTTACATGACAAATGATACTCTCGAATGCTTGTCAGGCATTCGGAAGAGGTGAGCACTGGGAAAAACTTTTTTAGGTGTTTGCGGCGGGATTCGAACCCAAGACCGCTGGCTCAGTGGTCCGACGCACTAACCACTTGCGCTACGGTGCCCACATTTTAAAATAAAATATTAAAAATAGTGCGAAGAACGTTGGCATAAGGGGTAACTTTGTCTTTTATCAATACAAAGATCCCAAGCACACATCCTGGTTAGCAAAGATGTGGCTCCTTTATAATCGCACAAAAGTTCTAGCAACGCCTCCTTAAACTCCCGATTTTAATGTCATTGAACATTTATGGGCTGAATTGAAAAAAAGAGTTGCCAGAAGGTTTGTGTCGCACATAATTGATCTAAAGAATGTGATTCAAGAAGAGTGGGCAAATATGGAACCCATCTTTCTGCAAAAATCTAGTTGAAAGTGGAAGGTGTACCAAGACGTCTTGACGCCGTAATAATGAAGAACGCTAACTCGACAAACTATTTAAAATAAGCTAAGAAGCAAAATATGGCAATGATTGATTTTGTCCGACTTTGAGTGTGACTGTGTACAGTGAATCGTGTTCACAAATGTTTTAATAATTTTTTTGTCAAACAATTGAATTTCTGTTACTAAAAAAAGCAATATGGCTAGGAAATGTGCATAGACTTTTTTTTGTGAAAAAGCTTCAACATAGTACAATTATTATTTTACCTATCCGACTTTGAGTGTAAGAGACTGTGTGTACGTAGAATGATGATCATTTGCAGTCCTTCAATTTAACACAACATTATCATTTTGTTTTTTTCGGACTGCAATCCATAAATAAAAATCCAACAGATAACATCTTATTGAAATTGTATTGCCTATTTTATGTATATTCTGACAGATGCACAGTGTCACAGGACCCAAATGTGTCAGTTTTTACGAAGTCAAAATGTTGGTGTTCCTCTTTTGAAGAACTTTATTTTTGACTTAAGTTGAACAGAATTGAATTTAATATTAATCCATGCGAGTTCATAAATAAAATCAATAAAGAAATATTAAAGGACTTTTGTAAGATGTGCTCTCAGTTACAAATATGCATTTTTTTTGTATTAGAATTTTAATATTTTTTTTTGGATTTTACAAAATTGATGAAATTTCAAAATTTTGTTTGGGAAAATATTTGCAATCAGTCAATTACTTTGCGAGCTGAAATAACGAAAGCAGTTGCGCACTGCTCGACCAAAATCGTTTGCTTCATTTGAGATGCGTTTTATCTGATGGGAGATCATTTTTAGCAATTAACCAGGTTTTAACCAATTGACTGCCAAAGCACTTGATGTGGTTATTTCTACCGTGATTAACACAAGAATAAAGAAATAAAGCGACACTCACGGTGCCATTTGTTACAAGATCGATGATATTTTTAAGTGGAACAATTAAAAAAACGTATCTTTCCTATTTACAAAAAAATGTCATTACGCTAATTGTTACGTCTATATAAACATAATGTTCTATAACCCTTTCGGTACGGTCTGGTACATTTATGTATCACCAAAAGTGTAAACATTGCTAACAACCAAACTTTTCCTCTGATTTGATTGAAATCTGTAACAGATCGTCTGCCAACATTTTAGTAACGGTATCTGAACGTATTTCCAGTTATCAGACGTCAGATTTATTGTAGTAAACCGTTTATTTTGAAGATTTTGATTATATGTAAATCACTAAACTTTTCGGAATATGCTTCCCCCAAAAAGCCGTCCCGAAAGGTGACGTTGCCTTAATGCAAGAGAGATTAATTTTGCAGATTTATAATTAAGCAAACAAAATACTTAATCAAAAGAAGACACAAAAAAATTATTTAATTAAAAACAACTTTTTGCAAACTACAAAGTCAGCAGTTTTGAAAGCACTTCACTCAAGCTAACACTTGATATCGCATAGCAAGCTCTCTTCAAATAATGTACATACGCTCAAAAAAAAAAAGAAGATAAACAAGCAAAAAAGATATATTTGCGTAGTTCAGTTTCCCACTTGTTGATCACCACAAACACATTTCATGTCAAAACAAAAACAATAAAAAAAAAATTAAAAAGAAAAACAGCTCCAATCTCTAATGACAATGATACTAATCGCGATTACGCCAAAGCACACTGTACACGCGTTGTGACCCAAACGCGAACATAAAGCAGCCCCAATCCAACCAACCCTCCAAACCTTATCACTCGGAACGAAATTTATAAAAGTTTTCGACATTTTCGTCCAAAAGTGTAGCAACACCCGATCGAGAGAAATCTGTTTCGTTGTTCATGTTTAACGCGGCAATAAGTAATTAAAAACAAACGTGATCTTGACCGTGAAAAAAAAAACAAAAAAAAAAAAAAAAGTTGGCCGACTTTCCACGACGGATTTTCCTAACTGAAGATCCTTACATGTGAAGAACACGCACTAGTGCACGCATCGCACTTTTGGGATGCTAACCGAATTCGCTTTCGTACTCTACACAGAAGTTAGACGTCACGCGAGACCAACCAACATCAGTGGTTCAACTCCGAATCCATATTACGACGTCAGACCGTGAGCAAATCTCAACGTCAACTGAGGATAGTGGCATTAAATGATTTGCAAATAAAAATGTAAAAAACAAAATAAAATAAAACAGAGTTAAATATAGCAGGGTGGTGCGACTTGCGGGGACTACCGCCAGCCACATACTCGGAAACCCTTCTTTCCATCAGTCGTTCACGTTTGCATTCGCGTTCCACTGCACTTCAAGTGTAGGACGTAATTGCATTCCGGGCAATTGTCGAATCAGAGAGAGCTTACCAAAGAGGGGGGGCGACTCCAGCTCCAAGCCAGACCATATGTTACAGTACAGGCAAAGTGTCAACTCGCTGGATGATATTTGATGAATGTGCGCCGAGGAGGGGAACGGCCAGATCGAAAATTAATTCTTCCGATACATAGATACTCGTACTCTTACCATCGCCAAGCGAGACAATCGTAAAAGCCGGTTTGCCGGCTTCGAGCCACAATAAGTGGGACTTACATGATAAGTTTTTCTACACAACAACAAATCGTGCCTCTAGTCAAGCGCTAGACGCCCGATAGATACACGATAGACACAGTAGACAGTGCGGTGGAGTGGAAAAGTCGTCCCTACTCCGGTCGTCCGTGTCGGCGCGATCGTGTGTGTGAGCGTGTTTTTTTTTTTTTTTTTAAGTAACCATACACACAGACTGCAAGGTGTCTGCGGGTTTGTGCAATTCATTAATATTGTTATTGGTTTTTATTATTATTTATGTTTTTTTGTTTTATTGTTTTTTGTTGGGGAAGTGGGACGGTGCGGCGGCGGGCGGGCAAATAAGAAGTACAGCTGGGGAAAAGTGCAAGTGGGCAGTATTTACTTTTTTTTTTTTTTTTGCAATATTAGAAGTATCTATCTGAAAGCCAGCCGCCACCGTCGCGTCGTGGAATTAAAGGAAAAACAATGCAAATAGCAAAAGTTATGCACATAGCAGTATCTGTGAATGAATGATTTACGTGAGGTAGGTTTAGGTTTCGAGATATTTTTATTGGGAAATTTAATTGAACTCTCCCATTTGGCTATAAATTTAAATTAAGTGCAGGTATGCGGGTACAGGTATGCAGGCATGGGGAATAAAATGTACAATTGTCGGAATTCAAGTATGTACTAATTAAGATCTCACAAAACAGATAACAGGTGACCGAATTTCGTTTGTTTGACTAAAATTAAAAAAAAAAAAAAAACAAACAACAGAACATTTTACTATTGAATGTGTAAAGAGATGAAAAGGATAAGCTGAATCAATAAACTCTCAGACATATAGGAGCACGATTTATTAATTTCAACAAAATGTCACAATTGAATTTTTTGCAATAATTGATACAGAGCTTTATAAGACTTGACATTTAACGATAATTTTGATATTTTTTCGCGTCCAGTTCCTAGCAAAGAAATAACCCGCAATAGGCGTTTTTCTTTATTAGTTCAGGACTGAGCTCTGAACAGAGCCTGAGCGAATCGGGCGCACTCTGAACTAAGTGTGCTCAGAGCGCTCTGATTTAATTTTGAAACACACTTTTTCAATCGTTTATAACCTTAATTGTTTTTCATCCATTTATAAGCTAAAATTAAGTTTATGCATAATCAAAGTAAGTATTAATATTAATTAATACAATTATTAAATTGTATTAACTAACTTCTACGCATTAACAAAACAACCTCGTCCGCCATTTCAATTGTTTTCGATTTTTCCTATCTGTCAAATAATGTTTTGGCTGCGCTCAGGATATTGCCCAGTCAATTTATTCTAAGCGCCCACGCTCTGAGCGAGTAAAGAAACAAACGTTCCACTACGGCCCACACTCTGAACACTCTGAGCTAAAAAAGAAACACGAATATTTTTTTTGACAACTTAGGCTCTGCTCTGAACTAAAAAACAAAAACGCCTAATGGAAATCACCATTTACGTGGACAGCCAAAGCCAAGCCGCACTTACTGCACTGGACTACACTTCCGCGAATACAAAATGCGTAAAGGACTTCCTCACAGCACGTATATAGAGCAATAGAACACCACACAGTTTTACTCTGCTGGGTACCCGAAAATGTGGATACAGAAGGGAACGAAATAGCAGACAAAATGGCTCTGACATGGACATAACAGTAGCTGGCAGACAGATCAAGCCGGCCTTCAATACAGTTCAAAATCGATTAGACCGCATCACCACTAATCTAGCCGAGGACCTGTGGCGCAATACTAGCGATTGTGCCACAACCCGCAACCTGTGGCCCGCAGTCGAGAAGAATAGATTAACATCCCTACTTTTCATGGGAAGAAGCCAAATCCATGTGCTCGTCGATGTTTTAACTGGACACGTAAAATAGGGAACATGGCCAGACGATACGGCATCCTTACAAATATTTTCTGTTGAAACTATATGGAGGAGGATGAAATAGAATCTGTAGCACATCTTTTATGCCCGGCGCCTATCTTGTATGGGAGCACGGCTCTTCGACTACCTGGATGACCTGACTAAGATACCGCTTACAGACCTAAAAAGATGTACTATAATATTGAAATGGTTTTGGTAGATGCATGCTGCACAACTAGGGTAAACACAACGGACCTTTTACCTCTGGGTGAAATTGCACCTACTGAAAACGACCCTCCTAACCTAATATTTGCGTCAATTGGGTGGCTGTGGCGTAGTGGAAGTCGTCGTTGCTTGTCATTCTGAAGGTTCACGGTTCAAATCCAGATGTCGCCGAAACATTTATTTCTCACGAAATAAAACTAAGTTGATTCAGAAATTAATGTCAAAACCTACTGCGAAGGCATAACACTTGCAGTAGCGGATGATGGTGATATGGCTGAAGAGATTGAGCGCACACAACAATAATAGGAAACATCTGGTAAAAACTTCTGTGAATCATAAGCAAAAGGTAAAACTTTCAATGGTACACAACTCTCCAGTTATCCTGGACACCACCCATAGAGTTCGTTGAAACCTAACATCTGAGTTTCCTATCGCTACGTCGATCTGTCTGTCTCTCGTTCTTGTTCTTCGTGTGCTCGCGCTATGTGTAAACATTATAAGGGTATTCACATACCCTTTAGCGTATGTATGTAGATTATAAAAAAAAAAGTAGTGCAGCAACAGAAGAAGTTAAGTATTTCACTGACAAGAGTCATATGAATGCAACTGCGATTAATCACAAAACACAGAAACAAACACCGTCCACTGCCGAGGACGAGAACAGCGACGTTTTGTAACATTTCAATTTCCGCGATAAACTTAAAAATCAAACTTTGAGAAAACAACACGTTTGACTTCTATTGGGAAAATATCCAGGGTCTTCGTCAGGCTAAATGACCCATTAAACCGTTCCAAAATAAATCCATAAAAAACCTACTTCTCTGTATAAATGATATCAAGGGATTAGTGGGATTTCTAACAGGGCATTGCCATCTTCGATATCACGTAAACAAAATAGGCCTCATTCAGGAAACTGACTGACGACTCTGCATGGATGACGACGAGACTGCGGAACAAATTGAAAAGAAATCGTAACACCAAGTAGCATCGGCTTAGAAAAAGTCGCAAGAAAAGTCTCAACCTAGAATTGTGGCAATTGAAGAGTGAGTCATATGAGGAATTCGCATGCATGCATGCTAGTGGATAGCAAAATAAATTTGCGCGCGTGCCTGTGGATTGGGCACTTCAGATCTTTCGTGTCGCATGGTACATAAACAAAATAGATTTCTTTTTTTTTGTAATTGTATTAGTGTGTCATTTGTATTGACATCTTGAACTACTGCCTTAAAAATTCGTATAAAATGTTTTGGTGCTAGTGCAAGTAGGTATGAATCTCGAGTTGGAATCGAGATTCCCGAAAATTTAACAAGAGCGATAAAAATTGCGCGAGATAAAAAAAAAGTGATTTTTTTTTTGCCCAATCGAAGTCCACATTAGTATTAAGACAGTCAATATTACATAATTCAGTCTGTAAAGGTTAAAATATAAAAAAAAAGTTCATTAAATTACTTCCCAGTCTTTATCAATGAGGTCGTTATTAGGTACCCAATCCTCAATTTCATTTTTTTTTCCGAGGAGGTTCAGTGCAGATAACATATTATTACATGTTTTCACATGTGTTGGTTTGCTTATTTTTCATTAATGTATGCTTCGAAAAAAACCCTTTCCACACAAGTACTACTATTGGGTAGTGTCAAAATATTTGCAACGAATTTTTATAAATTTGAAAATATGTAATTGGATTGGTGGAGGTGGTTTTTAAACATTGCGAATGCTATTTCAAATTCTGGGTATTATGTGAATGTGTTTTTGAAAGTAAACTGCGCACGTAAATAGATTTCGGAAGAATCTGCAAACTGATTGCGTTTAAAAGGTTTAATTGAAATAAATACATTTTGACAAAAAAAGTTGCAGAAAACCATATTGCGACTTTAGTCGCAGAACGGAAACGCTGGTAACAACCATAGAAATTCGTAAAATCTCCACCAGTGAGATTCTCAACTTCATCAAAAGAGTTGAACCTCTTCTGGTTCCCTAAACTGACTTTGCGGTACAATAGATCTTTTAGGGCACGGTGCCCTCCGGAACTGTTGGGTTAGAACCTTTAAACAACAAATTAAAATGCGGACTTCAGTTTGACTAAAATTTAAAGTTCAGAGCAATCTCTTGCACAAATATGCTGCCCCAATCAAAACTGATTAACTGCTTTTATTATTTTTCAAAAACAAACAAAAATATGTTTATTTGTCAACGTAAAGGTAATGTTATCTTAGGTGTTGTTTCTGTACTTTGTGCACCAAAATTCGTTTAACAAGATTTACAAGAAGAGCTTTCAAGATAAAATCGTAAATTTGTAAACATGGTGAGTTCGTTAACGTTTGACTTTAAATATGTACCTCTCTCTATACGTATTGATTTGAAGCCAAATTGGATTCAAATTACCATAGACAGAAGTTTTTAACTGTATACGCGGAAAGCCAATAAAAAAAAGAAACCGTTAAAACCAAACTCAACAATAAGCAAAAACAGAATAACAATAAAATATGACGACCAAGGTTGTTAATTTTTAATGTTTCCAATTAGGATAATTTTTAATTAAAAATTTAATAGATTGTTAAACATAAATACGAGTATGTAAAGTTTATTAAAAAAGTGTTTTACTTTCAATTGCACTGATATGCTGGTACCACTAAGTTAACGGGTCGTATGAAATGGCCATAAAAGCCCACAATAACATTTTATTTGCAGCATTTGCATTTTGCAGTGGGAAATCTATCGCCAAAAGGAAAGCACAGCTTAAGATTTTCGCGAAAATATTTGTTCATGACAGAACCTTTACAACTTATAACCGTCACCACATTGGACAGAACTGTTTTTTCTCCTTAAAATGAGAGGTGTGTTCGGTTTTTTTTTTTTTGCTATTTATGGATTACTCTGCTCACTTTGTAGGTGAAGCCCTTACAAAAAGCACGTAGACAAATCGATCATATGTTTGATGTATGTACATTTATAGGTCAATCTCCTGTCATTTTCCTTTATTTCGATACAACTAGAATGCTTCATCCCACACTTGCTCGATGGAATAACAGGAGAAGCTCGAAAAGATGAACGTATTTAAAACGTGTATTTCCTTTATGTGCAAAAACTAAATGGTTCATAAGCTCAATGCCATTTTTTGGGGCATATTTCTAGGATCCAGTAATTTTTACTCTGACACATACAAATTTCGTTTCGTTAATTCTGGATATGTAAACAGTTGAAATTAGAAAAAAAAAAAAATAAATAAAAAAAAAATAAATAAAAAAAAAAAAACTGTCGAACGTGGGGCAGCTCTGATCATTTTGGTTCAATCTACACTTTGTTCTTAATAATTGTGATTTTATTCAGGATTCTCTGAGCGATATTTTAGAGATAAGGTAGGTGGACAGCAATTTTTTGGGTGTTAAGAAAAAAGGAACACAAAGAAATACATTTTTGAATTTGTGCTTTAACCAGCTTTTTTTTACATCCCATTTATACGCCCAAAGTCAAAATTCAACTTTTTAAGTTCAGGTCTGCATTAGTTCCACTAATTGTTCCAAATTTCAATAGTCTACGTCAAATGGTCTCTGAGAAAAAGGGCTCTGACAGACAGACAGACAGACCAACAGACATCGAACTAATTTTGTTAGTGTTCCATTGTTGGGTACGGAACATTTTTGTGGTCGCCGTGGCCGCGGGGGTTAGTGCACGGGTCTCACACCTAAAGAGTTTGTTCACGGTGCCACCTCTTTCGAATGTCTGACAAACATCAAAGAGTATCATTTGTCAGGATTGAGCTTCTCAACTCGTCATTCGGAGTCGGCAATAAACTGTAGGTCCCTTCCATTCATGCAAAAATATAACACGCACACACAAATGGTTGCGAGAAGCAGGCCCCGGTTCACCTCGAGCTGTAGCTAAGTAACCCTAAAAAGGAGCACAGTTATTTTCCAGACTGACAAAAAGAAATCATATAGACCGAAATAGAACGTAACAATAAAGAGCGTTCATCTTTTCGAACCCTTGAATTTAACCCGGTCATCTTTTGGCACCCTCTAATAATAAACATATCGCGGTCATCTTTTCGAAAAGTTCATTTTAGTGACCTTCTAGTGTGTTATTTTTTTTAATCAATTTAATGCACTCTTTTTTCAAATAGCTTTTAAATTAAGTGTGTAATTGGTTTTTCACAGATGGTTTATTCAATTTGTTGCGAATACAAGCTCCATTCATTAATTTTTATTTTCGTAAAAATTACTTTATTGCATATGGTTATTTATTAACGAGTGTTGTCGGTTTATTAGCGTTTTCCCTATTTTCTTTAATTTGCATTAAGGACGTCATCGACTATCGCATGGGAATGTTCCACTGTATTTATTAATTTAACCACAACTGTAAAGCTTTATCAATTATAATGGCGGGAAAAAATATACATACATATTTTTAAATAACAAAGGTGAATCTTTGGAAAAAATGAAATCCTAAATACAATGGAAAACCCACTGGAATTCTGCGTCTAAAGTTCTTAGATTAGTTTTGGTTTTTCCGTTGCATAAACACTGACAATTCGGCAAGAAAATAACAAGGGAAACACAATCAAAGTGTAAGATCAGAACAACGTTGCTAGCTCAAGTTCCACTCAAGCGCAAGCTACTGCGGAGTCCAAATATGCATAAAAAAAAGTAAATATTTTAAAATGATAGCCAAACAATATAAATTAAGTTAATCAAATATGACAACATCTGGGTTTCGAATCACTCCAACGATATTGCCTTCTCTCTCTGCAGTATTATGAAGGTTGCCATACTATTGTTAAACTTGAAATTCAGACTAAGTATTATAAAAAAAAAAACAACAATAAAAGGGCTCTACCGACCGGGATTAGCCTACATAGGTCAGCGATTAAAATATGAAGAAAAAAAAACTCAAGATTGTTTGTCATTGGGAAGCCCATGTTTTGGTAGGCAGACGATGTATGTATTCGTATGAAATAATAAACTCACCCAAAATGGACGAGTGAAATGCTCTCAAAGAAAGGAAAATTACGAAAAAGTAAACGAACGCATTGAACAATAAAAAATGAAAAATGTATGTGATCTGATAGATTTGACAGTTTTCATATATGTATCTGCACAAATAAATTTCAGTGCTAAATTTGTAGTATGGGGAAACTTCTTACTCTCCCGTGAAAACTCGCTTTTACGAAAAACTATGAAATTTTTGCGTACTCGATCGGGTTTTCGTACATTTTCGTAGATTTCGTAGTATTGAGAGCATATGCGAACAGACCTAACGTATGTGTTGGCACGAAAAATAGAGAAGCTCTGATCTGTTAAAAACGCAATCCTCCAAAAAATCCGTCGCTCTAAACAGACATGGCGCAAAACATACATTTTGTTCAAAGTTACCTGTCTTAAAAAAAATATTGTACCTACTGAGGAAATCTGTATTAAAGCACAGGTCACATCACAATGTGCAAGTCGACATGTGTAGTTTGTATATGTACTGTGCATGGGAGATGCGGATGCGGATTCAATCTAGAGAAGGCGAAAATATCGATTGAGAGGTGTTTTTAGATAGACAACAAATTTAAGGTCTGCTTAAGATCTTCTTAGTGTAGTGATGGTCATTTTGAAAACAGAGGATTTAAAATCTATCATTTTTACCCGATTAGGCAAAAGGAAGGGTTATGATTCTTACAGGCTGGGTTTGTTTGTTTGCTTGCTGGTTTGTTTGTTTGTTTGTATGTAAGGATGTCACCTCGTACAGCCTTAGCTATCTAACTGATTTCAACAAATGACATATCGTTGGATTCTTCTTGATCTGGAGTGTGTCTTAGGTAATATGACGTCACAGAAAAACTCAATATGGCGGACGCACCAAGTAAGATGGCGGATTTTTTTTCTTTTTCTTTACAACCGCCTTGATAGTGGTATTAAATGAAAGGGTTTGGGGAAGTAGAATACAATACGCTATGACGTCATTCAAATTCAATATGGTGGCGGGCCGCGGCGGACGCTGAAACTAAAAAGTTGTGAATAAAAAATTAAATTATAAAAACGATGATGCTCAGAATATTATAGCCGTGGTCGCATGCCGTTATAATAACGTCCTTATGTATACATTCATGGGGCAAAGCGCGACCACGGTAATACCCTGAACATCGTCGTTTCGTTTCATCGTGTTTCGTACTTTTAAGTTAGTTTTTCCCGTAGTCGGGTTTTTTTTTAACGTTCCCTTATACATATGTACATGTACATAGATATGTATTGCTTTCAAATACCGTAATGTCTCACTAATCCGAATATCGCGCTAGTCCGAATCTCAGTTTTTAAGTATTCTACAATACGAACCTTCCTAAATTGTTGTACGCTGTAATCCGAATTCGATACAAATGCGTATGGTTTTTACAGTTATTTGATGTATATTCTTCAACGTACCAACGTGTCATTCACACGCTCAAGCCTTGAAGTCTTGAGGATATATCACGGTCAGGACTGCTTAGAGCTAAAACTAAACACGGTGATCGGCTTATAGACACAAAAAGCGAACGAAGTAGACAAAATTCATTACTGAAATACGTAGCGAAATAGCAAAAGCATCAGGAGAAGATTAACCATAAAGATGCAATAACAGCGTCGGTGGTTTCTATATGAGATGGGAACGATACTTCTGTTTTTGATATCGTAAGGCTTTGATAGCATTGTTTTCCTTAAATAACCAACTGTTTCCTATTATCGTTCAGTACTCAATAATCCGAATAAATCAATAAACCATTTGCCCCCTTGTTATAATTGATTCGGATTAGCGAGACGTTACTGTATGGCAAGAAAAAAAATACCCGTACACACTTTTCAATAAAACGAATTGAAGAAGAGTTTAACCGGAAGGAGGTACATACTGCGAAATCCATCAAAAAAAGTCTCCACAGATACAAAGTTGCATTCACGTGGTAAATCAATTAAACCTGCGGCGGCGTCTGATAAAATGAATAGAAAAACCCACACAATGTACTCTGATTTTATGAATGAAAATCTTTCTTTGAATTTTCATCTCTCCTCCCATTAAGAGTTGACTGCAGCAAGTAAATCGATTTTATTTAATTAAAGGAATAAATATAACAAAGAAAAACCTCCTCACCCACTCACGGAAAACTGATTTAAACTGAAATTCCGCTGGCATTAATTTTGATGGCGTCCTTAATACAAAATGGCTTTCATACTTTGACAATACTCCGAGACTTCAATATTTCAAATGATTCTGCTTCGCCATTTGCATTTGTTGCCATTAGAATGTCTCGGAGTGTAGGATTACGGAGACAGATACAATACTCACAATAGACTTTGGCGAGTGCGAAGGAATTAATGGCTTCGCGATAAATAAACAGATTACAATGCGAGTGTGTGCGTTTCCTTATTTCTCCGCTCGCCATAGAATGAAAGTGAAAATGTTTTGAGGAAAAGTGAAATCACCATTATTATGAGTGCAAAAGGACACTCGCTTAATGGGCGAAAGGATTAATTACAGTCCCCGTGGCCTTTGAATTTGATTAACGAAGCAGTCGCCATGTTGCTACAGCGGCTACAGCTGCAGGAGAACATGGATTTAGCCAGCTGCCATTATGGCAATTAGCTAGCCGCGCGCATAAGGAATAACATCTCCCACGCTCTTAGCCATTTGGCGGAGAGCTCCTTCACATGTGTGTTGGCGGCGGCGGCCGGCGTCGGTGGCGTTGGTGTTCGCAGAAGCCTTCGGCGTGCACTCGGCCTCACACTGCTTCCATTCGCGCAGTGAACTCTCTTTACTTTCCCAAAACAATGCCACCGCACCACCCGAACATAGAAACCACCACATTCACTTTTTTTTTTGAGCAAAAGCGCAAAAATTCCTTCTGCACAACATTTCAATTCCACAATGGAAAATGCAGCACACACCATCTCAACATGATAAATTGTCTGAGCACTGTTTATTATCGTGCGGCTTGATCTTTCTCCGAAGAGTTTATTTTGGAGTGCCGGCTATGACCAGTTTTTATGGTCTTTAAGAAGGTAAACCTTCGATTGAGCTCTAGATGGATGATGGTTGAGCGCGGAGGCTTCGTTGGCGGCGGTCAAATGGAGAGACAAACAACTGATGTGTGTGTGCTCCTGCTCCAGACTGAAAATGATTTGTACTTTCACTTTCGGGTACAGGAGCGATTGCGCGCATAAAAATAGTAACATACGAGTAGTTGTGGTGTGCTGCTGCATTCTAAAACGAAAAATAATTCAATTTACAATCCTCATACTCGTATGTGTACGGCGGCGGCGTGCGCAGTTCACAGCTCATTTGGAAGGGGGCACTTAGAAAGGAAACACGTTTCTCACGATCAATTAAGCAGCGCAGTTGAAGAAGACGCTCGTCGCAGCTAGAGTCGATTGAGCCTTTTCATATTTACGATCGATTGGAGATCAATTAATGTCTTGACCTGCGATCAGGTGATGCTCGAACATCATGGCGCAAAATGTGTTATGGTACACGAACGATGTTTGAGGCGCAATTTCTTTTCGCCGTTTCGATGTTCGTATGGCTATTGTGGGAACACAAAAACATTTGTTCAGCAGTGTTGTTAGTTTCAGAAATTAGCGTTATTAGCAAGGCTGAACCCATGTGATAGTATCTCGAGAGTAGCGGTTAAGGCGGTTCAGCAAAAGTGCAATTATGTTTGTTTATCTTTTCTTTTGGCTATTCGCCGACGCCGCTATTGCCCGCCATTGACGCCGACAACGTAGTACACATTTCCTGGAATGTATCGAGATATTGGTATAAGTAACCATCGAGCGATTAAGCTAGTGCTATTTTGGAATGTGGCCTTTTCGATGGGAGAGACCTTTAAACCTTTGGCGAGGGGTAACAAGAAATTTATTTGTTTAGTGTAAAGAATGGCAGTTAGCTTTGTAAGGGTTACGATCTTTTAATGCTCTGCCCATGCACATTTGGTTGGTAAATTTGTCTTTTAAATGAAAAATAAATTGATGTGTGACCCAATCTAACATAGGGGTGACCTAAAATATGTTTTCTATTTTTTCCGCTGCATATAGATATCCTAGGTAATGAAAGGGCTGTAAGGAGATGTATTATAGTAAGCTCAAGCTTACTCTTGTCATACATCTCCCCTGATCATGCACAGGTCTTCGCCGCAGGAGAAAACTACACCTTGGAGAATATTTCTGCAACGACCTCAGTGACCTAACACAGAAAGTTGGAAGTCTATTTCGCTTTCTACAAATGGCTCCAAATAGTTTTCATGAGTAGCAGAGATACATATCCCCAAGATACTTGGTATCACAATGGGCCTCTATAAGCCTTAGTGTGCTGGTACTCGAGTTACTGGCAGCCACTGCTACTTAACCTAACCTCACCTTAGCCCAAGCAAACCCGAACTGGTCTTGTTCCGAAAGTAAACCAGTATAGGTGACTTCCACATTCCAAAAATCGGAACTCTATGATAACGGTAAGTATCTAGGCATAACAATTGACCGAAAACTTACCTGTGGCCTGAACCACAAAACAACATGCATTGTTAAAAAGGCGAATTTTAACAAGTAGCCAGCTGTTCGTGTTACTTGTTAAAATTCACCTTTTTAACAATGCTTGTTGTTTTGTGGTACAGGCCCCTGGCGGCGAAATCTCGGAGAACTTAATAAAGCCAAGAAAGCGTATTGGATAAGCAGAAATGTAAGACTTACTAAGGAAATTGTCAAAACAAGTGATGAATCAACACGACTAACCGATAACCCCTGTCTGAACAACTTCGTGACAATGGAGTCGTTGTCGAAGGGAAGAACGACCAGCGACACCAATGGAATAACACTCTAAACAGATGGCTCAGATATAGCAGGCGAACCAGGGGCTGGCATTTTCTGCACAAACCTAGAAAACGAAATTGCTGTGCATCGGAAGTATGATACTTATCTTAAGCCACAACTAAGGCATGTAAATATCCTCCTATCAAAAACACCTTTCGTAAAGGAGTGCAAAAAGAAACTTAACCTCAACCTGAGCGTACCGATCACTGAAGAAATATCAGTCAATCAGGAAACGAAAGGACTTGACGAATTGGTAAGAAAAGGGGCTACCACCAACAAGGAACTGAATCCAATGAAAACGATAGGTGTTCCTTTAGCAATTATCCAAACAGCCATACACCAGCGGAACAGTTAGAACTTTAACAAATACTGGGCGGATCTAGCGACCTGCAAGGTGGACCGATCTATCTTAAAAGATACAAGCAATATCTTGCAGAACGCTACTAAGACTGATGGTGGGACTTTAAACAGGGCACATAAGTCTTAATAGGCACGCACATAGAATTGTCTTTATAGAAAGTCACAGAATGGGTTTATGGAAAACGTGAAGCTTCACAGCTACGGAAATGATGAACTGAATACGAACTATTGGAATGAAGGATACTCCACAAATGTATACGAAGGCGGTCCGATAAGTACTTAGCCTCACCACTCGCAAGAGAGACTTACTATCATTTAGTTTCTAGTACATTCTCTTAGACGGCTACTGTCAAAATTTCAGCCGAATCGGACTCGTAGTTTTGTTTTGACCACGTGTGGAAGCCAGCGTGTACGCGAATTTTCGAATGAGGAGGTCATCGCCGCCACGGAGGCCTACTTTGCAGACCTCGAGGAAACCTATTTTTTTGATGGGTTAAAGAAGTTGGAGCATCACTGGATCAAGTGTATCGAGCTTAAAGGAGACTATGTTGAGAAATAAATCGTCACTTTTCCAAAATGTTTGTTTTTCTTTTGTAGCCTTAAGTACTTATCGGACCGCCCACGTACTATACTTGAAATAATTAAAGCAAGGTTGGAACTAGCTACCTTTTAACTATAACCGTATATAGACAGTTACATTTTCCTTGCAGTATAAGATCAACCAAGGACTTAATGTACTTCTATCCTAGTTGGACTAAGGCGTTTAATTTGAGGATGCAACAGAATTCAAGATTAAATGTCTAGCACTGGGTGTGCACCGTGGTGTAGTGGTTAGTGCTTTGGACTACTACGCATGCTGTCCCGGGTTCAATCCCAGAAAACACCTAAAAGTTTTTTCAATGTGACACCTCTTTCGAATGTCTGACAAGCATTCAAAGAGTATCATTTGTCGAGACGAGCTTCTCAACTCGCCATTCGGAGTCGGCAGGAAACTGTAGGTCACTTCCATTCGTGCAAAAATATAACACGCACACACAAATTGTTGCGAGAAGCATGCTCTAGTTCAACCCGAGCTGTAGCGCCACCTAAAGTGAAGTAACTCTAATATAACGCAAATAAATAGCTGAGGAATATTTTAAAATTTTGTTTACCTATTGTTTTTGCATAATTCTGAAAATGTATATTTAGTTAACAATTTATTATGCATAACAATGTTGTCAAACTGGGCTATGGTTAAAGCCATTGTTTATAAATTTTTTGTTAATATTCTGAGAAAAATAATTAAATCCAAAGTAGTCATTAAAAAAACCAATATGTATAAAAATGATAAAAAAAAAGATTTCTTTTTCTGGCTAAGTTTAGTCGCAGTAACACACGTGTCATCTTTGGCATCTAAGCAGATCATTTGAGGGACGTGGAAGAAATTAAATCCGTTCATTATTTATTTTGTGACTGTACCGCGATCGCCAACAAAGGACTGAGGACTCTTGGCAGTTACCTCTTCATGGAGTAGGAAGAGTTACGCTAAGTTAAGTTCGATGCCCTCCTGTGATCTATATCGCTATCTACCTAGATACAATATGGACCCACTTGTTGGTCTATATAATAAGTGAATCTTTTCACACGACACACATCTGCTCAGTTTGAGTACCGCATAAGAATCTAAAAAATGGTTATCCTAGGTAACTTTAGCTTTTGCTTTTTTTCTATTCTGTTGCTCAAACTATTCGACAAAGGTTTTTTTTACATTTCTTCACCACTCGGAACTATATGACAGGACTAACATCTCAAAGCATCTGTAGACAAATGATTTTATACTCCAGTTGATTGGTTCTAAGAATGGGAATGTTGTGCTTTTCCTATGCAATCTATGATATTAGGCAGTAGAAGGTGAACTTTTGAGCTGAATTCTGAATTACAAAAACCTTATAAGGCTCTAAAAGACTCTAAAAGGCCAACTGCCTACGTATGTTGCTTTTTACGTTAAAGATTAAGAAGATACGAGCGAAACCTGTCTTTATCCAGCCAAGATCGTAAAAATTATATTTTGGTGACCTTTTGGTTGCCCATCGGGCGTTAGAAATATTTATGCATTCTTTAACACATCTTAACTTTCTAAAGGTAAAATTAAAGAAAAGAAAGTGTAACTAATAACATACTCGAATAGGTTTACATATTGTTGCAAAAATGGAGAAGCTATTTGCTAATCCGCCATTAACCGTGGACGAGAATGATTATGAGGTCAAAAATAAAAAAACCGGCGACTAAAATGTCGGTTCCCCCGAGGATTTTTTATTTTTTTTTGGTTTAAATTTCCACTGACTCGACCTTTCACTGATGAAAAACGACACAAATTCTCCTCGGTGCAGCGGCTCTTTATATCTGTCCTGTCCCTCTTCCAGTCTCCGCCGCACAGTGGTTTGAGAGGCGAAAAAAATCAAAATTTTTAAATTGTTTGAAACACATAAAGGCTATGCATTCTTAAAGTACATAAGTTGGATAACACATTTCGATGAAATGGAGAAAAATTTACAATTATGGTAACAGTTGCGATAGCTTTAAAATCGCTCCATTATGAAACCATTTTTTGTGCATATAGCGAAGTGCCTTGTACTCTAGTCAATATATGTTCCGCGACAAGTTGATATTCATTTTAAAATTTCAAATACGTTTTACAATATGTCTAGAGATTACGTAAACGTTATCGTAATTTAAATTTCTTATTCTTCAAGCAGCTATGAATTTTTAAAATAAATGGTTTAAAAATCAATATGTTGGAAAGTTCAGTAGAGCAGAACAAACGTGCTCCACTCCCCTCCATTTCAATTCTTCACTTAAAATATTCCTTGGAGTCTAACCTAAACAACGGTACCATTTTAAGCTGCGTCAAGCTGCGTCCCCGCTTATAAGTTCAAAAATACCGTTGAAAAGTCAGCTCTTTTTTCAGTCTGTCGTTATATGGAGATGAGAATCTCACTATACCTCCCTTCAAAGTAATTTAATTGTTTCCTCATTTGATAGCTATTGTTTCAACTAGTATGTGTGCTAATTAATTCATAGTAGAAATAATTTTAGGCTGTGACCGTGATTTTTTCATTTAAGTATGTAGTTTCGGAGATAAGCGCGGGGAATGGAGTTTTTCACACATTTTCGGCAATAACTCCCAAAATTTCATACAGAAAAAAATAAAGAAAATATTTTTGAAATCTGTGCTTTGAGCCCTTTCGAATGATATCCAACATGTTATATTTTTCAGAATTTTTTTTTTGTGGAGCTCAAATTTTGGCCACCCTGTATAGTTGTTTCGCAATATTTTCCAGTGTTAAGTTGTCTCAATATGTTGAACACCGTGATGTATGAGTGAGCTAAATTTCAAGTTTCTAGGTAGAACGTTTCTTGATGTTTTTATCATGACAGATATTTTAGACTTAGAGCGAATTTATAATGGTTCCGTGTTACCATTGGGTACGGAACCCTAAAAAATTATGAAAATACAAATATAGGTAAATACATTTGAATTTATTTTTATAAAAAATCAGTAATATTTATTCGTCAGATATTAGTTTTTAGCCGATTTTTAATGTATTTTTTCATTTAAAATTTTATTATATAAAATGTTAAATAGTAGTTGTTAAATTTGGGGCAGCGTATCGGAATCCCGATTTTTAAAATCCCGTTTTTTAAAAAATTCCGAAAAAAAATCATGTCGTATCGCCCACAATATTCCTACAATTTAACTACATAATTACATAAAAAAAATTTGGTTGTTCCATTAATACATATTTCTATGTATGTAAATATTTGATATACAACTTCTGAGTTTTATTTCATTAATTTTTTTATTTTTAAATGAATATTATTAATTTATTTGCATATTCGTTGAATTGTTATACATATTTGTTATTATATTATATTTATTGTTTGTTGCAAATAATACGAGTTATTAATAAAGGCTAGTGCATATTACTACCTCTGTTTTTATTTTACTTATTTCTATTTTTAGGGTTCCGTACCCATATGATAATACGGAACCATTATAAGTTCGCTCTAACTCAAAATGTCTGTCACGATAAAAACATCAAGAACCGTTCTTCCTAGAAACTTGAAATTTGGCACACTTATACATTATGTTGGTCCACATACATGGACAAAATATTACTCAAAAATATTGTGAAACAACTATACAGGGTGGGCAAAATATGAACTTTAAACAAAGATTCCAAAAATATTTTGATCAGTTTTTTCCGTTAGAAACTTTGGGAGTTATTGCCAAAAATTTGTGAAAAATATCACACAAAAAGCACCAGAACTTTTTCTCAGAAACTACTTAAGTCAAAAATATGAAAAAATCATAGTTCGTAGGTGATTAACCATATTTTTGAAGAAAAATATAACGAGTCTCGTAAGTTGTATAGTTTTTGAAAAATTCAAGTCGAAAAATTCAATTTTATGTCGAAAAATTCAATTTCTCAATCGATTAACTCGTAAACTACTAGACCAATTTCAATGAAACTATCACTACTCGATTAACAATAATTTTGGAAAAATTAAAGGCTATCCAAAACTGTGCTGCCATACAAAAAAAAATTAAAAAAAAATTATAAAAATACGGATTTTGCCAGGAAACGAACCTGAGACCCCTGGACTCAGCTACACACTCAGCCGCGTTCTTAATGTTTATCCAATTTCTCATAGTGAATAATATTACTGATAACAAGTTTGTAAGGTGAATATAGAGGTGGGTCGTTTTCGTTTTTTGTGTGAATGAAACGAAACAGTTATTTAAACAAAATATATGTATGTAACTAGTCTTAAAACTACGGAACCCTTTGAGCGCGAGTCTGACTCGCACTTGGACGGTTTTTTTTTTTTATAATCTCGCTTTTGCAATCAGAACTATTTGTTTTATTTTAAACAATGCCTTGCAATCAATTGCAATATCGCGCGAAATTTGGTTTAACATGTAATTGATTGCAAGGCATTTTTTTAAAATAAAACAAATAGTTCTGATTGCAAAAGCGAGATTATTAAAACGGGATTAAAAGAAGTGGGATTATAAGAAGCAGGATTATAAAAAAGCGGGATTATAAAAAGCGGGATTATAAAAAGCGGGATTTTAAAGTCGGAATTTTAAGGTCGGGATTTTAAAAAACGGGATTATAAAAAGCGGGATATCGTACCCAACCCTTAAATTTGTCACGCCTATTTTTCCGCCCTTTACCATCTATGCGGAAACTTATATTTTTATTAATATCTTCATCAAATTTCCCTTCTACTGATAGGTCATCCTCATATTTCATACATATGTCCGAGAAGAACGCCAACGCCAACTTTAAGGTAATGTGATTGCATTTTTACTTTTTTGATGCGATTTACTGCGATAAGCTTTGGATGTGACTACCCTCCATTTGGCATGGTGTCGAACGCAGTTGCCGGTTTTACATTTGTAACCATTACAAAACGTGAAAATTCGTGTTTTTTTTTTTGTTTGTTTTGTGAGTCCCGCGTGCTTTATTTTTCGGATCTCGGTTCTTGGGGTGGAAGCTTCGTGCACTGTCTTGGCTGGCGATGACAACGGTGAAAGTGATAAACTGAATTGGAGTTGAGTTGTGCCGATGCATCCTGGTGTTCCGAAGTTATGAGGTGACGGTGAGTACAAAGTGTACTTGGGTGCGTACTTTTTCTTGTTTCAGTGTTTCGCAACCGTTTTATATACCTTCGTTGAAGGTTATAATAAAAATGTATTTTAGACTTTTTCAGCTTTTTTCAACCCAAAGTCGACAGAACCTGGTTTCGAATTAGAATGATTCAAGTTCTGCACGTTTGCTTTCACTTAATCTTATCGTTAATAACAAAAAAGAGTACCCCAATCTAACTAACTATCCAAAGAATCGTCCTGACGGGGCATTGTAAACTCAAGAGGTCACAATAGATTTTAAAGTCGCGGTGCATCGTACCCTTCAATAATACATAAAATAAAAAAACCAAAGAATCGACAACAACTGTTTATACAAGAACATCAATTCACAATACAGAACAACCAAGGTTGTTGCATTGCAATTTATTAATTTTTCTAGCGATGACATTTCGATTCGCTATCTCCCACATTCCACACTGTGTGTGTAGGCGTAGGAATTATTTCAATTAGATTACGATAAGCTAAAACACGTGTCAAATTGTATCAATTTAAATAAAGTACACTCGATAAAGCCATTAGAAATTAAAGCATAATCTGGGCTATCAAATCGCATTTGATCAATGACTCGAAGAAACCATTGATTGAAGGTTAAGATACTCGCCACCATAGTTTCATACGAATACAACGACACGTATCAATAAACAGCTGTCCGCACGCAACTATTTCTAATAATAGTTTTCTTGATAAAGATATAAGTTCAGTCGCTGAAAACGAACCAAAGTTTTTCTAAGCAAACCCCTAGTACTGATAACGAAGTACGACGCACTACGCTTCCTTTTCATGTTATCTTGACCTAATTCAAACTCTCAATGAACACGAGGAGTAATAGCCGGCGGTACAACGTACGCGATCAAAAGTAAAACAATATAAAAAAAAAAAGCTATTCGCCTGCCTCCTTTGATAGTACGAGTATTGATCTTGTGTTCACAAAGATGGCAGTGGATTGCGATTACGACAAATGATGCACGAATTCATTTTGTTCGATAAGTTCAAGGTTGTGTACCAGTATCACAAACAAAATTCGCCCATTCGCCATTCTTGTTTTTATAAAATTCAATTTAATTTCACAACCAGTGAACAAATTGGTCATGTGTTGCGGTTTTTTTATTAGGTGAAATTATCTAGAATTAAATTACGTATGCAGGATTATTCGAATGGGTGTCTGCTCCAAGCAAACAACTTGGTATGAATATCATATTGCAACCATTACTTGTGTAATCGGGAATGTGACTTGGGTTCTATTGGCGTGTGTTTTGTTTTTATCTCAAGTGGACAAATAAGTTTTAATCATGTTTTTTGATGATAGTTAGACAAGAGAGAGAGATAGAGAGAGAGATAAGACAGATATCATTGCCAAGGTGAACAGCGCTTAGAGTGCGATCAAGGAATAATTGAGATGAGAAAACACAATATATGACCAACCGGATTATTGGAGCGCAAAGTGAAAGGCTGTGGCAAATACCCGTACATATTTAATGTGTTTGTTGATAAGTTAGTGATTTAATTTTTACATTTTGAGACGATCGTTTCGTTGGATTGACATGGGTTAGTAGCGTTGGATACCTATGCCAACTCAGCAGTTTTTTTAATCTCAACGTGTAGGTATGATTTTTATAAGAGATAGCTCTGCTAATTTCAAATATTGCCATGGCTTTTCATTTCAAGCAATTTTAACAGTTTTAATCTTGGACTTTCGTGTGTTTCGGTGTAGGTGGCTACTGCCATGTTTTTTTTCTCTTTGAACTGTGAATACAAACCACAGACTGCAACTTCAATTCAAGAGCAGTCAATCTTCCAATAGACAATTTCACGTAACTATATCTACTCTCTGTTCATTTCAGAGCTCATAACCATAAATTATACTTATTGGAGCGTATATAACGTAGATAACAAGAAATAAAAGATTAAAATGCCCATATTTTTATTGTTGTAGTGCTAGAAGTTAATGAACTATGGATATGGACTTCGTTAATTTATATACTCTCCGCTTAACTAAAGTCTTTTAAGAACGAATGTGAGAAACGTATCCCAGGAAACAACTGTTCGAAGTTGCGTGATATAATATGTTCAGACCGAAAAAATGCGTAAGAATTTTAAGTGCTGCCACGTGCGACACAGCTGTCTGTTAGAACTCAACCTTGGATTTATTTTTGTGATCCTAATCATTTATTTGTGATTTCGGCGCCATTTCTATTGATTATTTGTCTTACACAATTTATTTTGTCAGAACAGATGTTAGGGTCCTACTGACTCAGTTATTGAAGAAAAAAAAAACACTCAATTTTGCAAATCTAGGCTGACAAATGATAACAGGTATTGTGTGCAACTTACTTTAACTTTAGTTTCAGTCGGTTACAGATATGTACGTTAAATCATAAGCGCCAAACTCGATTTTTCTATGAACAAAGATGCCTAGAAAGTGAACGCCAATGTCAAATGAACATCGTAACAATTTATGAGAAAGGTTAATGAGGAATTCGATACAAAGAAAGTTGCATTGCATCTGTCGCCTAATAAGGACATAAGGCACCAAGCAATTAGTGGCATCTATCTATCCGAGACATACAGAGTAATTATCATTAGAGAAACATAATACGTGTAGTTGCTGAGACATCAACTAAGGATTATATGGAAACACAATAACCAGATGTTTTCTCTTACATTTCCACTCTGTTTGCCCGCAGTTATCCGGCACCTTTAGCAAATGCTTTTGGCATAGACCAGAAAACACTACTTATTGTACGTTAAAATGTAAATGACTTACCTTGGTGCATCAATTGGCAATTCGATTGCCACTGTATTTGATTTTATATCCTTACTGCTACCGCCATTGCCGCTGCTCACTTCCTCTTGCAGTACCCGCACTTGTGGTGCTTCTAATTGTAAAACATTACCATCACTTATTGGCACAACGGCATCACTTAAAACACTATCATCACTAACTAATATATTTTCTTCGACACTCTTATATTCTGCGGGTGGTATTTCACCCTCATCACCAACTAAAGCAGGCGATAAAGACACTCCATCGACATGATCAATCGGTAACGAACGAATGGCTTTTACCTTGATACGCGACGCACTATTTTCTTTCTTCGTTTTAACGTATTTATGGGCACTAACATGCTCGGAATTGATTTTAAAGTCACCACTTGCATCTGCATGGCGTCCTCCTCCTCCATCGTTATCATTATATGATTTTTCAATAGCATCTTCCGTGGCTGCGCCAATATTCCGTGTACTCGTCTCCGATGCAACAACCAAAAACAAAAAGCAACTATAAGAAATAAGAAACAAAATCGAAACATTCATCAATATTAATTGCTTCTCTAAATTTACATTTTCATTTATTACATTGCCGATGAATTTGAAATTCTTTTTGGCGACGTTGTTTATTTTCGATATTTATTTTTTTTATTCTTCTGGCTTACCTTGAGATTATTGTTATCGAAATTAAACACCAGTACGTTAGTTGCAAATTGAAACGCATTTTATGGAGAAACTGAGGCAAAACCATGAAACAAATTAAATGAAATTAGATTGTGGCGGATTTAAATTTACATTATGAAAAAGAAAATTATCGCTAAAATAAGGTAAACCCCCGGAAAATGGAAGCTAACGACGAACAGCCCTTTGGAAAATTCTGAGAGTACAAATGTCTGACGTGTTGTTGGGGGGTGCAAAATTTTGACGTTTCCGCTTGTTTGACTTTTGGCATTTCACTATTGGACTGCGTTCAGTGGAGCAAATGCTGTAATTGAAATGCTCATATATTTTTCGGAGTAAATTAGTATTTAGGACAAGCTAGTTATAGATTTTTTCCATCACCTTAAAAATAGTTCAAATTCGATCAGATCAAAAGTGGAAGAAGTATTAGGTCTGTTCCCGTACCTATCCAAAACAGCCCAAAACAGCCGAAATCAGTCAAATCCTGTTCCCGTACGAAGACTTTTCATATGTTTTGACAGAAGAGAGTGTAGTTTTCGGCTGTTTTCTGCTGTTTGCAACAGTACGGGAACAGACCTATTAAAAATGGGTGAATACAAACGGAATCTAAATATTTACGTGCGTTATTACTTTAACTTTATGTAGCGATACAGCTCGGGGTGAACCTGGGACTGCTTCTCGCAACCATTTGTGTGTGCGAGTTATATTTTTGCTCGAATGGAAGGGACCTACAGTTTTTTGCCGACTCCGAACGGCGAGTTGAGAGGCTCATTGACAAATTAATGATACTCTTTGATTGCTTGTCAGACACTCGAAAGAGGTGGCATTTTTTGGGTGTTGGACCCGGCTGGGATTGAACCCCGGCAGCATTGTGTTGTAGTCCAACGCACTAACCACTACAACACGGTGCTCACTACTTGCGTTATTGGTTTTGTTAAAAAAAAACGGAGATTAACGGCTGCTTGAAAGTTAGCCCATTCTATACAGTGAACTGTTGCAAAGTGCATTATAATGCAAAGGGAAATATCTACGATCATGAACAAATCGTGTCGCAAAAAGTTTGCGTTACCACCGTTTCAGATAGAAATACGGAAATCCATTAGTTGAAATCAACGTTCAACAACCGCGTGAACGTATTCCCTTATATCTGTCAATTTTGAACTGTCGCAACTCCCACGTCAAATGTCAAATATCAAATGAAGTGGCCGGCCCCGGCGATTTGTTGATTTATTTCGTATAAAGTAGTTTTGATTAAAATTGTTATACAGTATTTAATATAGTAAAGTAAAAATGCTCGAAACACTCTACAGTTTACCGTTTTACTTCATTGTGCCGCCGAACATTAAAGTTCGTCGCCCATCATGGTTCAAAAAACCATCGCCCATGACTATGTTTTCCATTATTCTACTTTCCTATTTCTTGGTCACTGGAGGTACATATAAAATATTTTTGCCAAATTAAATAATCTTTATCATCTCATAATTAGGAATTATTTACGATGTGATTGTTGAACCACCAAGCGTAGGTGCAACAGTCGACGAACATGGTCACTCGAGGCCAGTGGCATTCATGCCATATCGCGTCAATGGTCAATACATTATGGAAGGTCTGGCCAGTAGTTTCCTCTTTACGATCGGTGGACTGGGATTCATTATCATGGACCAAACTCACGCACCGGGCAAGACGAATCTCAATCGAATTCTTATAACATCCATGGGCTTTGTATTCATTCTCGTCTCATTCTTCACCACTTGGCTGTTTATGCGCATGAAGTTGCCGGGCTACTTGCAGCCATAAAATCGCACAGTGCATTTAGAACTCAAAACAGTTATTAATATTTTATTATATTACATTATATTCTACAAATAAATACATTAATCTTACAAATAGTTTCTTGTAGTTTGTTTTTTTGTCCGCCTTCTGGAGTGTAATCAAAAATGGCTGTGTTGTGTAGCATTTTTTCTTTATTATTTCGTAGAATTGAAATATGTATATTCAAATATAAATAAAATACAAAGTATAAATGTATATAAATAAGTCTACGCAAAATACAACAATTTGTATAAAATGTATAAATATTTTGTGAGAATATCGAATATGTAACTAAAATGCTGCCAAATAAATAAATAGGTATATATGTCGAAGGGATATAAAAATAAAGAGGGCGAGTAAAGTGTACTATACATGTAGAGAGTTGAGTTTGTTAGAATAATTCTTATCAGTTAGATGTACGAGTAAATTGTAAAAGTATTCATGCAAGGTTATTCGAGAAAAACTGTTGTAGAGCTTCTCCTTATATTTTTCTAAAGTCTTATTCGAAATGAGCTGTAAAGAGATAAAGAAAAAAACTTTGTGATCTTATTCATTTATTAAAAGAGGAGAGGAGCGGTTCAACTTACTTGCTGAAATCGGAGGCTTTATCGATAACGTGCTCGAATTCAGGATATGAGAGTGCTCCGTCATCGTCTAAGTCAGCCTCGGCAAGAACGTTTTGTATGAGTTGTTTAATATCACTATCATTGAGATTATTCGGTCCTGTTAGACGTTCGATGACCTGCTTCAGATCCGACACGCCCAGCATGTCGTCACCATCAAAATCTTAAATAAAATGAGAGAGAAGTGTGAGTTACATGGATAGTCTGGAAATTGTATAGCGTTGATTCTAGAACATAGGTTGTTTTAAACAATTTCAATGGAATAGTGGTAGAAGGAGCAAGAGAGGGGGAATTATTGCAGTCGAAGATTCGCAATTGAATTTACATCCAAAGGTACATCTGCCAAAAACAGTCTTTGAAGAATATATAGAAATAACGTGTTCTTAGACATCCAGTAGCTACAAAATGGGATTCAAGCAATGAAAGTGGCAGTGTGGGACGAAACAACCCAAATCAAATCAATGAAGGAACAGCTGCAAGATATACGACTATCAAGATAACAGCGATTTCACGCCCATTCTCTTGGCAATCATAGTAATGAAATATGAGCCATATATCATAAATAAATAAATCATAGATAAATTTTTGGTGTCATTTTCGGGCATTGAACCACGTGTGTTCATGCCAAAACGATAAATAGAATCTAGAATCTGTATCTGTAATAAGAACTCTTGACAGTTTTTCTACGCAGAGCTACAACAGTTCACAAGTTTTCCAGAGTAAGCCAAAATCGGCACAGTTGACGTAATTTACAGAGAGCCCACCACTGGTTCCGATGACCTGTCAAAGCTGACCATCTATTCATCGACACACAAAAAGGACTCTTGGTCTATTATGAACAGAGCTCATAAAGGTGTAATGTGAAGAAGTTGACTGCAAAACCAACTAAAATCATTGGAAGATGGTGTTGGCAAAAGCGAATCAGTGCAGTATTTATAGTAAAAACTTCGGAGACCTACGAACAGCTTAGTCGTTCGCTTGATGTATTTGATTTTAAACTATCAAATGAATCTCTAAATCTACAAATGTCCCATTACTCACTTGCGACATGTCAACTCAAGTGCACAAAAGCTTGCAAATTCATTGGTCGTTTTTTTTTGCTTTTACGTAAATACAAGTTGTGCAATCGCATGCAACCGAATCCATGTGAAGATCGGCAATAAATTTAAATCACTTAAATCTCAAATACACTGTACGGACAAAATAAACAAACAAAAAACTAATTAAACGGATATTAAGTTTGATATTAAAGCAAAACAAAAATGTATGCACAAACAACGATTTGTTATTTCATTTGTGTGCCTTGTGGCGGTGATTACAGAAGGTAGTAGTCTCGTAAGCTAATTGGTGGGTGGCAATAAAAATTCACAAACGCGAATATTTTCACATGCAGTGATTTGTAGTCGACGTGAGGTAAACCTTTCAATTGGAGATTCAATCTGTAATCTAAGGAAAAAGTTTATCTGTCCCAAAGGAATATCGTTTCCTCTGTTGGTCCTTATATAGACGATACAGATCACTATCGACGTAATATTTACGGCTGTGCTATCCTTTGAACTATGCCACCCCATATTTCATCTCAGCTACAGGTCCGAATCCACTTACATTAAACAGTCAAACAAACTAGAGAACAACTAATGGAAAAAAGAAACCGATTACAGATACTGCTAGATATAAATTCACTGTCGGACGAACAATCAAAAAGTAAGTTGTTCAGGTACTAAACGCAAATCGCTTATAAAATGTTTAGTCACGCACGCCTAATGTGCTGAGATTCGGAAGTAACCCCTTATTCCTTTCCCACTCGTTTCAGTTGTCAACAACCCAAGTTAAAATTATTATCGGCACAGGCTTTATTGCACCTGCTCGGTGTAATAATTTATCACGTGCGAAATTTTGGCACATCCGAGCGAATGATGCAATGAAATTCGTATTTGTTAACTTAGAAATCCTAGTACTCTGTTTCCTTGAAACGCGATAACAAATAGAAATTTGTTTGCCTATAACAGGTCAGGAGATCGACCATCAACTACTTCCGTTGAAACTCAGATCATCTATAGCTGATAATTACTTATCTCCAAAGTTCGAGGCCAGACACGTCTACAGAATACAACTAAAGTACCCGGTTGCATAAGCCGAGTTAAATGCTGCGATAAATGTGGTCAATTGTGGTGCAATTTTTAATTCGATAACAAATCGTGGGCGTTGTATAAGTATTTTCAATCATCTCTATGTATGCTCACGTACGTTTTTTTTAAACATGCGCACCACTATTAAAAGCGAATAAAACGGTTCATAGCCCACAAAGAATAGAAACAAGCTCAGGAAATTGGTTTTATTTTACCCAGTCATAGTCTCTAAAAAACAAAACGGCTACGCGAACGTATCACGCATTGGTTTATCTTTCCATTGAAATTAGATACACACCGCTAAGTGGATAAATTGCAAGTAAATAATGAAAGATAATGCAAAGCGTACACTAGACCCCAACCGGAAAAACGAGCAAAAACAATCAGCTAAACTTTAATTAATAACACAGAACACAAAGTGTGTTTTCTAGGCTAACCCTTCTTGCTCTTACCGAATATACGAAAGGCGTATTCTGCTTTCAGTGATTTAGGGCATGCATCGCTAAATACCGACATCATGTCCAGGAAGTCCTCAAAGGTGCAATCTCCATCGTTGCTGGAGCTGAACACCTTACAGATTCGATCACCGAATGGATTTACCCGTAGCTCTGGATACTCTAGGATTTTAGTCTTTGATAATTTGGCATTTTTATTGTGGCCAACTTTTTCCGGAGCAAGTGATTTGAATTTTTTATGTGCCCTGCGGGTGAAGGGAAATTTAGAGTGAGCTTTGCGTAGAAATACACTCAATCTACTTACAAAAGAATTTCCTTTTTCGAGAAGAAGGTCAAGTCCTGGATTGATAGATAAATATAATTATTATTAATTCATTACGAAGACAAAGGCCGAGGGCCGTGGAGCGATGGAATGTATGTACATAATCAGAAAACTTGCCTCGTAATCTTGAAGTTCCTCGTCGGTAAATTGGCTCTTAGTCTGACCCATAACGTCTCATTTACATGAACAGTTTGAGACAAACGTTGTTTGGATTATTGTTTAATACATTTTTATTAATAATTTTATTGAAAACTGCCAATTTTTATTGTTTAGTTGGCCTACAAAACCATTGATGGAAGAATGGAAAAAAAAAACAACACGAACTCCCCAGCACCCCGATTATGACACAAGTGAATGGCGTTGTTTTGACAGTTACTATCACTTATTGTAGGGTGTGTGGGACGATTGTTGGTTGCTAGTGAACCGCTGTATAGGACGTTTTTTAAAAGTCTCACAAACTGAGGTAAAAGAGCATAAATTTCGGCTATTTGTTCATACCTATATTATAATAGTTAAAACTCAATAAAGAAAGGTTAATCTTAAAGATTTAAACTCAAAAATAAAAGGATGGACAAGACAAGAAATGTAAAAACTACACAACACAACATGAACAACACACGACCTCTGCATCAGAAAGAATATCAAGGATTTGTCTCACTTTCAAGCAGAAAGAAAGGCGCCATCTAGTGCACTGGAAATATTTCATGGTAGAAAGATCAATTCTCGGAAATTTATTATTCTCTTTTAAGGAATTTGGAGTTAAGTATCCACCTACCAAATTGACACTGTCAGACAGATTCGAGTTGATTTGCTTTTTGTTTTTGTAAGTAGGTGGAAGGCACCGAAAACCTAACTAAAACTACCTCTGCATCGAAATCCGTATCCCCACGGTATCATCATTAAGTAGGGCATCCACGGTTAGATTTGTCGGCCGATATGCTTGACTCTGTCCCCAAAATATCAAATATTGCTTGATTTTCAACCAGAAATACAGCGAGCTGTCACGGGTGCCTTTGCGAGTATAGGTATGGAAGCGGCCAAAATGGATTTAACGGCAAACGAGGGCAAAACACTTAACATCGACGAATTGGACAGAACGTCACAATAGACAGTTACAACTTTGAGGTAGTAAAGGCCTTTGTCTACTTCGGCTCTGCTACAACTTGAAAAAATTACATCTCTTCGGAAATCAAAGGAATTATTACTCTTGCCAATCGCTGTTTCTTTGGGCTAAGAAGGCAATTGAGTAGTAAAGCTCTTTTCCATTCGACTAAGGAGACTCTATATAAGACCCTTATCATTCCAGTCTTGCTATATGGAGCTGAAGCATGATGAAGATATCCTTGGTCGCCTTGAGAGAAAAATCCTCCGTAAGATATTCGGCCCCGTTTGCGTTGACGGGTTTTGGAGGAGAAGTTTCAACCACGAACTGTGCATTGGGCGTTTAATATGGCTAAGACGTGAAGAGCGTATGGACATCAACGCCCCGGCTCGGAGAATATTCGATTCTAACCCGGAGGGTCAGGGCAGCAGACGACGACCTCGCCTAAGGTGGCGGGCACAAGTAAACCAAGATCTCAACCCACTTGGAATGCGCAACTGGAGGCAGTTAGCTAAGGACCGGGCTAATTGGAGGGGGTTATTGGTTGAGGTCTTGCTCCACCTCGGACTGTAGCACCACCCAAGTAAAGTAAGGAAGTCTGACAGACCATCGGACCGACAATGTCATCCACTGTCAGATTTCTCTGGGAGACTTCAATCCTTGACAGATCTGTCACACTGTGTATGGGGGCTATTAGTGATTTCATCATAGTTGGGGTTTTCAGCCGCAGCTGCTACTTTCTCCTTGTCCGCATATCCGAATACGTGGGTGCGAAAGTTGGTCCACGTACAACGCCGTACTTTTGCTATTGATTTTAGATGACATCTCTTGTTGTATGATCCTATGGGTTATGTGTGCTGCGTATTTGGTTTGTTGTTAGTTGCCGGAGTTTACAGATTTTTCATTTTTCGTTTCTTGCTGCCCATTGTAACTGCTGCATTATGCTTGTGATGACTTAATTCGTAGTCTTCCTTGCTTCGCTCGTCTCTAGCATAAACCTAATCAGTCCTCTTAGTGTCACCTTTTCTGTTTCTGGCGGTTGTATGTCGAAGTGTGGTTTCAACTTCACCCCACTGATGGATGATAGATCGATGGAAAAAATAATGAATTTACAAAGAATGATGACCTTTACCATGTCGGGGATCTGCGACAGACAGCTTATGACAGAGTCCCCTTTTTTGTCACTTTTGACAGTGGTTTATATTCGCTACATCTGAGATTTCTAACAGTGGTGGGTAGATCGGAAAAGCCTTAAGAACACAATAGACACTTGCAAACGAACGACATACATTAGCTTCCGGTTCTATATCCTTGTTGCGGTCCATAAATATCCACCCTGCTCATATTACACTGCAGCAAATGTATATGTGCTGTGTATATCCCTATTCCACACATGCACAGAAATCAAATAGTCAATGGTGGATATGAGAAAACAAACTACAACAACAAACATTCATTAAATGAGTAACTAATAGCTGCTGTACACAGTGGAAACAATTTGATATTGACGCACGAATACTCACATCCTTTTCAGTGGCGGCAAACCAGATCCAAACAGCACGAAGATACATTTTTTTTTATTCGTTATTTTCGTTCCCTTTGAAAGGATACAACAATGTTTATACCATTGTGGATCCTGCGAGGAGATAACGAAAGCTATTATTTACCCCACATAAAGGATACTGACATCCACATGCAGTGGGGGATGTGGGAGTACGTTCGGGTAGGCACCATCTTCTACTGACTTCCAACATAAAAACGGATGCATTATAGATGCGATTTACTTTGCGCGATGATAACAAGAATCCTTTGTATAGGGATCTGTCTTAAACAGTGCAGGATACACCTAGCACTGTTATATTTGTACGTCACATAAATCGCATCCTTTTTATATGGCTCCATAGCACCAACGGCGGAGATGTTTTTCACTCTACACGCACGAGTGTTTGCTTCTGACAGCGTAATAATAGAGAAACGATTTTGAATGTAAGCAGTTAGAGTTAGAGCATAGAGATAATGTGCTTGGCAGTTGTGCGATATCAGGTATCATGAAGAATCTTTTTGCGCAATTATTTCGAAGGTAATGTTCCACATGAAATCACTTAGTTGCCTAGAAAATGTCGACGTCTCAATTGAGTGGGTTTATTTAGGGGAAAACCAAGCCATAAATGGAAGCAATTGATTGGCATATGTCGGGCGGCAATGATGGCTCACAGACCTAAATAAATAAAAGATAAATATAAATTCCAATCAATTTTTAGTAAACTTTACAAAAAAATACATTTATTGAAAACCGTTTGTGTTATTTGTATTTATCCCTGGACAGCCCACGTCCTGGGCACCTACTCAATCAATAGAATTTGTTTACGGATACTCGTATATTGACAGCCACAGAAGTCTGACATGTGTTTGTAAGTTCATATGTGGGTGAAACAGTTACAATGCTGTATTAAATGTCCTTTTGAATCCAACTAACGAGGATACTTGGGCATAAGTATTTGCCGTTCGTTTAAAATTTGGATATCTTTTATTTGTGCACTAACAGCTTCTTTTTATTAAAAACATAAACAGAAATTCTCAGCTCAGCTTTGCCGCGCGTCTCCACGAGACTTTTCTGATGACAGGATTTCATTGGAACAGATAAAAAGAGAAAAGAGAACATATAGCAAGCCATCAATGGCATGCGAACAATTCTGCTATTGATGGCATGCTATCAGCATATATGGCGGTCTCCATCAGCTATTTTGATGGCTTGCGCTCTCTTAATAGGGATAACTGTCAAACTAGCTGTCATACTAATAAAGTGTGTTTGCTTTTTTTTCAGTATACTTTGGCAAATCACCATGCAATGACTTACACCAGAATAGCGTTTACAAATCGTGGAAATTTATTTCCAAAATTTGCCCTCTGTTCGCTGAATCAACTGGAAGTTGAACCAGATTTTTATCGTCAAATTATATTCTGCGATGAGGCTCATTTCTGGCTTAACGGGTATGTAAACAATCAGAATTGTCATTTTCGGAGTAAGCACAATCCTCATGAGACTCTTGAGACTCTGTTACATCCAAAAAAAATCACTGTTTGGTGCGGCTTACATGCCAAAGGATTCATCGTCCCATTTGTCTTTAAATCCGAAACCGGTGCCAACATTACCGTGAATGGCGAACGCTATAGGCAACTGATTCGTGATTTTTTTATTCCTCAAGTCATTGGAAATCATTTGGAGGTGAAATGGTTCCAACAAGATGGCGCAACATGCCATACAGCGTGTGCAACCATGACTTTGTTGAGACAAACATTTGGTGACCGAATCATCTCAAGAAAAGGAGCCGTGAATTGGCCACCTCGTTCGTGTGATTTGACACCTTTGGACTTCGACTTCAGTCGCGGAGGCCATATGCCAGAAATAATTTTCAAACATTAAATGCCATGAAATTTGTGAGCTAATAAGGCCAAAATGTTGGTCATTCCATTGAATTTGTTGTGTTTTATTTTTGAAAAACGTTCTATGCCCCTAAAAAAAACACCCTATATTTTCTCTTTTTTCTCTTTCAATAAAATCGTGCATCAGAAATGTCTCGTGGAGACGCGCCGTAACGGAAATAACTGCAATTCAGGTATGTACTTTCTTGAAGTCAAGCGGCTACGGTGGGGAAAAGAGCACCAGTATGGATATTAATAGACTGGTCAAAGTCTTATGGACGGACAAGTCGATATATTTTTTTTTTTTTTTTTTTCGGACAAAAAACAAGAGTTTAGGTTAGGCGGTCTGCTGAAGAAAAGATGCTCCGGCTCCCTATAACTGTGTAGTCAACAATCGATTCAATAATGGTCTGGGGGTGTTTCTCTTACGCTGATGTTGGAGACCTCATTCGCATCAATTGAATCATGAATAAGGAGATGTACAGGCAGATATTAGAAAAACACACCTTACCATGGGGTTGGCGATTAATAGGCCCTTTATTCACATTAATGCAAGATAATGATTCGTAACATTCTTCCATGCTTTGCCGAAGGTACGTGGATCAAGAAGAACAAGAAGGAACACTGTGAGATATGAAACAGTCTGTCCAATCACCCCAGCTTAATAGAGTTGTTTAGGGACAAACTTGCCAGAGAGGTTTGAAAACAGTCTCCAACATCAAAAGAGAAATTTTGTCAGATCCTCCAAGTAGTCTGGATCTCAATAACACTGGAAACTGTCAAGAAATTGATTGATAGAATTTCTAGACTCGATTGACGGCCAAAGTGCTGCAAGTACGATGTTGATTTTCCGACGAAAAAGAGGTCTAACTCTATATTTTATTTCTCAAGTCTCTTTATTTATTAGGTTCACTAAATTAGGTCATTTGGCTAGATATATACATAAGATTGATGAAGCTTTTTACAATTAATTATTATTATTAAAATAAAAAAGTCAAAGAGTTTTAAATGAATTTCTCTGTCAGAATGTACTGTCTTGAATCTTATGGACGGTAGTGTGTGTTAAAAGAAATCTGTCAAATATGTCAAATCGCCTCCCCTCTTTTTGTTGCTCAACGCGTTCGTTTACTTTTTCATAATTCTAACTGTCTTTGAAAAGATTTCAACCCTCACTCTTCGAAATTTGACAATCTACGACCTTTGATGCAAAAGATGTATACAGTGAACTCTCTCGTAACCGGACACTGGCGGTACCGAGAAATTTGTCCGGTTATGAGAGGTGTCCGGTTATGGGAGAAAAAAATAAATTGACTTTCTTTAAAAAAGAAATACAATAGACACGTGGTATTTCTTTTATTTTATAAAGGAATTCATTTTTATGTCAAACAGAAATTGCCAAAAATACCAATTTCTGTCTATAACAATCAAGCGTAAAATGACACATTCATATGTACATACATACATACACTTAACATACAAACCTATTTAAAAATGCAATGGGATTTATAAATGCACATAGTTGTTGGATAAAACGCGGACAAGACTGCATATGCCGTCAATGGTTGAGGAAATAATCGGGTCATGACGATTTTAGATACGAGTATGTTAGGAAAAGATGGGAACCCTGACGAGAAATACAGTAAACTTCCATATTCCGGAATTATTTGTCCTACCAGAGGCAAATTTTCACTTCTCTGTAACCAGTGGAAACATTTTTATCTTAATGCAAAATTCGCCCAAATAATATAAAATATCTCTCAAAATGTCGGAGATATTCGTGTGTCATTCTAGCGTCCCCCACCGAAAATTATGTGTCCGCGAACGTGATAATGATGCAAAGGCACACTCCACAGTTAACATTTTTGTTTCATTTCCTTGCAAAGTGTAAAGAAGAGGAAAAAAAAATCAACAAACAAAAGTATGTTAAAAGTTTGCATGTGTTTTGTCCATTTAAGAGAGAGCGACATTCTATTGCGGTGTGGAAAATTTGTGTCTGTTTCCGGTTATGAGATAGTCCGGTTATGGGAGAGCTTTTTATATAAAAAATCGTGTATTTATTTCCGTTATTTGAAATATGTCCGGTTATAAGAGGTTTCCGGTTATGAGAGGTGCCCGTGAGAGGAGAGAGTACACTGTATTTATAATTTGTAAGCTCGAATATATTTGCGACAAACTTTTTGACAGATCGACTCTTCCCCGATGTTTAATTTTCTTATATGACATTACTTTATATTGGCTGAGCTGAACATTATGTAGCACTCTACATCTACAAACGATGAAGTCACAATAAAAACGGCCAGCTCGACAAACGACTAGCATTCAATAAGTTTCAGAACACTGACTATCAAACGCATTAAAGAATTGTGCACTTGTTGTAAGCAACTAAAATTGTTTCCCTGCATCATATCAATTTCGAATCAAATTGTTGATGTAAACAAGACCATGAACATTAATCTTCTTCAGTTTAAGAGTCAAAAAAAAAAAATATGTATATACATACATGAAAACCTGCCCGCAAAACACACAAAGGAATGAATGCTCTTTTCATTTTTTTTCGACAGAAAAACGTGAATAAAAATTCAAAACATGCACGTGCTGAAGAAATTGAAAAAAGAAAAAAATAAAAATTTGCAAAAAGCACTCAAAAAGATGTCCATTTTCCTCAGTTGCTCATTCTGTATCCTCGCCCGAAAAGGCAAAAAAACGGTTTGACAACTTCACCGATGATTCGATTGTCAGTAGCTGGGCAATCGGTTTCTCTTTGTTTTTCTATCCCGCTTCGATTTGGCTAGAACAAAAAAACTGAGTCCCGAAAAAAAGGCCACATCCCTGGCGTAGCTTATTAGTATTCAACTCAATCCGTCCACGATAATCTGCTACACGCCTGGGAGGATAGGAAAAGAAATCGAAAAAAAAAATCCAAACCTTACGGAAGAAGATGTAACAAAAGAGGAAATGGCGAACCATTTAATGTAACAAATTGATTGTCTGCAGACCCAGCAATGCTTCTGGCACATATTGCCATTGTTACTGTTACCATCAAGGATAAGTGCCGACTCTGATTAAAAAAGGACGCAACAGCGAACACCGTCAGCCGACCAGAAATTAAGCAATCAAACGCAAACAAGGTTAAGCGTTTAATAAGGCGAGGCACTTAGCCAAATCACTTGCTTCCTCGACCCCCCACCCGTACCTCATTTCATTCGACCCAATTTAAGAGATAATTTTTCTACTCAAAGACGTGGGGGGCGGAGGAGTCAAACCAAAAGAACAAAAAAAAAAAGGATTGCATTTTTAGCCCGAAAATCCCCCATCAACATAATTTCAGACATTTTGTTGTTCTAACGAGGAAAGTTGTTCGTTCGTACCATTCTCAACTATCATCATCAGGAATACTGAATAGTAGTTTAAGTATTCATACTGGAGGCGCCACCTGTTGTTATTTACGAGTTAACAGCCCCCAAAAGAATGCTTCTCTTCTCAAAAAGTTGAACGCTGGAAAGCAAATTAAGAGATAAGTTACTTTGAAAACTGTATAAGCAAACGGAACATACATATTTCGGTGGCGATGGAGGCGAGGGAAGGGAATAGAGCCAACTTTCAAAAGTCAAAAGCCCAACAACAAAATAAAATTGGTCTTCATGGTCCAACTCTCGCTTTGGGTTTCATTTTGAACATAATTTAGTATTGTTAAGAAATAAATGTGGAGGATGCAAAGGTCCTTTTATGATGTCTGTAAGTATACCGTATATAGCAGTTCAACTAGAAACACACATACATGCATATGTACGCGTTGAGTTTAATTAAAGCAAAAAAAAATCATTTCTTTTTATGGCAAAGTAAGGACGCATATAGGGAGCATTTCCTCGTTAGAAAGTGTTGACACAAATATACAAGTAACAGGATATTCTATTTGTATGTGCCTGTCATGAAGAGAAGTTGAGTAGAAGTTTTTACTTCTTTTCACCTGGATTCTTGTGATAAGAAAAAGGAGAACTCTGAACCTCTAGTATAGGAGTTTCGTTTCAAAGAAAGAGTAATGAGAAATAAAGGATATCCTTTTCCTGTTTATATCATGTGAATTGAATTCGAGACCACTGTAATACTAAATAGAGCAATACTCTTTTTTAATTGGTGTCACTGAGGACCAGCGATGTCAGATGTGGGGATTTTTCCCCATTTTGGGGAATTTTCACCTAATGGGGAAAATGGGGAAAAGTACTCCTAAAATGGGGAAAAAACTAAATTCGCACATATTTATTTATTTATTTAACATATTTTAAAATAAAACTTGGGTACTTAACTTTCAAATAAATACCAAACGCGAAAAAACTACCGCGTTTATAGCAGGCTTATAGCTCTAAACATATTTCGAACTCAACACAACCTTCACTCACAGGCGTCATTAACTTCAACGCTTTTGCAGCTGTGAAGTTCGCTGTGAATTTTCTGCGCTCAACATTTTCAAAACAAAAAATTTATAATTCTTCGTTTCTTTGTATATTAAAAAGACAATTGGTGTGAAAAGTGTTTTTATATACAACTACAACTTTTAATTTAATGCTTATTGTTCAACTTCTGTATAACGTACGATGATGATTTATATCTTAAAATGTTTGTAGAAAATTGAACTTTATAATAAAATAAATTTCATTCCCATCGGCCAAGGCATTCTAAAGCTAGGAGCTAGAAGGTATTCGTAAAAATACTCTCTATCCAGATATCAGCTTAGATCTCCGTTTCTGGATAGGAGATAACGAAAAAAAATATCTTAAGTCTGTATTCCTGACATTTTGCAATCCAATTGTGAAAACCGGATTCAATTTCGTGCAGTAGTTCTTAAGACAAAAGGGAACAAAGTTTTTGCAGTCGAAAAAAAGTTACATTTTTATTATAGTAAGGATAAACACATATTTGTAATTGTAATACCATTATATGTACAGTGGCGACAAAATAAATAGCACATATATGTATGTTTATTTTTTTCATTTGTAGAATTTGGGTATTTAACTATTTGGGTACTAACTATTATTTCAATACAATTTATGTTTCCTGTTGCAATATTAACTAATATAAGACAAATAACACAGATTTCCTTAAGCAAAAAATAAAAAACAATAAATATAATATTCCTAATACATATATACATTTTTAAGAGGCAAAATAAAACTTTGGTCCAATTCATTCAATTCTTAACTAAATCTTACATCTTTAACTAAATCTTTAGTTTATTATTTTACAATACTAGTACTTAGTAGGGTTATCCTTTATTTTTAATACGGGAAAATACCCATACCGATATTTAGGCTTGACAACGTTTTAAAGGTATGCCATTCCAGGCTTTCTGACTTCTATCCAAAGTTGGCCCAAATTTGTAGATCTGTCAATTTTGCTGTCCACGTCATGTCACAAGTTCTCAATCGGATTAAGATTAGGGGGACTATCCTGACCAACTTTAAATATTAATCTTTGGGGCCATTGCTTCACAGTTCACAGATCTAGTATTTTGCTTCAGGTCATTATCATCCTTAAACTTCCATTTCAGCGGTATTTCCTCTTTTGCATACGGAAGTACAAACTGCTCAGGAGTTCCGTGTAACTTTCGTCAATAGTACCCTCAATACGATGTATGAATCAAACGCCCCAAGCCCATACAATTATGCTGCCACCACCATGTTTCAACGTCTTCAGGGTGTATTTAGGATGGTATTCTAGGTTAGTGCCGTGTCTAGACTAAGTTAACCAACTTTGACAATATGACGTTTCTTTTGTTATGGTACAGAAATTTAAAGTGCATAATATGCCGATAGTTTAACGCTATGCAGATTTTCTAAAACTGTGAAATTTATTTTGTCGCCACTGTATATACATATATTTTTATAAAATTTTAGTAAAACCGAAATGCAAAAGAAAATGCCAATCAGAGAGCATCAACAGCGGGTCATTTTCAGATGCATTATTAACAGTTGCAGATCTGGGAAAACGTATGAAAAACCTAGTGAATAGGATAACTATAAAAAATTTGGAAAAGCATCCCTTTGTATAACTTTCTTAAAAAATTATATTTTAATAAAAGAAAAGAAACTTGCATTAAAATTAAATGCACTTCTTTACTTTTCTATAATGAATCAAAATGGGGGAAAAAGTGGGGAAAAAATGCTTATAGAATGGGGAATTTTTTAAAAAAAACTCCCCAAAATGGGGAATTTCAGCAAAAAAAATTTGGCATCACTACTGAGGACCTTCAGTGACTGTCACTGTTCAAGAATTAATTAGTTTTTATTACATTAATATTATTACTACATGAATTTCATAAACTAAAACGTAAACTTTCTGTTACTACTGTATTTATATAATTTTCTTTACGCTCTTTCATAATTAACTTGTAACGCGGTCTGATCGCGATAGCATTTACTTAGTCTCATTTCATATGCATCAATTGTCATAGCACTAATACAAGTTTGAAGCATTTCTGTATGTATATAATGGTGACCTGATCGCTTGGTCAAGCCCATTGTTGAAATAGTTTTTGTAGAGAAAAGAACAAGATCTGCCTATTAATAAAGTGAAATTTTGGAAGAACAGTTTTGTTTAAATTTATATAAGAACACGTGAGATTATAAATTATTCTCGTACATAAAAATTGGTGCCGAAACCCGGGATTTATTATCTAATTTATATTGCTGAAAACCTCAATTGCAATTGGAGATTGCCGCTGTACATCGACTGGAGATTAATATTGGTTTGATATTTCATTAAAAGGTATTTTAATATATTTACAAGTATAAAATGGAGAATCTTGCTAGTCCTATAGAAGATCAACGAAAACAGGTGCGTCATTTGCAACGCATGTTATCAGGTTTTGAAATCAAACCCAGTGCAGAAAAAACACGCGGTTATGTACAGAGTTTTCTTGAAGAAATTGAGGTTATCCGCAAGGATTTCAAAGAAAACCACGAGCAGCTTTGCCAACATGTGAGTGAAAATTCCTTAAAAGAAGATGATGTACCTTATTTTAAAGATAATGTGTATTATGAATTTCAAGATCTTTACCTTACATTCAAAGGGAAGCTATTGGATTTGTCTTTAGGATTTAAGCAGCCCAATTCTCCTCCAATACATTCGAGTACATTTCGCGTTCCATCCCACAGTCATAATGAAAGCATTTGTTCTGAAGTTCGACTACCTAAAATCGAACTTCCATCATTTTCTGGCAGCTATCTAGCTTGGATCTCGTACAGAGATCTGTTTCTCTCACTGGTGCACAACAATCAATCGCTGTCTAAGGTACAAAAATACTATTTCTTGCGAGGTTCCTGCTCTGGTACCCCACAGGACATTGTAAACGAATATCCAGCTTCAGATGCAAGCTACGAGCTTGCATGGTCAGCGTTGAACTTAAGATATCACAATAAGAAAATGATTGTTGAAGCATTATTAAAAAAATTATTTTCAATTCCAACTGCTAATGGTACCTTTGAAAGTATTAAACAGTTATTAGATACCACTCGAAACTGTATTGCTTTATTGCGAACGATGGAAATCGACGTGGATAACTGGGATGCAATTTTAGTTTATTTAACTGTTAATAAACTCGACATGCAATCACGTAAAGAATGGGAACAGTCGCTGGAAGCCTCCACTGCAATTCCTTCAATGAAAAAATTATTTTCCTTCCTGGAAACAACATTTCGAACTCTGGAATCTGTTGCTGATCGAAATACTACAAGACATGACTCTCTGGAAACACCTACTAAGTCCACAGCTGGAAAGCGCGACTTAATATTCTCTAAGCAGATTTGTATCAATTGTCTCAGGATGGGTCACACCTACAAGAAGTGCCGTTTAAGCGTACGGTGCCAAATCTGTCAACAGCTGCACCACACTTCTGTACACAATGAATTTTCAAATTTTTCATTTAATTCTCGTGGATCTAGGGCTCCCGAGGAAACTGGTCTGCAAAATCAACAAAGTTCTTCCTTAACTAAACCGGCTACTTCTAATCAAGCTACAAACCTAGCATTCAACTGTAGTGCACTTAATACATACACGTTACCGCAGGTTCTCTTGGCTACAATACGAGTAATGATTAATATTGGAAGTCAAACTTATTTTCTAAGAGCTCTCCTTGATCAAGCTGCACAGGCAACTCTCATTACTGAGCAAGCAGTTCAAACACTTAAGCTGCAAACATTTAATACGTTCGCAAAAATTAGTGGAGTCGGCGGAAAAACACCTTTTGTTACACGCAAGTACGTTAGCTTATGTCTCGCTTCCTCTTATGAGAACGATTTTAGATTAGAGTGCAATGCTTTAGTTCTCCCTTCGCTCACATCTTATCAGCCACCACCAGTCAACAAAAGCTTTTTACCTGACTTGGCGAGCTTATCACTAGCTGATCCAAGGTTTACTGAGCGAAGTCAAATTGATTTGTTGCTTGGCGGAGATATATACGGAGATATTGTACTCCCTGAGCAGAAGAAATATGAAAAGGGCATTTTTTTGCAGCTGACCCATTTCGGCTGGGTTATTTCAGGGCCAACATCAAACGCCCCGACAGTTGATGGTATCAATGTAAATGTGTGCGCTCTGGATGATCAGCTTCGTGCATTTTGGGAACAAGAAGAGTTATTAGAATTGAGACAACAAACTGCAGAGGAAGAAGCTTGTGAACGGCATTTCCAAGAAACGCATACCCGTGATTCAAGTGGCCGATATACCATTTCATTGCCATTTAAATCAGCACTTATTGGTGTCCCGCTAACCACATTCAGCCACACTGATTATAGCGCTCTTCATCGACTAAAACAACTTGAGGCAAAGTTCCAACGCAATCCTGTCTTTGCTAATGAATATTATAAGTTCATGCATGAGTATGAAAGACTTGGTCACATGGTTAAGGTTGGTACATACCCAAAAGACCTACAACCAAATTGCTACTTTTTGCCTCATCATGGTGTATTACGTGAAAGCAGCACTACAACAAAACTACGTGTCGTCTTTGATGGGAGTAGTAAGAGACCACCTCAACCATCATTAAATGAAGAATTATCACCTGGCCCCGCTCTTCAGAATGATCTTCCTACTATTATAACACGATGGCGACGATTTAAAATTGGGTTTCGTTCGGACATAGAAAAAATGTTCCGCCAAATAAGAGTAGTTCCTGACCAACAAAAATATCAGCAAATATTGTGGCGAGACTGTACTAAAAATGATATTTCAATATTTAAGCTGTGTACAGTAACATATGGAACAAGATCGGCCCCGTATTTATCCATTAAAGTGCTCCAACAACTCGCTACCGATGAAAAGAAATCATTTCCTGAAGCTTGCAAAGTGCTTTACTCAGACACCTATGTAGATGATGTAATTTCGGGGGCTGATACGGACGTTGATGCGCAGTGTTTGCAAATGCAGCTTTGTACATTGTTAGAAGCAGGCGGTTTTAATTTGCGAAAATGGACATCGAACTCTATGGAACTGTTGAAGAGTATTCCGATAGAATACAGAGAAATCTCTAACAAATTCGAATTGAATGATTGCAATGTTGTAAAAGCTCTGGGTCTTGAATGGGATACAACTACTGACACATTCTCATTTAAAATCAATTTTGAAAACTGCACACAAATTACTAAACGAAGTCTTCTTTCAGATGCCGCCAAACTGTATGATCCTTTGGGCTGGCTGGCTCCTACTACTATACTAGCAAAAATTACTTTTCAAAAGCTGTGGCTGGCAGGGCTTGATTGGAATGATCCGCTACCAGGACACTTAAAAGAGGAATGGACCAATTATCGCAGTAAACTAAAGGACTTGGAACTGATAAAAATTCCGCGATGGATTAGAAGCTATACCGACAGTCGCATAGAAATACATGGCTTTTGCGACGCTTCACAGGCAGCATTTGCAGCAGTGGTATACGCTAAAGTAATTGATAGCACAGGAGCAGGACATATCAGTTTATTACAATCTAAAACTAAGGTTGCGCCGTTAAAGACAGTTACCATCCCACGGCTAGAACTATGTGGCGCCTCACTGCTTGCAAAACTAGTCAAAAACATTTGCGTGCAGATAGACAGGGATATAGCTGACATTTTATATTGGACCGACAGTTCTACAGTTCTTTCTTGGATAAGAGGTCAACCTTCAAAGTGGTCGGTATATGTTGGTAACCGCGTGGCAGATATACAAAGACTATCCAATATGAATCAGTGGCGTTACGTATCTACGCATGACAATCCAGCAGATTGTGCTTCGCGTGGTATAACACCAAAAGAATTACAACAGCATACATTGTGGTGGGGAGGCCCCAATTGGCTTTCGCAACCTTCCGGCAGTTGGCCAAATGAATCATTCGTTGTCTTTAATACAGACCTTGAAGTAAGAAAACCGAACACTACTATTCATACAACAACAACGACCAACTATCCAATTGAATATCCATATATCCTTACCTTTTCCTCATCATTCCATAAACTAATCCGCATAACAGCTTATATCTACAGATTTACTCACAATGCTTCACTTAAGCTACAATCAGGAGAAAATAAAGAAATTGGATTCCTGAAAACATCTGAACTGAAACATTCACTCCTGCAACTGATAAAATTATCTCAAAGATTGGATTTCAATTCCGAAATCACAGCGTTAATTAATGGTAAATTTAGTAAGTCTAACAGCAGAATTGCAAACTTGTGTCCATTTTTAGATACTGATGGAGTTCTTCGAGTGGGTGGACGAATACAAAACTCAAATTTTAGCTATTCCTTTAAGCATCCCATTTTATTAACAAAACAAAATCCATTGTCTGCTCTTATTTTCAGAGATGCTCATTTTAAAACGCTTCATGGTGGTCTGCAGCAAATGCAATCATACGTTGGTCGTAAGTACTGGATTCTCTCCGCTCGCAATTTAGCAAAACGCATACTGAGGGAGTGTATAACTTGCTTTAAGTACAATGCAACAGCAGCACAGCAGATAATGGGCAACCTTCCACCAGTTCGCTTGCAACCTACTCGTCCCTTTAAACATAGTGGTGTCGATTACGCTGGCCCTATTATTATCAAGCAATCAACAGCACGCAATACAATAACAACAAAAGGGTATATTTGTCTTTTTATTTGTATGGTGACAAAAGCGCTCCACTTGGAAGCTGTAACAAGTCTTTCAACGGAATCGTTTTTGGCTTCATTTAAACGCTTTGTGTCACGACGAGGGATTTGTACAGATCTATACTCCGATTGTGGCACTAATTTTGTTGGTGCAAGCAAAGAGCTACAAATCCTTAACCATCGTAGCAAATCTACACTGCCAGACGAATTGGTTGAATTGCTTGCGAATAACGGCACTACTTGGCATTTTATACCACCGGCATCTCCTAACTTTGGTGGACTATGGGAGGCCGGTGTCAAATCCACCAAACATCACTTACGCCGCATTATGGAAAATCGTATTCTAACCTATGAGGAATTGAGTACCCTACTTGCTGAAATTGAAAGCTGTCTAAATTCGCGACCGTTATGCCCGCTATCAATCGATCCCTCAGACTGCAACGCACTTACCCCCTCTCATTTTTTAATTGGTGAGCCAACTCTTTGTGTTCCCGAAGAAGATTTACTTGACTACAATATTGATCGTTTAAGTCGATGGAAAGTTGTGGAACGACTAAAGCAACAATTTTGGAGAAGATGGGCAAACGAATGCCTGAATCGTGTGCAAGCAAGGCCTAAGTGGTTGCAAATGCAAAGAAATGCTCAAGAGGGAGACCTCGTTCTTATCATTGATGAGCGGTGCCCACCAGGCCAGTGGCCACTTGCAAGAATTGCACAAGTACATCCAGGCCCAGATAACCGCGTTCGTGTCGTTACACTTCTGTCTAAAGGAAAGAGATTCAAGCGACCAATTTCAAAAATAGCATTTCTTCCAACCAACAATGAATATACAGATACATCCAGTGTATCTACTTGCACTGACTACCAGGCGGCTGTGAGTCGTAGCATAGCCAGGTCAACACGGCGACCGAATCAAACTACTACCATCGAGTCAGTGTAAGGGTATACGTATGTTTCACGCTGTATTAAGAACTATAGTTCTTTGTGGTGGGGAATGTTCAAGAATTAATTAGTTTTTATTACATTAATATTATTACTACATGAATTTCATAAACTAAAACGTAAACTTTCTGTTACTACTGTATTTATATAATTTTCTTTACGCTCTTTCATAATTAACTTGTAACGCGGTCTGATCGCGATAGCATTTACTTAGTCTCATTTCATATGCATCAATTGTCATAGCACTAATACAAGTTTGAAGCATTTCTGTATGTATATAATGGTGACCTGATCGCTTGGTCAAGCCCATTGTTGAAATAGTTTTTGTAGAGAAAAGAACAAGATCTGCCTATTAATAAAGTGAAATTTTGGAAGAACAGTTTTGTTTAAATTTATATAAGAACACGTGAGATTATAAATTATTCTCGTACAGTCACAAAGATGATCTCAAAACCACTGAGTTCTTGAAGAGTTTTACGATTAAGACAGAAACTACATGCAGCGAAGTCTTACTACAGACTACAAAATCCTAATTTGTAAACTTTTCTAGAACGTTTTGAGCGATTCTAATTGCCATACTCCAGGGGCCCAATTCCGCAAGCGTGAGTTTTGCTGTGTACACGAAAAAATCAGAACACAGCCCTGTTTCGATTCTGCAAGCGTAAGAGTGCGTTTTTTTTTGACAAATTTCATGTACACAAAGTGAAGAATTTCGTTCACTCTGTTTTCGGCTGTGAGAAACGAAAATAGCTAATTGAAATTTATTTCTTCGTAAAATTCCTTGAAAAAAAACAACACATACTTAATTAGGTGGCGCTACAGTCCGGGTTGGACCAAGGCCTATACCAACAACCTCTTCCAGCTAGCCCGGTCCTTAGCTAACCGCCTCCAGTTGCGCACGTCAAGTTGGTTGAGGTCTTGTTCTACTTGTGCGCGCCACCTTCGGCGAGGACATCCTCTGCTACGTTGACCTTCCGGGTAAGAGTCGAATATTCTTCGAGCCGGAGCGTTGATGTCCATACGCTCTACATGTCCTAGCCATCTTAAACGCCCAATGTGCAGTTTTTTGATCAGGTTGATGTCGCTGTACAGCTCGTACAGTTCGTGGTTGAATCTTCTCCTCCAGAACCCGTCAACGCAAACGGGACCGAATATCTTACGAAGGATTTTTTTCTCGAAGCGACCAAGGATATCTTCATCATGCTTCAGCTCCATATACCAAGACTGAGATGATAAGGGTCTTATATAGAGTCTCCTTAGTCGATTGGGAAAGGGCATTACTATACTCAATTGCCTTCTTAGCTCAAAGAAACAGCGGTTGGCAAGGGTAATCCTTCGTTTGATTTCCGACGAGATGTCATTTTTTGATGTTATGGCAGAACCGAGGTAGACAAAGTCCTTTACTACCTCGAAGTTGTAGCTGTCTATTGTGATGCTCTGTCCAATTGGTCGATGTTGGGTGTCCCTGTTTGTGGACAGCATATATTTTGTTTTGCCCTCGTTTACCGCTAAACTCATTTTAGCCGCTTCCATTTCTAAACTCGCGCCCAATATCGTGGGCGTATGCAAGTAGTTGAACGGGCTTTTGAAAGATTGTTCCTTGTATGTTGGGTTGTGAGTTTCGAACAATTCTTTCAAGAATGATGTTGAAGAAGTCGCATGACAGCGCGTCACCTATACCTTGCCTGAATCCTTTTTTGACATCGAAGGTATCGGTGAGGTCATTACCGACCTTGATGGAGCAGCGAGCTTTCTCCATAGTCATCCTGCACAGACGGATGAGTTTGGCAGGGATGTCAAAACTAGACATGGCTCTATACAGTTCATCCCTCCAGATGCTGTCATAGGCGGCCTTGAAATCGATGAACAGGTGTGGGTATCGATTTGGACTTCTTGGGTTTTTTCCAGGATCTGCCTAAGTGTGAAAATTTGGTCTATGGTGGACTTTCCTGACCTGAAACCGCACTGATAGGGACCAATCCGTTTGTTGAAGAAAGGCTTCAGGCGTTCACACAATATGGCAGATAGAATCTTGTAGGCGATATTGAGGAGACTGATGCCTCTGTAATTGGAGCAGTTGAAGGGGTCTCCTTTATTGTGGACCGGGCAGACGATACTGAGATTCTATTCATCTGACCAAATCTTAGAGATGAGTTGGTGTATGCTCACTACCAAGTCATCTCCAGCTGCTTTAAATAGCTCTGCGGGTAGACCAATGTCAGACTAATTTCACCTCACTCATTCAAGGTAAGATTACTCACTCACCTCACTCAAACTCACAGCGTGTTGCGGAATAGCGTGAATTCGAATTGGTGTACACAGGCTGTGCATGTAAGTTTTGAAAATGTGCACAGGCAAGAAATTCACGCTTGCGGAATTGGGCCCCAGTATGTTTTTTGACTTATTCATAGTAAAGGCTGTGTGCCCCTGGCTAGTTTTTGACCCTAGTTTGATGAATATAGATTTCAAAAATTTAGCCTGCTCCAGAGCTTCAAAAGGTACAAAAAATAAGAAAAGTGAAAAACTACATGTGCCACCTGACGTGAAGAATTGTCCATTAATCAGTTTTTTTTTTAAGATTCCACAAAACTGAAACATCACATAAAAGCAGCTACGGACAAAAAATTTTGTGTGTGAGATTAAAAATTGGATGGTTGCCCCTAGAAATATGTGAACAATTTTGCAAATTCTTGTCAACTGAAAAGGAAAGATGGACTTTTCGCTCAAAATTCCGAATCGCAAAAATAGTTTAAAGTTAAATGGAAAAAAGACTACACGAATAAATTGCTCACTTAAAAACAAACAAACTCATGGCAATCCAAACATATGTTTGTTGATTATAGGGCTCGATGTTAGCAGATAGACAAGGCTATTGCATGGATACGTATGAAAATATCAGACGTTCAAGGATATGTGAACCACTATGAGTGGGTACCGTATACCGACACATAAAAAATGAATGCATTTATAGATGCGTTTTACTTTGCGCGTTGATAACAAGTTTGTCTTGTGCAGGTACCCGCAGGTACTCGTATTGTACTCGTATATCATATTAATTGCATCCTTTTTTTTGGAATTCCACAACATCTAACGTTCAAATGCTTTTCTTTACACCCATTTGTCTGCCCCTGACAGGATAATAAAAGAGACGTAAGCAGTCAGAGAAACGTATCTATGTTAACGGATGTACATACGTATGTATGTCTGTAGGTATACATTCATCGTACGATACAGGTATCGTATAAGGGAGTACCGTTTCTTCAATTACGTCCATCATTTATCTTAAAAGTTAAAATATTTCTGTCGGGTGAAGCTAAACGAAAAAACATCTTGAGAATGAATAAAAGCAATGATTACGACTTTGGGCTGCGAAGACTTTTTTTCTAGAAAAACAAAATGGATGTCGAGTTCGTATATTGCAGAATTCTAGAAAGGATTTTCAAACTTCACTTGTAGGGTTGATGAATTTTTACTTGACAATGGAACTATACTTTGCAATTAACTCGTATGGTTTGACGGGCGTTCCACAAGGTAGCCATCTCGGCCCATTACTATTTTCATTTTGTAAAGTTTGGACTTTTATAGATTGGTTGCATTCTTTTACAATCACATAATAATGGATTATTGGAATGGTGTAAGCATAAAACTGTGGAAGTTAATACGTATAGTGTCGGAAAAAGAATGGATCTCCTATACATTTTAAATTCTTTCGAAAGACTTAAAGAAGGGTGAGCTGCAATTAAGAAGAAAATTCCAGCGTCTTTGGATAAGAATATTAAAGCGTGATTGAAGTTCTGCAAGAAACATAAATAATGGAGTACTGAGGATTGGAAACATGTTATTTGGCCAGATGAAACCAAAATAAATAGATTACAGTTTAATGGAAAAAAGTACATAATATTGGTATCGATCAAATGAGTCTCGAAAAGTACCAAGTCAAAGAAACCATGACACATGACACATGACAGGAGGAAGTTTAATAGTGTGGGATTATTTCATATGTTGGCATATTGGTCTATTAATAAAAATTGGAGGCATTATGAGAAATAAGCAATACCTCAATATTCTACGTAGCAATTAATTATCAGTATTCGTTGACGAATGCGCCCCTATCAAATTGAAGAAATTGTTTTCCAACAAGACAGGGATCCAAAACTGGTAGATCGATGCCAATAAAAACTCAATAGCTTGCGTAACCAGGCTATATTCACTCTTTTCTGGATTCCAGGACACAGTGTCCTAGAAGGGAACGGGAGAGCCAGCCAGCCTTTGGCAGTTCACTAGCGGAGAACGCTCATATTTCTATAGGTTCTGTTAAGGGCAGTATAATCTCACACTGCTTAAGACAAGCTGGTCTTAGGTGGACATGTCTGACATATCCAGAAAGGTATGGCCAAGATACAATAGGTCCAACACAAACGACCTGCTACAGAGAACTCGCTTAGACATCGCAAGTGTAGTGGCATGTAGTACAGGGCACTAGCCAATAGGGGACCATGCAGCCAAACTAGCGATCCCTCACAACAATTTCTGTGGAAGCTGCAACGGTGAAAATGAAAAAGAGTCACTTATTAATTGTCGGTGCAAATGTCCGCCTCTAGCGAGAACCAGGCAACGCATATTGGGCAAATCTTTCTTTGGCGACCTTAAAAATATATCCGGGAAGAGGATGGGAAAACTTATCATCTTCTAAGACTTCACAGGGTAGATATAATAAATATCCCAAGCTACCTTTAAAAAAACGGGTCACCTGAGATTGTGGTATCAAAACGACGCCCATTTGTGTTATTTGGGTCGTCTTTCCATCGAAGCCATTACTTCTACCTACCTTCCATTCCATTATAGCTTCGCTCAATGCATATCATTCCCTTGTACAATTTTAGATCATATAGATATTCCCGTCATTTAACTACATTTTATTTTCGTCTACACTGAAAAAAATATCGGTTGTCATATTGACAATTGCCGGTTATCAACTGAAAATTGTCAATGTGATGAAAAAAATAATCAATATGATGAAAACTATCCCCGACTAGCTTCGTATTTGAAAACCGGATAGTCAATATGAAAATTTTCGATTTTCATTTGTCGGTATTCAATATGATGAAAGAAGTTATCAACATGACAACCCCAGCTGTCATATTGACTATTGTGGTTTTCAATATGATTATCTCACTTTTGCAGTCATCACATTGATAATTTAGATTTTCAATATGATTATCGCATCTTTGCAATTATCACATTGACAATTGCAATAGTCAATAAGACAATTCCATGTTAAATTTGAAAATCAAGTTTTCAATCTGATAACCGCAATTTTCAATATGACAACTGCTTTTATCACATTGACAATTGCAATTGTCATTATGAAAAAACAAGTTATCAAGTTGAAAATTGAAAATCGTAAATTTTCATATTGATAACTATAGTAGTCGGTTGAAAAATGACAATTTTTTCATCACATTGATTACAAAAATTATCAATATGACAACGTTTTCTGGTTCAGTGTATACAGTAAAACCTGGATAAGTGCATTGGCATAATTGTCCAATGTCTTGAGGTACTCATCCGGAATATGTAAGTACGAAAACCCTCTTAGCTGCTCAGAGGTACTTATCCACGAACAAGACAAGTTCACGAAAAGGCGAAACATCTTCACAACCAACAATCGAAAAGTGACAGCCAAGAGAAAATGTCAAAGTCTTACTATAGTAATAGAACTCACCACATAATGTACTAGATAGAGTTTATTATCTTTTGATTTATTTCTATTTAAGTGCTTGGTTAAAATGTGTATTTAGAAGGGGAGTATTTCATGTAAATTATGATGAAAGAAAGGAAAACGAAAGCGATATGTATTTAAATGGGGATTTTAACAACAATGTTATCTTATAAACTTAGAGTCTTAAAAAACCGAGGATGCTATGCGGGTTTTGCACTTAAGAGAGTGGATCTTAGCCGGGTTATACTAAATAAATTTTTTTTCTGTATACAATAGCGAAACAATGAAAACAAATGTGTGATCCTCATCCACATCACGGGGGAAGTGAATACTTATCCAATCCAAATCAGTTGTGTATGTGTAATGTGTAAGAGAAGATGAAAGTTGTTTTGCACAATCGATAGAAAATGTCTAATAAAGTTTAGTAAATATGTTTACATATAATAATATACAGCTGCTATTCATTTTGGTCAATTAATATAGAAGTTTTAAATAACTTGACTCCAGCGCCACCTAGCGAGCAGTTTTTTGGCATCTGTCCCAGACTATCTCTATACCAAATTACATTACAATTGGTTCAGCGGTTTGGGCGTGAAGTGGTTTTGTTAATAACTTGACTCCAGCGCCACCTAGCAGGCGGTTTTTCCACCTCTAGTCTTCCTTAGGTCCCAGATTATATCTTCGCCAAATTACATAACAATTAGTTCAGCGCCCCTAACGAGAGCGTTTTCCGCCTATATGCTATCTCAGGTCCTAGACTATCTCTTTGCTAGGTTACATTACAATTGGTTCAGCGGTTTATACGCGAAAAGGTAGACAGGCAGACAGACAGACAGACAGACGGACGGACAGGCAGATAGACAGACAGACAGAAGGACGGACAGACAGACAGACAGACAGATAGACAGACAGTCAGACATTCAGACAGTCAGACAGTCAGACAGTCAAACAGTCAGACAGTCGGACAGTCAGACAGACAGTCAGACAGACGGGGAGACAGACGGACAGGCAGACAGACAAAAAGACAGGCAAACAGACAGACGGACAGACAGACAAACAGACAGAGAGACAGACAGACAGACAGACAGAAAGACAGTAGGACGGGCAGACAGCTGATGTTTTCTGTATACATATTTTCCAGGTATGGAATCATTTCCCCGTTATCGGAATACATTTATCGAAATTAATCGTAATACATTTATCGTAACTCATTTATCGTAACTCGTTCTCAAAACAAATACGTCGCCAAAGAAGTGTTCATTTCAAAACCTTCCTTACCAAAATGGAAACGACATTGATATTTTTTAATGCAATTCCATGGACTAAGATCCCGTTTTTTTCGGTTGGACGAATTTTATTTACCCGCAAGTGAAAAAGGTTTTTTATTTAGATTTCGTAGATGCAAGGAGTTTGATAGGAAACCCCAAACTTTCCAGCGTTTAAGCCCGAACAAGAATGTACCTCACGGTAACTAAATCGTATTTAAAAGGATTTATTTTCATCAAACAAATTTGCAATAGATGCTATCAGCACTGTGGATACGGTTCTCAATCGTAACCGTTAACAATACACAATACATGCATACATACAGTCATACATATGCAATCGCTGAACAAAGTGCAGGCCATTATGGACACTTCCCTTCGATTTGGACGAATTTCGCTGAATTTTGTTTTGCACTATTTACCCGTTCCGTCGTAAAGGACGCGAGAAGTCCTTTTTTCAAATAAATTCGCTTCATATATGTAGTTGTGATGCTAACGGGCTACACATGGAAGTGGAACAACTACGAGGAGGAACATAAATTCTGGAAAAGTCATAGCTCTTCGTAAATCAGCGCGGAAATTATTATTGTTGGCCCGCGAAACAGCAGTTTGGGTATGGAAACCATTTGATTTATGCCGCCTTTTCCATACGACGAGGGTGAAGCAAGTGGAAAGCCATTCCACCCTTAACCTCGCTCTGTATATGTACATATGTGGTTTCCATTTCGGTCGAATCCTAGGCTTGGGTAATGAATTGCGAAAGTTCGGTAGTTTGCATCCAGAGGATATGTATTCCTAATATTGCAAATTGAGCTGGCTTTTCCTCGGACCGCTGCGGGATGTTAAAGACTTTCTAATTGCATTCGGCACTCATATGGGGAAAGCAAAAAATATGGCATCCCCATTGGAATAGAGCAAGGATTTACTTTAACTTCAAGTTAAATTGAGTTCAAAGTTAGTCTAACAAAATGGTAATTACCCACACCAAGCGAGGTGGCATCGAGAAGGAGTTACGACATACAGTGGCTGTACAGAGATTTACTCCGGCCGGAAAAGTGCATAGCAAAGTTCCGTTTCGTGAGGCAGCAGGATGGGTAACTTTGTCAACTTTTTAATAACCGCTTAAACTTGCATTAGGTGATTTCATAATTTTTCGTTAACAACGATCCCATGATAAGTTGAATGATATCCTGGGAAGAAAGTTTGCAAGTTTCCGTAGTGATGTTGCGTTTGGCCAGGATGCAAACTTTTTAATAAGCGATTTACTTTGTTTTTTTTGTTTTCTCAACACTGCACAGTAGAAGGATTCGTTGTACTTTTGATGAAACTTTTTCAACTTATGTAAACGATGCGGGTGATATGATAGGAGCTGCTCTTTTGGAAGGAACAGAATTTTTTCGCAGGTCATCCGCGAGCGATGTAATCTTTAAAGGGTACTGTGAGGCATTACTCAGGAGCTTGACATCTCTATGCTTCAAATCTGTTGAGTCAGCGGGCAAAAGTCGTATGCTTCCCACAATGAGGCATGTCGCCTTAGGGCAGCATTTATTTGGGAATTAGAACTTTAACGTTGGAGCAATAGTAAAAAATACGCTTTAAAAAAAAAAAGGATTGAAAGACATGCACTGCCATAAGTTTCCAGACAGTGCATTTTCTCAGAGAAATTCACGTGTGTATAAAACTCTTACAAAACAGCTTTACCAAAATTATGTACGTAAAATATATCTATTGCCAAATGACCAAATTAAGCGAGCCTAATAAACAAAAAGACTTGGGTAATTTTTTCGTCGGAGAATCAACCTCGTACTTGCACTACTTTGGCCGTTAATTAGACATTCGATTTCTGTAAAGTTTCCAATGTTATTGATCTCCAGGCTACTTGAAGGATCTCACAAAGATTGTCTTTCGATGTTGGACACTATTCTTAAACCTCTCTGTCAAGTTTGTCCCAAAACAGGCCATTTCATATCTTTCAGGGTTCCTTCTTATTCTTCTTGATCCACGTGCCTTCGGTAAAGCCCGAAAGAATGTTTCGTATCATTATCTTGCATTAATGCGATTCTAGGGCCTATTAATCGCAGACCCGATGGGAAGGTGTTTTCTTCTAATATTTGTCTGTACTTCTCTTTATTCATGCTTTCATCGATATGGATGAGGTCTCCAACACCAGCGGAAGAGAAACATCCCCAAACTATTACTAACAGAACTCCATACTCGACTGCTGGAGCCACATAGTAGCTAAGGGGCATATTTCCATCAGTAGACCGCCGAACCTAAACTCTTCTTTTGGTCCAAAAATTTCAAATTTTGACTCATCTGGGCGAAAGGATATCTTTGTTTTGAGGTCGTAATCGTAACAAATTAAATTTTAATTGATTCAGAAAAAGCTTTTACAAAAAATATCAGTGTTGCCCTTTGCACTCGATTCCATTGATTTGCATTTGGTTAACTTGATTTGGACCGTTGTATGAGTAAATGCAGTCTTTTCGCTTTATTTTTCTAAGACCTCTTAGAGGCAAATAACGCACTCACTTTTCACATTGGATGTAGTAAAAATCTTCGCATATTATACGTATTTATCTGTTCATTTAGTTTTACTGAACATTATAACATTTATTATGTCTATTTTCCAAGATATTGCTCAACTACTAATCAACATAAAAAAAAATTCAGTCATTAATCCTTATACTTGAGTATTTCCACTTAACGGAAATTCATCAAAAAGTAACTTATCCCATCTATCCACTTAATAATTATTGTCTACAACTACACTCTTATAGTCTATATAAACGAAACAGCATACCCAACAGATGTGTATATGCGTATATATGTATTTTTAAAATCCCAAAACGTACAGAAAAATCTATTCCATCCGAAACGGAACTGAATGAAAGGCTACCCTATTCAAACTCCTTTTTGTGATTTAAAATAATTCGCCTCAAGCCACAGTATTAGGCGTGTTTTGCTGGTAATCTATATATATGTTTAGAAATTATTTTCCATGTTAAATAAAGGGTTTTCCAATAAGAGGTGTTATATTGGTATTCAAAGAAAAATGCCATTTTTTGAGATAAATGATCGGATGTTTATTTCATAATAAAGAGGAAGGTATGCCGTTAATAATGAAAAACAACATCAGCCAAATGGCCACCACGAGCACGCATACAGGACCATATCCTTTTCATGAAATTTTCCATAACCAAATCGCAAAGTGGCTGCCCTATGTCCTCGATAGCCTCCCGAATTTTATATTTGAGGTCTTGAATCGACGCTGGGCTGTTGGCGTGGACCTTATCTTTCACGTGGTTCCAAAGGAAGAAGTCGCAAGATGTTAAATCACAAGATCTCGGTGGTCAATTGTGATCACCTCTTCGAGAGAAAACACGGTCCGGAAACTTTTCCCGTAAAAGATAAATGGTTTCGTTGCTTGTGTGGCACGTAGCGCCATCTTGTTGAAAGTAAACGTTGTCCAGATCAATACCATCCAACTCCGACCATAAAAAATCATTAATCATCTCTCGATAGCGCAATCCATTCACCGTAACTGTTGATCCAACCTCATTTTCGAAAAAGTAAGTTCCAATGACCCCGCCGGACCATAAACCGCACCAAACAGTCACACGTTGAGGATGGAGAGGCTTCCCAACAATAACTTGGGTTACCCGAGCTGCGACAATTTTGCTTGTTGACGTAGCCACCGAGGTGAAAATGGGCCTCATCAGTCAAGATGATTTTTCGATGGAATTCCGGATCATTTTCATGCATTTCAAGGACCCAATCAGCAAAGACACGATATTGTTGATGATCGGCCGTCTTGAGTTCTTGTGTTAACTAAATTTTATAAGCCTTAAGACCCAAGTCTTTATGCAAAATACGGTGTAATGACGTTTGTGGAATGCCCAATACCAAAGAACGACGAGGAATGGACAAACCTGGGTTTTCTTCAACACTTTGGGCTACAGCAGCAATATTCTCAGTTGTTCTTGAGCGACGTGCACGGGTTTTATTCTTCACATCACTAACTTGTCCCAACAGCTCGAATTTTTCCACCAATTTCTGTATTGCGGTCCGACAAGATGCTTCACGACGGCCAAAAAATGCTTAAGTTTTGCGAACTGTGACTGCAAGATTTTCACCATTTTTGTAGTGAATTTTAATAATTTCAATGCATTGTTGAAGCGTGTATCGTTCCATTTTTAGTAATGGCGTAGTTTTTACTTGTCAAATGTCAAAGAATAAAAGCTTCAAAAGTGACAGCTACCGAAATAGTGGGCCATTCACAATAACACCTCTCATTGGAAAACTGCACATTAAAAACTAAGCCTATATAGAACTACGAAATCTTTCTTGATATCTGTCGAGTCGTATGTCCTTTTCTTTCTCTTCTTTAGGTGACGCTACTGTTCGGGTGTCCTTAGCATGGATAAAAAATGTGCTACCAAACCATCTTTTGTCGATTGTTATCGAAAATGTTATCGAAAATGTCAAAAATGACATGTAAGTGAGACATTTGTAAATATTTGCGGCGAAGAAAATATGATGGTATGTAAACGAGCTTGGAAGACAAGTGGTTAACAGTTAGACGACCCCTTAAGATTCCATTTATATTTATGAATGTTAGGTATTGAATTTCAATGAAAAAAAGTAGACGTTTAACTGTCAAATGTCAATAAGCATGGTGCTGCATGCCTTTTCTCATTTTTATTTAAGCGTACATAGACAAACACGCCTAATTATGTATTTCAGTTTTCAAGTTTGTCTACAATCAATTTTATTTGTTTTTTTTTTTTTAAAGAAATTATTAGATACAACGGCAGTTCCAGTTGACAATTTTGAACACGGTGCTGCCAAGTTTCTATGTTTTATATAAGCGGGAATGTAAAAAAAAAACATTACGTCAAATATTTTGAGCTTAAGCAAATTTAGCTTTTCTGTCACCATTTTTAATTTAAATACTTTTCAAAAATAGCTTACAAATTGCTTACACACCATCTTGTTTTTCGCAGACATTTTATTCGGTAGCTGATCGTGATTCGCACAACTTTCCAATGTTTCGATTCCACCGTTCTATCAAATTGACTTTTATTCATTTTTCGTGACGTTTGTCTTGTATATCTTGCCACGGAATGAAAGCCATCCATATAAACTATCCAGCGATTTTAACCCCATGTTCAAACTTTGAACGTGTGTAAAAAGCGCAACGGTCGCCGCAGCTATTTCTGTTTTACAGTACCTTGCTACAGTAAGTCGAAGTGTGCACAGTGAGAAGGACGCATTTCACTCGCTTCTATAAAGGCTAGTTTCAATATCAACATGGGTCCCAATGTTCCAACACGACAAATGTCAACATTTTTGAAAGAGAATATTTTCAGTTTTTGTTAACGTAGTTTTAAAGCGTAAGTTTTTAAATTGAAGAACAATGTTGTTTTGATTTAATTTCTTTTGTTTTGTATTTTATATACATTTTTTTAAATTACATGTTTTAATGAGAATTATTAATAAAAGTGCAGATTTGAAATTAAAAGAATGTTCCTGCCGCTAATTTTCAAAAATTACATTTGTAGTTGTTAAGTTTAAAGTTAATAAAAAAAAAAATTAATACTTTTATTTTAATAATATTTCAAAACAGGTGGGTCCTACGACTATAGAAGCGACATCAGTTAAGGGTTAAGATCGAAATATATTTACCCTATACGTTAGAATATAGTGTAAAAACATCTCCATTTAATCTTTTCTATAAGTTCCTTTCCTATGCGACGCACCATAATCCAGATAGTTGTAAAAAAAAAAAAAAAATCCACCGACTACTGTTCCATTTTCCACCATCTAATGTCAATTTTCTAATCGACTAATATTCCAACTTTACACCAGCACCACAGAGTATTCTTGTGTGAAACCATAGTCATTATTATTTAGTCGCCGTCTTTGGCTGAAGGCACTTATTCCATGAACGCTTCCACAATGTAATCGTAATAATCATCTTCGTCATCAGCGAGAGTAGCTAAAGTAATACCATCCGCCAAAAGGATAAGAATGTGAACGTAAAAGGAGAAAAGTCTAACCATGTGTGAACTTATTAAAAAAGGATCTCCCACCCAGCGCCACTCAATGGAAATTGGTTGGGTTTTTTTTTCGCCGCTCCATTAAGGGGAGTGCTAACACCTTTCTTACCACACTGATTGTGGCAGGATTCATTTCACAAATCCTTCCGGCAGATGTGAGTAGCAGGGAAAAAAAACTTTTTACATCTTCATACTCGTACATACGTACATAGTATAACAAGAAGACATGGTGATGGTGAGAAAATATCTTATGCTCCATTGGAGCGAGTTCAAATTAAATGCTTTTCAATTGAGCGATGATACGGAAGTGGAGTCGAAGGGAAATCATATTAAAAACGCTCCATTCCCATGGCGTGTGAAATTTTATTTCAAGTTGATTTTGTTCCTCTCTTATGATCCAACGAAACTGACGACTTTCATTATGAAATGCTTTTGACTCTTTCATCAGTATAAATACATGAATATTGATCCTGCGAAAAGGAGAAAACTGCAAAATCTGGCGTTGCACTATACTCCCAATGAGTTAAGTGTTTTCACAGTCGTTACATGCTTCGCCAATACCAAGAGCAAATCAGTAGGGAGAAGAAAAAAGTTTACAGTTGACTTAACTGAAATTTATTTGAAAAAAAACATTTTTCTTTCCTAGAATCAATGGTAGCAGCAGCCTTTTCACCCTGAATTTGTGTTCTCATGAATTGTGGTTGTGGCTTTTTAACTTAAAGCTCTACTATAAAAAGTTGCAAGTGAATTTTATAATTCAAAAAGAAAACCCTCTTGGATGTTTGTGGTGCAGTGAAGCTTATTCACAGGTGCTGCAATGTGTAAAGTTAACTTTAAGTAGCCTTATTTTCGTGACTTAAAAGCAAATGTTTTTTTGGCTAAAAAAACACTCAAAGAGGAAACATACATGAATAAAAAGCTTTTTAAGATATATTATAACTTTTCATATTCAAATTTTGGTTAGATGCAATTCCTATTAAAAAAGGTTACGTATACGCCATGCGTTACCACACATCATCTGTGTTATCAAACTTGAACTAAAAACCATCGTCCTCCATTGTTTTATTTGAATTTTGGGCGTAATTTATTTCACATATATATCCCCATAGATAAAATTACTTTTTACCATATCCACCGCATTCCGTTTCAAGAGGAAAAGTGTTTTACAAAAAAAAACATGTACTCACCGAAGCACTAAATATCCCACATTAATCCTTTTGCCCTACTTCCGGTTCAGCAGTCAACTGGGAAGTTCAACAACTCGTATTCATTTGTAAACGCTGCGATAGGGAAAAGAAATTAAATGGCCGACTGTGTCGTTTATATTTGCTCATATGCATTGTTTGGTTATTGTATCTCTTGTAATACTATTTTTAAACAAAGGAATATGTCCGCTGGAGACTGTAGCGTTAGTCGCTGAAATGGCTGCCATTTTATAAAATTTGATTACATTTCAACCATTTTTGACAAAAAAGCAAAGAAATATTGGGGTGATCAGTTCACGTGGTGAATAAAGCATAATTGCCTTATTTTACTTCAAGTTTCGTATGCATGTACACCTGACTTAAAAATATTCCATGTAGCTGTAAATCGATCAGCTATCAGACAGTTTGTATACAAATCCATGCTAAATTTGACAGTTCATAATTATAAGAAGCGACAATAGTGGGCAATTTATGAGTTTTCCTAGGATTCAATAAAAATTAACGGTAATAAAGAACCGTTCGTTTCGGAGTTTCTAGTACAGTTTCGACAGATCGTTATCTGTTTCTTTTCCACATTCGTTTGACAGTTAACTTTGCCCTGAGTAAATCAATAATTATGGTAACTCCATTTAGGAAGTCAAAATGGTCCTTTAAAATGGACTGGCATCTAATACCATGCACAGAAGCGTGGTATTTCTTATTAAATTTTGCATAAAATAATGAATGAACGATATTTGTTTTTTTTTATAAGCTCAACGTTACTTTCTGTGAGGGCCAAATTTGCGAATCGATTCTACACCCACTTCCAGATATCCGATTATGCTGAAATTGTGCACACGTGTCCGGTGAAAATACTATAAAGTATATTTGATGACGTTGTAAATCTAATATGGCGGATGCCCTAAGATGGCGGATTACAATTATGTTCACAGTCTCCTTTATATAGGTATCAAATGAAAGGGATTGACAAGTAGAATCAAGTGAAGTCATTCTAAATTCAAAAGTGGACGCCCCAAAAATTGACAACTTTCAGTTTCCTGCACAACACCCATGACATGGGTATTAAATGAATGGGTTTGTCGAGTAAAATCTGAAACATTCTCAGTAAACATATTGGTGACTCGGAAAAACTATTACCTATATCTTACTTGTTAGTTCATTAAAGTTAGTTTTTTTTAATCTACACAGATTGGGCCGTATTAATAAAAATGAGCAATTACTTCGAGTAAAATCTCTGAGCAAAGTAAAGGCATTTGCATTTAGCATTTGCTCGGAATTGGTATGAATAAAACTTAAGTTTACTTCAGCAAGTTCGAAAATTCGAAGTGAGCATTTGCTTGACATTTGACAGCATATCCCACAACTGACCTTTTGCAAATTATTCAGAAGACACAAAAAAAGGTTTCCTATAGAAATAAATTAAAACAAGAGTACAAAATATAATATAGTTAAGGAACATTTTAATCTAATTCGTTTTAAAAATGAGTAGTTAGGTATTAATTGGTATTTCATAAATTAAGTGTGTTGCATTGACACCTTGATTTTAACAAAACGCCAGTTGTACGAGTGCTTCTGTTGCGAAAAAAATACAAACACTTTAGAAAGTTTTATCGACGAATTTAACAAAATATTAATCAGGACTATAGTTTGTATGAAGCAAAAGTGGAATATCTTGACAGTAACATTTTGCCTTTGCAACAGTTTTTTTTTTATCGTATTTCATTTCATGAGTTAGCTAAATAGCAGACTTGAAAGTCTCCCAGCAAAGGTTTCGATTTATGCCCTTTATTCATACGAATCTGAGCAAATGCCACTTTCGAACGAAGTAAGTTCTCTCGTCTACGAATCCGAGCAAAATTTGAGCAATTGCTTGATATTTGAGCAAAGTCAAGTATTTAATGTATAAATATGAAGGAAGTAACTTAAACTCCGATTTCAAATTACATATTACATTTAATAATTTGTTTTATTTTCTGTTTTTACTGAACATCATTTTAACAAGTGACAAAATGAAATAGAGTTAACTTACTGATTGCCGAGATGTACCTACAACGCTCACGGAACCAATACATGCCCTTTACAGGTACAAATGAAAAAAATGACAATAAAAAGCAAAAAAATGCAACAAAGTCTATTCCATCAATCATGATTATCCTTCAAAGTTAAAGTTGGGAACCAATTTTCATACAATCCCATAGGGTACATCTGTTTCCGTTTAAACTTTGTTACACAGAAAAATAAAAAAAAGTTAAACAAAACGAAAACATTGCTGGCTATCAATATTTTTGATGGCATCCATAGGTTTGTTCTAAATTTTGACATAACATCGTTTACAGTAAGGTTTGTATTTGATTTCGGACAAAAGCGTTATCAATATTATAGACAGTGGCCCATTTAGGAAAAAGTGTTCGCATAGCTTAATTTCTAGAGGGTGTAAATGCAAAAATAAATTCACTGGATTAACATATGTTTGGAGCTCTGGTAATCAAAAAACATTATTTTTTTGGATCAAAAGATTTGCTTGTAGAGCCAATCAAAGTTGAGTAATTTTTGCGACCACTTAGATTTTTTTTTTTATTTTTTATTTTAGGTTTGAATATTTTTTGAAACAATATTTCCGGCAAACTTTTAAGACTTTGGGTTGAATTTAGAAAATAAGGTCCAAAAGGGTCCGACCTAAACTCAACATAAAATGAATTCCTTTATATTCCTAGATACATGTACATATACATACTTAAAAATGCAGGTGCAGCAACAGAGGCAATATCTCGAATGCATGAATCAATAGAGAGGTAATAACTAGGCTTGAAGTAATATTTAATTTATAATTCCAGGGAAAAGGTTAACACTATCAATATTGGTGGACATGCCCAGAAACAACAGAGTTATTAAAGCAAATTTTTCCCCGAAAAACAGTGCACACCTGCTGTTTATAAAATGTTGGCTCGTAGTCAAAATATAAACGAGTTTCAACCGTTACCACTTGGAGAATTATCAGAAGAAACTCTTACTTAAGGTGGCGCTACAGCTCGGGGTCGGAGTGAACCTGGGCCTGCTTCTTGCAACCATTTGTGTGTGCGTGTTATATTTTTGCACGAATGGAAGTGACCTACAGTCACCCGAGCAGCATTGCCAATGCGCCTACCACTACACCACGGTGCCCACTCAGGAATCCAAAATAAGGAAATATAGATATGAAAATATATGCAAGGTTTCCAGGATGCGGCAGAATAAAGACCTTTACAACATGCTCGTAGCGACCCACTAATTTCTTCTTTAAGGCATGTCAGAACCGAAACAGATCTCAAAGCACAATACTCTCTACACATGATAAGTTTGTTAGACATTTCCTCGGATGTTGACGAAAGTATCAAAGAATTCTGTTTTTTCTTTATTTAAATTGTTGGTCCGTTTACTTTTTTCACCACTGTTTAACTTGAAATGAATCAATGAAATATTTTATTATGTACTCTGATGAGACACCAAAAAAAAAATGCTCTTTTGAAACACCTAAATTTTTTTTTTTTTTTTTAAATGATTCGAATACTTTAATTCACCACTGTTTTCCTCGGATTAGCTTTTTGACACCTTGTTATTACTTCAATCATGGACTTTTGAATATTTGTAAAGTTAAACCTTATGTTTATCCCCAGTGGTCTTATTTCAGCAGAAGATTTAAAAAAAAAATTCCTCAAAATTCACTAATTTTCTTTTAAGCTGAAAAAAAGCGTCACGATATCTTCATTCATTTAAGAGTTATGAAAATAAGCCACAGTACGGCGCGGCGACTGAAATAATTTCAGAAATAATTCCTTAATCCTTCGGTTTTCTGAAAGTTAAAAAGCTGATGCCATTTATGTGTGAACATTGTCAACGCGACTTTTCAATAATTTCAATAATTTTGATTTATGTTAATATTATACTAAGCATGCCGTTTATTGTAACCTACATTATATATATGTACATATGCTTAAAAAAGCTTTCGATGTGAAATATAATAACAACTAAAGCTTTATAAAATAAGTTTAGCCTGGATAGTTATCGGGTATTATGAGATAAGCCGTGATAAAACCTGTGCTTCAAAATTACTTACGGGCACATTGCATTGAAAATGTTATCGAACGTGTTATCGAAAATGTCAAATATTACAAGACGTCATGTCAATTATGAAATAATTTGGGCAGAGAAGGATGAGAGATTGGAAAATATTTGAATACTAATTTTCTTTTCTTAATTAGCCAAAGAGTTTGAGGCCTTGATCCATCCCGGACTGTAGCACCACCTAAGTAAGTAAGTATAGAAAAGTAAATACTATAACTGTTGTGTCATTTATGTCACTATGCCAAGTGCTGCCAGATATACATATATATATTAGGCGCGTTTTTTAGTAATCTATATAGCCTTAAAAAAGTATGTGTAAAAAAAAGCTCTTCGGTGATTTGGTAGCACTATGCTAATTGACATTCGACACTTAAACATCTGTTTTTTTGTTAAAAAAAAGGCAGGATACCCTATTTAATGAATTGCCTTTGAAAAATGTAATTTTTTTCTGATTTTTAATATTTCTTCCCCACTTTTCCACTTGTTTTCCAAACTCCTTTACAAAGCATCACGTTTTCATCGCCGCAATTGTTTTCAAATTTGTTATTTGCATGTCATATTTGACATTATCGATAAGATTTCGATAACAATCGACAGAAAATAGTTTGGTAGAACATTTTCTTTGTCCAGGCTAATGACATAAGACTCGATAGCTATCTGGGTATCGTTATTCTATATACATATAGGCTTAGTTGTTAGTATATTTAACATGAAAAATATTCTCTGAGGCTATATAGTTTACGAAAGAAACACTCCTATTGATATGCGAACATTTTTTAGGCTATAAAATAAAGTATACAGGTTACAAAAGAAATACACTACTATTGCTTATATGACAGCTCTTTCAAAGGAAAAATTATAGGGTACTACACAAACCATTCCAAGTGGATGGTGTTTTTCCACTATGCAATTTTTGTACAAGATTGTTCAAGATTATTTTTGTTTCTGTCATTTGTTTTCTTGTTTTTATTTGCTTTGTGGTACGATTTTTATTTTCATTTTTGTTATCAGCAGCATCGTGAAATTTAAGCAACTCAATTGAAGCTGAAAGCAGGCCTTGGATGCCGTAGGAAAGAGAAAATAAAAAGTATAACTATTTACTGTCAGGAAGGAATCCCTTTCTGTATTAAATCGGATAAAGAAGGATTTAAAAGAGATTAGGGTGAGAAGCAAAGGTTAAAGTGAGTACGATATAAGTTATCTTATTTCTATACGTCTGTATCTATACAAAGAACAGTCCTCAAATTTATTTGCTGCCAATCAGTAGAAATGAACGAAATGAAAAAGGATTTGTTTTCGTATCTCCTATCCTCCCCAATGATGTGGATGACGGGCCTTCTTAATTTCTATATATTTTAAGATTGGTAATCAATTTTAAGTGTTGGGGTAGACTTACAGACATCTAGGTGGGATTATAATTAATGTATGGTCTTGATCTAAATTATGCGACTGACGATATGCTCAAAGCGATAAACTTATCAGACAACCTAACTGTGGCACAAAATGTACAGTGTCCATATAATCAACTGTCTACATAAATCATTTTGGAACTCTGAAAATCTCTGAAAATATCCCGCTGCGAGTTTAAATCAAACCACACACACTCTTAAGTAAAAAAAACCTTTAATGCAACCATCTACAGTTGCAGCAAATTGCTTCTCTTGACCCGCAAAGAAGTTTCCATACACGTTTGCATACCCAAACGACCATTAAGTGCAACCCGTCATTTACGCAAGACAATATCAACGACACCCGTCTCAAAGCTCTTATTTAAAACTGCAACCACCATGGGGTAGTTTTTCATACAACGTCGTAACAGTCGCCTCATAGTGAAGATTAATTTAAAATGGCCATCACCACCTACCCAACGGGGGTGAAATGTTAAAAGATAAATTCCCTTAAACCACTTGATACGCATGCATCCCTCTGTCATTCAGCCATGAACACACACACACACTTATACATAAACATTGAATGCAAGGAGTCAACAAACCAAGGAAACAGGCACAGAAACCTCTGGTTATTTGTGGACCAGCCAAAAGGCAATATAACGCAGCAGACACATGACAAGACAAGAATATCTCATGTTAGCACTTTTACCCTCACCGCCACCCATTCCAGCCGTAAGCCAGAGTGAAATCCTCCACAACACAATTATGTGTGACTTCAAAAGCCCCGTCGTTGAAGAATGGTAATGGCAAGAGGGTGAAACTCTCCAAAAAGGTTGTTGGCTTCCAGCCAAGTACTCGGTAACGACTGCAATGCCTGTACGAGCGCTACAATTCCCTACACAACCATATGTACTCGTACCCTCGAAACAAGGCATCCTTAATTTATCCCGATTCTACTCGTACTAAATTTGCATCCACAAAAGAGCATTTAGTGCACTCAAGGCGGCTTCTGTTTATCATAACCTTAAGCTGCTTTGAAAGAAACACTTGTTTTGAAATCAATTAAGGATGTGACAGCGTTTTAGGAAATCCTTTTAACGGCACCCACGGCACGGCGTTGTTAGAGTGCGTTCACAAACTGAGTGCATAAAAACGCTGATGCTGCGGCAATGACAGAATAACAGAGTAGGCGTCAATAAAACTGATTTGTTTGTCAACACAATTTCAAAGGACCTTCATTCAACTATGTGACGAGACTGATGCCTACAAAGTGCATCGTTCGAGTTCGATAATTGACGATTTCGTCGCCCATCGGTTGACATCCTAGTCGTTACGTTACTATCAGCCGAGGATTAAAAGGCATGAACTCGTTTCGAAATAGGCAGGAATTTAGTAATACAATTCCCAGCGTCGTAGCTAGGGGCTCGCCAGGCGGGCGGCTGCCAGTGGCGCAACCCTCAGTGGGGCGCAAATAATAAAAACATTACATACCATTGCAGAAGGAACTGATGAAAGGATGTCATAAACAGCTGATTTTGTACCTTCAGATAAAATCATTTTAAGAGTGATTAGTTTCGAACTTATTTATTTATTAGAACACCTTCTTAAAAGTATTGACAATGTTAATCGCGTTTAATAGAAAAAAGCCCTTTCCATTGTGGTTTCATCAGAACACTTGCAGGAACTTGGGGATTTTTTGAATGATTCCGGAAAAAATCAAATAGAGCTGTGTATTGATTGAGCAAAAATTTGGTAAAACCGGAGTTTTCTGAAAAGCGTATAGCCCAGTCGAATTAGATCAAAAGAGGGGCTGACACGGAAAAAACTCCGTGCAGCAATTTTCCCTCGGAAATCGTTGGGGGGGCTCACTGGCAGTTTACATTTCGGTTTTCGGGATTCCAACCATAATGCGTCATCCGCTGTCTTGAATTTGATGGTGAATTTTTGTTTTTTGAATAACTCGTCTATTTTCAATTTTACAAGAAAAATAGTTATTACCGAAGTTGTAATAAGCTCTTTTTTCGGGTCCAAATCGAAAAATATCGATCTAAGGGATCTAAATTGATAAGGACCAAAATTGTAGGAAATTTAATTCCAAACAACTTTGGTTATGACCATTTTTTAAATGAAATCGAAAGTAAACGAGTTATTCAATAAAGAAAAATTCACCTTCATATTCAAGATGGCGGATGACACAACAGGGTTGGAATCCCGAAAAGTGAAAGGTAGACTACCAGCGATTTCCAAAAGGAAATTGCTGCGCGGAATTGTTTCCGTGTTCAATTCTAATTTCACTGGGCTTATAGACGAAAAAGAGTTTAAAGGCCAATTGATGTGGCCATAATGACGTTAAATGAAAAGTTTAAAATTCAGTTTTCGTTCACTAGACACACTTAATGGATGGAGATTTCAAAGCTTAGCTCCTTCTTGGTTGACCAGAGTGAGGGCTAGTCGAGGTTAGTCGCAGGATTTTTTTTTTTTTTTTGCAATAGAAAGCAAGGAAAAGTGTGAACAAGTGTGGTGAAAGCAGGAAAAAATAACTTAAGAGAGTACAAAGGGTGTGGAAGAAGAACCCCTCAACGATTACCCAATATCGAGGTAGGAGAAGCGTCAGAAAGTGGTGCTGATCTCGGAGAAAGAGGAGTCACACGAAAAAAAGGAAGTTGTGTCTTTTTTTATTTGAGTGCGTGTAAAGTATTTTGTTTTATTTAAAACTAGTGGTTATCCGGTGTGCTTCGCTACACCCATTGAGAACAGTGTTTATGTCATAAAAGGTTCAGACATTTTTTCGAGTAACTTTTGGTGCACCGAACGGTGTCATCTGGAACCATGAATTGTATTTGCAAATATTGTTCAAGAAGTGCTTGGAATCCACTGTGTAACCGAAATGTATTTGAACGAATTTAAAATTTTCTGTTTAATGCATAGATATAATTTTGAACCAATTTTCCTGTCATTGAAAATAGTAATGACTCTGGCGGAGAATTAGATGCCGGCAACACTATTTGGATTTAAGAAAACTGTCCAAACAATAATATCCAATATTTTCGACCGAGTTGAACTCAATCATTTTAAAATTCATAAATAATTTTTAAGTTCTGTGCATTACTTGCAGTAAATAAATACTTTAATTTAATTTTTTAACCATTTCAAAAAAAAATGTATACGGATATAGAGTAAGTTCGGGTGTTGTGATATATGCGGGTAATGTGATATAGGCGGTTTTCACGAAAACTGCTCAGTTTGGTAACTCTTTATACATCAACAGTAAGTGACTGTAGTGAGAGGAGCATGCGTGTTTAATCTAGTTAAAAACCGGCCACGTTTTCGCTTTATTGTTCAAAATTTGTTTTCGTGTGCATTCGAGTTTCATTTCTCAGTAAAACAAAAAATTATTGTGTGCAGTGAGAAATTCTATTTGAAACTAGATGATTAGTTATTTGGAAAAAGCAATGCTTCATTTACGTAGAATAACTGCAAGTTTTGTTTAAACAATTTAATTTTATTTGAACCGTGTACCACATTAGAACCCAAAGTATATTACATTACCCGCAACTTTTTCAAAATGAGGTTTTCGAGGTCGGAACACATTTTTGTCAAAATACTCTATAGTGACGATTAGAATCCTGCCAAAGGATACTGAATGGTAGTTTATACTTCTATATTAAGCCTTACGAAATTTAGATGCATTAAATCTTACACTTTGTCCGTTAAGTCCAAAATAGAAATGGGAATACCACAATACCCGAAGTTACTCTAGGAACTTTTCGATTAGATATAGGAACTGGCCCAACAATCATTAGTTCATGGCATAGAAATAACCTGTTCGATTAAGTGCTAAAAACTCAATAACTTACCATCCGATTTAGCTGAAACTGACAGAATATATTTGTTATGAATCGAGAAGTGTACGTAAATCTTGCTTGGTTTCTTAAAGCGAAGCTGTAAGGACTTCCAGGATCCTTACACTTTAAAAGCGCTGTTTATGGCTTTAATTCGTCCATCATTGGAATACTGCTCAACTATCTGGGATCCGCACTGCGCAGTTCATATTAACAGATTGGAAAGAGTTCAAAAATCGTTTACAAGATTCGTTATTAAGAAACAAGGTTGGAACTTTATGCCACCATACACTACAAGATGCACTCTTATCAATATAACTTCTTTAGAAAAGAGACGTAAAATTCAGTCCATATTGTTTGTACATGACCTATTTTGTTTTAAAGTTCAATGTCCTGAGATTCTTTCCTTTTTCGATATATATGCACCCGAAAGAAACCTTAGAGAACGTCCATTTTTATGTAATCGAGGTTTTGGGTACAATTATGCTCGAAATGAACCAATCTCTAGATGCTCTCTATTATATAATTCAGCAAGTAACATAATTGACTTTAATTTAAATAAAAACCAATTAAAATTTCGCCTTGAAAATGAATATCTTCTTAATTAAATTATGTATATATATCTGTGAGAACATGTTTCAGTAGATAATAAATAATAAATAAATAAATAAATCAAGAGTTAGCTGATAGCTGTCACCATGCATTGCTGTAGTAATAATTTTGAGATTTTGGCTTTCAGCGCCATCTATAGGAAAACTTGATATCTTTTGATTTACAAACATTTCTCACTTCATAACAAATATATTGTGTAAGCTGGGATGGTTTTGAAATTTTGCAGTTCCAGCGCCATCTATCGGAATACTTGAAAACTTTGTTGTACGAACATTTCTCACTTCATTACAAATTTATATTGTGCAAGTTTTTAGCTTAATTGTACGATGAGCTTAAAAAATTTTGAGTCCCAGCGCCATCTACCGGAAAACTTGAAATTTTTTGATGTACGAACACATCATAAAAAGTATATAGTGTAAGTTTCAACTCAATCGGCTGGTTAGTTTATGAGTTTTAAGGTATCAAACGAACAGCTCATTTTTATATAAAGATTTCCGGGAGGCTCGTGCTACGAAAAATTCCCATATATTTCGTGACACGGGACCACTGTGATTTTTCTGATTTTTCCATTCTGGACTGTGCGATAGCGGGCCAGTTTTTTTTTCTTGTTCCCAATGGTTAGTTTTTTTCATCCTCATCCACGGAGTTTTTCAGCCCCTTAATAAACTTAAACTTATGTTCAATAATAATAAACTTAATAAACCTGCCCGACCTATAACGTGGTGCGAATGGAATTTATATATTCGATATTTGGATAATTTTTTTGGTTTCACCAATTCAGCCGATAATTCCAAAGGTGGTACCTACCGTGGCGTTGTGGTAAGTGCGCAATGCTGCCCGGTTTCAACCCCAGCAAACACCCAAAAGTTTTTCAACGGTGTCACCCGAATGTCTTCGGGAGTCTTCAAGAGTATCATTTGTTATGATCAGCTTCTCAACTCGCCGTTTGGAGTCGGCACAAAACTGTGAGTCCCTTCCATTCGTGCAAAAAAATAACAAGCACACATAAATGGTTGCGAGAAAATTCGGCCCTGGTTTACCCCGAACAATAGCGCCACTTAAAGAAGAAGAAAGAATGTGACTTATTTAATCCTTTAAAAACTCCAATGCTCGTGATTCTGTTCAGCCCATCTAGTACTATGCACGTGGACATATTCCTCTTTTCCGTACTTGATTTAGCAATACCAAAACAAAGTTATAAATCGGAAACCACCTTACCTTACCACTTATAGTCTGACCCTGACCGGTGGTATAAAAGCGTTGAATAGAGTGATCGATGAATTGTCACGGTGTTATCTTCACCTGCCCTATTTTCGAACAACGTGCGTTTCACAAAACATTGTATATAATATTTAGCACGCACGCATATTTACCGCCACAATTCTGAGCCACGATTATTGCAAAGTTAAACAAATTATCCTGTGGTTATGTAATAACATTGTGAAGCAATAAACGCCAATAACACGGTAATTCGGTCCAGGAAATAATACTTTACAGCGAAATCGTGCAAAATGGATTCACGAGTTATATGCACGCAGCAAACGTGTGACTGCTTCCGCATCCGGCTTTATATTACCGTTGTTATTTCTCTGTACAAATATATGCGGAAACGAAGGTCACTGTGGCGGTTGCAAAAACCGTTAAATTCTGCCATACGCACGTAGTAGACACCACACCACAGGACATTTGACAGTTTTTTTTTTTGTTGCGGGAAATTCACCAAAGTAAATGAGTCTGTTCGAGCTTACGTAACGTATTTTGTTGCAGCACAGCAGCATACATCTGCAGAGCAATTGTCATTCGCAATTAGTTTCGGAGCCAGTAGTGCACACCAAGGGCATAAGGATCAGCTTGGTAGTCGACAAAAAAAAAATGGAGTAAAGCATTTTCATTTCGGCGTTTTTATTTATCCTCGCATGTCCTGCAAGTTCTGTGCTCATGTGTTGTGTATTGTGCTGTGCAGTGTGTTGTCCATGTTTACGGAAAGAGAAATTGTGAGTGTAAGGAGGGAAATGTGGAACGGAATGAATAATTGAGTGGAACTTTTGGGTTGACAGACAATTTGGGATTTATTAAATACATAGCCACTGTTTTTGTTTGTATTAAATTTCGTTTAATATTTGGGGTTACATTGTTGTTGTTGGTTATAGTATACAGAAATGGTGTGTATGCACCTGTTTTAATATTTACGCTATTCGGAATTGAGTTTTAATGATCGCAAAAGTAGCGATGATGTTTACATGTTTAATGGTCCGTTGAACCGAACGATATGGTGGATGAAAATAAATATTTTATTTACCTAATTGACAGCAGAACTTTATAAAGGGTAAATTAAGAATTACAAAAAGAACATACAGTAGTACAGTTAGTCGCAATCCATACGTTGACTTATGAGTCGCGACCCACACGAGTGCGAAAGAGAAGAACGATGAGAAAACGAGCTGCCCGGTGGGGCGCGGGCAGAATTTTCCGTGACTCTTTTTGACGTTTCTCTTTTCTCTTGTTCGTTATTTTTCTTTTTCGTTTCATTTATTTTCGTTGTGCATAGAGCGCAGTTGTCTAGAAAATGACGGAAGAATTTAATTGAACAAACAAAATTGAGATTATATATATAGCATGCATATATGGAATACATTCAAATTTATATAATAACTAGTATATAGCCTCCAAATCTACTATTTTAGGAAAATTTAACAATTTAAGCACTATTTCTTTAAAGAAAGTCATAGATACGGAGCTTTAACCCACTCAACAGCGAAAGAAAAAATAAAAGAGAACTGTCAAATTATGAAAAGAGAAATTATAAAAGAGTCATGCAAGCGCCTCACCGAATGAAACTTGAAAACAGAAACTACAAAAGATTCGTGAGTCGTGAGTCGTGAGTCAACGTGTGGATTGCGACTATGACCTCAGGGGCTATTTCATGGTCTCAGACTTTCAAATGACAGTATTCCTATTCGATTCAAAACGAATTTTCGTAGCATTACTTACTAACTTACTTACCGGAACGAGTTTTTCACAAAAACGCATGTAGAATTCATAAATACCTTATGTCAAAAATATTCCCTTAAGCAAAAAAAATGCACAGCAATTATATTTTAAATTATATTTTACTAGCTAACCCGCTCGGCTTCGCCCGTGTAAGCAAAAAGTCGAATTACTCACATGCCAGATAATTGATCTGATCATCTGTTTTAAAATAGAAATGATAGGCACCAAAATCGATGGGCTTTAAAGAAAGAAAGAAAAGAAAAATGTTCATAGTATGAATAAGAAATACCATGATAATTATCATTAGCATCACGTGGAAATAACCAGAATCTTGCGATTCAGACAATTCGAGCGCAACTACTAAAACACTTATTTGTTACCAATACTTTAATACAACAACAACACGAAAATCATTGTTTTGACACTTGTTTGTTGGTTTCAAATTATTTTGTGCGTGAAATCACAAAAAACAAAAAAAAAAAAACTGTCGAACGTATTGCAGTCCTGATAATTTTTTCTCCATTTACACTTTATTCTCAATGTTTGTAATTTTATTCAGATTTTTCTGAGCGATATTTTTAGGGATAATGTAGAGGGACAGCAATTTTTTAACGTTTTTTTAAAAAAGTGTTAAGAAGTAAGTAACAAAAAAAATATTTCATACATTTTTGAATTCGTGCTTTAACGAGCTTTCATTTGACATCCAACACAATGACCTTAGCATTAAATTAAAAAAAAGTTTCTTTTAACATCCCATTTATCCCCCCAAAACTAGTCCCCTAAAGTCGAAATTCAACTTTTAAAGTTCAGGTCAGTGTTTGGGCTACTAATTGCTACAAATGTTCCAAATTCCAATAGTCTACGCCAAATGGTCTCTGAGAAAAAGGCCTCTGACAGACGGACAGACAAACAGACATACAGCGAAAGATTCCGAACAAGGAATTTAGTATTTCAAGTATATAAAATAAACTAACCTAACCTTGTCATAATCAGTCTCCATTTATTTAAGTATTATATTTAAGTATTAAATCAGGGTTTATTTTAATTTCAAACATCTACTTACATAGGAATGTTATAAAGAGACATATTTATCTTAAAATTAAATAGAGAAGCTGGTCTGCAAGTGCCTTTTTTGACTATCGAATTTGGTAACTTCAGGATGATGTCAGAAATACTAACAGAAGCCTCATCTTTAATATCAGGGAATGCAGAAGTTCCAGTGCGCTTCCGCTTCAAAAAAGATACCTTTATTCGTGAAAATCGTTTCCCCCACCCTCTCCGTATCTTCATTCAATTTTCCGAACAATGTTAGAATTCCTGTTTAACTTCTTGATGTGATAAACAACAGTGAATGGCAGATTCTGAGCATGTCTGTATTCTTCTTTTTTTTTTCAATTCCAATTCCAAAGTTCAAGAGTACCAGGTTTCAAATTATATGTATCAGCAGGTTTTCTAATTGATAATCTGCCTTCCAGCACATCGGATATCGCAGAATCCACAGCAACTTCATCGATATTATAATATGAAACTGTTAGCACAAATATGTATACTAAAAAAAACTCTCTCGAAACAGACATTTTCCTCTTGGGCGCAAAGCGATGCGATGGCTGAACAGGGATGTCAGCGAACTCTATGGGATGTATGTAGATATCATGTTGCGTTATGTGCGTATTTCAGTGGCCTGATGCGTTTTGTCTTCAAATAATGTCGACTGTAGGTATTTATGTGCCCCATATATCAATTTACCCCTCTCCTCCTATTTCGTATATGTACAGCTTCGAGCAACTAATTAGAAATGTTTTAAAATGGCAGGGATCTCGTTCCCGTTTCTTTTTCATTGCTTGTCTTCGCATTTCTTTGTTCCATTTTTAATTCTGATTGTTCGCACGTTTGATCCATGTGGTTAATGTCAGAGTTTAATTTATAATTTAATTTATGCAGAAGCTTTAGACTTGACATTACAGACCAACTATAATTAGAAACAAAACAATAATTTGTGTGATTATATTTGTAAACGCGATTACGTTGTTTTTAAACTTCTATAGGTACGCACGTTAGTCAAAATTTTATGTAACAAAAATGTGTGACGACTGATTACGTCATACCTTCGACAGAATGAATACTAGCTTTTCGCAGCAATGCAATGGAGCCGATGCTATGCTTGTTGGTAGATATTATATAAATACATACCCACATAAACACACATGTGGGAACGACATGACTACACGTACACGTACACGACAAACTACTCAAAACGGAGCATAACGTTTAATTTAATTTATTTTTTTATTTATATAATCTACACACGCTAAAGGGGATATGAATACTCTTATAATGTTTACACAAAGCGTGAGCACATGAAGAACAAGAACGAGAGACAGACAGATCGACGCAGTGATAGGAAACTCAGATGTTAGGTTTCAACGAACTCTATGGGTGGTGTCCAAGATAACTGGAAAGTTTTCGTGTATTATTGAAAGTTTTGACATTGCTTATGATTCACAGAAGTTGTTTCCAGATGTTTTCTATTATAGTTTGTGCGATCAACATTTTTCAAACAATCAATTTTACTTGCTTTTGCACAATATTGCTCATATGAATTACTTTTTTTTTTTAAAAAAATGTTGAACTGGTTTTAACATAATTTTTACGATGGGTAGTTCTCCCTCGTAGTGCACCAACAATCTATTGGGAAAACCGAAACACAAAAGCTCTCGTCGTCTCTTTCATGTCTTCATGGGAATATACAAATGTCAAACATTTTCCACAGGATAATTTTTATGCAGCTCCAGAGCCGGCTAATTTTTTGAAATCTATATTCACCTCACTAGCGTCAAAAATTAGCCAGAGGACAGTAATTTAATGCAATTGGCACACAGCCTTACTGGCCGAACACAATGGTGACGCTGTAGTGGAAGTATGACGGGCTGTCAAAGTTAAAACACACGTAAACCCTATAGCGCGAACACAATGCTGTAGTATGAATTGTATGGTGAAGCGCAAAGTTCAGCCAACCTCAACTTTCTACTACCACTACAGCGTCACCATTGTGTTCGGCCAGTTAATCATCTACAAACTATGATTTTTTTATATACAGTCAAACTTCCCTATAGCGAATTCGCCCGGGACCAGAAAATTACTTCGTTAATTCGTTATACAGAAATTAGATTCTCTTTTCAACTTTTATTAATAGTAATCAGTAATTTTAGTTTGGATTACACTCTTCCATTTTTCTTCCTAAACAAAATCTTCTAATACATTAAGAGATTCAAACACATTAGTCGGTACGTTACTCCTCGTCGCCAGAAAGGTTCGAAATACGTCAATTGATGAAGAAATCCTGTTGTTATTTCAACTTTTGGGGAATCCCCTAATATGTCTTACTTTTTTCTCTGTACAAAGTTTTTTAATGTGCGAAACAGAAAATTATTTGAGAAATTCGTTATATGGAAACAAAAACGTATAAGAGTTCGATTTCCAGCTACAAAACTTGTTCGTTGTAGAGAAATATTCGCTGTATGGAAATTCGTTATAAGGAGATCAAAACACACTAAAAGTAGAACGAGAAAGCTGTGTACTTGAAAAAAATTCGTAATAGCGAGAGCTCCGTTGTATAAAAGTTGGTTATAGGGAAGTTTGACTGTATTTGACTTCAGTTGTTTCCGAGAAAAATGTGTGTTACTTTTGACATGATTTTTTTCACACATTTTTGGCAATAACACCAAAAGTTTCTAACGGAATTAAGGAAAATATGTTTGGAATCTTTTTTTTAAGCCCTTTCGAATGATGTCTCACATGATAACCTTTTCAGAATTTTTGAGATTACATTTTACCCACCCTGTATACATATGTAGTTGTTTTACAATATTTTTGAGTAATATGTTGTTCATGTATGTGGACTACTGTAATGTATAAGTGTGCCAAATATTAAGTTTCTAGGAAGAACGGTTCATGATGTTTATATCGTGACTTATAATGATTCCGCATGACCATATGGGTACGAAACCCTAAAAAAAATGGCTTAAGTTCGTTTGATTGCACTCATCTTGAACAAGAGTAGAGTCCAAATTCATTCTATGACATTTTTCCAGAAATGAGATTGATTGCATCACATGACGGCGCAGAGTCATAAGACCAAAGGCCAAAAGTCCGCAATGGACTTTTGACCCATCTGGGTCACCTCAAATGAAAGTACCGTTTGTTGTCAGGATTCCAGTGCTCATTGGAAGCAGTTTTCAGTATTAGTCAGCAAATTAATTTTGTGGCCTTGAGGTTAATGAATTTGTAGATGAAATGTCTGAGTAAATGGGCAACATCACAATTCTCTGAATGGCCTAACGATTAATTAAGTCCCTTTGATCGATATGAAATAAAATAATTTAAATGCAAAATTATCCAAATCGTAATCTTTTTCACCAAATGTGGAGCATTGATTTTAATTTGCTCATGCTCACCGAAGCACTTGCACTAATATCCTTGAATCATGCAAAAGACTCCTTTAATGTAATTAAACACTCGAAGTGATATCGTGGAGTTCATTTAATAAGGATTTACCAGGGATAATCTTCTACACCATTGGGTTTATCACCCATCTATGTATATGTTAGGTAAAGCAGTTAGCTTCCTGTGATAGGTATTCATGTATGTGAAGTGGCATTCTCTTCAACATAGAATACTAACAGCATCAAGGACTTAAGTTTTATTAATTTATTGCATTCACATTTAAGTCAGTGCGCTGCTATTCAACATTAATTATAATCAATAAGACAACTTAATGCCGAGAATTCCCTATTCACGTACTTGAGTACAAACTGGACTTAATGCAACGGTAAGTCTCTGAAATTGTCCATTTACGCCTCATTAATTCTGAGCTTTAAGGATATTCTCGAAAGGTCTGAGAAATGTTAGTTGAAATTAAATATTGCCATTTTGACTAGAATGGCGGCTATTGTTGTTGAGAATTATTTATTGACCATATCCATTGGTACTCGTAGTCAATTGAGGTGAGAATCCTTTGTGTGGGTTAAGTGTTGTAGGTGGGCAATTTAAAATTGCTCTGAAAATGGCAATGATTTTTGTTATGCGAAAATATTTTCCTTTTTATGGATACAAGTTGCTAGGTAATGAATGACAATGAATTTCTATAATTGAAATGCAATATCATAGAAGCTTCCTACCTACACGCTTGAGTAAATCGTTCAAAACAAGTTAATAGTCACGAAATCAAAAATAGAATTGATAGACGGCATAGAGAATCCCAAATTGTTTACATTTTGTAAATCTATTTGTATGTATGTACGAGTTGGTACTTCGATTATCGTATATCCTTAGGTATATTATGTACACATGCTTCGGAGAGTTTATCCCTTAAGGACCCCTCCGTATAGAAGACTATACTTTCTGATGGGAAACCAGATCAACCTCCGCTGTTCCAATCAGAGCGATCTGGAAGGAGACATTGAAACCTTCGACCGAAATTATACTTGGCGCTTGTGGTGTCCAGAGCTCTCCCAAGGCTCCTGGTACTGAATCGAAAAGCTCCTTCACCCTGCTACCTCTACTACCTTCACTGAAAGTAACTCGCCTTCCAAGAAGCACATCTATGCGGTATACTGCTTTTCAAGCTTCGTTCTCAATGAAGATATTCAGTGGAGGCATGGCAAGAAGGATCTCAATGGCGGCGGTGGGTGTCCCTCTCATGGCCCCGGTAATGCTGATGCACGCTAGGTGCTGAAGTTTATCAAGGCAACTTTTAAGAGGCTTTGCTTTGCACCTGAGCCTGACTATACTCATATAGATCCAGTGGATCATTTTTGGGCTAACCCCCCATGATCTATTGAACATTCTACGGCATTTCCGTAATTGCTTGACTCCAGCGCCACCTATCGGGTCTAAATTTTATAATTTTCTCTGTATTGTGAATATGAGCATTTTTGGTTCATAAACAGAGAAGTTGTTAATAACTTGACTCCAGAACCAGCTAGCAGGATGAAATAAACTTTATGACCTATTCTCGTACCTACCAAATATACACAAAATTCATAAAAATCGGTCGAGCCGTTTCGGAGGAGTGCGACCACAAACACCGTGACACGAGATTTTTTATATTAGAAGTTATTGCAAAATTTAAAGGTGCGCTACTTTTTTGTAACTCAGTGTATCTTGGTTTTCTACATTGAATTACGAATGTTATTTTGACAGTTGAAAACCCTGACATTTTTTCCCTTTTGTGGCATAAACAACATAAACAAACGACAGGGTATATTATAAACCACCCTTGACAGCAGCAATTATTTGCATTGTGTTATTTTGACACCTTTTAAACGTAGGCACGTTTTAAAAAGTATATTTGGCTATTTACTCGGATTTCTAGCTAAAATCGAATAAGGTAGGATGAGCCCCAATTAAACGCAATATTTCTCACAGTTCTACAAACAAAGTATAATTACACTGTGATCAAAGTCTTAACATTTGGTATTTCCTGTGAAAGCTATAAGTGCGTCTAATGGTGGGATATTGAATTTCAAAACAGCCTGACTGACTGACATCGAAGAATAACAACCAAATCCCAAAAATAACAATTTTGCGCCCAAATAAGTGTTCAGTTATTTACGTACATACACATGTACATATATGTATGTAGGTATAGGTATGTACAGCCACAGCCGCAGCACATCCTTTTTCACGGAAAGAATATTTTTTTTTTTGCCGCCTCCAGCTGGAAATCTTCAAAAGACACTCGGTAGTTCATCGGTACCAAGCGAGTGGGACTCTTACCACACCAAAAACACCTGGGAATCAAAACCAATCTTTGAAAGATCGACAAATGACTTTTCTTTCTTAAATTTAAATCGTATTGGGGGAAGTTTAAAGTTATAATATGTTACTTTCCCATAGTTTTTAGACCATTAGCTCGTCAGGCTTCTCAATCTCCGCATATTGTCTCTTACATTTAAGGCGAACTCCATCTCGGAGTTAATGTGATTTTCAAGGCGCTGGTTATGTGAAAGAGCGTGCTTTCTTACTACTTCTGAAATCATGTCTATTTGTAGGTCACGATGCAAGTCGCTATTTCTTAGTACCAAGGGGCATTTATTATTCCACGAAGAACTTTGTTTTGGAATTTTTGTATGGTTTCCATAATTGGATGCCATACGTCCATACTGGCTTCAGTACTTGCTTATATAGCATTATTTTGTTTTGGATAGATAGGTCTGATTTTCTTCCCAGTAACCAGTACAATTTTCTGTGTTTCAAGTTCAGTTCTTATCTTTTCTTTTTGATGTGCTCTTTCCATTTTAACTTCGCGTCCAAAGTCATTCCAAGGTATATGGCCGTATTGGCGTAAGGTACAACTAGGTTATTAATGAATATTGGAACATTGTTAAACTTTTTATTTGTAAAGTTTATATGAGTTGACTTTGACTCATTAAGTTTGATACGCCATCGCGGTGTCCAAAGTCTAACTTTGTTGACTGCATTTTTCAGGATTTCTGTGACCTTAACAATGCATTTATCAGGCAGCAATGTTGCAGTGTCATCTGCAAAGGTAGCCATGAAAGCATTTTCATCTACCGGAATATCCCTGGTGTATAACAAGTACAAGGTAGGTCCTAAGACACTTCCTTGGGGAACACCGGCTTCGTTTTTCTTCAGTTCCGAATATTCTTGTTCGTATCGTACTCTAAAGAGTCGATCTGAAATATATGATTTCAGTATTTCCTAGTACTGTCTAGGTATGCAGTTTGTACTCAAGTCCCTCATGCCAAACCTTGTGAAAGGCTTGAGCAACTTCTAAAAGTAGAGCAGAACACACTTGTTTTTCTTCCAGTGCCTTTTCCACTATATCTTTAATTTGATGCACTTGGTCTATCGTGGAATGTTTATTTCTAAATCCAAATTGATGATTTGGAATAAGTCTTCTTTCTTCAATAATTTTACTTAACCTCTTCAGAAGCAATTTTTCGAAAACTTTTGCCACAATTGGTATTAGCGATATTGGCCTGTAAGATGCTACTTCTGATGGTGGTTTACCTTGCTTGGGTATAACAATGGCTTCTGCTATTTTCCAATGATGTGGTACATATCGGAGCTTAAGGCATGCATTTATTATGAATTGGAGTTTCTTGGAGGGTATTGGTGGCATTTCTTTCAAAACTTGAGCAGTTATTAGATCGTACCCTGGTGTTTTTTTTATTAGATAACCTATGTTGACATATGCTCCTTACTTCTTTCAGTGTGACGATAGGGATTTCACATTCATCCGCAAAGTTTTCTGTAGTTGCACTTGATGGGAATGGCTTGAAAACATTCGAGGTCAGCCTTCAGTTTCGGGTCTCCGATCCATTTTCCATCTGGTGCTTTTAAGGGCGGGTTTTGTAAGTGCGGTCGTTTCAGGCGACTGGTTACTTTCCATAATATGGAGTATTCGGTTGACGCGTCCGTCGTTAGGCTTTTCAAGAATCTATTCAGTGAATCATTTTTAAATTCACAGATTCGTTTTTTAAGTTCATTATGCAGACGGTTAAGCACTGCTCTATCGTCAGGGAACCTCGTAGTTTGCCATTTTCGTCGAGCACTTCTTTTTTCTAGTATCAACTCCTTTATACATATAGGGTACTTTATTTAAGATTGCCTTCTGTTCAAGTTAGCTGGTGTACTTTCTTCTGCAGCCTGTTGAACATCAGCAATGAATTGCTGTACTTCTTGGTCAATTTGTTCGTTTGTTTCCATAGGAGATCTAAGGTTTATAAAACTCACAAGTTTTTCTCTGAAATCAGTCCAGTTTGTTCTCTTGTTAACAGGTTTTATATTACTTTTTTCCTGCACTTCTGTTTCACTTAGTGACAAGATCACTGGGGTATGGTCTGACGATAAGTCATAATTACCTTCGACTTTTATGTGATTTCTTTTCATACCTTTAGCGACGAAAAAATCAATAAGGTCTGGTATTTTGTTAGGATCAGATGGCCAGTATGTAGGTGATCCAGAGGATATAAATTCGCAGTTATTTTTTCGGCATCTTTTTCCTTTTGTGCTTATCAACCTAGATCCCCAGTGGGTATGCTTGGCATTAAAGTCACCACCAACAAGAAAGTTTTGCCCTAGCAGATTAAGTCGACTTGCAAAGTCATCTTCAGTTGGGGAACATCTGGGTGGGCAGTAGATTGCTGCTACCTTAAACTCTTTATTTTTGAAAAGGGAAGTTTGGAGTACAAATTCAATCGACAAGAATGTGAAACAAAATATCATTGAAATTCGGTATTTCAAGAAAAATTGACTTTTACAAGCTGGCAACAACTCAAACTCGACAAAGATCAACCGAGCAGCCTTTTGTCGCCTTATTTCTTGAAAATTACCATATTGAGGTACGGTACATCAAGTTTTTAATTTAATGATGATAGGATAACTGACTACCTGTCAGTTGAAGTGAACTCAAAGAGCGGAAACACCGCAAGTGTTTCTCCATTTCGCCGGTCATTATTCTTAGGATAATAGAACACACCAAGCATATGTACACACATATAAGTATAAGAATTAACTTCTCCTTCACATGTGTCCTAAGTACATAGGCATATGCATACACACTCGTACTCGAACATAGGTAAAATCGTTCGCTCTCTACATCCTACATCCGGAAAAGTTCTTCATCGCTGTCATCAGAGTCTTGTGGGATTTCTTAGCTACCGCAGCTAGGTGCTGAACGAGCATCAGCCTCCATCCGCTTCCTAACCTGGTGAGTTTTTTTTTTATTAACACGACTGCCACGGGGTGGTGGTGCTGCTATTCGATTAACTTGGTAGCTACCGCTGTTCAACATTGTTTCCTCCGCCCTTATATTGAATGTGTAAATGTAATGGGGCATAATAAATTTATTCCACATGAAGGGAGCGGTTGTCAATCGATAGCAAAAAGGATAATAAGGAGTGAAAATATTTAAACCTGTCGTCGTTGGTGTCGACTGTCGACTGACAACATGGCAGCACTGCGTGAAGAGGGACTGTCAGAGTGTCTGTCGGTTCCTGGAAGCACTTTTGAAGTTGACAAAGAGGTTTTCACAAATGGATTTAAAGTTCCAGGAAATTAACAGAAGGATTATAGTACTTGCAATACGATTAAAAAACAACGCAAAGGCCTTTTGTCTTGCTGGCTGGCTGTATGGCAATTCAGATCGATGGTGGTTGACAATACAGCCTTCAATATTATTTCAAATGTGACACGGAATGATAGAAGACTTTAGATTGTTGAATAAATTCATGGATATAACATTTTTGACAGCTTGTGTCGAAGGTGTTTACTTCGAACAACGTGAAGCACATATTTTGTTTCACATTTTCTTTTACAATTTCTTTTAAATATTCTAACAGTGGTGTACGTACTGTGAACACACATACATATGTTTACTTTATCTAATGTTCACATTGAACGATATTAAATTTGAATCGCAATACGTTGGCGTCGGTTCCACACGTCGTCATATTGATTACATACTAATGTGTGTCGAGAACAAAATAAAAATTCCAAAGCGGACTCGGATGTTGTAAAAATTTAATATAGTCTATAAAATAAAAAAAATACGCCCTTAAGAAATGTAAACCTTCACAAATCTAATATATTAACTGAAATTCATTATAGCTCTCTTATGTATATAAAAGGTACACTTTAAGTGGATAATAAAATAAATAAATTGATGGAATTAAACATCACACTGCGACAGCAGAAAAGCATTTCATTAATGAAATTTTTCTTACCAAATCGAATATCGAAAAGGCGATAAAGGGATACACAGTGAAGCGACACGAATAAAAATAAAGCAAACTGCAACTAATGTCGATTTCGATTTGGCAAAAAAGCTCTTAATCTCGAGCAATTTTTAGCGCTCTAGATCAATTTTCGTGAATCTCGGATTCTACTCGAGATTCACACCTACTTGCACTAACATTTTATACGAATTTGTAATGGAGGTGGTGTTGTGACAAGGTGGAAGATAAGGAGATCGCCTAAACGAGACAGAAAAAGATTTTTGGGAAGGGGATAGGGTATGGGAAATCGGAAGGGAAAGGAGAAAAGGACCAAAGAGTTCGATATGTCTGACGCGGTTGCATGCCTTGCTAGCCTAAGCTCAAGCTCGTCGGACGGGGTGGGTTCTTGCATCCGAGATACCGAAAAGTCACCACTACATAAAGAATTGCATGCATTCGATATGAGTATAACCATAAGATACCTCACAGTATCGGTTGAAAGAAAACTACTAATGTACGGAGAAATCTAAAATTGAATGGATACCACTACCACTGAGGAACGGATGGTCGTCCTCCCGCGGGTCTTTACCCTCCCAGCCATGTGCAAGTAGCCGCAGTATTTTGCTTGCACCCAAGAAAAGCCCTATGCTTTCATTAACACGGACCACGGAGTTTTACCATCGAAATGAGACGCGAAAAGTTTCAATTAATAACGAAACATTATTTTATTCATATAAACTTAAAGTTAGAAAGTTAACATAATTCCAAAACAACACGAGGCTATTATTCATTAAGGTAAGTTCAAAAATATAATCAAAGAAACGAGATCGAGAATAAAATTTGACATTATTGTAATCAAATTAAGGTAAGATAAGGTAAGATAATAGATAAAGCGATATATATTCGGGCACCGTAGCGCAAGTGGTTAGTGCGTCGGACTACTGTGTCAGCGGTCTTGGGTTCGTATCCCGCCGCAAACACCTAAAAGTTTTTCACAGTGCCCACCTCTTTCGAATGTCTGACAAGCATCAAAGAGTATCATTTGTCACGATTGAGCTTCTCAGCTCGCCGTTCGGAGTCGGCAAAAAACTGTAGGTCCCTTCCATTCGTGCAAAAATATAACACGCACACACAAATGGTTGCGAGAAGCAGGCCCAGGTTCACCTCGAGCTGTAGCGCCAACTAAGTAAGTAATATATATTCGATAGGTAAGATAAACAATAATATAAGGTAAGATATTCTATAAGGTAAGTTGAACGATAAGGTAAGATATTATATACGGTAAGATAATCGATAAGGTAAGTAATTAATATGATTCTTAAAACTACGCTAAAATAAGAGGAAGCCACCGAACAATTGAATATATAATCCGATATCTCGAATAGACAGCCGTTAAACTGACATAAACTGTACCAGCAAATTAGGAAGCAATTGGTAATACCACAATCGATATTAATTAATACTATATATTTTATTTTATAGACCTAATATAATGACCTTTAGTTTAGTTTATTTAATTTACTTCCCGGTTCTTTAGGTTAAATTTATTGTAATAATTCTCCTTCCTTTTTTGATATTGGTCTTTTATAGATTTAATTTATATTTTATATGCATTATTATTTAGCAACAAGTAAAAATGGAAAGAATAATGCGACTTGGTAACCCTTAGTAAATCTCAAAACAATATTGCCACTTGGCAACCCTTTTTATATTAATATCATCAATTTGTGTGGTTGTGATTAATAAGATGCTACTCTTACCTTGGTTTCCGCGTCGATAGGCCTGTCGATGAGGATTCCTTGGTGTACCTGTTGAAGGAAAATGTCCACTCGGTGGGGAGGCAAAAAAAATGTTCGCCCACTCTCTCACACACAAACATTAAAGAAATGATGATTTGTCTAAACAGATCACTAAACTGTACCAAAACGCACTCTCTATTGCAATACCGTTTTAAAAGCTATTCTCTTTTTTTTCGAAGATATATATTAAAAGCAAAAAGGGGAATTGATTACAAGGGGGGGGGGGAGGGAAGGTCAACTATAATTTAACATATAATATATGTAATAAAATAAAATAAAATAAAACGTCACTTTCGCTGGCTACTGATGTTGGCTGATGCTGGAGATGTTGTTGGTATGGCTCGTTGCTTGCTGCTCGGTGATCGGGATTCCAGGTGAGATCACAGGCGCTTCGCTGCCCGGCGATTTGATCTGTAGCGCTGGTTTGTCGTTGGGGCTTCCGGTGATGTTGAGGATGATGGTTCGTCAAGGGCTTGTGGATCGATTTTGATGACGTGAGTATGATGTCGACGTGTCACGTTTGCTCTTGAATGGTTGGCAGATCTTTGGGCGGTTCGCCTGGTTTTTGCGACTCGTACCGCAGGTGATGCTTGTGGGTGGCTTATCGCAATATCGAACACAATTTCAGGTGGTGGTAAGCAGGTGGGACGAGGGTTTGCTCGTCTGCGATTGGAATTAACAAACTTTTGCGATCAGGTCTGCTCGGTTGTCGGAACAATGTCTTGATTAATGGACGTAGAACTCATTTCGCCGATTATGCAGGCGCTGGGTGTAGCTGCCGAACGGGTTTAGGGGTTCGCAGGGGCACTGCTCTTATATCGGACGAAAGTTCACTGAGACAGACTGGCGTTGTTTTTGGGGTATTATCACACTGAGTCAGGGTACAGTCACTAGGTCACAGTTTTTTTTTAAAACGCAAAAAAAAACGTAAGCGGTGAGGAATTTACGATAAATCTGCGTAAAGTTGTTATACGGTTAACACTCCCGTCACGAACGTCCTTTTTTCGTAAGGATCTTTGTTCGATCACGTTTTCCTTTGTAACCGATAGCTAGGATGCACAAATTTCAGGCGCGAAACGATTTTGTACTCGCTTTAAATTGTTTGCCGAGCCGGGCAACCGACCGCTTTGACTTTCACCATCAAAACTACAGGCATTCGTCAGGGCATTTATTTTCACAAGTCATGACAGCGCTTTTGACCAAACATGGTCTGGTCGTCCGTTCTCTTGGCGTGATGTCCCCGCTGACATAGCTCAAGTACATAGGGAGAGAGTGGAATAGCGGAATGCTCGCTAGTTTTGCTATGTTAGCAATGTAGCCGCAGCAGCCAGGATTAGCTGTTTGGCACTCCTTCCCCTGTCGGATGTTCACCACACCTCTTCCACAATCTTGGCTTATGAGAGTGGAAACAAAAATACAAATTGGAACATAATGGGATTGCAGGTTCGTGGCATGATTTATGTATTGTAAGTGGCTATTGATTGCATTATGTGCAATCGAGAAAAAAAATAAAACCGTACGCTTGGAAGCTACTATATGTACTTAAATTCTGCGTGTAGTAGGTGTAGAATCATACGATGTACAAGAGAAGACGAGTTTTTGGCAAGAAAAAAAATATAAGGTGGAACTATGGCTGTGTAGATCCTTTACTTGTCCGCTGGACTTGGTAGGAAAACGAAGCCGTGATAGGACCTCCTCCGTTACAAATTGTCAACGCAGTACAACAAATTATTATCAATCAACAAAAATATTATCCAAAACTCCGTTCAAAATTAGAAAATATAGAGAAAGTGTATTAAAAATTGTATTTATTATATTTCTTTTTTTTATTTATTTCCTTTAACGAACAATACATCAAATGAGACACATTGCAGAAAAACATATCAATCTCGTTAGTTTTCCATCCAGCACGAACGATCTGAAATGGGAGAGGAAATTCTAAAAAGCCCAATCGAAAACGACATAAGAAACATATAAAAGCATCAAATGTTAGGGTCTTAATAACTCATTAGTTCTGTCTGGTAACTTTTTTGTGGTCAAGTGGGTAAAACCTGTCAAATAATAAATAATTTAAAAAGTGGAGGAAAATCCTCTTAGAGATTGGAAAACTTGCAAGAACGTTAACAAATGGGTCTGTTCCCGTACCTTCTACACTAAAATTTATAGATTCTTAAATTTCAAGGAGTGTGGGTGAAAATCTGTCAGAAAGAGGGAAAAGTGTGCAAAAGTACAGGAACGCATTAACAACCAAAAACGAAAAATGTATGACATTTGACAGATTTCACAGTTTTATAAAGCTGTCCAAAGAAATTTCTTGGGCTAAAATTGGCATTTATTACTCTCTTGTTAGCACGAACAATCTTCGTACGGGAACAGGATTTGACTGATTTTTGTAGTTTTCCGCTGTTTTGGACAGTACGGGAACAGATCTAATGCATTTCACCATATTTGTGGATAAAACCTGCCAATTTGTTTTTGTTTTTCACTGACATTGAAAATTATTGCATTTCACATATTGTAAGATGGATGGTTTGACAGTTTTACCCACAGAACTCAAAGAAAAAGTGGGTGCAAGTTTCTCATTTGGCTCTCTTTATTGCGAATTGTTACAAACTTTTCGGGTCAACAAACAGGAATTTATGAGAATTCGTACAAATTTGTGAAAATTTATACAACTTCGCAAGTTACCAAGCCGGCATCTTATTTCGACTCATTGCCAATATTGGTGAGCTTGAGCCATTATGATATTTCGTTTCCTTTTTCTGTCTCATTCTCCTACATGGTTGAAAATGTTGTTTCCAGAAATGTGTTATATTTTCTGCAAGTCATTGAACGGACCACTTAGGAGCATTTCTTTACACGCAAGTGGCACCTGTTGTGTTCACGATAATGCAGCGTTTATTTTCATAACCCTAAATGAGGGTATACATATTTGATATGTTCTTATTTGAAGTTTCTAGGTCTGTTCAATGAAGGTCTTCTGGGCAGAAAAATACAAGAAATCTTGAACGTAATCTTAAGATAGAAAAATTTGTTAGAAATGTAAAAATCCGCTGTGATGACATGTTTGATTTTTTTTACTTGAAGTTGAAATTGAATCGACAAGACCGAATGGATCAATTCGAAATTTAATCGGAAAAAGGGCAATCAGTTGTTATTTAATGCTCCCCCGTTACACGCCATAATTTGGAAAATAGTAGTTCATGTCCCAAATATTCGTATTCTATCAAATTCGCGTTCAACAAACAAAAAGCAGGTGATTTGACAGTAACTGTCAGAGAACTGTTTGACTGAGAACTGTTCTCATATCTCAGGATATTTCTTGCTAAAACTCGCAGCATGGGAGTAAGCAGAGTGAAAAACGAACGGGTTTTCGTAACTTTTCGTAGTTTTGGGAGCCTACTCGAATTGACCTAGTAAGTAAACACCAGGTATGTTCCCGTACTCCCTGCTCCAAAAATTCACAGGTTGTCAAATTTCAAGGAGGCTGGGTAAAAATCTCTCAGAGAGAGGTAAAAGTGTGCAGCAGCAAAGAAACGCATCGAACAACAAAGACTGGAAAATGTATGACATTTGACACGTTTCATAAAGCTGCGTAAAGAAATTTCTTGGGCTAAAATTCGCAGCATGGGGCAGTTTCTTACTCTCTTGTTAGCTCTCTCTACTGTAAAAAACTACGAAAAATCTTCGTATCGTACGGGAACAGAATTGGACTGATGTCGTAGTTTTCGCAATATTGCACAGGTACGGGAAAAGGCCTACAATAATCGACAATGAAGTTGTCATTTTTGGCAACTGACATATGGCTGTAATTTTCTTTGCTATTATTATTACTACCGGCGACCAGGTATCACGGAGGCTCCGTACGAATACAGCCGGCTGCAAACCGTCCAATAGGCACGGGTCGCGTGACACCCTGGATTAGGGGGTTGGCAGATCTTAGTTATCCCTCCACAAAACCTATGATCAAAAACGGTAAGCCTCGAGCAAGCAGGAGCTCACAAAAGCATATCCGCAGTTGACCTGAGATTTGCGTCCTGGAGTTTAAGCCTAATGTCAAGGTGTCTACCAAACGGAGGTTGGGTTTTGTTTACGTTTGCAGTTTCTTAAATAACTAGCTGTTGCCCGCCCGACGTTCCCCGTGCACTTTTTTTTTAAATTTAAATTTGTTTTTACTATCATATTTTTATCGTGGTAGGCCGGCCACAAAAAATCAATAGAATCTAGAATGCTATTTTGGGCAATGGGCACTTGGGCAGACCAGAAACTCAAATGTGCCACATATACACACTACGACGTCACCCACAGTTACATGTTGGCTTCGGTCTCCATTGATGGAAAATTGTTGGCTTTTATTTCATGAATTCTGTTTAGGGAAAAGCTCAGCTCCAGGATAATGCAGAAAGACGATTTATACAGTGACCGAAATAATTATAAAGGCAGCACATTCTTAATGAAAATTTCATTTTTTAGTATAAATTGTTTATTTTTTCTTATTTTAACATGAAAAGCTACTTATAAAAGCAATATTTAATGCAACTTTTAGTCCATACCACAGTTGGATGAAAATATTATTATATTTTTTCAAAATTAAGCTTATTTAGGCGGAATAAATATAAAGGCAATTCATAAAAAAGATAAGAAATTAAATATTTTTCATAGAAAAAAGAAAACAAATTTTTTTTTTATTAATCAGTATTTCGTGCTGCTTCCTTTTTCCTGGATGGTTTGACAAATTCTATTTGGCATAGAATTTGCGAGCCTTTGAAGTGTTGAACCTTCAATCTTGGACCAGCATCTCTGCAGAGATTCTTTTAGCTCTTTGACGTTTGAATATTGTTTTTCATTGGCATAAACTTGTCGTGAGAGAATCGCCAACAGGTTTTCGATGGGATTTAGGTCGGGGCTTTGTGCTGGCCAGGGAAAAACGTTCTAACTGATGTTGTTGAACCATGTTTTAATAATTTTTGCACGGTGAATAGACGCATTGTCTTGCTGAAATATATATTTTTCGCCAGCTATGCATTCCGCGTGTTCATCCAAAACTAATTCCAATAGCTCCTTATACTTTTCCGCATTCATTTTCGGAGGAACCCATAAGAGAGGAGTTTTGCCATTATATGCGAAACCACCCCAGACCATTACGCTGCCTCCACCGTAATTTCGGCTCATTTGTACTTCTGGTTTGTCTCGTAGATCATGCCAGTAGTACTGCCATCTGTCTGGTCCATCCAGATTAAATTTATTTTCATCCGAAAATATGACACTTTTCCACTCATCAGCCCAAGACATATGGTTAATGGCAAACTGAAGCCTTTCCTGCTTATGTTGGGCCGTTAGAGATGGTTTTTTTAATCTTTTTTTATACTTCATGTTGGGAGTGTCGTGCAAAATCTGTTGCACACGTCGGACAGAAACAGGAAGGTCTAATTTAAATTTTATTTCCGATGCAGTCAACTTATTTTTTCTTGCCTCTGTTCTTATTTTTTCTTTCTCTCTTCTGCTGATGGAGCAAGGCCTTCCAGAATGCTCCATTTTCCCATAATTTTCGCCTAAATTAACGAAATTGTCGATAACTGTTGCAGATCGTCTAGGCTCAGCCGCAATTTTCCTGTTGGAGAGCCCAAGCTTCTTTAAAACTTCTACTTGTGCTTTTTCCTCCGAAGAGAGACTTTTTTCCCGTGGCATTATTGTAAATCACTGAAATGATGTCACAACGATAAAACAATGCAACAAAGTGTAAATCAGTTCAACAATTTTACCAAAATATTAAAAAATATTATTATCGCGAATTGAGCGAATCCATTCCCTCTTCGTACGAAAAGGGTTTAGCCGTACTTCCATTATATCTTTATGCATATCGTTTTGTAGGGGAGATCAGTAGTAATTAATGCACATATATATTTCCGATTTGTATTGATTTATTTAGGAGATATTTAAAAAAAACCGTCCGAGAAGGACTTTTTTTCGGAACGATATGCATAAAGATATAATTCCTTCTGGGGGCAAATTCACTATGGAAGTACGGCTAAACCCTTTGACATTTGACTGTAACAGCTGGGTAAATTTAAAATTGGAATTTCAGAAATAAAGAAATTCTGTTTTATTTGCTTTTTACAATTATAAACATTATCATTTTAAAGAATAATTGTTTTTAGATTTCATTCACATACTGTAATGCACCTATGCATTATAAATTAATATACGAAAAAAGTGATAATTTTTATTTTGCTAGGTAGTAATTTTTTTCGATTAGGTACACTAATTATTTTGCAAAACAACGAACAAATCACGGGCAAAAATACTAGAATCTGACAATCGCCAGTGACAATCGCTTCCGTTCGCATTCTCCTATTATGGGCAACTTGAACAGTTGACATTTTGGAAGGAAACTTAACGTAGGATTTTGACAGTAGCTTCCGATTGCTTTCAACTATTATTGTTCAGCCTTTTGTTTTTCATTCGTTTATCAAATTAATTGTTCAGTTTTTCTTTGTTATTCGCACGAATTACCGTAGGACTAAATTTTGTACACTTTGTTTTTTAATGCCAAAAGTTAGTCGTCTGTTTGTCGATTGTCATTCTGACATATAATCGTAAGCTGGAAATTTTGGATATAAATATTGCACCAACAAATTAGAGAAAAGACATTTTTAAAAACTCTGCAGCACTCTGATGATGAATTTCTACATTTCAACCTTTTAAGCTTGATCCTACATCAGGTGCGTATAGTTCCCTCAGCCTCCTGGCACTGGCAAAAAGTCAAAGGGAACCCATCTTTACTTACTTCGTTTAGGAAACATCTGTAAAATAAGTCCAACATTCTTTATAAGTAAACAATTCAATTTACCAAAAAATGTAAATATATTCTTTTATTCATTTGTATAATTTACAGAAAAATTATTTTTAGTTTTGTTGTTTTTCATATACATCATAAACATTCTTACGTCCATATTTTATTTATTTTGTTCTTCTTAAATATTTCTTTAAAAAAAAAATTGTATGTATAAAAAAAGAAATTTGTAAAACTAAGTATTTATACAAAAAAGATTAATCGTACTTATTTTGTTTTTCTTTCGAGGAACACATTTAGTTGAGATATACATACATAACATACAATTTAAATATGTAGAATGTTATAAAAATAGAAAACAAAAACAAAATAAATTCATACAGGTTAAGCGTAAACTAAAAATTAAAAATAAAATAAAATAAAATAAAATAATATTTATTTAGACGAACTATAATTGCATTTTTGCCTATCTCAGTAACAAGAGTCTTATTTATAACATTTATTATTAATTTTTATTATTGTTAAATATTAATTTATTTTCTTGTTGCCTTTTTTTTAAATGTGTATATAGGTATATATATTTTAGATGAAGAATTTTGAAAATACATAATTTGCTTGTTTTTTTTTGCAGCAAAGTAAAATAACTAGATACATATATGATTATATATAATTATATACATATTTTCAATTTAATTGTTTATTCTATTTAATTAACAATAGTTTTACTTAAAAGTATTCTGGAATTGTATTTTTCGTATTTAATTTTTAAATTTATCTAGACTCAATTTTTAAATAATTTAAGCTTTTGTTTTTTTTTTTTATTATTTTTTGTTTTGTTTATTCATTCGGCTATTTATTGGGCAGATGAAAGTATAGAGATATTTTATTTGTTTGAAGTTATGATAGAAAAAGTGGAGTAAGTTAGGTGGGTGGAGGTCGAGAGAAAGATACGTCGTTTTATAGTAAAGATATTGGGAGATCGTTTGCTTTAAAGTGAAAGTAGGGTTCACGGTTTTATCTGCACTTAGGGCTAAGGATTTCATTTTCAATCCCTGCAGCTTACAGTTTTGTTAAAATAACGACTAATGGAGGTTATTCTGTATATTGAGTGGCATTGGGCAGGCCTCTCGATCTTGGATTTCGTTTTGTTGCAGAAAGTTGCCGTTTTATTGCTGCAATAATTAAGCGAGTTTCGTGTTCATAAAAGCTTACCTAAAATGTTACGGCATATGTTATTTACTGCAAACTTTTTTGCTTTAGTGAACGTAGCCGGTTTTCTCTTAGATCAGCGCAATGATATAAAATGAAGTTTTACCATTTAGGACACTCAACTGGGTGTTGCAAACCTACATCTTTGATTGCTGGGGCTTGATATTTCGCAATCGTTGCGTGAAGTCCTTTTGTGGTCTGTTAGGGATTTAGATAAGACTAGGACTAGGTCAAACATTATTGGTATCAACCACAGCTTTCCTCATATGATCTGAAGATCCGTTCTATTAGATTACGGAAGCAAGAAGTCCAAAACCACCTTAGAAAGTCTCCAAATCGTGTAGATTGTCTGTCATGTTTTTGCAACCGTATCATATTAAAAGTTCATATTAGCGCGAATAAAAATATTGCGGTTCCTGAAACTAACGACGCAAAGGAGCGATTACAGCGTCAATCCTTTTTTTCTATTACCAATCGTCGATTCTAGTGTTGCGATGAGAGATTTCTTAATTTGTTTCTTGTTTATAGTGTCTATAAATGACGAAAGAACAAATCCATGAATTGTACCGAATGGCCGAAATGTTACCACAGTCAACTTCTTCACATCATCGCCTCTGTTAAATAATCTCAAGGGCAATGGATTGACATTCGCTTCAAAAAAAATAAAACTATATCCGAATGGTGGTGCAGCCATCGAAAGACCGTGAAGTCTATTCATCTTTGTCTGGCTTAAGATCCGAAGCAACGATATCTTCGTATGTCCAGAAGAAGAAGAACGCCGTAATTTTGATATCCAGCATGCACAACTATGAGACAATCGATATCACACCTGCATCTAGAAAACCACAAATAATATTGGAGTATAACTAGACTAAGAGTGCAGTAGATCATAGTTATACGACTAAACGCAAAACTAATCGGTGGCCATGTGCAATGCTGTCCGGGTTCAATTCCAGCTAAGAACTAAACGTTTTTTCACGGTGCCACCTCTTTTGATTATCTGACAAGCATTCATTTGTCATAAGGAGCTTCTCAACTCGTCGTTCGGAGTCGGCAAAAAATTTAAGGTCCCTTCCATTCGTGCAGAAATATAACATGCACACACAAATGGTTGCGAGAAGCAGGCCCCGGTTCACCCCGAACTGTAGCGCCACCTAAAGAAGAAGGCCTTTGGCATTACTCTACAATATAATTGATGCTTCTTATTTGGCGGCATACATTATTTAAGTTGAGCATGATCCAGAAAATATTCGAACAGATCGTCGGAAATTTTTCTTGGAATAACTGGCCGGATCTCTATGCCTGCAATCGATTGAAGTTCGGAGCTCAGATCCGCTGACAACGCAATTCTGTTTTAACAAATCAGCCATGGTTAGCGTATTCGACTCGAACATCGCAAGTATGCCCTTCCGTTTCGCATCCACAACCAATCGAAGAATGAGATAGCCCGGTCCTTTGAAAATGTAAGGTATTTGCAAGAAATACTATGATGATGTCCGAATCAAGAGAAAGTATCGGAAGCATTGCCAAAATTGTTGTCATACTGTTTGCGACCCGCATGTTACATCTGCTCCGTTTATTTGCTTGGATTTAACTAACAATAGCCGTATTTTATTATCGCCGAAAATCCATATAGATCATTGGTTTGTATGCATTACAATAACACTACGTGATCTAGCGTTTTTCAAGATCAATTTTCATGATCTAAAAATTAGTTCGGCTATTTCTCAGTAAAATGCACTTCCGCTTGTAAGCTTCGCTTATCTGTATCCGTGGCAGAAACCTGCGCTAAAAACCTGCTAAATGTCTGTATCCAGCTAAAGGTTGTGTAATTAAACGGCAACTTCGCGCTAGAGGTATGTGTCTGAGCTAAAAACGTGTGCAATGTAATCCAGTTTATTTTATTATGCCCGTCATCTGATCCGGATCAGATCAGCGTAATAAAACACGGCTTATATCTCAAAAAAAATTATAATATATTGTTGTGTGCAGTCCGAATTGGGGGTCACGCCATCAAAGAGTTAGGAATCGACGTATTGGTATCCATAACGGTTTGTGTATATGCTGCAAATATGCAAGTTCCACAGTATGGAACTCATTCCACGATGGAGAATGTTTTACAGTGGAGAGTCTAGAAGGTTCTCGCCTAGAATCATCTGCAGCAATTGTTTCGAGTATAAATAGAACACTCCAATAGGGGGCGCGGTGAGTCACGAGTTGGATTTGGACCCTTCTGCCATTGATTTGAAAAATGGTAAAAAAAACCAGATGTTTTTTTTTTTACTTTTTTCAACAACTTTTAGCTTATAGCTTATAAAACAAACTGGATTATAATGCACACCTTTGCACACATACCTATTTAGCTCACACGCAGACCTTAAGCGCAAAGTTGCAATTTTATTACACAACCTTTAGCCGGATACAGACATTTAGCAGGTTTCTAGCGCAGGTTTCTGTCACGGATACAGATAAGTTTGAATGTCCAAATATTACGCGGGTACCACCAATGGGCCGTTGAGGGTTAAGTATGTAACTTCGAATACAGCATACGCTCGGCAATTATTTTACTCTACATCCCCATTCGTTCCCTTCTCCGCCCTCCACTACTTACTTAAAGACCTCCTCACATCTATGTTTTTTTTTTAAGAAACACTATTTATATCTATATAAACATTCATTATTTACAAGTAAGTTTTTTGTTTCCTTAATTTTTAGAATAAGTACATCGGTTTTAATACAGAAAAAGCGCTTACCGCCCCCGCCCCAAATTTAGGAGAATCTTGTCAAATATACCATCTTTAATATTTTCCACCTATATATTCACCACCTTATAGTTTTGCTTTTCTATTTTTAATTGAAACAAACAATACTTTTTGTTTTGTGTAAACAAAATAACAACTTTCATAGAATTTCTCACAAAATAAAATCAAAAGTTTTAAAAACTTCTTTCTAATTCTCTTCGGGGATCGGAAATATTATAATAAAAAAAATAAAATTGGAAATAAAAGATTGAATATTAAAAAAAAAAAAAAAACAAATTGAAATAAAACTTCGGATTCAGAAGATTTTTCCTATCATCCCCCATGTCACGTCCTTGACAGGCCATTATAAGCAAAACAAAAAAATAAAATTGAAATTCGATATTCTTCCCCCACTACCATTAAGAAAAAAAAAAAAAAACAAATTCGAAATTCGTGTAAACAAATAAACAAGGGCAACATTAACAAAATATGATAACACTGCGAACATTCCTAGCACAGATGTCACCACCGGCGCGGCACCTAGCCAGCATCATCAAACACACACATTCTACCTACCTATCTCTTTCGCACATAACTACAAGTTTCTTTTTTTTAAGTTTTTCTTAAATAAAATGTTCGTCCTTCGAAAGGACATCGAAGCGTTGAACCATAACATTTATCCTTTATCAGTCGACTCACGCAAACTTTGTGACAAACGCCCATTGCTGTGTGTCCAGCGCCGAATTGCATCGTTCCGCTGATATGCCACCCAACTCGTGGACATCCCGCGAGTCCAGGCAGATGTTCATTTTCGCGTGCTTGATGAAGCCACCATCACGCATTGCCCACATTTGATTTTCGGACTCGTCACATATCTTCATTATTACCTGTGAGCCACGGGCAAACGTGACCAAAGTCAGGCAGAGATCATGATGTTTGATTTGCCCGCGCTTCGTTAGTGTCCATTCCTGATTGCCACCGGTATTGTGGCACTGATAGACGCCTAAATGAGAGAGAAAGAGAAGGAGATTGTTGTCAAGGTCGAGTAATTAAGTCGATGGTTTGTTTGGATATCCATCAATCAATCATTCCTCTTCGTGATGACTTACCAACACTGCCATCGATGAGATGGCCCAGGGTATCCAAACAGTAAGGACCCTGTCGCAGTTGACCATATTGCTGCGTGTCTGGAACCTGCAGGTCTGGGTAAACGTGTTGCAAATACCATTTGAAAGGTTTACAATGTAGTTTCTCCTTCAGGGCCATTCGGTCAGCGATACTACGGATGGTAATAAATGACGGTGGTAACTTCCATATAAATGAGATTTAATTTCAACTTACTTGCCAAATGGAATATTCTTAGCCAAAGGTACCGCCGCGTAGTAATACTGTTTGTAATCATCCATCCAAACCTCCGCAGCACGTCGGGTATTTCGAGCAAACACATTGCCACTTCCTCCAGGGAATGTGTAGGGATGGCGTTTACGGAATACGTGTCCAACCCTACTGCAGGGAATGATCTCTAAACTGCCGCCGCACTGCCACACGCGGAAGGATATCTCTAGATTCTCTCCACCCCATACGTCCATTTTCATGTCGTATTTCCCCAATTTGTTAAAGTACGCCTTATTGATGACGAACAGGCCGCCAGCTATCATGGGAGTACGTATCGCAGCGGTGGGATCATGTTGTCGATCGGAACGTTCCGTTGCACTCAGATACTCCCATTTGAAGATCAAATTCCAATCGAAACCACCACGTAGATCAGCCGAAGCACCAATATACTGGAAGTTATCCATGCTGATGACATCGATGACAGGACACACCACCCGGGTGGGATCTTCAGCGACACGTTCCAACAGTGGCTCCAGCCAGTTCTCGTTACATTCCACATGACTGTCCAAGAAAGTAAGTACCTCGGCAACAGCCGCATCTGCGCCACGCACTCTTGACCGCACCAGTCCCTCCCGTTTATCATTGCGAAGAATACGGACTTTGTCGATTTTCGCCAGCTCGAGACCATCCTCAGCTGAAAAGATAGCAATTGGGTTAAGGACGATTAAATAAAAAAAAAAAACAGGAAAAAAAAACTTACGATGGTCACTAAAATCGTCCACAAGGATGATTTCCTTAATCAAATGTTCCGGGCTTCGATTCAAAACACTGCAAATACACACAAATCAATTTAAATATCCTCAAGTAAATGTACCTGTCGTATCTAACCTCACAATGGTTCGCAAGAGTGTCGACCTGGCTTCGTTGTGGAATGTTATGATTACACTTGTTTCGGGCAAGTCCGTAAGCCATTTCCTCTTTCGGCACCTAAAACGAAACGAAAACGAAGAAATGTTCTAAAACAATTTTCCAAAAATGCCATATTCAGGAAGAGAAAGATTTACAGTCCCCAGGGGATGGATATCTGATTGAATTCTCGACGCACAATGTCATGTCTCAGGTTTGCCTTTAGAATTTTTCATGTTTTTTGTGATGAAGTTTCCTGGAAAAGTTGTGTCGTCAGTCGTCCTCTCCAGAGCTACATTATCCAACTCGGAATGCGTATGTGCATGTTTGATTACAGGACTTGTTAGGAAACCCAAACCAGAACCACTAGGACAACAAGGACAACTGATGCAGTAGAAAAATGAAGTAAAAATAAAAACGTTCTGAGATTTACGTAAGTCTTTCTCTGGGTGTCCTCATGGGGGACCGTTTTTCGGAGAGTTTTCTTTGAATCTGATTTACATTGAGTTTGCTTTTTGGAAAATTATGACAAAAGATTTCAAAATTGAAATTGGAACAGGCCTGAACGGGGGTGACTTCCCAGTTGTAAGGCTGTGATATTTCATTCTTAGAAAATATTCCACTTTGTTTGTAACTCGAATATTTGTAGATCCTATTTGTAAACCAGAAAAACAAAGCAAACAATTCGAGGAATAAATAATACTGAGTTTGTAGCCACACTTGAGGAGGCTTTAAAGTACATTAAGTGTTTTGATTCACACCTCACCACTACACCACAGCTTCAGGGTGGTGTCTCTGTAGACATTCTATTTAAAACATTCTAGGTGATCTGTTGTGAAGAATGTCACCAAAGAGCTTAAGGCCCCGACCCATAGAATTCGTCGATCCGTTGCTCCGTTATCTGAGGGCTTGATAGAATGCACACATTCTTATGGGAGATGGGTCATAACCAACGGATGTATGAACTTCGAGGGATAAAGTAGGTTTACTCTTTACTTTTTACATCCACCGATCCGTTGTCAACCACGCTAAACGAAATAAGGACAACGACGTTCGGATATGTACCTGGAATGTTCGTTCAATGAACGGCGACGGTGCATCCGAACAACTGGCAGAGGCCCTAAACTGCTACAAGGCAGATATAACCGCCATCCAGGAAGTGCGATGGAATGGGCCAGGCAGAAAAAGAATGGAAAACTGTGATATCTACTACGGTGACTGCTATACAGAAAATAAACAGCGCTTATTCGGATGCGGATTTGTCATACGCGGCAGACTTAGGCAAGAAGTCTTGAGCTTTCGGCACGTGAGCGAGCGTCTTATGACAATCCGTGTCAAGGCAAAATTCGCCAACATAAGCCTTATATGTGCTCACGCCCCCACAGAAGAAAAAGACGACGCTACCAAAGATAGTTTCTACGAGCTCCTCGACCAAACATACGAGCAATGCCCTAGACATGACGTTAAAATCGTACTGGGCGACTTTAACGCCAAGATAGGAAGAGAGGACATCTTTGGTAGGACGGTTGGAAGGCACAGCCTACACGACACCACGTCCGAAAACGGACTAAGGCTGATTGACTTTGCTGCGGGGCGAAGTGTCATTATAGCAAGCACACAGTTTCCACATCTCAATATCCATAAGGGGACATGGCGGTCTCCGGATCGAATAACCGTCAACCAAATCGACCACATTGCGATCGACACCAGACATGCCACCAGTATTATGGATGTCCGAACCTTCCGGGCGGCCAACATTGGCTCGGACCACTACCTTGTTGTAGCCAAGGTACGAATGCGGATATCCACAGCGCCACAACAACGAAATACTATGAGAAAGTACAATGTCGAAACGCTACAATCGCAAGACACCGCCAGAGCCTACAGAGAACGCATATCCCGATCTCTTGCTATGAGTCCTACCGCAGCAACAGCTAGTACAGAAGACCAGTGGCAACACTGCCAGCAAGCCATCATAAGTGCCGCGAATGATGTGCTGGGTTTCACACGACCACCACCACGAAACCCCTGGTTTGATGAAGAGTGCAGACTAGCTAACGCGGAAAAACAACAAGCGTATAAAGCGGCGCTGCAAAGAAGGACTAGATCTGCTCGCATGCTCTACGAGCAAAAGAGACGGGAAGAACATCGGCTTCTTAGAAGGAAAAAGAAAGAGCACGAGAAGCGTGCGCTCGAGGATATTGAGAGATGCTACTCCAGGAACAATGTACAGAAGTTTTACCAGAGGGTAAAAAGAATGTGCCAGCAAAACAAATCCCGTACAGAAACCTGTAGAGACGCGGATGGAAACATCGTAGTAGAAACACAGTCGGTGCTGAGAATTTGGAAAGACTACTTCTGCAGACTGTACAATGGCGATGACGACCAAAATTCCGCTGTCAGGCAGAATGAACCATTCAACTTAGATGATGATAGCCAAAACTCCCATCCACCTGATCAAAACGAAGTGCGGATAGTAATATCCAAACTTAAGTCCAACAAGGCTGCTGGACCTGACGGTTTACCCGCAGAGCTATTTAAAGCAGCTGGAGATGACTTGGTAGTGAGCATACACCAACTCATCTCTAAGATTTGGTCAGATGAAAGTATGCCAGATGAATGGAATCTCAGCATCGTTTGCCCGGTTCATAAGAAAGGAGAAAGCTCGCTGCTCCATCAAGGTCGGTAATGACCTCACCGAGACCTTCGATGTCAAAAAAGGATTCAGACAAGGTGATGCGCTGTCATGCGACTTCTTCAATATCATACTTGAAAGAATTGTTCGAAACTCACAAGCCAACACACAAGGAACGATCTTTCAAAAGTCCGTTCAACTACTTGCATACGCCGACGATATTGACATCATTGGTAGAACACAGCGAGCTGTCACCGGCGCGTTCGCGAGTATAGAAATGGAAGCGGCCAAAATGGGTTTAGCGGTAAACAAGGGCAAAACTAAGTATATGCTGTCAACAAAAAGGGACAACCAACATCGACGAATTGGACAGAACGTCACAATAGACAGCTACAACTTTGAGGTAGTAAAGGACTTTGTCTACCTCGGCTCTGCCATAACATCAAAAAATGACATCTCGTCGGAAATCAAACGAAGGATTACTCTTGCCAACCGCTGTTTCTTTGGGCTAAGAAGGCAATTGAGCAGTAAAGTCCTTTCCCGATCAACTAAGGAGACTCTATATAAGACCCTTATCATCCCAGTCTTGCTATATGGAGCTGAAGCATGGACTTTATAGAAAGCGGATGAAGATTTCCTTGGTCGCTTTGAGAGAAAAATCCTTCGTAGGATATTCGGTCCCGTTTGCGTTGACGGGTTTTGGAGGAGAAGATTCAACGACGAACTGTACGAGCTATACAGCGACATTAGCCTGGTCAAAAAACTGCACATTGGGCGTTTAAGATGGCTAGGACATGTGGAGCGCATGGACATCAGCGCTCCGGCTCGGAGAATATTCAACTCTAACCCGGAGGGTCAGCGCAGCAGAGGACGACCTCGCCTAAGGTGGCGCGACCAAGTAGAACAAGACCTCAACCAACTTGGAGTGCGCAACTGGAAGCGGTTAGCTAAGGACCGGGCTAACTGGAAGAGGTTGTTGGTTGAGGCCTTGGTCAACCCCGGACTGTAGCGCCACCTAAGTAAGTAAGATCCGTTGTCAGTACACACATTTACATATTTATGCTCACATATTCACATATTGAAATTCACGCATTCACAAATTGAGATTATGCATTTCCATAGGTGGAAGCAAAGAAAATCGTTTGACATTTCTACGAACATAGATTAGATATGTGACGGATTCTATGGGACTGCTCTATCCGGCAATGCTTCAACATAACATCAAAGTACAACGACGAATTCTATGGATCGGTGCCTTTAAAACGCTTTCTGTTCGACGCATAATTAAAAGAAAATAGGGACATTACAATTTTGTATTTTATTACAAGCGCACACTTAAACCTTTTTTATGATCTGTCAACAGCCGTGTTTTTTTTGTTTTGAAACGTAGCTAGCCAGTAGTTGCTAGCAAAGTCAAATTTCACAGGTAAAACAAATACAATAACCAGCTGGCTACACAACTCTTGATTTTATCCAGAGCCAAAAGCAACTGGCTAAGAATGTTGCCATATCTCATAGCCAGGTGGCGCTGAAAGCGATTTATTCTGTTCTCTTGACATTTGACACATTGAATGCCAAATACTTTGACAGTTGACACTTAACCTTTTACTAGGTAGGTGGGGTGCTGACAATACCCTAAGCTCTTTTTTTTCAAATATATTATACTTTGGGACTGACAAAACTCTTTGGCGGTACAGTACCTTCGAGATAACTCACCTACTTACTTAAAGGTTAACAGCTGATTACATAGGACCGAAATCAAACACACCAACTTGGTGGTAATCGGCTGGGTTTGGCTGGCGGGGAATGGGTTTTTAAAAAAAAAACACGGCTAATGTTAAAACGTCAGCTAAGATTTACATTTTTATCATGGTACCGAAATTCTGATTCGGCGGTTGCAACTTTAAGAGCGCATACTCCAATTTCCATTTTTCTGTATCTCATAGAACTTGGTCTGCATATAGTGCATCTGGCAAGCAATAGTGCGATTAGACTTGATAACTTAGACTACTTCGGGAATAGAAGCTACGGTCATAGCCCTATTCCTAATGAACTTAAAATCGGCAACCTCAACAGAACGGATGGCATCATCCCAGTTCTGGACTTCGATACACCGTATGAAACGCTGTACCCGGAGAGAGAAGGTTGGGGCAGCATTCCGCCTATACGGCAAAGACACATTGCTGTCTTCACGGATGAGTCGTTCTGGAATTTATTAAAGATAACCGGACCTAAATACGTCTTTAAGACTTCTGCCCTACTTTAGTATCTTGCAGGCAGAGGCTCTGGCGATGGAGAGAGCGGCGGAGCTGTTAGTGACGAAGCTGTTATCAGACATTTGTGGTTGATTGTGGTGTAGTGGTAGTCGTCGTCGCTTGTCACGCTGAAGGTTCACGGCTTGTATCCAGGTGTCACCGAAACATTTATTTCTCACGAAATAAAAATAAATTGATCCGTTTCAGAAGCTAATGTCAAAACCTACTGTGAAGCCATAACACTGGCAGTAGGATGGTATGGCTGAAGACACCACCCAAAGAGTTGGTTGAAACCTAACATCTGAGTTTCCTATCACTGCGTCGATCTGTCTGTCTCTCGTTCTTGTTCTTCATGTTCTCGCGCTATGTGCAAACAATATAAGGCTACTCATATCCCCTTTAGCGTGTGTAGATTATAAAAAAAAAAAATAAAAAAATGATATCACCAGTCATGCCGCGATCAGAGCACTAGAATCGTATATCTTTAAATTCGCAATTGTATTAAGTTGTCGCTCTGCGCTCAAAACCCAAAGCAGACATAACAGAATTAAACTATGTTGGGTACCAGGACACTCTGGTGTAGAAGGAAATGAACTCGTGGATGAGCTAGCCTGAAGGGGGGAGATACTGTAATGACTTGGGTTAAGCAAACGATGTCGAACATATCCTTCGTGAATGCTATGCCATTGCACATTCGCTCAATAAGGCTTTAGGGAGTTACTTCTTTCATACATTGGAAGAGGCGGGACAATCAAATTTAAAAATTTTGCAGGGATATCAAATGTTTTGGTTTAGGTACCATCAATAGATTTCAGGGAATCGCGATGGGCCCACTATGGTGCCAAGCGATTTGTGATGACTCAGCCTCATAGCCCCGTTCTAACCTAATCTAACCTCATCAGCCAGGCTGTGCCATGATCGCCATGTTACGGCTCCATGTTATGGAGTTCGCTATCGTGCCATGTTGGAAGTTTTTTTTTTTGCCAGAATTGGATGGACTTGACATCAGTGATATGCGGTTCCAACAAGATGGTGCCACATGTCACACAGCTGGTCAAACAATGAAGTTTAACAAAATAAATCGCTCCAAACTCATGTGCTATTACGCTATTTTTTCAACTAACTCCAAATGGAAGATAATCACTGCCTTTTCCTCTACACAACAGAAAAGTTCCTACGTTATCTAGAGCTCATAACTGCATAAGAAAATAAAAATAAAAACAATAAACTCCTAACTAACAGCTGCACAATGTAGAACGACCACCGGCGGCGCAAAAAAAAAAACACATATTTATATACGTGAATGGTTATGTAAATTTTTGTAAATTTTCTCTCACTTCGTCGTTATAATAAAATTAGTCGTTATATCCGAATCGTCGTTATATACGACGATCCTATATCCGACTGTAGAATAGCTTTAAAATATAGAAGAAACCAACCAACTGAAAGGAAAATGGTCGTTATAAGAGATTGGTCGTAATAAGCGAGGGCGTTATAAGCGACTTCCACTGTATTAAGTATGGAACCGAAAGTTGTATGGTTTCACTTAAAATGGTTAGCTTATATTTTATCTTTTATTGAGAAAGTAAGAACATATGTAGATACATATATTAAAAGTCACTGATATCAGAACACAGACAGACACTCTTCATTGTGTCAAAATATTTACCCATCAACAAACAAAGCCAATAATTCACACAAGATGGCCGTGACCACGAACAAGATGGACGCGCCCATCTATAATCGATTTATTTAAATTACACTTCCTGCGTTGTCGCTATTTTGCCAAAAATCTTTCAAATCAAAATAGTTATGACATATACGGACATATGTACAATATTTACAAAAGCCATAAAGTTAAGCAAAGATAGCCCAAAAATATGCCACAGGATATTCATTGATTATTATTTATATTCTTACCCTTTCTCAAAATGTCCATTCAATATGGCACAGTGGTTATGACAGTGCCTTACCAACACAATATTTGCTGTTTCACAAACTATTGATTAAGTATATTATATCCCATAGGAATGAAAGAGGGCTATAAAAGTCAAATGACAAAATGTAAAAAAATAAAATAAAAAATAAAACCAATCGATAAATCCTTGCACGCAAATAAATTCTTGACAATGTAAAATTGGAAACTAAAAAGGATTGAATTACCATGCCCAATTGGCCGTGGAAGGATGTGCCTCCCTTCGGACGTACATATAAAGGTACTAAATCGAAGTTTGTGACATATTTATTTAGGTCATAAAATGGACCGTTCCGTGTTCTTTCTCTAAGGATCTAAGATGTCTCAAAAACACAATTTGTCTGTGTATAGTGTACGTTCACGTATGTTTACGACTCATTTATCAGATTACAATGCATTGACAGTTTGCCGGCCGGATGTGTATGGCTACGAAGGTATTAAACCCTTCTGGGTGATGATTCCATGGAATGATTCTCATCCTTAAAATCCGTTAAAACGTTTTCCGAGTCCGTATAATTCAAAGAAAACTACATTATTTCCTGGAATACATTTTTGTGCGAATCCTGCTTGTGTTACACTTAAGTGTAACCAGTCTAGAGAGTCCTTAAGCTGTTTTCTAAAAATAACCATAACCCGAACGCACATAACTCTCCATAGAAGGACCACAATCTCAGCACAATTAGTTTGAAAAGAGAACTTAGACCATAAAACCATCCGAACATCTTTAGGCAAACTCAATGCGATGAGGTTGGGTGGTGTGGCAAAGAGAAGGATTCACATAAAGGCTTTCTTCCTTGAGGCGCTTTCACTCATAATGCTTTTATTATCCTTTAAGTGGGTCTCTTTGTGTGTTTCCTGGGCAATTCTGCGATGGGTGGCGGCGAAGTTTTAACGCCATTGGGGGCAAATAAAGATTACTACCAGTTGAAGTGGTGAGAGGTGATTAGATTTTTAGAAACAATAAAGTGTGTACACCTTGGTGGAGCTGCTTTCTTTTTTGAAGTTGACACGGAAACTCACACTTTCGTTAAATTTTATTCGACTGTATTGGGAATAATCTTAACGATCGAGTTAAGTCTCTTTCTGTGGGACCACTTTCCTTTATTGGCAATAAACATGAATAGATAGTAAGTTCCTACGAGGATATGCATGTAGCAATTTTTATATTAGCCTTTAGGATACGTGTTCTTATGCAACGGATAGAGGGAGGTCATTTGGAGCCGGAGGGAAATAAAATATCCTACTGTAGGTCAACCAATGGAAAAGTAAACTTTGTAACCAAGGAAAAGGATTTTGTTGGAGGCATTTTGGATATTGGCAGGAGCGGAGTAAAATTGCGGAATCACTTCGCAGCAGTCAACTTACTCAAGTCTCTTAACCGTATTGGCATCATATGGCAACGAGAGCCGATAATTTGTGTGATACTAGGCAAGGATAGGTAGCAGTGGCTGTCTAAGGCCTACAGAGGCCCATTGTGATACCACGGATCTTGGGTTGCGTATCCCCGCTACTCAGGAGAACCATTCGGAGGTTTGTATAAAGCGAGATAGGCTTCCAACGTATTTTTGTGCAAGGTCACTGAGATCGTTCAAGAGCTATACACCTAGGTGTAGTTTTCTACTACGGGAAAAAGCTGGACATGAACAGAGGAGACATGTCGGTTTCTCTTCATTTTCCTCCTCTCTCCAACTTTTACAGAAGTCATTTGAAAGGATGCCAAGCCGAGCTTGCTTTAAGGCAGTGTCCTGTAATGACACAAATAATAGTAGTTTTTTTTAGGGACAAAAGGTAGTTAGAGTAGTTTAAATCCAGTCTAGGCCAGATCTGTCTGGTGGCAAGGCAAGTAGATCCACCTTTCCATCGTACATTGGTTTTATGGACAGTGTAGCGTTTGAGTGATAGCTTGCAAGTAGCAACGGACAGACCTATATCCTCTTTTCGGATAGAATAGGTTACCGATTAAAATTAGTTTAAATTTTAATTTTTTATTTTTTTTATATCTATTTATTCATTTTGTCTTTTTTTGCTTTTTAGGACTACGGAAAGTATACTATACTCTGTTTCAATAGAGTTGTCAGTACAGGCCTTATGGGGGAGCTTTTTTTTTTAACCTCAATTCAAAAATTGCCACTGAAATAAAAATCAAAACACTGACATACACACGTTTTGTTTTTGTAATTTTCCTCAAATTCGCATTACATCCCACCATAACGAGCCGGCCGCACAATCGATGGCACACTGATTATGCGTGACCGCCATCAACCATCGTGGTGTGTATGAAAGTATGAACATCGAAGCAAAGTCGAAGCAAATCTTTACAGCTTTTTCTGTGGTTTTTGGCAAAGAACTTTGGGATTTTGTACTTTTAGAACCAATAAATTAATTTAAGTATGTATGTGAGGTTGTTGCCGCTTGGATTTTGTGTTTCCCATTCATATCGCGAACGCTTGCAATATCGTTGTTGCGTTCAAAAATCGCACCAAAAGCTCCGTTCCGTTCCTCCTCTCCGCTCCCACCTTTTTCTTCTTTTTCTCCACTCCGCTACCTTCAGAGAGCAACGCGCTTGTGGAAAGTTACTGGGCTTCACGCCCGTACTTTCGCTTTCGCACGCTATTTGAAGTTAGCAAAGCAGGTACCCCGGATTCAGAGCCAGTCGGCGAACTGGAAACTCTAAGGGATGGACCGTCCCCAACGCCCTGAAGACGCCCCATGAGAAACCGCTTTATCAATCGAAAGGCCTGAACCCAACCTAAACCCTATTGTTTGCTCGTTAAAGAAATTACATTTTGTAAGCCCCAATTCTTCAACAAACTCATGTAAAGAATAGCTTCTGATTCCCTGGGTTCTCTTTGCCCCTTGTTTCTTCTGCCCAAAGGGTTACTTCGTTAAAATCCGCGAAAGATACTTATCCTTCCGAGTCAGGTTCATTGTTGGGTGTAAAAGTTAATTAATGGTTATTGTGGGCGGGTAGAGATACGAACCAAAACAGTCACTAGTACCTCAAAACAAACAGAACTAGAACTTGCGAATATTGGAAGTGTGACTGGAAATTGCAGAGGAGGCAGCTGTCGGAACTCTGGATGTGATTCCCTTTGTTCTGGCAGCTGAATCAACTAACAATGGCAAGGCGAATTCATCATCACTAACACCACTAAACCTTTCTCGCCAAAGAGACAGTGCGTCAGGAAGTATTGGTGAAGTGCTCTCAATGAGAGCTTAACGAAGGCGAGATGGCTGAATTCGCATGCTATGGATGTGTGCGTATGTGTGTGTGAATGGCGGTCCAAAGCTCTCAGTGCGGCTACTAGCACTTCTTGGTTGACCGTCTGAGAGCTCGCAGACCACTTTCGAGAGAAATTTGAACAGAAAAAGAATTATCTTTCCCCATCACCCCAGGAGATAGCCCGTTTTGGAGAATCCGTAACCCACCTGCAGCGAAGGGATAACAGATAAGTAGAGTGTAGAAAATATAAAAAGAAGTGTAGAACATTTAAAAGAGTTTCCGTAGAACGTAGGAAAGTTAGAAGTAATCCTTTGTATCGCTCCATTAACGGCAGCAAAATAATCTGCTATTATTAACGATTCGCGACCTGTTCCATTCTGGAACTGTCTTATAACCGTAATTCGAACCGTAAGGGTAATCGGAAGCTATTCCGTTGGCCACCGATATATATGTATATATTGATTTTCAGACCTAATTTCATTTAATTTACATCGATTTTCATTTACATCTAATTCATATCTAATATTCAATATCGCTAACTTTCATATATTCGGTGTAACCATCTTCATTTCTTGGTCTTGAGCTGGTTTTTTTCATCTACCTCGGTAGATTTTTTCCAACTCCACCCTAACTTTAAATTCTTACTTTGTGTGTAATTTATTCGCCTTAATTCCTTGACTTTAATAAATCGACCAAGTCTTTTATAACGTGGTCCAAAAAAAAATTACTTCAACTCGTCTTTGCATTTTTTTTTATTCGAATTTCAGAATCACCGGTGGTTTTTCATACCTACTTCGTAAAAGGTTTCCCAATCCCTTTAATCAAAAATTGGGTGGCGCCCTTAAAACTAATTTTATTTCGTATTCATTGTGAATACGCCACACCATTCCCGTACCCATCCCAGCTGAGCAGCCGGAAAATTGCAGCGAATTCCCCGCTGCAGTGAATAATTTATTCCCCCAGGCACAACAACTGAACTGACGTTTACGCACACGCGGTGCATCGATTTTCGTCTTCGGTTTTGTTTTGGTTCGCGATAATAATTATTATAATAAGAATATTATATAATTATTATAAATTCGATTTCGAATCGGTGGTGCCGGGATAGTAATAATTATTCAACATCGTTTTGCAGCTTAATTGCATCCACGACAGATTGCATTCATTTCAAAAATTTAAAAAAAGTTGTCAGCATACAAACGGCCGCGGCAGTTAGAGTGAGAAACATAAGATGATAAGTCATTGATGAAAAATGAGGAAGAGAAGAGGTACAAGGTGACTGCCCTCGGGTACACCAGATAAATAAATGATTTCCTTAGACAGATCAACACCAATTTTGACAAACTTTCTTCGATTAATGAGATAACTGCTAAGCCATTTCAACGGTTTCAACTGAAAGCCAAGAATCTGCAACTTCTTTATAATGACATTGTGTTGAACACGGTCAAATGCTTTAGAAAAGTCGGGATAAATCGAGTCAACTTGAAGACGACTTTCCGTGGATTGTAGACAATAATTTGTAAATATAACCAAGTTGGTGGAAGCTGACCTACTACTCACAAATCCATGTTGACACTCGGATATATGGTTGTAAACCTCAGCGTACATTTTTTCTTTATAATAGCTATTGGTCTATAGAGCACCTTGATCCAGATTTATGGATTGGAGTGATGAAAGAATACTTATAACAATCTTAAAACTTATCTTCAGCCAATGGCATATTAAATACGACGGTGCAGGGTTTGATTAGCTAAATTTACATATTTTGAGAAAAAGAGGCGAAAGATTATCAGGAGCAAGGCTTACACTAGAATCGAGTGAGCACACCATCCTCAGTCAACAGTCCTAAATGTGTATTTGTATCTGTATTCTACAGATTTGATGAGATCTCTGAAGGACGGACCCAACAAAAATATTAAATACTCGTGAATGTCAAACTAAAACACCGCCAAAGGATATTTTACTTAAAAAATGTCTTCTGTGTTAGTCACGAGCATCCATCAGATGTCAGAAACACGTTTTTTTTTTTTGTAGGAAAGAGTGAATAAAATGGAAACGAAATTTCGTATGTGTACAGTAGACATACAGAAAGCTATAAAAATGATGTCGAAAATACCATTAACACGAGCGCTGACACTTAATTAAAAGTAAACAGAGAATTTCGTTAAGTTTACTTAGCTTAGCTCATCTGTTGGCTCCATACTGACGGACCAGATTGGGTAAACAAATAAATAAAAATGACTAAACAAACGAGCACGCAATTGGGGATTGAACAAATAACTAAAATCGGAGTAGGTAGAGGAACCTGGGGACACTTGATCCCCCATTTTTAATTTGTCAAATATCTCAAAAAGTAAAACATTCATTGCCTTTTTATTTTAAAGATATTATAGACAATAGGTCTGTTCCCGTACCTGTCCAAAACAGCCGAGGATTTTTCCCATACGAAGATTTTTCGTAGTTTTTGACAGCAGAGAGCGCTAGCAAGAGAGTAAGCAATTTTCCCATGCTGCTGAATTTTGCCCAAGGAATTTCTTTGGGCTTATTTGGACAGCATTAAGCCAACTGTCCAATCTGTCAAATGTCATACATTTTCCATTTTTTGTTGTTCAATCCGTTCCCGTACTTTTGCTCTCTCTGACAGATGTTTACCCCCACTCCTTGAAATTTGAAAATCCAAAATTTAATTAAGAAAGTATGTAAGATATTTTTTGAAGTTTTTCTAAAATTATCCAAACTAACAAATAATAAATAATAAGTGTCCCCTATTTAGGGAGACTTTGTCAGGGCTAATGGTAGACTTAATTATGAGAGGATACAGGTCGATATAGCACAGAATGCAGTTTCCAGTTCATCGCGCTCGCCTGACGTCATTTTGTTTACTCGTTTCTTCCCCTTGGTAGCAACCACTCTTTGGTTTATGGACTGCAGTTAGCCTATGTAGTCTTGTCAATGTTACATGTAGATTCTGCCCCAAATTAAATTGTTTTCATCATAAAGCGTAAATTTTCGAAAAACTGAGAAATATTGTGTTTATTGAACCACAATATCTCGGGAACAAGTCTCCCCCACATTATAGGGATCAAATCTCCCTTGGGGTCATAATTTTCTATTGAACATTTTCTAATACGTATCGATATTTTTTTTTAAAAACAAACCTCCGAAGACTTACTTAGATGAACCTGTTTTCGATTATTCTTAGAGATAACTCGTATTAATTATATCAATACCTATGTTTAAAAAAAACAGTTAAAACACTTATGATAAAACAATTTGATAACTAATAAAAAATTAAGTTTAAAAAACTAAAACCCGGCTACGGGTAAAACCAACTAAAAAGTACGAACCAAGATGAAACGAAACAATGATTTTCAGAGTACAGCTGTAGTCGCATGCCGCTTTGTCCAACGAATACGTAATTATATGAATACGTTGTTGCAACGGCATGTGACCACGGCTATACTCTGAAAATCATTGTTTCGTTTCATCTTGATTCGTACTTTTACCCGAAGTCGGGTTTTAGTTTTTTAAACTTAATTTTTTATTTGCAACTTTTTAGTTTCAAAAAATATGTAGTATATGTATAAGTAAACAATGTCGTGTTCTACTTGTCATTTGATACCCATATTAGGGATGGGGTAAAGATAACGGAAATCCACCATCTTGGGGGGCGTCCGCCATATTAAATTTTGAATGCGTCACATCGTATTGTATTCTACTCGCCAAGCCCTTTCATTTGATACCCATATTAACCCTAATCCTAATCCTGTGACTTTGAGTCACATTCGAAATTATTTCGGTTGTATTTCTGTTAATAACGTCGGTAATTTACTTTTGGGCTTGTGTACTCTACTTTTAAACAGTTCTTAATAAAACGCGCTAATTTAAACGAATTTTTAGTTCTTGGTTTATATTGTTTTTTACCATTCTAAAAATACTAACGTTACCTACCACGTTGTGATTACAGAGACATAGTAATTTTTAATGTAGCCAGAATTTCAAAACATAGCACGCGTTTTCAAAATGTGGCTGTACGTGTATTTGGTTTCCTAAACGACATGTTCCATAGTAACTACGTAGGGAGTGAGGGTCAAAAAAACGAAAATCAAATAGACGGCCAGTAATGCAAAATTATAATTTGGTGGATATTTGCGAGGTAGCTTTCAAATTGCTCTAAAAATAAATAAAGACTGACCACAGAAATGATTATGTAAAGTATGTATCTTCTTTCTTTAGGTAGCACTACAGTTCGGGTTGATCCAGGGCCTACTTCTCGCAACCATTTGTGTGCGCGTGTTTTATTTTTGCACGAATGGAAGGGATCTACACTACAGTTTTTTGCCGACTCCGAACGGCGAGTTGAGAAGCTCCTCATGACAAATGATACTCTTTAAATGCTAACGAGTATCAGACATTCGAAAGAGGTAGAAGTCAAACGCACTTACCACTACACCGCGGTGTGAAGTATAGTCTTTACTATCCGGGTATTGATTCTTGGGTAAACACTAAACACGCCAAGATGCCCGAAGTCACAGGCACAGACATTTGCAGATACTGCAATGATATAGGTATAACAGAGGATTTCGCGCATATGCTATGCAAATGTCAGAGCCCAGCAGGCTGTCGTAGGAACCCTTTAAGGAGATACTTCTTTAGTGGTCTAGAAGAGGTAGGCCTTATCAACTATAGACTCGTTCTAAAATTTTGCAAGGTAATGAAATGCTGGAAATCCATCCTGGTATGGAGTTAAAACTAAGCCACACAACTGTTGAAGCTACCCCGCAAGGTTAGGTTGAGTGGTCGCGATGGACTTAGATGCCTAGTAGTTTGTAATTGCTCTACCTAAATGCATGAGGTCAATGGAAAATATTCGCCGCAAACTGTTCTTAAAGGGTTGGTGTAGGATATGGTTGCATCCAGCATTCAACGAAGAAGTCAACGATATCTTAGGAGAGCAAATACACACATTGTGAAATCATTTCTGACCATTGCAACAACATCAGCAAATAGTTATACCACTACGCCGCGCCGCCGCGCCGTCACCATCGAGATCGACAGCATATAATATTCGTAGTCGTGCCACATGTGTCCATTAAAAACAAGGGCGTGCGAATAAACAGAGTTCTTCGGAGTGTGTCTAAATGTATGCAATGCGCACTATCAGAAAATGTTAGTTTGTCGAAAATGTATAAATAAGTGATTAAATGTTTAATAAAGTTCCTGTTTTCTATTTATTTGTGTGTACCAAAATTTTTTTTATATTAGCATTCTTAAACATTACACATTTGACTGAGAGTCACAACGCGGTAGTTTGTGTAAAAAATATAACCTGGTACAGTTAGGGTTAAGGATGTAGTAAAGATAACAGAAATCCGCCATCTTGTGGGCGTCCGGCATATTGAATTTAGAATTACGTCATATCGTATTGTAAACTACTCGCCAAGCCCATTCATTTGATACCACTATCAATGCGGTTGTAAAGACAAGTCGGGTAAAAAAAAGAGGTAGTCCGCCATTTTGCTTAGTGCGCCCGCCATATTGAATTTTTCTGCGACGTCACATAGCCTAAGACACTCTCCGGATAAAGACAAATCTAACGACACCTTATTTGTTGAAATCGGTTCCATAGTTTATACTGTACGAGGTGACATCCTTACATACAAACAAACAAACAAACAAACCCAGCCTGTTAAAATCATAACCCTTCCTCTGCGTAGTCGGGTAAAAAGGAAAAACACGTCACCAAAATACTGCTATCTGCGCGCGAGTTGTAAATTAATATTTGTCCTTTCCAACCAACGGTAAATAGTGTGTTGCCAGTGCGCAGTAAAAAAAAAAATGCCCACATCAATATAATAGCCAGTGATCAAATCTCCCAAGGGATCAAGTGTCCCCAGGTTCCTCTACCGTTTCAATAAAAAGTGAGAATTCATTATGTGACAGCTAGAAAAATAAGCATAAATTCATGACTAAACCATTTATTATTCTAAATTCTCAAAGTTTTTGAAAATCTCTGCCTGTCACTCAAATGTAGTTTTATCCTTCCTTCGCAGTGCACAAAACTTCCCCGCAATAATTATAACGTCTGATGATGACGTCGACAGACTAAAAACTTTAAAAAATTATTTCTCCCATCACACTCCAGCATTATGACAGGCAAATGACAGCAGTCATTAAAACAAAACGTCGTCCAACACTCCCGCATGGCATTCCAAGGACTGTCCCTGTCACTGACAAAGAATTCCTCCTGAAACTATGTTTAGAAAAAAGAAGGATGAAATGTATGCAACGGCAACACGAACGTCGAGCGGAATTTGTTTTGCATTAATTTTTTTATTTTATTTTATTTTTAATGAGTACGCAAGGATCTGTTAAGCTGTTGAATAACAATCACCTCTCCTTGAGCTGTATCACGAATTCATATCGTTATTCGTGACCATGGTGGCGAGAAGACGGGTTTTGTTCTGGAATCCGGTTGGAATGTGAGAGTTTAAGGACACTGTCCAGGAGATTGTATGAATAATGAGATTGAAAACCGACTTGAATGGTGAAATAGAAAAACTTTCTATGGTTTCCTTGGAAAAGTCAGTAAAGGATTATTTTGTTGGGTTTATCCTTTTTATAGTGCTTTTTAACCATATGGGGATGGAAAAATAAAAACTCTATTCTTATCTTAATGTCATTGTGAAAGGACTTTGTAGAGTCCCAGTTCTTCGATGGGAAATCTTTGCATGACAATATTGTTTTTTTTGCATGTACATATTTGTCTTTCAGAAATGCTTCGAATACAATCAGTGCTTCACTAGGTCCTTTAACATTCCTTGTGCTTCATAGGTTATGTATTACTTGACATTACCTCTTTCAACCAACTCTAATTATGCCAGCTATTTGCAAGGTTGAGATCCTGTTTCTAAGGGTAACTTGAATCCTTCTCATTTGAAGGAAATATAAATAGAAGATAAACCTACGCAGATGATAATTATGTATGTGTAGAAGTTGATCCCACTCTGCCTTACAGCAGAATCAGCGACGCAATGAGGAAGTGGCATCTACATACAGTCGACTCCGCTTATCTAAACTACGCTTTACTAAAAAAATCGGTTAATTGAAACACCGAATTTAGCAACGAGCATTTTTTTATAATTTTCATATGAATGGCTCCGCTTGACTGAAGCCCGCTGAGTTTACCACGATATACTTACTTACTTAGTTGGCGCTACAGCTCTAGGTGAACCTGGGCCTGCTTCTCGCAACCATTTGTGTGTGCGTGTTATATTTTTGCACGAATGGAAAGGACCTACAGTTTTTTGCCGACTCCGAACGGCGAGTTGAGAAGCTCAATCGTGACAAATGATACTCTTTGATGCTTGTCAGACATTCGAAAGAGGTGGGCACTGTGAAAAACTTTTAGGTGTTTGCGGCGGGATTCGAACCCAAGACCGCTGGCTCAGTAGTCCGACGCACTAACCACTTGCGCTACGGTGCCCACATATCACGATACCACGATATCTCGAAAAATAAAATCTCGAAAACAAAAATCTCGAACAAAAAATCTCGAATTGGTATTAATTCTAGATTTATTTATATAGAAAAGTGTTTGATTCACTGTTCATGCATGCAAATGAGTTTACTCAATACAAACAGGTCTTCTAAAATCTGATCGACGTGGACATGGTTTTGCAAAAAATTTATATAAACTAATAAATTTACCTTTCTTTGTGTCATGTACTGAACAAGCACAACTAAGCTTACCAAGCGCAAAATAAAGTTGACGCTAAAAGTTTTGGGGGGAAGTCCCCAAATTGAAAGAAAAGTGTTGTATGGGATATTTAAGGGGTTTTGCCTACAATCTGAGTTTCAAATATTTGTATAATATCAATGCATTTATAATGTGCATACATGTTTTGAGTAAATAAATGAGTTATTTTAGTATTTATAGATAAACACATTTACCCAATGTAATGTGCAGAATTATTCCTTGTATAAAGTAATGACAGTCACAGTACTACAGTAAATTTGGAAAAAACACAGTTTTTTTGTTGCAAAAAATTTGTTAAATTCTTATTATTTTCCAAAAAGTTACAGAATTTACATTTTGGACCCGTTTTAATTACTTTTGCTGTAAAATGAAGAGATTTTAAAAATCTAATTTTTTCGAGATTTTTTTCGAGATAAAGTCTTCAGAGGTATTTGTATTCTCTAGATTTTGTCCATTCGAGATTTTTGCTTTCGAGATTTATCAAATAAATTTTTGAGATTTTTTTCGTTCGAGATTTTAGTCGTTCGGGATTACGTGGTGATCCCAAGCCAGCTCAACTGAAAAACCCGGTAAACTGAAAAAATTATTACGTCCGAAATTCATTATAATATATAAAAATCTCGTGTCACGGTGTTTTTGGTCGCACTCCTTCGAAACGGCTCGACCGATTTATATAAAATCTTTTGTGTATATTTGGTAGGTATCAAAATAGGTCCTTAATTATATTTCATCCCACTAGGTGGCGCTGCAGTCAAGTTATTAACAACTTCTATATTTATGGACCAAAAAGGCTTATATTCACAATATAGTATATATGTTGGTTCAGTGACAGACAGACATACAGACAGATAGACAGACAGACATACAGACAGGCAGATAGATAGACAGACAGACAGACAGACAGGCAGACAGACATACATACAGACAGATAGATAGACATACATTCAGACAGACAGACAAACAGACAGACAGATAGATAGATAGACCGACATACAAACAGAAAGACAAACAGACAGACAGATAGATGTGGTCGCGGTACACATACACAGCGACCTTAGGCGTCTAGAACGGCAACACAGAGCGAATAGTAGTAATAATACTACGGAATAGAGTGAGCTAATGCTCTAACCCGACGCCCGCGAAGTAATGCATTACGGCGGTCCCGCGGGGGACATAAATCGGCCAGCTCGTATGGAGGTGGTTTTAGCCGGTAAGAATCCGGCACTACCAATGGCCGTCGGACCGTTGGTGCCTATGCAAGGTTTCCACCCACCATCGCAAAAAAAAAAAAAAAAAACAGACAGATAGATAGATAGACGGATAGACATACATATAGGCAGACAGAGAGACGGACAGATAGACCGGCAGACAGACAGACAAACAAACAGACAGAACGCAACGTGCTAGCAAGTGTTAGAATGAGATAAGCTGGGTTTCCATAGATACATTTCTACACTAGGTCTCCTCCTTATGTGGTGCTTCGTAGTGTCCCCACTGCCCAGCTCATTTAGGCAGACGATCACGCAGTGAAAGTGTGTAGGCCTAGCCATGCATGTATGCGTTTACGCATCTGCGTGTGCTACTTGGAGGGGGCTCAGATGGCATATAGTCCAAGCGCGCTCATACATACATGATAGCTATGAACAATGGACTATGTGGAATACCGGGGCTTCGTTGGGCAGACTCCGAATGTGCATGGTCCCGACTTTTTACACAAGTTGTGCTCACCATCCTAAGCTTTGTATGTACATTATAGGAGTGAGAGAGCAAGAGGGAGGAATAAAGTAAACAAAGCAGAACGAGGAAGATGGAGCAAGATGTAGCATCATAGCGATGTGTGTTGTTGATCGTCGTGTTAGTAATTTTGTGGGATTTTGGCTTTTCGGGATCTTGCGTTTGATCTTGTCTTTCTCTTCATCATTATGTGAATCTTACGTCTCACTTTAAAGATTTTATTATATGTGACTTGTGGGGTGGCATCCTCGACACGAAGGCAATTTTCCAGTCAAATGTCGATGTACATATGTATTAAAAGCCGGCCACGAAGAAGAAGTACTACGACATTCACGTTCACCACAGATTAAATCGTGTAAATTATAACTTTTGAATTAACTAAATATCGTTTTAAATAAACCTTAACATTCCACAGTCTCAAGTATGAAATACAATCCATAGCCTTGTAACCATCCACATGGGCATAAGCTGTCACTTTAAATCACAAATATGGCGTCTTTCTATAGTTTTTATCGTTTTGTTGGTCTACTAATACAGTGTGCAGTGAAAAAGCTTGTACCACGATAGGTTCTTACTACCTTTACTCATTTAGATACGATACTGAATTGACGTATACTTTTTTGAAACTTCATGAAGTGTTTTTCAGTAGGGGTGATCCAGGTTGGGGGTTGTGCGTGAGGTTAACTACCTAACCACGTAAAAAAAAAAAAGAGTTCCGAAACAACCAAAAGCCTCGGAAAAGGACGGATCTACTGTTGACAACCACGCTAAACGAAATAAGGACAACGACGTTCGGATATGTACCTGGAATGTTCGTTCAATGAACGGCGACGGTGCATCCGAACAACTGGCAGAGGCCCTAAACTGCTACAAGGCAGATATAACCGCCATCCAGGAAGTGCGATGGAATGGGCCAGGCAGAAAAAGGATGGAAAACTGTGATATCTACTACGGTGACTGCTATACAGAAAATAAACAGCGCTTATTCGGATGCGGATTTGTCATACGCGGCAGACTTAGGCAAGAAGTCTTGAGCTTTCGGCACGTGAGCGAGCGTCTTATGACAATCCGTGTCAAGGCAAAATTCGCCAACATAAGCCTTATATGTGCTCACGCCCCCACAGAAGAAAAAGACGACGCTACCAAAGATAGTTTCTACGAGCTCCTCGACCAAACATACGAGCAATGCCCTAGACATGACGTTAAAATCGTACTGGGCGACTTTAACGCCAAGATAGGAAGAGAGGACATCTTTGGTAGGACGGTTGGAAGGCACAGCCTACACGACACCACGTCCGAAAACGGACTAAGGCTGATTGACTTTGCTGCGGGGCGAAGTGTCAGTATAGCAAGCACACAGTTTCCACATCTCAATATCCATAAGGGGACCTGGCGGTCTCCGGATCGAATAACCGTCAACCAAATCGACCACATTGCGATCGACACCAGACATGCCTCCAGTATTATGGATGTCCGAACCTTCCGGGCGGCCAACATTGGCTCGGACCACTACCTTGTTGTAGCCAAGGTACGAATGCGGATATCCACAGCGCCACAACAACGAAATACTGTGAGAAAGTACAATGTCGAAACGCTACAATCGCAAGACACCGCCAGAGCCTACAGAGAACGCATATCCCGATCTCTTGCTACGAGTCCTACCGCAGCAACAGCTAGTACAGAAGACCAGTGGCAACACTGCCAGCAAGCCATCATAAGTGCCGCGAATGATGTGCTGGGTTTCACACGACCACCACCACGAAACCCCTGGTTTGATGAAGAGTGCAGACTAGCTAACGCGGAAAAACAACAAGCGTATAAAGCGGCGCTGCAAAGAAGGACTAGATCTGCTCGCATGCTCTACGAGCAAAAGAGACGGGAAGAACATCGGCTTCTTAGAAGGAAAAAGAAAGAGCACGAGAAGCGTGCGCTCGAGGATATTGAGAGATGCTACTCCAGGAACAATGTACGGAAGTTTTACCAGAGGGTAAAAAGAATGTGCCAGCAAAACAAATCCCGTACAGAAACCTGTAGAGACGCGGATGGAAACATCGTAGTAGAAACACAGTCGGTGCTGAGAATTTGGAAAGACTACTTCTGCAGACTGTACAATGGCGATGACGACCAAAATTCCGCTGTCAGGCAGAATGAACCATTCAACTTAGATGATGATAGCCAAAACTCCCATCCACCTGATCAAAACGAAGTGCGGATAGCAATATCCAAGCTTAAGTCCAACAAGGCTGCTGGACCTGACGGTTTACCCGCAGAGTTATTTAAAGCAGCTGGAGATGACTTGGTAGTGAGCATACACCAACTCATCTCTAAGATTTGGTCAGATGAAAGTATGCCAGATGAATGGAATCTCAGCATCGTTTGCCCGGTTCATAAGAAAGGCGACCCTCTCAACTGCTCCAATTACAGAGGCATCAGTCTCCTGAACATCGCCTACAAGATCCTATCTGCCATATTGTGTGAACGCTTGAAGCCTTTCGTCAACAACCTGATTGGCCCCTATCAGTGCGGTTTCAGGCCAGGAAAGTCCACCATAGACCAAATTTTCACACTCAGGCAGATCCTGGAAAAAACCCAAGAAGTCCAAATCGATACCCACCACCTGTTCATCGATTTCAAGGCCGCCTATGACAGCATCTGGAGGGATGAACTGTATAGAGCCATGTCTAGTTTTGACATCCCTGCCAAACTCATCCGTCTGTGCAGGATGACGATGGAGAAAGCTCGCTGCTCCATCAAGGTCGGTAATGACCTCACCGAGACCTTCGATGTCAAAAAAGGATTCAGACAAGGTGATGCGCTGTCATGCGACTTCTTCAACATCATACTTGAAAGAATTGTTCGAAACTCACAAGCCAACACACAAGGAACGATCTTTCAAAAGTCCGTTCAACTACTTGCATACGCCGACGATATTGACATCATTGGTAGAACACAGCGAGCTGTCACCGGCGCGTTTGCGAGTATAGAAATGGAAGCGGCCAAAATGGGTTTAGCGGTAAACGAGGGCAAAACTAAGTATATGCTGTCAACAAAAAGGGACAACCAACATCGACGAATTGGACAGAACGTCACAATAGACAGCTACAACTTTGAGGTAGTAAAGGACTTTGTCTACCTCGGCTCTGCCATAACATCAAAAAATGACATCTCGTCGGAAATCAAACGAAGGATTACTCTTGCCAACCGCTGTTTCTTTGGGCTAAGAAGGCAACTGAGCAGTAAAGTCCTTTCCCGATCGACTAAGGAGACTCTATATAAGACCCTTATCATCCCAGTCTTGCTATATGGAGCTGAAGCATGGACTTTATCGAATGCGGATGAAGATCTCCTTGGTCGCTTTGAGAGAAAAATCCTTCGTAGGATATTCGGTCCCGTTTGCGTTGACGGGTCTTGGAGGAGAAGATTCAACGACGAACTGTACGAGCTGTACAGCGACATCAGCCTGGTCAAAAAACTGCACATTGGGCGTTTAAGATGGCTAGGACATGTAGAGCGCATGGACATCAGCGCTCCGGCTCGGAGAATATTCAACTCTAACCCGGAGGGTCAGCGCAGCAGAGGACGACCTCGCCTAAGGTGGCGCGACCAAGTAGAACAAGACCTCAACCAACTTGGAGTGCGCAACTGGAAGCGGTTAGCTAAGGACCGGGCTAACTGGAAGAGGTTGTTGGTTGAGGCCTTGGTCCACCCTGGACTGTAGCGCCACCTAAGTAAGTAAGTAAGTGATCATTTTTTTACAAGAGATTCGTCGGCTCCTAATGTAGTTTTTATCCTTCCAGGTGTCAAAATATTGAGTATAGTCTGCGTATCATGCAGTTTCAGACTGTATAAAAATTAATAAAAGGTATGATATGACCAAAGTTCGAGCTCGGATGTTGGAACTCAACGTTTGTTCACCAGAGAATAGGGTCGCCGCACAGTGGGACGAAACGGTAGTTTTACTGGACATGGCATTTTTACTCAGTTATTTCCAATAAAAAATTTCACCATGGACCATATTTTATGTATTTTTTCACGAATGGTGAAGTCTGTTTGGCTGTAGGAGTAACGCAAAAGAAGCTACAGCCCACAGAATATCAGCCTTCGATTTTATTTAGTTTTATATAATGTTTCGTACGCATTGTAATAATTTTAAACTGTAATAAGCACTAATCAATTTTCTTTGAAACAAGCCTACTTTGGTTGCTCTAAGTTTAATACACTAGAAATTATGATTGAATAACTGTTGGTACCTCTTTCTCCAAAGAAACTTTTTTAAACACCCTGTAGCTCAGTGGGTGATCAAGATGGGCCCCCCTCTCCCATACAATTTTTTCATAGCATGAACCAATAAATCAGATCCCAAAATATCTGTATCCCAAACCGGACCACCCTATATACAGGCATATGGCATATGGTTGAATTTTACGATGGGAGGCGATTGTTCAAACATGAATAGCGGGCGGAGTAGAACCAAGTAGGATATAATTCTTTCGCATATCTTTCACTACATACCTAAGGTTAATATCTGTGAAGTCCGTTTTCCGGAACAACTCGGAACTTTGTTTGTACGGGTTGAATTTCCCGAAAATACTGTCAAAAAAGACGTTAGTTCAAACAAAAAATTACATGCCTTGGCTACTTAATAACATAGAATGTTTCTATTTCTTGACATTATTTACTACTAAACTATGTAAAATGACAATATTTAAAAAAAAAGACTCAAACATTCTTCCCGACTTGAATATATTGCGATAAACGAAACCCAATTTATCACGAATTTTCGTTAAAATGGCAGATTTTTATACTCGCTTTTGAGGTTGTTTATTGAAAAATATGTTGAAAAACGAGACCGTGGGTGCCAAAATTTAATTGACATGTCCACCAGTGTCTATATAACAGCTATATATACTTTGGAAAGCCGTACTAGATACATGCAATTTCGATCCATGTCGCGATTTTTAAACTATTCGTCCCACTGTGCGCCGTCACCGTCACTATGCGTAGGCTATACGCCGCACTGTTAAAAGGTTTGGGCAAGAGTTCACTTTACAGGACAATAAGCCACCAACTTAGGCAAATCGCGAATTGGTGAATATTGCAGCTGCAGCGGCCAGTATTTCCGATGAGTCAACATTGTCACAATAATTGGGACTTTCTCAACTTGGAGAATTTTGTGTAGAGATTTGGGCCTACTTTCTTACAAAGTCGTATTGACTCAAGAGCTGCAGCCAAATGATCAAAGATTGCGTCAGGAGTTTGCTTATTGTGTCTTTGATCAATTAGAAGATGATACTGATTTCGGCCAAAAAATCATCTTCTCAGGCGAAACGCATTTTTAGATTAATGGCTCTGTTAACAATCAAATTGCCGTTATTGGTGCGAGAACAACCCACAAGCCACAAGTAGTATTACATGAAATGCTAGGAGTGGTTTATGGCATGCCGGCGTCATCCTTTATAAAAAGCATTCCATCGCATAAGACCTACAAATGTGTAAGCATCTTAAAATAAATCGAATTCAATCCACAAACAATCATACGACCGTCAACGAAAATTGACATAAAGAACTTCGCCAGTAAAACGCTCAACCGATACGATGTCATCTGAAAACATTGACATAATGCCGAGACACTGCCTTTGATTCGAATCTGTCGCTAGACTGGGCGATTAATTTAAGTACATACAATTAATTTTAATTATTTAACTATCTAACTAGTTTGAATTATACTCTTAGTGTAGTCAATGCCTAGAGATAGAGATACTCGTACGACATTATCACTCAATTATTTCCAATGTATAGAATAACCTAATTTCGCATTGAAATCTTTCCAAAGCTTAATTAGATCTCGAGTCGTCCTTCATAATTCTTCTTACAAAATATTCTCTTACACATCACCATGTTCCAGATAATAATTATTACTTATTTGTTTCTAGTTTGTTGGAGTATCTGAAGAGGATTCATATATCCATTTCGGACACTACACGCTTATTAAGTTATGGGAAATTTGATTTATTACTCGGCGATGGGTTTTGTTAAATCAATATCCATGTACAAATGTAGGCCAACATACAATTAGAGTATAAGAGTGTTAGTCAGAAGAAAATAGGATTATTTTGTATTTTCTTCGAGGGTTTCTTTGGTGAAATTGCCAAAAAGTTCCATCATCTCAACATCTTTTAAGGACTTTTTTTTTGATTTATATACTGAAATAGAAAGTATCGCAATCTTTTATTTCTTAACAAACTGCTCTGCAGGATTGTTATGTTAAGCAGCTGAGCCTAACTCAGCCTAGTATAAACAGTTTATAACAATTTATGCAAAAATGTCCTTAAAATAAAAGAATGATATTTTTTGTTACAATTTTCGGACCGTATGGTTCAACATTAGTTGATCAGCAAGCAGGGTCGTGCGGTGTCACTTTCTGAGGATCCCTATGAAATGTCCGTTCCCTGTAGGTGAGACCACTCAAATGCCGGCAATGGAAATCATCTTTTGTATGAACAATCAAGCCGCACTTAAAGCATCAGACTCCAACTTCATGAATTCAAAATGTGTAAAAGACTGCTGCGGTCTTGCCAAGCTGGATACCCAGATAAACTGGAGTAGAAGGGCAATACGTACATGGACTAAATATTAACTCCAAGACAGATCTCACCATTCTTCAACTATGATAGCTATCTTATAGAACGATGCCTACGGCCCGTAATTTAAGCCAAATCCAGGCGCCCGTTGGTATAAAATCCATATACTGCTTCTTAAGAAAACACGGCTTAAAGATTAGGCACTTTCACAGACGACTATAACAGAACTTGAATGGATAAAGATGAAATAGAATCTGAAACACACCTTCTACGCAGCTATTGCCCAACTCTCCAAGAACGGCATCTATTCTTCATGAGCGTACGGTTCATTGGCTGCTAATAGCTTTAAGCAGTTCCATTAAGAGATAAGTTTCATAAGTTCCGTTTTCTAACTTGTTCATTGAGGGTTATCAGTATCACACTGAAACGGCTCTTGCTGCAGTCCAAATTCCCGAATGTGAAACTAAAAATTTTATTCCAGTAAACCAAAATCTGAGAAAAATATATTTAACATATTGAACACAGTAACAATCTTCAAAAAAGTTACAATTGACAAAAAACATTTAAGACACAACCAAAGTCAAAGCAATATAAGTTCATATTGAACCCAATTCCATTTAAAAATGAAATCAAAATTATATAAAATAAAAAACTTGATTACATATTTCTGGATTTCGTTTACGGGATTTTGGGATTTCGGTTTTCGGGATGTTTATATTCTGAATTTCTTTGTAATTCGATTTGGAGCGATGACGCCTTCAATAGCCGTGTTTTTTTGAAACGTAGCTAGCCAGTAGTTGCTAGCAAAGTCAAATTTCACACGCAAAACAAATACAAATACGACAACCTAGCTGGCTACAACTCTTGATTTTATCCGCAGCCAAAAGCAGCTGGCTAGGAATGTTGCGATATCTCATGGCAAGGTGGCGCTTAAAGCGATTTGTAGAACATTTGACAGACTGCCGCGTACGAAAATTATATAATTTCAATTACTAAATTATGTTTCACAGAAATAATCCACTATATTATGATTTCATATCACTTTATGTAAATTATCCATTGAATAAATTACCGAAATTAATTGTTTTCACAACAAATAACAAAAAATCGATTTGGTTGAATGCCGAATACTTTGACAGTTCACACTTAACAGCTGATCGAAATCACACACATATGACCGAAATTACACACACCAACTTGGAGGTAAGTCAGCTGGGTTCGGCTCGCTGGGAATCGTTTTAATGAACGACTGGCTAGCTACGTTTCAAAAAAACACGCCTAATGTTAACAAGCGTTCAGAGGCGTATCTCGGCTGGGGCAAGTAGGGCACGTGCCCCGGCGCGGCGGCGCGCAAAATCATAATAAACCACAATACAGTGCCACCAAGTTTATCTATTAAAATTGGAACTAATGCAATCAAACCGCTGAAAAAAGAAGTGAGGCCCAGGCCAGACTTCTTCATAATTGCACGAAGCGGGGCATCATATTCACGTGCGTCCTTTCGTCTCGTCGGGAATTTTTGCCAGTTTTTCTAAATCAGCGCGGTTGAGCAGGGTTGTAGACGTATAATAGTTGGCGTATTATACACACTTTTTTACGTGCATAAAAGTATGTATTATACATCTGAAAAATATTGCTGGTGTATAAAAGCAAGTAATAGGTATAAAATTGAAAAAAATGTAGAAAAGTCATACATAATTGTATACACTTTTCGATACTTTTTTACACTTTTATACACTTTTATACACTTTAATACACTTTAATACACTTTTATACACTTTAATACACTTTTATACACTTTAATACACTTTTATACCCTTTTTTACGGTAAAATGTATAAAAAAAACCAAAAAGTGTGTCATTTAGCAGCCCTAGTTGTGAGGCGATAGGTCTCGTGTTTGGAATTCATTGGACAGCTCTCGCTAAACTCTCTCTTGCTCTCAGCCCGCTAAAACGCGACATTATGAATCAAACATTAATAAGTAAATTAAATCGTCTTTTTGGATACCCTGTAAGTATCAAGATACTCCATTCGACGAACGACGAACGAACTATCTTACACTGATTTAAATTAACCCTCAACCGACCCTCCATTTTTTTTCCTTATCCAGATTAGTATCAAAAATGACACTGCAGCTAAAATCTCAGTTCCAAAGACACGCAAACAACAAAATCAGAAAATCTAATGATGCAGTTTTGCTTGCGCGCCGTTCCTTTGTTATTCTTAAGCAGAACGATGTTCGAATAGACATTGTTAATAATAAAAAGAAAAAAAAAATAATTTACGATAGTCGAAAATCGATTATTTGAATAGAAAAAATTTAAAAAAATCGAAATGAAGAAAAACCGAAAATTAAACGTGCTGACAAACACATAAAAATGCATTTGGCTTATGCTATCAGACAAAACATTTTTTTTACATTAGTACTGGAATTAAGCGTAGGGTCTTTTTTGATACTATGGGGCCTTTAATGTATAGAAAAACACTTTTGGTCCAGAATTTCGGCCCCGTCCATAGGAGTCATCTACCGAAAGTGAAAAACGATGTATTTCGACGACAAAATAAAAGTCACAAAAGCACGGGTCTAAAGCTCTGCGAGCAAAAAAGTTATTCAACATTTTTTCACGAAATAGTATCAAAATTGATACTAGGTCTGTTGAGGGTTAAGTTCAACCAAAAGCTTGAATTTTATGGAATGAAAGCCGCTGTGATTGATAGAGAGCAGAAGATATGTAACAACGAATTGCACGGGTTTCCATGACCTAAACGGTTTGCTTTTTCTTACAGCTTACAGATGGGCTGAAAAGTAATCGGCTTAGGCAAGAGATGGCGATACCAGTATCAAAGCAATATTGGATTTTGTACATATGATATGATCCTTTAAATGTTTTCTGCCAACTGCGCCAGTAAGTTTGTATATAACAGTTGACTGTCATTGAAAGGGAGCAGCTTTTGTGTTTTTTACAAAAATGAATTCAATTGAATATCGTACACTGATAAGATACTGCACCTTCGATATCAACAGCAAAATATTGTATAGCTGAATTTAAGCGCCATCGTATGAGCATTTTTGCCGCCCAAAAGAGGTCACCACACCTGAAATGGTCAATTGGCGAGTTAAGGTACACGATATTGCTGAGGCTATGGGTATATTACGTGAGAAGCTCAATCGCGACAAATGATACTCTTTGATGCTTGTCAGGCATTCGAAAGAGGTGGGCACCGTGAAAAACTTTTAGGTGTTTGCGGTGGGATTCGAACCCAAGACCGCTGGCTCAGTAGTCCTACGTACTAACCACTTGCGTTACGGTTCCCACTCCTGGCGAATAGTAGCAGAAAAAAACCAGGGTCTGTCATGGCCATAGTTTTTTTTTTGGGATGCACGTGGTATCATTCACATAGTTTATCTTGAAAAAGGGCAAAATAATCAGCAGTGTATAATATGCAATCGCAGTGGCAAAACTACATGAATTCCGCTCAGGATTGGTTCCTTATTCTCCGTACCTGGCCCCCTGCGATTATTATCTATTGCCAGACTTGAACAAATGGCTCGGTGGTAAGAGATTGGGGTCGAATGAGGAAGTCATCACTGACACAGAGGCGTATTCGAGGGCTTTCAGAAATCGTATTATTTGGAGGGCATCGAAAAATTGGGTTAACATTGGACGAAGTGTATTAATCTAAGAGGACACTTTGTTGAGAAATAAATTGAATTTTGCCGAAAAAGTCGTGTCTCCTTGCCTAGGCCGATTACTTTTTAGCCCGATCTCATATTCAATAGTCTTTAAATCTCATTCGATCATCTATTGACACTTAGCGGATTGGGAAATGCCCACTCCGCTCACCGAACGCAACGGTAACCTCGATAATTGATTCAAGAAAGGATATCATTCGCATACGGAAATAATTACAATAGCTAATTTTATTATATCCCTATCACATCTATACAGTCGGGGCTCGGGGATAATCTCAGAAACGTGTGCTTATTCGAAATCCAATCGCACACACTCAGGCGTGGCCCGTTGCTGATTACTCGAATTAAACCCCAACCACGGTGTGTGACGTCCATAAAGAGCACGCTCTCCTTTTATCTACGATTCAGTGACACTTCAATCTATTTCCGATAAGAACCTTAATTCAGCAAGTAAATCCTTTTACAAATGTTCTAAGGACCATTTTGCCGCAGAAATATCTCAACCCGCCCGAGCTGTGTCTTTCTGAAGATACCGAGTTCCATGACTACGTGGACACATTACGAGTATTTTATTTGTTGATATGGCTAAATTAAACAGTATCACATGGAACATATCAATTTTCCGTTGCGCAATCCATGGGATATCCTTAAATAGGCGGAAAAGAATTCAGAGCTGTGGTGCGGATCAAAGGACCTTTTGTAATCCCGGGAAATAAAAGAAATAAATTCGCATATGTATTTTCTTAACGAAACAAGAATACGAAAAGCCTCCGTGATGCCAGTTGTTGATTAGAGCAATTTCACAGGATAATTTCAATAAATAGCAGACGGTGAGATGTGAAGCTGAGGAGGAGCAACTGCGGAGGTTAAGTGGAGCATAAAATAACGCTCGGCGGGTGGTAAAAGTCAAAAATCTTGGGAGAATGACTACAAAAAAAGAAAAGAGGACAATACAAGTCCTGGGGCATGTCCTGTAAACGATTTATTGTCTCATACGACTATGTAGATACTTATTTGGTAATCGGATGTTTTATGATTGAGTTGTGTTGCTTAGATTTCGGTTAAATGAAGGGCAAAAAGGACGAAATTGATTTGTTATTAGACGATTAGGGATTGGGAATGACAGCGTATTTGCATTTGGACTCTGCTAATTATAGACCAATCACGTTGGATTTTGGTTAATAAAAGAGAAAGCACGCGTTTGATAGGTAGTTATGTAGGGTGGTTTCGGTGGAAAGGAAGCCCAAATAGCGCCAAGGGACGCCGTTTTGATACCACAACCTCAGGCGACCCGTTTATTTGAATGTACATAGTTGGAAATCATTATATCCACACGTGTTTGGTTATTTCATTAACTACTCCATGGCTGGTGAACTGGATGAATTTGACTATCGTGTGTGTTAGTGCTTGATGATTATCTAGTTAGAACGATCACATCTGTTTTGATAGTTAAAACAAACAAGGAGTGTGTTCGTGAATAATCACCTCATTGATATGACTATCCCAAGTAAGATTGCGATTAAAAATAGCCCCAAGGCTCTTAGCAGTCTTAACATATTATGTAGTCAAGCTCAATAAAACGGAAAGGAAGTAGAAAAGATCTAAAGGTTTTCTTGATATGACTACGCACTTCGATTTATTCGCGTTTAAGGAAAATTCGTTTAATTCAGACCAATGTGCAATTGCCTCTAGATCTTCCATTATAACACAGAATCTGACCAAGTGAGCAGCTCATATATATTTGAGCATCATCGGCATACATGTGCGACGAGCAGTTTCTTATGATAACATAGATGACAGTTCATTTATATGTGAGAGCAATATAGGACCAAGTATAGAACCTTGAGGGACGCCACTAACAATCGGAAAAAAATGAGACAGATTGCTATTGAACTGAACCGCTTGCATTCTATTTGTTAAATAGGATGAAAGTAAATTTACTACTCAAAATGAACATGCGAACATGATCATCCATATCAAATGCCTTGGAATAATCAAGGAAGTCTAATGATTGCCGGATATCGTCAGCTGTAATACAGCTGTATTTCTTCGCCAAAACCAGATTGTTTGAAGTAAGCATATTAGTATTGTTCATGAAGAACAAGATCGATAGACGGACAGATTGGCGCAGTGATAGTAAATTCATATGTTATGTTTCAACTAACTCTCTAGGTGGTGTTTAGGATATCTGGAGAGTTATATTTTGTCGTTGCTTATGATTTACAGAAGTTTTTTCCAGATGTTTCTTATTATTCACTGTGTGTGCGATCAATTGGTTCAGCCATACCACTATCCTACTGCCATGCCATGTTATACATGTTATGCAGGCGGATACTGCCATCTATTGTACCGTAGGATACCATCAATCCAAGAGGCAAACCATCTTTCTGATAAAGGCTAATATGTCTTTGGTTGACGCGTTTTTTAAATCATAAGGTCTGAGCGGACTCAATATCCACTAAACCGAGTCGCCATTCGGTCTCGCTAGATAGGCTTAACTAGTTGAGGTTGTATTGTAGATAACTATGACCGGAGAGGAAGCTTCTTATTGTAGTTCAGAAGTTCGCTGTGATGGGTATACTTAAGGCTAAGTTAACAGTTTGGCTTGTCTGAGCCCTGAGACATTTCTTTAATACGATAGATGAAGTTTATTTTCCCATTTGTTAATTGATGCTAAAATTGTTGCACATTTTTGTGCCTCTGTGGCCAGGCACCCATCAAAGATTATCTTTTTTGTGATTGGCTAGGAATTGGAGAGCATTGATGCAGAACTTTATTAGTTTTGAGTCCAAATGGAAGGAGCACAGAGCATTATAATAGCACCTTTGATGCCTCCTTATTTTATCCAGGCGCAGATCTCAATGGCATGAACTACAGCTAGATAAACGATGGGGAAAACCCTAAAAGACATAAGACTTTAGTGTTGGGCCCAAAGATCCCACCCCCAAAGCCAGATGCCATTTTTTATCTGTCCGTGTACCACACTAGACTTTACTAGGGTTAGTCTGCCGTTAAAAAAAAAATATTGTCGTGGTCAAGATGTACTCAAAACACTCCTCCCGTAAATCACTCAAAAGACTCGTTGAATATACTCGTAAGAACAAACTCAATGCGGATTCGAGAAGAAATCTAATTTTTCTTATTATGGATTTAGTTGATTGCAACGCCGACAAACTAGATAATCGTAGCTTGAAATTCAATTCGTTAATTCCAGAAGGTGTTAGTTCGGCAGGAGTCCTAAAACTGGATGCTCTCTATAAGATACTCTCTATAAGAAAGAACGAAAAGACCTCGAAACTATGTTTGACAATGTATTAACTTAACTTTTTTATGAATTAAAAGTCTTACCTAACTAACTAACTGAGATGGATTGAATCTCATGTAAAACCTCTAAGGGCTTCTTGCAAAAAACAAAAAAAAAAAACAAAAAAGCCCCTGGTTGGGTTGGTCAAACCCGCCAAATATAAGTCAATTCTGGCAACTTTCTCTAAGCAACTGTCACACAAACGTCAAAATTTATACAAAGAACTCAGCGAGCACATTTACCGAACCATGATGAACCATGATGGTGAAAATGCAGTGGTTTAGGAAGAATTAGAAAATAAATCTTATATTATTATTAATATTATTAAATTAAAAACTTTCTGGTCGCCGCGCCGTGGCCGTGGTGGTTAGTGCATTGGACCAGTACGCATGCTGCTCGGGTTCAATCCCAGCCCGGGTCCAATACCTAAAAAAGTTTTTTACGGTTGCCACCTCTTTCGAATGTCTAACAAGCAATCAAAGAGTATCATTTGTCAATGAGCTTCTCAATCCGCTGTTCGGAATTCGTGCAAAAATATAACACGCACACACAAATGGTTGCGAGAATCAGGCCCCGAGCTGTACCGCCACCTAAAGAAAAGAAGCAAATACTTTCTCAACTTCTTTCTTCTCTAGGCGGCGCTACAGTTCGGGGTGAACCAGGGCCAGTTATATTTTTGAACGAATGAAAAGGACCTACAGTTTTTTGCCGATTCCGAACGGCGCGGCGAGTTGGGAAGCACATCGTGAGAAATTATACTCTTGAATGGTTGTCAGACATTCAGAAGAAATGTTGCACTGTGAAACAACTTTTGGATGTTTGCAGCATGCGCAGTAGTCCAACGCACTAACCATTGTGCCGCGGTGACACACTTTCTCAACGGATTGCGTAAATTATCTTTATAGATTATATAGGTAGCTGCAGATTTTGGTAGTACAGTAAAACTTGTGAATAGTGGAATCTGCCAATAAAAGAATTTTGCGAAACCTGGATAGTGGACATTTTTGGATGCCAATTTTTATTTTCTTCATAGAAACTCACTCTTATATAGTGGAAACCTGCGAAATCTGAATACCGGAAAATTTTTCATTGAATTTTGTTTTTCCCCATGCAAATTCACTCTTCAATAGCAGAATCAAGATATGAATGCACCAAAATTCATTAACATTTTGTCGGCTTCGTTTCCTTTTCCGAGATTGTTTTTCAATTTCTTCTTTTCGTGCGTGTCTCATTCTGCTAGCGGCTACATTCAATAAGTACAAATTCCGAAATCCGATATCAAAATTGATCGAAAAATAATAAAAGAAATTAGGTTGCCGATAGTGGAAAAAACTGCGAATAGTAGAAATGTTGCGAATAGCGGAAAAAAAATGTGCACCGAAGCATTCCACTATTCGCAAGTTTTACTGTATTATCATTTATCACATTACCGTATTCGACGAGAAAGACCACCGAAATTATAAAATGAATTTGAAATTAACTGTATTTACTCCCTATATCCTGGGTTTATGTTTTTTATTTTCTTTTTTTACACGTCCTGTCTATCTATGATTGTATTGTTTAAGATTATCCCTGATACCGGCTTAACAATTTGAATCCAATTATTTTTGTACGCGAGCCAACGATTACGGTCACTAGACACTAATAAAGATTGCGCTTTAGAAATCTCCTTCAAAAACAATCCAAGTATCCTTTTTCTGGTTTAAAAATTACAGAAACTACTCCCGTATACAATTTGCTTTTCCTAAATAAAAAAGGAAAACTGGAAACGTTTTAACAATATTTGCACATTTAAACGTTCTCCAGGGGCAATCCCGTGACACAAAAAAAAAAAGAACGAACCTAGATCGACTATTCGAATGTACTCGTATGTGTGTATAAACATACATAGCTACGTATATAAAGCTTAAGCGAAGAAAACTCTCGGTACCTTCTAATCTAATTTTTATTTTCACAACGACTTCTGTGAGGATAAAAAGGAACCTCACCTTAAAGGTTTACACGTGTCGTTCACGAAAGGTCAAGCCAATAAAAATGCTTCGCTGTTTTTCTCCTGGTTTCATATTTCAAAAACATAAAAAATGCTAATAAAAACTAAATAGCTCCTCGTCGTTGTAACCTATCCGCTTTATGAGTTTTCTTTTGTCCTATTTTATAGATTCACTGCGCCACCATTCGCTGGAACCCCAAGTCCCACATGATTGGACAATTCCTCAGAGTTCCGTCCTTGATTAAAAGTGTAGACGTGAGCTGGGTGGCGGAAAAGCACATCCTGTTACAACTCATCAAACCTGTAGATGAAAATGCCACAGAAGCATAGAGGCATATACTACACACACACACACACACACACACACATATGTGTTAAAGGATACATTTCATAAAAAAAACGACCTTATTCAGGTTATTACGGCAAAACCATATGCATGAACGGTTCCCTCCAGCCTGTGCATGACATGGGAGGGAGGGTAATGAAATTTAACAAAACATCCGGGCTGTGTCCTTGTGCCCCACAGGAGCTCACCCGATACATGAACCATTTAATTTCACCTCTCAATAATCCAAATTGAAATGAATCAATCAATGGAAAGTCATCCCAATAATCCGACTTCAAACGGAAATCCCCAAATAGAAATCTTCATAATGCAGTACTCACATGGGATGCCTGGTGTCTGGAACCTCTCGATTGCTGGGCAATGCATCACTCGCCTCTTGATTGAAACGATTTCTAATATAAGGATCTTCTCCGACCCTTAGGGCGCCACCTCGAATGTATCCGACCTCATCGAAATACTCCCACTCATTGCCGCCACCAGCGCCACCTCCTGAAGGTGAAGTTTCCTCTGGCATCAGTCCATTCAATCCCAGGCCACCGACACGTGGTGGGACGTGTTCTGCGCCTGCTGCTGATCCACCACTGCTGCTGCCACCGGATGCGATGGCATTTTGTTGTCGGTGAAAAATGTGCTGTTGCTGTTGTGGCTTATCGGCGCCGTAATGATGGTGCTGCGGTGGCGTCGTTGCCGATGGAAGTATCTCATCCTGATACTGGAGTGCTGTGGCCACTTCACGTAGCCGCAGAGCTCGGTTCTCCACCTGGCAAAAGAGAAAGAAAACAATGAAAATTAATGTATTTGGGAGCGAAGATGCAATTAGAATCGGTTCTTTGGGCGCTATTCTAGACAGGTTGATGAAAGAAAGCACACATTGGTCGAGTCCAGTCACTCAAGATCAACACAGACAAATGATGCGATGGTTCATCAAGACGCAATCGGGAATGGAATTTATTTTTAATTTAGATTACATCTCAGGAGATGGGAATGGTTTTTTTTTTGCTTTATCTGCAAGTGAAGTGTTGTGAAAGGGAAGGTACGTCTTCGTACTTACTTAAGTCGACCTAATTTGTTACATGGAATGTGTGTGTGTGTCCTTATCACAGAGAAAATCTTATAAGCTTCCCTTCAAGGATCCCTAGGGCGATTAGTTCTACTTTCATTCATTTAAAAGCCATGGTATACGAGTATAACAAGGGTCGGTTTGGAGTCAACAGAGTGGCTTAAAGCGAAATGTCAGCGGAAAACCGATGACTGTTAGGCCAGCATAAGACCAACAAATGTGTTTAGACGAGGTTAAGAGAACAAAGTATCTGAGGGAACAAAGTATGAGTATCTGACGGTATTTCAATAGCCACGCAACGTTAAATGCTGAATCCTTTAACTAATATTTCCACTTCGTGTTTCCAGTGATGGAAAAATCGGCTGGAGCATTTGAAGCAGTACGAGAAGTATCGCAGGTTATGTGTTGGGATTTACTTACAAAATATTTAAAACTATGCCTGTTACAGTGTGTATCAGGCACAAGTATCACACAAGTATCACTGTAAAAATATTAAAAGTCAGCGCTCAAGACTTATCTATCGGCAAAGTTCAACACAAAGAAATATGAACCAGTCCTAATCAGCGTTGCCGCGAGCAAAATTCAAAAAAAAAACAAATAAGCGGTCCAGAAGCAAAAAAGGGGTCCCACTTATATTTTTATGAAAAAAAATGCAATATTTGGAAAAACTGTATTTTATTGCTAAACTTAAAGTAAAATAAATATAGTAAAACATAAATAATTCCGAGGTATACATACATACTTATGCATATACGTATGTATACAGAACGAGTTTTGGGAAGGAAATTCTGAGTAAAGCCCCTTATTCCCAGAACAAAAATCGTTGCGAGAAAAAAAAATCGTTGCGAAACAAAAATCGTAGCTTGTGGTGCGAGCTTTTGAGGGTAAATTCCAAGAATTTGAAATTTCCCAACGAGATTCTTGACGTTCGAGTTTTGACATTTCAACAATTGACATTTGTGCTATTTGTGTTGTTTTCCTCTTCTTATCACTCACATTGAATTAAAAGTATTTTGAACAACAAATTTAATACACTAAAACAGCGGTAAAAAAGGAAATGACGTTTAATGGCGCGAGAATGTGTAGTTTCCCTTTTTGCCACTCAAAATGAATACAATTATTTCCTCTTTCATTGAAAACAATGTCAAAAAATCGCATCAAAAAATAAATCGTTGCGAGAAAGAATGGTTTCTCGCAGTGAAGGTGCGAGATTTTATCTCTGGCTGAACAAAATGGGTGTGTTTAAAGAGCGAAGTACTATGTTCTACAAGTAAAATAGACATGAAATGAAAATAAATTGAAAAAAGGGTCCCATATTTGCAAAATGCGTCAATTCGCTGTTTTTTTTTAAAAGGGGTCCTGGGTCCTATCCCCGAAAGAGCGTCCCAAACGACAACGCTGGTCCTAATCATGTCTGTTCGCGTATCGCGTACTTTTCCAAAACCGCGAAAATTTACAAAATCCCGTTCAAGTACGGAGTTTTTTTTTCAGTTTTTCGTAAAAGAGAGCGCTCACGAGAGAGTAAGAAATTTCCCCTAGCTGTGAGTTTTAGCGCAAGAAATTTCTTTGGAACGGTTGAAATAAAAACATTAACTTCAAATCCTATTCACTTCAATTAATCCTTTCCCGGTCAAATGTACGTCTCCATTCCCTGAATGCCAATCACGATCTGTTTATGTTGCCAATGCAACCCAACCTTTCTATATTTGCCCGTGCTGCCAGTCTGCTAACATTTTCTCACTCGTTACAATTTTGCCTATAATGTTGTCACACATTTGGAATTAAGTTAGGGAGAAGTGCAACAACTCTCAAGGACTGTCAAAAATACGTAGGAGAATATACACCCAAGCCTTTATAAAGGCCGAACTATAATATTTAGTAGAATGGGTGCGTATATCGACGTACCTATAGTCTGTCCCAACCAAATTGTCAGTACAGGGTAGATAGGACGTTTGCCTCTCATTCTGGTTACAATAGCTTTCTTAAATCTGTCCCCCTTTTAAGCTCTCACTGGGTTACCATAGTATGCATGAAAAATCGCCGCAAATCGGAGAGCAATACCCAAGGGATACCATCTATTTGTTGAACGAAAAAAAGATACTTGTGTACAAAGTGGACACCACCTCGATTTTGATGAAATTTTGGTATGTTGCAAAGGGCATGGTTTCGAGGATCAATGTTATATATCGAGATATAGGCTTGAAACAAAAAAAAAAAGTCACTATTCGTTTCCGCACCCAAAACTCATCTCGCGCAAATAACCTTCATGATAAAACACAAAAATCGAAAAAGCGTTCAACTTTATTTTAAAGGTTTCACCAGAAAAACAAAAAAGTTGAAAAAACAAAAGCCATGTGGCAATACCCTCACATACTCAAATTAATTTTATTGGTTCTCAAAATACAAAATCCCAAAGCTCTTTGACAAAAACCACAGAAAAAGCATTAACGATTAGCTTTAACTTAATAATGGTAACACTGTTTTGATGTTCATATTTTCTATATATATACACAGCGAGTGGTAACCACACATAATCATTCAGCCGCCGAATGTGGAGTTGGCTGGTCATGCTATGGTGGGATGTATGCGTATTTGTGGTAAATTACAAAAACAAAACCTGGGTAAATCAGTGCTTTGGTTTTTATTTTAGTGGCGATGTCTCTATGTGTGCCGTGAAGACATGTACAGGCACCAGTGTTTAAAAAAAAGCTCCCCCATAAGATTCGTTAAGTTTTCGTTCACTTTTGCTCATTTACGAAAGGAGCGAACCCATTCGCTCTTTCATATGAAAATTTGACATTTGACTTTAACAGCTGTGTAAATCACTTCCGTTCACATACTCCTACTATGAGCAACGTGACCAATTGACAGTACTGAAGAAAACTTAACGTAGAATTTTGATATTAGCTTCCGATTGTAGTTAAACGAAAACCTAACGAAACTGAGAAGATATTTTTGCGTTCACTTCTGCGGCCATAAATACGAGAAAATTTTGAATATTCTAAACATTAGTAGAGTTGAAATAGATTAGCATGAGTGTCTATTAATTTTCCAAAATTTTGTACGCATGTGATAACATTAGCATCAAACAAATGCTGAGCAAAGTGCTGCCAAATACCACTATATAACTCTTAATATTTTTTTTTGTGCGTTTTGCTTTTAGTACTTCTAATAAATATAAGGTGTTTCTGCAGGTCATTATTTTACAGTCAAAATTAAGGATACGTTTTGCTACTAGTTGCTCAAACCTAACTGGTAGCTATAAGGACGATTACAAGTTGCTCACTTTACAGTAAAGTTTCCAACTATATGTCTGTCCGAAATTATGAACTTAATTTCAAGACACTGTTATTTTTTGTAATTTCGGCAAACTCATACAGAATAAAAATATTGAGCGCTGAAAATTACCAAGGACATCACCATCCTTAAAGCACTCATTTTAATTTGGTACTTCATGTCGCCGACATGATGAATTAAAAGAAAAGTTCTCAATGGAAACTCATTTTCTAACTTTTCACCAAATTAAAGCCATATACACAAATACACATAAAGGTACCATACACCTAATTGTTATCCTTAGAGTTTGACACACAAAAAAAAGGACACAATTAGGCAGTTAGTCCAGGAACATTGCTCCTCCATGTCTATACTCCAATTACCCGGTTATTGTCAACATTTAATCATGGTTTCCACTCGGACTCCCACATTCATTAAATAATGAGAAAAGTTTACCAATGAAAATACGAAGAGGAAAAAAGAAAAGGTATTAGCCACAGTTAACTTTGTTTGGCAGTATTATGAAGCCGACACAGAGAAGGGTTATAATGAAATTAATTACACAAATGTGAGTGTGCTTAAAATGAGATTCGACTCAAGGAGCATGATACGTTCATTGTTATGTGTCTGTAAAAATTCGTTGGGGTTTTTAACTTATCCATATATACTCGTAAGCGGTGGGATATTTGAAAGTGTCTTAAGTAACGATTGCTGTTTTATGGGAATGGAATCATAGTCCTTTTTATATGCAATTCGGTCGACAATGATGGGAAGTACTTAGCAATCTACTCAACTGTGAGAGAATACTCATCATGCTACTATACTTAACTATTTTACTTCTAAATATGCACACAGCTATGGAAAAGACAGACATTTAGAGATTCTGGACTGGAGCTCTTGTCAGAAGTGAACTAAAACCGCAATAAGGTAGATTTTAGACTGTCAAAAGTTTAAACTAGGAAATTCCACTATTGGATTAGAAGTTAGAAGGAGCATTTTATGACTCTAAAACTATAGCAATGGAGTCTACCTGTTTCTCGTTCTTTACCTTCACGTGCCCACGTTGTGTGGAACGTTATAAGGGTGTGACTTATAAAAAAAAATCATAAATAAACGCTGGTAACCCTTCTACTGCTATCATGTAAGTTTACGGGCAAATGTCCTGACATTATCCTTCCTTACAGCAGAGTGACACTTCTGGTTATTTTCTTCGCATTTGAAAAGCTTTCTTTTGACAGCTTTATGGCAGATCGTTTGTTTGTGAGGGTGAGGGAGAGATCGCCCTCGTCACGTAGGCGGCGAGTTGGACGCGTTGTGTTTCGCTCAGGAACTGAGAAATGAGTGAACGGTTAGTAATTAAAAACGCTCTTGTGTCATGACAAGTCCAGTATTTTCAAGAAATACCCACCCTGTATAGTTACTTACTTACTTAGGTGGCGCTACAGTTCGGGGTGAACCAAGGCCTCAGCCAACAACCTCTTCCAGCTAATCCGGTCCTTAGCTAGCCGCTTCCAGTTGCGCACGTCAGGTTGGTTGAGGTCTTGTTCTACTTGTGTGCGCCACCTTAGGCGAGGTCGTCCTCTGCTGCGCTGACCCTCCGGGTAAGAGTCGAATATAGATATATAGTTGTTCCACAATATTTTAGAGTAATATGTTGTCCATGCACCATGTACCACCGTAATGTATACATAAGTGTGCCAAATTTCAAGTTTCTAGGAAGCACGGTTCTTATTACATATTATCGTGACAGACATTTTTGAGTTAGAGCGCACTAATAAGCCTAAAAATAGGAGTGTTTCAAAAAAAAGTAGATGCCAGATCTAAGACCGCACATAAGAAAAACTCGCTTATAAAACTCACACTCTAAAACACCATGAAATTTTCAATATAATTTTGCTATCCATCATCAACAGCATGCTGTGTTTCTTTTCTTTGAAATGTAATAGTTGCTATCCTAAAATACATACAATGCAAAGCTAAAGTAGAAATCTACCACTAACTAATTAAAACAAGCGATTAATTATAATTATTAAATCAACTACATTCTTTTCAACGTTTGCCGTTTAGTTTTATATATTACTAGCTGACCCGACCGGCTTCGCCCGTGTACGTAATAGGTAGTAAATGTTTCCTAAACACAAAGCCTATAGCCCTTCGGGATTGCGTGGCCTTTTATTAGTGAAGGAATTTTTGAAATCGGTTCAGTAGTTCCAGAGATTACCAATTACATACAAACTTTTCCTCTTTACAATAAGAGTATAGAATATATGAACAAAATCAGCTGAAAAGTTGTATCAATTTTTTATTTGTTGCAAAATGTTGATAGAAGTGCATATAATCTATTACTATTTCTCTAAAACGGTTGTTATACGCATGTTGTCGTAGCAGCGACAACTTTATTTCAGAATTTGTAATCCGTGAAAGTTGAGAAAAACGCAATTAGTCCTTTCAGTAGGCCACCATTACAAATTTCCTATTTTATTAAATTTATATTAGCAAATTCACAAATTTATAATAATAGTTATAATAATAACAATAATAATAACTTACTTTTAGTATTTCTTTTATTTTCTTTGTACTTATAATATATTCAACCAAAGCTACCACGTTTTTATCCATCAGAAGTTTGACAGTGTAACATTGCAGCCAACATTTAGCTTTTCGCTTCTCAAGCTAAGCGATCTAGGCAGGGTTGTTAACAACGCAATTATTTAATATTTGTTACATGAAATGTCATTGAAATGTCCAACCACTTCGCAATTGAAAAAAATTTAAATGGCCGCCTCCACTTAAGCCTGAATCACAATAAAACTCAACCTTCCATTCAATTGATCTTTTCGCAGATGTAATGTAACTGCTTGACTATTGATCCCTGATCACTTTTTAAATAAAAAATAAACAACAATATTTTCCCTGAATAATGAGTCACGTTATCATCACTTCACTATGTCATGCCTCATGCGGCGTGAGCCTACTGATCAGACATTGAATAAAGAAAGTGACTCGCTTACAAAGTTAAGTTCACGGTCAATTGGTTGTGGCTTGTGTGTCTCGTGTGTACACTATGATTAGAATGTTGTAACATACTTTGGCGTTTAGATGTTACATTATGTCTGTTTGCTGTTAAGATGTTGTTCATGTTTTTTTTCTTCATCTCAATAAATTTTAGAATAATTATAGCAATTAAAAAAAAACGTTTACAAGTTAAGAACACTTGATTGCTGTGAGCGGAACTTTGCGGTATTTGCCGATAATTGAACGATACAACAAAATAGATAAATGAGCATTTTCGGAAGTGAATGCTGTATCCAATTACCGAAGGCGTTTATAACACTTATTGCTATTGACTATACAAATGTATCGAGGAAAGTGACGAACATGAGAAAACCATAAGCACCAGTTCTTGGAAAATAATAATTAATCGATTGGCACTATCAACGGCACCCACAGAAAGAAGTAAGTAAGTATCAATGGAGACTCTTTGAGATGAAATATAAACCAGACACATGGACTCGAAATTGGATCCATTAAATTAATATTTATTGTACCTAAGCGTAGCCAATTGATTATGGCATTATAAGGAACCATTAAGTATGTCATTGCCATTTCGGTTGAGTTTTTTGACCTCACGAATTGACATTTAGGCTCCGATCACAATGGTGTTAACGTCAAATTGCTTTTTTTTTTACTTTTTGACCAGCCTATGTGTCATTTAAATACTGAACGCGATTGCGATTTATGGATGCATATGTGTCATATTTTCATACAAAAGTATAAAAAAAAACCATTTTTTAAAACAGGTGTATCTTTTTTCCCCTTTGTTTTTTTTTATTTAGCTTATCTTTTTATAAAAAAATAAAGGTTAGTTTACATTTTAAAGAAAAATAACTCATAAAAATAAACGCGTTTGGTCATAACGGAGATCTAAAAAATATAATTTTAATAGCTTTTTATAGGTACGGAACAGAAGGCGTGTTTTTTTGAAATCTATGTAGACTAAACATGTTTCTGCAACATGTTTTCAATGTAAAATACAACAAAACCTTAGCCTGGATATCAATACAGTCTTATTTTTACTTGGAAAGCTTTTTCGAAGTCTATATAGATTTTAAAAAAAACACGCCTAGACCTTATAATTGTACTTATGTGTCACTTATACACTGAAATCATTTAAAATGCTTGGACCTTCGATTCGTTTTGTTCCTATGAAGCATTTAAACACTGAAAAATAATCATGCATATGAAGCACTATTGAATAGAAATTGTATGTATAGAGCGTATCAGCACTGAATTATGTGTTTGCAAATAAAGCAAATCTGAGCTCAGTTGTAGTACGTATAGGTCATTTAAGCCATTTAAAAAATTTCAAAAAAATTCATACAAAAATATGAATTTCCCATACAAAGGCTTATGTGGCAGATCAATACTGAGCATTTATTATTTATATGTAACACTGATATCTTTTGAAATAATAGAAATAGGAGAGATTTGATTACACCAATCGAAAGATCTTGTTTTTTTTTCAGTAAGAAAACACTTCTAACTCGAAAACGACAAAAATGCACTTATGTATGTCACTCCAATACGATACGATACGGTGACGATATGTTGCCAAAGCAATTAACAATAGAAAAATACATATGTACATTTTTTTATTAACATTTTTAACGACACAAGCGAGACAAAACGACGAGTAGCAGCGAGTTGGTGTTGAAGTGTCGAAGAACCGACCTGACAAGAAATCACATCTTACTTTTTCCTTTTCTTTTAAAACTATATACTTTTAATAAATATCCAAACCGATGTATAATCATTGTGACACAATAACTATCAGGTTGTAACATAAGTATTGCGGGACTTTTGAATGTCTGTTTAGTGTTAAAAAAATGTGTGAGCCTCATCCGCATAAGTTCACGGGGGAAGTGAATCCAATCCTAAGCAGTTGTGTATGTGTAATGTGTAAGAGAAGAAGAAATATGTCTAGTACAATCGATAGAAAATGTGTAATAAAATTTAGTAAATATGAACTTGACTATATTTTTGTTATACAAATTATGAAAGGAACAGCTATTCAAACTCGAGTCCAGCGCCCCCCATCGGGACCAGTTGTTGTATTTTTCTCTTTTGGTACTATACCAACATTAATTGTCCATATGAATCATTTTGGTCAGTTAATAAAGAAGTTGCTAATAACTTGACTCCAACGCTACCTAGCGGGCAGTTTCCCCACCTAAGTCCTGCCTTACGTCCCAGACTATCTCTTTGCCAAATAACATTACAATTGGTTCAGCGGCTTAGGCGTGAAAAGGTTTTATTGATAAGTTGACTCCAGCGCCTCCTAGCGAGCGGTTTTCCTGCCTATGTCCTTCCCCAGGTCCCAGACTATCTCTATACCAAGTAACATTACAATTGGTTCAGCGGTTTAGATGTTAAAATGTAGACAGACAGACAGACAGACAGACAGACAGACAGACAGACAGACAGACAGATAGACGGACGGACGAACGGACAGACGGACGGACAGACAGACGGATTCCGGTATGGAATCATTTCCCCGTTATCGAAAGACATTTATCGACTCGTAACTCGTTTTCAAAAACAATACGTCGCTAAAGAAGTATTCACTTCAAAAATTTGCAGTAAATGCTAAAATTCAGTCGTCAATATAATTTCCTCCATTAGACAACATCGCTGCCCATCCTTCAAGTAACTTCTTGACTCCGCGCCGTGACTAAAAACAATTGTATGGCTTTGACGAAGAAGAGCCTCTTGGGCATCATCCCGAAATCTAAAATTTTTCGCATCAATGAAGTTTAACAGACTTTGGAACACGTGGATCTGAAGGTGCTTAATCTGGAGAATAAGGCGGATGTACCATTTTTTCCCAATCGAACTCCTATAACTGAGTGCAGGTGGTGCTAGCTGTATGAGGGCGAGCGTTATTCTGATGGAATAGAACACCCCATCGATTAGCCCCTCTGGTTCAAAAATGGCTCTTGATTGTGACGCGACCGAAGATTATTTTGCGATGGGTGATGTGGTGTGCATTTTTCCAAATTTATGACTTTTTCCATATTTGTTAGGTGTCTATGGATGGTATGATATGACTTACATTGGGTTCCCTAACCATAACAATGGGTTTACTTTCGACGATGGACCTCAGGAGCTCAGGCCTATCTGAACGAGGTTCATCCTTTAGGTCAAAAGTGCCATTTCTAAACTTTGCAAACTAACGCTGACACTTGGACTCGATGAGAACACTCTCTCAATACACATTTTGGATTTCTCCTGTGCTTCACTTCCATACTGGTTTTTCCGGAACAAAACAAAAACAAATATACCGAATATAGTATACTCTTCCGAAACATACATTCATTTCAAAATTCAGTCAAAAACGCGTACAATGATGTTAACACAAGGAAATAGACTGAATTGCCAATACATGTGTATATGCCAAAAACTAATTTCAATAAAGGTTTTAGAATTAAATTAGTTTTGAGCATTTTATGGCAACTTAAAAATAGCCCAAAAAAAACCCCATACTTATGTTACAACTTGATACAAGTAGTAATCGCTAGAGAGAAACATTTTTTTTTTTGAGTGATTCTAAACTCTTTTAATATCTGTGAGTAATGAATTCCATAGCATTACAGATTCCATAAAATAATGAAGCAAGTGCTTTGGAGAGACCAAGTGAATATTTATGTTTTATACGAGCGAATGGAGAAGGACCCATATGGCCATATGGCTACAAATGACTAGAGTTAGAGGTAATTAGTAGCAGATGGAGATTTAATAAGTGATTTTCGATATTTTTACCACCCAACTGCCAAAGATTTAATTTGGCTGCTGCAAAAGAAAGACATAAATTAAATTACATAGACAATCGAGAAAAAAAATATCAGAAGTAACAGAATCCTTAAAGTGGTATAGCTCGGGCATATGAGAGGTGTGCTAGAGATTGTTGGACGTATGTCCGAGTTCACCTACAAAATAAGGATTATTTCTTATAAAGATAATAGTGTTTATAAACGTACCACTTACTTACAAACAATATGTATCTGTTAACACTGAATCACTAGGGGTACTACTTTTATGCATCAACCTCAAACAGACGATATCTCTAAGTACACGTAACGTAGATACATATATGTACATACATACAGAACTTTATTTCTCTCGTATGCAAATAATTTTTGTCCGCCAGCAGAATATATGTACATCCATCCATTCTCTAAATCTGCGGCTTATTAACCCAGAAAAAAAACAGAACAAATAAAATAAAAGGAAATGAAAAGGGAAAATGGAAATACTTTTCCAACTTCCATGTTACATCATATTACTTCTACGATCTGCTGTAATCATAAACCAAACCGACAGCTAGCCCAACGGACACGTGCTGTAAGTGGTTTATGGTCAAACTCCATGAACTCGCTCTCGCAGCTGCTGCCCACACACTCGATAAAATACAACTATATAGTGTCTAGTACAACTGTGGGCACCGCACGATATGGCTGTGGAAAAGAAGATTTCGAAATCGAAAGTTTTACGGCAGATGGTAGCCATTTGCTAATTGGCGAACGTCGAATATAGCTGGGTTGAGTAAACTTCAACCAGTCTAATGGAGTTTTAGTTCAAGCCAAAGTTGGATATGGCACTCGCATTCAGCATTCATGGATACGTTGTGGCTGGCTATAATGGCAAAAGAGATAGTATCTTGTCAAGATTCTCAAGGGAACTGTATTCAAAATTTAATGTCATCATTTTTCTGTTCTCTTTTTTCTTTACAGTGAAACCACTTCATAACGAAATGCAGAGAGAATTCGTCATAGCAATACAAAACTATATTTGTTTTCACTTTTATTTCATGAAACGAAACAAATAAATCTATGTACATATTTGTTTTGTAAATATAGTGTATTAAAAGAAATTAACATGTTACCTTATCAGTCAGTTTATTAATTAACTACAATACAATTTGTTCCTCCTATGAAATTTCAAGTTGAGTATTCGGGAATTTCCCGAAAAATATAGCATATAGGAAACGGTTCGCCTGAATTCGAAAGATGATCTTGTAAACGTGTATAAGGAGGTTTCACTGTATTAGAATGGTATTCATTCTGGCTGACCTTTGCAGATACATTTGACAAAATTGGCACAGAAATTAAAATTTATCGAAGAGCTGCACGTAGTATGTATGGTTGTATCTTCTCGTTGAGATAAGTACTTATTTACTCAGGGACTATGTGACTTTAGCAATATGCAAATATATGCCATTTTTGATTGTCTATTTAACGCAGCGGTTGAAATGCTGCCGCCTTTGATGGAAATTCATTAAATAAAATTGAATGAGCCAAAGACAATGCTGAATTATTGCGATCTTAATTAGCCGGCATGCATATGTAGATTCCTTTTCAAATTTCTACAGAGGCTGTAAGTGAAACATTTATGATTTTAATTGCATTTGCGAAAAAAAAATAATGTCAGTTATCAATAAAGTGAACTAATTTAGAGATAGGACTCGAGTCGACTTTTACTCGAGTTACTCGAGTAATTCAGTTTCAACTTGTACTCGAGTCAAATGTTTTTTGCATTCGAGTGAACTCGTTCTCGAGTCAATTCGTACTCGAATAGCTTAACTGATGTCGTTTTCTATTGACTCCACACGGGGATCCATTCATTCTGAATCCAATGGAACAACAAAACCGCTTCTCCTCAGTTTTGAAATTTTTTCCTTGTGTTTTCGTTTCTTGAGTGGATTCTGACTTGAAATCACACAAATTCACACAAATATGCAAAATTTATAAATATGTAGTTAATACCGCGCTCGCATTCACTTTCAATACATGTAAACAAATGGTTGTAAAACGAGAATGTACGTTTTACACTGGAATCTCTATTTTACTTCTATGTACCTAAATATAGTGGATATCTTATACCATAGCAGTAACATTGTTTTATTATTGTGTCGTCCTTCTCAGTACTTTTTGCAGTTTGTTTTATGAGTAAGTGTATTCGTTTTTTAATTTTAAAGTTTAAATTTTTTAAGTTTATGGTACTCGTGATTTAATTGGTAAAATTAGTCAGAAGAAATCGAAGGTTTGGTTTATTTTTCATTTTATGTTTAAGGATGAACAATAATGCGTTCTGCATAAACTATATTACCTTTTTTTTATTGAATAAGTTGTCAAAAGATTTGTGACCTTGCAGAAAACCATGTAACTGGAGTCAGATTTCTACTCGAGTAGAACTCGATTATTTTTTTAAATGATACGAGTGACTCGAGTAAAATAAAATCAATCACTCGAGTTACATCACTAAACTAATTTTTGTCTCTCCATACCCTGCATCTGCATTTACAACTAAAGGACAAATAACAGTTATTTAGTTCCTAGATCGCAAGCAAATCGAGCAAGACAAACAAGAGAAATATAAAAACTTTTACAAAAAAATTCACATTTTAGAGTTTGAAAATTTCGGAAGTTCACATTTAAGACAAATTCACATCATCGAGGGACTACTGTATACATAATATCAACCAAAATTTTTAGGCGGTAAATTTTGTGAATTTGTATCAAATAACGATTGTGAATGGAAAAAACCGGACTGTGAGTGTCAATTGTGATCAATTTGCGTGATATCTGTCAACTTTTCTATCAATCGCAATTTTATAGTTAATGAAAAGGACAGGTTTTGCAAAAATGTCTCTTTCTTCCATAGGATGAAGATAGTGAGCTACAGGCAGCAGTTGGGTCGGCTAGTGGAGCTGATGGAGCAGAACCTGGATGTTGCTTAGGGATTTTGGTCAACGATTTCTTCTTTACATTGGAAGAAGGATTCGGAAAAAAAAATCTAAATATCTGCAGCTAGTGGTGTTCCAAACATATGCAAATCAATTATGCAGTTTAATAAACCAAAGGCGTGTTTTTTTTTCTAATCCGTATAGGCTTAGATACATGTTTCCATGTTAAGTACACTAATAACTAGACCTATATAGAATTACGAAATCTGGATAGTTATCCAGTCTAAGGTCCTAAGCCTGGATGGAAATATGTGCTAGCAAATTATTTTTCGTCAATTGTTATTGAAAATTTTATTGAAATGTTAAATATGACATATAAGTCCTACATGTCCTAGCCATCTTAAACGCCCAATGTGCAGTTTTTTGACCAGGCTGATGTCGCTGTATAGCTCGTATAGTTCGTCGTTGAATCTTCTCCTCCAAAACCCGTCAACGCAAACGGGACCGAATATCCTACGAAAGATTTTTCTCTCAAAGCGACCAAGGAGATCTTCATCCGCTTTCGATAAAGTCCATGCTTCAGCTCCATATAGCAAGACTGGGATGATAAGGGTCTTATATAGAGTCTCCTTAGTCGATCGGGAAAGGACTTTACTGCTCAATTGCCTTCTTAGCCCAAAGAAACAGCGGTTGGCAAGAGTAATCCTTCGTTTGATTTCCGACGAGATGTCATTTTTTTATGTTATGGCAGAGCCGAGGTAGACAAAGTCCTTTACTACCTCAAAGTACCTCAAAGTTGTAGCTGTCTATTGTGACGTTCTGTCCAATTCGTCGATGTTGGTTGTCCCTTTTTGTTGACAGCATATACTTAGTTTTGCCCTCGTTTACCGCTAAACCCATTTTGGCCGCTTCCATTTCTATACTCGCGAACGCACCGGTGACAGCTCGCTGTGTTCTACCAATGATGTCAATATCGTCGGCGTATGCAAGTAGTTGAACGGACTTTTGAAAGATCGTTCCTTGTGTGTTGGCTTGTGAGTTTCGAACAATTCTTTCAAGTATGATGTTGAAGAAGTCGCATGACAGCGCATCACCTTGTCTGAATCCTTTTTTGACATCGAAGGTCTCGGTGAGGTCACTACCGACCTTGATGGAGCAGCGAGCTTTCTCCATCGTCATCCTGCACAGACGGATGAGTTTGGCAGGGATGTCAAAACTAGACATGGCTCTATACAGTTCATCCCTCTAGATGCTGTCATAGGCGGCCTTGAAATCGATGAACAGGTGGTGGGTATCGATTTGGACTTCTTTGGTTTTTTCCAGGATCTGCCTGAGTGTGAAAATTCGGTCTATGGTGGACTTTCCTGGCCTGAAACCGCACTGATAGGGGCCAATTAGGTTGTTGACGAAAGGCTTCAAGGATTCACACAATATGGCAGATAGGATCTTGTAGGCGATGTTCAGGAGACTGATGCCTCTGTAATTGGAGCAGTTGAGAGGGTCTCCTTTCTTATGAACCGGGCAAACGATATAATATATAGATTGGAAAAAAGTTCGCCTGAAATTCAAGATGAATCAACAATGAGAAATGTCAAAAAGTGTTTTCCATTCACAGCAGTCAATTTCATGCACAATGAACAAAACCTTTATAAATAGAGTTACACAATACCGAACTTTTTATTGATTGATAAATTTATCAATTGTCAATTGATTGATAATTGACACTCTCAACAGGGGTAATCATTTTTATTTTTTTACCTCCGATATCCTCAATAAAACATCCCTTTTTGTTCAAAAATTTAGTTGTGAAGGGATGACGTCGTTTTTTGTAAAATGTAACTATAACGGTTCACAATGGAATAGAGAAAGTGGATTGTGTCTTGTGACTTGTCTTTGTATTGTGAAAATTAGCAACTACAAATCAGCCGCGATTTGGAGTAATATCATTTTTCTTTGTGAGCCATCTCCAGGTTTTTTTTAATGAAAACCACGAACGCATTTATAAAATGGGAAACTAGCATCAACTAAAGTCGTCACCAGAAAACATAAAGAGATTTGCACGTTTAGCTGTCAAAATAGAAAATTTACAGTTGACACAGTGTTGATAGTTGACAAGAGTAACATTCCAACCGTTGCGTTGCCTTCTTTTCAGCACTCAAATTGCGTGTCAAAATAGTGCTACCAAACTGACACTCCTACTGACAGGCGGCATTTAAATTTATACATTATTCAAATCATTCTGTCAGGAGTGACGACGTTCCTGGTGCTATGTATTTTATTGTTTTACACCTTAGGTGGAAAGAACACATACACTTATGGTTTATTTTGTTGGTGGTTTTTGAGTTTCGAGGAGACAGGCGGTATTTTGAAGAATGAAAACAACTTCACCCTTATTCTAGAAATTCGAACCAATTGTGAGTTCACTTGAAATCAGGGTTTATTTTCTTATTCAAATGAACATAGTATACATTTTGTTATTGGAAAGTAGCTTTGTGTCATGTTTGGAGAACACAACAAAATTAATTTTTGACGAAAGCGAAATACTTGAGAATATTGAATCAGCTTTTATTTGTTTGAAAATTAGACTTCTTTATTTAGTTGCACACTACACGGATATGCGATTCGTTGTCGTTTGCGGAAAACTCATGCATGAACGTGTTCTGCTCTTTTTTGACAACATCTACTCTCCAGATTATCGCTTTAGTTCTCCTCCTTTAACCATATGTGATAATTTGGTTTAGTCACGTCCTGGTGCATGCGGTATACATTTTCGATACTCGCATGCAAGCGTTTAAGTGCCTCCACACCGGCACTGTTTTCGAAAGTAATTTCGTCCACGCGTTCTCTAATATTTGGCCAACCACTACCAACAGACACGTTCAGTGCTTTGTTGCTAAATTTCGGATGCTGGAAGGTATCTGGTAGCAATCGATGGGTACGATACCAAAATTTGTGTTTTAATCCCAGAAAATGATTTCAGCGAAATACGAGTTGGAATTAATTCGTAACGTGGTTTATATAAGATCAAATTGAAGAATTATACCATCTGAAATATTGTCCATCGCTAGCCACTACTTTGTTCTACCTTTCGGGCAGGATGCGAGTACCATGTCTAAAGAATGCCTCATATTTAGAGATACCCACGAATCGACCTAGTTTTTGCAATCTTCATAAGAAGAAGTAAGCCACGAGTAATCGATCGGAATAAGTGATAATCAGATGAAGCAATATCTGGAGAATACGGCGGGTGGGGTAGGATTTCCCATTTGAGCGTTTCCAAGTGCGTTTAGACTGGTTTTTCGACGTGTGGCCGAACATTGTCGTGCTGCAAGATCCCTGTGTCGTGTCTTTCCAAGTATTCCGGCCGTTTTTTCTCCAATGCAAGCGCATTAATTGTAGTCCTTAGCGATCTCCAGTGATGGTTTCATTTGGTTTTAGTAGCTCATAGTCGATCACACCCTTCCGATCCCACCAAATACAGAGCATGAGCTTGAATCCATAGATATTTTGCTTCGCCGTTGAAGGTGATGGTTTGCCGGACTTAACACATGACTTTCTGCGCTTGAGATTGTCTTTATGGATCCACTTTTCATCGCCGGTGACAATTCGATGCAAAATTTCCTTTCTATTCTGTCATTAAAGCAGTTCGACCTTTCGACCTTCCTTGGTTTAAAATCGAATGGGATGCAATTTCCTTACTTTTGGATCATTCGCATGGCTTTAAGTCAATTTCCAACGATTCAGACAATTTTAAAGTGGTTTGACATGGGTCTTTATCGTGTAGTTCCCCAATTCTTCACCTTCGAACTTTGTCTGCTGTCCATGTCGTTCCTCGTCTTCTGAGTTGAAATCAGCTCTTTTAACACGTGCAAACTACTTCAGACATATTTGCTCAGCTCGAGCGTGGTCAGTGGTCACCATAAACTTCCGTTAAAATACGATGACTTTTGGCAGCACTTTTCTTCACACAAGTAAATAAGTAAAACTCCTCTAATGACAGCTGTTTTACAGAAAATATTTGGCGTAGGTAATACAAGAAGAATGTACGCCATCTCTGGTAAAACGCTACGAATTAATTCCAGCTCCGAATACAAGGAAATCACACTCTTGCGCTTTTAACTTTAAACTTTAAACTTTACCTTCAAAATCAAAAGCTTCAAATGGCTTATCTTATTCTTATCTTATCTTACTAATATATAAATCAGAATGTCACGCTTTTACCTGTCAATTTTCTGACACGATTAACACAAAAACTAACACACACAATAAAGTAAAACTTCGATAGGCCGATTTTTAAATTAATTTATACGAAATATTATTTAAATGAATGCAAAAATAAAAACACTCTAACAAATGCCACTTTCTTGCGAAATGTCATTTATTCAAACTACAAATACTTAGAATCCACACTTGTGGATTGTATATATTGATAGACTGCAAACCTTGGTGTGCGTTCGCACTGTCTTTGATTCTTCGAACAAAATGACAATGTATGTATTGTAAGTAACACTATAGTTTTTAGACACGGGCGAAGCCGGGCGGGACAGCTCGTTACTATATAAATCATAATGTCACGTTTTACATGTCAATTTTCTGTCCCGATAAACACAAAAACTAACACACACAATGAAGTAAAGCTTCGTATTCCTGTTCTTTAACATACTGTGCGCGCTATAGGCCGATTTTTAAATTAATTAATAAGTACAATTATTTAAATTAATTAAAAAATAAAAACACTAACGAAAGCCACTTGCTGACGAAATGTCATTTATTCAAAATACACTTCTTTTATGGATTGTATATGTTGGTAGTTTGCAAACCTTGGGGTGCGATCGCACTTTAGTTTCTTCGAACTAAATGACAATGTATGTATGACAATGAAGTAAAAAATGTATCGAACGTGACATTTAACCAAACATTAACGCACTGTCAATGCATTGCTGTGTTTTTTTTTATTGAGTTGGTAGCAATTTGTCCCTTGTACAGGGTGTGTTTGTCTGTTTATTGATTTTATTTTTGTTTTTGGTTTAGAAAATTAAAATTAATACGCATAAGCCAATAAAGGCAAAACATAAACACGCAAACGTTGATAGTAACTTCGCCCTTCAATTAAAGCCCATTGTCCAGTTTTTACTAAAGTTAATCTAAGCAATGACATTGACAGTCGACTAGAAATATATGTATAAACCGCACAATTGAAATTGACATGTGATAAAAAAAAATTGATTCAAACTCAACAAACCGTAACTTAATTTTTGTTCCACTATGCGTATCTAGTAAATTAACAAATAATAGGTTTGACTAAACTACATTGGTTGAGTTAAGTTGTAAATGTAATTTCAGCCATTTTTAAATTAATAGTTGCCATAAAAAGTCCCCCTTGCCATTGCCACTATTTAAATCAATTTACACAGAAAAAAAGAATACATAAACTAAACAAAAAAAAAAAAAAACAATTAAAATAATTTCTTAACGCATTCAAAACAGTTGACAGCTCGGACGAAGTGCAACAGCGTGAAGTGCTATTAAAAATTAAAAAGGTGCTAAAAAGTGTTAATTGCATTAGCCTGACCTTATGGCCGAGTGTTTGAAACTCGATTAGACGAATGATGGCCAATTGGTCTGATTATATGGGAAAAACTCCGAACTCTCCGATGATGTCAGGCGGCTAATGAATGTGAGCCAAATTTGTTTTTGCTTGTAATTAAATTTAATTGATTGTTCATGTTCATAACAATGTGTCAAATGCTAACATATGTAGATCACAGCGTTAATATTCGGAACATCATCATGAAACTGTTTCCATACAAACACAAGCGCAAAATTTTTTGCGTTTCATTGCAATTTTGTGCACTTGCTTAGTGCGGATTATTTTCATTTTCTAATTTTAGACAAATCGCGCGATTAATTTTCATCTGTCGACAGAACAATATTTATTCATTTGAGGCAAGCCAAGCAAGCAAGCGTGTGTTTGTGGGGTTGCACTTGCACCGCACGTGCCGCACATGGCGCATGAAATAATGGCGGGCAATTTATTTTGGTTTTGTTAATTTTATAAATCTGATTGGATAAATGTGCGATTGACCTACATATCAATTGATTTCTACTTTTGGGATATTCGGCGTGAATACAATATTACATATAATATTGGAAATATATATTATTTGTCACATAAAAAAAAACAATCCGAGCAGCGACCGCACCTTTTCGTGGCTACAAGATGAATGACTACTTTTCGTCCTTCCCCTTCCAACCACGCGATCGCTGGCCTCTCTCCCTCTCTTCTATCCGAGAGGGGTAGCTCTTCATATTTCCTAGCTGAGTTGACTGGGGGAAAGGATCATTTTCTTCCCTCGTGCAATGTCACTCAACATTCGGCCATCCTACTTTATTCACCGTCTCGGTGAATTCTTCAGCCCATTGCTTCTGTTTACGCAGTAATAAAAAAAAAACCCAAGCTGTCCATATTTCACCCTCTCCACTGGGCCACACAGATTATGATGCCTTTGTTAACTTTGCCATACAGGTTAAAGTTTACGACCAAATCATACAGACTCTCACCACAGGTACTCACCACACAGGTACTTACCACACAGGTGGTCACCACACAGGTGCTTACCACACAGGTGCTCACCACACAGGTGCTCACCACACAGGTGCTCACCACACAAGTGCTCACCACACAGGTGTTCTCCACACAGGTACTCACCACACAGGTGCAAACCACACAGGTACTCACCACACAGGTGCTCACCACACAGGTGCTCTTCATACAGTTATCCAACCGACATGTGCTCCCCACATAGGTACTCACCACACAGGTGAGGGACACAGTCCTTTTTCTTTCACACATATTTAATTGCTGAAAACCATAATACAAACAAATGTGATTAATATTAGACCTATCCGATTTTGTTCCACATTCCGTGGGCCACAGATTTTCCCACATCGTTTACTGACACCTGTTGCTACGAAAAACCATCCATATTTAATGTAAAGTCCTGAATCCATTGCAATGATTTTTATTATTTTTGATATAGTCATAGATTCATAGTAACAAAAAACAAATAAAAATATTCAGTATCTTTGTCCAAAAATCTTACATAAATATGATTAAAAAACTAAAATGAATGTACGTATGTGTGAGATGAAGTTTTGAAAAACTAAAGAAAAGCTAATGTTAATTAATTAAAAAAAACAATTTCACGCAAACGAAAAATAAAAATATTCAGTACCGTTGTCCAAAAAAATCTTACATAAATATGATTAAAAAAAAACTAAAATGAATGTACGTATGTGTGAGATGAGGTTTTGAAAAACTAAAGAATAATAAAAAAAACACAGACCGAATTATTCATTGTTGGTTACAAAAGGTAGATAGAGTGCTTAGAATCAAGATTAATGGATTAATATTGGAAATCGGAATAAAAAAAAACACAATTAACCAACGTCTTCATCATCTTCATCATCTTCAAAAACTATGTCTACAAAATTTCCCCAAGCCTTCATCTTATCTGCCGCATATACTGATTGAAACGGCTTTTGGGTGACCTGGCTCTCCTCAGTATCTACGATCTTGTATCTGTCATTCGGTAGTATCTCTGATACTTTATAGGGTCCTCGATATCGCGGTAGTAGTTTTCTCGACATCCCTATAGCGGGGTGCTCTGCTTTAAGTAGCACCAAATCGCCTTGCTTGTATTGTTTGGGTCCTTTCTTGTCCTTGTTGAACTCGCTCGATAACTTTTCCTGGTTTTGTTTCATGCGTTGTTCTACGACTCTGCGGAGTTCTTCCATGTCAACGTCGGGTTTTTGATGACTAAGATCACCCTGCACAGCAAGGCAGAGCTTATTATGTACGTTGTTTGCTGGTTGATAAGCGAAGAGTAATTCGTGGGCGGATTTCCCGGTAATCTCGTGACGAATATTATTTAGTCCCCATTGAATCGCTGGCACACACTCGTCCCAATCCTTCCCGTCCCTATGCTGGGACATGCACGATAATGCGGAGTTAAACGTACGAAAATATCTCTCTATCTGCCCATTCGCCCTTGGCGTTCTTACCGCGGTCTTTATATGAAGAATGTTGTTGTCTTTGACGTACTTAGCAAAGAGATTGGATGTGAACGCAGTACCCCGATCGCTCACAATTCTGAGTGGAAGACCGAAGATTTGTGATACCTCATCTAAAGTCCTTGTGACGCCACTAGTGTTGGCTGCCCGAAGCGGTCTCAGTATAACATACTTTGTAAATGAGTCAATGATTCCAAGGACGTAGGAGTTTTGTCGCCGACTCTTTGGAAATGGGCCTACATGATCGATGTGAATGGTGTGAAAAGGAACTGCAACTTTTTCAATGGGATGTAATTTAAATCGAGTTTCATCCTGTCCTCGTTTGTTATACAGGCAATCCACACAGCAATCGATATACTTCTTACAGATAGTTCGCATTTTTGCAAACCAGTACGTCCGTTTTATAAGAGAAACAGTATTGTCCAATCCTAGGTGGCCCACGTCGTCGTGCAATGACTTTATAACCCTCCACCGTGCTGGCCTGGGTACTACGAATTTCGGCCCCTCATCGGTTCTTTTGAAAAGCCGTCCGTGTTTTAGTTCATACTCCTGCTTCAAGCCCCGAATATAGTTTCTGGTTCCAGTTCCTTCGTGTAACGCATCGATTATCTTAACTAGTTCCGGGTCTTGTTTCTGCAACGTCGCTACCCAGTCACTTTCTTGCATTCCAATGGCCATTACTTGTCGGTGACCTACAGTATTAGCATCTGCTGCTTCCTCGACCGGTGATCGACTCAGCGCGTCTACGTGTTCCATTAGTTTTCCGGCTCGGAATTGTAGGTCGAAGTCGTATTCTTGGATACGGAGCCACCAACGGGCAATTTTTGGCACTAGATCTCTCTTAGCCTGAGTGAGTTTCAAAGAATTGCAGTCGGTGAACACCGTGAATCTTTTGTTCAAAAGATAATATTTAAAACGCTCAAGGCTTTCGACAACCGCCAGGGCTTCTTATTCGTAACTATGGGTCGCTGCTTCTGTTTTAGTTGTTGCCCGGCTAAAATACGCAACTGCTTGTTTGTTCCCCGTTTTCCCAACTTGAATAAGAATGCCTGCAAGCCCATACTTTGAAGCATCCGTATGGAGCTCATGCACCGCCTTAGGGTTGTACAATGTCAAGACTGGCTCTGAGCATAGCTTCTGCTTAAGCTCACTAAAAGCCTTTTGCTGCTCATCATCCCACACAAAATCGATGTCCTTACTTAAAAGTTGGTGAAGGGGTCTCGCAATAATGGCGTACCCATTTATAAATTTTCGGAAGAAACCACTTAGACCTAAAAATCTTCTAACCTCCGTCACGTTGGTTGGAGTCGGAAATTCTTGAATGGCACCCACGTTCCTTTTCCCTGGACGTATTCCAATGGAACTTATCTCATGCCCGAGATATGTTATGTTACTTCGAAAAAATTCACATTTCTTTATGTTCAGTGTTAGTCCGCTGTTCTGAAGTGCATTCAAAAACTTCTCCAGAATGTTTAAACCTTCTTCAACCGTAGCTGCTGCCAAAAGCGTGTCGTCCACATATATTTTTATTTTCTTTTCTTCAATCGGGAATGTTATTTTGGCGATCATTGCCATGAACTCAGCTGGAGCATCTGAAAGTCCAAAGGGCATCCGTTTGAACTGGAAGTGTCCGAAGGGCGTCACGAAGGCGGTGAGGTGTCTTGATTGTTTAGATATCGGAACCTGGTAGTACCCACTCATAAGGTCCAACACGCTAAATACTTTACTGCCATGTAAAGTTTGCAGCTGTTCCTCTATATTAGGTGTCGGAAAATTCTTACGTTTCGTGATGGAGTTCAATTTCCGATAGTCCACGCACATCCGAAATGTTCCATCCTTTTTCTTAACTAATAGGACTGGACTTGCATATTCTGAATTCGAGTCCTCTATTATGTTGTTGGCTTTCAATTCATTGATAATCGCTTGGAGCTCCTCCACCTGCCCAAACGGAACTCGGTAAGGCTTGTACCGAATGACTTCGTCCGTTTTCAGTTGAATAGTCATCTCGCTCGTCTTTGACACTCCAAGCTCCGACATATCCAATGCAACCCCATTCCTGTACTTGTTGAGCAAAACAACTAAAAGATCGATTTCTTCTTTTGTAGCCGCATCGCCTATTTTCAAGTCGTTCAACGTTATTTGGCGTTTGATCCTCATCACCTTTTTGGTTTCACCACTAATCAGGGATTCTTGTTCAATGGGCCTTGCGTTCTCGTCGATGTTTGATACTTCCAATGATCCCTTTTTCTTCGTCACTACTATGCCTGGTTGGTCAAAAAATGTCCGGCCGATAATTATAGAGGAGTCCTGGGCTTCATCATCTACAACAATTATGTTCGTTCTTAGTACCACCGTTCCAACCTTCACCTCCCGTATCATCTGTCCTGTGGCTTTACAGTTTCCACCGCCGAAACCCTGCAAAACCGTATCGGTCTCTGTATGAGACCAGTTATGGTCTGTAGCTACACTAGCTTTCATGGTCGTGCAGTCACTTCCGAGATCAATGAAACCATCCAGTTGATGCCCATCTACATATACTTGCTGATAACATTCGTTGGCGTTCGTTCTTTCTATGATTCGTTTCATGAAGTTCCTGTGGACCACGTTTACTGGATCCTTGACTCTGGTGGTTGGACACTGATACGAAATGTGGCCCGGTTTCCGGCATGTGTAGCATAGACGTTCCGTGACAGGACGTGACACACCCGAGGTGGACGGAGCTTTGTTATAACTGACCCGGCGCATCGGTTGTTCCCTCGAATATGGTGAATACCCTTGCTTTGGAGGATTGCGCTCTTGCATATGAAATTCTTTTCTGGTCTCCCTGTACTCTACAGCGGCTTCCTGATGCTTTATTTCCTGAAGCAGGTCACTCAGATTCTCCGGTTTTCTGGCATCCAGCACTGCAATCAAGGAGGCGTCTTTCAACCCCGAGATTATGTGCTGCATCGTCTCTTGTTCCCCCAACCCCGCTCGATGAGCCATAGACGACATACCATAAAAATAATCCTCGATGGATTCGTCTCTGGCTCTTTCCCTCTTTAATATATCAATAAGCAGTTTGTTACAGTTTGTGGTTTCTGGAAAACCTTTTATGAAACCTTTTTTGAACAGGTCCCACGAATTGACCTCTATACCTTTGCTGTCATACCAATGCTTGGCTGCCCCCTTTAACAAAGCCGTTGCAAAGAAGAGACTTTCAAGTGAACTCCACCCGTAAATTGTAGCCGATCTTTCGATACTCTCCACCCACTGTGTTGGAGTTAGAGCCGTCACTCCCGGTTCATATTCCCTAATTAATGCCCTTACCTCATTTAGAGACATTCTCAATGCATCCGGCCGTGCTGTTGACGTAACACTGATGACGTCCACGTTCTCTTCGCATCTAACATTCCCTCCCTTTAAACGCAAATTCTCTTCTTTGAGTCGTTTGACTTCTTCCAAAAGTTCGGTTAAGCGCGACTCTTCACTCTTTCTCTTCCGACGATAACTAGTTGGGCGGCTCATTTTAAAAAAATTCAGAAGGAGAAAAAAAAAACAGAACAATACAACTATGAGTGTACTCACCCGGCAGCAGCAACACACACAGATAAGAGATTTATTCTTATATTGACTATCTCAAACGTCAACAATACCGTTCGAAGGAGGAAAGAACACTTTGCTAAAAATTTCTTAATACATCATCACTTTCAACGGCTCACTCATACGGCACATACGGGATGAGGAATAGTTGGAAACCGGCAACGGCGACAGACAAGCACATATAGCGGTGGCGGGGGGGGATGAATGGGCGAATTTCTCACTATCTCTACCGTCAACAACGCAGATATTCAGATATTCAGACTTTTAACGGGTCACGGCGCACACGGGAAAAGGAATAGTTGGAAACCGGCAACGGCGACACACAAGCACATATAACGGGGGGGTTTCTCACTATCTCTACCGTCAGCAACGCAGATATTCACACTTTTAACGGGTCACGGCACACACGGGAAGAGCAATAGCTGGAAACAAGCAACTGCGACCCAGAAGCACATATAAGGGTTTTTTTTTTTTTTTTTTTTTCTCCCTTCTTTTTTCCCAACTTTCTCTACCGATCGAATGGGAAAACACTTCTGAATTGCTTTTCTATTATTTTGTTATTATTTTTATTTTTTTCTAACTATCCACTCGCGGATCTCAGATCCCACTTCTGATATAATATTGGAAATATATATTATTTGTCACATAAAAAAAAACAATCCGAGCAGCGACCGCACCTTTTCGTGGCTACAAGATGAATGACTACTTTTCGTCCTTCCCCTTCCAACCACGCGATCGCTGGCCTCTCTCCCTCTCTTCTATCCGAGAGGGGTAGCTCTTCATATTTCCTAGCTGAGTTGACTGGGGGAAAGGATCATTTTCTTCCCTCGTGCAATGTCACTCAACACATACGCGGAGCTTTGCGACGGACGCAGAGAGAATAATATTCAAATTTGGTACACAATTTCAAAGATTTTTATATGTTTGGAATATTTTGACGTTTAAGTGTCAGATCTGTCGACCGCCGAGAGTCTGTCGATCGTATCACTTTTACCCATACACGATCCGACGCGACGCGAAGGCTTGACGACAAGCGTTCAGTGTTCACTTGGCTTTTATAGAGTAAATATCGAACATGGATGATTCGACTGATGTTGAAGTGTTCGTTATTATTGATTATTATTAATTGGAAGAACAGAAGAAAAAAATCTGAAGAGAAAAAGAAAAAAATGTGTGAGCCTCATCCACATAAGCTCACAAGGGAAGTGAATACTTATCCAATCCAAAGCGCAGTTGTGTATGTGAAATGTGTAAGAGAAGAGTCTAGTACAATGGATAGAAAATATATAATAAAATTTAGTACCTAAATATGTATAGATACTATAATAATATACAGCTGATATTCATTTTGGTCAAATATATAGAAGTTGTAAATAACTTGACTCCAGCGCCACCTATCGGGTCCAGATTTTGTATTTTTCTCTTTAGCCGCTATATCAACATAAACTGTGAATATAAATCATTTTGGTCAATTAGTATATAAGTTGTAGATAACTTGACTCCAGTGCCATCTAACGGGCAGTTTTTTGGCATATGTCCTTCCTCAGGGCCCAGACTATCTGTAAACCGAATTACATTATGATTGGTTCAGCTGTTTAGACGTGAAAAGGTAGGCAGGCAGCCAGCCAGAGGGACAGACAGACAGACAGACAGGCAGACGGACAGACAGACAGACATACAAACAGCATACAGACAGCTGATGTTTTCTGTATACATATTTCCCTTGTATGGAATCATTTTCCCTTTATCGTAACACATTTATCATAACAGATTTATCGTAACGCTACACATTTTCAAAACAAATACGTCGCTAAAAACGTATGTGGATACGCCGTCATACAATACTAGGTACCATATTGGGGCCATCGCGATCCCCTGGGACTGTCTTATGACGGTACCTAAACCAAAATATTTCCGTTTAGGCATTTAATTTCCCTGCAAAATTTTAAAATTTGATTGTGGCTAGCCTCTTCCAGTGTATCTAGGAAGTAACTCCCTTAGAATTTCTTACAAGAATGAGCAACGGCCTGGCATTCACAAAGGATGTTCTCGACATCCTCCGTTGTACCTGAAAACCATCAAGTAATCTCTTTTTATTGATGAAATCGATTAAATGGACATTTACATCATACGATATCATTAATCCATTAATTGAGGAAGAACGACTGTAGTTTGTACGAGAGTGTGTTACTCTAAAGAATCTAGAGCTTCGAAGATTGTGTGAAGGAACGTTTAAGTTGAGAAGGTCAAGAATTTCCGTAGACTCAATCTCACCTATTAAAACTCTATGAATAAAGACAACTCGTGCTACCGTTCTCCTAACCTCCAGTGATTCTAAATTAATTAATTTTCTAACATTTAAAGAGAGATAGTTTTTAGAGCACTACAGATAAACATTTTGAAGATGAGAGTTTAAGAGGTGAAAATAATGCTAGTCACTGGCCGACATATAAATCTTGAAGTCATCTGCAAACATTACCAGGAGCATTCCGGGAGAAATTTGACAATATCATTTTCAAAAAAAGATGAAAAGAAGGGGTCTGATATGACTGCCTTGGGGATACATGTGGGTTTCTATCTATTGCTGAGGAAAGAAGAGAGCCATTAAAAAAAAAAGATAGGAAAACCCAGTCTCGTAAGTTTATATAGCAAAATTTTATGATCAACTCGATCAGAAGCTTAGCTAAAATCCATATATGTAAATAGCATCAACCTGGTTACCTTTACCAATCTCTGAAATCACAAAATTTATGAACAATATAAGATTAGTTACAGTCGACCTTTTTTTTACAAAATCATGTTGATTATTGCCAATAAAAGATTTGCAAAGGAAGTTTAATCTTTCGGTGACTAGCGAATCAAATAATTTAGGTAGAGAAGATTGCTTACGTATATCTCTATAATTCTCAATTTTATTTTTCCTACCAGACTTAAAAATAGGAACTATAAAAGAGGTTTTCCAGACAGATGGGAATAAGCTAGTTTTCAAAGATAAGTTGAAGATATGACATATGATTTTGTGTAAAGAATACGCACAGTTCCAGAGGAAAACAGAAGGTAGGCCATCAGGGCCAGAGCTTAGGCTAGAGTCAGAACTAGCTAACCTATTCAAAACATCGTCCTCAGAAAATCCCATGGTATTGAAAAGAGGAGTGGGGAAGTCGCCAAAATAGTCAAAAAATTGCTCCTCAATCGTTGAGTTGAGCATCTCAACCTTCAATAAAAAAAAAATAATAATAACTAGTGGACCAGTGCAGAAGGAATCACAAGGTCTTGCGCTAGCGATTTAATTATATAGGTATATTGTTCATGAGTTTATGGATACTTTTTTAAGTGCTAAATACATACAAGTACATTATATGTATCATATATGCGTTTACTGACTGATTTTAATTTAATTATGTAGGTCTTTCTTATGATTGGTTGGGTCACGAAAAACCCGTGGGTAAAACCTTAATTGCTCCCCATTCGATGCCTGACAAATTTAGCCGGAATGAAGCAATAATAAAATCCGACAGTTTGTATTTTATTTTTTGCAATGACAAAATGTCATCATCAATCGTGATAGGTAATAAGTCAATGTGTAATTTGGAAACGATGAGTGATCACAGCGAGTACCAATATGCTAATCACTTTTTAAATTATTTACATAATCATAATAAAAGTCACATAAAGATACCCAAATGTCTTTCAGCATCCCAATCGATACAACTGTCAAACTTAAATGAACTATGTATGACACTGAAATTGGATATGAATATTGAGCGTTAAATCTAATGATCCACCGTATTCAATGGACCAGTTATAGGTTGCTATAAAAAAATAAAACGGAATTTTCCATTCAAGGTGTATAATGTATTCATATGCGTCAAACACTACTATCACTAGGTTTTTAAAAGCCTACTGGCTTCTTTTTAGTCGTATATTTGGTACAATTTATATTCATCCAGTTAAAGGTTAATCTGAAAAAAAATATAAATGCAAATTTGTTTGTTTTTTGAGTCAACACCGTTAACTTCATCAACATAAAAAAGGTGTATTGCGGATGATTTGAGAAGGCGTCATTAACACACTTGAAGGTCACACATTTAAATAAAGATTGAGACTTCCCCATCGCAAGACATAACAACCACTTGACATTTGTCGGTGCATCTGAAGTTTGAACAAACGTCAGGCGATTAGATAACTCAGAATTTTCCAGCCTCGGGTGGTTTTCCCATAGTAGACCGGTAGCAGCATCCACTTGATTATGTCGAAACTTCAAATCTATGTATACAAACTTGAGAATGCACATAATTATGTAATAGACACTTGAATGTACTCGACGCTTAACAACGACTCGACTTCATTTTGACAAGCACTAATGATTAATTCATTTATTTTCGTGTGAATGATGTCTTTTTGTTGCTTCGCACCACATGTTACCACATTTTCACTTTCATTACGTTTGTAGTGAAATAGGTACCGTGGAATGCTAAACCACCCGCCCGCTCCATATCGGTAGCAGTTATTGCCGGTTTGAAATATTCCAAATTATACAACCCAATCTGGAAGATGAAAGTAAAATGAATTTCCGTCTTCAGTAAGCCATAAAAGCAAACAGCTTAATGTGAATTAATATGAAAAAAAAATATAACAAAGCGATAAAGGCATTCTCCAAAGATATGTTATTGTGGAATTTTTCACTCATCGACGAGCTTATTATGCAATCGGAATGTTTACCTCTGAGTCAAGTTCAAAATCGTTTGGCGAATGTGATCGACGGATTTATGTAAATTAATGACTGGATTGACGGCTGATAAAAGTTAATTAACGCAAAACGTGGAACGAAAGGTTCCGGATATCTTTGAAGTAACTATCTGTAAGTGACATTAGACGTAACGTAACGGAAATGAATGCACTCGTTTTTTTTCTCACGCAGATTGTCTAATATAAAGTTCTGCCTATTTAGGAAGTGAATATCTGTGTATAACATTGCACGAAACGTAACGTAATGTAAATTATTGCATTCAACTTGTTTTTATATGCGAAATGTGGAACAGAAGGTTTCGGATATTTTGGCAGGGAATATCAATAAGTGACATTGTACGTAACGTAACGTAAGTAACATAGGACGTAACGTAACTTAATGTAAGCGAATGCAGTCAACTTGTTTTTATGTGAAAAATGTGGAACGAGAAGTTCCGGATATTTTGGAAGTGAAAAGCTGTAAGTGAGACTAAACAGCAACGGAAATGCACTCGATGAAATTTTCTGTAACGTTGATTACAATAGTAGAAGGAAGCTTAATGTTGCATACAACAACATAGCTCGGTATATATACGACCTCCGAAGATACGATCATGTCTCTGCCTTTTCGAAACGAATAGTCGGTTGCTCATTTGATAAACTAATACAATTTCGCTCATTATGCTGCATGCACAATATTATACAATCACGTCAACCTGAGTATCTCTACAGCAGATTAGAATTTCCCCAATCGCGAAGGACTTTCACATTGATCCAGACTAGATATCGGTGCTTAACCTCTGAACGACAGTTCTTTGTACATGTTACTCGTCTGTGGAACTCCCTACCCATTGAGTTAAGAAGGATCAAAGGCGTCTCTTGAACTACTTGGCCAGTGAATATATATTTTAATTTATTTTCTTTTGTTAAATTACTTACTTTTTTTTATACATTTATATACAGGGTTCTTCAACAGGGACGCTACAAAAGTAGAGCGACAGGGACAGCAAACGACGCCATATTTCTTGCCGCTCTTTTGACATTTCTCTTCAGTAATGTTTGCCATTTCATGATGGAAAGATATCCAAAACCGTTTTTGTTTTATTTAAAAAAACTTTTGTAGCGCTCTTATTGAAAAACCCTTTATAATAAAATTTGGCGGAGAGATAGTCTGGGACCTGAGGAAGGACACGCCCGCTAGTTGGCGCTGGAGTCAAGCTATTAGCAACTTCTTTATTAACTGACCAAAATGATTCATGTTGACAATTTATGTTGATATAGTACCAACAGAGAAAACTACAAAAACTGGACCCGATGGGTGGCGCTGGGGTCGAATTATTAAAAAATTCTATTTTTAATAAAATCTTGAATAGCTGTTCCTTTCACAATTTGTATTAAAAATTTATAGTCAAGTTTACATTCATTCATTTATTATTACACATTTTCTATCGATTGTCCTAGACAAATTTCTTCTTCTCTTACACATAGCACCTACACAACTGCTTTGGATTGGATAAGTATTCACTTCCTCCGTGAGCTTATGCGGATGAGGCTCACACATATTTTTTTTATATGCAAAAGGTGGAAGAAAGGTTCCGGATTTGTTGGAAGTGAAGAGCTGTAAGTGACATTAGACGTAGCGTAACGTTACGGAAATTACAGCATTAGACTTTTTACGCATATTTGCAACATAATGTTCCATCAGTTTAGGAAGTCAATATCTGTGAATAACATTGGACGTAACGTAATGTAATGTAATGATTGCATTCAATTTGTCTTATATGCCAAATATGGAAGAAAAAGTTCCATCTATGTATTTTCGAAGTGAATTACTGTGGATGACACTTGACGTAACGTTACGTAATGTAAATGATTGTATTCAACTTTAACCTTTATAACCTTTATTCATCCAAGTAAAACACAAAATACATTTTTTCTGCAAAGCCAAATGGGCTTATCTGCAGAAGATTGATTTTCAGATTAAATTTGATAAGTGAGCTTAGTTCCAAAAATAAGTTAATTACAAATTACAACTGGAAATTAATTAAATATTTTAATTCATTAATAGAAGATTTTAGTTCTAAGTTTTAAAACAAAAAAATTAATTAAATAAATAAAATGAAAAGGATATTTTAATATTGAAAGGGACGTACAATTTATATGCAAATTATGGAACGAATGGTTTCATCTATTTTGAAAGGAAAATGTGTGTAACATAGGACGTAACGTAACGTAATATAAATGATAGCATTTGATTTTTTTAGTCCAAATTTGTAACATTTAGGAAGTGAATATAAGTAAGTAACATTGAACATAACGTAACGAAACGGAAATGATTGCATTAATTTTTTTGTGTTGCAAATGAGTTATCTCAATTAATGAAGCGCACCACAATAAAAATAGTTACACGGTCGAGGCACAAATGCAACTTCATCCGTAAAACCGGTAGCTACCATGTGAACGAGGTTCAAATGAATGTACATGCATCCATACCCGTACTTGTACATGTACAATACCGTCGCCGTTGGGTAGGTGCATTTCGTCGTCACTTGTGGGTGAAACCAACCCACTTAATGTAACACTTCATGAATTGCAAATCAGTGTGGTACCCGCACCTTAGCGAACACTGTGACTTGCCGCTTTGCTAAACTATGAGGATTTTACAATCTGATTGGTGGAAATATTTCGTTCCGATCACGTTCCTCTTGGAAACTACATTATAGCGTAACAGTAGTTACAATTCATCACATCGTAAGTATGTATTCAAATTGTGGATAAAAATAGAAACGAGAAAATGGACAAATACGTTGATGGCCAAGTGGGACAGGGTGGTAAATTTGTGACCGACAATGCAACGATGAAGTTTAGGTATTCATTCAGAGTGAGAACTGTTAATGAATAATTAAACTTCAATATATTTAGAAATGAAATAAGTGAACGAATTTGAATACAAAATTATTTTAAATTACCATCTGGATCATGATGCTTCACCGGCACGGACCTAGGTGTATGGGAATGGCACTCTCCTATTTATGATTTTAAATTTAAAATTAAAAGAAGGCTTGTTTTTGAGTGACGTAGAAAGTGTTGTGGACACAATCATCTATGAATGACCGGAATATGAGATTTTTGAGATTTCCGGTACTAGTTTCTATTGAGCTAGCCTTTTCAATAGCCCCAGAGATATGATTATATTATATATGGGGTACCAGCTGAACCCCCCGGCTTCGCCCGTATACGCAAACAGACGGCTTACTCACATGGCAGATAATTGGTCTGGTAATCTGGTTTAAGATAAAAATTATAGCCACCAAAGTAAAATAGGTAGAAAAAATTATTTTTTTTATGTTTCCCTAGACATAAAACAAAAAATAGCCTATAGCCCTTCGGGATAGCGTAGCTTTCTATTAGTTAAAGAATTTTTTAAATCGGTTCTGTAGTTCCAGAGATTACCCTTCACATACAAACTTTTCCTCTTAATAATAATAATATAGATGGATTATATGGATATGATTCTTCATAAACATCCCATCGACATATTTATTGAAGGCTCAGCAGCAAAGGGAGCCCTTAGAGTAAAAGAATCCGATTTGCTAAATCCAACCACGTATAGACATATGGCGATACTCTGAGAAATACAGCAATTGACGAGATGCAACCCTGAAATTCTAACCAAGGCTTCAGACTATATTACTCCTCACTATGACTGTTGAATGTACTAATCCTATTTGCCAGTAGACGACTGGATGTCAAACAATGTGATCAGAGACCAGGAAATAGCACTCTTCACTCACGGCTCAAATGGATTTAGGTGCTGGAGAAGGATTCTACTCAGATACACTTAATAAACGGAAATCTTTCAGACTGCCGGCTACATGCAGTGTCTTCCAGGTGGAACTACTGGCGATTAAAAGAAAGCGACCTCCCTTCATCAGAGCTCGCAAGAACCGGCTGCGACACATCTCGTCCTTTGTGACTGAAACTTGACTTGAATAGGACAGAGACGATGTTAAATCTGGATATTCTCCATACGCTTAATTATCGGAATAATTACAGGTGCTATAGGTCATATGACAATGAAATGGCTACCTGAGTCCAACGATATCTGTGGAAGCTATAGAGGTGAGGAAGAATGCGAATCTGGTACTGCTTAGCCCTGCAAGAACGACGCCTTCGTACATTAGGCCATAGATTCTTGACAGACATAGCAGAGCTCAGAAATTTAAAGATATCGGATCTTTTATGACTCTCAAAAGCACAAACTGGTTGGTAAGAATAGGATATACTCTCAAACACAATGGACCTTTGGGTCTCTAGGTGGATATAATTGTTCGAGCAATCACACACCCCTCCTAACCTAACCTAGCCTAATGGTCCTAATAGCATGTTTTTGACCAGATATGAAGCTTATTAAAGGGATCTACAATGCAATAAAATAGCATTGAAATTGAACTGACACTTTTACGAACTTGAGAGTCAAATAGAATTAGATTAGCCAAGCTCGAATCCACTTTTCTATCGCAGTCGCCATCCAAAATATACACACATATCCTATACACAAACCACGTCGCGTTTCTTGGGGACCTTACATTGGCTACTCACAAATCTCGGTCGCTCAAAAATCTTAACGCCACACCCTGTAGAAAAAGTACTTCTATGTTTGCGCGCAGAATTCATTAAAATTCAATAACCTCTTCAATTTATTTGTTTTTGTCTATCATAATATTCAAATGAAGAGTCGAAGACTGTGGAAAACCATCGTCGACAGAAACGTGACTGCAAAAATTAAGAAACCTCGTCAGTCATTAAGCTAAAATGCTTCTCATATTCGTATGACCATGTTCCCATTTTCGATAACGAAAAACCATCATTTTGGATGTTGGCCATTGGCTAACATAGTCACGAACTACCTACTCGCTTATGACAGATGACAGATTTTTATTTTAATTTTTTACCAATAATTGACAAAACTGACAAACTATAGATTTATGAGAGAAAATGAACTAAAGTGGGTTACAAAAAAAACAATGAAAAGTCAACGAACGTTAGTTTTTTTTTTTTTGCATTCGATTGGTATTCTCGGGATGTGCTCAGAAAAAGTTCACACTTTTTTTTTTAAGTGAAATCCGTTGTCTTTTTCCTCCCCCCCAGTGTAATCAACGCCTAAGCTTCCGCTGCTCTTTATTATGCGCCATTTGATTCTGCTCCAGTTCTATGGTCGTTCGTTATTCAGTTCGAATACTTTACGATTTCATTTCTCTTGGTCTGGTCTCGATGAACGATTTTCGAAAGTTCTTATTTTTTTTTTCGTCTGTTTGTAGTTTTGTCATTCCTTTTATTGGATTTCCCGCATTGTTTGACGTGTGGTGGTTTTATTAATTGGCTACGGTCAATGGATTTACTGAAGATGTGATTAGCATTCAATTAGACAAATTAAAAGATTGAATGGCGAAGAGAGCAATTTAAGAGTAATTGCTGAACTGTGAATCATTGCTGGAACATGTTTTTGGATTCTTTTAATTTTTTTTAAGATTATTGTCAAGCGTTTGGGTAGAATATTAGCTTTGTCGTTGGAAAGAATTGACCATTTTCTCTGTTCTGACTGACTTAGATCTGCGCATTTGCCCTTCATAAGAGTATGTTTTCAATCTTTTCCAAAAAGTAGCGGACAAGCCCGAGATGTCTTTAGATCTACAAAATTTTCTGGACATGTAGATCTTGGGATTATCTAGTAATGCACCCTAGAGATCTGGGCGGTTTTTTCTATGGGTCTATAGCTTAATTCATGCGGTTTGCTAAGAGATGGCGTAACTTGTATTATTCCATTGGAACATGCGTTGGAAAGCTACTGTCACTGTACGTCATTTCAGTATCAGCGCTGCCGAAGGTGATACTATAGTATCCTTTTGATACTATTTCCGAGCTGGTGATACTGTGATACCCAAAGCTTAATAATGATACTCTAAATCAAAAACAAAATTAAAATGTGCTTTTATTGCACAATCCTAATTCAATAAATAATTTGCACATCCCCTATTCCGAGCTGCGCAAGTACAAATTGCTTGCTTCATTGCCTTGGTGTACCTACTGGTTCCTTACACTCTAAGTTCGCAGCGCTTTGCTTCTTTACCAAAATTGGAAGAAGCTATGAATCAACTTAATCAACACGACAAAGCACATGGCTTTGCTTGCATCGCTGGGAGAAAGAAAGGGACAATTATTTGAAGCATCCGAAAAGAGAACAAAAACAAGGTTAGAAAGGATAAAGCTTATAGTATCTTTGTCGTGCTCTATTGGAAATTCTGTTACACAGCTCATAAACGTAGATAATATCTGCATATTCTTGGTTTGTAAAAGATGGTATTTGAAACACCGTTTATAAAAAATCTCTTGCGTCGAATTCAAAAATTAAACTGATAAATTAAATTTTGTTTTCTAATCTTTGCACCATTTTTCTTAGGTAAATTTTACAACTAGGCCCACATACTCAAACCTAGCTCTTTCCGAGATTTTAAAGAAAAATTGTATGGAAATTACGGTTTTGACGGGTATTCTAATAAATGAGCATGCTTCAAAACCTTTGTACATACTTATCATAGATTTCAGCATACATTTCAGCATACTTATCATAGATTGTTTTTTTGTTACAATCGTTAGGTACGTTCATAGGAAAAAAAATAAAACGGTATGTTTATTAACTACGCATTTTTTGTAGTAAAGCGACCTGAAAGTCAAAAATTTGCATGGGCAAGACAAATGAAACTGATTTAAAAATAAAATATCTACAAAACCTAAAAAAGGTATCAATTTCATTTAAACGCAGTTAAAAGAGTATTATTTTTTCTAAAATTTAAGCTCTATATAAAGGTTCTGTAGTAAGTATTAGCGAAGATATTTGCGTTAATATTGGGCAAGGCTGTAGAACGATTATTTTCTTAGATTATACTCAAAAAATAATTTCCCAGTTTTGAAATTTAGTTTGGAAACACCCTGTATATATTTTTAGAAAGGCGAAAATGTGTGAATTATTTTATGATACCCCTCGGTTGAAAATGATACCCAAATACTTCAAATTCTGATACTCTTGAAAATTGGAAAACGACAGCACTGTTCAGTATATGTCATTCATTTGAAGCGTAAACAACAATAATTTTTTTTCACTCAAATATGTCGAACTTTGTGTCTGAAAAAGTGTTTTTGCGTAGAGTTCTTCTCCATTACTTTAATATGAAGAAAACTGCTGCCAAAATTCATCGTATTTTGGTGGAAGTTTATGGTGAACAAGCGCTAGCTGAGCGAACGTGCCAAAAGTGGTTTGCATGATTTAAAAGTGGTGATTTTGGCTTGGAAGACGACGAACGTCCTGGGCAGCCAAAAAAGGGGGATCAGAAGGGTGTGCTGTATTATGAGCTGCTAGAACCGGGTGAAACCATCAATGGACAACGCTACCGAACACAATTAATCCGTTTGAAGAGAGCAGTAGCCGAAAAATGCCCGGAATATGCGATCAGACACGAGGCAATAATTTTCCATCATGACAACGCTCGGCCCCACGTTGCTATTCCGGTAAAGAACTATTTGGAAAACAGTGAATGGGAAGTTTAACCCCACCCGCCTTATAGCCCAGACCTTGTCCCTTCTGACTACTATTTGTTCCGCTCGATGCAGAACGCCCTCACTGAAATACGGTTCACATCAGAGCAGAATATCGAAAATTGGCTTGATTTATTCTTGGCTGCCAAGCCGGCGCAGTTCTTTTGGGATGGGATCCACAAATTGCCAGAAAGATGGGAAAAAGTCATAGCTTTAGATGGGCAATACTTTGAATAATACTATTGTACATGTTTTTCTTAAATAAACGTTCAAATTTTGAAGAAAAAAAAACTGCACGAATTAAGTTATAGACCCGATAAATACAGAGGTTTTTTCCTTGACAGTTTATTGGGGTTAAAGATATGTGTACATAAACAACTAGCTTAAACCCCGTCGGCTTCGCCAGGCATTAAAAAAACGATATAAACTACATTTTTGTAATTCTAAAATTTCGCTATCACCTTTGTACCGTAATTATCTATATTTAAAAAAAAAAAAAAAACCAACTAGAGTAGAGGGAAACATACGCATTTTGCCACTTGTTTTTATATAATGGAATATATTTTTGCCAACCCTTCTCTATCTTAAGAAACTACGTGCATAAAAAATGTTTATACATAATTGAAAGATATTCTGTAGTTCTCAAAACTATGGCATGTGGCTACTCTATAAATCCAGGTCTTTGAAGATGACGCCTTACAAACTGCAAGATAGATTGTGGATGATTATCCATTGTATCCAATGTACATAAGGTACTTATCCATGGAGAACAAGCTCCTCAAGAAGAAGCTGCTGAGGCTAATTATAAAAATATTTAGTTGTTTAGGTCAAAAAATATGCGAAAAACATCAAGAGCAGCCACCAACACTGATAACTTTAATAGATTACTTTTAACTTCGAATCCGTTTTTAGCTAACGCAAGATCTTCAGGAAAATACTAAAAAAAATGTATGTTGAGCTAAGAAAATCATTTTAAATGCAGTTTTGAATTATGACCGCTGATCTCATACATATGAAACTACTGTGCGCCGTCGACAATCAGTTTCATTAACTCTGCGATTTTAAAAGCAAATTTTGGGTTTTTATTTGTGTGTCGAACGAAAATAAAAAATAGGTAAAAAAAAACATATTTGAGGAGCAGCTGTGAACGCCAAACTTGACTATATGGCAAATCATCGGCTGTCATCACTTAACGTGCATAGGTTATGCGACAGATTATATGTGACGGCTCTTTCCGGCAACAAGAGTCAACTCTTAGCAGAACGACGTCGACGTATTCTAAGGGTCGGGGACTTTAATGGGACATCCGTTATTTTAAAATGTACTAAGCGAGTAAATAGGCTGGTAAATTCCTACATTTTTATCATAATACTTTGTTAATCAGTCGACTCTCACTCGCTGCTCCATGTTGGCTTTTATCTAAAATATATTTTTTGTTTATATTGTGTGTATACCTTTACCTACTAATCCTGCTAACTGAGTGGATAAAAGTAAAGTCATGGTTAACAGCACCCACCTGTATTCCATGATGAGAAAAAATATCTCAAGGACATAATAAATGCTCCCTAAGACCAAACACAAGGCGAAGAGCAATTTAAGTGAATAAATAAAAAAGGAAAAAAGTAAATTTGCGAAAATTGAAATTATCTTCCACAAAGTCTTCCTATCTGGTCGCATAGCCGAGAAAACAACCTTGAAAATGTAATTCCGGTGAGTGGGTGTCATCCCAACGCGATTCAGGGTAAAATATTAAAGAAAAAGAAAAAAAACGTGCATCCATAATTTTTTACCATTTACCTATACAATCCATAAAAGTACTCGTAGCGATACCTGGCGGATGTCATAAACTACCAAATTAACTGAAATTCGTATCTCTCGCGTGGATTGTAAACTAGACTCGGGTCGGTGAACTCTTGAGAACATTTTAATTACAAAAATTTTATTGTTTCCGCACTCAAAATGGTTTGCACACAAAAAAGAATCACTCAACTTGGTCTGGCTTGATTTATTTATATTGCCGACTATTCCCGAAAAGAAACCCTTACAACTTTGAACTTTTAAAGACGCTACCAACAAAAAAAAAAAGAACGAAACAAAGAACCTTGATCTTTTAAATTATAGGCTTAAAAAGCTAATAAAGTTTAATAGCTCTCCGCCAAGAGGCATAAAAACTCGTTGCAAAAGTAATAAATACAACCGGGTGACACATTAACAGATTTAAATTAGCTTTGTTTTATTTTATTTTGCCTTTGGTTTTTTTTTCTTTTGATACAAATTCAGCAGAAAGTTTTCAACTTTAACACTTTTCATTTATATATTATATGTTTACAGCTAAAGCCAAAATAATAGGAACACTTGTTACTTTCCAGTGATACAGCTGTTTTTAATGAAATGAAAACTATGATAGGAGCAACGGTTTGTTGTATGCACATCTGTCAAAAGGCTGTTAAGGCTCCGACCCATAGAATCCGTCGACTTTGTTCCGTTGTACTCTGAAGTTGAAGTTGAAGTATTGGCGGATAGGGCAGTCCCATAGCATCCGTCCCATATCTACGTAGCTTCCACCAATACAAATGGATAATCTCAATTTGTGAATGCGTGAACTTCAGTATGTGAATGTGTGAATTTGAATGCGTGAATGTGTGTACTAACAAAGTACCGACGGATGCAAAAAGTAGAAAGTAGACCTACTTTATCCGTCGAAGTTCATGCACCCGTTGCTTATGGGCCATCTCCCATAAGAATGTGTGTATTCTATCGAGCCGTCACTTGAAAATGAAGGAGCAACAGATCGACGGATTCTATGGGTCGGGGCCTTTAAGAGCTACTGAACTGCGTGGACAAAAAAGTAGGCAAACTCTGAGCAAATTTCAAGAAAACAATTTTTTGAGCTGGTGATCATCAGTACTTTTATAAAAGGAAGTCTAAAAAAGTATGTTTATATGTTCCGCAAAAACAAAAAAAAACTACTGACGGGTTGGAATGCGGTTTTTTGCAATCGATTCTGGTTGATTAGATCAATAAAATGGAACAAAAAAAAAAAAACAATATATTTCAATAAAAAACTTCTAAATGCGAGAATGAAAAGTTTATATTTTACTTTTGGGCATTTATCTCGCTCTATCTCAGTTCTTTAATGACGTATTAAAATAAAATTTATATATTTGTTTAGATTATTTCACTACAAAGATTTTGATATATGTATATATCTTCTTTGTACATTTTCTGTGAAAAAAGTAATAACATAAAGAAATATTGTTTGTATGCTTTCGCGACAACGATCAGTGGAGACCATTGCCACTACTGCCATTATTGTAATTTTTCGATCATCTCTTATTCAATAACTGGATAATTTTGGTTCTAATTTCGTCTATAATAAGTTAATGCAGGGCTTGCGACAGATACAGATATGTATGTTTTATGTTTTGACGTTTTGGCGGTAAGAACGTGCTGTAATATTTAAGAAAGCGGAAAAGTTAGATTGGAAGACATTGCTAACCCACCTGCGTCACTTTTTTCTTTAATAGTCTATGGAAAATCCCTTTTCCAAGAAATTAATTCAGTCTATACGATCCTATAATAATTTTTTTTAATAACTTCAATTGGTGCTAAGCAAATTTTGGAGCAAGGATTTATGCCAACTTTTACGGTGCAAGGATAATTGTGGTATTTAGCTGGAAGTCTCCTTCCAGTAGACAATTTATTACAAATACATATTACAAATACATATTTTTGTATGCGCAGCGAAGCGGGTACATCAGCTAGTAATCAATATATACTGAGCTGTACTCGCTTAACAGTGTCCCGATATTTCGGTGTTAATTATTTAGATATTACTACAGTGGACGTCCAATGTAACGAATTATATAATATGCAGTCTTCGTTAAATCGATCGTCGTTTTATCTAACTAACCATCAATGTATAATATATTATAAGAAAATAGAAATTAATTTACTTAGTGATATTGCTTTTTTTACACTTCTTTACGTTTTCGGTTAACGGACATTTTACTTTATTTCCCAGAAATTGCTAAACATTCGTTAAACCGAGCGGAAAATGTTTCCTTCATTCGTTATTGATGGCTATCAATGAGAAAAAAAAAAGATTCGTTATATGTATTGGAAATCCGTTAAACTGGACGCCCACTGTTTTTAAAATATGGAATGATATGGGCAAAAATAAACACTGCACTGAAGCTTAAGGTTCAACCATGACGCTTTTACGCGATCAGGGTGAATACATTCAAAAGGGTGAACCCATTCAAAAGATTGCAAAAGGTAAATGTCCGCTACAGACAAAAGAGATTATACAGGAAAGCCCAGGCGAACGCATTTACATATGTATGTCCTCCAAAGACTTCAAAAACGAAACATCAATTGAAATAAGTGCCAGGACGATTCGCCTTAGAGAATGCAAAGCTGTAAGCTCGAGCTCTAACGAAAGTGCCGCTTTTAAAAAAAAGTACATGTACATTGTACAGAAACGCATTGCTTTTGCTAAACCTTACCACATGCCACACGATCCCCTCCAAGCAGGGTTGCCACGAGCAAATTTCAAAACGCGCCCAAAAAATGGATCCAGAAGCAAAAAAGGGGTCCCACTTATATGTGTATGAAAAAATGCAATTTTCCGAAAAACTGTATCTTATTGCTGAACTTAAAATAAAATAAATATTGGGAAAAAAATAACAAAGATGAAAAGAGTATGCATGCAGAACGAGTTTTTGGATGGAAAATTCTGACTAACAAAAATAATTTGTTGATTTCGTCACTGGTTGAACAAAATGGGTGAAGTACCATGTTTTACAAGTAAAAGACACATGAAATGAAAATTGAAAAAAAGGGTCCTATATTTTTAAAATGCGTCAAAATCGGAGTTTTATTGAAAAGTGGGGTCGTCCCGGGTCCCATCGCCGAAAAAGCGTCAAAAAACGGCAACGCTGCCTCCAAACAACATAGTAGTAGAGAAACCAAAATAAATCTGTAAACAGTTTGTTTGTCGCCTAAGAGACTTACAATTCATGGTACACGAAGCCCACTGTTAAACATAGAGGTGATAGTGTAATTATATGGGGCTGTTTTTTTTTTGGTGGGGCATTGGTCTAGTATACCTTATAGAAAGCATTATGACCAAAGAAACCTACGTGGATATATTGTGGAATGTCATGCTACCGTGGGCAAAGAGAATATGCCGCCGAAACGGCGGCTCCAACAGGATAACGAACCCAAACACACTGCTATGCTGAAAAATCTGTAGTTTAAGCAAGACATTGTTGATGTTTTGCAGTGGCCTTCTCCATCTCCACATCTAAATCCGATCGAGGTTCTCTGGGATAAGTTAAAGATTGAAGGGTATCCTTCTAAAAAGCGGATCTTTGAAGATTTATTCTAGAAGTTAACTCCACGAGTCGTCGAGTGGAATCAGTTTTTATTTAACCAAGGTTTTATAACAAGGCAATAACTTGCCATTTAAAATTTTCTGTGCATGTGTTTTTTTTTTGTATTCAGTCTAGTTATTTCTATTTTTTGGCAGATAATTAAGCAGTATAAAGCAATATAGCTGACTGAATTATTATTTATATTATTTTTTTTTAAGCAATTAAGGAAGTGGTCATATCTGGGAGATGTTGTTAACACATTTACCATGAATCGGATAATAGCCTTGCTTTATATATTCGAATATAATAAGAGCTATGTTTACTCGTATCTAGAAGTAATAGATGTTCCTATTATTTTGGCAATAGCTGTACATTTATATATTCCTTTGTATACGAGTAGATACAAACATAACCTACCCGTGGAATAAGTCACTGGAAATGTAATTAGATTTTGACATTTGCATGCAATAGAAAAGAAGATTCACGTATACACATCATGAGTTTTTATTAAGAACAGTTATCTTCACTCTAACCTCAAATGCATAAGCTTGAAAAGAAATGACAAAAATCTGTTCTATTTGATAGAATTGCGTGTAGAAGAGTGCAAAATAGAATTAATTGACACAATTGTTGTGCGCTGAATCACAATTCAATAAAGTATTGAATTACCACAAAGAGGATGGTGAATGGGGCTCAATTTTTTTTTCTTTTGATTCCACATTTTGTTGCTGTATTTTTAAGTGAAGGGGGATTTAATTTGCTGTTGTACATTACAAGTGCTTATTTTGTGACAACTAACATCTGTGAATATGACAAGAAGTAAAAAAGACGAACACTTATTTCGGTTGCTGTAACAGTTAGATGGGGTGATGTGATCTAATTTTCGTAACGGGAAATAAATTCCACTTGAGATTAATGCCGCCTTCGTAGCGCAATGATCTCAAATGCTTTTATGTTCGGATCTAGGCGAACAGTTTGTTATAACGAGCATTATAGAATGTAACTTGAGAATTGGTTTATTTTTCAAATATGTAAGTAGAGAAAAATATGTGAATGCATAATATGCAACTATCAACTGTCAGAGACCAGCTAATTCAGTGGCTGACTCCATTACTATCTGCTGAGTGCAATCTTTAGTCGTTTGTTTGAACTTTAAACGTCACACGACGAAAACAGTAATGCAGTAGGAATTTGTCATTGACAAAGAAGATGCCAATGAAGATACTTATTTCGCGAGATATAATCTTTTAGAAAAACACTTTCTGGGACTAGCTAGTCATAAAATCTTAGGAGCGGTTTCAAATCGTTCACAAATTCACAGAGCTATAAAATTAAATTGAGGTTACAGTGTTGTATCGTTGCAGTATTTCTGACAGGTTTTATTTTATTTTTTTAGTAGCTTACGATTATCTTTGCAGTTAAATCATAAAGCTGCACAACGGCACTTGGGTAAGAAACGAAAAGAAGAAGCAGTTGTTCGTTCCTTAAGAAGAAACAATGACTGTTGCAGAGATTGCAGCCATTACCCACAGTGCAAAAGCCATTATGAAGGTCAATATATATGTAGCCGGAAAAAAGATGGCAGAACTGATAGCCAGGGGCCTGTAACATATCGCGACAAGTCGACAAGTCTAATTTCACTTGTCGAACTATGCTTGTCCGACAAGTTCAAATTAATTCTGTAACAGACTCAAAAGAATTAATTTCCATTGACTTGTCGGTATTCGTCGACAAGTGAAAATGGCGAAAATCACGGCGGACAAGAAAAAATGCTATTTTAGGTATTGGATTGTAGGTATGTTATTGTTTAGTCTGGTAGCAAGATTATGTACAATTGATTGAGATAAGTGACATTTTCCAATAAACATATGATCAAAATTAACTCTTGGCTTAGAAAATTTTAACCTTTTAAATATTATTTTATTTCTATATTTGTACTCCATTTTTTCAAAGATATTGCATAAAACATGCACTTGTCAATATTTTGACAATATTCCAACCACCTGTGCCAATTGAACCACAATTCGACAAATGTTTCTTGACACTTGACGTGTTCTGTTACAGAAAGAGGGAAATTATATAATTTCCTCGCGACAATTGTCGAAGAGCTCATGGACTTGTCGTTTTGTTTTACACAATTTTTTACGAGGTGTCGAAACTCACTTATCCTACAAGTACTTGTCGCGTTCTGTTACAGGCCCCAAGTGGCCATTAAGGCTCAGAAATCAACAGTAGTTAGATCAAAGTGCACATGGTATGGATATCCCAGCAATGAAAAAGCAGATGAACTCATCAGCATTGAACAATTCGAAAGCCGAACGTTTTCATCACCCCAATTAATAAAATAGTAATTAGAGGCAAAGAAATAAATAAAGTGGCAGCTTATTGCTCTGACGTTTTAAGTGGCAACGCTGTCATTCTTTGACGTTTGTCAGTCAGGGTGACCATTTTAACAATGCGTCAAAATTGTTAAAATTTACTATAAAAATTCTTGTTCACTTCGCCAAACTTTTCGCGAGTTACGACATATTTTTACGGCCGAATTATCATGAAAGTCTGGGAAAGCGGTTCGGTTGCTGATCGAGCAGTCCCTGTATGACGCTGAAATGCGCGGTCAAGTGAGAGCTTTTGCTCAAAGTGTGGCTAAACCCCAAACCTCTCGATTCCTCGTCGTGCACAAGGAGTTTGCCTCTCTGCGCCCTCAACATGGCGAATTTTGCGAAAAGACTTGGGCATGCATCCGTATAAGATCCAATTGATACAATAACTGAACCTCCGAGATTACCAATCTAGTCGTACGTTCGCTGATTGGACTCTAGAGCAGTTTGAAATGGATCCAGATTTTGGAGAAAAATCATCTTCAGTACTGAAGCACATTTTTGGTTAAATGGCTTCCTGAACTAGAAAAATTGCCGCATTTAGGGAGAGAATAAACCACAGCATTATCAAGAGTCTTCATTGTATTCGGAGAATCCTAATGTTTGGTGTGGATTTTGGTCAGGTTGCGTCATTGAGCCATACATCGTCCAAAACGAGAATGGTCAAACGGTGACTGTCAATGGCGAACGGTATTGATGGTATGATAACTGGCTTTTTACGGCCTCAATTGGAAGAAATAGACCTGGAGGCGCCATGTATTTCCCACAAGACGGCGCATTCGATTTGTTGGAAGAAATGCTCCCAGAATACATTATTTCCAGAAGAGGCGATGTGGAATGACCGCCAAAATCCATTGACATATTATATAATACTAGCTGTTTTGCCCAGCTTCGCCCGTGTCTAAAAAATATAGTGTTGCTTACAATACATACGTTGTCTTTTAGTTCAAAGAATCAAAGACAGTGCGATCGCACCCCAAGGTTTGCAAACTACCAACATATATAATCCACAAAAGAAGTGTGGATTGTATTTATATTTTGAACAAGTGACATTTCGCCAGCAAGTGGCTTTCGTTAGTGTTTTTATTTTTTAATTAATTTAAATAATTGTACTTATTAATTAATTTGAAAATCGGCCTTTAGCGCGCACAGTATGTTAAAGAACAGGAATACGAAGCTTTACTTCATTGTGTGTGTTAGTTTTTGTGCTTATAGGGGCAGAAAATTGACATGTAAAAGCGTGACATTATGATTTATATATACATATATAAGATAAGATATAAGATAAGATATAAGATGAACTTTGCGTTGGTTCCAACATAAAAATTAGCCCTCTTGTTGTGTACTTACATTGTTTGAATTCGCGTAAGCCATTGGTTTGTGATTTAAATATTTTTTTCAATAAATTGTAATAAGTTGTTCTGCATTATAAAGCAACAAAACAAAATATTAATCAATACAAAAAGTTAATTCAAAATAAATTTACCATTTATGTACCAACGCGACAACCATTTGAAATTTAAGGTATTTTCGCAGTAACTCGTACATATATATGTAGGGCAATAGATGGCAACAGTTTCTATGTAAAATTACCATGATGGCGGATAAGTGTTTCCCTACAAAACACGGGGCTAGTAATGTTGGAACCAAATTGTCCACAGACGTTGTATAAAAGTGGCATTTCACCAGCAGTCCAAATATAATATGTCAATGATTAAGCCATTGCATTGGTGAGATCTAGTCTGACTTATGCAACAGAGTCAGGCTGCGGTTATATAGCAAGCGTGTAATACAAGCGTTTGCTCGCGCGAGTTCGCGCTTTAAATTAAATGCATTTTATCAGAGCATTGTGGTTATGTAACAAAATTCTACAAGCGCGAGTAAGGGCGAGCAAGCGCAAGTTAAATCGAAAATTGATACCAACCGAAGATGGACAGTGAAAAAGGAATAATCGAAGTTCGGAAACGGCGTTGTTTGTGGTTTTTTTCTTTTTGTATAATTTTGTACACAAAGTTGCTGATGAATAGTGCTACATTAAAAAACTCAAATACCTTTTTTTCAATTTATATTTAGTTCATTTTAAAGAAAATTTATTTTTATTATGTGTTTTAATGGCATTTAAATATGACGCAAGCGCGGCATCTTATTAAAAAGTGGTTCAATACTGCCTGAAGGGTTTCAGTGGAAATTGCTTCAATTATTTTTCAATTAATTCAAAGTAATGGGTATAGTAAAAAAAAGGCAGGTGCAGTCGAATCAAGAGACCTTGGTGGCCAACCTAAAGTTGAGTTCCTGAATATCAGCTATTTTATTTGGGAATTTTCGATGTAATTCTGTCATAACAGGCCAGGCTATGTGTTGCACAATCTTACTGAAACTACGCAGAGTTGAAAGGGATTTTATTTTGGGTAATTTCTGGGACTTCTTCAAAATCTTTAAATAACGGTCTCTATTGACCGTTTCAGTGCTACCGTTTTTTTTTCAAAAAAGTATGTCGCGACAATGCAGCTTGAGGAAATTGCACACCATTCTGTGATTCGAGCTGGATGCAGTTAGAGTGACTCTTTTCTTGATAATTATACTTGTTTTCATTGCCGTTTAAATCAAAAGGGCCCTCATCAGGCATACGAATGAAGTTCAACATATTATAATTGTCCTCTTGCACCATTTGAATGAAATTTTCAAGCGAATCGGCATGTCTGCTGGATTCAATTTGCTTGTTTTTTTTTAGGGAAATAAGCTCAAATCTTTTTGCATAATTGTCTGATTCCATTTTAGCAGATAAGTCCAGGGTCGAAATCCTGTGTTCTAACTGAAGGATCTTGGTGATAAGACCATCTTGTGACTGCCACACGCTCGGCAGACTAAACTTGCACTATCCCGGTACATCTGCTCAGAGGAATGTCGCCAAACCGCTAAAACTCACTTTGGACTAAAATCACAGACTTCAAAGCATGATAGCGACACTTTCCAAAACCTAGTGTCACCGTCCTAGTTGTCAATTTTTATTAAATCTAAATGCCAGTCTGTAAAATAAAAATAAAAGTTCTTCCTCTAAAAATAGCGACTTGTTGTGCACTTTGCTAGAGCTAAACAGAAAGTGAAGCATTAACTAGCTCAATTTTAATCGACCACATGACAAGCTTAAGCTAGCGCGTGCTCGCACTTGTAATTGAAAGCGCTTGCTCGCGCTCGTATTACACGCTTGCTATATAACCAGCGCCTCATACGATATTGGACCGCTCTGATCGAGTCCTGTAAACGAGACCTCGGAGGCCATTTGAATGATAGCATTTTTAAAACATAATGGTATTGAATGAACTTTAATCCGCAATATAAGTTATGTTAGGTTGGGAAGGGTGTGTGATTATTCGAGCAATTACTTCCACTCGGAGACCTAAAGGTCCATTGTGAATCCCCTCATAGTTTGGGAGTAAATCCTCTTTTTACCAACTCGTAAACCAGTTTGTGCTTCTTGTGAATCTTAGAAGATCCGATATCTTTAAATTTCCAAGCTCTGCAATAGCGGTTATTGTCATATTTCACACACAACACTTTTTATTCAATTTAAAAGTTAAGACGCGCCTAATGAAAAACCCTTCACATGACCAATGAAGAACGCAGAACCTTATGGTCAGTCTAACTCTAATAAGAAGATATCACAGTCTCTGGTGAATCTTAGTCGAAGTGAAATCGTATTTGGTGTCATTTCTTGACATTGGGCGGTATTCATGTTTAAATTAAACTGATTGATTAGTTTTGAATCAGCTCAGCACGGCCTAAAGTGAGCCAAAATTCGCAAAAAGGACCTAAAATGGTCTTAATAAAAGGAGTGAGGAAAGTCACGGGGATTCATCTGCCTAACCAAACCTATCCCTAGTCGATTCTCGTAAATACACTGCACACTGAATGCATCTTCTGAGAAGAAAACAAGAATATTCGAGATGATATCATTCTACTGACATGACAGCTGACAGGCCACTTAGTGCGACAAAAGAATATTTCTATACCTCTGGTCGGATCTTTCTTATACTGCTTCACACATGAGAACGTAAGTGTTGTGGTTTTGTTCTCCAATTTTGAATACCAAATCGTGTTATGGTTTCCATATTTAATCCAACACTTCAGCGTGTGCTCAATAACGTGTCTTCGTTTAAGGCTTAACACCCTAAGCTTCTGTTTCAAATTTATCCTTATTTGGTTTATCGATATTTCTGATATTTTGAACTCATGAGTAGCTTCAGGAATGCTCTGCCAAATGTCTAAAAGCCGGCAAATATATAAGTCATCAATCCAATCGTGACTTGCATCTTTTATTTAAAGATACTTTCTGATTGCCATTGAGAATTACTCAACTTAACTTTAATCCCTGATAGTCAAAGTGATTATCCTCAACTTGGTTGTATCTTTCCTGTTAAATTACCTTTGGCGCAGCAACAAAAAAAAAAAAGGTGCTCGCTCTCTTTCTTGCCACATCCGGTGTCAAATTTAGCAGTGATTTATTCATTCTCCCTTGGTGTCGAATTCAAGTGAACGATATCCTTGTAGTTGACCCTCCGCCTTTTCAACAGAGTCGAATAGAGTGATGGGGCAAAAAAAAAAAACTGAATTGATTCACCAAAAGGTCTCCATCATTCTACTTGTCCTTCCACTTCAAAACCATGTGCATATACACTGCTGCACCGCAAAGGAAACCAAACCATCCTGGTACACCGGTGTATCGAATGCCACACAAAATGTACATAAAAGCAGGACGCCATGCCAGCAGACTCAACCGAGAATCCTTATTTCTATCGATTTGGTAGTCTGCCACAAGATGCTACTGTCAACCGTTGTGGTGCCATATGACCCCACAAAGTCCTGGGTCGTAGGGAGCTAAAACTCAAAGGCTTATTGCAAAGCAATTGATTCCACTTTGTGTCCTGGTTAAATAACGACTGCAGCCGTACACAAAATTCCTGGAAAATTAATTTTAGGATTCTCAAAATCTTAACGGAAATGCTTAGAAGCGAATCCCTTGCCCAATTTCAAAACGGATTGATATCATTAACGGTGAGCCACTTGAAGCATTTTTGATGTCGAAATCCGTTTTAGCAATAAATAATTTACGAGCGCTGTTTCCTTGTGTCGACTTTGAATATTTCAACGATTCAAATCCTCCAGGTGGAGGAGGTGGTTTCATTTTTTTTTTAATTGAGAATTTTACCTTCAAGGATTCAATAGTTATTATCAATCAAATAGATAAGGGAAAAACCAGCCGTTTACCTCGAATTTGTAAATCCCACGTCTTTATCTTGCCCATGATGAGGGATCATAAATAACTTTGAATGATTTCCTTAAAATGCCACAGATTTCCTTGTTTTCCAAATTTCTATTTGTGAATTGAATTTTGTCTACTTCCAGGAAGTGAGTGGTAGGAAGATGAGGTAATACTTTCAAAGATGGTCCTTTGGTGGTAGGATTGTAAGTAATCTTAAATTCTTAATTCATTCAAGCTTCAAATGCCCGTAAGAGGTCCTTCGTAAGATTTTTGGTTATATGTGAACCTATCAATTTGATGACAAGGTCGATAGACAAATCTCTAAAAGTTGGGTGGATAGAAAGAACAAGCAGCAGCCCAACCAAAGCACTGCTACTTGACTTAACTAGACAAACAGTTCTTTGTCGACCTATTTTAAGAATTATGAAAGATGAAACTGTTGTTGTTGGGTCCATACCTAATCTAATCAGAATGGTCAAGCAAATTTAGATCGACCCAACACTTCTACTAACATTAGCTTGCCTCTTATGATTCTGTAGAAACTATAGATACCAATATTTACTTCTTCTGAAAGAGTCCAGTTTACAGCATCAATTAGATCGCTATGATACTGTTTTATGCAGCCCAAATGAACCGATTGTTAATAACGCCATCTAGGGGAGAATCGACGTATTTGCTGGAGACAGTCGAGTTCCCCGATGTGGAATCTATTCTATGATCTCAGTATTCCAGTATGGAGAGAGTTGGAAATCTAGAAGGTTCTCGCCTAGAATATTCGGAGTACTTTCATTAGAGTACAAATAACCCAACAGGTGGCGCAGCGAGTCAGTTAGTTAGTACCCAGTCAGTGGTGAGTTTATTTGAAAAGTGATATAGTGGGATTGTAAAGTGATTATATATAGATTGGTAGAAAAGCGATGGAAAAGTGTTGAAGTAAATTGTAATGTGATTATTGAAATAAGAAGCGATAAGTAAATAAATAATAAAGTGTGATGTACTGAGAAAAAGGATAGTGTTTAATTAATTAAAACAGAATAAGGCTTTATCCAAACGAATCCTATATTTCTATCCGCAGGCGATAGAAAACCATGGCTGAGAATACTACAATACTATACTATATCTTAGGGCACTACGAAAACGAGTAGGTCTCATGTGCTGGCCCCTACGTTACTCCAGAGATATGTATTTCTCAGTATTCTTTCAAGTTCTTAGTTCCGTATTTCCTCTAAGTTCAGGAACGCTCTTTTTAGATAGATTATTCGAACTTTTTCCACTTCAGGACAATTTTTTAGAGGAATGATCCTGCCCCATGGCTGATACTGCGACTTAACAGATCTATTGTATCGTAGGATTCTTATTATTCCAAGAGGTAGACCACTATTTTAATAAAGGCTATATCATGTTCTTGGTTGATACATTTGTGAAATCAGAAGATCTAAGGAATTCTTTTTATAGGATAAGTCGCCTGTCCCTGAAAAGTGCCGGGCATTCACAAAGGATGTGCTCGGCTGTTCAAACTTCTTCTAAACAGAGTCCACATTCAGTCTCGCTGGACAGGCCTTACTTGTTTAGGTGGTATCGTAACTGGCAATTACCAGAGAGAAAGCTTTTAGATAACTAATATTCTTCTTATTGTGGTTCAAAAGTTCCCTGTGATGGGGATAATTTGTTAATTAATGCTGAAATCGTTGGCCAGTTGATGCCACAAAAGTGACTGCAGGACACGTGTAGAGTATTTGTTCTGACATCCCTTCCTCTTCAACATAGAGTCAATAGGAATCGTCTTCAAACTGTCCCTTTTTAGTGTTCCGTACCCAAAAACGGAACACTAATGAAATCAATTCGGTGTCTGTCTGTGTGTCATAGGCCTTTTTCTCAGAGACAGTTTGATGTAGACTATTGAAATTTGGAACAGTTGTAGCAATTAGTGTCACAAACACAGACCTGAACTTAGAAAGTTTAAAATTTCGACTTTGGGCGATAAATGTAGGATGTCAAATGAAACTTCTTTAAAGCACGAATTCAAAAATGTATGAAATATTTTTTTGGGTTACTTATTTCTTAACGCTTTTCAAGAAAAACGTTAAAAAATTCCTATCCCCCTAACTTATCTCCAAAAGCATCGCTGAGAAAAATGTGAATAAAATCATTAGCATCGGGCATAAAATGTAGATTGAACCAAAATTATCAGGACCACCCTACGTTCGACAGTTATGTATGTTTAATAATTTTTTTTAGTTTCAACTACCAAACTGTTTACATATCCAGAAATGATGTAACTTCATCACAATCGGATAAAAGCGGATACGTATAGGGAAATTTGTATGGTTCGAGTATGTGAGAGTAAAAATTGAATGGTTGATCCTAGAAATATGCCCCAAAAATAGTATTGATCTTATACCTACTTAAACCATTTATTTTACGCACATTTGTGAATAATTTTTAATTTTTTTGTTAATTTTTGACGTTTCCAACGATTTTAAATGAACTTCGAATTCGAAAAAAAGATTTTCGAAAGTGGGAATCCGAGCAAGCTACAGTTTCACATTTCTCGATTTGTGACATTTAGATATCGAGTGGAAGATTCATTTAACAAAATACTTACCTAAGCCATTCCTACATAAAAGTGTTTCCATTGACAGTTTCTGTCATGCTTACCTGAAAAAAAAAAACAAACTATATTAGCATTCGGAATAATAATATAAGAAATTCAAAGCTTATAAAAATCAGAATTGAATTAAGTTTTAAATCAATACTTTGTATACATGTAGGGAAAATAATTTCCCCTTTCAACTAATCTGTCAAAGTTGTTCAGTATTTCCGCGTCAGTACAACCAAAAGCAATTCCCATCTAATTAACTTTTGTACACTCACAAACGTACATATGCTCGAAATCATTTTCGAAAATTCAACTCGTGTTTCATTATGTTTAAGTATTCCTTTCATCTTTTCATCGCTCCACTATCTACTTTATAAATCAACATTCTGATGACACTAGCTTGATGTATGTACATAATACAGCTTCTCTACCACAAGGTGGCGTACTCTATAACCTCTTTTATGACGACAGATTATTAACAGTATACCCTTCTCTCTCTCTCTCTCTCTCTCTCATATGTGACATTCTCGTGTTCTGAACGACGGAAATTCTAATGTAACGTAACGTATACCACGTAATGTAATATGTCAACTAATTTCCTGTCATATTCGCAGTTCGTACACATGCAGTAAAGTTTTGCATTTAAGCTCAACATGGTGTTGCCAAAACAACAACCCCCACCACTACACAACACCACTAACATACAAGAATAAAGTATGTACAACTTGTTTGCGATTAATTATATCACCGACATATACACCGGTCAGGTCATTAGGGGCTGTGAACTTAATTCCCTAATAGTAATCCAAAAATACACACATGATGGTAAGGTGCATGTGTGTAGGTTTAGTAAAAACTGTTATTACATATGACTGGCGCTACTGACCCAGTTTCACTATAGACATATGTACGTAACGTACATATGCCTGTACAAAATAAGACACAGGAGAGTTTAATGTTGCTGTTTGGATAACGGCTTATATTGTTAGGTGTGGGCACTGTGGGTAACGTTGTTTAGCAAAACTCTGCAAGGACAAAAAAAAAGAAAACATAAATAACCACTAGAACTAGAAGCTTATAAAGAGCTGCAGAGAGGTGGGTGGAATGGGGATGAAATAAATTTAAAATTACCATGAGTCCTGTCAGTATAATGAATATACTGCGGCAGTTTGCAAAGTAACGGCTAAAAGCACACTGAGAAAATTGCGAAAGGACGTCCGGAATTGCAAAAGGAAATGTAAAGAGGTTTCACAACCCAAACAGAGGAGATTTTACACCATTTTTGTGGACCGTTAAATGGTGGTGAAATGCACCAAATTGGCCTGTCAAATAGCCCGATTGTTTTAACCAATTTCCTCGCAACCACCCGAATGCATTGAATTCAAAGCAACTATAGCCAATTGAAGGTCACTTTTTACAGTCTGATGTCATTGGGAAGGGTTGTAAATCAGTAGTACGTCTTTTAAAAGGAAGAAAAGCACGATCAAGCTTTTGGGACAATTCTCAAATATATTCAATCAAAGCTTAAACAGAAACCATTCTTTCTGGATTTCAGTAAAGCGTTCGAAACATTAAACCACGAAAATCTGGACAAAGTTCTCTACAGAAACGGTATAAGACAACCTTTAGTTGACTGGTTTCAGGACTACTAAAAAAACAGAAGTTTTCAAGTGAACTTTGGAGACAAATGTAGTTATAGAAAGTCAATGCAATATGGAGTACCACAAGGTTCAAAGTTAGGACCGATACGTTTTAGTTTATCTACGAACGAGCTCCTACATTTGTTTGACAAAAGTATTTTGTTTGTTTATGCAAATACCACGATTATTGACTATCACGTATCTCTTAAATCGGCGACGGGCATCTCTGAATGTACTTACTTACTTAGTTGGCGCTACAGCTCGAGGTGAACCTGGGCCTGCTTCTCGCAACCATTTATGTGTCCGTGTTATTATTGCACGAATGGAAGGGACCTACAATTTTTTGCCGACTCCGAACGGCGAGTTAAGAAGCTCAATCGTGACAAATGATACTCTTTGATGCTTGTCAGACATTCGAAAGAGGTGGTACCGTGAAAAAACTCTTTAGGTGTTAGACCCAGTCTGGAATTGAATTGAACCCGGGCAGCATTGCGTAATAGTCCAACGCACTAACCACCACGGCCACGGCGACCACGATCTCTGCATGTAAGAGGAGTTAAACAAGTCGGTAAGGTGGTGTCATGATATGGGTTTAATTCTAAATGCATCCAAAACCAAAATATTGCACCGCAAAGTTCGCAACTGCAGAGCAGACCTAAATGTCCAAATCAAATACGAACATCGTATGTGCCCAAAAGAATGCTAACAGAATATCCAAGTGGTAGATGATAATTGATAGAAACTTTGGATGGGATACAATAAGTCACAAAATAAGATCAAAATTAAAGAAGCCGATTTTTGTGATTGTGTTCCTGAAAAAATGTTCAACGTTTGATGTTAGATTAGGTTAGCGGGTTGATGAGAACGGTAACATCCTAATTACACTTATGTCCATGCGGACCCATTGTGAACCAACCAGAAGCCCCAGCAAATTCAAGCAGGTCCGATGGTGATCCATAAGATAACTCGTCGATGTCTTTGAATAAGACTTTGCCAAGGGATCTACATATATCTCAGTTGGCAGAGCTTAGGGCAGAGAAAATGGGCTGTGTCCTTATGAGTCTCCTCGTCAGCGCATCCCATTCATTTGCATTCATCATCGTCGACGTAGTTTTTTCATATGAAATCTTACCATTTTGTGGCAGGGATCCAGCAGAGTTTTACATTGTGCTGCATGCCAAGAGCCTCGGCAACACTTTACATGCTTAGATGTTATTTGCGCAGCAGATATTGCTTTTATGGCCACATGGCTATTAATATAATTTGTGATATCCTCTCGCGATATCATCACCATTAACAGCAATTGGACAGCCTTTATCACTACGAATACCTCAGCTTGCCAGACGCTGCTATGATCTGGGAGTGTCATGGAGTTTCTCGTTTCCTAGATCCTCCGAGAAGCAACCCACTCCTATGTCTATGTCCAACTTTGACCCATCGGTGAAGATGGATTTACCGATATTTCTTCTTTCTCCCACTGTTCTCTGCTTGAAAAGGCCCATCGCAATTCAAGTATAGGACAGCGTGGTCCGAATTGATGTTATCGTTAAGATAGTTGCCAAGTATCTTGGTGTGTGTCCCAATGTGTTCAGTCTCTTGTGCGTTGACTAGCTAATCCTGAGAGCGCTTTTTGCTGTGGTCTCCTGCATATAGAGATCTATAGGCAGACGATTAAGAATTGCTTCCAATCCCGCTGTTGGCGTTGTTCTCATCGCGTTGGTTGTTCCAGTGCATTCTATTCAGTGTACTTTCGTCATGTCGTCAAGGTTGCTCCTCCGTATGTTAGTATGGGTATGAGTACATCCACAGTTTCATTTGCGGCTTATATGCCCAGTTTTTCTCAACTATTCTACTGCAGGTATAGAAAGCAATTGATCCTTTCTTTGATGTTCAGCTTCCAGTTAAGCTTCGGCTTTCCATCGAGTATGAGGCCTAAGTATTTGGCACTCTCGGACAACCCAAACGGAGTACCTTCAATGGTCGGTAGCGTTAAGGCCGGTATCGATCTTTTGTTAGTGGACAGCACTTGTTCGGTTTTTTTAGGGTTGACCCCCAGTCCACATTGCATCGTCCAAAAGTTTAGCGTGTTCAGGGCTCTATGCACTAGTCCGCTAACGATGGGTCTGCGTATGATTTTGCTTTTATTCCACTGTATCTAAGTTTCACCAGTAGTTCATTGATGACCAAAAAAGCGGTGATATACATAACTCCTCCTTGCGGGGTGCCTCTGGATGCGATTACTTTTTGACAACTTCCTCAGATGCATTCAGATAAATTAAATCAACTTCAAAATACTGTTCTACGACGCATAATACATACATATGTATCTCGAAAAAGGCGAAATGGAGATCGTGAATTCTAAGCGTCAAAAGTGGAGCAAATCTTCAATCTAACTTCGGGTCTGGAATAATTATGATGACGTTAGATTTTGGATTAGATTGGAGATTGACTCCAATTTTACATGAAGTTACGAGAAGGTGGGTCCAAAATCGACTAGTAACACCAACTTACAACAACGTAGGTACTTGTTCCAAAAAGGTATTTGTTCCAAAAGTCATGAATAGTATGCCATCAAATCTTAAAAGTATTAGTAGTCTGAATCAGAGAGAAATTAAATTAAAAAATCAACACTTTTCATCTTACAGAAATCAATCCCTTATCAGTTACGAATTGTCTAAAGCCAGCCGCATTATTTGTCGGTATTATCCTTCAACCTGCTGTGTTATCCTACCGAAGCCAGAAACCAACATTTGGGTTAACAAAAAAAAAATTTTCCTCCAGCTCTACTCATAAATCATTTATCAGTACGAAGAAAAGGTTAAAGTAGAATCCAAAAAATCTGCTCTCCAACTCCACAAATTAGTTTTTGTTTCCCCATCTTCTTTCTTTCACTAAACATCATTCTTCTTCGCCCCGTTATGCATTCCTACATCAGCGCTAAATACTGAATACAGAGGCATAATATTGAAACGGTGGTCATATATTTCTTTTGTTGGCAAATCTCCTTTAGCGAGATAATGCCCAAGCTCATCAGAGCAGAGCGTGTCCATGTGCATCGTCCACACCTCAAATCGATAGCGCGCCTGAATCTACTGAATTCAAAAACTAAAAAAAAGCAATCGATAGAAAACCCCTTTTTTTTTGGCAAATGGATGCATATATTTCGGCGTAATCCCTTCGAAAGGCTCTCATCACAAGTCGATTTCGAAGAAGTTCCAAATATCCTTTTGCGAGCATAAATTCCATCGTGCCGGTGGTTATGGCTTCGTGCAAATCGATTTGGGATTTTGTTTTCGTAAATAATGAGTGTTTTATGGGTGCCGCTGCCGCTGCTGCTATTGTACCGCTTACGGGCATAACCAATTTTTGGGGAATTGGGTCAGCCAGGAATTTATGGCGAAAATTTATTAGCGCTGTCCTAGGAGTGGTTCGTTTGCGTTTTTAACTACAAATGTGAGGGTTTCTGTTTCACATGAAAATCATTATTATCGATTTATAAAAGAGATAATGCGACGGAACCGCCCAAGACATTAAAGTGAAGAAATAGTGTTTTACTGTTGCGAATTAGTAAATGGAAATTAGTTCGCATACAAAGAGAGATGACTAAGTATAAAAGGAAATCGGTTACATTTGGTGGGTTTGCTTTATGTCAGGATAGGAATGTCATTACAGAAGCTTGGCAGCACTTGTAGCAGTGTGACAAATCTAGATGTGAAGGTTGCAAATTTTTATTGGTTAAAGTATTTCTGTTATTTTTAGATAATTTAATTTCAATAAATATATATTGGGAGTTGGAATTAATTCGTAGGGGTTTTCAAGACCTAATAACACAGCTGTCATTACACAAAATACAAAAAAATAGCTTTTTACCACCTTTCTGCCACATGCTCAGCTCCTAGCAAACCGATTTTGACAAAACTTCACAGGAACATTCTTAGGAAAATACCGAAGACATCCTTAAGATTTGAACTCAATCGGATCGGTAGTTTCGGAGTTTATAGCACACATACAAGCAATGTTTCATTTTTATAGATATAGAAGTTGTCGAACTTTGTTGCGGATAACTTGTTTTTGCGAGAATTTTACTTCATTAATATTATTATTATTATTGATCGGTGACATGCACCGCGACCTTAAGATCTATTGTCGCTCACACCCAGCCCAGGTGGGAATTCCATCCAGATCAATTAAGCTCAAAAATCGCAGTAAGAGATTGAGTGCTATGAGTTATTTGGAATTTGCTGCTGCTATTTGGTATTTACCAAATGAGGTTAATGCTCCTTATTCCACCAGTATGTGTCTGGAGTTTCACTGGGCAAAATCTGAATTAGTCTTCGTCGTATAGACCTAGCTTCCTGAGATATCTCTTGAGTTTATAATACCTTACGGGGTCAGGATGCCGAGTTTGTTTTTGTCAAGGCTGCTGCAAGCTTTGAATCTCTTCTAGTTGTAATTACCCAAAAGTTTTATCAGCTCTAGTTGAGCTAACGTGTCGAAAGTGGTTTGCACGCTTTAAAAGTGGCGATCTTTTAGCCGCAACGTCACAAAACTGGCCGAAACATACTTGGAAACACTGAACTAAAACGTCTTACTCGACACGCCGTATTCTCCGCACATTGCTTCTTCTGATTATCACTTGTTCTGATCGATAACTCATGGCCTGCCCGAGCAAAGCATGGGTCGGTTCGTGTATTCTGCGATTGACAATATTTTTAATAATATAATTTTTAAATTTTATTTTAAACAAACAATTTTTAATTTATTTTCTTATAAAAAAAACTCCGGTTTATTATTTCAGAAAATCAAATCAATCAACTATATATTCGTAAACACATAAGCTCCCAAATATGAGCAATGTTTGTGACAGCTGTGATTTATATCAAAGAACAGTAACTGACGATTTGTCACGTTGCGCATCCAAATAAAGGACAAGTGAATATCTACATGCAACTTTTTTTAACATTCTTGTCTATCTTTATAAGCATTTTCTCATAACAAGTTTATGCGATCTGGTTAAACAACCTCTTGAACAGGGATACCACTCTGTTACAATTTAATTCTTGACTCAGTTTTTTTTTTTTGTTTTAATATTTCGATGTGAAAAAATTCCATATACATATGTAATTTGGTAAAAATATAAATTTTACCACCTGAGAAGTTTGCTCATAATTCCCGTGACACGGTAATTTCTAAGAGCTACCACAGCACACCCCTGTTGAGTAAAACAGGGATGTTTGAAAATATAAGTCTTTATTTGCCAATGTATCCAGGGAAGTAAATAGCGTAAATACGCATTGCTAGCTAAATGAAGTTTAAAAATCTAGTAATTGATAATACAGGTCCAGCTAAATGGATCTTCAAGCGATCATTCATTGGTATCTGTTTTTTTTTTTTCATGCATATTAATCAAATGCTCAAGAGTTAATGTCGGCAAGACTAGACAAGCAAAAGAGAGCAAAATAATTTGTGGTGCAGTAGTTTAAGATCAGGGCTGCCGTTTTAAAAATTCTAATAGGGAGTATTTTGTCCGTTTACAGGGGAGTATTTTGAGTCTTCTTTCTTTCTTTCTTCTTAAGATGGCGCTACAGTTCGGGATGAACCAGGGTCTACTTCTCGCAACCATTTGTGGGTGCGTGTTATATTTTTGCACGAATGGAAAAGACCTACAGTTTTTTGCCGACTCCGAATGGCGGGTTGAGAAGCTCTTCGTGACATATGATACTCTTTGAATACTTGTCAGACATTCAAATGAAGTGGGACCGTGAAAAAACGTTTAGGTATTTACTGGGACTAAAACCGGGTAGCATTACGTAGCAGTCCCATGCACTAACCACTACACCACGGTGCTCTCTGAGTCTGAACGGAGTAAAAAAAAAACAATACAAATCGACTATCAACATGTTAAAACAATATGACTGATGGAGCCAAGGTATGATGAACTCAAATTCAATTAAGGTGTGTGTAAGTATTTTTACAAAGTGCCGTTCATTGAAGAAAGGTACTCAAATTACTACTTGTTTTAAAAATAAATAACATTTCATAGGGGAGTACAATCATGACGAAGGGAGCACGGGTGTGGAGTGTTTAAGAGGGTAGTATGAATACTCTCTTAGTATACTCACTTCGGCAGCCCTGTTTGATATCCGAATAACTTTTGTATCTGTTTGAGTTATGGGGCGTTTTTATTTTCGATGTAAACTGCAATCTTTTAAGGTGAGTAGCATTTAAATATTTCCTTTCATACCTAAACATGTATATTTGTATTGACCATTAGGTTACCACTACACTGTGCCATTAAAAAAAAATTGGGAAAAAACAGCACAGAATCGGCGTCGTGGAAAGACAGATTAAAACTCTCCACGGTTCGAAAGCTCGTTAACTAAGTAAGCAAAGTCAAAGACTGTAAACATTTCGATATCTATCTCAATCAATAAAATTTGTTCTAAATAAGTGGCAACGTTGTTTGCAGATTTCGCCTTTATACATACATATTATGTAGCAGGGAGGAGAATATGTACCTTTAAACTTGTTCTACGCCTTCCACAGGCGACGACGCTGACGTTACCTGGAGGAGATTTAACGTTCAAAATGAAACAAACAAACAAAAAAAAAAAAACTGTAGAAATAAATTGAAGTTCATTTAAGGCCAGAAATAGATTAATTGACAAAGTTAAAAGGTAACAGCGCGTCGGTTCTGTAGCACACCTATAGGCAAACAGGTTACAGAGGAGGCGAACTTCATAATATCAATTTATGTTTAAAATATTGTTCAGCTGAAATCTACGGTGGTAGTGGGTAGGTACTAAGTAAAGGCACTCTTAAGTGTGCGCCTATAATGAATGTAATTGATTTATAGTATCTACAGTACCGAGCATAGAAAGTGTAACACGAACAAAAACCCACATTTCTATAAATTTCTTCCTTCTTTGTCAATGAAAAAAAATCAATAAAATCATAAGTGTTTTCCATAAATTGTTAACCAACTCGTTGGCAATAAAACGACATATAAAACCTTTTGTTACAGATACAGAATCCAAATTTCCAAGAAAGTGTTGAAAAAACCATATATTTTCTTGCAGTAGGTGACAATCCTTTTAAATGTTTATTTATTGTTTATGGTCATCCAACTTGTACATTTTGGAATTCTGAGGCAAGAGCATTTACGTTTATAGAGTTTAGTGGAATATTAATACTTTATAGCGCCTCCTTTATTTTTTATGGCCTCCTTATTTCACTTAGGCATTGAATCCACTGAATTTGAAGATGTCCCATGGATATTTCCTTATCCCAAAATTCTTTAATTACTTCATTGGACATTTTTATTGCGGTCGGCGTTTTGCTATTTATTTTCAATGCCATAATGTGCCAAAGATTTTCGATGAGGCTGAGGTCCGGTGAATAACCTGGCTAGTCGAGTTTGGAAATTCCCTTATCAATCATAAATTCTTTAATCCGTGAAGAAAGTAAATTTTATTAATTTTTTTTCGTGCGTAGAATTACTAAGGGACTAGAATAGAAATAAAAGAAGAAAATAGCTTACCAGTTTGGAACGATGGCACGGAGTAGAGCCGACTTAAAAAATCACATCGATGGCCTCTAAAAAATGCTTTTTAATTGACGATAAAAGTGATTGACTAAAATATTTTTGTAAACTTCCGATCTTACAGTTCCTTTAACGAATCATAAGTCTCCAACTCCATAGTAGAAAAAACATTCCCATATCATTTGGAACGCTGAATCTTTCACTGTTCTCTCAAGGCCATTTTTCCGGGCTCATCAGCTCTTCGGCGCTCGTACTGAACTCCATCGGATCTATAAATGTTGAATTTGCTCTCATCGGAGCATATGATTTGTGTACAATCAATTTCTGTCCACTTTTCATATTTTTTTGCCCAAATTGGCCGAGATTTCTACATTTTAAGTCTAAACATCGGTTTTTCTTTCGGGTGGACGACCCATTAAGCCAAATTCTCCAAGTCTTCGATGCACTGTATGCACACTTATGCACTTATGCACAATTCTAATGACATCTGTTCACCTGTGCTCCTAAGTATTCTTTTTTTAATATTCTCCTAACAGTCGACTTGCTGCAACCAACCTACTTACTTAGTTGGCGCTACAGCTCGAAGTGAACCGGGGCCTGCTTCTCGCAACCATTTGTGTGTGCGTGTTATATTTTTGCACGAATGGAAGGGACCTACAGTTTTTTGCCGACTCCGAACGGCGAGTTGAGAAGCTCAATCGTGACAAATGATACTCTTTGATGCTTGTCAGACATTCGAAAGAGGTGGCACCGTGAAAAAACTCTTTTAGGTGTTAGACCCGGCCAGGAGTTGAACCCGGCCAGCATTGCGTGGTAGTCCAACGCACTAACCACCACGGCCACGGCTGCAACCAACCTCTTTAATTATTTTGGTAATAGTCAACTCTGCTACTTCAAAACGTGCAATTATTTGATTTTTTTTTTTTGATCCTCCGTCAATTGCTCGTAATTTGGCATTTTTTCAAAATTATTAATTTTTACACCAACGCTGATAACTTTCAAAACAAAAATGACTCTGAACTACTTGCAGCACACGTACATATATATCCAAAAAGTTGAATGGCATTGAAAAAAAAAATTCTACCTAAAATTAATTAAGGATTATTCTGTAAAAAATAGGTGTTGCACTTTCTATGCTCGCTACTGTACTTCCTTCTCTTCAACTCTCCAACAATTCAATCCACTGAGAAGCCAAACAAAGACCAATAGATTACCTAATAAAACTCGAATGGCTTTACATCTCTTTAATTCATCCCAATGGCATCGTAATAGCGAATTTCCTTATGATCCGGTAACGATTAGCGGTTGCGGTACCATTAATAATTTTTATTTACCATTTTCATTTACATTCCGATTCCCATCATCATCTTCAGGTGAACTCATGAATTCAAAACTTTTACTTTCATTATTACGGTATATGGCAGCCAGGCGAATGGATCAAAGTCTAATTAAGACGAAGATGCCATACACCAACTATACAACGGAAGATATCCGACATTACGCGAATGTATCTTCTTTGGCGCAACCTTAACGCACACCTGAGCATGTAACGATATTCCTTTCACAAGAAACCTGTCTTTTGTGTGCGCGTTCCTCATCCCCTCGGATACTTGTTTGCTGTGCCATCTTCGGAAGTCATACGGATGCAGTATCGCTGCACTGAAAGTGAAGTGAATTACGTTCGAGTGCGACGCGCATGCAGCGTCTGCCCGCTTTGGTTTAGATTGCCCAAGGCACAATTCTCTTCTGATATTTATTTTTATTTTATTTTGTTGTTTGCCATCTCGTTTAACATTCAAGATGGCAACAACAATAACAACAACTTCATAACTGCCAACGAAGTGTTTATAGGAATTTGATCTTTGCCAGTAGAAGTGGGCGCCAACGCCAAGTGAAGAGCCTGAGATCGTCAACTGGTTTTGAGTTTTATTTTTGTAGTTCCTCTGACCTTGCTGTTCTTCGGGTTTCTTGTTTGCTGATCTCGATGGAATGAGCAAAAAAAAAAAATTCGTCCAGATAAAAACAAATGAAAATAAAAGTTAAAAATGGACACTTTCACTCGTTTAAAAAATTAAATTGACTGTTGAAATAATTAGATGATTTTCTCACGATCAAGTAAAAATGAATTTTTAAGCAAAACGAGTCATTTTGAAGGAAATTGCGAATTTCTTTAACGATCATTTCGTGGGAACTAAGTCAGTCGTTTTGGAAGCCAATCTAAAGCTCTGGTTAGACTGGATGTCATAATGGCGAATTTTTTGTTCAGACATGTCAATTTTAGACATTTGATGGTATTGATTTATTTGACAGCAATATCTGACGTTTGACATTTGACCACAAATTGAATTGTTAAATTCCTGCTTTTATGCAAAGTCATTTAATTCAATTCCGGGATGATTATCGAAACACTAGGTCTGTAATCTTACGTATAAATACTGAATCTGTCAAAAATCAAGAGAAGAGAGAGCCAAGTGGGGTGTTAAAAAAATTCAATGAGAGTGGCAAATAATTTCCCCTCTTGTGAAATCGTGCTACATCTTCATCCATGAAGTCAGCGAGTGACATTTATAATACAGCTATCTGACAATTTGTGAAATGTCAATCACTATTCGTTAGAAAAAGTTTTAGTTTTTCGTGAAAGTATTTAATACGGTATTCACACCAGGGCAAAACAGCTAATTTCGTTGCGAATTTCCAAATTATGCTCGAAATGAGATAATTTCCCATACGAATGGACATATCGAAATTATCTCATTTCAACATAATTTCGCTGAAATTCGTTCAAAATTATGTGAAGATAAAATCGAACAAACTTAATTTGAATGCAGTTGAATGATTCTGAATGACAATGACAGGACAAATTAATAAGCGAATATTAACGACATTCGTTGCGCAAAGATTAAACACCGGATTCCTATTGATCTCGGTGATTTAAACACAAAATAAAAATTATTCAGTACTAAAAAAAGAATATATATCGCTAATTTAGGAGATATTTAGTGTTTAGTAGTTATTTCCGTAAATAAACTATGTGGTTGAGATTACAATTGTCAAAGCCACTGGCCCCGTTCAGCACAAGTAAAGTGATATAAAAACGAAAAATATAATGGAATAACATACAAAACACAAATATCTCATCATTAATAAATATGGGATGTTATTTGAAAAAAAGAAATTGAAGTTGCACGCCGCGTAGAGGCACTCTGATCAACTGCATGTGGAGCCAAAGAGCGTCGGCCATAGGATTCGTACATTCTCAATATCTGTCCATTTATTTGAGCTCCGCGCCCATTGGTGCACTTTTCTACAGTTGGCTCTATAGTCGACTTGATATCCACGTGAGTGCCTGACAATTGTTGAAATACCCGGAGTGGCAAAACCCACCCGAAAAGTGATATTTTACCATACTAACCCGAGGCAGCGCCGCATCTATCCAATGTTAGCTATATAATAGTCGACTTTATCTACCCAACTGTTAAACAATAACATTCAACTTTTATTATTACTATACGTTATACCTATACTTATGTATATAAAAAAAATAATTTTATATTAAAACATTTTATAACATGGCACCGTCATAGATTTACTATCGGAACTGAATGCATCCATTCACGAAATTAGCAAGCGTAGGTATGAACACTTTTTATTTGAAACTCGAAATTATCTCATTTCGACGCTAGTGTGAATCCCATATAATAGTTAAAAAAGAAGAAGAGAGAATTTTCCCCCACTTTTCAAATTATTTACTATTTGACAGATGTCCCATTTTGATCACAAAAAACACACCAAACAGACCCTACTGGCCGTCGAAAGAAAAAAAAGCTAGCTACAAGATAAGTTGCAAAATTGTACAAAATGCCGTTTTCAGTGAAACATTTTAAATTGATTCCAGTTGGTCCGCAGCTACAATATACAATCAAATTAATCCTATCCAATGAATTTGTTGCCTCACCCTTCCAAAACAAAAAAAACATAAACCACCGGAAATTGAATACAAACACATTCCCCAAAATAATTCACAATAACTCGTCTGTGGCAGCAGTCAACTGTGAATCAATGTTCTACAGGCAAGCAAATGTGGTTCATTTAATAACCTCATTCAATCGATCAATCAATCAATCAATTCCGCAAAATGAATGAAACATTGCTAGTCCATTTACAGTTAGCTACCACAAGCACACAATTGATCACTTCATTTGACATAATTAGACGGGCTGATTAAGTTTTCTAATTATATTTATACATGCAATCCATATTACGGTAACCGGTACGGTACCCCCATCGCCACCCACTCACAATTCAGACAATTCCTTTGTTTTGTTCAGAATCAGAGTAACCACATACATATGTACATATATGCGGTTAGGATTTAATTGGCATTTACATCAATTTTGACATTTCTATGGATTTCATGTGTCTAGATGCATTCGACAGGCAGTGACGCAGTGACAGAGTTTTGAATGCTTGTGGTAGGAGCGCTGAATGCCTCTTTCGGTATTTTTTTTTTATTATTCGCAACAGGATTGCGAGTTAAAATGTAGTTTTGAATAAATACAATAACAGGAAAGCTTCAATTGGCGAAGCTAGTGGGTGCTCAAAACCGTGTACAGTAAAACCTACCATTGATCGGACACTCATGGTCCTCTAATTTTTGCCCAGTTAAAGAAATGTTGTTTTAATTAATTTCATATTAGATATTTTTTATTCAAAATAACGTTAGTAGGTACTTCAAGCGGATGTGAACATATTTTTGGTTGATAAAATAAAAGTAAGGAAATCACTCAAAATCCATTTTGTATTTCAAAGAAAGCGTATTTTATTCTTGTTGATATCCTGCAGCCTGCTTCGGTTGATATAACACAATAAAATGACTGCGAAAATATACATAAGAACGGAAGAACATGTACAATGTTGGTATTCAGGGGAATCCCATAATAAACTCACAATGTTTATTTATTTATTTTTTTCGTCAATCAAGTTTCATACAACTTTTAAGAGACTACAGAATAAAAAAGAAAAAAAAGAAAAAAAAATAGCAATCATAACAATTCCCTAATAATAATATTAAAATCTATAGCATAATCGAATTGATTATAGGTAATACAAGCAGATGTAATTGGATTATTTCTCGCATAATTTGTAAAATGGTAAGGAACATGTAAGAAATCAAACTCTCTTGGTCGTAAGCTACGAGATGGTGCATAAATTTTAAACATTGAAAGTAACAGCGGACAATTTAAGACATCAAAGGCAAAAAGTATCAAATATAATTTTCTTCTTGAGACCAACGGTTTCAATCCAATTAATCTACATCTGATCCCATACGTAGGAACATTTGAATTTCTAAAAATCTTTCGCAAAGCAAACTTCGTAAATCTTTTCTGAACTCTTTCAATTCGATAAATACTAGTTTGATGATAGGGATTCCAAATAACGCAGCAATATTCAAGAATAGGCCGAACAAGCGATAAATATAAAGTTTTTAACGTGTACGGATCTTCAAACACCTTAGAATTTCTAATCACAAATCCTAACATTGAGTTTGCCCGGGAAACCATATGGTCAATTTGTAAAGAGAAATTCATTTGAGAGTCAAAAATAACTCCAAGATCCCTTTGGCTAGTTATCCTTTGCAAGACATGATTTTCAATTTTGTATTGGAAGCAAATGGGACTGAAAATCTTTGAGAAGGTTACCACACTACATTTACTAGCATTAAAATGCAAACCGTTGCGATTACACCAATCAACTATAGAGTTCAGATCGGTTTGAACTTTAGTTGCCTCTGATAAAGAACTTATTGAACTGAAAATCTTGAGATCATCAGCATACAGAAGACACTTCGCAAAGGACACCTGAGACGGTAAGTCGTTTATAAAAAGAAGAAAGAGGAGCGGTCCAAGGTGACTGCCTTGGGGTACACCCGAAAAGTTTATAATTTCTTCAGACAAAAAATTTCCAATTTTGACAAACTGTTTGCGTCCAAGTAGATAACTTTTTAGCCAATCAAGAAACTTAGAATGAAATCCAAGCAGCTCAAGCTTTTTTATAAGGATATTATGCTGTACACGATCGAAAGCCTTTGAAAAATCGGTATAAATAGTATCGACTTGTAAGCGATTTTCTAAATTATTAAGACAGTAATTACTGAAAATGGATAAATTAGTAGTGGTAGATCTACCACTTACAAACCCATGTTGGTACTCTGAAATATGATTTTGTACAATATTGTAGAGTTTCTTTTTAACGATTGCCTCAAACACTTTAGGTATTAGCTGGAGCTTAGCTATAGGTCTGTAGTTATCTACAGAACCTTTAGAACCAGATTTGTGCAAAGGAGTTATATACGAATGCTTCCAACAGTCTAAAAATTTGCCTTGTCGTAAAGACATATTAAAGATGAAGCAAAGAGGATTCGCTAAACTCATCTTACAGGATTTAAGAAGCAACGGTGGAATATTATCTGGAGCAATGGAAATATTGTTATCTAGAGATGATAACATAGCCATTACTTCATCCTCATATAATTGAAGGCTACCGACATCCGTTATCGAGTTTACGCCAAAGCAGTTTTCACAATCAATCCTCATATCAATAAAATTTGATTGAAAAAAAGATGCGAAACTGTTACATATTTGGTTTAAATCATTTGTAGAAACTCCATTGTAGGTCATGTTAGATGGAATCCCAAGCGATCTACGTTTTTTATTCAAAAAAGCCCAGAAAGATTTAGAATTATTTTTAATTTTTGATTCAAGAGACCATATGTATTGCCTGTATATAAATTTTATCAGAAATTCATACTCCTTTCGTAATTGATAAAATTGTTCCCGAAAACAAACCGATAATTTTCTTTTTTTATGAAGCTTATTCATGACATTTTTAAGTCTGGATAAACTTCTATTAAACCAAACTGGTCTCTTAGAATTCTTAAAAATTTACGTTGGGACAAAATTAAGAATAGCAGAATCTATAATGTTTCGAAACATTGTAAAAGCTGCATCTAAATTAGTACTATCGAATACATTTTGCCAGTTTACAGATTCAAAAAAACAATTCATAGCAACAAAATCCGCATTTTTAAAATCATAAATTGGAGCTATAATGTTACTAAAAGAGTTTGATTCACTAAGAACAGAAAAGTTGAACATGACTTCAAGTGCCTTATGAAAAATACTATTGCTTAGTAATGGAAAACTTGCGTCATCCAATTGCACCTCAAGATCTTGATCTATAAAAACCAAGTCTAAAATACGACTCATGGAATTACAAACATGATTAACTTGATACATATTCAAAGAAGTAATACCGTCAATTAAATTAACTTCAAAATCATGAGATACATTATAAGGCAAAATACGTTTTTCTTCATCTGAAAATATCCATTTCAAATTTGGTAGATTAAAATCTCCTAAAGTTACACAATAGTTATTTTCATCCAGATTTCTCATAATATCACTAATATTTTTTATGTGAGCATCATATATTGAACAATTAGAAGAAGGAGGAATATAAGAAACAAAAAAGTATATATTGCCCTGCCCGGTTACTAGAGCTTTTCATCCGGTTACTGGAGATTTTCCATGGATTTTCTTGTGTATTAAATGAAATAGAAACTGTAGGTACTGAAAACGGATCCTGTGTATTTTTTTGTTTCAACTGTTCGTACGAAAATAACCCCTTATTTAATTAATGCGTCCGTTTGTACTTTCCATTTGAAATGACGTAAAAAAAGGAGTCCGCGTCCATTTAAGAGATTGTCCGTTTATAAGAATGCATTTTGTATGCGAAATGAGAGAAAAAAAGTTCGGACTGATCGGACCTGTCCGCAAGTAGAGCTTGCACTGTATGACCATGGGCAAATTACAAAAGAAAAAAGGCCCCACCACAACCATAACCTTCGGTACTTCACTTTTGCCATCTAAAAAGCCGTATATTTCGTTTCTGCCTGCAAAAGTCTGAGTTTTTCTGGAAATAAATTAGATATTAGTAATGTGCTGCCAAGATAAGCGTTTAACGACTTCAATGTCAGTCTGCAGTGAAGTCATTAAAAACGTAAGCTTTACGCAGTGCTAATTTGAAATGGCATTACATATTTGAAAATATTTTGAAATGAGGCTTTACTTTTTCAGCATTAGCATTTTCTTATGTTAGTGACAAAGGATGATGTGACAAATGACAAATGCAATCAAAATGTCAAAAAACAATTGTCAATTTAGTGACGTGTGTCATTGACAACTTATTTAGGGGTATGTTAAGGGTTTTTCAATAGGGACATAACATTTTAATATAAAAGCGAATGCTCAACACTTTTTTTATGATCTTTCAATGTCAAATCGCCAGTCAAGAGTGACATTGACTTACGGTGAAGTACACAAACGAGTTATGTTTGGAAATTATTAAAAATTAGGACTATAGAAATTCTAAGTCCGTGGTCGCAACTTTAACAGCGGTTTCTTCAACCTTCGGTCGTTATAATCGTCCCGCCAGACAGGCTGTGCGTCCTACATTGGATAAACTCAAGTCAACATATTCACTATTGAAGGTTACTGTGCTAGTGAGATAATTCACCGGTCGAAGTACCGAAAATATCGCAGTGCTTCAGTCCAAAATTAGCCAAATCAGTCGATTCCAAAGAAATTGGGGATCTCTCAGTCCAGGTTGCGTAAAAATCTTGACCCTTCAAAATTAAATGAACTCAAAAACAGAAGCCTTTTTATCATTTGAAAAGCCGCAACTTCTCCGATTGGGCTTTGCAAAAGTTTGAAGAAAATTATTTTCCGTGATGAAGCTCATTTTTGGCTTAATGGCTTCGTCATTTGGACAGGAGCTAACCCACATGTGCTTCAAGAGACTCCATTGCAAACACAGAAGGTGAGTGAGCTGGAGTTTGCTATCGTGCCATTTTGGAAGACTATTTTTGACCAGAATTGAATGTTCTTGATATCAGTAATACGTGGTTTCAAGAAGATGATGCCACATGCCACACAGCTAGTCAAACATTTGATCTATTGAAGGGGAAGTTCGGTAATCGCGTAATCTTGAGAAATGGCCAGCCGTTGGATACCTTTTCATGGGGTTACATTAAGTCGTTGGTTTATATCAACAAGTTAACAACGTTAGAGGAGCTCAGGAATAATATCACATCCGAAATTGCCAGCGTTCCAGCGGATATGTGTGGAAAATTGCCTTCAAAGAATCGATCGTTGCAAACGTGCTCGCGGTTGTCATATGAACGGGATCAAATTTCATACCTAAATTCAATATGTGTACTAACATATACCTGGAATGAATTTCAGCCCGATATCACAATTATTCTGCGCTTAGGTTAGGTTGAGAGGGGTTGAAATGCTGAACCATCCCAAAACACTAGGCACCAAAGTGGACCCAACCCGATCCCCTTAGAATCCAAGGATGGCATCTAAGCCAATTTATAACGAGTCTGTGGTTGATTCGGCCTACTTCCTTCAGGTAACTGAAGCCTAAAATGTTCCTGCGACTGCGTGCTATGCCCTGACATTCATACAGAATACATTCGATATCCTCTGCTATACCTAGATTATTACAGTATCTGCAAATATCCGTGCCTGTGAGTCCGAGCCTCTGGGCGTATTTTTCCAAAAGGAAATGCCCGGATAATATTCCTACAGCTATTCCCATTTGTACCCTGCTAATTCTAAGGACTTCAATGGTCCTTTTATGATCCAGGGCCGGCCACAGTGCGTTAGAAACCATATCTCCCTTCTCGTGATCGTATCCTTCACCTTTGATTTAATGCAGCAAAGTGGTGGAGCTACTTCCACCGCCTCGGGTAGTGGCAGCTCCCCCCCTTTCCTTGCCAAGACATCGGCAAACTCGTTGCCTTCTATCGCGGAGTGACCAGACACTAGTCTTACCCGGTCTTACGTGCATTGTGCGGCAGCTCCTGATTAGTGCAATTTTAATAGTGCGCGATTCTAGCGCCTTTAACACAGCCTGGCTGTCGATGTAGATATCAATATCCTTACCGGATATTCGTTTCATGTTCAGAAGCTCTGCAGCTCTAAGTTGGCGGCTAGAACTTCAGCCTGAACAGCGCTGCAGGTATCCGGGAGTCTTAAGGAGACCTTTAGATCTGGTTTCACATACTGTAGCCGCTTGCGCTTTTTGACCCGTCCGTGAAGACTGCAATGTCTACATGCCGAGTAACTGTTTCGTTTGTCCACTCTTCATGCACCAGGCTCTATGCGTTGTTTTAAAATCGGTATGTGCTTTATTTAAATACAAAATTGTTATGTCCTCATTGAAAAACCCTTTACCATACATTTGTCTAGACGGGTGAAATGGATATTTTCAATTTCCACATTTAAATTAAATAATTGTGCACCATAACCTCCAAACTGTTACGAAATTGGTAAGTAAATTTACTGGCAAAACATTTACATTGTCATTCGCCATCGGACGCTGAACGTGTACACTACTCGCACATCTATTTTAGTTAATCAAGATAGCTAGCCCCAAACTAAACTCGAACTTCCATTAGAGTTTCCGCAACTAACCGCAGACACACACACACGGCCGATAAGTAACAACAACAAATGACCCAACATTTAGTAGATAGTAATTTTAGATTAAAAAAAAACACCAGCATTTTTTGTCATTTCCCCTCTGGCTATATGGTTGGAAAAAGTTCACTGTAACCGTTCGTCCAGTTGTAGATGGAAAAAGGAAATTTATTTCACAAATAGGTAGGCAGTCAGGCACCTACTTCTACTCTCGGATGTGGATTCAGAGTTTCCGTCAGACAAAAAAAAAATGCAAACACAAAACCGTAAGAATTCATTTTCTAGTTTAAAGTTTAACGGCAAAAAAAAAGAGGAAATTACATTCACCAAAGCGAAAAGGATTCAAAGTTCAAAGAGATACCAGCTCGCGGCTTCTACAGAAAAGGATTCTTTATCTTTATAAATGTCAGTGTGGCGGGGGGAGTAAATACGTCTAAAATGATTATATAGCACCTCGGAGTGCATTGTACGCGTGATAATGCATTTTCCAGAAAACTCGGATGTAACCACAAAATTATGCAAAAAGATTAAAATGAAAGATAGAAAGTACACACACACACATACACGTGTATTCTCCTACTCCGTTATTAATTTATGCATTAATATGTCAGTCAGACGAGTGTGTACCCCATGCACTGCAGATACGAATCTGCAAAGGCACACCAAGGGATACATAAATGAAACAATAGAACCCAGATACGAATACATGTGTGTATGGGGGTTTGTTCGTCCCCATTTGGTAAACAGAACGCGTATCTATGCGGCTTCACTCGCACTCTTGTATCTCGTTAGACCGGGTAGTCATGTCTGGCTTAGAAAACGTTAAAACAATGCTATTTACAGAGCGGAATGGGAGGCGGCAACTCACGTTGCAGAATCGGATCGATGAAGGTTGGTGGTGGATTTTTTTTTGCCTCAATGGGATGCCCTCACTGGTGCTTTAAAAAATTCATAGAGGAAGCGAAAGCGAACCCATGCAGGGCGGTGATGTAAATTAAGGTTCTGCTCGTGACATGACGAGGTGTGAGTGTGAGACAATCCCAAAACGGTCCGGTTAAGGTCTATATCTGATTGATTAGAATTTCAAATTTTACTGAAAACCTTGGGTTGTGTTAGATTATTCGAATTTGTTATATTTTTATCCCGACGCGTATTTATGTGCGTGACACATGGTGTATCCTTTCTTGATACTCATACCATTGGCAGCGTTGTTGGATTAATTGCTATTTTTAAATGAAACAAAAATGTTTTAGAAATTCTATGTATCATCATCGGACAGATGAACGTATGCGTTTTAAGTCCAAATAGAATTTTCGCATTGAGGGTTGCACAGAATGTGTATAAATTTGTCAAAAATCAAGTGTCGAACGTTAAGCTTAACTAATTCAACGCCTAACCTAAGTAACAGTAACATCTTCCTCTTTGCCCACGTTGGTGGATTTGTTTGGATTCAAGATGTTACCTGGCAGAAGTCATAGTTCTCTCATAACGCTTGAAAAATGTAACGGATACGTTCAATACGATAGAGTGTAATCACCATAAGCCGGATAGTGACGATGATTTTCATCTGCCTAGAGGAGTTGTCCGTCCGAGGGATACACACAGTTTTTTTGAAATAAATAATCTTGGTTTATCAAAACAGAAAAATAACCTCTTCTTTGTTTGAAACCATTAACAAAACAATCGATTCTGTAAGTGCTTATTGGTAGCTGCTAGTGCGTACTTTCCTTACTACAGAGTCGATTACATTGACATGGTGATGTCCTAGGGTGGTAAGCACTTACCAGCTGGCTTACCGGTAATCACTTATTTCCGCGGTGAATGATAATTGCTGAAAACATTATTTACTACATTCTGGTGTGTAAGCATTTACTATTTACCTTAACTTAGCAGTTAAAGTAAGTTATTGAAAATATTAGCAACTATGTACATCCTGGCGTGTAATCACTTACTTACATTCTTAAATTATTGTTATTATTATTAATTATTCATACTAAAATGTACTGGCACCGCTCAGTAAAAAACTTCAAATGATGCCGCATCGAATGCTACCGCGGATGCCAGTGCGCTTGGTCTAGAAGTTTGTAACATTGCTGCAACATGGGGCTATAAAGGGTAATTGAGAAGGGGAGATCCCTCCTACTCAAAGATTTGGTAGCTTTGTGTATCTGATCTGATCGCAGTTTGATCTGAAAGGGCGCTTGGCAAGTTCGTGCAGTTTAGTTATTTAATTTGTGAGCTATTTTTGCTAGACATTTCTACATACGCAGTTAATTATATATTCACCTCTATCATTAAATCCGCCGGGGGGGAATGATTCACGAAAATTCGAAAATCTGTATCATTGAATCCGTCCGAAGGGAATCGTCCACTTGTCGGTAATGTGATAAACTTTTCACTTGATCATTGAAAACGAACGGATCGAATCTCTTCATACAAAGTTTGACGTTTCAGATCCGCGAGAGAATCGTTGTGGATCTGGTGCTTTTGCTGTGGGATTGGCTAACAACTTTGAACGTTAAAAGTGAAGAAACAAACAAATGGAATCAGAAATAGTGCGGCATAACATCCACCATTAAATCGATATTATTTTCGGCCAAAACCAAACGGGACAGAATGCAGTGCAATGCAAAGCAAACGGGACAGAATTCCACACTCTGAAGTGTCTGAGCTAAAAAAGAATAACAACCATTTTTTGACAATTCATATTGCAATTCCGCTCTGCAATTCTGCTCTGAACTATAAAAAAGAAAAAGGTCTAATCTTGCACCAACGCGATGCCACATCAAAGTTTCTTTCATCGCATTGTTTTTTTTTTTTTTTTTGTATCAAACGAAACGTAGCGCTTAACCCTAGGATGGGCAACTACTTTGTGGGCGGTAAGTTACTACTTGGTCCAGCCAGACAAAATATTTTTTTGGTATGAGATGTGGCCTATATAAAGTTTTATTGGCTTGCCAGCTGAACTATTATGCTTCGGAATTACATATTTGTATTTATTGGTAACAGCTTTAGAAACGGTTATTTACGAAAATTAGAGAAAACAATATTTAATGAACGTCATTTTTGTTATTTTTGACTCAGTACAAAATGATGCTTATTCCCGCCAGATATCTAAGGTTGGATTGGTAAAATATAGAAAATAATTATTTCATTCATTTTATGTACATAATATGCCCGAAAATGTTCCTAGAAAAATTGCTGTGGTTCAGCCAGACGGAAGTGGTCTATTGGAAGGAAAAAAAAGTTCTTGTACGACAAAGTCAAATTTAGTCTGGCCAGACCCAACCTAGGGTTAAACGAATAAGATATTTTGGGATCCGTTTAAATCGCAGCTATTTTATATGTAGGATCATCTTTCAAAGAAATAATTTTCACAATGACAGTTTGTATTCCTGCCATTTGCTTAAAAATTAGGGCTTAAGCTCAACTGATTGAATGGCATGACCACCACTGAAGTAAGCCTTGGAGCTATAGTATGCCTCCCAGTTACTGTCTCTTAGATATGTCAGTATAATCAAAAGACTCAGTGAATTATTTTTATTTAGTAGGCGTGTTTATTTATTCAAATCTATATAGGCTTAGCGGAAAATTAGAAAAAAACGCTGAACAGTGGCAGGTGGCAGGACTATGCTAATTGACGTTTGACAGTTTCACATCGGCGCTGTTTTCATTGAAAGTAAGGCCGGTAGTTATCAAGCGCTCATAAATCGCTTTTAAGTTTAAATTTTTGGCGCTCTTGAGCGGATGTCAGTGACATATGGCAATGTAAATATTGGGGATGATGCAACACAGTTGCAGATGGTGAAATTGATGTTGGTGATTAGAATTTTTTTTTTCTTTCGCTAGTAAACTCTCGAGAGTTACTCTCAATTAGCTTTCCATTTGAGAGTGAAATCTTTTAGATTTACTATCGAGAATTGCTTGCGAGATATCTGAGAGTAAATTTTCGGATAGTACTCTCATACCCGTGTCCACTTCACTTTAATTATCGGTTGAGAGCAGTTATAATGATGTCATATAAACAAAACGTTGCAGCAGTGGTTGTTATTGATATTGCTGTAAAAGGGCGAAATAAGTGTAAAAAAACAAAAACTTGCTAGGTTAAACAATGGGTGGATCGTCGAAATCAATTTGGTGCAAATTTTCCTTAGTGCTAAATTTTTTTTGTTCCTGTCTCGAAACTCAGGAAGAAATGAGTTCCAAAAAATTTCTTCGGATTCGTACATTTCAATTAATTTTTTTACTTTTTCGACATTCCAAATTGATGCTTTATTTAGTATTTCCAGAAATTCAAATTATCAAAATCATATAATTTTTTTGACAATTTATTCATAGGTATACATTCATTTACTCGCAGCTAGCTGCTCTCAGAATACGAACTCTGTTTGAATAGTGCGAGTTGATCTCCGAAAGTAGCAGAATGTGTGTCCACTTACAAACAACTCTCAGAAAGTCGGAAAGTTGAGAGTAGCAAACCAACTCTCTGCGAGTTACTCTCGTGACCGTGTCCACTTACGAAACTGCTCTCGAGAGTGGCCTGAGAGCTACTCGCAGTAGTTTTACTCTCAAGTGGATACGCACCTTAAGACTGGATAATCATCCAGTTTTCGTAAGCCTATATATATAGTATATAGGCTTAGTTGTTAGTGTAATTAACATGGAAAACATTTTCTAAGCCTGTATAGTTTTAAAAAAAAAACGCGCCTAGTAATAGTGCCTCTTATTTCATAGAAGTGGGTCCAGAGTTTCCTTTAAGTTATGTATGTAGTAGGAGAAGAAATACATAAAATGTACTTCTTGTGAACTTTAATCAGCTTGCAGTGACCTGTGAAAGCAGCACATTTCAAAGTTTCGATTCGGGTCGAAACAAAATCTCTTTTCCTGTGTCTCGAATTTAAAAACGATCCCTTATCCCGCCGAGCACTGAATTTACAAAATCCATTGAAAAACAACTCAGCTCTTTCATGGTGTTCTCAAACACATACAAATTTCTTTCTGAAAGTTTGTATTTTACTGGACTGAATTTGATCCGAAGTTCATCAACTGAGTCTAGGACAGGTCCAACAATGCTTGTTTTGTTTTTTTAATCCCTGTTGAAAAAGTAAATTTTCTAACGCCGTACATTGTATCCCAATCCCCAATGGATAGAAATAAAAAAAAACAAACCATAGTCATCTTTCAAAGGAAATCCAATCTCCGTTTGATCCTCTATCTAAAACGTTTGCATTCACATGACATTCTTCTCCTCCTGCATGAGCTGTCATTTGACCTTTCGTATTGAAAAAAAAAAAATGACTCAAAGACAACTGAAAGTCATAACCAGACCATCGTTAGCCACGACGACAAAGGCATTATTAAAATAGAAAAAAAAAACGGATATAATTTAAAAGATAAAATATCCCAGACTCGGCGAAGATACTTTTTGAAAAAGTTTACCTACCATCTTGCGAAACTTTAAAAAGATACAAGTGTTGCGCTACCGCTACCCATTAACTCATGCTATTTGCATGACACTACAGCAGATGGGGTCTGCGCCATCGTCATGAAACTTAGGGTAAACGGTAAGCGATTAGTGTGTCATGTTGAATATTGATATTTATAATAACTGGCGCATCAAAGCGGCCCACTTTTAATCGAGCATATAGCCGGGCAGATGCGGATGGTATGATGGTTCCTTCCAATACAAAGTCGATGTCGTACATGTCGCGGCGAATTGAAAGTGGAACTCATTAAACTTTAAACAACAAAGTCGACCAAGCGAAACGGCGCGGCGCGGCGCGGCACGGCACAGAGGAGTGAAAATGTTAGTTGCTTTAATGTGCTATAAAGTTTTGCACAGATTGTCGCGATTAGGGGAAAGGGTTTCCGTATTTAGCACAATTAAGTGACAGCAGTCGGTTTGCGAAAATTTCTAAAGCTATTTTGGGTTGACATTTCGCAAATCAATGCAATTAGCATCTTCAGCCAATCCAGCTGAAGCTACTTTCAATTTCACATTCATGATGACATTATGACTTTAAAACATAAAATTGAAATATGTATGTTAGCAGCTTCAAATCTCTTATGAGGAATGCTGAAACTAAACAATGACTTCTCAGATAAATCAGACTTTCAAGTGTAGGAAGGGTTTTTTTTACAGACAGAGTTTGACAGTCACCTCTGTCCCATGCCCATCGTCATTAAAATAAGTTAAAGATATCGGCATTGCAATTGACCTTAGAATGTTCCACATTTCTATATGATGTTAGAAAAAAACGCTGCAGATACCAAACACGGTGGATCTTCCCTAAGTCGAATCTCCAAGGAGCCAGAAAATAAATTCTAGTTATAGAATTGGATGCACTACAGTCCTAGATTATCTGCTTGAGGTAAAAGTCAGTTATTCTTTGCTGACGATGGAGCCATCATAAGTGATGATCAGACTGCCCTACAACGAGCAGTTGATGTTTGGGTAGATATTTTGGAGGGGAATGGGTATCGTATTAGCCCAAAAAAGACAGAGTATCCTTACTGCCCATTCTGTGACCCAAGCCAACCCATTCCAGACATTTATTTAAATGAAGTGGTGGTTCCCAAGTGTGAAAAGTTCAAATATCTGGAATCAATGAACAACAGCGAAGCAACCGTTGATGACGACATCAATCATCGTGTAAGCGTAGGGTGGATGAAGTGGCAGGAAAATTCTGCCATCTTCTGTGACAGAAAAATGTCCCCTACACCGCAGTTGTGATCCAGCGCTCACATACGGTTCACAATGCTGGACAATGTACAAAAAGTATGAGTGCAAATTGACAGTAGCTGAGATGAAGATGCTTCGCATGACGGCAGGAGGAACAAAACTTGATCGAATAAGAAATTCCAAAATCCGAGGAAGCCTTCACGTCAAAGAACACATCTCGAAAAAACTGGAGCACGACCGGCTCAGTTGATGTTATCATGTTCAAAGGAGGGATCCTTCGAACCCCGTCAAAAAGGCAATGGCAATCAACATTCCCTTAGAAACGCGTAAAAGAAGCAGGCCTAAAAACTGCTGGATCACACAAATGCAGAAATACCAGCATTTGACTGTCCTCAATGATAAAGTGATTCAAAATCGGAAGGCCTGCAGATATTTGTTGAGGTCGGCGAACCCCCTAGGTGGACCAGTAGGAATGCAGTGAAGTTGGAGGGTTGTGATCCCTATAATTCTGAGCATAACCTCGTCATTTAAATGGAGAGAAGAAGAAGATATCATATGACTTTATGACATAATGTAACTATGGGGACTTCCCCTACTACTTTTCTAAGGAAACTTGGCTCAGTGGGTAAATTATGTTTCCGAAAAATTCGAATAACGGTTCAAATTTATCTTCGCGTTACAAAAAGAGCACCGTGGTGGTAGTGGTTAGTGCGTTGGACTACTATACAATGCTGCCCGGTTTCAATCCCAGCCCGGGTCTAACACCTAAAGAGTTTTTTAACGGTACCACCTCATTCGAATATCTGACAAGCATCAAAGAGTATCATATGTCACGATTGAGCTTCTCAAATCTCAACTCGCCATTCGGAGTCGGCAAAAATATAAAACACGCACACACAAATGGTTGCGAGAGGCAGGCCCAGGTTCACCTCGAGCTGTAGCGCCAAGTAAATAAGTGAGTTACAGAAATTCGAGTTAAGGAGGTAATAATTTGTGAAAAATGCAACAAAAAATCAGTGCTCAAGATAAAATTTGGACTTAAAGAAAAGTTCAAGTAACAGAAGTTCGAGTTAAGGGATTGCCACGGCAATCCGGATCGGAAGTTCCCTTCACTTGTTCGATTCGAACAATCCTTGAAAATTTTAATTATCTACCATCACTGTGTCAAAAGTTATCGGCGCCTGTATTTGGAGTTCAAAAACCACTTTTTTTTTTGCAGCATCGGTACACTTTTCTTGGAAACCACTGAACCAATTCATTTCAAATTTTCCGGCAATATTCATCTCATCTTAATGAACGAAAATGATGGAGAACTTTGGGGAACATGTTTGACTGAATTAGTTTACAGTAGTTTTCACAAGACAGCTTTTTTGTGAGGCAATTTTTATTTTTCAGCTACTTCTCAAACTTTTATTTTAAATCTTTCCATCAGTTTTTTTGTTTCAAGTAAAAGGTGTTCGGAAAAAATCTTGGCGAAATCGGTCAAGCGGTTCGGAAAAAAGTGTACCGGAAGGTCAAAAAGTGTGATTTTACAGGAGAGTGAGATCTTCAAAAACAAACGCGAACAAAACGATTGCGGGCCGCACTATCGATTTAAGCCTCAGTTGCGATGTTTGCGAGTTACTGTCGACATTTTACTTTGAGAACTCATCCCTAATAACCTTGTCATGAAGGTAAAATTAGCTTTTTTGGGTACTTACGTAGCGGTCTATTCTATTCTTTTTCTGAAGCGTTGTCAGGGTAAGGTACCTATGACGCTTGACACTCAGCGAGTAGTCAGGTTCAAATTAATTTTAGTACAGTTCTACTGCTCGGATTTTAAAAATTCTGTTTGCAAAATGATAGTGAATAGACGTAGTTTCGAAAGGCAAGAAAAACATTGTTTGACCCTCCGACTCTAAAATCGACCTACGGGCCCCTTTATGCCCAGAAGATACGGCATCCTTACAAATGACTTCTGTAGAAGCTGCGTGGACGAGGATGAAATAGAATCTGTAGCACACCTTCTCTGACTGTCCGGCTCTCCAAGAACGGCGTCTGTTAGGTATGGGAGCACGGTTTCTCGACTGCCTGGACCGGATAACACACACATGGAAAATACTTCCACAATGCGGTTTCAGATTTTTCTGACATTAACTTCTGTAACCTTATCTAATCTCGATTTCAAGTTTATAGGATGGATTTGAGTAGTGATTTTTCACCTCTTCCTAGTACATACCTACCAAAGGACACAGAATTATTAAAGTCTAATAAAAGTTCACAAAAAATTCCAAAACACCTAAATACTCCATCCATGCAAGTGCTGTTCAACCTGGGAAAAGCAAACGTTCCATTCGTAAAGTAAAACATAACTTAGCTGACATTAAACGAGATTAAATTAATTTCACTCTCAATCTTCGGTTAATTGTTAAGCTTCGTAAGATAAATTTTAAAATAAACAAACCCGAATTAAAAAAAAAAAATCAAATTAATTCGCGTAAGAAAGATTAAATCGTCTCGCTAAACCTTCCATCAATTTCAGCACGTGATTTCTATCCGTTTGACCATAAAAAAAACCGAACAGCTGTCAAAAATGAATTAATATATTTATGAATAAAATTTCTTCTTTTTTTCTGCTACGTTAATTTTCCAGTTTTATGTATTTATACTGCATGAGTGTCAGGCAATGAATATTTCGGAAACTAAATTTTTCATGACTCGTTTGACAGACAATGACGAATTAAATCCAACAGTTAATGTCAAAATTTACGGTGTATGTGAAATATTTTCAAATATTCAAAATATGTTTATGTATTTATTCATGGTGAAAATATAGCGCCTAAGGTGCTGGGGAATTAATCAATCAAATTACTGTTTATTTCCTTATGTAAGTGGATGCTGGCAATGCTGACTTACTTTACTTTCGTTGGCGGTACAGCTCGGGGTGAAGCTGAGCCTGCTCCTCGCAACGTGTTATATTTTTGAACGAATGGAAGGGACCTAGAGTTTTCTGCCGTCTCCGAACGGAAAGTTGGGAAGCTTTACATGACAAATGATACTCTCGAATGCTTGTCAGGCACTCGGAAGAGGTGGGCACTGTGAAAAACTTTTTAGGTGTTTGCGGCGGGATTCGAACCCAAGACCGCTGGCTCAGTAGTCCGATGCACTAACCACTTGCGATACATTTCATAAATGTACAAAAATCAAAATGAAATGTCTGTCTGTCTGTTTGTCTATCTATCTGTCTGTCTGTTCGTCTGTCTGTATGTCTGTCTGCCTATCTATCTGTCTATTTATCTACGTGTCTGTCTATCTATCTGTCTGTCTATCTATCTATATGTCTATCTATCTTCCTGTCTGTCTATCTGTCTGTCTTTCTGTTTGTCTGTCTATCTATTTGTCTGTCTGTCTATCTGTCTGTCTGTATGTCTGTCTGTCTGTCTGTCTGTCTATCTATCTGTCTATCCATCTACCTGTCTGTCTATATGTCTGTCTGTCTATCTGTCCGTTCACTAATCCAATCGAGATTTTTATAATTTTGTGCAATGCCGGGAAACACTTTGGTTATGAGTTCCTCTTTCGACGATGTGAACTCGCAAAAATTTCTCGGAAACGATATGAATCCAGTCGAAACATCAACAGGAATTTGGCCATTGCCAAACGGCGAGTTGAGAAGTTCATTGACAAATGATACTCTTGCATTGCTTATCAGACATTTGAAAGAGGTGGCACCGTGAAAAAATTCTTAGGTGTTGGACCTGGGCTGGGATTGAACCCGGGCAGCATTGCGTAGAAGTCCAACGCACTTATCACTACACCACGGTGCACAATGGTGGCAATGCTGACGATAGATTAAAGCGAAGAAAATTGTTAAAAATAGACGTAAGAAAGATTAATTTGTTTTTATTTATTTAAATAAATATGTATTTCAAATCGTATTGTATTATAACTTTTTTTTAATTCACTTTTTAACCTGCGCCTGGCAGCCTGAATTAATAATGAAATTTGTGGTTCAAAAAGTTGCCGTTCTGTAGTTGTTGCTCACGGTCGAGGCTAGCATATGGGCATTTGGATAAGTTGCAAGTGCGCAAAATATTTCGGGGTGGCTTTTTGCAAGTGAAAAATGTGTATACAGTATACACAATTATTAAAAATGTTCTGGCCTTCGCCAGTGTGGAAAGGGGAAACAATTGAGTAAATCGATCGACGGCAAGGTGTCAAATCGACCGACAAGGCGACTACTCTCGGTATCGTCGATCCTTTGTGTGCGAGTTGTGTGAACAATTGGGGCGATATCCAAAAAGTGTGTTTTTTGGATTTAGATAAAAAAAAAAATTGAATTCAAAAAATTGGGCCGCATCTGAAAACTTCTACGCCAAATTGGCCTGACGGCGAGCTGAATAAGAAATTCATCACTGCTACCTATTCTAATCGATTAATTTTGTGATCGCCCTTTCCACTCAATAACCAAACGTCAAATCCCTCTTCAATCTCCATCACTCGTTTTCCCTCTTATCGTACCAAACGTCAGTTGTCATAGCATAATTAGGTGTGTTCCCGGACTTCCTGGTCCTGCACCAAAGTTCACAGATTCTCAAATTTCAAGTAGTGGGGTAAAAATCTCTCAAAGAGAGGTAAATATGTGAAAAATACGGAAAAAAAGTACTAAAATGGTACTAAAAACATTCTTTAATGTACTTTAATGAAACAAAAAGAGGTACTAACAATAAAAGTTGCCCGTATGTATTTTAAACGTCAGAAACATTGCTTGCCCTGACAACTACTGTCGTGCATTGAAAACTTAACATAAATCAGTTTTTGGTAATTTTCGTATATTTTTGCACTTGTTTTTGTATCCAAACACAAAAAAACATAATCACAATAAGCAAAACCAACGCAGTAAAAAATAACCAAATGACAAATCAGCGGTTTTATGTTCTGACAACCCTTTTTCTCTTGCACTAACGTAATACTCGGGGTAAATCCAGTGAAGAACCAGTATCGACAACGAACGTAGAGCAGCATATTCAGTGCATTTTCAGGGTAGCACTGGCGAGTTTCCAGTGCGCCCTAGTGCGCCTTAGGGCTGACATCAAACAAACCTAATTACAGTGAAACTTCCCAAACTCGAACTTCCTTTTAAGTCAAATTTTTATCGTGAGCTCTGCTTTCTCCTTGCTTTTATCAAATTTTTTCAGCTCCCTAACTCGAATTTCTATAACTTGACTTTATTTTCTGGCTCCTTGGAGATTGATCAACCAAAATACTCAAACAAACAGTGACAGATCGCTGATTTCACATATGTCATCGCTTTGACAGTTTTTATTAAGCTACCCAAAGAAATTACTTGCGCTAAAATTTGCAGCATGGGGACATTTCTCACTCTCTTGTAAACTTTCTCTCTTCTGAAACAAAAAATCTTCGTAGTGGAACAGGATTTTACTGATTTTCGTAGAATTTCGTAGTTTTTCACAGTTTTGTATAGGTACGGAAACAGACCTATCCTGTCAAATAATAAATAATTTTTAAGAAGGGAGAAAATATTCTCAGAGAGTGGAAACGTGCAAGAAAGTAAACAAACCACGTTGAATCACATTTTTTGACACGTTGTGGGTACAAACCGTCAATTTGTTATTGTTTTCCACTTGACAATGAATTTATGACAGCTAATTTCACTGAAAAAAAAACTACCAAATGGCCGATTTGACAGGTTTTACCCACTTCACCCAAAGAGAAAGTTGGTGCCAGAATTCGTAGGTCAGTGGGACATTTTTGACACATTCAGTTGGCTCTTTTTCTTAGGAATTGTTATGAATCTTTTGAGTTAACAAACAGGAATTTGTGAGAATTCGTACAAATTCGTAAGTTGCCAAACAGACCTATTATTTGATTGCACTAAATTTGCTGGGTCCAGGAAGTAAAGAAACATATTGCTAACACTTATGTATATAACTTTGACTTTTCAACGGACTGACATTTAATTGAATTGGAACAGTGATACCAAATTGTTATATTTATCTCATAGGACTATTAAAATGTATAAATTGATAATATGTAAATCGGTAATAAAATGTGAGAAAAAACTTATTCACAACTAACTAAAATTAAATGCAATTCCTTTTTGCGAAAAATGACTACGCAAGCAATAAATCACCGTTAAGTGAAGGGGCTGTAGCGTATATATTTACAAATTAAAATTGAATTACCGTTAATTTATATGTATTCGTAATGCCCTACAATTGTTGTGTATGGTAAAATCGCATGACATGGAGTAAATCTCTTCATTAATTACGCATACGACAGCGAAATGATTTCGAAAGTACATTTCCTCTACTGTCCGCCATATGTAATCGAAATTCCCTTTCACAATTTTATTTTGCGCAGCTATAATTAAAATATTATTAATTTATACCTTCGATCATAATAAAGACGATTACTCGATGAGTAAATTAAAATAAATTCTTATTTTTGTTACATAAATTTCCTTAAACAAAAATTTAAAAAAAAAGTAAATAAAAAATTTAAAAAAAAATCTCAATTTGTATGACAAGTTATTCCTGTCTGCCAGTAACTTGCTTGAGTTGGGTCATGCTTATTATGGTTGCATGGATTCTTTCATTTACGGATGAGTGGTCATTTGTAATCTTGAAGAGGGCACTTGTTGTTCCTTTAGAGTGGCACATGCCATCAAGTGACATATAAAACGAAAATCGTTAAATTAATTCATAATCTATTCAAGTGAGGAGAGATAAATAATCCCAGGTTTGCCCAGCTGATTACATTTAAATTTTTGTGATCAATTTAGTTTGTGGAATGGGCTACTATTTATTAACAGGGGAATATATTAAACTTATGTAAAGTGGTTTTTCTTCATTCTTTTGGATGATGTAAGAAATCGTTTTGTTTAACTTTTTATCAAATCTTTGGGTGAAACCAAAGTGAATGTCAAAGGCTCATAAGGATCTTTATTAAAATAGCTTTCAATCCTATTTTTTGTAGCAGAAATGGGTACATTCCAATTTATTTATTCATCTTTAGTCTAGCTTCTAGCATTTGACACCATAAGACATCAGGTACTGGTGTGACCATTGTTCTAAAACTAATTGTTATGCCAAACGGAAGTACTCATAGCAGCGGTTAGCCAATGTCAGCCTTCAGCTGATTCCGGTGATGAGCAACAAAACAAGATCTTCTCGTTTTCTTCTTAGATTTTAATTTCGTACTTCAATTGGATTACATTTGATTAGATTGATTTGTGTGCGGTTAAGCCGATACTACTCCGATTCGGCCATGAACTCGGTGTAGGTTATAAAACCAGCTATATCTTTGGGTGAACTGGCAACTGTGTCATCTGCCTCAAGGTTTACCAAGAAAACATAGGCATGTCTTGACTAAGCAGTTACAGTTTCATAGAACATGCTAACCTGTCGCTTCATAAGTCAATTGGGTGTAGTCCCAGGGAAATCGATGTTTTGTGAATGGGAAGCTGAGTTGGTTTATTATTTTACATGTAGTGGAAAGCCTTTAGTATGTCTCCCACCTTCGGTATCCATCCAGTGATGAAGTAAGTACTTTAGCTTCTAACCCTTTTTGAAGTGAAACTTCTTATGGTTCGTTGGGCGGTAATTCCAAACTCCGATGAAATGCGACAGGTAAGTGTATAGGATTAATGGTTCTTGCCGCAGCTAATATAGTTGGGCACATTTGTAGGAGCAACCACTGCATACTTTTAGGAGTTAATACCATCACGCGAAAGATGTTTACACACCAAATACAATTTTGGAGATTGGCTCGTTCCTTTTAAGTGTTCCGTACCCAATTGGCAAAACGGAACACTTATGAAATCACCTCGGTGTCTGTCTGTCTGTCTGTTACAGGGGTGTTACTCAGAGACTATTTCACGTAGACAATTGAAATTTTGGACATATGTACCTCTGATCTAGGGTTAACATCAGCATTTTAAGGATTTATCGAGATCCATGGAGTCTAGCTATCTATGCTGACCATTTTTTTTATTTAGTTTTTCATGGAACTTAACGATACGTTTCAGAATATTTCTTATATCATAAATTATGAGGCAGGGCCTTCGTGGCTAGTTAATCTGCAACCTCAATGTCGTCAAAGACGATGTCTCCTGGTACCAGGATTAGTCACTCCGGCCCAAACTCTTTTTTATGTTTTGGATGCATTTGTGTACCACGCTAGAGAGGCTTGAGTACATGCAGGCCTATTCTGTTCCCAGTTGTGACTTTCTGGATGTGACCTTGAGGTTTTATTTTTTCAAATAGTTGTCTATTAAATCATATACATATTATATATATTATTTCTGTAGTATATGTAAGTACCATATGCGCCTCTCACACTAAACCAATCTTAACAAATAAGGTTTCAAAAGAAGGACAATTTGCTGGAGCAGTGACGAATTGCAAATATTCTACCCAAAATTAACTCCCAAAAGAATAAACGCTTCCCGTATGATTTTCATGGGATTTCCGTGAGCTGACAAATGGAAATCATATGTGATTGGATTTTCTCTTGCGAGAGTTCTCGCGTGGCGGGCACACTAGTTGATTCGCAATAGAACATTGTTGTCCAGTTACAATGTCCTGGTGAACTACAGTAGAATCCGCTTAAGACGCTCTTCAAGTGACCGAAAGAAAATAGCGTCTTAAGCGGGATAGCACATTAAGCGGGAAAAACTAAAAAATAACATCCAGTTAATCAAAAGGTTTTTTTTATGACAGAAGTTGAAATTATACATACATATGTATGCATCGTATGTATTATTACATTACTTTTATATGTATAGTTACATGCATGTGAATTTGAACCGGCCACCGAAGATTTCGGTAGTGATTCTTCTTCACCCATTACTCCTCTTGGTTCAACCGTTAAAGCGTGTGACACTGATGAGTTCTTCTAATTTGCGAGGACAAGTTGTAACTACGTTATCATCAACAGAAACATAATCAGGAAACTCTTGTAACTCTTCAATATTTTCCGATGGGATATCAGAGTCATCTGGGCTAGGATCATCTGCCCAACAGAAGCCAGCCTTACGGAAACAGTTTTTGATCATGTCTTGCTAAATTGCCTTCCATGATGATGATATGTTGTGAATGGAGCCGAACACTGACAAAAGTACGACCACAAAAACGAGACGCCTTATGTGGTTTGTTTGCGAAAAACAAAAAAAAAACGTATAAGAGCGGAGGTGACCGTGCGCGCCGCCATATATCCCAATGCACCGCATGGTTTTTTCTGGGAAAAACATGCAAAAAAAAAAGAAAATACGAATTTTGGCGAAGTGTATCGTGTCGCTGTGTGAGCGTATTAAGCGGGAAATAGATCGTACTAACCGGACTTTTTTCATACGAATTCTAGTCGGAATGAAGGGACCGGAGAAAATGAGCGTTAAAAGCGGGATAGCGTCTTAAGCGTGAGCGTCTTAAGCGGATTCTTCTGTATGTAGTTTGGAGTTTGTATTCACCCGCAATGGTGCTACCAACTAACCATAGATTCTTGTACCAACTACAAACTAACCATAGATTCTTGTTTTCAGCTCAACTTGCGCCCCTTGTTCACACACAGGCTAGCCTTGAAGTCTGTTTGAGTCTGACCTGTGCAACGATTTTGTCATGCGTTATAAAAGTGTCATAAAAGGACCAAGGTTTTGGAGACTTTGACTTCCGCTGAAAATTATAAAGTTTCCCCAAAGAACATTCCTTTTTCAGTTCATCTAGTTTTCTTCAACTAGTTCGGTTTTTTTTATGTTAGCTTGGTAAGAGAACTCCTCTTCTACAATTTTTCATGAATACCGAGTAATTGGTGGAGTTTCTCTTTTCAACTGTTTGGTTGTCAAGTTTGGAACACAATCACGATGAATGGCAGCATTTTGTTGAACATTTTACAACAGAGAGTGGATTTTTCGTTGCAGTGGTTTGAAGCTCAGATATCGTTGGCTTTTGTTTTGTTGCTTTGTCGGGATAGGTGACAACCTTGACTAAGCGGGTAGAATCGTTACTAATTCTTGCTTTCACTTGTGATTTCCAGTATTTTTATTTTATTTCAATGATCTTCTTTATAATCATCGGAATATCAAACTAAATCTAATGTTTATCGATCAATTTGAAAGTCAAATTGCAACATTGACGTCAAGCTTAGAAAAAAAACAAGTTAAATACTATTTTTATTTCAAATTTTATTTCCTTTTAAGGTTTTTATTGATTACGCAATCGGAATCAGAGCCTTTCCCTTACGATTTTTTTTATGAAGATTCTTCCAATAAATTAATTTAAAATACAAAAACTTGTTTACCTACTTTAGTTTGAGTACTTTAGCAAAAGTACCAGTTCTATATAGTGAGTAACTGTACCAATAATCACTTTTATTTTCAGTGGTTACCAGGCCAATAAATTTAAATAAGAAGAAATAAAATTAAAGAAGAAAAACAACTCATAAAACATTCGGATACAATATCAGCGTGTTAGACTTAATTTATAAATTTGAAAATGCAAATTTAACCGGATCTCCAAGAGCTGGTCAAGTTCAGAGAGGAATTAACACATTTTGAGTTTTTGTTGAACGTTTTTTTCTTTTTTTTTCCATTGTAAGACTAGTTTGCCAACTTTCAATACTTGACCGTTTCGATATTTGGAATTGTAGGTACTTTTCGAACGAATCGAATATAATGAGTTTTTACGACGATTTGACCTTGAACCACACGGTACGGTTGAGAGAAGAATCATGTACTGAAACGTCAATCGCAGTTCGCTTGAAACATAATGAAGTCATTACTTCATCAGACATGCTTCACAGCTTAAGAATAAATGAAATTTTTTTGCCAACTTTTGTAAATTATTATAATTTTTGTTAGTTGTCATCCAAAGTGTTGGCAATGTGTAGAGCTGTTAACTGAACTTGGTCAGTTAGCAAAATTGATGTGATTTGTTTCCTGAAAATGAATTATACAGAGAAACTGTTATGTGCTTTTTAAGAAATAGCTCCGCAAAATACAATGTTTGACAGCACTGTGAAATGAGAGAAGTGCAACACCAGTGTACAGAACAAACAGATCTATTGAGACACCAAATGTTCAAATTCAACGAACGCGGTGGTACGTCAGTTTCCGTCAGCGAAACCTAACTAAAGCTATTTTGTTGTTATCCAATTGTTAGAAAAGAATCAGAAAAGAATGCTGTAACATGACACCAAGTTTGTGAAACAATCTCTTGAATAAGTGACTTCAGATATCACAATAGGTTTTGTTTTTTTCTGTTGTAGGGTTTGTGGCTTGTCCACATATGTACATATGTACACTTTTTATTTTGAGTAACCCAGGAGAAAGTAGTAGGAAAATGTTCTCTTACAAGGTCTATTGTTGGTCGACCAGTATGGGCTGTGGCCCCATCTTACTGGAACCACATTGCCTGATGGATGTCCAAATATAAAAAAAAAATAATTTATAAGAACGGAGTAGTGGTAACAAATTCTTGTGCCACCCTGTACTTTCATTCGCATTTGCATATCACAAGGCTTTAATGAGCGGATTTTGCGACCACGGCTATACTCTAAACATCGTTTCGTTTCGTCTTGTTTCGTACTTTTACGAAGACTGTAAGAAGGTAAGCAATGTCGTGTTCTAATTTACAAACCCTTTCATTATAATACTCATATTAAGAACTTTGTACAGACAACGCTAATCCACCATCTTGGTGCGTCCGCCTTATTGAGGTTTAAATGACGTCACTTAGCTTATCATATTCTACTTGTCAAATCCTTCAATTTGATACCCATATTAAGGAGATAGAAAAACAATGGTAGTCCGCCATCTTGGAGCGCCCTCCATATTGAATTTAAAGTGGCGTCATAGCGTATCGTATTATTCAGACCAAGCCCTTTCATTTGATGCAAGGCGGTTAAAGGGAAGAGAGGTAATCCGCCATCTTGCTTGGTGCATCCACCATTTTGAATTTTCTATGACATCACATAGCCTAAGACACTCCGGATCCAACGACACCTCATTTATTAAGAAGGTTTCCATAGTTTAGAGGGTTTCCCAAACTGTGCGTCGCGTGGGCTTAATTAATTCTACGAAGGTTTAGTTGTTATTGTATTTTACATTGAATGCTGGGGCTGAATTACCGCACTCGTAGATAGATAGATAGATATATTTATTTCCATAGAATAACTTTTACATTAATTAGACTAGACACAGCTTGCACATAGATATGATATTACATATATAGGTATGTATATCTTCTGAAAATATGTACTAATTTTACAATTGTTTTTTCTTACAAAAGTAATGCATTGGGAGGAAAACTATGGAAAAAAAAACCTCCATTTGAATTATGTGAACTTATATCTAGGCTGCCGCACTCGTTAACGAGTTACTCGTTATCGAAATGTGACGGCATTACCGATCACGTTATAAAGTATTATTTTACTCGAAAACAATTTTGCTGTCGAGTGCCTATGAAAACAAATATGTGAGTTTCACTGAATTGAATTGAATTTGAATTTTATTGAGACATGAAATATAAATCAACACATTATTCTTCTTATAACTAAAATTAATTTTCTGTCGACTTAAAGATATGTCTGACTTACACAATACTATATTAAATGTTTTTAACATTTGAATCATTGAATTCAATATTTTTATTATAATTATTATAATGTGTACGCTTGCTCCCGGCATACAGTATCAGCTCTGCTCTTTTAGGCATTCTTAACTTATGACTAGAACTTAAAACTAAATTAAAACTAAGAGGATTACTATCAAAGTATTAAGTATGAAAAATACAAACATTTGGAGCATAAGCTATAAAAAAATTCTTAGAGATGAGTATAAATCTCTTATACTATCCAAAGAATATTTTAAACTTTATGCTTTTAAACAAAGGTTTATGTCATTTTTATTTTTTTTTTAAATCAATATCATCCCCTTAGGTTAAGTGAAGATGCTTTTTCGTAAAATGGTACGGAGAATGCCCTGCTTGCATTTGGTCTCAATAGAGGCATAGAATTCTCATTTACAAGATTTAATGGAGATAGGTAATAGTTATCATTTAGGCTTTGGTCAATATTAGGATCGGCTAAAGATCTAACAAGTGGGTTGGAGTGTAAACTGATTCGTTCCATCTTTTTTGAGAGGAGTTCGATTTGGTAAATCATTAAGGGTGTTATTTTCGTTGCTTCATATATGACTTTGTTAGAAAAATATTTCTTGTCTGGTTTCCTAAATTTTCCGCAGCAAAATCTCAAGAGTTTTCTCTCGAAAGTTTCCATTTCCTTGGCAACAGAAGGTGATATCGTAAACCAGATGGAAAATCCGTACGTGAGTATGGGCCTTATTAGTGTCTTATACATAAGTATCTTAGTTTTTTCCGATACTTGCTTAGCGTTAAATAATGTTTTTAATGTCGCTGATACCATTTTCGCTCTGTTCAGAACATTTCTAGCATGCTTATTAAAAAGGAACCTGTTATGAAAAGTTAAACCCAGGTACTTGGGTTCACAACGCAATGCTACCGGGCTATCATTTATTTTCAAAGAAAGAGATTTACTTTCTTTAACCGCGAGATAGTGTCCTTTACCGCTAGAATTTCTAAAACACGTTAGACCGCATTTATCTGAGTTGATTTTAAGTCTCCACTTTTTGAAATAGTTTTCCACATGTGGAAGTGTTTGCTTGATTTTATTCAGTGCAATACTTGGTCGTAAATCACTAGCTAGTATAGTGGTATCATCTGCATAGTGAATAGATCCAGGCTCCCCTGCAAAGGGATCGGACAGAGGGAAGTCCTGGAGGTATATATTAAATAAGGATGGCCCAAGGATTGATCCTTGTGGAACACCAGAGGAAACAGAGAAAAGGTCCGATCTTTCGGATCCAATTGAAATTGATGCGGTCCGGCTGGTTAGAAAGCTATAAATCACCTTGGTAAGCCAATTAGGACACCTTAGATTTATGAGCTTAAACACAAGGCCATCATGCCATATCGAGTCGAAAGCCTTTTCAAGATCGATATCCAAGCTGACAGTACATTTCCGGTTCCTTAAGTTTTGAATCACCTTATTTTGAATTATTAGTAATGCATGTTCAGTTGAGCTTCCTTTTTTAAAACCAAATTGGTTGTTGGGAATAATATCTGCATCTTCACAAAAACAGTTCAGGTGGTCTGCCACGACTCTTTCAAAAAGTTTCCCCATTGTGGAAAGCAGTGAGATGGGTCGAAAGTGTTTAATCTCCTTTGCATTTTTCGTTTTTGCTATCGGCAGTCTCATTTCTAACAACCATGCCACTCGAATAAAGACGCAAGGCACTTTATTGTTATTGCACCCACCCAATATTTTCTGCGAATTTTTTTGGAATTTTTTTTTTATTGATTCGAGCTAAAAATATAACACACTCACACACATGCTTGCGAGAAATAAGCATCAGTTCTACATAGGACACGTTATATGTATTTATTTTTATTATTTTTTATTTTTAAAAGGGTTCCGACCACGGTCTACCTCTGTCAAACAAAACAGTTTTTGGCAGCAAATGTTGGTACTGAATTCAACCTGTTGTAGCATTACATAAAATAAATTTCCTTAAATCAAAGTAAAAGTTGATTTTCATGTGTGGCCAAAACCCCGACTGCCACTGACGTCAAATTGAGGAAACAATTCAATCAAAGTGCATACAATTTAGCTCCATTTGTGGAGATACCAACGCCGCACTGTGGGGCATTTTTGCAAAAGTGCTTGCAAAATTCAATTTTCGCGTGTGTCTATTTTGAGAATTGAGAATTGTTTGGACCTCGAAAAACCGAAAAAAGTATTAAATTTTGACAATTGGTATAGTACAGCCAGTTAAAGTTAGGTTATTTTTAGCGTAAACGAACATTTTTTTTTTATATTTTCGGTTGAGTTCTGGGCTTACAAATTTGGTACAACGGAAATTTAAAGTACATGTATTTCTGAACATTATCCTAGAAGCTCAGCTGCAATTATTTGCAATTCTTTGAGCTAGAGTGATTTGATTAGTGTAAGTCAATTTTTTTTTTTTGTATTTTTTTAAATATTTTTTTCACAATTCTTTTTTGTTTAAGGCGAAAAGAAATTTGTAAATATTTATGTATGTATACTTTACGGGTAAAAAAATGTATACCAATTCATTATGATAAGGATTTTGCGGTTTTCAGGCCCATTTTCGGCTGCCCCTAATCCTCTTCATAAAATCATAGCTGGAGTGCAAAAGGAGGTGATAAGAAGGCTTCAAGTAATACTTAACGTTCTAGATTGTAGAGAAAATGTTGACGGTGCCAAGTTTGGAGAAATTATTCCGGACTTTGACGAAAGATTCCAAGAAATCTAGTTGTTTTTTTATTATTAATTTTTGATTATTTATTTATTTATTCTCCATTGTTAAAAACTTGAAATATATTATTGAAATGGTTTGTTATGTTGATGTGCCACTTAATAAAAAAAAATGTGCAACACAAATTTTTTTCTCCTCCACTGTTTCGCTTTAATAAGTTTTGAATTACTCTGCAGTTACTACAAACATTAATATTTGAATTTAATTTTAAAGTAAAATACTATTTTTATCACTTTGGATAAAAATATTTTTGTTTAACATGCAATTCTGAATTCTGGAACAATCCCTGTACAGCATTTTCCTAAATTTTATCATTTTTTTTTAGCATTAACCCACTTGACATACTTTTTTGACTTAAAAATTCCACTGAAATAGTATATTTGCACTCTAATGTGCAGCAAAATAAAAAAAAGAGGGCTTTTGATACACCTCAAAAAATATTTAAAACATTTCTTGTTCGTTTACATTTATGTGCGTTCGTTTACTTCGTTCGTGACTTTATTTGGCTTAAAGATAAACTGTATTTAATTCAATTATCTATTTTTGACAATTTTTGAGATAAACTATGAAGACCATTGACTTTGGAAAAAAAAGTTGTATTTCAGCAGAAGATTCTGAAACACCTTGTAAAAATTTTTTCTTAAAATTTCCAAATTTTATAGCCTTGGAAATTTCCTTCAAACAGAAAAAAAATCATCCCGATATCTTTTTTCGTTAAAGAGCTATGATTTCTGCAAGCAAAAAAGTCAATTTGCCCCACTGTGCGCCGCGCCATCACATAACGTAATACGCTCATTAGAGTCTGCACCTTAAGCCAAATATTTTCCATAACAATATCTTTCTAATTTGATAAAATATGTACATATGTATCTGCATAAAAAATGCAATCCACCCCCACATCCAATTGAACCACAAAAAAAAAAAAAGTATTTCATGCCACACAAGGTTTCCGCACTTCAGTGAGTCACTTTCGTGTTTCGTATTCCGATTCCGACATCGACCGACAACTCGCGCACCCAGGTAACATACTCGTATTCATGAAACGGTAATTTTCCATCAAATTGAACGTGAATGCAATATGATTGCATCGACAGAGATAAAAGAAAAACCTTCAAACGAACTTATCCAACTTCAACTTCGAATTGGGACCATATGTGTATGTCGGTGTGGATATTTTCAGCATAAACCCACAAAAAAAAAAAAAAAACGGGAACAATTTTCCAATTTCACCACCAAAGTTGTTGCGAATTGAGCTCAGATTTCCTGTGCAATTGTTTTTTTCTTCTTCTGTCTCTTTCTGTTTATTTACCGTTAGATGATTGCATTGTTATCCAAATGGTGAGTGATGTATCTGGATGCTGGAATCTCGAACCAGATGCATCGTCATTGATGCGCAACTTAACCAGTGTTCTTTGTGGTTGCCTGTTTTTCACACAAGTGGACTAAAAAGTCCGTTTCTCGTCGCATCCAGCAATGCTATCTGTCACAGTTGAATGCATCCATTTCGGTTTCTTTCTCTGTGTGGCTACAGCTACAGCGAAAGACACTGCCATCTGCAATCTGCATGCAATTCTGTTCTGGAGTTTGCAACGCCAACGACACTCGATGTGATAAAAGTTTGCTGTTCCAGTAATGGCAGAGCCATTTCGGTGGAAATCTTTTCAATGACAATGCCCACCGAATGCCAAATAGAGCGGCAATTTCTTTTCATGGAAGCGCTCCATACAACTTGGTCATAGAATGATTGCTGCAATTATCTACGCATTCTCTGGCGATGCCAAGTGGTTGCTTTCTTTCTTTCTCGAGGAACACCGAAGATACACACATGTTTCGATTGAAGCGATTGGATAATGAACAAGGACGAGTACGATTGCTGGTGATGCCAAAAAAAAATAAATACTCCACATTCTATGGAGTATCTGTAACAAGGACACTGCGTACATGTCACTTAAGTTGGCTCCATGCCAATTGGAACGCAAGAAATAACACACCCCAAGCAACTGCTTCTAGTTGCTGGCAATCGATGCGAATCGATTTATCTGCGATCAGGGGAGCTTTGGCTTTAAAGAGGCGGAACGTATCATGCATTAATTATCGAGTGTCAGCGTCAGCTGCGATAATGATACGCAAATGATGAAACACTGTGGGTTAAGTGAAGGCAAATTATTCGACACCACGATGTGCGCTCATCCGATTTCAGATGTGTAGATACATACATATGTATATGGGGGCGAACCGATGGAACAAAACCATTGTACACAGCACAAGTTCCACCCACAAAGACTTGTCGTGGTTGAATGTTGGTTATCAATCGGTAGTTGCAATTCGCTCTGCGGTGGGTGTTAAATAAGCAATTATCGCAACGAATTGAGTAGGAGAAGATGTTATCGGGGATGGTTTGCCATCTGCTCACGGAGACAACATCCCATGTGACCATCTCATGTAGACGCCCTGCTATTTATATCTGAAGATAAGTATAAAGATACTGGAGTAGTATATCCATAACTTTATGAGCACTTGAACTGAAATAATAACATAAGAAGATGTCATGTTAAAGTACCATACGTTATATGTATCTGTGTGTGTGTTTTTTTTTTTTTGCTTTGGGAAAGTGACCTAAGTCTTCTGTAAAGCCACAGTAACTGACACCGCTTTGTGACGTAAGAGACAACGATGTTTACATTTGGACTCAGTGACACTTCAAGACTTGGAAGCATGACACACATTTTATTGTTTTTTTTTTTTTTTTTTTAAGAAGTCCGTTTTTCTGGTTCACGACTACGAAATGAGAAATTAGACAGCAGTGACGTATGTATCAACAAATGTCCAAATCAGATATTTTTAAAAAATGAAAATACGAGGTCCGTAAGGTTAGGTTAGGTAGCAGTTTTCTACTACGGACAAGAGCTGGGCATGAACAGAGGAGATGTGTTGTGCACTCTTCCTCTTCTTCATCTCTGCAACTTCTATAAGAGTCCTTCGAAAGGACGCCAAGCCTATGTGCATGCTAAGGCAGTGTCCTGTGATGATACCAATAATAGTACTTATGTGAAATCTTTTTAGAGACGAAAGGTAGTTAGGTTTAGATCTAATCCAGGCAAGATCTGTCTGGTGGCAAGGCCAGTGGAACCACGTTCCCATCTACATAACATTGGTTTTTTCGACTGTGTCCAGTTTGAGTAATAACTTGTAAGTAGCAAGGGTCTCGATTCAGTACCAAGAGCATTGGGGGGAGCTCTGGACACCACAAGCTCCAAATATAATTTCGGGCGAAGGTTCAAATGTCTCCTCCCAGATCGCTCTGAATGGAACAGCGGACGTTGGTCTGGTTTCCCATTAGAAAATATAGTCTTCTATATGGACGGGTCCTTAATGGATGAGCTCTCCGGAGCAGGTATCTACTCAGAAGAATGCCACCTTGAGCAATCTATTCCACTGTCTTCCAGGCAGAAGTGTATGCTATCGCTAGCACAGCGCACATTGTACTTAACAAGAGATGGAAAGGCAAGTCGATCTACATCTGCTCTGAGAGCCAAGCAGCTATTAAAGCCTGTTCAGCAGCGTTGATCAACTCCAAAGTTGTTGACTGAACCAGCTTGGGCGATGTAATAAGATCACACTGGTCTGGATCCCGGAACATTCTGATATCCCGGGAAACGATAAAGCTGATGCTCTAGCTAGAGCTGGATCAGCGGCCCCTTAGCTTGCTGCGACTACAACACTACAACCATTGGCACGAGCTTAAATCATGCCGACAGGCCAACATGTTAGTAGACGCGCCCAGGGCAAACAGAACTGTTGCTACACCTCAGCAGAAATTACCTCAAAACCCTCACAGGACTGGTCACTGGGTTCACTCCCTTAAACGAGCACCCGAACAAAATTGTAATCAGAATCTCGGACCTTTGTGAGATGTGCCTGGAAGAAAAAGAGACAGCGGAGCACTTCATTGCTCGGATCAGGAAGGACAGTCTAGGCAACTACGTCCTACGGGACGTTGATCTACTGGAGCTCAATCTTGCCCTATTGTTTCGCTTTGCGAAAGCGACGGGCAGATATAGATCGACATACAGCTCAGCAACAAATCGCTAATCCAGCGAATGGGGTGATACTTCATCAAAGTACAATGGGCTAAGTGCTGAGAAAATAATACTTTTAACCCTCAACAGACCCTCAATTTTTTTTTTCCCCTATCCAGATTAGTATCAGAAATTACCCTGCAGCTAAAATCTCAGTTCCGAAGACTCGCAAACCACAAAATCAGAAAATCTAGTGATGCAGTTTTATTCGCCGTTCCTTCGTTATTCTTAAGCAGAACGATTTTCGAATAGGCATTGTTAATAATAAAAGAAAAAGTATAATTTACGAGAGTCGAAAATCGATTATTTGAATAAAAAAAAAATGGCAAAAAATCGAAATGAAGAAAAATCAAAAATTTAACGTGTACATAAATGTACGGCTGACTTCATGCACACACATAAAAACCCGTTTGGCTTATGCTAATCATCATGTGCCCCAATATCAGACAAAAAAAGCTTCAATTTGTTTGATGCTCTTTACATTTAGTACTGAAATTAAGCGCAGGATCATTTTTGATACAATGGGGCCTTTAGTGTATAGAAAAACACTTTTGGTCCAGGATTTCGACCCCGTCCATCAAAGTCATCTACCAAAAGTGAAAAACGACGTATTTTGACGACAAAATAAAAGTCACTAAAGCAAGGGTCTAAAGCTCTGCGAGCAAAAAAGTTATTCAACAGTTTTTCACAAAATAGTATCAAAATTGATACTATGTAGTTCTGTTGAGGGTTAAATACAATACAATACAAACAACAGCCACGTTCTTAATGTTTATCATATTCCTCATAGTGAATAATATAACTTATTATAAGTTTGTAAAGTGGACATAGACGCGGGTCGTTTTCGTTATTTAAGGCGTGTTTTTTTTCAAACCTATATAGGCTAAACGGTGCAGTGCAATAACCCCCATGGAAATAAGGCCCGCGGGTCTTATTTCCCAAAAAAAAAGGAAATAACACACGCGGGCCTTATTTCTCTTTTGAAGTGGCTATAAGGCCCACCACAAAAAAAAATATTAAGATTTTTCAAATCGAATCTTTAGTTTTTGTAGAGCGATAGTGAAGTGAAAAATTCGGCAAATAAGATTATACGTTTTTGAAATATATCGTGCCATGACATAAGGCTAAATTTTGAGCATGGTCCAGGAGTAAAGATTCGATTTAAAAATTAGATATTTAGTTTTCGAGCATAAGATAGAGCAATAGTAAAAAATTCGCGCGAATTGTCATGGCACTTATAAAACTAGAATCAAAGCCAAGGATTCGTCGAAACAATAAGCATCCACCATATATCTCAAAAACGTGTGCCCGATGAAAGATGGCAATTCAAAAATATTATATTCACATTGCAGGAAAATTGTTACAAATTCAAGCGAAGTCTATGCTTAACTTTTGATTTCTATAATTTCATAAACTAAAAATATGCTATCGTTTGGATTTTTTATTTTTTTTTCTAAAATATATGTTTATTGAAAATATAAATATTGGGTCTTATATCCATACATAATTGGAATTAAGAGCCACAAGTAAAAGGCATCAAAACCCACAGCTTTTGTTGCCACTTCAAAAGAGTAATAAGGCCCGCGGGTTTTATTTCTTTTTTTTTTGGGAAATAAGACCCGCGGGCCTTATTTCCGTGGGGGTTATTGCACTGCACCAGGCTAAACATGTTTCCGCAACATGTTTTCAATGTAGAATACAACAAAACCTTAGCCTGGATAATTATCCAGTCATATTTTCGAAATCTATATAGGTTTGAAAAAAAACGCACCTTTAAACAAAATATAACTATACTCTGTTGTCTGTTCCACAAAAATTGTCAGTACAGGGAAGATAGGACGTTTGCCTCTCATTCTGGTTGCGATAGCTTTCATAAATACAGGGGTGGCAAACTAATTAGCACACCCATTGAAATTTTTCTTTCTGCCGACAAAATGCATTAAAAAAGTTCATTAACGCATTCCAAATACAAATATTTAGTTTTATTTGAACACGTTATTATATTTTACGAAAAATAAAAAACAAAAATAAAAAATGTAACTATAATTTCGAGAAAAAAAAGACAATGATCAAGATCAATGCTTTATGGACGTGTTATTATGTGAGGCAGCTGCTCTCTAAAATGATACTTAGAGAGTCTGAAAAATAGTTAGAACAACTTAGAAGTAATTTAAATGTGATTTTGGCTATTCAGATTTACTTAATATTCGATTGGGTATCCTTTCTGAACAATAACGGCAGCATATCTCCTGCTTAATGACGTCATTAGGTCAGCACAGACTTCAGGAGGAATTTTGTACCATTCTTCCCGAAAAGTGGCCCATAACGCGTTTGCCGTAGTTGATTTTAATGCTATTACATGTCGTTTGAAGATGACCCATACATTTTCTATAGGTTTGATATCCGGGCTTTGTGGGGCCAAGTCAGAACGGTAATATCGTTTGCATCAAACCACTCCTTAACTGAACTCTTTTTTTTCCCATATTTATTCTCAAATCTTAAAAAAACAATGAGCAACTAAGGGAGATTCGAAAAAAAATAGCTCTGATCACAGAATTGAAATCTTTTCAGTAAAAACTTACTTGAATGCTTGGGTGTGCTAATTAAAATGCCACAGTAAAACACAAACACTAACGGTAAATCTTATATAACACGGAATCGTATTGCAAAACGATATATTTTTTTCTCGATTAAGTTTTGTCATTGATGTACGTATTAAACTCTTAAGCATTTGTTCGCTTATAAGTAAAAGAAATTGCAGAAAAAAAATAAGTTTGAATTTTCATTGGGGTATGCTAATTAGCTTGCCAGCGCTGTATTTCCCTCTTTTAAGCTCTCACTGGGTTACCATAGTATGCATGAAAAATCACCGCAAATCGGAGAGCAATACCCATAGGGCTACCATCTGCTGCTTTGAAAACAACACAATTTGTTGAACGAAAAAAAGATAATTGTGTACAAAGTGGACACCACCTCGATTTTGATGAAATTTTGGTATGTTGTAAAGGGTACGTTTTCGAGTATTTTGTTGTATCAATGTTTTATATCGCAAACGATTAGCTTACGAGATATAGGCTAAAAAATAAAAAAAAAGTCACTATTCGTTTCCACACCCAAAACTCAACTCGCGCAAATAAACTTCATTATAAATTACAAAAATCGAAAAAGCGTTCAAATTCATTTTAACGGTTTCACCAAAAAAAAACAAAAAAAATTGAAAAAGCAAAAGCCATGTGGCAATACCCTCACATTCTCAAATTAATTTTATTGGTTCAAAATCCCAAAGCTCCTTGACAAACACCACAGAAAAAGCATTAACGGTCAACATTAACTTAATAATGGTAACACTGTTTGATGTTGATATTTTCTATATACACAATACACAGCGATTCGCAGCCACACATAATCATTCAGCCACCGATTGTGGAGTTGGATGGTCATGCTTTCCAGGAAATTGCACTGCCAAAGCTAATCAGCATGTCCCCAACAACCCACCACCATATCTTGCTTTAGATTGCGTTCAAGTTGTCGTTACTACACTGGGGACCAGAATTTTATTACTTCTTTGGATGTTGAAAGTATTTTTGCATAGTACTCGTATATTTTGAATTTTTGAATGACATGAATACACTGTTTTCCAGAAGTATCTCTATCTACTCAAGGTCAGATTTAAGACGTGACTCGGACACCAACTAAGTCCAAAGTGATGCGATTTATCAGCGCTTCGCGTGAGTTCCAGATACTCTATGCCTGTGGCAATGACAATGAATGTAGGGCTTATGGTTGCTTAGAAGAATCGCATACATTCCATTTCTTTGAAAGCTTGTTCGTCAAACTTTAAGTCTAGCAGCTCATATCAGCTATCCCAGTGTTTCCATGAACCACAAAGGCCAATTGAATGCACTCGTGTTCCGTAATAGTCATTCTGAATCACTCGCTAATCTTTCCCTCTTTCCTGACTACGCTACAGTAGTCGTAGTCGTAGCTACTCTGGTACTCCTATTGTAATTATTCTGACTGTTGATTCCGAAAATGTGTATTCCAGATACAATTGTTCTGCTCCCGCTCTCTGAAGTGCGATTATTAATGCAACGGTTGCTATAACTGATAGTCAATTATAGATAAGAAGAAAAGGCACTCTGCGGCGGTATTCACTTCGATGCATTTTCCATATTTAACCGAGTACACACACGAGTGCCGTCGCCGCCGCCGCGCCATTCCAGCCGGCACAGCAGCGTGACGATGAGAGATGCAATCAGTGCAAATGAATTTCATAGAATGAAAACACGGTGAAAATAATTAATACACAAATCTATTGGATTGATGCACACACTCTGGCTACGTACGATGTATCTAGGTATATTTACGTTGATCCGATACAGTTTCGATTTTGTAGTTCGCATTGATTGGAGCATCTGGCACAATTGCCTAGATACGAGTACGAGTGATGAACTAAACGTATGAATGGCATGCAATTAAGTGCTTTAGATAATTTTCACTAATTCACACAGAGGAGGTGTTTGTTTGGGACGTCATTTTTAGCATTTGTTGCATTTTTTACATTTATCATATCCAGGTCAGGTACACGTACAGATACAGATAGAAATACATTTGGAAGTAAGGTTATCCGGCGCTACAAAAGGAAAATCAGGTAGAGTAGACGTCACATGGTTTTAGGTTTTTCCAAAACTTTGTCACGGATAACCGTTTGACTGTTTGGCCCCCTTTCACTTGTTCAACAATCGTTTTTCATTTATTTAACCGTAACGTGCATCTGTTACCCAATACCCAAGCGATCGGATATGAACAGCAACGCGACGCGACGACGGTGGAGTACTTCTTGGATACGAAACCAAATCTAATCAAAGTACCTTTCACTTTACGCTCTTTTTGTTGTTAAATTGGATTTGAAATGTGTTTTATATTTTTTTTGGTGATGTGACATTTTGTATCCATTGAAAGTATTGACGCTCCGGGCGGTATTGGTTGCGCATTATTTCGTGTACGAGTACCCGAAGCACCCCGGAAGTAAATTGACCGAGGTTTTGTGATTCGTAGGTGAAATACATTTGATGGTAAAATATTTAATATTTTCTAATTAGCAACTAAGCAACACAAACAGAGCCGTACAAGTGAGAGTGAGTTCCAACGTGAAAATGGCACGTTTGGTTCAATTTTAATTTCTAATAAAAAACAAATCCAAACATTTGGGGTGAGATTCTAATTTCAAATTTAAAAAAAGAAATGGAATTACAGTGGTTTCTGTTTTATGTTTCAACAGTAAAAGTGTTTTAGATAATTAAATTTGTTTGTTGGCTTCCATTTTTATTTTTGGGTTCCAATATACAAAATCAGGGAAAATCAATTTACCCTAAAATTTACTGAGCCCTACCATTTTAAGCTTCTTTGTTTTTATTGAGCAGGGATTTTACAGGAGAGCTGTCAGAATTTTATCTTTCAGAATACGAATTTGGATTGTATTTGCACAGACATGAGTACGGCGGAGCGCTGTCGTTTTCGTTGAATGCGGAAAAAAGGCAATTATTCATTTATTATCCAAGCGGATTATGGCTGCGGATTCTATAATAAAGAGTAGGCTGTGCTTAGCGTTTAAACTAATTCTAAAATAGTTCTGCGATTTAAGACCACATTGAATTCGGCCAGAGGGCTGAACCCATTGCAACGTATTTAGTTCCCAGGACACAACTACAGATATATGTATCTGAAGAACTACATCTGTAGGTAGTGGAAAACATCAGGATGATTTTGGTTGAGGGAGTCGAGAGCTATAAGTACCTGGGTGAAACAACCGATAGTCACCTTACATGGGAACAGCATGTCGACAAACTTCGCTCAGACCTTAAGATGGCTTTGTTCGCATGGGTATACCTTAAGGGATTACATGGGTTTCACGGATTCAAAAACTCGATTTTTTTTGTATTGTCTTATTTTCTACATTCTACATTCTACAACAATTCACATTCTACAACAATCCAGACAACATCACATCTCCAGAATATTGTCTTAAATTTTCAAGTCGATCGAAGTAATAGTTTCGGAGATAGAGCCTTGGGAAGTTGCGCACTCAACGCCAGTTGGGCTCAGTTTTATTGTCATTCAAAGCTTAAAACGGGTTTTTCTCGAAACTGTATTTTCAAAGTCGGTTGTCAAGATTTCTCGAAAACTACTGAAACGATCTTGATAAAATCTTACACACGTCTTCGAGATTTTATTGACAAGAACTTGAATGAAGGATTTTTTTGTTTTTTTTTTAGTGCAACTATTTTTAAAAAATAAACGTAGAGCAAATTTTACCGAAATTTTTAAATTTTTTGTAAAAATGTCTGCCAAAAATCCAATTATCACTTTTTTGTTTTTTCCCTTCGTTCAAGTTCCAGTTTAAAGTATTAACTTAAACATGTACTTTTTTGTTTTTGACTTCAGTTGATCCTGTCATGAGTTCTGCTCCCCCTCACCCCTCACCAGGAATGACGTCGCAATGGCACTATGGCAGATTCTTAATTATTTTTCTACAAAAATTTCAGAAACTCTTTGTCTAATTTGTGTATTTAGGGCAGTAAAAAGTTTTTTATATGCAAAAAAAAACCGTTTTTTACCCGAGGAAACCCATGTAACCCCTTAAAAACTATTCAACTTTGAAGGTCCAGAAGCAAGTATAATACGCGTTACTTAAGTCTTAACTCAGATATGTTGTACTTGCATGGGACAATGCCTCGAATACCCATTTGGAGAGGTTGCAGAGGCTCCAAAATACTATCTAAAAAAATTCAATGGTGAAACTCGGTGGGCAAGGGAAGTGTGGTCGAGTGAATCAAAATTGATCGTTTTGGCTCTGATGGTTGTCAATGGACCTGGAAAAAGACTGATGAAGCAACCCAGTACCGTCACGTGAAACCAATCGTTAAGTTTGGTGGCGGATATTTAATGATATGGGGGTGTATGGTCATGAAAGGTGTTGGCCAATGTGTGGAAGTTAAAAGGAGAATGTATGCCAATCCATACGTTAGCATCCTTGAACGATGATTGCGGAAATGTCTGAACAATTGGAATAACAACGTGTCGGACATTATCTTCCAGCAATAAAATTATCCGAAACACACTACCCGAGTGGCTGAAACATGCCTTGAAGGTAAGCAGTTTCAAACGCTTGATTGGCCACCACATTCTCCCGATCTTAACTCGATCGAAAATCTTGAGTTGACGTCAAAAGTGCCATTTCAAAAATGCCAGGAGACTTTCCAAATCTAAGCGATTTGTGGGACCGGACTCAAACTGCTTGGGACAGTTTAGGCTCTAGCAAGTGCAGAACACTTGTGGAATCTATGCAAAAAAGTATTCAAGCTGTTTTCAGAGCAAAAGGAGGTCATACTGAATATTAAACTACAAACGTTTGTCAAAGTCAACTAATTGATCACGTATCATACATATTTTATACTTTTTCGAGCTATATTGGAATTAAAAAAAAAAAAAAAAATTTTTTTTCATTTGCTGAATAACAACATTACTATTATTTTCTCCTCAAAATTTCAATGGATTATCTTAATAAATATGTTCATATGTTCATTTAATATAATACATATTAGATAAGATTTTATTTTTTTTGTTTTTTTTTTTTACTTTTTTGTTTAAATTTGAGGTTTTTTACCGTGTTTCCTCAATATATATTTTTTGCTCGCAATAATTATTCTTTTTTTAAAAAAATGTTTTCCAGTAGAAAGATATAATTATGTATATCACATCTCCCTAACTAAAGTTATGTAAATTGTGCGATAACACATTGTAAATTATGAACAAAAAAAAAATATAAACAAGTTACAACGAAAAATCGTTTTTGTACTAATCTTGTGATCAAAAAGTTAAGTCACTGTACATAGGCCACAACATTTGCGACCACATTGATGGATACGCAAGTATCTCTGGTGTTGGCATTAACGAGTTCGTCTACATCCCTGAGAATTGCAAAAACTTCATTGATGGTCACTCCTCCAAACCAACCAACCAAACAATATTAAAAGGCTTGCCAACGGATAGCGTGTTAGGTTACACAAGAACCACATTTGGGGAGGGAATCAATACAAGTCGTACAATTCAAAAAGTGTGCGTATAAGGATTCTGATAGATTTCAGTGACAAAACGCAAACGTGCGTGGTTAGCACACAACATGTCTGTTTTTTTTTTTTAATAAAAAGCCACGTAATAGTCATAAAACGAATAAGTAACCATTTTTCTTTCACAACACGAAGGTAAATGACAAATAGATACTTTTTTATTTTATGTCTTAAATGACACCAAAAGCATATCAACTATCCAAGTTCAGATATCATGGCCAAGTCTGCATGAGACTTAAACAAAATCCTTCCATACAAAGCTATCTATCTATCTATCTATCTATCTAATATATCAAATTATGTATGTTAGGATTCTCTAGGCAAAGAATTTCGGATGTATAATTAAATTTGCACCCACTCGAATCTACTAATTCGATTCAGCTACAGCGAACTTGACTTAATGAATTTCACTTTTGTCTGTAATTATTTTGCTTTGAAACTTCTCTGAGAAAAATTTCTCATGGCCAATATGGGATGACCTGAACTATCACACCCTCACGCTACAAATGATTGAAACAACGCGCGTTTGGTTTTCGTCGCATGTCGATAGATTGATACCTAAAAATTACTTCGCAGAAAACGCCGTTATTATTCAAAATGTAAACAATGAGCAATAAAAAAAAAACTTGATGAGAGAAGAAAGCCACCAACCATTAGGTACTCTGCTCCATCATCATATGAGATCGACCAACTGAAATCCCTTTTTGACCCCCTTAGCCCAGATAATCCAGTACTCATTAGAATATGAGTTTCTAAGATACTACACCCCTCAAAAATCCGGTGGTACCCAGCTGACGCTTTAAAAAGTAAAACAAATCAGCTAAGGGGCTCTCCAGGTTGGGGATTGTGCGTAAAATTAACTACCTATCCACGTAAAAAAAGACAACATTTAGCATGGGAAAAGGACGGATCTACTGTTGACAACCACGCTTAACGAAATGAAGACAATGACGTTCAGATCTGAACATGGAATACTCGTATACTAAACAGAATGCGGGACACAGAATTTCTAGCAGAAGCCGTAGACTGCTATAGAGCTGATAGATATAACCGCTATCCAGGAAGTGCGATGGGATGGGCCAGGCAAAAGGAAGATGAAAGAAAATAAGCAGCGCTAATTTGGATGCGGATTTGTCATACGCGAAGTACTTAGGCAAGAAGTCTTGTGTTTCGACACGTGAGTGAACGTTTTACGACAACCCGCGTCAACGGAAAATTCAGCAACATCAGCCTAATATGCGCTCAGGCCCGACAGAACAAGACGCTACCAAAGATAATTTTTACGAGCAATGGCCTAAATATGACGTTAAAATCGTATTGAGCAATATCGAAATCGAAAGCGGATGAAGATATCATCCTTGGTCGCTTCGAAAGAAAAATCCTTCGTAATATATTCGGTCCCATTCGCGTTGATGGGTTTTTGAGGAGAAGATTTAACCACAAGCAGCGACATCCACCTGGTCAATAAATTGCGCTAGGACATGAAGAGCGAGCGAATGGACATAAACGCTTCGGTTCACAGAATATTATATTCCAGCCCTGAAGGTCAGTGCAGCAGAGCACGACGCGTGCACAAGTAGAAAAGGACGTCAGCCAACTTGGAGTGCACAACTGGAGGTAGTTAGGTAAGGACCGGGCTAACTAGAAGGGGTTGTTGGTTGATGCATTGGTTCACCCCGGACTGTAGCGCCACCTAAGTAAGTAAGTAAATCAGCGAAGAAACAAGGACGAAATAAAATACTGATATCATCTAATAAATATTCGAGGGTTTGTCAAACATCACGAATCCTGGACACTGGAGACTTTTCAAGATAACTTGGCCCAATTTTCGGAAACTGCAAAACATAACCTGCTCTGAATTCCACTGTTCCAGTTCAGAATCATTCACGATACTGTTAAAGGGAACTCATGCTTCATCTCTGCTCAAGCTGTAATATGTCAAAATGAGCCCAATGCCAGCCGTGGAGGCGATAGAAGTACTAACGACGAAACCGTTCAGAAGAAGAGGTCTCTAAAGTCGTAAATTTATTCGGTCAAAAAGTTTTCGTGGAAACTTCGAAGCGATCAGTAGACCACTAGAGAAACGATATAAAATACGATATTCCAGTCCCAGTGTATATATCACGACTAGGACTCTTGATAAACGTCAGTATCTTTTTTTTAGAACTAGTATCGCCTGTGGTAGACATTCGACCAATTGTGCGAGGGAAAGCACGTATTAATATTTACTATTTTGCCTGGCTTAGACACAACATATTGGAAAACAAATTACACACTGCACTGCACCTCTTTCCAACAAAATCGGAATCAACCGAATATGTTGTGTTTAAGGCAGTAAAAAAGGGGTTGAACTGTTTTGCCTTCTCCCGCTAAAGAGGATAATGAATACCCATGTAATATTTACACACAGCGCGTGCACACGAAGGACAACAAGAAGAGACTTACAGATTGGCATAGTAATAGAAAACTCAGATGTTAGGTTTCATCTATCTATATGGGTTATGTCCAGGATAACTTGAGAGTTGTTCAGTACTGAAAGTTTTGCCCTTGCTCATGATTCTCAAAAGTTTTTTCCAGATGTTTCTTATTATTTCTTCAGCCATATCACCCTCCAACTCCCAGTGTTATGCCTTCGCAGCAGGTTTTGACATTAACTTCTGAAACTAATCAACTTGTTTTTATTTGGTGAGAAATAGTACATCTTTCGGGGACATCTGGATTTGAGCTGTGAACCTTCAGCGTGGCAGGCGAAGGCAACTACCACTACGCCACATTCACCCACATTTTCCTGATTTCAAATGTTTATTCTTCCTTCCAAGCTCGGAGCGCTTAAAACTAGCTTAACCGATTCATCCGGTAGTATGCAAAAGTAAAAGCACGGGGATTAGATGAGCATTTTGTGGACATAAAATTGTAGAACGGACATAAAAAAAATTTTGGTGAGAGACACCTAACGGTACTTTTGCACTCTTTTTTCTCAATCATGTCAAAATAACAGCATTTTTCGGTTCACTTGATTAGACGCACGGGCAAATTTGGTTAATAGACAAAGAGTAATGGAACAAACTGCAGTGAAATATTAATTGGTAATTAGAGGAAGTGTTGGTCCTTTATTAAGGAAGGAAATGGGCAAAAAAAAAACTGTAAACCTTAGAGAAAAGAGAAAAAATAGATGCATACCATTCGGAAGGTCTTTCAAATCGCGAAATAGCCCGTGAAATAGAGCGATGTGAAAATGCTGTGCGAAATTTTTATTGTCATTTTACAGAGAAATTACTAAGCTTTCTGCTGAATGCAATGGTTTGCTTATTGATCCAAATTAGGGGAAAAGCATCAAGATTTAACGAAAAAAATTGTGTGCGTCTAATCAAGTGAATCGGACTGTATGTATATCAATAAAATTTGTGAAATAGTTTTTTTTTTTTATAAAAATATTTTTCTCAAAAAGTCACTATGTTCAACATTAAACCAGATCGTACAGAGTGAAACATGGTTTACAGGCTTCAGGATTCCGTATTTTCATTTAGCAATGACCTATCAGCATTTTTTTTTTTTATTATTTCTTACTATTATTATTCGTTAGTTATAAGTTTTGTGATTTTATTGAAGCCCTTGAAAGTCTTTTTGTTATTTTTTATTGTAGTTATTACTTTTTCTTGTTTTTATTATTACTTATGTTTTTGTATTGTTTACTTTTTTTAAAGTTAATGTTGAATAAAAATTTATTTTTACCAATTACTGGTTTTTGTTCTTTATTTTTCTTATGAAATAATAAATAAACACTATAGGTTCACTGTGAACTAACCGGTGGTTCAATGTGTCAACCCTCTAGTACACAGTGAACCAATTGAGCTGCGTTTTAAAAAACTCGAAATTTACTATTTTCGATGATTTTTTTAAAGCTTCATGTGGTGAAATACAAAGCGAATAAAGCAAATAATAAGTACCTTCAAACCGTTTAAAGATTAAACCAATAGTTTTAAAACTACATCAAGTCAAACGCAAATTGGTCCACTGTGGGACAGCTTACCCTACTTTCTGTTCTTTTTCTTTTCCTTCTATGAAGTAATTTAAAGTTATCTAATTTTTGAATATTTAATTCTTACTATTATTTAATATTCCACTCAATTTTAAACATACAAAATGACCGTTGAAGCTAGCGCTATTTTATAAGATACGGTATCTTAATGTGTAAAGCTATTACTTAAATAAATTAATAAATCAATAAAAGCTTAGGAGAGTAACTTGGCAGTTTCTACTGCAATATCTCCATCATCTTCGTCTTCCAAATTATAATCATTCGATAAAATAATTTCGTTTTATTGTACTATCATTTTCCAACGGCTACTTTATTTCACTTTTTTTCTGGAAGTTTTCAATAAATTTTTTGCTAAAAGTAGTCGTTCAACACGAACAACGAAAATGTCAAAATCATACCTTTCATACAACAAAAAAAAATTATCATACAACACTTCCAATGAAATCTGTGAAACAGAAATTTCTATGATGAAATTGTTTGGTTCCAAATGTATATTCTTCCTTCGAGGTTCGGAACGCTGAGTATGTGTTTCGTCATCTCTTCTTTTTCATCGCAGAGTCGACAGGAATCATCTTTAGATAGTTCCATTTTTTTTTTAATGAGATAACTGATTAAAACCCTTCGGTCTTCTCTGTTGAGCCCGACTAGGGATCCGTATACCGATTCATGAACAAACAAACAATGAGGACGAAACCATAAAAATCGCCATAATCGTGCCACTGAAAACCGTTGGATCATTTGGATTTGAGTTAAGCACTAATCCCTAAACCATTTATTCGAGCTTAAAAACAATGTTCCATGAGATTGATCGGCAGTAATGGGCAGGGCAGTGGTCGTTAGAAATTTAAATAAAAAAAGGTGGCAAATGATTGTATTCAATAAAAGTTTTTATACGAGTACGAGTACCTACGTACCTCACATAAATCAAAATAAGTAAGCCCGGAATTTTTATCCTAACTTGTTACAATAAGAACAAGGCAATAAAACCCTTTTGAGAAACCTTAAATCTGAAGCGACCATCTGCTGTTAAGCACATGGCACTAGGTGGAATCCATTTAAATTGAATCAATCCCAAAACAATAAACACTTGCCAGATTACGAGCACAAAGAGTACAAGTGAGTACTCGTATATATGAACTCGTAAAGCAGAAGAATACGAGATGTTAAGAAAGTCCACAAAAGAACACGGAAACACACCTCAGTCGACATCGCACAGAAAAAGATAAAGCATCCAATTTTAGCTTTATTTACTTCAAGCAAATACCCAGCATGTCATCCTTATCTCAGTTTGTCGTAAACAAAACATTATCTCGATCATGTACATAATTGCTCGTTGATAACAGAAATACACAGTGAATTTCCCAACAGCTGTCAGATTGATTGAAAATGAAATGGAAAAAAATTCAAATCCTTTTTTTTTACTCACCTTGCCAGTGTTCGATTGCAGATAGTAAACCATAACGAACATCCAGATGACAGTTACGAACACAATCAATTTGACATTTCGTCGCATTTTGACAGCTGTTGTTTATTTAGATGACAGCGAAACACTTTTATTTTTTGCACTTAAATTTATATGTGCACACTTGCTACTCCAGATGCACTGGGAATTGGCTTTTTTTTATTTCTTAATTTTGACACAATCAATCGGTTTACACTTAATTTTTTAAATTAAACTTTAGCACAGATTCACAAGAGCAATCAAAGTATAAATTTGACGAAACAGGGGTGTTGAGGGTGTTAAGCACCAAAAAGTATCCACCTGGAGAGACACCAATAATAACCGGAACAACCGCCGATTTATTTCCGTTCAAGAAGAACAACTCACCACGACCGTTACCAGCAAATATCACCACTAAATAATATCAATTGCAATTGAATGACAGAGTACTGACTGATAGGTTGAGTACACCAAATAGCATTGAAAAAGTCCGGCGAACGAACAAGCGATTCAGCCAACGAACGTATCCAACGCCAACCGTTCGAGCGGGCCGAAAGTTTGCAACTGAAAAATGTTGCCAAGTGCCATGAGATTTGTGGGGGTCTTCCCAAGATCCCAAGTCTGCAAATGACCACAGATAATGTTGGCACACAGTCACGTTTCCACTGGGGGGCCTGCGTAAGAGAGATGAGAAAACGTAGAAAGAAGAGAGTAGATTTGTTGTGTCTTTTTATCAATGGATTCAATGTTATTGTTTACTATGATGATAGAGAAAATCGCAAGAGAGATTGTGTTTAGAATGAAAGAGTAAAGTATCATCATATTTATTTTGAGAGAAACTATGCCAGCTGCCAGCAAAGAGAGGTAAGTGTTACCAATTGAGGTTTTGTTGCAGATGAATTTAATATTTCACTGATTTTGCAAGTGCTACAATATAATAGGTGGAAAGCTATTGTGTAAACCGTAAAGTCCTAAGAGGCGATCTTAATTGCATAAGAAGCTCGCGCCAATGCAAGCTGTTAGATATGGCAATTTTAATTACCTGCAGGCAATCAATTTACAATCCATTTAAAAGTTCCATAAAACAATGGAAATAATTGATTAGAGATGTTCACCCCGAAGCAATGGTAGCCAATTGAAAAGAGTTTTGTTTTTTTTTGTAAGTACCGTCAAATGGGTTAACTTCGAGCCAAATTGCATATTTTCCAAGTGACTGTGTTAGGGCACATAACATTGCGACAGCAATAATTGTTGTTGCTTTCCGCCACTCAACATTTTTGTACAATCAGAATGAAATTCTCTGCAAAGACTAGTTTTCATAGATCTCAAGGTCTAAGCTCTTCACCTTTTGTCAGCTGGGTACCATAGAGGTCGCTTTGTTTTGAAGTGTATTTTTGTTAATTTCAAAAATGCAATTACAGTGAAGATCCAGTATAACGAATGCCGATATAACGAAAGATCTATATAATATATCTTATCTTTTTGAAATGTATTAGCGTCTATATGGTATATAGCGAACGAAAAAAAAAGAGCTTGCTGAGCAAAAGTACAAAATTTCAAGATTTGATTGTGGCCATTTACAAGGAGACAGTACCAGGAGAGTATTCCTATTATAGTTCTGTAGTTGTGCTTACCAAGTGCTGGAAATATATTTACTATATTAACTCTTACCCCCGAAGCAGAGTTTGAAGAGGAGAATAATATTCCTCATTCAGTTCTACGGCGCCAAAAAGAGATGGTCGTAGTTGCGAATACAATGACTCTTGTCAAAAGGATGTTCCCCTTCCCAGAGGTACGAACAACTCTTTAACATTTAGGTATAATTGAATAAACTACATTTCTTTAGGCTGACTTCACTGTGGAGGGTTTTGGAAGAATACTGAAATCTTTCTTAAAGAAGATACATACTCGAGCACTGTTCAGAAAGTAAGGCATAACGAGGCCGTTGAGAGTTTTAATTGATCGATTGGGCCGAACAGAACAATATTAAAATTTCGAAAATACTTGTTCTAAGAACCCTACGGGATACAGGTGTAAATTTCTGCGTATAGTTTTTTTACTAGCTTTATGAATAAATAAAGTCAAATGTTATGAAATAGAAACAATATTTAACAATTATTTAATATTTCGTAAAAGGAAAATATGTTCGTTATTACGGATTTCTCGATGTAGCGAATGCAACTGGATATTATATCATTCGTTATATTGGACCACCTCTGTATGTGAAATGTTGGTGGAGCGATTAGCCCTTCTGTCAATGGATATCTTACAACCCTCCCATCAATCGAATAAGTCTGGCTGGATCTTCATACATTTTGTATGGAAATTAATGGAACACTATCATGTGAGCCTACCACAGGGCTGTGAAATCCTTAATGTTAAGAAAGACATATTTTCGGATGAATATGAAATAAATATGTTTCACCCACTTACTTTAGGTGGCGCTACAGCTCGGGATGAACCTGGGCCTGTTTCTCGCAACCATTTGTGTGTGCGTGTTATATTTTTGCACGAATGGAAGGGACTCCGAACGGCGAGTGGAGAAGCTCATTGATAAATGATACTCTTTGATTGCTTGTCAGCCATTCGAAAGAGGTGACATCGTGAAATAACTTTTAGGTGTTGCACCCGGGCTGGGATTGAACCCGGACAGCATTGCATAGTAGCCCAATGCACTTACCACTACACCTTTCACACACTACACTACACTACACACTACTTCACTTTCACCCACTTACATCTAATTTTTTTGTCCATACTAAAGCTATGTTCAGACGATTGCCATATATCTGTCCAAGCAACCCAATAAATTATGTATGTATATACTTTTTCCTCTCTGTGCAGTATTTAATTTAAGTATATTTATTTCCTAATTTATTTAATTTATTATTTATTTATCTATTTATTTATATACATTTAGTTATTAAGTTACTTTATTATTTATTTATTAATTTGATTCTTGATTGATTGCCAGGCATTGTCAGACTCATAGCGTTTGATAGGCATATTTTCCTTCATGCTAGAATACCTTTATACATGGAGAACTACATATGCCCCAGGTTAAAACGTTGTATTGTGAATCCGTAGGTAACATTATGGCGCAACAAAAATTCAAAAATTATAGGCACTCTTTCCCAAGATTAAGGGGACCTTCTGGTCTAGATTTTTCAAAAAATCGATATTTTTTTTATTTTTCAAAAGTATAGGCTTTTAAGAGTATACTGTTAAATGTTCGTATTAATATTTCCAGTATTTTGACTTCTACAGCATATTTAGCAGGTCAGCGCAGAAGCAGATAAAAGAAGCAAATAAAGTTTAAACTCATTTATCTCGAAACTATATTTTTCTGCACGGTGTGAGACAAAAATAAAAAACTACTCGACCGATTCGTCTCAAATTTTAGTATATTATTCAGTAAGCCAGTGCTTATCGTCGGAACTAAAAAAAATGTTTTGTTGAGTATTTCTTACTTTTTTCATACAAAACGTAATGAAAAACGGTCTTTTTTTCGAAACGTAAATTTCAACAACGCGCCATTTTGTCAATTTGTAATTTTTTTTTTTCATTCTAGTTCCTGCGATAACTGTGTTCATACTGATTAAAATGTTTTTTGTGTTTTTTGTTTTCGATCAGTGGAAGAGCCAAAACACGACACACCACCAAGATACATTTTTTTGAAGAGGGTAACTGTAAATCCAATTTTTGTTTAATTAAATTATTTTTATTTTTTTTTAATATTTTTGGATATTGTTAATGTAGTAAAATATATCTACAAAGCTTAAATACTAGGTATTGCTCATTTTTTTCATTAAAAAAAAAAACGTTTCTTAAAACTCGCCAAATTCAATGGCGCTAGGACCAGAAGGTCCCCTTAATGCGATTTTCACAAAAATTTGTTGAAAAAGAAATATGTGTTTGAAGACCAATAACTTGAAAACGAAAGTACGGATAGTAATAACCGTTGTATAACTGTGATAAAAATTCATCAACTGTCTATCGAACAAGCCCACTTTGGTAACTCTGTGTTTAATACACGAGAAGTTATAACTGAATAATTGTTGGTAGGTACCTACATACTTCTCTGAAGAAACTTTGTTAAACACCCTCAAGCTCCGTGGATATTCAAGAAAGACCCCCCTCCCATACGTTTTTTCTTCATTTACTTTCATAAAATGAGCCAGCTCCCAAAATAATCTATTTCACTGAAATAAAAATATCTGAGAATAATTTTATTTGCAGATGTTTCAAGCTTCGCACATTTGACAATATAAAATGAGCCTGCAAATATCCGAAACGTCTGACGATACCACAAAAAGGTGTTCACACGATTGGTAGATGCCTTGCAATTATTTATTGCCTGGTAGCGGCCTGGCAATTGTTTGACAATACTTTTTTTTATAAAATATTGTCAGTTTCAAATTGTCAGTTCACACGGTTGTAAGTCATTGGGGACAAATTTTCCATTGCCAGAACTGACAATATTGTCAGATCTGGTTATCATCTGAACATATCTCAAAGCATTTCAAATATGTTTGCTGACAAAATCAGAAATTATAGTAATTATAGCTACAAAATTAATTAGGAAAAACTGGTTCTGTATGTGGAAAAGGTCTGGCGAGACAGACAGATAGACAAACAGACAGACAGACAGACAGACAGACAGACAGACAGACAGAGAGACAGACAGACAGACAGACAGAAGGGTTAAGTAAATTGCGGTGAACTTAACTACTGTATGAAAATTCAAAAGGATGATCCTTAAAAGTGAAAAATATTTTCGGTTCCAGCCAGAATGTCTCTTAAAAAAATATTCACTCACAAATTTGATTACTTTCAAAAAAAAAAAAACAAACAAGTCTTCCAAAACTCCACACATAGGTTACAAGAGAACTCCTCTATGTTCGTCGCCAAATTAAACAAGGAAGGAAACGGAAATCATAAAAAAATGCACCCAAAGAAGTCCCACCGAAACCCGCCCAACGAATAACTGTATCACTTTTTTTTTACTACCTAGTTGACAAATAAGACAAATTCTGTCAAAGCCACAACATTTCACAATACCTCCAAGGCAAACAAAATCTGCTTTCATAAACAGTGACCAAGATTTTCCCTCAATTATTATTTACCCTCATCTTATCAGGATAAACAAACCGCTTACACCGTTAGTAAACAAAGATATGACAAACGTCAGTCCCTAAAGGAAGAGATTTCCATTTAATCACACCGCTGAATTTTAATCGGCTATTGACCTCTTGTATTATAATCTAAGCTTGTTCGCTTTAAATGTTTTTTTTTTGTTTTTGTTTATTAAATGGAAAATAATTTTCGCAAAAGAGAAATTCTTTTGTTTTTCTATCCCCCAAGCCGCCACCGAAGAGAATCATTTAAAGAGCGGACTGTCAAATTCAGATAGGGTGACAGGATTCCACCCTGTTTCGTCAGATTTTCGATTTTTCAAACAAAAAATAAAATAAAATTCACTTTACACAATTTACCAAAATATAAACACTTAAATTTAATTCAAATACTAAAAATAATAATATGCACTGAAATGTCACAATAAATGAAGCTATAACAGATATTCTTATTGTCCTTGTCAATATTGCAAAATTTGATATTATTGCTTGGTGTATGACTATAGACTAATGTTACGCGTTATTTCCGTTTATCGATATTTTCTTTTTTATTATTTAAAACTACAAATTGCACTTCGGGCCACGAACAACGGTTTCTTTAAAAAAAAAAGAAGTTATAATAAATTTCTACGAACACAACGACACGAGACAGTAAACACTGAGGTAGCGTTTGACAGATACTCTGGATACGGAAGCCTCACCAGGAACGTGCACAACACCCTTGCTGCCGTTGGGTTTTCCACACACCACCGTTACTGAGATTTTCCACTGAAGAGAGATGGAAATGAAAGAAAGAAAACTAACAAGGGTTGATATATGTATGAAAAGGAAAAACCACTCTCTTTGTGCTAAACAGTAAACAGAGAGAGGTACAGTTATTTTGTCTGCAAAGTGTAAACTGTCAAACTGATAGAAAGTGGGTTTGTGTTTGTGTCATGCGCTAAGGTTAACTTCATCATGTCATGTCATGGGGTGGAGTTGGAATGCAGTTTCGTGTTTATCTGATGTTTATCGAGTGCAGTAATAAATACAAAATTCTTTTAGACACGATTTCATTGATATAATACAAGGGTGGGATTTTTTCCTTCCGGTGTGTCCGAGGACTGCATAACTTTGTTGGCACGAAATTGAGGGCTTTAGAGAAAGTGGAGTAAATATTGATTGCCTAGCAATTGGTGTTTAGCACGCTATTTGGATCTATGTATGGTTCCACTAGTTGCTCCCGAAATATGGACACGTCAGGCAAACTATGTCACTTTTTCTAAAATCGATTAAGGTTCGATGTTGTCATACTTGGTGATGTAATATTGACATCGGTTAACTCTCTAGTCTTTTGGGGAGAAATGCGAATAAAATCCACTTTCAATTCAATTCAATTTATTAAAATCATATACAAATAAGACTAATGAAAATTAAAACGTTTTTTCATAATATACGGCGTCAGCAGTCCTACACAGAACCAAGCCTAGCTTTTCGCAACCATTTGTGTGTGCGTGTTATTTTTGCCACGAAATGAAAGGACCTACAGTTTTTTGCCGACTCCGAACGGCGAGTTGAGAAGCTCCTCACGACAAGTGATACTCTTTGATTGCTCGTCAGGCATTCGAAAGAGGTGGTACCGTGAAAATACTTTAAGGTGTTTTGCTTGGATTGAACCGGAACAGCATGCGTAGTAGTCCAACGCACTAACCACCACGGCCACGGTGACCACATATTCACTCAACCCGGTGGGTTAAAAATTCATTTAACCCGGGTTAGAAACAGTTTAACCCGCTTTTAAAGCGATTTTAAATGCGTATTGTCAAATTTGACATAAAATTACAAATGTTTTTTTTTTTTTTTTTTTTTTTCTTTCCGAGGGTAGGTGAAAAATGAGAATAGCAAGCGCGTGCTCATAGTAGTGTCAGATTCTTACTGACCGAAAACACCACCCTTCGATAGAAATTTGTTAGATACTGCAACTAAGTTATACTATTTATCACGAAATTTTTCTATCACGAAATATAAACGTTTGGCAGGTTACTTTCGAATGAAAGATCCTGCATATTCCGCAATTTAGATGCGGTTAATCCTTATCTCGCCAAGTTGAAAGATTTGTCCTTTGTAGTCGGCGCAATAAATTGCTCTCGTCCAAAATAAGTAGGACTGTATTATTAACATGTCCGATTAGTCGGTTTCTATGTTTTTGCGCGAAGCTTCTAGTTTCAGCTTCGATTGTCGGAATTCCGAGATCCCTGTGGATATCGTCGTTTCTAGCCCACGGTGCTTGGACAATTTCTCTAAGCACTTTATTTTGAAAGGTCTGTAAAATATGACGTTCGTTTTCTTGGCACAACCCCAAAGTTGTATACCGTAGGTCCACACCGGCTTTAGCACTTGCTTGTATAAAAGCAGTTTGCTCTCCGTACTGAGGTGGAAATGTTTCCCGATCAAACAGTACATTTCTCTATATTTGATTTCTTATTCTTTACGTTTCACTTTCGAGTGCGAATTCCACTTCAGCCTTGCGTCGAGTGTCATTCCCAGGTATTTGGCTTCATTTGCAAAGGGTATTCGGGCCAAATTTATAAAAATTGGCAAGTCATTAATTTTCCTATAAGTAAAATTCATTAGTTCCGCTAATTACAGATGTGAGAATTGTTAAAAAAAAAAGGGAATATGTACCATATTTGATTTTGCGTTATGTGTTATCTGCATTTTATATTAAAAACTAGCCGTAACCCAGTGCGCTTCGCTCCACCTATCTTTTCAAAATGTTCCAGCACACATACGTATACAGGGTGGTCCGGTTTGAGTTACAGATATTTTTGGATCTGATTCATTGGTTCATACTATGAGAGGGGGGGTCTATCTTGAACTCCCACTGAGCTACAGGGTGTTGAAAAACGTTCATTCATAGAAAATGGTACCAACAGTTATTCAATTATAATTTCTAGTGTATTAAATTTAGAGCAACCATAGTAGACTCGTTTCATAGATAATTGAATAGTGTTTGTAACAGGTAAAAACTATTGCCATCCGTATTTTCGTTTTCGAGATATTGATATTCAAACACAGATTTTTTTTTAATTTTTTCAACCAATTTTTGTGAAAATCGCATTTATTTTGGGAAAGTGTGCTAATAATTTTTTTTTTTACTATCATTATTTTGATGCGCCATAATGTCACCTACAAATTCACCGTAAAATGTTTTTACCTATTGCTTACAGTTTGGCCGGTATAAGGTTAATTTAATTACAAAGACCATTACACTAGGACGCCACCCAACCGTTAGCTGAGTTTCAAACCACAACAACTTCTTGTTCAGGATTGACGCTTTCACAGTTCTCTTTTTTTTATCAAAGTCTCCACATGAGTCTGACCCGGAAGTGAATTAGATAAGCCTCACAAATCTGTCATGTTACACTTCACACTAAGCATTCACAATTATCAGATTAAGCCACCGGCTTAGTTCACCATTGTGCCACAAAGTTGCTGTCATCTGACATGAATGGAAAAATTAGCCCATCATCTTTTTTCTGTTAACCGTTACAGCCTGTATGATGTCATAGCCTGAAGAGATAATGTACATCTCTTCTCGCGGCAATTATGATTCAGCAAAAATCTCCAAATATTTTTTATTACGCAATTTGAAGGGAACCAACCACTGGTAAACCACGGTGAAGTGCACATTTGGCATATTGACTGAGTAATTGAAAGTTTGGCCATTGAATGTGGTAGAGTGTGTATAAATGTCAGTGGCTAAGTTGCATTACGTACACACGCGTGATTAGTCACTTCAAGATGTCCGACTGCTGAACTGGGTCAAGAAATAATTACATACCTACTCCGTTTGCGTGATAAGTTTCTTTTTTCCATTTTCAGTGAATTGTTTCTCTTGGATGCTGAATAAAAACAATGCACATTGGTTCGCTTGGACTTGTGCAACAGAGCTGATGTACAAATGGGGAGGAGATGGTTTAGCAAAATTTTAGACTGAAGGAAGACGAGAAAGTAATTTACGATGAATTATTTGCGTGACTGTGGGAAGGTGATGCATATGCAAGCGAAGTACAAGGATGCGTAGGGAATTCCTAGGAAGAAAAAATGGCGAAATGTAATATTGTCTGAATTTAATGAGGTAAGTTCTAAGCAATGCAATTTAAGGTAATCGCAAAGGTGAGAAATTGTTAAAGAGGATTCGTGCTTACAAGAAGTTCATTTTTCACTTGTTTTTGTTCTGCAAGAGGGGCCTCTTAACCCTCTGAATTTCAATTGAAATGAATGCTTAATGATTCTTCGACATTTTTGAACCTCCAAAGAAGAAAATTAAGGACAAACATGCCCTGAGCTTTCGAAATGGACCGAAAAATGTGGACTAGGGAATACAAAATCCCTCAGATAGATGCCCTTTCTTTATACGGTACCAATCTAGTCTTGTCAGATAAAGCAACGTGCCTATGTAGGTCTCATCCTGAGCTGAATGCTCAATATCTAGGAGAGAGTAAGCCTACTATAGGCAGTGCTGCCACTAAGGAAAAACAAAACTAAATTTTGCGTAGCAAAACTCAATAAGTCCATAATATGCCGTTTTTCATCGACTACAAACTGAAAACAGCTTAGTTCTTTACTAAAAATAAATAGCCTTGGAAGATGAACTTCCATGGTTTGTATAAAAAAAATAAGAAACTATTGCAATATTCAAACACATCCGAAGAAATATATATTAGCTGTGTAGGGTACGATAGAACAGTAACATAGGTTGTTGTCGTAGAAGTGAATGTTTGAAAATATGTTCGTTTCCTTTTTTGTTGATTTGTAATTGTTATTGTGAGAGGTTTAAAAGTTCCAAATTCCTGTTGACAGTTCCCATTTCAGAAAATCGTAGCAAAATTGGGGTATTCAGGGAGAGTGCGTAGCAGTGTAGCAAATTTGACTTTTTTGAAAATCGCGTAGCAGTTTTGCTACGATCGTAGCAAAGTGGCAGCACTGACTATAGCCCTCTACTCTCCCAAGAAAGCCATTGGCAACAAATGGAGCCCGAGGAAAGTACAAAGGTCACACTGTAATGGGTGCCCTGTCATGTGGAAATGGAAGGTAATGAAGAGGTAGACAAACTGCAGAAGATAGGAGCTACTATGCCATTTTGTTGCCAGAGAGAGCTGGACTCCCTGGACTAAGACAAGCTAAGATGTTACTTGGGAAGTATAACCATAAAAGTTCCAAACTCTGTATTAAAAAAAATAAATATTTGGCTTCAGCAGTCCTAGGTAGAACCAAGCCTAGCTTCCCGCAACCATTTGTGTGTGCGCGTTATATTTTTGCACGAATGGAAGGGACATACAGTTTTCTGCCGTCTCCGAACGGCGAGTTGGGAAGCTTTACATGACAAAGGATACTCTTGAATGCTTGTCAGACATTCGGAAGAGGTGGGCACTGTGAAAAACATTTTAGGTGTTTGCGGCGGAACTCTGTATTAGTGTTGGCAAAAAGAAACCGGCACTGTAATCTGAGAAAATACCTAAAAAAAAAGACAAAGACCTCCGCTGCACGGCAAACTCGTTGCTTTCTACAAAAAACTGACCAGGCACCCAACATATTCTTACCTGGCTCTGCATTATTTGGCAGTTCCTGACTACTCGTTGCATTATCAGGACCACTGGAGTCCTAAGTATGGCTAGAACTTCTGCCTGAAAGAGGCTGAAGGCATCCGGGAGTCTTAAGGTTACTTTTAGCACTGTGTTCATGCAAAATATACCAGTCCCCGTTTCTTTAACCGCTTTAGATCCGTTCGCGAAGACTGCAGTGTCTGTATGCCGAGTTACTATTATTTGTCCACTCTTCCGGTACAGGGTTTTGTTGGCTTTGCCATAGCCGGATAAAAATAGAAAAGAAACAAAAAACAAAACCAACAACGAAACCAAATCGTGTCATCACGATTTAAAAATAGAAAAGACATAAAAATAAGAACCGTTGCAAACTTACTTTTATATTTGTTATCAGAACAGTAAGTCCTATCTCCACGATTAACAAATATTAAGTAAGCTAAAACAACAACTAAACCAAAGGAATAAATAGAAAAGACACAAAAAAAACCAAAGGATACAAAAAAACAAAAAAATAATTAGCAAACAAAAAAAGAAGTGCCGCCGCCAGGAGACGAACCGGGAACCTATGAGATGAGAAGCCGACACACCATACACTGAGCGCCCACCTTTAAGCATGAGTATCCAATTTGGTATATATTTCTCTGGTAACACTTTTTCAGCGCACATTTTTCAGTACAAACATCAAGCGGTTAGACATATTAATGTCAAAAAAACTGTGCCTGCAAAATGCGCTGCAGAAGATGTGAAAAACCCAAAACACCTTATAGGAAAATGAAAGACCCTATTCAGATAAAGAAGGGACTCTTAACCCTAGAATGCTTGTGCGCCTATAGATACTTCACAATAGTTCTTGCCTCGATTTGATGTCCGTTCTAAATCTGTTACTTGCAAATTCTTCCAGTTACGTCGCAAATCTGAATTACCGCGTCTGGTTTATTTTTAGTTTCCATTCTTGGCAAAAGGTTTGCAGTCTGTCATATTGGACTTGGAGTTGCCTCTGTATCCCTTCGATGAAATCCGCTCATAAGATCCCCCCAAGATACCAGAGCTATCAGGGGTGGTGGAGATTTGACGGTTTTCAGTTGGGGAACACAATAGATCTATTACAGGACCCAGTGAATATTCTTCTTCATTCAAGTGTGTAGCAAATGCCCACTCAAAAAGTGGGAATGACAGATTGGAAAAAAATTTCAATCATCCAAAATGTTTATAAACACTCAATAAAGGTTATTAATTTAAATATCGGCATTTTTCTGAATATTTATAACAATGGCACCAAATAGTTTAAAGAATATGCTCATTCATAAATTACCGAAAAGTGTCGGTGAGAGCAATGAACCCTGTGGTAAGCCAGTATTACTTAAAAAGGATATTTAAAACTTCCTTCATATAAATAAAATCGCCACACTCTATCGAAAGTTTCGGAAATAGCCACCCTCTACGTTGATGAATGATGAATACTGATAGAGTTGCTTCATTTTTCATACACGTGCGAGAGGATAATTTGTGGAGAACATACTGACGGTCATTAATAAAATGGGTTCTCTTTGTTTTTTTTCCTTCTATTCATGCGAATATATGTAGAACACGCACCAGCCCACTTCGGACTGTAGGGCTATTATGTATATTACTCAGGAAATGATTATTTATGATGTCCTCTGTGACCTTCAAAGGGTCTTTAGAAGTTATAGTATGGGTTCTCTATCTGTCTACCTCTCCACTAGGTTAGGTTGGGTGGCTGTCGACCGCACTTGGTAACCTCTCCACTATGTAGAAACAAAATTCCATCTACAACAGAAGACATTTTTGAATTGACAGTTTTTCTTTCCCCGGGACGAGAGGTGATTTCGAACATTGTATTTAGTTTCATAAATATGGTATTTTGAACCTCGTCATCTTCGGAAAAATAATTTCACAAAAACGTCCTTTTAAAAATGCATTTCCATTTCCCATCTACAATGGTGACAAAATTATTTGAGATGCCGTTTCCTTGACATGTTCATTCGTTGACATTTTCCAACACATCGATTGTCACCATGCGTCCATTATATCGACGCCGCCCGTAGAGGTTGCATTTTTCTCCATTGCAGTCCATGGAGTTCGCTTTCATCCAAACTCGAAAGCGGCAAATCCAATTTGGCGTTAAGCCCTCCGCTATGGAGTGTGGAAATGGCAAATGGAAGAAAAAAAGAACTTATTGATGAGCGAAATGTCAGTGCATAGTTCCATTCCAGTGGGCCAGCGTCGCGTCGGTGGGGATTGGGAACTTGAAAATAAAAATGAAAAAAATAAACCACATGAACGGCAGAAAAAAAGAGATGATTACTGACATTCAATTGTGAATTTTATTCATGCGATTTTATCCAACGGAAAGCATTCAAGCGCTCTATGAATGCATTTGCAGCTAAATGGCTATATGAGAAAAATGGGCTCGAGTACGTCTGCTTGTTTTTTTTTTTTTTTTTGTTAAAGAATTAAATTGAAAAATTTGGCAATACATATAAATTAAGAGGAATATATTGTTGATTTTAAATTCCTTTGTTTTGAAATGTTGGTTAACTATTTCCAATTAAAAAACCTTTTCTGAGTAACTTTTGATGTAAACCACCTAAACGAATGAAGATATCGGGATAATTTTTTCTTCTGTTTGAAGGAAATTTCCAAGGCTATACAATTTTAAGGAAAAATATTTACAGGGTGTTTCAGAATCTTCTGCTGAAATACAACTTTTTTCCCATAGGAAATGATCTTAATATTTTGCCTTAAAAATGGTCAAAAGTAGGTTACTGAAGTAAATAGAGTTTGTCTAAAAGTCAAACAAAGTCACAGTGGTGCATAAAAGTAAACGAACAAGACATTTTTTAAATATTTTTCCAAGTGTATCAAATGCCTTTTTTTTATTTTGCTACACATTAAGAAGTCAAGAACGTATGTTAAGTAGTTTAATGCTATAAAATTGATAAAATTTAGGAAAAATGCTGTACTGTTCCAGAATTTCATGTTAGATAAATATATTTTTATCCAAAGGGGTTAAAATAGTTTTTTACGTAAAAATCAAACTCAAATATTTAGGTTTGTAGTAACTGCAGAGTATTTCATAACTTAAACAAGCGAAACAGTGGAGAAAAAAAATAACCACTAAACATTTTTTTTTTGTGTTGCAAACATTGTTTTTATTAAGTGGCACTTCAACAAAACAAACCATTTTTCAATAATATATTTCAAGTTTAACAGTGGAGAATAAATAAATAAATAAACAAACATTAATAACAAAAAAAACCGGCCAAGTGCGAGTCAGTCGCACTCAAAGGGTTCCGTTGTTTTAAGACTAGTTACATACATATATTTTGTTTAAATAACTGTTTCGTTTCGTTAACACAAAAAACGAAAACGACTCACCTCTATATTCACTTTACAAACTTATAATCAGTAATATTATTCACTATGAGAAATTGGATAAACATTAAAGCCCCTTATTCCCAGAACAAAAATCGTTGCGAGAAAAGAAATCGTTGCGAAACAAAAATCGTAGCTTATGGTGCGAGATTTTGAGGGTAAATTCCTAGAATTTCAAATTTCGCAACAAGATTTTTTTTCGTACGAGTTTTGATATTTTTCTTCGTCATTTGAGAAGTTTTTTTATGTGTTATTTTCATCTTCTTATCACTCATATTGAATTAAAAGTATTTTAAAAGACAAATTTAAATTTTGAACAACAAATTTAAATTTTTTAAAAGAGGAAATTACGTTTGAAGGCGCGAAAATGTGTAGTTTCCCTTTATGCTACTCAAAATTAATATAATTGTTTCCTCTTTCATTGCAAACAATGTCAAAAAATCGTTGCGAGAAATAAATCGTTGCGAGAAAGAATGGTCCGGACCATTCATTTTCTCGTTGCGAGAAAGAATGGTTTCTCGCAGTGAAGGTGCGAGAATTTTGACGTTTTACGCTACGATTATTTTTTTCGCAACGATTTTTGTTCTAGGAATAAGGGGCTTAAGAACGCGTTTCCTGGCAAATTCCGTATTTTTATTAATTTTTTTTGTATGGCAGCACAATTTTGGATAGCCTTTAATTTTTCCAAAATTATTGTTAATCGAATAGTGATAATTTCAGTGAAATTGGTGCAGTAGTTTATTTTTTTTTTTTTATTTTTTTTTTTTTTTTTATTTTTTTTTTTCCATCACAGAGCACACAGAACACTACGTTCTCTAGTGTATACTCTCAGTATCGCTTAACACAACTGTTGTTTGTTGCGCGACTAAGGATCATCTACCGATTTTCAATCTTATAGACTACTTCAAATAAACAATATTAAGTTAATCAAAAACCAATGAAAAAACGCGTTTTCTAAATTCTGCTCGTGATAAGCAAAAATCAACTTCATTGCACAGTTCATTGTAAGCGCTTATGCACCTTGTAATAGGCTCATTAAAACCATAATTGGTTCTATGCCTTTCTGGGAAAAACAAGCTTCTAACCCGCAGAGACCTTTGGGGAGCATATATATTTAATAGAAAAACCAATTCTGGTGAAATAATATGAAAATTAATAATATCGCGAATAAACATGATGGAAGTTGCGTTGCGTCTGAAACTTAAGGTTTGCAAACCAATTAATTGGCACCTTCTATCATAATTAGGAAGCACATCAAACATATTTAATTTACGAACCGCATATCTCGTGAAGTTTTTTTGAACTCTTTCCAATCTGAGTTCGTGAATAGCATATGGTGAATTCCAAATGATGGATGAATATTCTAAATAAGGTCTGACTAACGAGCAGTAGATAACTTTAAGGCTATGTACATCTCGAAAGTATTTACTACTACGCTTTAGAAAGCCCAACAAAGAGTTAGACTTGGCAATGGCATAATCATAATGCAAGATAAAGTTTAGTTTATTATCAAACATGACCCCTAGATCCTTCACTTCATCCAATCGTTGAAGTCGAAGATCGTTTATACAGTAATTATGAAAAAGTGGAATGGCAATTCGATAAGCCGAAAAAATTTTACATTTTGAAATATTAAGTTCCAGGGCATTATGATTACACCATTCCGATAATCTATTAATGTCTGATTGCAAACGAATACAATCAGTAATATTATTTACACGAGAAAATAATTTTAAATCATCCGCGAATGTCAAAACCTTACAGAATTTAAATATTTCGTGAACATCATTGATAAATAAAATAAATAGCAACGGGCCCAAATGACTACCTTGTGGAACGCCCGACGTTACTTTAATTACACGGGAAGTCCAACCATCGACCTTTACCATTTGCCTTCTATTAGTTAAGTAATTAAAGAACCATTTTAGCATTGAGGAATGAAAACCCAACGATTCAAGTTTGGCTAAAAGTAGGGTATGATGCACCCTATCAAAGGCTTTGGTGAAGTCTGTGTAGAGTACATCAACTTGTAAACGTTGCTCAAAACTGTCAAAAATATAATTACATAACAAAGCTAAGTTAGTGGTACATGATCTACCACGAACGAAGCCATGTTGATTATTTGAAATAATCTCTTTTACCGCGAAAAAGAGTTTTTCCTTAACAATACTCTCAAATAATTTGGGTATTGCCGAAAGCTTGGATATAGGTCGATAGTTTTCAACTTTTTGCCTTAGACCACCTTTGAAAATAGGAATTATAAAAGAATACTTCCAATCATTAAGGAAATCACCAGACACAAGTGACTGGTTGAAAATAATTTTAAGAGGATGAAAAACGGATAATAAACATTTTTTTAATATTACCGCGGGTATACCATCAGGGCCTGGGTTGCTATTAAAATTTAATTTTTTAAGCGCGATAATTACATCATCATCCGAGAATTGCAATACACCAATGTCCAAAACATCAGGAATCATAGCGTAATGATTATCATTTAATTGCACCCGTGAATCATTGTATACTGACTCAAAAAAGTCAGCAAATAAGTCACAAGTGCTTTTCAAATCCGTTGAACTCACATTTCCGAATTGAATTACCTTAGGTAAACCTGAGGTATTTCTTTTCGAATTAATGTAATTCCAAAAAGATTTGCTATTACGTTTTACCGACGACTCAACTGACAAGATGTATTGCTTGTACAAAAATCGACTTAAAAACTCATATTCTTTTCTGAATCTCAAAAAAAGTTCACGATTAGAATTAGTTTTATCAGATAAGTAGCGCGAATAAGCTTTTCTTTTTACATTACGTAAATTAACCAATCTTTTATTTGACCAAGGAATTTTAAACCTTTTATTATGACGCGTTTTAGGTACATATAATTCAAAACCAGAATTAATTTTATCTAAAAATATGTCATAATTACCTTTAAGATTGGGGGATTTTAGCAGTTCATCCCAATCAAAACCGTTTAAATAATCCTGCAGAGCAACGAAATTAGTTTTAGAAAAATTATAAGATAACGCGGAATTTATATAATTACTTTTAGGATAATCAAGAAAATTAAGCTCTAAAAGTAAGGCTTTGTGATGAATTTTATTGGAATCAATAAGATCCAAGGCCTCAGAAATTTTGAAATTAATTTCATTATTTACAAAAATTAGATCCAAAATCCTGTTTAAAGAATTCCGGATAAAGTTTATTTGAAACAAGTCCAAAGAGAGAAGACCATCGATGACTATTTGCTCCCACTCATGGGTGACGTTAAATGGCATTAAAGTCTTATCACCATCCACATTCCTCCAAGTTACATCACCAATATTAAAGTCACCCAATACACAAGGCAATTGAGTGGCTTTAAGGCGAGCAACAACACTACTAATATTACCAATTTGTTTTTCATACACATTGGCAACACTGCTTGGAGGAACGTAGGAGACAAAAACAAACAGCTGATAACGCACGTCATGAATAAAATCAATGCACACACACATCTGTTCAACATTAACCGATCGATGCTCCAATGCAATTTGCCTACTTTGAAAAAGAGATGAGACAGCTATTAAAACTCCCCCACCTCTTTCGCTGCTTGTTCGGCAGCGGTCATTTCGGTAAACCACATACGCTGAATCGAAGATCTCTGCCGAAAAAATGCGTGGGTGCAGCCATGTCTCCGTTAAAACAATAATATCATATTGGTGGTCAGAGAGAGCAACGAAAATTTCTTTTGTTTTTGTTCTCATACCACCAATATTTTGGTAATAAATGGAATAATCTTTTACAACGGAGGTGCTTTGCCGTCGCAGATGATCAATGTTTATGTTTTGATTTCTGCGACGGGCAAAGCAACTCCGTTTTTTGGTATGAATTTTTTAACGCGAATTCCCGTCGGCCAAATTGAAGAATTTAATGCGCGCTCGTAGAACTCTGTCGGTAATTTAATTTTAAAATTAATATAATGCAGTTTAGTTAAGTCAGCGGTCGACTTAACTAACTTAAAACAAGAAATACTATCGCTCGATACGTTCATTTTACTAGAAACATAATCCACCAGTGCATTTTCCGACGTACTCACGTTAAAACCGGCAGCATGCAGTTCCATTAGAGGAGTAGCAACTAAATTAAGTGCAGAAGTATCCTCGCCAATTATTGGCGAGTTCTTTTTTGCACGTTTTTTATTTTTCCGCGATTTTTTACGCGACACTTTGCAAAATGTTTCCATGCCTACGGAGGCATTTTCGGTATCAAAAGCCTGCGACGCCGGCGGCTCCGCACTATTACAAGTGGAGGCAACAATTTTTGGCAAACCGGTGTCAACAAAAACACAATTTTCAACCGACGGTAACTCCGCGGCACTGGTTTTCTGCGTGGAATTATGTTTCAATTCGCGAATTTCGGATTTCATTAAACTCAGTTCATTCGTTAATGCACTGAGCTTAGAAATTAATCCCAACAATGGCATTTTATTGCAAATAATGCACTTGAAGCAAAGCCCTTCATTGGACTTCATGAGCTGGAGGGCCGCTTCTGAAAGCTTCACACAATGTATGTGGAACTTCCTGGAGCAAATCCCACCGCAGCTCACGAAATCGCCAGACAAAATGCCAGAATTGCACTCTCCACAACTATCAACCATTGCAAGGAATTATTAATTAATAATAATAAAATAATTAAAATAAAATAAAATATGTAATAAATGTCGGTAAACAATATTGCGGTAATTAAAATTCTTAAGCGATGAACAAGCGTGTTCGCGGGGCAAAGCTTTCGGTAGAACTGAGTTTACGAGTTAATCGGTTGAGTTTACGAGTTAATCGGTTGAGAAATTGAATTTTTCGACATAAAATTGAATTTTTCGACGTGAATTTCTCAAAAACTATACAACTTACGATACTCGCTATATTTTTTTCACATTTTTGACTTAAGTAGTTGCCGAGAAAAAGTTCTGGTGCTTTTTGTATGATATTTTTCACACATTTTTGGCAATAACTCCCAAAGTTTCTAACAGAAAAAACTGAGCAAAATATTTTTAGGATCTTTGTTTCGAGCCCTTTCGAATGATGTCCCACATGATATATTTTTCAGAATTTTTTTTTTTGAGCTCACATTTTACCCACCCTGTATAGTTGTTTCACAATATTTTTGAGACATATTTTGGCCATGAATGTGGACCACCATAATGTATAAGTGTGCCAAATTTCAAGTTTCTAGGAAAAACTGTTCTTGATGTTTTTATCGTGACAGACATTTTTGAGTAAGAGCGAACTTATAATGGTTCCGTATTACCATATGGGTACGGAACCCTAAAAAAAACTAGATTTCTTGAAAAATTTCGTCAAAGTCCGGAATAATTTCTAATAAACTAATCATTTCTAGAGAGTATCGTGCTTTGAGGTCTTCTGCAGTTCTAACATGCCTAAGCGAAGAAATAAGAGGGTCCGATGAGACTGCAAGCATATTAAATCGGTCTTCATTCTGCCGATTCCTTGAAACCTTGCACGTATTTCATACCTATGTATATTTCTTGTAGTCTTTATTTATGGATTCCTGAGCTTCTTCTGCCAATTCCCCGATTGGTAACGACTGATACTCGATTACACTTTGGCCATGAGCCAACATTTTATGAATTGTAGGTGTAAGTTGTTTTTTGGGATACTTTTCTTTCAATAAATTTGTTGTTTCCATTGCATAAACTCCAAACTTGGCACCGTCAACATTTTCTCTACAATTTAGAACGTTAGGTATTACTTGAAGCCTTCTTATCACCTCCTTATTGACTCCAGTTATGATTTTATGAAGAGCAAAACCCTTATCACAATGAATTGGTAAACATTTTTTTACCTGTAAAGTATACATACGTAAATATTAACAAACTTATTTTCGCATTAAACAAAAAAAAAAATATGTGAAAAATAAAATAGAAAAAAAAAGCAAAAAAAAATTCACTTACACTAATCAAATCACTCTAGCTCAATGAATTGCAAATAATTGCAGCTGAGCTTCTAGGAGAATATTTCGAAATACATGTACAGGGTATTTCAACAGGAACGCTACAAAAGTAGAGCGACAGGGACAGCAAACGACGCCATATTTCTTGCCGCTCTTTTGACATTTCTCTTCAGTCAACAACGAGTCGAAATTATTAAGATTTACTACCGAAATTCGGAGTCAGTGGCCTCAACGTTAAGAGCACTACGTCCAATTTATGGTCGTCATAATCGTCCTAGCAGATCAACAATAGAGCATCTAGTGGAAAAATTTGAATCCACAGGCACAGTACAAAATGTTTCCGTGCCAGTGAGACAAAGAAGTGCCCGTAGTGTCGAGAATTTTGCTGCCGCTGAGGCTTCAGTTGAAGAAAGCCCAAATGTGTCTCTCACACGTCGTTCTCAAGCGTTGGGCATATCTGTGACGTCGTTGTGGCGAATTTTGCGAAAAGATCTTGGCCTACATCCTTACAAGATTAAATTGACGCAAGAACCGAAGCCGCTTGACCACCAGAAGCGTCGTATGTTCGTGAATTGGGCTGAGCAACAACTTGAAAATGATTCGGATTTTCATCGAAAAATCATCTTCAGCGATGAGGCTCATTTCTGGCTGAATGGCTTCGTCAATAAACAAAATATGCGGTATTGGTCAGGCAGCAATCCACACGTACTCCATGAGTCATCATTGCATCCCGAAAAAATTACGGTTTGGTGTGGTTTATGGGCCGGCGGCGTCATTGGACCATGCTTCTTCCGTGATGATCAAGACCAATTTATCATCATTTGACGCCGTTAGACTTTTTCCTGTGGGGCTACGCCAAGTCTATGGTCTATGCCAAAAAGCCAGCGACGATTGATGAACTTCGTACGAATATCGAACGTGAAATTGCGGCAATATCGGCCGATTTATGCTTGAAAACCGTCGAAAATTGGGTTCAGCGTCTGGAAAGAAATCGAGTTCCATACATAATGGCATCGAACGTACTTTCACAGGTATAAAGAATTTCATTGATATCCAAAACGGTTTTTGTTTTTTTAAAAAAAAAACTTTAGTAGCGCTCTTATTGAAAAACCCTTTACTTTAAATTTCCGTTGAGCTTAGACCAAACACTATCGTTCATTTTTTTTAAACTCAACATAAAATCAAAAAAGTGTGCTAAAAATATGTTTTCAAAAAACCACTAAATTTCAAAAAAATAAAATTCCAAAAAATAAAAATAGTGTTACGAAAATGTAAAAATCACTGTGTGTTGATCTGATTTCAAATAATCAGATCACTTTAGAAATAATAATAGAAAAATAATAGTTCTCGAAATTTAGTTGTCGAAAAACTTTCTAAACGAAGACAATAGAAGTATCCTAAAATTTCTAATAAAAGCTAGAATTGTGTCCTCATTTTTTGTTACAATCCAGTGGTCGAATCCTAGGAGGAAATTCGCAACAATAGGTTGAATTGAAATTAAAAACAACCATATGTACTAAAGCTGTAAAAAACCAATGTGTTTTTAACCACTATACCAAATTTGTACACCCAGAACGCAAACGAAAATATGAAAAAAAAATCCATTTTTCGTTTAAACTAAAAATAACATAACTTTAACTAGCTGTACTTATCATACCAATTGTCCAAATTTGATAATTTTTTCGGTTTCTTGAGGTGCAAACAATTCTTAATCCAGAACATAAGCTTCTTTACATTATAGACACACGCGAAAATTGAATTTGCAACGACTTTTGCAAAATGCCCCACAGTGACGGCTGAGAAATAGACTTAGATACTGGAGCAGGGTTCTACTCAGCGAACGCTTGGTTTGAAAGGAGTTATGAGGCTGAGCCATCATAAAAACACCAGACATCCGCTGCGCTGGCCCCATCGCATGATGGTACCTAAACCGAAACATTTCCGTCCAAACATTTAATTTCGCTGCAAAATTTTAAGATTTTATTGTGGTCAGTTTCGCCAGCCCCCTCCAGTGTATTAAAGTAGTAATTCCCTTAAAATTTCTTTCGAGAACGAGCAATAGCCCGATAATCACAATATGTTTGATATCCTCCGATGTTCTTATTCCATTGCAGTATCTGCATTCGTCCGTGTTGGAAAGACCCATTCTTTTGACATGTTTCCTTAAGAGAAAGTGCCCGGAGAGCATTCCTATTAGAGTTCTTAGCTTTGCCCTATTAAGTCCAAGGATTACCCTGGTCGTTTTGCGGGCTATGACCGGCCAAAAGGTCTATGTCTCTCTATTCTTGAACATCTGTGCTTCGCCATACTTATGATTGTGTTGTTGAGTTTTACCCTGATGCTGCATGGTGGCGGTGCTATGTTCACCATCGCGGTTATAGGCAGTGTCTCCACTCTTCCCTGCTAGCTCATCTGCAAGTCCATTTCCCTTCACTCCAGAGTGTCTAGGCATAGGCACCCAACATAGTTTCACTCCTTCTAAAATTGCCGATTGAACACGATTCTAGTGCTCTGAGTTAAAGTACCAACCTTTCATCAAACACTCTCACTATCCTCCCAGCGCTGTTTTATATATACAGACTAGCTGTCCCGCCCGGCTTCGCCCGTGTCCAAAGAATATAGTGTTACTTTCAATGCATACATTGTCATTTAGTTCAAAGAATCGGACGCTCTGTCTGTCTATCTGTTTGCCTGTCTGTCTGTCTGCCAATCTATCTATCTGTCTGTCTGTCAATCTATTTATCTATCTCTCTGGCTGTCTGTCTGTCTGTCTATATTAATTGACCAAAATATTTCATATTCACATTTCACCTGAAATTACGAAATTTTGTATGGCAGGTACCAGAACCGCCGGTTGTTGAGTAACCGCACTGATACTATGTTGTATTCTATATTAAGAAAAACGTACTCTGAAAATTTTACCAAAATCGGTTGAGTAGTTTCCGAGTCTATAAAAGGCTAACATAAATACAGTCGAACCTCTATAAGTCGAACTGTCACGGGATCAAAGAATGTGTTCGATTTATGGAGTGTTCGAGTTATGGAGCACCCAGAAAACAGAGTGCACATGCTCAGTTAATTAAAAGATATGTTTATTATTGATTGTTTTTTATTTAGACTTTAACTTTATAATTATTCCTTGACTTCGAAAAAATCGGTCGACTTATGGAGTGTAAAATGTGGGAAAACTGAAATCTTGGTTCTAAGTTCCGAAACTTCAGTTCGAGTCGAGAAAATTCGACTTAAGGAGGTTTGACTGTATGTACATTGTACATACATTCATATTTATATATATACATAGATCTAATAACTTAACTCCAGCGCCACCTACCGGGTCCAAATTTTATTATATAATTTTCTCTTTTGGCACTTTCTCTATGTTACAATGTGAATATGAGCCTTTTTGGTCCCTAAATATAGAAGTTAGTAATAACTTGACTCCAGCGTCACCTAGCGAGATGAAATATACTTTTCAACATATTCACATACCTTATCTACCAAATATGTATACACAAAAAATTTCATGAAAATCGGTCGAGCCGTTTCGCTTTCGGAGGAGCGCGACTTACAAAAAAAATCATCATCAACTCCACACGATTGCAACAGTGTGCAGCAACTGTGATACTCATTAAAAGTCACTCAGTATGCCTTGAAAAAAAAAATCAACAACAAATGCTAGAAATACGAAAAGGATTGCAATGAGCGAATTAAAAAAAAATTGCTGTGATTCAGCTTCTGCTTGAAATTTAAAAAAAAAAAAACGACTTAGGAATGCATTTTGTACTATTATTTAGCTTCTAGTAATTGCACAGATATGATTTTGGTCTTTAAATCTGCGTATTGAACGTAGTTAAGCTCAGAATAAATATCAATCACATGGAAGAAGCTGTTGTGAAGTAATAGCCGTTTGTTTCAAATTGAATTTTCGTTTTCTCATTTGAAGTCCCTTAAACTCTAAAACTAAAAATTTATCTAATTCAAAGCTAATTGATAAACCTTCTCCGAGAAATTAATAATCTTATACCAAAAGAATCGTTAAAATCTATTCAGCGGTTCTTGAGATCCTTACCTACAAACGTAATATGACACCGCTCGGGACTTTGCTTTATACTATGTAAGGAGGATAAGGATAACAGCTGATATAACATGGTTGTTGGTGTTTTTTTAGTTTTGTGGATTTACTTTCGTTCCTTTTCGTGCTTTTTGTGGTACTCTTTTGACTTGGAAAGTCACTTTCTACTTGTGTGGGAAATGTTTGGTATTTTTCTTGACAAAAGTCTGGCAGCACTGGGCGGCACCCTGAAAAAACGTTTTGATCTCTGCTGTGATAGAACCCGAGCAGCATTGCGTAGAAATCCAACGCACTTCCCACTACATAACGGTGCCTACCCCTTTATACTGTTTTTGGAAATATTTTGATCACGTCGAAATAGTAAATCAAATTTCGACCTACATACAAAAGAAAATGAAAATGTACACAGAACTTAATACAGCCATTTTCTACTAAACAATTTGTATGCAATAAGAAGTTAAGTTCCATCTCGTTCACTCTCGCACGTTCCTACCTGTTCTTATTATTTTTTTATTGCACAGTTATCATTAAGAAAATACATTAAAAAAAGCACATAACAAAGATTTACGATTTTGGTTAACAGATGTCTTTGGTTTAATGACATAATTAAAATGTACAATTACCGCTAATGGGGATCAAGTCTTATTTGAACTTCTTTAGCTTTGTTTGTTTCCTTCACGTGTTACTCTATTATTATTTTGTTTTAATATACTCGTACGTAGGAATGTACGAGTACGCATTCCGTTATATGCAAATGTCTTATGACTTTAATGATTAATAAAAATAACGATTTCAGTGAGGAACTAGCATGGATGTATAACATTTCAGGAACGTAATGCTTACTCGTTTTCAGCATTCAATCTTAGATGACATATGAAATAGTTTGGACATTTTAAGAAATTAAAAAAAAAATGAAGCTATAAATTAAGGGTGGGCCAATAACCTGGATCGGTAGCTGATATTATAGCGTTCAGTCGAAAATATTGCTGCCGTACGTGAAAGTGTGGCCGAGAGCCCTAGCACATTAGCTCGTTATCATCGGGAATTAAACCTTGATAATTCACTTTTTATGGCCTTAATTGGATGATATGGATATGAATATGGACAATATATCGTTCCAAAAAGAGTGTGCCACATCATGCCATATAGCCAATGCAACAATAACTTAACTGCACGAGAGGTTCCCACGATGCATTATCACGTAAGACAGCGATGCCAATCAGCCACCGAGAACGTGCGTTTTGAAACCATTTGCCTTTTTTACTTCAGGTTATCTCAAAGGGCATATTGATTGAATAGAGGAGCAATTATGTCAGGATGTCATACTAAGTCTGGACAAACATGGTGATCATTTGGCCAATATTATATTTCAAACAATATTTATTAATAAGCATTTTAATAACAGAGCTGACTTTGAGTTTCAAATTGTGCGGTGGTAGACCGGGCACATCCAACGAATTTAAAAATTCAATTGGATAGTTTGTTGCTTCGTCATCATTGGTTACGCGAGCAACCGATTTGAACGAATGCAGTGAGGCTGTGATTTGATTTTGAGTAATGAAATTGAAATCACTGACGTCCTTATTTTAAGCTTAATGCACTATATCTCGCCAGTTGCCTCAAATGCAGATCGAGAGGCAGCAGCCAGCAGGTATAGGAACAAGGCAAGTGCCGCCGCGGGCCCACCATGAGCGGTGGTACAGAGAACAGCTGGTGTTGCCATCACAAAAATTTAAAGATTCAAAACAATTAAAAAAGAAACAGTGGATACATTCGAAGCTATAAAACTGCTAATTTACTCGTAAAACATGCACAATGCATTCTAACACCCTTTTTGAACACTCCCATATTGGTTCAATAACAGTGATTTGGGTACACATGTCCACAACAGATCTTGCCGTTCCTCTATTATATTTTGTTTGCTTCGATTGTATCGCTATGTAGTTCTCCATTCTCGAACCAGTTTCGATTCGATATTGCCCAACGAAATTGAATTCCTGCAGAACAGTCCAACGCCGAAAACTAAAGAAATTCCTACAATTACCGCATTGCACATGAACAGAATGAACTCACATATGGCTAAAGGTAAATCGAAATCCCACTCACGCCTCACCACATGCTGCAAAGTGAAAGGTGCTGACGCTGAGGCTAACGCTAATGCGGAATTGAATTTGAAAAAAAAAATGTAGGTGAACCACCCAGAAAAAAAAGTATCTACGAGTATATATGTACGTCAAGTTTGTGCAACGGACAAATGAAAATTCCAAATGGGATTTTCGTGAGACGTTTTTATATTTTAGAAGTTTAATTAGTCTACGTCTGGTTGAATTATGAAAGCCACGAGGCAGATGTGCATTCGAACCGTTCGTATACGTTATAATAACTTTAAACCGATGCAATGGCTTTAGATAAACTTATGGACCGACCGCGACGGGACTGCAAAATGCTCATGTCGGCGACTGATGATTTAATGATAAATAAATTTAAAAAATATCATTCATCACTCGTTCGATGTTGGAAATCTAATTTCGCAGACCAACGGTGGTAATGGAGTTTATGGATTAGGATTGCACAATAGATACTCCGTTGTAATGGTTATTCGGAAACGTTTATTATTATTTTTTTTTGTATGAAACACTAGCAAATAAATTTGACTTGCAATGGTAGGTATTCTTTATGCGGTCTTTTTACTGCGCGTTTATATTCTGCTTCTGGTATATCTCTAGTAATAGTCCAGCAATAATGTGCAAGTGTTAAAAGGCCCCATTAACCCTAACAGCGTTTTTCCAAGTTAGCGATATCCTGATGGAAACGTTCTCCATGCTTGTCACTTAGCGCTTCACAATTGTATGGAAAAAATTCGAAATGAGAGAAGTAAGAAATTAGTTTTTGAGGACATATTACAGGTCTGCTTGATAGGACGATATCAAGTTTTCGATAAGCGTAACATTGTTTTCATCAATGACAAGACATATCTGGCTAAACCTGCACGGGAGATCTACACGGCTGAGCCTCAACTTGTCCTTCAGACTCTCAAGCCACTGACTGTATAGCAGTGTCGCCGCTAAACGACTTTAGTCGCAATTTAACCCTTTTTTGATGCAAAGAGACTATGACCCGACTTTTTAAAAAACACCTCCTTTTTGACCATTTTCAGTTTTTTTGGAAACGTTTTGTGACTTTTTCGTACCAAAAATATATTTCCAACAAAAAAAAAAAAAACATCAATTCATCACTAATTTCAATTAGTTTACACACAAATTTACCAATTGGGTGGCTGTGGCCTACGGTTCAGATGTCGCCGAAACATTTATTTTTCACGAAATAAAATTAAGTTGATCAGTTTCAGAAGTTAATGTCAAAACCTAATTCGAAGGCACAACACTAGCAGTAGGATGGAATGGCTGAAGAGATTGATCGCACAAAAAACAATAATAGGAATCATCTGGAAAAAACTTCTGTGAATCATAAGCAAGGGCAACACTTTTATATAATCTAATGCGTTCTTTTATTTGGGGCACCGTAGCACAAGTGGTTAGTGCGTCGGCCTACTGTGCCAGCGGTCTTGGGTTCGAATCCCGCCGCAAACACCTAAAAAAGTTTTTTCACAGTGCCCACCTCTTTCGAATGTCTGACAAGCATCAGAGAGTATCATTTGTCACGATTGAGCTTCTCAACTCGCCGTTCGGAGTCGGCAAAAAACTGTAGGTCCCTTCCATTCGTGCAAAAATATAACACGCACACACAAATGGTTGCGAGAAGCAGGCCCCGGTTCACTTCGAGCTGTAGCGCCAACTAAGTAGGTAAGTTCTTTTATTTTAAATAATTGTAATAATGGATACGGAGGACTAACCTCGCATCGTTACAATGTTTACATTATTTACGTTTGTTGTGACTTTTTATTTACACCGATAGCCTAGCTGCTATTAAAGTACTCGAATCACCAATAATAAGATCAAAAATAGTTAGGCACAATCGCACATCTCTAAATGAGATATCCAGCAGATGCATGCTCACGCTGTGCTGGATTCCTGGTCAACAAGCATGAAAGATGTCGTAACTTTGATACCTGTAGTCACGCTAGGCAGACAGATAACTCGTCGCTGTCATCGAAGAAGAATTTGCCAAGGGCTCTATTTCTCAGTTGGCACTCTTTGTGGCTGCTAGAGCATCAGCTTGGAAAATGCTGCTATGATCCGGGAGTCGTATGGAGTTGCTTATTCTTAGATATTCCGTGAAGTAGCCCGTTTCTATGCCTGTGTCCATCTTCAACCTATCGGTGAAGATGGATTTATCGTCGTTTAATACTCGTATTTCGTCTTTCTCCCACTATTCTCTACTTGGAAATGCCCATGAGAAGGATTTATCGAAATCTAAGTATGGGACAGTGTATTCCGAATTGATGTTGTTGTTAAGATAGTTGCCAAGTATTTTGGTGTGCTCGGTCTACAGTGCTTTGACTGACTAATCCTAGTTTCTGCACTAGTCCGCTAACAGTGGTTAAAGTAGCACCACATCGTCTGCATATGCTATCGCTTTTATTCCACTGTATCTAAGTTTCATTAGTAGTCAATTGATGACCATGATCGAAAGAAGGGGGGATATAACTCCTCCCTGCGGGGTGCCTCTGGATGCGATCATTTTTTGGCAGGTTCATCCGAGTTCACCGATGATGTACCTTCAGTTAAGAAGGCTGACTATAAGTTCTGTTACGGTGCGTTCGAAATGGTTGTCTTCCAGCGCTTTTTGGATAGCATGTGTCTCGACGTTATTAAAAGCACCTTCAATCTCAAGAAATGCTGCAAGCGTGTATTCTTTAAAGTGTAGGAATCTTTCGACGGTGCTGACTACATCATGTAGTGCTGTATCCACACCGTTACATTAAGTGTAGGCATGTTGTGCCGTTTATGCATTTCACCACAAATATAACAAAAGTTGTGCGCGTTATTGACGTAAAAAAAACTTGAATATTGAAAAAAAATGTATGAAGTACGCCTTTTTTATTCGATTAGTATCAATGTAACGATAATGCCAATGGTTAAAACGAGAGATATAACGGATCGCGAAAACCTACACCTAAACTATTTCAGATACCATTTCACTGTTGTCTAGTGAAATTGAACCGCTTTTTTGCAGTCACATTACTCAAGGATGCCACGTCACCGAGAATAGCGAAACAGATTCATTTCCATTCGAAGTTGTAACTATGTTAATTTGTCACAAGCAAGAAGACGCAGTGTCTAAATCTATCTATAAAATCAAATGCAAGCAGCAAAAGGATATTTTCATGACTTTATTAAACGAGAGAGACTCTTCATTAAAATTGCAAATTGTGTGTCCTTCTTCCACTTGGATAACCTTCAGAATTTAGTAGATGCTCGTAAATATTTTTCCATTTACATGTCACAGCACATTTGGCAGTATAGTTATTTTTCTCACTTAAATACAAAAATAAGAAATGAATACTGACATTGTAAACATTTTGAATACAGAAATATAGAATTTATTCCGAAAATTCTTCAGGACGCAAAATATCATTTTTTTCTCTTATTCAAAGGACATTTCATTTAATGCAAATGAACTTGAAGTTCACCAGACTTGAAGGGAAATAATCTGAAAAAATAGCAATTTGTTTCCATTGCTAAAAGGCAGTTCAGATACGAGTACACCCATATATGTTTATTTTCAAGTTGTCTACGTTTTAAAGTATTCATTTTCTGAAATAAATACAACAACGTCTGTCATCTGTACTCTTATGATGTCCTTCTTTTAACACACAATATCATTGTCATTTGAGGTATACTATCTGTAGATAATCCCATGACACATAGTCACATACGTATGACAGTTGCATTGCAGTTCATTAAACGAATTGACTTCACACCAGAATACTCGTGTGAATTTCCTTTCGTTCATTTCCTTTTTTGCTCTGAATTTCTGTACTCTTTATATACTCACACATGTGTCAAATGAATCAGGTCACTGACATAAGGAGTAACTAAACCCAAATGCCTCAGTTACGTGTGGTGTATATCAGACACTTTCCTGTTTAATCCTTGGACAGACATTTTACTCCCTTTTCCTGCATCAATTGACTGCTCTTTTATATGTTCTTAATCCTGATGACGAGACAATCTGATCTATATAGGCTGAACATGTTTCCGCAACATGTTTTCAATGTAAAATACGACAAAAACAAACTTTTCTTGGGATGTTATTGTTAGATTAGTTAAATCGTAGTATTGTCAGATTAAGGCTGAAAGGGGAACGGCAAAAAATCCCAACTTTCAAAATCCCGACAAAAAAAAATCGCATTTCTAAAAATCCCGAAAAATGAACTTTTGTGAATTTGTCGGGACTTTCGTTTCGCAGTGAATTTTTTTTGCAGATAGAAAAATTGAAACTTTAAATCTCTCATAATTTTTTTTTTCCCCATTCTTAAAAGAATGTTTTCGCCCACTACCCCACCAAGAAAAAAAACCAAGAAACTTACCAAAACACACTATGAATTTGTTAGCAAAATCGTTTGGTTAAGTGCATCTGATGAGAATCGAAAACGCTGTTCTTTGTGATTCTCATTCGGTGCACTTAACCAAACGATTTTTGTATCTTGTTCATAGTGCGTGTTTTAGTAAGTTCTCCGTTTTTTTTTTTTTTTTGCTTTATTTAGTGAAGTGTTGAGGGTGAGTGACATCGCAAAAAGGTTGTTAGTGTAGAAACAACTTCCTTTTAAAATAATTATGATTCTTTAAGTATTTTGTGGTAAATATCATTTTATGAGAATCAAAAAGAACAGCGCTTTTTGATTCTCATCATGTCTACTTAACCAAACGTGTAGTTAGCCGTGTGATAAATCGTTCTTTTTAGAATGAGAAAATAATTCCGCGAAGGGATATAAACACTTTCATACAAACCAAAAAAAAATAAAATAGCCGAACGTTCATGACTTACAAAATACCGACTTTTTGACTTTAGAATTCGCGCGCGCGGATTTTAAACTATTATTTTCTCCAAAGTCGGGATTTTGTCAGTTGGGATTTTGTGGGCGGGATTTTGAAGTCGGGATTTTGTAAGGCGGCATTTCATGCCCAACCCGGCTGAAAGGTAATAGTTTTTAAAAATAGTGTTAAGCCTAGAGTGCCCCTTAAGGGCCAGTAAGCTAGATTAAGCCATTTTATTAGTTTTTAAATTAGATTTAAGCATTTTTGTTTAGTATGTAAGATAATATTGAAAATGGATTAATAAAAAATGTTTTAAAAAGTAAAAACAACAAAATCTTAGCCTGGATAATTATCCAGTCTTATTTTTACTTTTACAGGCAATAAAAAGTTCAGTTTCATGCTTTCAATTCAGAAATGTCATATTTGACAGCTGTGAATTAGACACAAGGCAAAGTTGTTGTACAAGGGATCAATTAAATTTAGAAAATTCTTCCCAGAAAGATTGTGGTGTTTTCACCGCAAATATTTATTTATTTATTAGGCTAACAATAGGGATAGTGGGGCAGATTTGACACTTTTTCTGTAGATGCCGAATAACTTTTTTTGTAATAATATTTAAAAGAATTTTTTTATTTTATTTGATACTTCAATAATTGCCCAACAGAAATGCATAATTCTTGAAAAGTTTATTGAACCCTTAGAGCCCCTTAGATGAAAGTGATCACATGATTCTATTTATAAGAGCCACCGCACACTACAGACTTTCTATCGGCCGATAGTTTCGTCGAGTTGGGCTGGTTAGTGCGCACACTGGGCCGATAAAATAGTCGGGTTGGTAGTGAGTACGCACTCTTGACAACAGTCTCTTATAGTTGTAAGAAAATTATATACAAATTTGCCCCAAAATGACGATTGTGCCCCACATTAGAAACTTTCAACTTTTTTCGAAGCTGCCCCATGTGCTCTCGTCGAAAGTACCCCATGCTCGGTTTTCTTTAAAAAAAAAAGTTATTTTCTACGAAAGTTATAAAAATAATTAAACTTAATGCAAAGTGAAAAGCTTAACATAAATGATAACAAACAGAAACGTTTGACAATAATAACCAATAACCAATAATAATGCAATAAGAAACAATAAGATATTGCTTATCTCGTGCACAAGCAAATTTACACAAAATCACTATAAAAATGAAAAATTGGTGTTACCACCATCACAACTTTTGAACAAGAGCTCCCACAGATCGTGCGCGGTATGAGAGAACAGTGCGGCACGATTTTTTATCATTTTTTTTTTTTAACCTTCCAATGACAACAGGGGCTTTTACCACCCGGCAATTTTATTTTCTGTAATTTGAATTTTTTTTCATTTCTTTTTCTGCCGTTCTATTCCTGTCAATATATATATATTTTTTTACGAATTTCGTTTTTACTGTTTTTGTTAATGTCTATAAATTGTTTTGTTTGAATTAAAAATTTATGTTATCCTTAGAAGTATTTTTTTTTTATTTAATCCTGGCTGGGGTGTTCTACCACCCCTGTTGTTGTGTATGTATATTTTAAATGTGTTGTTATCGGAAGGTTAAATTAACCATCTTTCTGCAATCGAAGAAGTCAAAAGTACCCCGTCGTCGAAAGCGCCCCACCTTACCCTACAATTAAAAATTGTTTCTAATCATACGAGCAACCAGAAGCAACGGCTTTCGGCTCTGTCACCACAAATACTCTGATTACTTAGCATTGAGAAAATGTTGAATCTTAAATTAGATCTGTCAACTGTCAAAACGTATCAATTCACGTCGATTCTAAATTGTATCCTGAGTCATTTGATCACATTCATTAAAATGCAATCATTTGCGACAGAAATAAGTTTCAACATTATGTACATACACTACACATGTCATTTCGATTTCCAGGTCTCCCGCAGGTAATTGGAAATCGTTCCTTTTATTCCGGAACTGAAAAGCTGTCAACTTACAGTGAGAAATAGCTTCACGCACTTCTTGTATCTTTTTCAGTCTTAAAATAAATGATAATCGATATGTCAACATATCTTGAATCAAATGTCAAAAGCAAAAAGATATATTTTTCATTTAATAAAACAAGGCCAGATATGTATATAAATAGATAAAGAATACCACCAACGAATCTGAAACGTAATGAACAGTTAACTACGTGAAAGAAATTATAAAGGAAACTTCCCGTTAACATTTAGTTTGACAAACGCCCCTGTAATCATATCTAATGACAAGGGTAGTCTTCGCTTTATGATTTGATTGACTCGTGGTCTTTTGTTAGACAGTTAACAGTTATAATTCAATCAGGTGTACCGGAAATAAATGGCATGCATTAGGTAAATATGAATGTTGTTGATTAGATAAATGTGTATACAATTTAGGTAAATGCTTAAATGATGGAAATCCTATCAACGGCAATATTGAGTATATTCATTGACAGCTGTCAGTTTTGTGATAAAAGTCATTGGTTTATTTATTTTTGAATAAGGATCCTTGATGTTGCTGTATTGCGGGGAAAAGTAGCTTAGAGGTCAGAGTTCAAATGAGACTGACGCCTGCCGGTCGTTGGGTATTCAGTTTTGGTTTGGTTGGTATTTATCAAATCGCATTTGATGGGCGTTAATAATTGACTGCGAATAGCAATTTATTTATTTACAATCTGTTTCAGTTATTAAAACATTAAATAGCTATATTTGACGTCAGCAGACCTCAAACCAACCATAGTGTCCTTCATAACCATTTGTGGGTGCGAGTTATATTTTTTGCACGAATGGATGTATACATATGTAGGTCCCCACATTTTTTTTTTTTTTTTTTTGTTTTCGAACGTTGGGATGCTCCTTCCGACAAATGATACTCTTGATTAGCAAGTTAACTGCCATTCAGCATAATGAATAACCTTGCCACTCAGTATACTCGTAAGCTGAAAGGGAAAGTGAAGCCCAGCCGCGTTCGAGACTTATGTATGTACGGCACAAAATATTGAAATATTGCTTTTCTTGGTTCTGGTCCTAAGGACGTTCTCGATTTTGAATTCAAATTCAAAATGTCTTATAACCTTTCAGAGAGCTGCGACTTTATGGATGAGTTTGGGTTCAGCAATCAATGCAGGATCTGCCAGCAACAGATATAAGGTCTGTTGGCGTATTCTGTCAAATTTTGTAGAGTGAGAGTGAAATAAGGAAAATTAAGGAAAAATTAGGAAAAAGGAAAAGAGATAAGAAAATTACGAAAAAGTAAACGAACGTTCAACGCGAACAACAAAAAATTAAAAATGTATGTATAGATACATATGCCTTTTGGTTTCAATCAATACCCTCATGTCCAAGCACCAACTAAAATTTCATCTTGTTTCTATGGAAGAGGTCTTGCAGAGTATTAAAGCAGTTCAGGACTGATTTGGAGTCAATCAGGTTTGAGCCTATTGCTTTTATAGCTGCTTAACTATCCGTGAGTATAAGAATGAGGACACCTTTTATTCCCGATTCGAGGATGACGTTGGCGCACGTATGAATTTCTGCTTGAAATATACTGGGACTTTTTCCCATTGGTATCTATGGATATTCTAGTGTATGGTCCGAATATATCAGGGGCCAAATTACCCCATCCGTTAACGAGTGAGTGAGTAGGACTCGTTATCGAATGATCGAGTAACCTCATTGGGATGACGGCACTCGATACCCAACGTATCGAATAAAAATAAAATTGTACTAGAAAAACTCTACTACACTTATAGAGTGACGTTTCTCCGGTTGATTCAAATATAGAAAAATATTATTTTTTAGTGATATCCAAGGAATATTTGAAAGGAAAAAATGGATTTATTTTACTATATATTTTAACCGATTGTTCCAATATTAAATAAAACACTTTTCCTTTTTATATATACTTTTTTCTTTATTGTAGGGAGTTAACGATCTTAAACCGACGATGGATACAATACTAATAGTCTCCGCCTTCCACTTTTTCCACTCATTCGTTTATATTTTGTTTTTGTTTTCTTTGACCTTTTTATTACTTCTGTCACAATATCTTCTGATGAAAATGATCTGGAAAGCATTGTACGGCGGCGCTTATGGTAAAGAAGCAATCCGCTTTCACTGCCAAATACTGTGTAAGTATAAAAAAACAATAATAAAAACGTAAATAACACTTTTATTTTGCAGATTAATCAAAGGGGACACAGCCCGTTTTCATCCTGGACTGTTTGTTGAAGGACAATTTGTTTTTGACGATATATTTCTGATCAGCGAATCTCTACCAAAAAATAATTTATTAGTTTATAAAAATAAATAATAATTCAATACGATTACCTTTCTCCAACCCTTTTCGTCCTTAGCTGCATTCAGCATTCCAGTCAGCTGCTGCCACAGTCTGACCGACGCTGCTTTGCCTTGTCGGCAATTAGGTAAAATAAATTCAGCCAGACAATTTTTTTGGATTGTGTTGATTCTGTCGAGATTGGCCCTAGTAAAATAATTACATATTAGTTTATTCCAAAAACCACAAAAAATCAATTCTAAAATACTCACATAATTTTTTTTTGTTCGCACTCCACAGCCAGATTGCTTTCGAATAAAATAGGCGTGTTTTTTTCGTAATCTATATAGCCTTAGAAAATATTTTTCATATTCAATACACTAACAACTAAGCCTATATAGAATAACGAAATCCAGATAGCTATCGGGTCTTATGTCCTTAGCCTGAACAAAAAAAATGTGCTACCAAACTATTTTCTGTCGATTGTTATCGAAATGTTATCGAAAATGTCAAATATGACATGTAAGTGACAAATCTAAAAACAATTGCGGCGATGAAAACGTGTTGCTATGCAAAGGAGTTTGGAAAACAAGTGGAAAAAAGAGGAAGAAATATTAAACGTCAGAAAAAATTACATTTTGCTCTGGCAAATAAATCCTGCCTTTTGAAAATAAAAAAAATATGTTTAAATGTCAAACGTCAATTAGTTAGTGCTACCAAATCACCGAAGAACTTTTTTTTACACAAACTTTTTTAAGGATTTATAGATTACCAAAAAAACACGCCTAATGACTATTGTTAACGTAAAAAAATCTCAAATTTCGATAGCGAGTGTTCGATATCGAGAGCGGTGATGCCAAATCGTCACATTTCGATAACGAGTTACTCGTTAACGGATGCGGCAGATTGGCGCCAGCACTCACCCCGGTGTCTATCTTTTGATCCATCCGTGTACCACTTATTACCGTTTTGGTCTGAGGTTGGATCTTTATACAGCTTGGGATCACTTTATCGAACCTCATGCTGAAGCATAAAGTTCATTTACCGTGCAGATCATGTCAAGCTCTGGGATTTCAGACAGAAGGCTTGCTTGATCTGTGTAGTTTATGTCTCTTCTTTGCAGAGAACTGATTGTGCTGCGGATTGTCATGTTTTTTTCTGAAAAAGTAGTGTGGCGCTAGCCCTCTCTTCTTTTGATAGTTCTTTGAATTTCGTCCATCAGGCGTAGTTAGAACTTTCTGTGATCAAGACTAGATACCATGAATTTCGTTTGAACCATTGGATGCCACATAACGCATTAGCTTGGCCCAAATTCAACCAACCGATGCAACACCCAACGAATATCTCTTGTGCAGTCTTGGCAAACAATCCATCTGAAACCGATTTATCTTCGGCAAAATTCTTATACCGTATACAACGTCATCCATTACTAATTACTCACTGCCAGTCGTTCGTTGGGGGTACAGATAATATCGCCCACACATGAACAGTACGAGTATCTACCCGCAGTATAATTATGCATTCCATCGCATCGCTTGCAAATATTCCACCATTGGTGGTGTGCATTTCATCCTCTTCCATTCGTCATTAGTTCCGACGAGATGGTAAAACCATGTTCCGGTAGAATGGAAACCATTTCTGATAGCGTTAGACAACAATGACGGTTCATATACGAGTGTGTATGAACGCAGCATTGATAGGAAATTCTTCTTCGATGCGCTATGAGCCCAATACCCATGCATCGGTTGGGATGAAGATTAGCGAGAAAAGTATCTGTGGCAGCTGAGCTAGGTTTTGTACGATAATTGAATACGGTTCAATCCCGCGGGAGGTGCTCTGATTCCATCTAATTGCTTTGGAAGTGTAATTATTCCGACCGGTGATTCCAAAAATTGTGTGTCTGTAATTTTCCACAGTTTTGCATTTCGGATGCAATTTTAGCAAGTTTTTGCACTCGGCAGATAGTCAATTAGCAGTGCGGGTGAGTAAATTGCTCTCTGGGGAGATATTTTGTGGGCAATTCCGTTGGTTAACGTGCAATATGGTAGAATTTTTGAAATCAATGAACTCACAAGCATTTTTAACACGAATTGTTGAGCTGGAAAACGGATTATCTAAAGTGGTTCAATTCAACTATAAAATGAACATTAGGGGGAAATAATGAACACCTAACCGTATGCTTAGGAGAGTGGAAGAGTATGACGCAATAGCTTTGACAGTTGTTGGACTCGTTTTGGTGCAAAAAGTATGCGAATGGACCTAAATAGTTTTTCATATCAAACAGCTGTCAAGTACTTACTTCTTTTTGCTTGAGTGACGTTAAAAGTGCAAACAAAGCAATTTAACAATACTGTGTTGGACTTAAGATTTCACGAATAATAAGCAATAATACAATTAGCGGCTGATTTTTTTTATCTCGGTTTTGGTTATATAAATTCAATTTAAAATTTTTAATTTGCATATAAGATCTCTACCCACAGCAATGATGCAAAGCAGACTTAACCAGTGGATAGAAGCCAACAATTTGTTGAAGGATTTTAAAGTCGGTTTTAGGTCAGGATATTCTACAATTGACCATTTATTTATTTTGAGTAGTATTTCTCATACGGGGTACAAAACTCTACGCGTTTTTCGTGGATTTGAAGGCAGCCTTTGACACAGTGGATCGCAACGTTCTATAATATGGGTATGTCGCTCAAATATGGAAGAGTTATCCAAAATCTACATACATATATAGCTATACCAAAGCAGCAATATGGAACGGAGACGTACTATCAGAATATTTTTAGTCGTGTACAGGAGTAAGACAGGGTTGCTCTTTAAGTCCAAGTCTTTTTGCACTCTTCATCGAAGACATAACGGATTCCTGCCAAGAGAAGTAGAATATGCAGGAGTGCTGATCAAAGCCCTCTTATTCGCAGACGACATAGTCCTACTGGCTTACTCCACAGTAACCCTACAAATAATGATTAACCGGCTAAGTTTTTTTTCCGAGGGTAGGGGAAAATCTTCCATAGACACTATGAGAATAGCAAGCGCGTGCTCATAGTAGTGTCAGATTCTTACTGACCAAAAATACCACGTTCCGATATAAATTTGTTAGATACTGCAACTAAGTTATACCACTGTATATGAAAGTTTCATATATAATGGTTATACTTGTCAAGCAAATTTTCTATCACGAAATATAAACGATTGGCAGGTTACTTTCCAATGAAAGATACTGCATGTTCCGCAAATTAAGATACGGTTAATCATTATCTCGCCAAGCCGAAAGGTTTTGTCCTTTGTAGTCGGCGCATTAAATTGCTCTCATTAAAAATTAGTAGGACTGTATTGTTAACATGTCCGATTAGTCGGTTTCTACGCTTTCGCGCGAAGCGTCTAGTTGCAGTCTCGATTGTCGGAATTCTGACATCCGCAGTGATTACTGCAGGCTATGGAACTCAATCGTCAACTTGGATAAGTCTAAAGTAATGGAGTTTCAAAATGACGATGACCGATACTATGCGAACAAGAAATGGAGTCGAAGTGGTGAAGAAATATAAGTATCTTCGAGTGTTTTTAACCAAAAATCATAGCAGGGATATTCATCTTGAGGAAAAATCAGCAACATCGAAAGCAGCCACCCATTTAACTAGGAGGAGATGCTTTAACACCAAATACGTTGCCCACAGCGCTAAGTATAAAGTTTTCGAAGCAGTGTCTGAGTCCATTCTTTTCTATGCAGCACAAGTATGGGGATGTAAGCAATATGAACATATCGAGAAATTATTGAGAAGGATATTTCATCTCCCGCCCAACACGCTTAATTATGTACATACTAGTATATTGTCACATTATTGCGTTACCAAAGGGAGCATTTCCACCACACCCGCCTGATTGCTGGTGTATGTAGAGATATTAACCACGGATATAACGGCTATATCTTTCTCTTCTCACGAAGAGAATGCTAAGAGCCTATAATAATCGTGGTGTAGGTTAGATTGGGCTGATGAGAATATTTGCATTTTCATCACACTTAGGTCCATGTAGACCTATTGTGATACCTATAGTGTGATCCTACCTGTGGTATCAATGTCTAGGTTTCATCCAACCCAACGCCTTAGCAAACTCTAATAGGTTAGATGGTGATCCATCAGATAGCTCGTCGATATGATCGAAGAAGAATTTGCCTAGGGTTCTGTTTCTCAGTTGATAGAGGGTAGGGCAGTGAGAGAAAAATGGGTTGTATCCTCATGTACCTCTTCGTCACCACATCTCTGCATATGTCATCACATCATCATTAAGTCGTAATTTCTTCATGTGGTATCTTAGAGTATTATGCCCAGTTAGCACCCCTATTAGTATTGACAACGACTTTCTGTCTTTCTGTAGGAGTTCCCTAGTTCTTGTTTTGTCATAATCTGGCCATAGTCCTCTTGATATCACACAGGTGTCTAGCGATCTCCACCATTTGTTCGCTTCAATTACTGATTTCTGTTCAATTTTGGCCCGAAGGTTGTAGATTGGAGGTTTGACCGTCCCGTCTGATTGTTCTCTATTTAGGGCTGAGCCCTTTCTGGCCAGTTCATCTGCGGCTTCATTGCCTGGTATCCCGCTGTGACCAGGGACCCAGCAGAGTTTTACATTGTGCTGCGTACCAAAAAGCTCCAGCTCTTCGCGGCAATACTTTACAAGCTTCGATGTTATTTGTGTAGCAGCAATCGCTTTTATGGCCGCCTGGCTGTCAATGTAAATAATGATATTCTCACGTGATATTGTCATCATTGACACCAATTGAGCAGCCTTTGTCACTGCTAGAATCTCATCGTGGTGTAACTATGTATATGTAGTTAGTCTCAAGTGAGAGTCTTGCAAGTGCGCTTGTTTAAAATAAATACTAAAAATAAGATACAATAAATAAAATCAGTCTTTCATTAAAAAGTTTAAAGATAAACTTCACTATATGTTTATGCTGAAAACGGGCTTAGCACCACTCTTCACCAAGTCGCTAAAACTCCAAGTTGATTATGTTCTTAAAGTTCTTAGCAAGCCAGGTCACCGACTTCCGAAAATGGCGGCACTGCAAGCAATAGATAGCAGAACTGGATGGTTCAAAAAATGGTTGCAATTAACTCGTGACTGTGGAACTGAATCACATAATTCACGATAATGCAAGTTGTTTGTGTAGTTTTGCAGAGAAGGAGGATACCCAGCATTTATCGGAAAATGCCCAGTTTTGAGAGAAACCAAAAGACTTATCTTGAGAAGCGATGTCCTATCGGAGACTCAAACTCAAGGCTTAACACTCCTCAATGAAATTAAAGTTCATAACATGTTCCAGTATTGCAAAATCGTCCTACAATATCGCGAAAGAATATTGACTGAACATTTTTAATTCAATGTTTTAATAAACATTATTTAAAATTATGTTGCTTAAGCAGTTTTGCTGCTGGTCATAGAATAAGCTACTTAGGAAATGTTTAAATACTATCAATCAGGCAGATGGCATCTATGCAACAACCTATTTGGCGAGCATTTTAGCATGAATACCGTACACTCAGATAAATTTCCCAGCGGAATTTTATTTTTACATTTAGCAAGGACAAATTTTGTATGGAAAATTAAGCTTAGCGCGAGCAACGTACTATCCTTTAAAGCTTGTTTTCAAAAATTATTTTTATCTTTGTATTTATTTTCTACTTTTTAGTATTTGAATTTTTTTTACAAATTTACGTCAATACGTACATATATTAGCTTGGGTGGGTTCGATATGAGAAATTTAGCTCAGAATGTTTGAGATTCTACTCGCGCTTTCATTTGATACCCATGCCATGGGGGTTGTTAAGAAAAAAAAGTAATTCGCCATCTTGCGGCGTCCACTATATTGAATTTAGAATGACGTCACTTAGCTAGTCTAATTCTGCTTGTCAATGCCTTTAATTCGATACCCATATTAAGGAGATCGTGACGATAACGGTAATCCACCATCTTGGGGCGTTCACCATATTAGACATACGAAATCATCAAATATACTATATTGAGTTATTACCGGACATGCAAAATTTCAGCATAATCGGATGTCTGGAAGTGGGTGTAAAATCGATTCCCAGATTTTCCCCCCACAGAAAGTGAAGTTAATAAAAAGCTTGTAAAAATGTAAAATCTATAAATTAAATTGTGGAGAAAAGTTTTTAATAAATATTGAAATATTTGAGAAAATTTCATTTCAAAGCCTCTTGTGAATACGGTATTTGTGAACTAATTGAAACGTGATAGTAGGACGAAACGTAAAGAGAGTCTAAAGTATTTTTCATAAGAAACATATGAAAAAGTTCACACTAACTAGTATGACAAAAACCAGTTGCAGAGAGTCGTTCAAAGGAGAAGAAAGTATGTCAAAACCGAGCTACGTGCTGTCATGTATGCATCACCTTTACAACAACCAACGTCATAGAAATCACTGTCACTGTTCACAGCTCGTCGTCTTCAACGTAAGCCTTTGTCGAAAGTTTTAAGTGATTTGAAAAGTTCTGTCACAAGTAAAGAAAATCAAAAAGCAAACTTCATAGCATCTATATATCTAATTGTAAAAAGTAGGTACGCTGAGAAAGTCTGTACCGTACCGTGCATGAAAAATCATACAAAATGTCAACGATAGTAAACCCGAATACAATAGATGCAGCGAAATAGTTTCGAAACTCCACAGGAGCATCAAATATCAATGAATACTAGGTGCTTATAGTCAACTCGAAAACAATCGATTCAGCACATAGTTGTTCTGTGCAGGCTGAGAAAGATAGCAACAACCACTTAAAACTTCTTAAGCGACGGTAACATGGTTATATGTACATGGAACCAATTGTATGAGTATAAAAGACAATACGGTAAAGAGTAACCTTTACGATAGACACACAAGCTAGTTGGAAAACTATTCACTTCAAAGTTTGAAGTTGAACTTTTAAACTTCAAAACATATGCGGACGCTATATTCTCATAGTAACAATAATAGCTTCTGTCTGAGTTGCAGAATGCAAGTCAGTAGGAATAAAATTCGAGTCCTAGATCCCTTCAATAGGCAACAGCTTAACCACTTTAGTCTCTAATTATAATATGTACAGTGGAACAACCCTGAGTCGAATATCCAAAGGACCAGAAAACAAATTCGAGGTATAAAAACTTCGACTTCAAGTGATAAGCACTTTAAATGTCGCGTTGCCATCTTCCCAGAGGCGTTATTTCTTAATACCACAGTAGGTATGTAGGTACCTACGCACACAATAAAAATACAGTCGAACTTCGATAACTCGAATATTTGATAACCCGAATGAAATTGGTTGGCAATAGCGCCAAGACTGAAATTTACATGTAATTTTTATTTGATAACTCGAAGAGATTATTTGGCGTCACCTTCGATAAGTCGAATTCTGAAGGGGAATTCCCAAATTCTGCGTGTTTTTACATGTTCGTTTTACATAGAATGCATCGCTTTCGGGGCACTGTGTTTGTATGGCCTATGATCTAGTATACATACATGTAAAAAATCGTGGTTTCGTTATGTGTGAGTAAGAATATTGTCAAATTTCTTGTTAGTAGGGGTTAGAACACACACTACAGGGTTGATATATTGGCCGATATGAACTCAAAGCTTAGTTTTTTTTTTTTTTTTTTAAGATTCAGAAGTGAATGTGAATCCGAATCTACACAGCTCGACAACAACGATGACAGCGACAGTGATGAATGGAGGAAGATTTGGAGGACGATTTGATTGAACCACCTTCAAACGAGTTGGTTGCAAATTCGTTAACCATTTTGCGTTTATATTTAAAGACAAATGAAAAAACAACCGATTCTGTATACCTATAATTTGAAAATCAAAATAAAAAATCCACACTTCAGTCATGTATAGCAGACTATTACAGTGATCAAAAAAAGTATTCGACATACCATACTGTTTTTAAGTTTTGCATAATAAATCCATGGAATACTCGCAATGGCAATTCTTTTGAAGCGCAACTATTTAGCTATACATTAGTACTTTTTATTTCAACAATTTCTGTTTTTGCAATAATTCACGTTAAAAAAAAATGAGGCGAAATGTAAACGACTTCCGATTTACAGACAAAAAATGTATTCGACAAGTCAAATGTGTTATGCTCAGTGTCATAACTAACTGGAAAAGTACCGTTTAATGGATGAGCGCAGTAAGTGGCATCAGCGTTGCCGCTATGCGACTTTAGTCGCATTTTGACCCTTTTTTGAAGCAAAGAGACTATGACCCGACTTTTTAAAAAACACCTCTTTTTGACCCTTTTCAGATTTTTTGGAGACTTTTTGAGACTTTTTCGTACAAAAAATATATTTCCAATAAAAATTCCTTTGTTTCTCATTAATCTATTTTTTCCAATGTGTTCCTTTTGTACAAATTTAGTTTAATTCAATTTTTTTTTGATGTGTAAAATTCTTAGCTCTCGGTATGGGCCCCATGAGTTTCTCGCCGTCACGCATAACCAAACTTAGTATTAGTTCTCTTCTCTGTATATGATTCTCTTTATTCATTTCTCCTTCACACAGTGTAATAGCAATAGCATAGCAATAGCAACGTCAACGTTCTCTGTATATGTTTACACATCAAATTTCACGAGTACCTTGTGCATACTCTACTCACGCCTTTTTTATATAATCTAATGCGTTCCTGTTTTTGTTTTTTTGTTTTCTTTTGAAAAATAATAATAATGGATATGGAGGTCTGACGTCGTTACCATGTTTACATTAGGTCTGTTTCTTTACTTAAAAATTGTTACGAATTCGTACAAATTCTAGACCAACCGCGTTCCTTTACACAAAAAAAAGTAGTTGAAAAGAGAAGCAACGAGAGAGTAAGCATTTCCCCTCTTTAAAAAATCTTACAAATTCTTACTTAACAAATTTCTGCCAGTATAAAGTGAACTATCTGTCAAACTCAGCTGTTTCAATTGTTTTAAATTATTTGCATTTTTTTATTTTAACGCAAAAAGTAAAATAATGAAAAGAAAAGGGACATAATGTATGTATGTAGATGAAAGTTGAATGTTCTGAATGTTGAAATTTGCATTTCGCAATATACTATTGGATCTAGGATATCATGAAGAGTGGACTCTGCTGTAAAATCCAAAATTGTACAACACCACTTTGTTTACGTTTATTTCACATATATATATGACATTTCGTTTGTTGCAACTTTTGTGGTTAAACGCGTTCCTTTACTTTTTCCCCACTCCATTTAATAGCTTCCTATTTTTGGAGCAAAAAGTAAACGAACAGACCTATTATTTGTTTTTGTTGCGACTTTTTTTGCTCCATGACCCTTTTTTTGCGACTTTTTCAAATTTTTCAGCGGCAACCCTGAGTGGCATGTCTGTTCTTGTTCGTGTTTCGCTGTTCGGTTAAGTATCTGTTAAAATTACGTCGAAATGAGTCGCAAAGGCAAGGAAACTTCAATTGAAGTAAGAAATCTAATTATTCACCATTTTGAACAAGGCTTAACCGAAATTGAGTTAGCAGATATTGTTCAAAGACCAAGAACCACCATCCACTATATCAGTCGTGCCCAACTTGTATTGCTCCAAGGGCTATTTTGAAAATCCCAACATGTTACGCGGGCACCGGCGAGTTTAAAAAAACCTAATTTGGATTAAGGAAACTACATTCTGTCGTATTAATAAAAACAAGCTATTACTTCGAGTAAAATCTCGGAGCAAAGCAAAGGCATTTAGCATTTGCTCGAAATTGGTATGAATAAAACTTAAGCTAACTTGAGCAAGTTCCAAAATTCGAAGTGAGCATTTGCTTGACATTTGATATCATATCGCACAACTGATATTTTTCAAATTATTCAGGAGACACCAGCAAATGTTGCCAACAGAAATAACTTGAATCAATAGTCAAAACAATATTTAGTTTAGGGACATTTTTATGTAATTCATCTTAACAATTAGTATTCAATAGTATTTCGAAAATTATTTTGTCAAAGAATTGAACAACTATAGTTTGCATGAAGCAAAAGTGGAATATATCGACGGTAACCCTTTGCAGTTTTCTATTGTATTCCATTTCATCAGCATCACAAGGAAATTTTAGAAATTCTGCTGCATTTTAATTATTTTTTTTAACAAAAAAGCACAAGTCAGTCAATTTATGGCTAAAAAAAATACGGAGCAAACGCTCTGAGTCAGGTAAAAAGCAGACTTGGAATTCTCCTGGCAAATGCTTAGATTTATGTCTTTTATCCATATATATTGATGAAGCAATGAGTCATCAATGAAGCTAGTTGTCAAATATCGATATTGATGAATGGATTTTTGACGAAAATAAAGAGAGGTTCCATATAGAACATGTTGTCAAAACGCCTTGCGAGTTAAGATTGTAGCTGGTGAAATAGCTCCACTTGTTGTACTTCGCAAGATTCATACGGCGTAATTTAGTAAGATTTTAGTTTAGAGCTCGCGGGCGCCTAGAAAACAGGCCGCGGGCTACCAGGCGCCCGCGAGCTACGGGTTGGGCACCACTGCACTATATCATAAAAAAATTCAAATGCGGAAATTCAATAGAAAATAAGCTGGTCGTCCTCGGAAGTTTTCTTTGAATAATGAGCGCTGGATTGTCCGACAAGTTAAGAAAAATCCAAAAACGAATGCATCAGTTTTGGCGAAAAATGCAGAACAATATATGGGGATAAAGGCTACTCCGCAGACTATAAGAAATATATTAAAAAGTAACGATTTTCATGCAAGATCAGCGAGGAAAAAATCATACATCTCTAAAATGAACAGACAACTAAGATTAGAATTTGCACGAGCATATGTTACAAAGTCTCAGGAGTTTTGGTTCGATATTATCTTTCCGGATGAGAGCAAGTTTAACCTTTTTGGATGTGATGGCAAAGTTCTGGTGTATAGGAAACCAAATACGGAGCTAGAAGAAAGAAACATGGTGCCAACAGTAATGACAGTAACAGTAACAGTAACAGTAAATGAAAACTGCTTTACTGGAGTCATGGAGTACTATTGATCCTGAGTATACAATAACATTGGTTAAATCGATGCCAGATCGTCTACGAGAGGTCATACGAACAAAATATACATTTCCTCTAGTATTGTTAAATGTCGAATACTTTTTTGTCGTGAATTTCTCTTCATTTTATGTAATTTAGTTTTTTTCCCCTTAAAATGTGAACAATCAAAAAAAATTAATGAATTGAAATAAGAAATAAATAAGCCTAGTATGTAATTTTGCTTTAAACAATCTGAATTTATTATTTTTGTATACACTTTTTATTGAGTTTTTGGAAAGGTACACCTATGTCGAATACTTTTTTGGATCACTGTATATGTTCGCAAATGCCATAAACACATATTTATATCAATTTTGTATTTTACTTGATAACTCAAAGTCTTGATAACTCGAATTTTTTCTGGGGCAAGTAATGGTTCGAGTTATCGAAGTTCGACTGTACAATGTACATTGAAATTCGGTGCCATTATAATTATATCATATGAATGAATAAGTATATGTAACTATAGGAACCTCCCCTACTGCGTTTCTAAGGGAACTTGGTTCAGTGGGTAAATTAAGTTTTAGAAAAATTCGAGTCACAGCTAAAATATACTTTCGCGTTAAGCTTGGTACACACCATCAATCAAAATTGACAGTTTTAGTTGATATCCCTCAAAACTGATAGTGTCTACAACTGAATGATGGTTGACGAGGTGCAAATATGTTTGCTACTGACTGACCAGACGACTGATCAGCGGCCATCTTTGTTTTCGCTCGATTATATGTACACAAATTTCGTCATTTCATCGAAAATAAGGGAAGAAAGGGTCGAAAAACAACAGCAACAACAATGATTTGAGTGTCAAACAAAACCTATAGTGTGTACGAGAGACTCCTTAGTCCTCATTCAAAAATGACATCAGTTTTGGTTGTCAGTTTCGAACGATAATGTGTACCACGCTTTACGGGAATTCGAGTTAAGGAGTAATATGTAAAAAAAGCAACGAAAAAGTAGTGCTCACGATAAAAATTCGACTTAATGAAAAGTTCGAGTAACAGAAGTTCGAGTTAGGGAAATTCCACTGTAGTTCTCCAAATAAAGGGAGCTTCAATGAGAGGTATATGATTTGATTTGTCCATAAAATTGAAAATACATATTTAGAAAACTCCAAATTTTTCAAGTTATATTCAAATCAGGAAAACACTGATGTTTTCCGCCATAATTTGACATCAAATTGAAAAGCTCAAATATGCGTCAACAATTTTTTTTATATCCGTTAACCCCTATGACTTCAAACCATCCCAATAAATACCCGTAGGCTGGAGTACTGTATCCACTGCTGTGGAGTCTCGTCCTTGATGGACTAGTGGAAAATCTCACCAACATCGGCATAGCTTATGCTGACGACATTGTTTTATTTGCCCGTTGGAAATACGAGGAAACTCTTAAGTGGTTTAAAACTTTAAAGTGACCAAAGAATGTTTCAATGTGGTGGAGCCAAATATCAACCCAGCGAAGGCAACGATAAGTACCCTTCACAAGAAAGAGGAAACCTTCACAATTGAAGACTATTATCCTCTCAGGCGCAACTATCATCCCTGTGCTAGAATTCAAATACCTAGGAGTGTACCTTGACAGCAAGCTCAACTGGAAGAAGCACACCGAGGAGGTTATCAATAAAGTGACACGTGAACTCATGACATGTAAAAGCATAGCAGAAAAGCCATAGGGCTGTGTCGACCTCATGTTCTTAGATGGATGTATGTACATACATACCTATATTGCCATATTGAGACCTATGATACCCTACGGAGCAATAGTATGGACAAAAGGATCTAGTCTAACAACCATGAAGAGTACACTGGATAAAGTACGGAGACTGGCATGTACAATTATGCGGATGGTTCAAGAACTGAGGAACGAACTGGTTTGATTGGGCCCGGAACCAAAATAGTCAAACCCATGGACAACTACACTAGCATCTTTCAAACCAAAATCTGATATGAGACGTGATATAGCAATTATGTCAGATAGCCAAGCAGCTATCAGGGCAATCGATGCTCAGAGCATCAAATCTAGAATTGTCTGGGAATGCCTAGATAAACTTAATAGACTGGGCGAAGGAAACAACGTCACCATCTACTGGATACCAGGACACCTGGGTATAGAAGGTAACGAAAAGGCGGAAAAACTTGCCAGGAAAGGGGTTGCTACACCTTTCGTGGGTTCTGAACGATTCTGCGACATAGGGGAGCATACAATAAGAGAGGACCTCCAAAGACTGGAAAGGACTAACAGGACTTAAGAGATTCAAAGCCTTGACAAAAACCAACTCCGCAGTCTGACTGCATTCCTTACGGGGCACTGTAGACTGAAGGTACATCTCAGGAAGCCAGGTCTCTCAGATGTAGACTTTGCAATGAATCCAGTGAATCTCTAGAGTCCAGAGCATATACTGGTGGAATATTGGGCATTAATCCATAAAAGGTTCAAGTGCTTGGTTGAATACCAACTTATAGCAGAAAACTTGGTTGCTCATAGAACCCAATCTCCCACTGCAGTTTCTCTGGGTAATTGGTCTTTTTTTTATAAGAAAGGTGGAAAGCATCGAAAGCCTGTGCATCCACTAAAACCACCTCCTGGCTCCTGCTTCTGATCCCTGGTCCCCATGGGGGGGACTTCAGCCGTAGCTTTTCCTCATCTTCACATGTCTTTGTCAATGTGTCTGAAAATGTCCTGAAGGGTATTGTTCGTTATGTCTGTGTCAGTACGTATGGGTCTATTCTAGTTGGTTAGTTTCGTATGGTGTGTGCGTAAGTTCGTGTGTATGTCATTCTGTATACGTTCATGTCTTTGAAGTTCGGGTTCGAAGGTCCTGTTGTGTGAGTTTTTGCCTAAACGGCATTTCCACGCTGTAGCCGCAGTTAGTTACACGTTTGCGTCCCTCTATGAACGCATGTATGTTCGTATGTCCACCTGTCTGTGCCTTTGCGTAGGTGCATTTTGGTACACAGCAGCGTTGCCGCTCGTTTTCACTCTGTGGCCTCTTGCGTTTTCTTCAGATTCTCTTCTTTCTCGCTCTAGTCTCCTCAACTCTTGGCATACATCTTTGGCATAGAAACTCACTGCGTTGCATCTGTCTTCCGATTCCAGCATGTGATGTACTAGATTCTCCGGAGTTGGTGTTTCTCCCAGTGCTGCTTGGAGTGCATCCCTTTGTAGCTGGAATTGTGGGCACTGGAAAAATACATGCTCCACGTTTTCGGGGGTACGTTCTTGTATTTGTAAAGATATGACCGGAAATACCATGTCCCGTAAGCAGTTCCGTTAGGAAAAAGTTAAATTCACCATGTCTGCGGTTTATCCAAGTCTCTATACTCGGGACAAGGCGGTAAGTCCAACGGCCTTTGGAAGAAAGGTTCCAGCGTTGCTGCCACCCTTTCAGTCCTGTGCTTCTTTCTCTGGTGTCCGCTTCGCTGTAAGTCAGCCACCCCTCATGTCTGCTCTCTAGGAACTTTTTCTGCAGTTCTTCCGCCAGTATATCGATTGGTAGCATTCCTGCGATGACGCAGGCTGCGTGGTCCGAGGGGGTGGGAAATTGGTCTGGATGAGGTGCTATGACCTATGCAATTCTCACCTGGGCTAGGTGTGAGCTAAGCTCTCTCTAGCCAGCTCCAACGGAAATGATGACGAGAGGGATTTGCTTTCGTCTAGGACTTGTAGGCGGCACAATTATAGACCTTAAGGTCGCGGTGCATCTCACACTTCAATAATAGGTGTGTTTTTATTTAAACCTATATAGGCTAAGCATGTTTTCAATGTAAAATACAACAAAACTTTGGACTGGATAATTTTACATGGAAACATACTGCTGAAACATGTTTGATCGATATAGGTTTAAAACCTTGACATTGACATTTTACAACAATGTTCTATGCGCCATCTAGTGCAAGGTGGACAACTATTTTTCATATATGCTTGCAGCGTTTGTACCGGACTCATTACTACTACAAGGCTTCGCATCTCAAAAACTATACCAACTAAACTACTACATAACTTCCCTTTATGCTAACATTTTTTTTATGACTTAACATGCCAAATAAGTTGTTTGCAGTCACGTATGATGACATAACGAATATTATAAGCGAACTTTTACTTCCCATTCAAAGTATGTAAAAGTCATAAAGTATAGTTGAACTTGCTACTTACACTTTGACTTCAGTTAGTGTGTGCATCCATTCACCTTTCAAATAATCCTCACTTATATGAGTATTTTTGCAAGCAAATATTTTACGACTGTCTTAGCGTATCCCAAACTGCATTTTAACGACATGGAGATGGGTATTTTCTAATTATCTTTGCCCACGTTTCTGAAAAACGGATACAAGTTTGCGTTGTGCACGGTTTTATTAGATTCATCTGCGACCTTGTGCTTTGGTTAGTCCACGAAACATAAAGAAACATACAGAAAAGTTGGAAAGATCGGAAAGGATTTGAATGATACCCTATCACTTATTTATTTGATAAAAACAAATTAACAAAATAGCAGCACTACGTTTCTCGATTCAGATTGCTAGACAAAACTTTTCGAGTCAACAAAGGCTCAGATGCAATGCAGTCCTTAGACTCTTCTTCGATCACTTGACAAGGCTGTTGAAGCAGACGATATAGCAATTGAGCTACATAGGTACCCTGTCAAACTACCCTTGTTGCCTTATTCCCAACAATTACATCATACTTTGAGGGTCGTTACAGATGCTACGAGTAACGAATTTGTTTTATACCAGTTTTTACCTTACTTGAGGGACTGCTACTTTTCAGTTTCAGTACTAGAGGGCGACTTTCTTGTTGTATTTAAATAAAACAATTTTGTATCTAAACAAAACACAGAATAATTGAAATGTCGGGCTGAAATGTATTCCAAGTATAATTGTACACATATTAAATTTAGGTATGGGATTCGATCTCGTTCACCTCGAGCACAATTGCAGCGATCGATTCTTTGGAGCCAATTTTTAACCACTCTTCCACAAACAGTAGAACCTCGATTATCCGTGTTCCGATAATCCGTGTTCCGATAATCCGTGTTTCTTGCTTATCCGTGTGTACCAGGCATTTCACTAATTCGTGTAAAATCCTCTAATTGTGACTCGATGATCCGGGCCGAGTATGTGTTTTGCATGCAAAGGTCGTGGAATTTGTATTTATAACAAACGGTGGTGCAAATTCATCGTCAGCTATAGCCGACTTTAGGTACAGCCGGCACTAAATAAAAAGCCGGCTATTACTTTTCGTTATTTATAGACACATTTTTGCCGGTATATTAGTTAGTATCGACTTTGGTGTGTTTTTGTAAAGTGATTTGAACGAACAAACCCAAACGTCAATATATTATATGAGAAATTTAGAGCCGACTCTAATTATTTAAAGTGACGTTTGGCTCATTTTAAATTTCCAGCCGGCTATAAGTTTAAAGTCGACTATAAGTTGACTATGAATAGCATATTGTACATTTTAGGTTATGTAGGTGAATACATTTTTTTAATGTCAGCTTTATCTGATTATGAATTTGCGTCAGTATTTCCCAGTAACATGCGCTTTCGTGTTTGCTTTTGAATGTTGTTTTACCAGTTATATTTCTGTACATTTGAGAGGCGGGTAATAATGTAGTGGGTAAGCATTGCTTACTAAGCAAACTTGTATTTCTGAGTATTTAGACTAGAGGTAGCTGATATCTTTTAGTGGGTAAGCATAATATTGTATTTTAATATTACGTTGCAGTGGAAGATTAAAGGGCGGTGCACATACATTAGTTATCATGGATGCGAAACGCAACAGAATTGTTTATTATCTTAAAGATATATTTAAAATAATTTTTCGATTTTCCGTGTCTTTCAATTTTCCGGCAACCGCTTCGCGGTCATTGTACCGGATAATCGAAGTTCTACTGTATATCGGCCGGATCTTGGTAATTTCGCGTTCGATATTCCTCCAGAGCTCCTCTAAAGTTGTTGGGTGGTTGGCGTAAGCCAAAGACTTAACGTAACCCTATAAAAGAAAATCCAATGGCCTCAAATTGCATGAGACCATTTATCGAGATTACACGATTACAGAACTTTCACATGCTGTGTGACATTTTGCACCATATTGTTCGAACCACATACCACTGATTTGAAGTCCATCCAATTCTGGCCAAAAATAGGCTTCCAACATGGCACGATAGCGAATTCCATGGACCGTAACATTGCGATCATCTTCATCGGCCACAATGGAGTCTCTGGAGGCGCATGTGGGTTTGCTGCTATCCCAAAATGCATATTTTGCTTATTGATAAAGCCATTAAGCCAAAAAAGAGCTTCCTCGCTGAAGTGCGTAATTCAGAATTTTCTTCAAACTTCTGCAGAGCCCAATCGGAGAAGAGGCTTCAGTTCTTGAGTCAATTTGATCTTGTAAGGCTCTCTTCACAAAATTCGCCATAATGTGGACTGAGAGATTCCCAACTTCTGTGAACGGCTCGCAATCGACTAATTTGGCTCATTTTAAACTGAAGCACTAACGACCCTTTATTTTCTATAGTTTTGGTTCGTTAATTCTCTACCAGATGATTGTAGATCTGCGTCTACTCCCATCACGCTTTAAAGCTTTAAGAAAATTTGTTTTTATTAACTGATTTACTTTAACAGTTCAGACAGTTAATAGAAATAACAAAAAAAAAACCGTTTTACCACCGAAACCCAAGCAACATCTTACCACGTTATGTATTAACATGACAGGTGACAGTTTTGCTGCTGTTTCTCTGTATAACAGTAACATTCTCGAAATTCATCTGCAAACAAAGGAACAAAAATGAAAAATTGAAAAACTTTATCCATTAGCCGACGACGGATGAAGTTGTGAAGTCAGACATTTTCAAATCAATTTTTGACACTACGTAATAAGGACGAACTACAAAAATGTCCATGCAAAGTATGCATGAGTGTACTTTTAAATTTCATTGTGGATTCCTGTGGTGTCGGGCAAAAAAAAATTCAATTTTCCTAGAATATCTTAAAAAAATATTTACGTGAGTTTATCCAAGTTTTAATTCACCCTGAGCAATATACAGTGGCGATAAAATAAATTGTACCGTTTTTTCGAAAGGTTTGTGAATTGAAGTGTTTAAGGAAAAAAGTGATGAATGGTCCAATGCACAGTGGTCCCACGCCCGAAGAAACGCGGTCATAATAACATTCTGTGTTCTTTTTTTTTTTTGTGAAATATCGAAGCTAATTTTTGGGCCCTATCACCCTTCCTGACTTAAGAAAAATTTCTGGAACGTCTTCATTTACGAAAACTGTATTTTAAAAAAAAAAAACTAAAAGGAAATCCAGAAAATTTGAGGATTTAAAAAACTCAACTGGCATCTAGTCCCTTTTTATTCTTCATATTTCGTACCGCGGTTTCTAACTCAGCCAAAAAAATAGGTGTATCCAGTTCGCTAAGGGGTTACATGGGTTTCCTCGGGTAAAAACGGCTTTATTTCAACAATTTTTTTTTATATAAAAAATTAAATATTTCATTCAAACTTTTTATTGCCTTAAATATACACATTTGATTTGGTCGCCGTGGCCGTGGTGGTTAGTGCGTTGCAGCGTTGGACTACTACGCATGCTGCCCGGGTTCAATCCCAGCAAAACACCTAAAAGTTTTTTCACGGTATCACCTCTTTCGAATGTCTGACAAGCAAGCAAGGAGTATCATTTGTCATGAGGAGCTTCTCAACTCGCCGTTCGGAGTCGGCAAAAAACTGTAGGTCCCTTCCATTCGTGCAGAAATATAACACGCACACACAAATGGTTGCGAGAAGCAGGCACCGTAGCGCAAGTGGTTAGTGCGTCGGACTACTGAGCCAGCGGTCTTGAACTTCGTAGCGGTTCTAAGAATTTGTGTGTGCTAGTTTAGTTCTGTGCATGCGAATATGTGATTTTAAGGAAAATTACATGCATTTGTTTGTTTGGTGTTTAGGACTACGTATTTACAAAAAAAAAAATACTTTTAAGATGCCGCCAATAACAAAGCGAAGAAAAACTTGTTTTTTGTGGAATTTCTTTGAATTGACGAAAGTTTCGTAAAATGTAATATGTGCAATTTGAAAAGGCATATGGAAATCAAGCATCCGTTAATATCATTAGTTTCTGGGGTAAGTTTATTTTTGAATTATTGCGTCGAAATGTTTTTAACGGCTAGTACGGCTAGTATACATGCAAGCGTATGTATATATACACGTATATTTACACATTACATAGTCAATAATTAATTGTATGTAAATTATATGTAGTTTTATAGTAGTTTATGTGGTTTCATAGTCGCATCGTCGCGAACTCACGTTCACTGGTTATATTCACAGTGAATAAAAAATCACGTTCACAGTTATACCAGTGAACATAAATTCACGGCTTAACCCAACTCTACTAGTGACTCTACAAGTCTACACCAACCGCTGGCGCTGATTTGTGTAACTTCATTTATACTAGTTACTAGTATGCCCATGCGAGCACTCTCGCATGAGAAATTCCAACCCCCAAAATCCAAAATTATAAAGTGAAAGTACAATTTGTTAGTGCTCCAGGAAATTCTGTTTCTTTTGATACCTCATTTGTTAAGATTGGTTAAGGGGGTTAAGGGGGTTAATTTCCCTTTAGAAATTTAAAAAAAAACGATTTTTTTTTTCTTTCATATTTCGAAAATACAATGTGTTGAGAATATATTGACCCAAGGAAAAATTGAAATATTGAATATTTACAGAGTTAGCGCACATATAGTCGAGCGCTAATATAGTAGTACACTGCATATGGTAAAGTGAAACTTTTAACGCGATTATCTCGAATCCGTATTTTCAAAAACTGCTCGTGCTGTAACTTAAAAAGTTATTGATCGATTTGGCTGAAATTTTGTGAGACTTTTCTCTATATCATTACCGGAAGGATAAACCTAAGGTTTTAAAGATTTCATTTAAATAAACAACTTTTTGAGGATGAAAAATGTCGAAAAACAGTTAAAAATTTGAACATTTTATTAAAGAGCGTACATAATTTTTAATTTTATACTTTTTTATAATTTTATAGGTTTATACTTCCCATGCATGTGTTAGAAATAGAAATTAATTTTTTTTTTTGTAGAAAGATAAATAGAGAAAGACTGACAGATGCAGCAATTTTGGAACTCGCGTCAAAGACACCTAAAGAGAAATTGAACTGAGCCGCCATTTTGTGAATAATAAAAAAATCTGTTTTTATATTTTCATAGTTCGAATAAAATGATGTTACAACTTCAAAATGATTCAATTATTTTAGCACCTTTAAAAACACGGTTAAAAAATGAGTTATTTTGAAGCGTTCTAAAGGGATTGCCCCCCTTAAGTCTTAGAGCCGTAAATGGTACCCATATTACAGAAATAACCAGGGACGTGGCGTGATGTTTTAAGCAGGGTGTTCTACTTTTTTTTTGTTAAATAATAACGTACATACATATGTATATACTCAGTTTTCTCCAGGACCCCGACGAGGATGTTAACTAAACAAGGCCAACGAAATAATTTATTAAGAACGGGGCAACCACACAACCAACATTTTCTTTCATAGTTAGGAATCTAAAAATGTCTAGTAAAAGCTTTACTAGCTAAACCTTATAAATCAAATCCGGAAGAGACGGTGTTGGCCTTCCAAAACTAATTATTTCCAGTCTTTCTTCCGAATTTAATTGAGAAAATGGTTTCTTCAGTAAATTTTCAATAGCGCATCGACAGGCCATTTTTCTCTTATACGATTTGGCTTAAAAGAACGACATGCATATCTAACTATTGCCAAAATGCGAATGATCAATGATGATGTAAGAGTAAACATGTTTCCGCAATATGTTTTCAATGTAAATATTTGAAAAAAAAACACGCCTATTGTTGTTTTGCTTTTTGCTTTCGCTTCAGTCGATTATGTTCTACAAATATAGAGCACATCGAAATCGAACAAATAACTAATATCAGGAGAAGAGAATCGAACAAAATTCAACCAAACAAAGGTTAACATGCGAAATAAAACAAAATATGAAAACCAACAAAATACCCACAGGCCACAGCTAACATCTTCCTCGCTAAAGAAAAGGGTTGTATCGAGCCTTAGTGCGCAGTTTGCTGGAGAACTCAAGTTGATGCGAAATAAAACAGAATATGAGAAGCAACATAATACACACAACTAACATCTTCATCGCTAAAGAAAATGTGTTGTATCGAGCCCGGGTGCGCAGTTTGCTGGAGAACCCAAATTCATGTATTGTACAGATGATTGTTGGGACTTTGAATGTGGTAGAACGTTTTTTTTTGTATGGATATTTCCTTTGGGTTGGTGCGCTAGTAATTGGAGAACAACCGGGCGAGTCGACGTCGAACTGAATTTAATAAAAAGTTGGTTTGGATAGGTTTGAAAGTATGTATGTATGACGGCGCGCACCGTTCAATTTACTTACGAAAAGAAGGGAACATTTTGTTCAACGTCAATTTATGTTGAATGGTTTATATACATTTTGGTATTGCGATTTTGACTGCGGTGTTTGGTTTGGTTGATTTGGATATGGACGGTGCGGCACAACAGAGTGAACAAAAGTGGACGTTAAAGCATTATTTTTAATTAAGTATTTTTGAATTGTAACTCAATTAGATATTGTTAGCGCATGTATATAAACAAATAAATTTTTCATAAAGATGGATTTCGTTGGGGTGTGCGGAGAACACCTGCGCACATTAGAATAAACGTCACTGGAAATAACATAATACATATGATGATTATTTGAACAGAGTATCTTATTGCATAAATTGTATTAATATGCATAGTTAAATATTATGCATAGTTTAAAAAATAAAAAAATTAACCTGCATTTATTTTGCAACCACTATATGTATGTAGGTACAGTGTATGTACATGAACAAATCTTAAAGATACTCCTACTGTGACGATTCAAGGTCGACTTTAAAATACTTTTGACTTTTGACTAATCGATTTTGCTACTGGAGAATACAAATCCCCAAGGCGACTTTAATTTATTCGTTTTTTTTTTTATGGATTTTCAGTTTATTTAACGAAACTTTTTGTGAAGTTTTCCATAAGAAAACAACACCTAATAAACAAGGGTATTTCATTTATTCCTTAATCCTCTTTGCTCGTGTTTTAACGAAAAAAAAAATAAAATTCCCAGAATCACATGGCATGTCACCATATTGGTAATTCTTCTTTTTATTTAATTCAAGGTTTTTCTTTATTATTGTTCCGTTTGTCACTCGCACTTTTGATGTGATGGGAATGACACAACGTGATATTCACGGTCTGCTAGACATTATTTTAAACAAGACACCTAGTTTTTTGTTTAATAAAGAAAGTCTGTAACGTGCTTATTAATTTGAAATTAACGAACCGAACCGAATTGAACCACAGAATTTATAGGGGGCTCGAGTTTCGTCGTTCCTAAACTTCAGAACGAAATTCTACTATGGATGAACTAAGCATGGACCCCTACCTAAGTCCATTTTAACTATTCCTCTGTTCATGTATAAATTGGAAAATTAGAAGTGCCGTTGGAAAATGATTTTTACCAATCACTGAAGTGTAAAGTTTCTGATCAATGGAAAGTGAAGTTATCTATCAAAGTGGAAAGAAAATAAATGACAAAGTGACAGTAATTGACACCAGGCAAAATTAATAAATTAGACAATTTTCAGTTCTGGTTAAATGGAGCTCACTTACAGTCCAATTTAAATTAGTTCAGTTCACAGCAATCGGGATAATCGAATGTCTCAATTATGTGCTTTGTACTTTAATCTGGAGCTTGTCGTAGAGTGAGACGACCACCAGACTAGGTCCATTGTGTCCCAGTGTATTTCAAGCTGAACTTTATGCCATTCAAGTGTGCGCCAACGTCGTCCTCGAATCGAGAATAAAAGGTATCCTCATTCATATACTCAAGGATAGTCAAGCAGCTATAAAAGCAACCTGATTGACACCAAATCAGTCCTGAACTGCTTCAATACTCTCCAAGACCTCTCCCATAGAAACAAAGTCAAACCCGGACATGAGGGTACTGATGGAAAACAAAAAGCTGATGAACTGGCTGGGAAAGGTCCGGCCGACTCCTTTATCGGCCCAGTACCGATTTGTAACATTCCAAATTTAGCTATAAACTTAAAACTGAATGTCGTCTCTATCGTGAGCACTCTCTTTGATGAAAAACTACGAAATTTTTGCGTACGCCAACGGGTTTTCGCTGCTTTTCGTTATTTTTCGTAGATTTTCGTAGTTTTGGGAGCGTACGCGAACGGACCTAATATGTAAGTGTGTGAACTTCAATGCGTAAATGTGTGAACAGCTAATGCAGCAACGTACTAAAACAGTAGAAAGCAGAAAAATTTCCGCGTCGAAGTTCATATGTGCGTTGGTTATGGCTTATGGGCCAAATTCTATAAGAATGCGTATGTATTCTATCAAGCTGTCAGAAAACGACGCAGACACTATCGGTCAAAACTAACAGTTTTGGTTGACATTCATCAAAATTGAAAGTGTGTACAACTGGTTGATGGTTTGTCGATCAAAACTGACGAGGTGCAAAATTGGTTGCTACTGACTGACGATCAGCGTCCATCTTTGTTTTTGCTCGATTGTGTGTACACAAATTTCGTCAAAGGAGGAGAGGGTCGGAAAACAACAACAACAACGATGATTTGAGTGTCAAACAAAACCTATAGTGTATACGCGAGACTCTTTAGCCAAAAATGACATCAGTTTTGATCGATAGTGTGTACCACGCTTAACGCATTAACGCATTCTATGGGTCGGAGCACATGAACATTGCCCTTGTCGTTTTCTTGGTCAGTTGATCAAGGTGCGTGTTCCAGATAGATGTTTTATCTAAGGCAATCTCTAGGCATTTAATCTCGACTGAGAAGTCCGTTTCTTCGCTTTCTGGCTCGACCAGATTTATGTTTAGGTTTCTTTTTCTTGAGAATTGTACTAATACTGTTTAAGATGGATTGATGGGGCACCCTTTGCCTTGGCAGCATTTGTAGGCTATATTCAGGGACCTTTATATGATCTGCGATACAGTTGAATCATGCTTGATTGAAACATCGTCTGCATAGCCTTGTGCTTTGTACCCTGTCATAGTCAGGGCTACAGCCAACTAATCGAATGACCAATTTACGATTTCTACAGTCATAACATGCTTGTCGAACTAGATTTTGACATACATTATGGAACAACAGAGTGGAACAACAAAACAGTAATACGGCTTAAGTACACTGCGGTATTTACGAATAGTTTCTAAACCAAAAAACGGTAAGGGTTTCGGTATTTACTCGATGAAAGTGGATCTGAAGGTTTTACTAGGACTGCAGTGTTTTTTTAATTAGAGGTTTTGTCAATATTTGAGATTTTAATTAATATCCGGTAATGATATTACTATTGCATACACAGTCAGGTTGCACTTAGAATTCTGTAGTTTGTTAGATCGGGAACAGTCATGAACTACCGCCCAATACTCAGGGCAGTATGCAGGTGCAGAATAATGCCAGACTTTGTACAGTTTCTGTCTGACCATGTCGGGAAAGAAAAGTACGAGAAAGCCAATGAAATGGCAAAGATTGGAGGAGAACTGCCTTTAACGAAATTTGTTTACATCCATTGTGATTTGGACTTTGGCTCTGGGCAAGATTTTTGACGTTTTCCTTCTTTGACTGCGGTATTGCCTTGATGCCAGCATGACCTTATATCCTTGCTAAACGTATGCTGCTGCCATTATAACACAGTATGCTTCGAACATAAAGGAGAGTGAGGTAGTTATTTGTTGCGCTTTTAATTCCGGCAAGGGTATTTAAGCTGTGAGTGAGTATCAAATTACTTTTAAACTTTATCACATTGACAGTGCTTTTAATGCTATTACCCCTGCTAAGTAGCTCCCAGCCGCTGGAAGAAGAACTTTATTAGCTTTGAGTTCCATAACTGCGAATGTCCAGTTATTGTCCTTATAGGATACGATATTCGTTCAATCGTTTCTATCAGGTGCTGGTGTAGCAAACATATAGATTTGGAGTGCTTTCTTTTTCATCGGTTGTTGTAATTGTAAAGCTAATATTGAGGGAAGGGCTAAGGGTTCAAGGTATTTTTAAAGGAATTCATCCAAGAGCCAAGAGTAAATATTTGGGTTAGGGAAGAAATAAAATCGTTGCTACGAAGTATTTGTTGTGCCAAATCTAGCTTTGTTAGTGAACAGATCTGGCAGCACTGCTTGATGCACTTATGAACGCCCAAGCGGTATTTTTTACTGCAACCGTTTAAGATGTGGTGTCATGCTTTGGTTTTTAAAGAGCTTAAGTTTTTTTTTGACACTTGTCACAATTCAGGTGATTGTAGGCAAGGCAACATAAAACCTCACTTGTCACGTAAAGAAAACCATAATTTCAGGACAGCACTTGTATTTAAGTGTGTACTTATCGTCGGTGAATCATCGTGATGCTGGACTTAACTTAATACCAATTCATTAATCAACCGAAGCAATGGAACTGTAGCAGAAGTCTGACAATCTGTGTATACCTCAGAGTGCCATTAGCTCTGCGTCTGCAACAACTTAAAACCAAAGCCGTTATTAAATTGTTCATCAATCATTGGCTAGATTATTTTTCCATAAATAATGACAGCGAGAGTTAATTCAAAATTCAATTATGTTGTCAATTTATAACAAGAACCGATGCAGGGTTTTATTGGCAGTAAATTAAGGTATTGAATTATATAATGAACTAGCGGTGAAAGTTTGTATGTACGTGATATTTACGTATTATTTAAAATTGTTAAACTGAACTTTTTTAGACTTACCCCTCCTTCCCATTCATGCGTAGACATATATGTTTGTCTGTACATAGGCATTTAGTAAAACTACCCCCACACAACTTAATCAGTTTTGTTTTTTGTTTGTTTAATTTTAACACATTACAATACTCCAGCGAATTCCGGAAACAGGTGGCTGTCAGTGTCATAAGTAGATTTTTCAATTATACATAATTGTGTGTATAATTGAAATACATATATACACACGTAGATATGCAGAATGCTGCCATAAATAATAAACACATTAAAGGGATCCCGAATCCTACCCGCAGAGGGTTTTTTGCTACATTGTTCTATGCATTTTCAATCATCGGCACTTGCATAAATGTAGGTACACCTACACATACAGCTGAAGTATTAGGCCGCCAAAATTATTGATTCTTTTCAAAAATCACAAAGTTAGACGATGAAAAACTGTAGTTAATTTTATTTTCCAACGTTTTGCAATATTTTTTTGGCCCTCCAAAAAATGCCAAATAATGTCAAAGCGGTTATCAGGGCCACAAAATAACCGCTTTGACCTTATTTGGCATTTTTTGGACCAGATTTTTGTATTCGCTAGGATCAAAGTTCTCCCATTTCTGTGTCTCAGTGCTGTCTTCAAACCTTCTGCGGATGATATGCTTTGCTTGGAAGTCGGACAGAATATGGAAAACCAAAATCCCGAAAATCCAAAATCCCGAAAGCCCAAAAATTTGCGCAAATTTTGCATTTTATATAATTTATCGGGATTTCGTTTTCGGGACTTTTTTTCCGGATTTCGGATTTTCGGTATTGTGACCCCGCTATGGTTCCTTATATTATTTTTTAAGTAATGCCCATAAGTACTCGATGGGACTAAGATCTGTGGACTGAGCTGGCTATGTCAAAAGTTGAACTCCGTTTTTCTAATGTCATGGAAACGCTTATGAAATATCTTGAATCCCAAAAACTTCTTAATGACCGGCAGTACGGTTTTCGCAGCAACAGGTCCACTGGTGATTTGATGACATTCTAACCGAAAAGTGGAACCAATCAATTTACCACGGTGGTGAGAGTAAGATAGTTGCACTTGATATTTCAGAAGCATTTAACAGAGAAAATATTTTAATGTGGGGGTAAACATGTATTTTGGATAAAATTTGTGTTGTATTGTAAAGATTATGTTGAATAACTAATTTCCAGTTGCTAATAAGCCTCTCAAATACTAAACAAATATCACTGCCATCATACTCGTTAGATGATGTTGTTAAAGCAGTACAAGACGTTCAAAACAAAAACATGACGTGAAATTGAAGAAAGTTGGACGAGGAAAGTCAAACTTCGTATTTTGCTGATGAAGGCAAAACTACTGGTAACTACTGGGATCTTTCCAAGGCAATGGAAATCGGCCAAAATTATTCCAGCTCCAAAATCATCCAAATGTGATGAATTCAGACCGATATCTATTCTCCCATTCTTGTCGAAAGTATTTGAAAAGATCCTTCAGAAGCAAATTAGTCGTCATCTCTCCACTTACAATATTTTATCCTCCACGCAATCTGGTTTCCGACAAAAACATAGCTGTACCACTGCTGTTATAGGTATCTCTGAGGATATTCGCCAAGCCCTTGATAGGGACAAAGTGTCTTTTTTAGTCTTACTAGACTTTTCTAAGGCGTTTGATACGGTTAACCACTCATTTTTGTGTCGCAAATTGTCTGAAATCTACAAATTTTCGCCCTGCGCGGTAAAGTTAGTGTCCTCGTACTTAACACACAGATTTCAAGCCGTATCAATCAATCAATCTCTATCGGACCCTCTACCAATCGTTAGTGGTGTTCCTCAGGGATCCATATTAGGGCCATTATTTTTCTCTTTATATGTCAATGATCTTCCCAATTTTATTAAGAATAGCGCAATGCATATGTATGCTGATGATGTTCAGCTCCTATTAAGTTGTCCTCTGGGTTTAATAGAGCACGCTGTACACTCCATAAATGAAGATCTGGCTAATAAAGTGCAATGGTCACATCGAAATGGATTGCTATTAAATCAAACAAAAACTAAGTGCATCGTGTTCTCGCGTAAGCCCCTAGATCTGACTTATTTTCCTACAATCACTCTTGACGATGCCCCTATTGAATATGTAGAAACTGTCAGAAATCTTGGTATGACTTTCAATCGCCATTTAACTTGGGACAATCATATAAATATAGTAGTGGGGAAGACTTATGGTGTCATCCGAACACTTTGGGCTACCCACTCCTTCACGCCCTTCAAAACGCGAGTCTTACTAGCTAAAACTCTAGCAGTTCCAGTCCTTATGTATGGTTGTGAAATTTATTCAAATTGTAGATTTGTATCCAGGAGGAAACTTAATGTCGCCTTTAATTGCATTGGTCGATATGTTTTTGGATTACGCAAATTTGATCGAGTTTCGCGATATTCTTGGCAACTATATAATATGACCTTTGATCACCTACTACAGTTTCGAACTCTTAGCCTTTTCTCGGACATTCTTTTATCACATCAACCTGCTTATATCTTTGAAAAAATAAGATTCGCCTCATCAAACAGATCTGCACAATTGATTCCCCCCCGGCACTCTTGTTTAATATCTGAGCGACAGTTTTTCATTCACGCCACACGGTTGTGGAACTCATTGCCCCGCCCTCTCAGAAGGATAACTAACACAACTAAACTTAAAAATGAACTCAGAACGTATCTATCTTCAAACTCTTTAAATTCTTGAAATTTGGATTTATTTATTCTTTTTTTTTTCTGCTTAGCTTCTGTAATTTTTTTATTATGTTTACATTCTTTTTATAATTAACTTGAATTCTTCATTTCATAGCTCATGTAGCTTTCTCTTCCAATCATACGTTTTTTTTTTTTCTATTGTTTTTATATTGTGTACTTATCACTCAATTATAAGATATTATATCTTACTGTGTATAAGCTAGTCGTTATGAAATAAATAAATAAATAAATAAAAAGCGGTTTTTGTAGTGATCCAAAAAACTGAGTGCAATAGGATAAAAAGAAGTTTACCCTGAGTAGGCTTACTAGTGGATCTAGGCAGATATACATATGTATATTGAAATCGTTGTTTACTTTTACCCCAGGATCTAGAAAAATAAAAAATAAAAACTGGGTAAATGAAAACACACTAGGGGTATTCACGCTTCGGTGTATCTAGTCTTGTAAAAGTGTAAAAATGTATTTTTTACACCAAAGAGTGAACGCACTTTTTCGTATTTGTAGCAACCCTGAGCTTATGTCAAAATCAACTAGTTTTTGTTTACAAAATTAGAATTTAGGAAGATATTCAAATGCACAATGCCAAAAGTAATGATGACAGCAAAATAAATAACATTTTAAATTAATTCTTTAATTTATTTTTATATTTCATTTTCATCGTATTTCATTTAATTCAAATTCGTCTTTTTTCTGTTCTTTTTTCTTCTTCAAATTTTGATTTCTTATCCTGAATTTCAAATTCAAATTCCTTCTTAATTTTTTCTTTTTACAAATTTAGTTTTTTTTTTTTCTTCTAATTCGACACCAAATCCCTTTCCAAAAGTATTTTATCATACACTTCTTTTTAGTTAAAGGAATTTAATTAATTACGACAGCCAAATACATTTGACAAGCTGTCAGAAATGTACACTTCAAATTTACACTTTTACACTCTAGGTTACAATAGGGTTGGTGAATTGCAAAAGTGTAAAAGTGTAAAAGTGTAAAAGTGTAAAAAAAAATGACAGCTAGTGTATTTTGTTGTTGAATAGTGAGAAAATGTTACACTTTTACACTTTTGCACTTTTACAAGACCAAATACACCGAAGCGTGAATACCCCTACTATTATTAAGCTGTTATGAACAATTTCAAAATAAACGATTCAATTTATAATAAAGAAATACAGTCCTCTTTTTTCTTCTTTTCTTTAGATTTTCGCTAGGTTTTCTAAAATAAAATAAAAAAAATGTAAAGTCAAAATTTTTCAAAAAAACATGACTTTGTTTAGACTTGGTTTTGCTCGTTCCTTTGGAACCCTCTGTCTAATTCCATCACGTTATAGGTCATATCTCAATTTGTCCCGGTTATTTTTTCCTTATGCTTTTAAATTATGGAACTCTACCAACAAATATCAGAACTATTTCCAATACCACTCGCTTTGAAAGTACCATTTTTTTTTTCATTTCTTTCTCCTGCCTTAATTTCTATCTCACCCCTACTTCTCTTCTTTTATCCTCTTAAATAATATTTTGGTTAGCCTTATTATTAAGACCAGCACATTGTTAAATTTAAATTAATTGAAATTACATAAATCTAAGTACATACTATTAAAGATATTCATGTAATAATAATATATTTGACATTTGAATTTAAATTTACTAACATCACTTTACACTTCAACACCAGGAACCATTATCTAAATCTGACAGGTTAATTGACAATTGGGAAACGTCAAAATATATGTCGCATTTCACAACTAGAAAAGAGACTTCAGTTATTATTCAAAGTGACATTTCATGCTCCGATAAAATTGCAAAAAACTTCAAACTTAATTGTTAGGCAATGAGTCATGAACGCGATTTTCGAACCATGTCAGTTTTATCGACCGAATTTCAAAATTGATGTTGCTTTCCTATATAGCAAAGCTTACCGTCGGCCTTTTTTGGGTTTGTCGCATCTGTCACCCTTATCAATGTGATGTCTCATTTCGGTCACTAAAGTCACTGGCACATAAGTGTTTCCGGCGAAAATCTCAAGATACGTCCGTCTGTCGAGTCCAATTCGATAAAATCAAATTTAATATTGCTTAAGGCAGGGGATGGATGTGCGTTATATTCTACGAGATACTTTCTACAATAATAAAAGGCCGTATTATACATGTAGATACGAGTAGAACTGCAGAGCGTCAATTACCGAATGTTCTCGATATTGTATGCCACCCGACTTCAGTCAGTTGACCACCAAAAATCGTTCGAGTACCGTTCTATTTTTATCGTTCACATTGTCATGTCAGTGGTGGCCGGAAATTATTTTATGCCCCTTTTTTGTCGTTTCCTTTTTCCGCATAATTTCCGTTCCTGGTGGTGCTCCGACCAAAAAGGAGTTTTTTTTTTCTTCTTAATTTCAATCTGAGCTGGTAGCGAATGACTTCGTTTCATATTTAGCTTAGGACCGTTTCCACCCCCTTTATTGAATTTTGCGCGTATTTTTGTTCCTTTGAAAAACAAAAACAAATGCTTAGGAAGATGATGGAATGGAGATACTCGTATTTCGTGTTCATCCTTTATTTCTGGGAATACTGTCCACGTAATGATGTTATTCAATTTAAGTGCGTTAACAGCGGGCGAATCTCCCTGGAAGCGAGAGAATAAAACTTTTTATATCCCGCAATGAAAACAATAATCCTGTAGTCAAACGCAGTTTAATGGCATAATAAATGCCGTAGGTCTGAATGAAATCTTAGATCGTGAGGGAAACAGGACATTTCAGTAAATTTATCACCGTGCTACAAATAAAAAAAAAAATAGATATGAGTGAGCGAGTTAGTAATTTTTTTTTAAACTTGTACCTCCAACTGACTAAAGCTGAAGCTGAAGGATTAGTTGGTAGGTAATTTAAAACGAAAATACTGGTCGGGACTTAAACAATATAATCTTGGTTATGCACGTGCTAAATTTTCGGATTGCTGAAAGGGTGTTGCTGGCGAATTGAAGAACTTCTTATCTCGAAATAAATTCCCTACGGATTGTCAGACATTTTCTATTAGCATTCTGGTGAAATCTGGAGGAACTTGGGCTCTGAACGGAGCAGTAATACTCAGGTTATGGTACCAGAGCTTTTATATGATTTGACTCTTTGGTTTCACTTGCCAAACGAGTTGATGTGGGTGTTTTTCTCATTTAAGTTCACTAACTCATATTTCAATTTAAGCCCATTAAGCTACAACCCTTCCAACAAAGATGTAACTAGAAAGACTGCAACAACGAATCTAGAATCTACACTCTGACTCCTCATACCATTAACTGGTACACGGATGGGTCAAGGAAGGACCAAGTGCAGGAGTGTTAGGCATGGTGGGCCACTACACCACCATCTTCCAAGCCGAAATCTGCGCTATTGACATAATCATCCAACTTCATCTTGATAGCAGGTGCGCTCAGGTTCACACCGCAACTTGACCTAGAAATGCTTCTGCACCTTCCACCCATTGATCTCTTTAGTAGAAACACGGCAGCTAAAGGAGCTCCCAACTTAAGAGAGAATGGTAACTGGAGGCCCCGTTCGTCTGGACACATGCTCATACTGGACATTTTCAATCACAAAGGACTCATGCCAGATTACGAGAACCCCCAACTTAGCTTTACCAGATACTTCAAGATCTCCATACCAGGCAGACATATCTGGAAGCACTCTGACAATGCCATCATTGGAACACCCATCTTTATAGATGGCTCAAAAACAGAAGAACGTACCGGAGCAGGTTACCATCTAGCCGACTATTGCACTGTCTTCCAATCAGAGATATATGCTATTAATAAATCAAAACAAATTGTTCCATCAAGGAAATGACCCGCAACGGAAATCACCATTTGCGTGGACAGCCAAGCCGCACTTAAAGAACTGGATTCTACTTCCGTGAACTCAAAATGCGTAAAGGAGCGATAAAACACCACATGAAACGAAAGGTAACAAAACAGCAGACGGACTGGCCATAAAAGGCTCTGATATGGATATAACACTAGCTGACAAACTAATAATGACAGATAGCCGAGCAGCTATCAGGACAATCGGAGCTCAGGTCATCAAATCTCGAATTACCTCGAATTACGAATTATAAACTTAATAGAGAAAACCTGTAGAAGACTAACAGGACTAAGTCCTGGACAAAAACTCAGGATCAAAGACAAGCAACAAAACTTCTGGATAATTATGACTTGAAGAGATTCAAAGCTTGTATTAGCCTTGACAAATACACATTCCGCATCCTGACGGCGTTCCAAATGCGCACTGTAAACTCAAGGGACTTCTTAGGAAACCAGGTTGCTGATTTGAAGACGCATGCAGATTTTGCAATGACCCCGGTGAAATTCCAGAACACATACTGGTGCATTGTGGGACATTAACCCAGAAAATAGTCAAGTGTTTGGGTAGATACCAACTTATAGCAGAGAATCTGCCACTCATAGCACCCGATCTCCTACTGCGATTTCTTTGGGAAATTGGTCTGGATGAGGTGCTATGATCTATGTTATTCTCACTTGGGCTCTCTCAAACCAGTTCCAACAGGAATCATGATGAGGGGGATGTTCCTTCGTCTAGACTTGTAGGTGGCACACCAGACCTAAGGTCGCGGTGCATCTCACCCTTCAAGTATAATAATAATAATAATAATAGCCACAGATGTATAATACAGTCATACATATACATACAAAGAAAAAGTTAAAGAGAAGCATAGACCTTTCCCTCTTATTTACTATCTTAAATGTTTCGTCCATTTAACCTTTGTTGACAGTACACTTTGCCACTGACACTAATTGTAATAAGTTTGACACCATGCCAAGGACAGCACAATAACCCCTACCCACCTATGTACGTGTCCATCTATTTCACCCCCAATTTCAGTGTCCTGGTAATGTCCTATAAATAGACTTTACTTCCACTACAACAACACTGTGTCACAACAACAAAAGGACGTCATTGCCAAAGTTAACATCTATTTTTATCTCCATCATTTCGATATGATTCATGACCGTTATACACACAAAACGAATTCTCACCCCAAAAGTGCCCGCAATTATTGGCATAGCATACTGACAGGCGTACGCCATCACACAAAAAAAGCACAAAAGAAAAATAAATGGAATTTCCCAAAAGAGCATTAACCGTAACGAAAGCAGTCTAATCATTTGCCAGTGACAGTCAAAAGCCCATAGTTCCAAGCCAAACCGAAGTAAATATTTGCAGGTATTCCCCCTTTCGGATATCAATGGGATTTTCGACAAAAAAGAATCCTTTCATGTCCAATTGAGCTTCGTTAAGTTTATTTCAAAGTGTTAACGCTTTTTAAGTCTCCGGTTTCTCGTACTCTACCTCTTCGTGGGTAAAAAAAAAGGTGCAAATGGGTATTGACCTTTTTTGGGTTTTGCAAATCCCAGAATTATTTTTATTTCGGTCTAGCGGGGAGTTTGGTGGTTGGGATATCTCCCTCTCGAGAATGAGGCTTACCAACAAAAATTAGGAAAAAAGTTGATGAAGCAGAAATATATTTACAAAAGAAAAAGGAGATTTAACCCCTAAAGTCCTGACGTAGATAATATTACAATTTTATTTAAGTTAGATCAAGTCTAGGAGCGTGAAAATAAAGGACTAGGAAAGTTAATACTTCTTTACGGTAAGTAAAAGTTAAATGTGGCATTATAATCTTTTCATTCTAACAGAGACTTTGCTTTGCATATGAATTTAGTCGTTCGTCCTTTATATCGAACAGAAAAATTTTCGGGTCGAATCTATACTTTTAAACAGGAGTAGCCAAACTTTCAGGCTATGTGTTCGACTTTCCGCTGAAATTGGTTACGCGTGCTACCTACCCTAACTACCCTACATATAAATATGTACACACCATAAGGTCACTAGCCGGAATGTATACGTCAAACTACTTGCGAAAGATTGTATCCAGCTGCTTCACCAATAGAAGGCTAATAAATATATGAAACCGAAGAAGGAGAAAGGTAGATGCTATAGACCCTCGGTGGGAGTCCCACAAGGATCAGTACTGGGCCCCCTAATGTATTAATTTATAGTATACTAGCTGTTGCCTGCCCGGCGTTGCCCGTGCTTTAAATCAGTCCCGTTGTTTGATTGTAGTATGATAAAAAGGAATTAGTAGGAAGCAAAATTATTTAAATTAAGATTCTAAAGAATTCTGAAGTCAGTACATTATAATCTGAACTTAGTGGTTGTTCCCTATAGATGAAACGATTGCATAAACAATTGATGGAAATGTAGTATACCTGTGTACAAACACATCTACACACATATGTATGTACATAATATGTATTTTATGAGCATCAAATAATGGTACTTTCTGGTTTCTCATATCTAAGAGTTGTACTTAATGTTCATAGTAAAAGCAACATTATGTAAATGCCGAAGATATTAGGCTTTGATGTAAGCATTAATTGTGGAGTAACTGTTAAAGTTTGTCTGAAATCACCAACTATTTACTGATTTTAAAACTCAACAACGCCTACCTACCCCTACTACAATATATATATTTGTGAATTTAAATAAAAGGTGAAACTTTATTCTAAGGTATCCACTGCACTAACCTTAAGGTAACCAAATATCGCTGTAAAGTGACAAAAAAAAGAAAGTAAAAAAAATCGTGCATTTCCCCCTTTCCGTCGATCTAGATCCGCACACTGATGAAGCAGAAACACAACTAACTAAAGTCGGTAGCAAATATCAGTAAAATCATTCCTCCTCAACTTTGTGCCACAATCCCACAAAGCATTAATATTAACACGAACAACCCTCTCTCAACAGAATGACGATCAATGGCAATGGTTTCCCATCAATCAATGCGCGTATGGGTAGAAAGAAAATTAAAGATGGTGATGGATTTGTGGCGAAGAGAAGAGCATAATATCTACACGAACCATTCTCTCCCAACAGACTGACGATCAATGACAATGCCTTACCCAAAAATAAAAAATAATGAGCAAATAATAAAAGCGGAAATTGGAATAATGCGAGTTATGAAATCAAGGAATTGTATTTTTTGTATAAAAAGTAGCCTAATCTCTAATCCAGGAAGTAGACTATCTTTTTCCGAAAGTTTCATTCAAATCTGTTAAGCCGTTAAAGTGTTATTGAGTAACAAACATCCAAACATCCAAATATCAAAACTTTCACATTTATATATTAGTAGGTCGGTGTTGACTGTAAATGCCGACAACTACAAATAGTACTATAGGAGAAACATGAACTCCGGAGAATTTAGTACATCACATGCTAGATAGAATCGGAAAACAGGCGAAACACAGTGAGCTTCGATGCCAAAAATATAGGTATATTGTGAAGAGATGAAACGACTAGAGCGAGAAGAGAGACCGAAGAAAACTCAAGAAGCCACAAAGTGGAGGAGAGTGGAAATGCTGCTGTATACCAAAATGTAACTACGCAAACGCACAGACAGGCGGACATACGTACATGCGCTCACAAAGGGGTGCAAACGTGTAACAAAATAGCTGAGCATACAGCGTGGAAATGCCGCTCAGGCAAAACCTTACGCAACAGGACCTTCGAACACGAACTGCAAAGACATGAACGTATTTTTAGAATAGAATGACGCACACACGATACGAGACTAACGAAATAGACTGGAAGCAGGGCCGGTTTTAACAGTTTTGGCGCCTGGCGCAGGAAAAAAGTAAGCGCCCCAAAAGCAACTTAAAACATGTTTGATCTTTTCCACATCTCCCGAAGAGAGAGAGTAATTGACGCGTTGACTTCAACATAAAATTCAACCCTAAATCTTTCTTGATGGTCTAAAATTACCTCATTCCTATCCTCATAGGAAAACTGAACTACTTTTTTTCGGGACCGTTAAGTTGAAATTACTGGAAAAGGAACTTTAATTTCATTTGCTATAAGTCTCGCCTTATCTACAAATTCAAAAAAAAAACTTGTCATTAGTTCTTAGTTCGACTAAAAACTTTTTCATTGAACACAAAATCTCAACTGCAAGCTTAAGGCAAAAACAATAAACTTAAATTCGCTTAGCTTACTACCAAGAGATTGTGGCATATTTTAGACTCTTTGATCATAATTTTCTGAAATTTCAACAAGAGCCTATAAACATCTCCCAAGTATACTTTTAGTGGTTTTATTGCATCTATTCTGCTTAAGGCTGCGGTTATATAGCAAGCGTGTAATACAAGCGCTTGCTCGCGCTTTAAATTAAATGCATTTTATTGGAGCATAGTGGTTGGTAACAAATTTTTATAAGCGCGAGCAAGTGCGAGATAAAATGCTCCGATAATTTAAAACGCGAGCTAAGCGCTTGTATTACACGCTTGCTACATATATAACCGCAGCCTAAGAGTCAAACTACTAAGATGTTTTTTTGTCTAAAACGACCATCTGCCTACAGAACTTGAATAGAAAACATAGATACTCTCAACTTTATCGAAGAATGCAACTGCATCAGTAGAGCATTGAACATCATCAAAGCTCTAGGTTCCAAAACCTTAGTTCTCGTTTGCATACCACAATGTTTCCCTCTCATATAAGTACCATTATCATGCCCTTGTCCTCTACAATTCACTAATAGAATATCCAAATCAGCAAGTTCATTCAAAACTAAATCAGTTAAGCCAGACCCAGTTGTTTTTTTCACAACAATCCCAAAAAATTTTCTTTAATTTTAAACTTTTTCGTATTTTGGTCCACTATTCTAACTACTAAAGTTAATTGCTCCTTTCTACTTATGTATATCAAGCGTACAATCTACTATAATCGAAGCCAAGGAGAATCAAGGCATTAAATATATTACATACTAATTTTCAATATTTTTAAAAATGTGCTATCTACCACTTAAAGTGCTAATGTTCTGAATTGAATAATTTTTTTTGTTTTCGTAACCGCAGGTTGCCATTTTTTTATGTAGTCTTGTTTTGTTATCAATTAAATGTTAAATGCACAACATATAAGAAGGAAATGATTTTTTATTGGTTGAAAACACGACAATGCAAAAGGCAAAAGGCAAGCAAATATGCTATCTTTCTGTCGCGATCTGTACATATATAATGTAACAATAAATTTTACTATGTATGAACTGAGTTTGACTCTCTTGCTCTTCAGTCAAATCGAACGTTTTGATATATCGAACAAGGTTGCGTAACCAAATTTGAAGTTCGCATCGTTTTAGGTAGGCGCATTGCCTTGGCGCGAAATTTGAATCCTGCTCCATAACTTCCGACATGTTTGTTGATTTGTATGGATTTTGGTAGGCGCAAATGGATGTATGATAAGACTGCTCCAGAGCATGTTGGCAGTGAAAATTTCGTTTTATGGCAATGGGCTGAAAGGGTCGACTGGATATTTAATATGAAATAACAGAGTCTACTATGGTTGCAGCAGAGACAATGTTTGTCTCTGGTTGTAGTTGGGTACAGATAAAAATTCTGCTAACTGATCTGTTATACCAATTAGCAGCTATGGAGAGAAAGAGAATAAAATGTTGTGGGAACGGGAAGGGATAGAAAAAAAACATTATGTGCATATTTATATGGAAATTTGGTGATTTTAATGTGTGTATTTTTTAAAGTACAGTGATTGAAATGTGTGTATTGTTATTTGAGAAGTACGGTGAGAAATATTAGTTTGTGAAGAATATAAATACATATTAGCAAACGAGTAGATCTGTTTTTTGGATAGTAATTTTTTTAGTTTTTACGCCTCTTGCTTTCTGGTGCCTGGCGCGGCTGCGCCACTCGCTCCTATGTAAGGTCCGGCCCTGACTGGAAGTGTACCCATACGTTCTGACAAAGACATAAACGAACAAGAATTACTTACTTAGTTTGGCGCTACAGCTCGAGGTGAACCTGGGCCTGCTTCTCGCAACCATTTGTGTGTGCGTGTTATATATTTGCACGAATGGAAGGGACCTACAGTTTTTTGCCGACTCCGAACGGCGAGTTGAGAAGCTCAATCGTGACAAATGATACTCGTTGATGCTTGTCAGACATTCGAAAGAGGTGGGCACTGTGAAAAAACTTTTAGGTGTTTGCGGCGGGATTCGAACCCAAGACCGCTGGCTCAGTAGTCCGACGCACTAACCACTTGCGCTACGGTGCCCACGAACAAGACCCTTCAGGACATTTTCAGACAGATCGACAAAGGCGTGTGGAGATGAGAAGTCGCCCCCAATGACGATAAACTTACAGTTGTACCAGGGACCAGAAGTCTTAGTGTATTAAAGCCCCACTCACAGGCTTTCGATGCTTTTCACCTTTCTTTCAAAAAAAAAGAAACTAAATCATTATTTTAGAAGCTCGGATCACCAAAGTAGCCCCAAAAAATATGTTTTCCGCCTAAATTGAAGACCACTCATGCCATCGTTGACTCCATCTAAAAAAAATTGTCCTTTGTCGGATTTACAAGCCTTTATGAACACAAGTGAAGTCTGGGTAGACGAGAACGAGAACGAGTACCCCACGATCTTAATTAGGCACAATTGCTATGTAGTCATAGTTGCAACACTTGACATAGCCTTATTCTTTCAGCATCCAATAGCTCAGTTCGACACGGGAAGAAAGACGAACCGAACTGCCACTTTGACCTCAAAAAGTATAAAAATGCGCTCAAACAAAATGATGGCAAAACAGATTTGAAGCACGCTTTTTACGTCTCAGTTCGATGTTTTTTTTTCATAACTTTTAAATGAAATAAAAATTTATAATTTATATTTTATTGGTCGAACATGTTAATCCCCGCTTTACTGCACAATCCAGATTTAATTGCGCAATCATTTTGTACTCTTATTTTCTTTTTCAAATCACATACAAATTCACCCTGTTAAATGCATATCGCATATTTACTCAACCCGTTTAATGCCCTCTGCTTCCCAAGACGTTGACCAAAAATTGATGCAATTTCTTTCGGATAACTACCTTAACCTTACACAAAGCAAAAATCGTATATTCGTTGCATTGCAGCTTTTTTTATGACCAACCTCGGTTACGAGCAGCAGGGTTGCTAAATGTCACCCTTTTTGGTTTTTTTATACATTTTACCGTAAAAAAGTGTATGAAAGTGTATTAAAGTGTATAAAATTGTATAAAATTGTAAAAAAGTATCTAAAAGTGTAAACAATTGTACAAGTACCTATAATAATAAGTGCCTATGCCTATTCTCTTTCTCAGTAAGAGCAACAAACAGATGCCAGGAAACAGAGTACCTAACCAAATCGTGAAGTACCGTATTCTTACTGGAAAAACTTTTTTTTGGTTCGTGTTCGCTTATGTTTGGTTCAGCTTTTTATTTATCAAATGCTTATTTTTAGGATATCTATGCATGTCTTTGACTTGTATACATTATTTTCTTCTGGTTTATACCTTTTCCTTGCTTTAATACACTTTTATACACACTTTAATACACGTAAAAAAGTATGTATAATACGCCAACTACTATACGTCTACAACCCTGACGAGCAGTAGACCGGTTTTTTTTATCAGCCTCCATTAGGCACGTATCCGTGCCAAAAAAGACAACAAAACCTAAGAGGTATTTATCCGGGGAGTACTATATGGTCTTTAGCATAATGTATGGAATGCGATGTCGGTCAAGTGGCCGCCTCGAGCGAGCTCTTTTAAGCACAGTTTTCCTTACAATTTCGCTGACTTCTGGCAATTTCATTTCAAATATTGACCTTAAGCATCAAGGTTGTGGTTGGTTTGTTGGCATACACCTTTTCCTTCAAGTATTCCCATTAGAGGAAATTTGGGAGGGATCAAATCAGGAGAACGTGAAGACCACTCGATATTACCGCTTTCTGACATAATTCTGACGCTGTGCATGATGTGGTAGCGTCTTGTTGGAACAACATGTTCTGTGGACCTTATTGATCCAATTCGGACACAAGAAAGTTTTCCATCATGTCCCGATACCGGTCACCAGTAACTCTAGAATCCCCAATGAGAAAAGTCCCAAATGATGCCGCCGGCCCAAATGACGCCCAATGCAGTTCCCCTTCGAGGCTGCAATGGCCTTTGGTGTATCAATTGAGGGTTTTCGGTTCCCCAATAACAAAGCCAGCCAAGTCGAATTGTGCTTCGTCGCTTATAACGATTATCTTCATACTGAGCTGTAAAACTCGAGAATTCCAATTTTGCGACGTTAGCTGCTAAATTACTACCCCTCTCTACGACTGTCAAATACCAACTGACAAATATAATTCAAAACGAAATGGCGGAAATGGTACTCTGTATTTATGTTACATGCTTAGAGCTGTAATATAATAGAAAGGTCTTATAAATAAAAAGTTCTCAATGAGCTACTAGCCTTCATTAACCGACCCTTATCAGTGTGCTAGTGTTTCAATATAAGTTTCCATGGCATCTAAATCAAAGCCCCACTTAAATAAAAGGTCAAAGGTAATAATATCAAATGTTCGATTGGCAATATTGTCATTTCCTTTATCCGCACCCATTAAAAGTCGAGTAATTCAATGAGCTTCCCTCGGAGAATAAAAACCCAAGTGCTTACCTTCCACATAAAGTAGAAATCACTTCTCGATTTAATTAGAGTGGGAGGGAACATAAACCTATTAAACAAGAACAAAAAAGAAATATGAAATCATAAACCCTTTTGCCTTAAGACGTAGTCGTTGTGAGCATAAGCAAATTGCAAGGAGCGTAAACAAGTCCTTTTGAGGTATTATGTCGTACATAAATGTGCAGCGGTGAATTCGTTTTTAATTAACTCCTTAAAATTTATAATTAATTATCTTGTCTTAAAAACTGTCTTAAAAATAATAAGAGCAAATTATTGCTTTAAGAAACATATTGTTGCAGGGATGGGGTTATTTTGATTCACTCCTTTTTTGGAAGGGTGAACAAGGAGAGGGAATACTACTTTACAGTTGTTATCTTGGAAAAGTATGCAGACCGCAGAGTAATAATAGAAAGAGGAATTCCTAAGTGCGTTGGCACCCTGTATGTAAACATATCTCTGTTGGAGGAAATGTGTCCTTCTACCAGGATATTCGCTTACCCCAGCAAATGATAAGAGGAACAAATGGTTAGGTTAGGTTAGGAAGGGTGTGTGAATTTTCATTTCCACTCAGGAACCCGAAGGATAGGTTATGAGAGGCTGAGCCATCTCAAGACACTAGGCACCAGGGTGGGCCCATCGCGATCCCCTAGGTCCTAGGAGTCCATCCAAAGATGGCACCCAAACCGCCACAATGTCCTCAAAGCATTTTATTTCCCTGAAAAATTTTAAAACAAGTCTGTGGTTGATTCAGCCTACCGCCTCCAAGTTACTAAAGAAATAGGCGCCTAAAATATTCCTTTGACTACGTCCTATGCCCTGACATTCACACAGAATATATGCGATGTCCTCTGCTACACCTAGATCCTAACAGTATCTAGAACTATCCGTGTCTGTGAGTCCGAGCCTCTTGGCTTATTTGCCCAGAACGCAGTGCCGGATAATATTCCTCTAACTATACTCATTTGTGCCCTGCTTAGTCTAAGGATTTCGCTGGTCCTTTTACGATCCATCGCTTGCCAAAGTGCCTTGGAAACCCTATGTCCTGCGATGTTAGACCATCTATGATCAGCCCTTCTTGTAATCATTTCTTTTACCTTTTATTTAATGCACAAAGTAGTGGGGCTACTTCTACCGCCTCGGGTAGTGGGAGTTCCCCCCTTTCCTTGCCAACTGGCCAGGCACCCAACATAGTCTTACCCGATTCTGCATGCGTGCGGCGGCTCCTGAGTAGTGCCGATTTAATAGTGCACCATTCTAGTTCCTTAAGCCCAGCCTGGCTGTCGTTGTAAATATCAATGTCCTTATCGGATATTCGTTTCATGTTCAGAAGCTCTGCGTAGCTCAGAATGGGTGTTATTTTTAACCAGAACCTTTAGCAGTGGGAAGATAACAACTCCCTGCGGGGTTCCTTTGGTGACTGATTTCCCTATCGAGCTATGTCTCAGGGTTGAGTTAATGTTTCTGGTAACTAGCATATTGCAGATCCAATTGGATATTGTTAGTTCGACTTCCATCTTATCTGAAGCGCATTTGATTGCGCTACCTGTGACCTGTGATATTATTGAAGGCCCCTTCGACATCAAGGAATGCTGCTAAGACATATTCCTTTTGCTGCAAACCCACTTTTATTTGTCCAACTACTTCGTGTAGAGCTGTTTCTACAGACTTGCCCTTGAGATGTGCGTGCTGAGCTGCGCATAGTCGGTTATTGTCACATTTGCTGCGGATGCAGACATCGGGAACCCGAAGGTCCATTGTGAGTCCCCTCATAGTTTTGGAGTAAATCCTCGTCTTACCAACTCATAAACTAGTTTGTGTTTTTAGTAAATCTTAGAAGATCCGATATCTTTAAATCTCCGAACTCTGCTATGTCTGCCAAGAATCTATGATGGAGGCGCCGTTCTTGGAGGACGGGGCTGTAGCAGAGCAGATGTTGGATCGATTCGCTCTCTTCCTCAGCTCCGCTGCTTCTACAGATATCGTTGGACTCAGGTAGCCATTTGCTTGTCATGCGACCTATGGCACAGTGTCCTGTGATTATTCCGGTCATTAAGCCTATGGAGGATTTATCCAAATGTAACTTCGTCTTTGTTATATTAAAGAACGAGATATGCAGTCGGTTCATGCAAGCCACAGTGCGTTGTTCTCTTTTCAGTTTTACGGTCGACTATGTCGCACAGTTTTTGATCGGTGGGAGTGTCAGCATTACCCTCCAGCTACTCCATCTCTTGCTTGTTCGTCTTCTATCTCGTTCCCTTCGATATTGCTATGTCCAGGTACCCAGTACAGTCTAACCTTGTGGTGCCTTATGGAATTTTGTACATTATGACATTTTTGGACTGCCTTTGATTTTATTGTGTTTGATCCTATTGATTTAAGACCTGGCTGACTATCAACCAGCATGGCTATCTCCGGCGGAGGCAGTTCGCTTTCTTTTATGAATAATGCAGCCTTTTCAATCGCCAGTTGTTCCGCCTGGAAAATAAAAGACACTGCATGTAACCGGTAGTCTAAAAAATTCCTGTTCATTTAATGCATCTGAGTAGAACACTGCTCCTGTCCTTAAGTCATTTTTGATCCGTCACTAAAGAATGCTATTTCCTGGTCCCTGAGTACCTTGTTTACAGCCAGCCAGACTTCCCCACTCGGAAATAGGATCGATGCATTTAACTTGAAGTCATAGTGAGGTGTAATTAAGTCTGAAGTCTGGGTTAGAATTTCAGGGTTGCATGTCCTCAGTTGCCGCATTCCTCCGAGTATTGCCGCATGTCCATACGTGGTTTGTTGGGTGATTCAGTGGTTTTGATTTCCGTAGAGATGCCATTTTTGATGTCATAACAGATATCGAGGTAGACAAAGTCCTTTACTACCTAAAATTTGTATTATTTCTCCATTGTGACGTTTTGAGTGTCCCTTTTCGTTGACTCTGTTTTGCCCACGCTTACCAGAAGACCATTTCTATATTCGCAAACGCATCGCAGACAGCTCGCTGTGCTCTACTAATGATTTCAATTTCGTCAACGTAGGCTTTTAAAAGATTGTACCTCGTGTGTTGGTTTGTGAGTTTCGAACATCAAGTATTATGTTGAAGAAGTCGCATGACAGTGCGTCACCTTGTTTAAATCCTGTGACATCAAAAGTCTCGGTGAGGAGCGAGGTGTAGCAGCGAGCTATCTCCATCGTCATCCTTCACAGACAGACGAGGGTGGCAGGAATGTCAATTTGATATTTTCGGATTGGCCTGTTTTTCCTTATTACTTCTATACCATACCGGAAGAAGAAACTATTTCAGCGGGTGCGAGCAACTCAGTCACAAGAAATCGGTTTTGGGGATGCGTTTTCTCTGTCTAATATCCTACATGCACTTGGATTCTCTTAGATTCGAGACAAGCTGGCCAACGCTTCGTCCAATTAATATCGGTGGAAGTACCTCCGCGTTCAAACATCCTTTCACTCCAGACACCTCCAATCTGCTTGAATATTTTTTATTTAAGCAAATTTTCGAATCTTAAAGATAAAACCATAAATTAAGTCAAATTCGTATTTGACCATAAAAAGATATGTACACACGAGTATGTAGTTTCAACTTCGAGTTGATGTTCATGAATACTTTAGTTAATCAACGAACAAATGTTCTTCCCATATAAATCGCACCAACTCAGGATGCAGAAATGTATAAATCCTTCCTGAGTCAATTCGATTTGCAGATGTTATATCAAAAACCACTTCATGGTGATTCAAGGAGTTGTCTGTAAGGAATGTTGGATGGAAGTAATTTTTGAATCCATTTTGATTTGAGTGAACTATGCAATTTAGGGTAACAAATATTTCCAACACGAATATTTTAGTAGTACTTGCTTCGAAACCGTACAATAAAAAAATCATAAATTCCGATCTAGGTTTATGGCAGCATCCATACACCTGCTTCAGGAAATATTTGTGGATTCGGATACATAAAATTTGAACGACTAGAATATTCAGAAACAGGAAGAGATCTCGGATGTTAGTGAAAAATAATAGTTTGGATTCAGGTAAATTATGTTTTTCGACATAGCAATTTCTGAGTTTAAGGGGGTATTCTAGTCTAGAATTTTGAAAAATTGTTTTTTTTTCATGTTTTTAAAGAGTAGACCTTCAAAAATATATCCTGACTTCCTGGTGGTGAATTATCCACCAAAAGTCTTTAATACACCATGAATTCTCAAAAAGTTATAATGTGAAGGTCGTTGTTACGTATTTAGTATATTTTCACGTTTTTCAGTGTGCAGGGAAGCTCAGTTTACTCTAAGCTATCGTAGATAGAGTACGTACCCTGTGTACCTACCCTACGACTATGTAGATTCGCCGATTAACGAAATGTAAGTACAGACTGACTGCAACTTAGATCTTTTTTAAACGCGTTTTTCTCGTAACTACTTTTTCCAACACGTGTGATGTGATTTCTCAGACGATTCAGACGATAGCGATTTTTGAAGTGAAACTTTTTTAGCCGCGGTAGGGAAAATTTGCCTGAATTAGACGAAAAAGTGAAACGCTTCCCCTTCTCCAACTTCAACAGGCAGTAAAATAAATTCGAAAAAAAAAAATACGCATTATGTGCATATCGAGCCACTAAATATCAAAAGTACAAGCAAGCGAAGGAAACAACAACAAAACAAGAAAATAAAATTCTTATTTTCAACCCCACATGCAAACATTCCGCCATTGCACATGAAATGATTTTTGCGGACAGAAAATCGGTTTTGTAGGCGAAGGCAGGCGCGGATCTAGAATTTTTTTTTTGGGGGGGGGGGGGGGGTCACAGGATAAAAAAAATCAAAATCCAATTTTTTCAGAGTGCAAAAAAGTAAGTTAATTTTGGTCGTGTGGTTAGTTTCCGGTTTTTAAGTTTGCAATTTGTTTGTTTTTTGGTTTGCAAATATTGGTTCAACTCTATTTTTTGAAATGCGGGCTGTTTTGGGGGGGGGGGGGGTCATTACCCCCGTGACCCCCCCCCCCCTGAATCCGCGCCTGGGCGAAGGGACCGGTAAGAAACGACTGAAAATCTTCTACCGAGCTTGAGCAGTTGAATGATGTAGCATACTAATGCATACTTACACAACTTTCAAAATATTTTGCTCCGAAGATATACTACCACAGTGAAAAGGGGTTTATGTATACAATTTCTTCTGCGGGTAAAAATGGTTTCATACAAAAATTTTATATATGAGATGCGACTTCTTCTGGGTTTGTGTATTCTTTGGTTTTATTCCTAAAGATAAATATGAAGAATAAATAACGTCGTTTTTAATTCGAAAAGTGGTGTCCACTTTGTACATAATTATCTTTATTTCGATCGACGAATTGTGTTGTTCTCAAATCAGTAGATGGTAACCCTACGGGGAGGAGATGGTCGGTTTTAAAAAAAAAAAACATCTTAGTAGTTTGACTCTTAAGCAGAATAGATGCAATAAAACCACTAAAACTATAATTGGGAGATGTTTATAAGGCTCTTGTTGAAATGTCAGAAAGTGGTGACCAAAAAGTCCAAAATATGCCTCAATCTCTTGGTAGTTCAGCGAATTAAAATTTATTTGTTGTGTTGTTATTTGGTTCACAATATTAGACACAAAGCAATATTTGCCTTAAGCTTGCAGTTGAAATTTTGTGCTCAATGAAAAAGTTTTTAGTCGAACTAAGAACTAATGACAAGTTTTTTTGGATTTTTAGATAAGGCGAGACTTATAGCAAATGAAATAAAAGTTCCTTTTCCAGCAATTTCAACTTAACGGTCACGAAAAAAGTAGTTCAGTTTTCCTATGAGGATAGGAATGAGGTAATTTTAGACCATCAAGAAAGATTTAGGGTTGAATTTTATGTTGAAGTCAACGCGTCAATTACTCTCTCTCATCGGGAGATGTGGAAAAGATCAAACATTTTTTAAGTTGCTTTTGGGGCGCTTATTTTTTTTCCTGCGCCAGGCACCAAAACTGTTAAAACCGGCCCTGGTTCCAAGAGCCAAGTAAAAATTATCGACCAACGACTTTACCCACAAGAAATAGTTTGATGCCGTTTCAATCGCTGAAATTTTAGTTCTGGACCTAGAAGCTGTAAAATATTATTTTGAATTTGGTTATAATCTCCTTCGGATAGTTCTTGAGTGACAACGCAAGTATCGGGACGTCGGGCCGGGTGCGAGAAAAACACTTATTTTAAGATTTAGTGTGCTTTATTAATCCACTTCAAATTCAATGTACCAATCTCAAATCTTTAAATCAAAATTTATAAAAGTAATTCATATAAATGTACATAATTGTAACTTACAACTGTGATTGGGCACCATCTAACCCCCAAAATCCAAACTTTCCATATGATTTCCATCTGTCAATTCATGGAAATCATAAGGGAAGTGTTTATTCTTTTGTGAGTTCATTTTGGGTAGAATATTTGCTTTGATAGATTTTTTAATTTGTTAAAATTTATAAAGTGAAAGTGCAATTCATCACTGCTCAAGGAAATTCTCTTTCTTTTGATACCTCATTTGTTAAGATTGGTTAAGTGTGAGATCCTGAAATGGTACCTATACGACGGAAATAATATGTATGATTATCAGATTAATTGATTTTTGGACTCGGCAACCAAAACTATTACACTTTTTTAAAATAGGCGTGTTATTTTCTAATCCATATAGGCCTAGAAAAATTGTTCCATGTTAAATATACCAACAACTAAATCTATATAGAATAACTAATAACGAAATCTGGATAGTTATCCAGAATTAGGTCCTTAGCCTGGATAGAAAAATGCACTACCGAACTATTTTTTGTCGATTGTTATCGAAAATGTTATCGAAATTTCAAATATGACATGTAAGTGGGACATTTTTGTAAACAATACGGGCGACGAAAACATACATTTTAAAGAGAAAATGTAAAAAAATAACAAATGGAGGCTAAAACTAATGGTTAGTCCATCATTTTATTATTTCTTAAGACAATGTGTGCTCAAAGATTCCTTTTATATTTATAAATTTAATGAATTTGAACAGCAGATGTTAAACTGACAAATGTCAATTATCATAGTGCTGCCAAGTCACTGATGAGCGTTTTTTTTTTTTTCTCATTTTTAGTTTAGCCTATCTATATATAGATTAGAAAAAAAACACGCCTTACCTATGTCAAAATAAGTCACTTTATTGTGTCAGCACAATTTGATTTTAAAATTATGTTAGCATAACAATATCATTTTACCAGTGACAAATTATATCACTCTGGCAATGCCTGCTCAACTTCTTTTGAGATAGTTTTGCTTCTGTCTAAGATAATTTTAAATCCACTTTTAAAATTAAATATTCAAAGAATTTTAGTGAAAAAAATACTGGCTATTTTGAAATTTGAAAATAGTTTCTATTCTATTTTCCATATGACAAAAATGAGTAATGGGGGCTGATAACAACGTGTATTTACCCAAAAGTATGGCTTTTGTGTTTGCACAATTCCTTAAGGATTTCCCTGCTTTTAATAAAGTAAGATTATAGCAAATTATTTCTAATAATAGTCCTGAATGCCGATTTAATGATGTCTAATTAAGAGAGATTCATTTAACTGCTTGTGGGAGTCGCATGTTTATATGTAAGTATATATGTTTGCATGTATGTGAACCTTGTGATGGTAAATCAATAACTTGTTGTGACATAAAGTCAATTCAATTGGGAAATTGGTACATAGCCATACGAATATTTAGCTGTATTAATTATAATTAGGAATTCTCATTAATATGTTCTTTTTTTGGAACGATAATTACGTATATTTAGTGTCTTATATCAAAGAGAACTAATCAATGTTTAATTTAATATTAATTAATTTATTTAAAAAACAAAATTCAGTTTTTACATAGATGGAATTATAAAAGAAGTTCATGGGGGAGCTGGTGGTTCGCGACTGGCTTTTTGAGCGTGGCATCACGAATTATTGTGCAGTGCTAGTATCTATAGTATCTTTGATCGGGACTCATCAGACCATGCCGATAATCCATCGTTTTCTTTTGAATGCATTGAACAAATCGACGTAGTTAAAGCAATTGTTTCAGTTAAATCAAATGTTATGGGTCCAGATGGAATCTCGCCACGATTTATCAGACTATTTATTCCTCATTTACTCCCATATATTCATCATATTTTTAATTTTTGTTTGTATAGTTGTCAGTTTCCTAACCAATGGAAAGCTGCAAATATTATTCCTGTTCCTAAAAAATCGAATCCTCTCAGTCCTTCGGATTTCAGACCGATCAGTATACTTTGTTTCTTATCCAAAGCATTTGAAAAAATACTCTCAAACCAGATGCTAAATTTTTTGAGTTTAAATAATTTGATGTCGAAGTGGCAGTCTGGATTTCGTAGCAAATACAGTTGTGAATCGGCCGTTTTAAAAGTTACTACCGATCTTCGTCTGGCGATGGATTCTAATGAAATAGGAATCTTAGTTTTGCTTGATTATTCCAAAGCATTTGACTGCATTGATCACTCGATTCTGCTTTCAAAATTAGTAAATAATTTAAAATTTTCGCCAACTGCGGTTAGATTACTGCAGGCATATCTGATGAACAGGGTCCTTTCTGTCGTCACAAGTAAGGGAGTTTCAGTTCATTATTTGGTTAATACTGGTGTCCCTCAAGGATCTGGTTTGGGGCTACTTTTATTTTCCTTATTTAATAATGATCTGCCCAGCATTATTAGAAACTGCAAAATTCAGATGTATGCTGATGATGTTTCGATTTATTTTACACGTCCAATTGGTTTGGTTGAAGATTGTGTTGCCAGGATAAATGAAGATCTTGAAAATATCTCAAAGTGGTCTATGTGTAACAAACTTAAACTTAATCCGGCTAAAACTATTAGTATGATTTGCTCAAGAAGTGCTTTCCATTTCCCCGATTTTCCCCCTATAATTTTCAATGGAGAGCCAACTCCTATTGTTGATGTAGTGAAATATCTTGGTTTCTACATTAACTCCTCACTTACTTGTTGTAATGCTGTATCCCAAACAATCCGTAAGGTACATATATGCTGGTTTGCGGTGCCTGAGCTACTCGGCTACCCTAATAGATATAAATGTTAAAACGCGTTTAATCAGATCGTTAATTATGCCGTTTCTTATTTTTAACTGTACTGTATATCCTAGCCTTGATTATGAATGTAAACGAAAATTAAATGTTGCGTTTAATGACTGTATCCGATTTATTTATAACATTCCCAGATATTGTAGTGTTTCTCATCTTAAGTCTTCTGTTCTTTTTTTTCTTATTATTCACATAAATAGTTTATAAGTCTTAAATTCAAATATTCTATGTTAATATCAACTGCTATAAATTAAAAAAAGGATTTGTTTGTTTTTTAAATATATATTAATGTAACTTTAAATTTAATACTTCTAAAAGATACTAATATCTTGTAGTATAATGTAAACTATAACTCCAAATACAAATACAAATACAATACAATACAAATGCTTTCCAGCGGCTTAGTTCTGTGTGTGTATGTGTCACCACATATACTTACGTACACTGTACATTTAAATAAGGAAATGCTATTGAGAAGGAATCACAGACAAAATGCTATTATCTTACAATTCATTCGGGTTCTTTATACTATCCTTCATACTAGCATAGCTATTTTCATAGAAAATAACAAAAATAAATATATGTCACACAATGGGGCAAAGAGGCCCAAAAGCTGGCATTAATTCAAATTACTAAATTAAGAATATCAGTATTTTTTTATTATTTTTCAATAAGATAATATCCACATTATTAAAAAATGCAAATGATTTCTTTTTAGACTTATCTGATTCATCACAGAGCAGCTTAGTTGAAGCTTGATTTTTTCTCAGTTCTTCTTCTTTGTATGAAGCCCGAATTTTTTGTTAATCTGTAAATAATTTTTAAATCTTGGTATGGAGCCTTCAACTTCGGGTATGTAACAATGTGTACTGGACAGAAAAAAAATAAAATCAAAAATTGTGTAAAATAGAGGTGATGTACTGTGGTCAGTTTTGGAAAAGGTGTATTTTTAAGGACTTCCTAAATCCCGTAGACTTTTAGTTGGGTTCCGGGTTCGTCCGAGTATTTATTTTTGTGTCATATAAATGTGTGTGATGTGTATTTTGTATTTCCGTTAAAAAATCGTGCCCTTTTCTTTTAATATTGAAAAATAGGTACCTTTCAGAAAAGTGGGCGTTTTAGTGGGCGTGTCGGGTGGGCGGGTTTAAAAAGATTTTGGGACTGGTCTCAGAAGCTATCATGTAAAAATGCACGTTCTTAGCTGTAACGGCTGATTTGATACCACATTTTAGGGCATTCTGCCCCACTGTGCGTCGTCAGCAGTCCTTTACAGAACTAAGCCTAGCATCTCGCAACCATTTCTGTGTGCATGTTATTTTTTCCATAAAATAGAAGGGACCTACAGTTTTTTTCCGCGTCCGAACGGCGAGTTGCGAAGCTCCTTATGACAAATGATACTCTTTGATTGCTTTTCAGACATTCGAAAGAGGTGGCACCGTGAAAAACCTTTTCGGTGTTTTGCTGGGATTGCACCCGGGCAGCATGCGCAGTTATCCATTTTCATATTGTTCTTTTTAAAATTCAAATCTGATTAAACTCACAGGTCCACTACACAAATTTTTCTAAAAAAAATAGGTTTTACACATATTAGCTTTTGGTCTGTCATTTTATTTTTTTTAAAAGCTACTCCTTCTCCTCCTAAAAATCTTTTTGAATCTCGCTTGAAAGCTACTATGTCTTAAAATAAGTCATCTATTCGTATCGATCCAAAGGTCTTAGAGGCGTGTGCTTCAACCTTTAATCACTTGGATCACTAAAACTCACACAAATAGGTAAATCCGTAGTCAACTCTTCAATTGTTAGGTAGCTTTGGCTACGCGTCTAGAGTGAATATGTATTTATTTTGGCCGAAATTAAGCTTTTCGGCGTGATAACGATGTTCAAAGACTCCATGAGGAAGATGAAGGGGTTAGAAGTCTCTGCAGCAGCTAGAATTGAATCCACAGGACCAACCAACAGTCAGCCCGATGAACCCACAAAGACCGACTGTGTGAACTGCATTACCCATACGCAAGTGGGGAGTTTGTTGGTACACCGCAAGCCATGTCTATTGAAATCTTCCTCTTCCGTATTGAAACTCTAAAACGCAAGAATGGTCTATCGGCAGATCAGGCATTCGCAGATGTTCACTATTTATTGACAGGCCCTACAGACAGATGGTATTGGCAATTCCTACAAGAAAATCCAAACGACCACTTCTTAAATTATTTTGACCTTAAATCGGAAGTAGGAAGCAACAAGGATGATCCTTGCCAATAACATCAGGCATGTCTCGGGTTCTTGGGGAACCTCGACCTATGGGGAGTCCCGACCAAGGGTTAGTCGAAGACAGATTTAAGTTAGTTTAGGGTTAGTATAGAGTTTATTTATAAGATCCAGGGTAAGTTAGACTAGCAGTATCGCGCCTTCTATCCCACCTTCCTTCTTGATACTGAGGGCATAGGTTCTTAGATAGTTCGTTTCTTCCTTCCTTTCGTTTTCTTTCCTATCTTTCGAAGTCCGCCTGCAGTCAAAGTAAAGCTGCTTTCTCCATCTCTCTTATGTTGCCCCTGTGACCTAATCCTGCCTCATAACATGGAGTCAGTGTTGCCCGAGACAAAACATTTTCAAATGCATCCATCTGACATACTGCCAGTTGGATGGTCGTACAAATAGTGAATAATTTGAAACGTCTGGCAAAAATACTGTGAATTATAAGCAACGGTATAAAATAAAGAATACAAAACTTTTAAGTTATCCTGAACGTTGAAACCGAACATTCAAGTTTCGTATCACTACATCGATCTGTCTGTCTGTCTCCCTGATTGTCTTGTCCTCGCGCTGTGTGCAACATTATAACGGTATTCATAACCTCCTTATCATGAGCGAATTATTGCTAGTTAAGTTCGTTAATTATTAGTACTAGTATCGCCTGTGGTCGAAATTCGACTAATTGTGAGAAAGAAATACACATATTATTACTTATTATTATATCTGGTTTTTACCTGACTTAGACACAACATATTGGAAAAAATATTACACACTGCACTACTCCTCTCCAAAAATAAAATTAATCCGAATATGTTGTGTTTAAGGCAGTTAAAAAGGGGTTGAACTGTTTTACCTTCGCCTATTTATATAATGATGATGATGATGATTAACTTTTAAAAACCAAATGAGGGATGTCTGTATTTTTCAAACTGTATTTTTAACAGTCGCCGTGGCTGGTGGTTAATGCGTTGGACTACTACGCATGCTGCCCGGGTTCAATCCCAGCAAAAACACCTAACATTTTTTTCACGGTACCACCTCTTTCGAATGTCTGACAAGCAATCAAAAAGTATCATTTGTCATGAGGGGCTTCTCAACTCGCCGTTCGGAGTCGGCAAAAAACTGTTCTCCTTTTCAGCGCTTTGTCCTTCCGTCCACCTGGTCTGGTTTGGTATACAGATATTTTGGGAGCTGATTTATTGGTTTATGTTATGAAAAAAAATCGTAAGGGGGGATCTATCTTTAATATCTACCCACTGAAAAATAGGTACCAACAATTATTAAATATAACGTCTAGTTTATGAAACCTAGAGCAACCAAATCGTTCGATAGACAATTCACTATTGCTTATCATTAGCTTACAAGGGATACCATTCATACTCCAAACTCAATCCATACTTCTGTAAAGAGTGCCGAAGAATTAGCAGTTATTGGTAATAAAATAATCCAGTCTATGTGACGAGTTGAGGCAGGAGACAAATAAGTAAGGATGAGTACTCGAATCCCTAATAGTCTACATTTTTTCTACATGGCCCAATGTCAGGTGAGTACGGTGAAATATTAGTGAAAAATTGGGAGACACGAATTTCATTAAAATTTTAAAGCATCTCAAACATATCCTAGACGACGATGTACATGTACATATGTAGGTACCTTCCTATCTGCTTTTCTGCGAATATTCAAACCACACGTTGTAGATACAAATGGCTGCATGCCGGCAAAGGATACAAAAAATAATAATTCCCCTGTGTGAGCGTCGCGTCGAGAGAAAGCAAGCAGCCTTAAATGGATTTTATTTAAACCCTATGTGTCCTTTTTTCTCCTTTTTTGGAAAAGAAATATTCCCACTCTTAGCTACGTGAGCAGCAGCTCTACGTAAGTGGCACATAGGGCATTTAAATTGACGGCAGTGTTATTTCATCAAGAAGCTCAATGGTAAAATTAAAAAAGTAAGAAAACAAAAATTGACATTCCAATCAATCTTATTTGATTTGTGAAGACATGTGCCTTTTATCCCACATGCTGACATGCGGTGTGTGAGTTTTAATCTTTTTAAGCATAAGTGCCTGACGTGCTACTTTTGCAGGGTCATATCGTAAAAAGTGAGGCTACATACATATTTGTGGTGGCATTTGGAGACATTTATGAATTTTTAGAAAATGAATTTGAATTGGGAACCTCTTTTCTCAAACATGGTGAAGTCAAGTCTGATGGGTGGGCCAAACAGTTTTTTAGTTAGACTTCCGTCTAATATGTATATTCAAAAATACTTTTTGTATTCCTCGAGATAGGGCACTCACATGAAGAGGTAACGAATCTTGAAAATCATCATAAAGCTCTTCCGCTGAATACTCCGTGCTTCCGGATGGACCTGAGACATATTTTTCGCCTATATTGACGACGTCTGCCGCGATCTTTTTAGGTGAGGCTGGTATCGGAGATAATGGTCTAATTTTCCGAGTTTCGAAAATCTGTTTTGACAGCGGTTCTTGGTTCTCAATCTCGTATAGCTTCCACGGGACACTTTCGGAAGTTGACACTCGTTCAATGTTTCCGTCTCGAGTAATTGAAACACTTCTGAGGTTAATCCGCTAAGTGCCACATTCATTGAGTGAAATTGAAAACGATTGAAGCATCTTCTAAGTAATCAATCCTCGACAGAGTAACCTGGTTAGTTGTTTAAGATGAAACGCTTATTTTCAACTTCATTGACCTAACATGACGCATGTGTTTGTCCTCAAAATAAAATTTAATCGCTGAATCCCATCCGCGAGAGTAATCTCTGCGTTTTTCATTGCGGAAAGTGCGTCCTGTTTCCCACAGCAATCTGTGGAGCGAAACGCTGACCACGCTAGTTCTTACTGCCGTGTTTATGTCTTAACACCTTTCACATGTATCTTGTCGTAACCTCCATGGAGCTGAACGTCTCACCAGGTGCGACTTTCAACAACTTCGAGTTGCACTTTGGTCAATTTTTTTTTATAGAACTCTTGCTGTCTGCCTCCACATACGAAAAAAACGATTCCGAGTTCTTTAGGTTTATCGGCATCCGTTCACCGTATGTCCTTTCAGTCTAAGGTCGCGTTGTACTACCTTCTCATGTGGTTGTCGACGTTGCTCATATGAACTTGCTCAGCAGCTGTTCATAGGTGACAAAAAACCTTTCGAGTTACCTGAGTTTCAATTCGTATGGGACCCAATTTCCTTGATAATACGCATCCACAGAGATGTCGTACTGTGCCCACCAAAAAAATGGCTTGCTGCTGTGGACCGTAGTATTGAGGATAACCCGAATAAGTCGATTCACCATCGTGCACGGCAATTTGAGCTGCATCCATCCACTTCATGGAAGATTTTGCGGAAAGATCTGAGTTTACGAGCTAACAAGATCCAGATTATGCAAGAAATTAAGCCGCTTGACCATTGCGTCCATCGGACAGTGAATGGGCCGGAAATAAGATTGTTCATGATACTCATTTTCACCACAAAATAATGTCAGCGATGAGGCTCAGTTTTGGTTAAATGGCTACATTTATAAGCAAAAGCTCAGCATTTGGAGTGAAGGAGTATAGGTGTCATCATTATTAAGATGCTATTACATCCACAAACAGTCATGGGCTGGTAGAAACATTGCTCCTACGAAAGATCCGTGATTTCTGACTTTTTTGTTCCCCAATTGAATGGCATTAATGTTGAAGAAGCTGTGGTTTCAACAAGCCGGCGCAACATGCCACACAGCACTCGCCACAATCAATTTATTCAAGGAAACATCCAATTAATGCTTAATCTCGATAAGGGGCTCCTTACATAGCTTTGCCTACTCGATTTCTCGAAGGCTTTCGACAAGGTAAATCAAAAAATCTTGTGCTGGAAACTCAGGAACTACTTTGGTTTTAGTGACAGGGCTACCAAACTTGTAGGTAGCTACCTGCGTGATAGATCACAGAGAGTCATGGTGGGTGGCAGATACTCTGTTTCTAAGTTGCTCACGGCAGGTGTTCCTCAAGGAGCCATTCTAGGACCTATTTTATTCTGCCTCTACATTAACGACTTGCCTTCTGTATGCAATCATGTCTCTTTTCACCTCCACGCTGCTGATGTTCAGCTCTATCTAAGGTCAGTGAGCTTGCTCAGTGCCTAAATGTGCAATCAATAGCTGGACCAGAAACAATGGAATAGTACTGAAAAGTAATAAATGCTATTCCTATCGCAAACAGGTCGATTGTAGTCAACCTTGTGCCTGACATTTTGCTATCTGGAAATAACTTGAAAATAGTTGAATCTGCTACCAGCCTCGGCTTTGTCATAAATCGGCACCTATCCTGTCATAACCATATTAACGTTGTAGTACTCCGTATATGTATATGGATGCTTGCGCAGACTCTGGATATCAGCTAGCTAGAGCTACACACCATTGGAAACACGTCGGAGGCTGGTGCAAACACTAACTTAGTCTAAAGTTGTATATAGCAGTCATGATTCGGAATCTTTTCGCAAGCTTCAAGTAGCGTTCAATGATGCTATTAGGTACATTTATGAGCTGCGCAGATTTGATCACGTTTCTGTGTACTCTAAGAGTTTTCTTGGCTGCACACTGAAGCAGTACATGAATGTTAGGAATTGCATATTCCTTCATAGAATTATTTCGTCCCATTCACCACCATACATCTATTTGCTAAACTGGACTTCTCTCGTTTTCAAAGATAATTGAATATTAACACGTCCCACTACTTCAATTCCAAAAAATTATTTTTCGTTCATGCTATTCGTTTATGAAATGCCTTACATACATACACACATTAAAGGCATATTGAATGCCAAAAACTTTAGAACTGCTCTACTGAATTATTATGCTACAATGCAGCAATAGCAACTCCTACTAGTCCTCCCTGTCTTTTTTCTCTTTTCTTCAACTTTTTTACGTCTTTCATACTTTCTCTATCTCATTCTTTCTTATGTGCCTCTCTCTATTAAGTTTTTTAAGTTTATTTTTAAGTTAAATTAAAATTAATTTTCTACTGTTTATGTACTTAAACTAAAAATGCGTAATTGAAATTTCCTATATTATATTGCAATCTTGGTAGGGTAGGGCGGGGCTAGTTGGACCACGGGGCAAGTTGGACCACGTCAATTTTTCAGGAACCGTAAGTTCTACGAGAATATGATCATACACGAACGAACGCGTTCTTTTGCCAGCACACGCCATATCAGTTTCAGTTGCGTCGTGTGCTCAGAAGAGAAACCACACACAGTTTTGTCTTTTTCAAGTGCAAAAGTAAAAAATACGTCAAAGATAGTTTTTTTTTATTTTACTAGTGAAAAAAACAGAATTAAGGACAAAGGTAGACTTTTTTATGAATAAATATATTGTATTTTTATATTGTGTGTGTAAAATTGAACAAATTTAAAGTATTTTTGCATTTGTGACTAAATATGCTCACCAAACTAGGTGCCCCGCTGATTTAAAAAGACGATTTTTATATGTATCTGTTGTTATTTAGAATTCTTAGAATGCGAACGTACAAACGTGTAACGGAGAGAGCAAATGCCAGTGGTTGGGCTACCAATGACGAGTTCTTTGCTTTTATGACCCACTTCATAAAACATGTGAAGCCAACACAAGACAAATCCCGTATTACTTGTTCTGGATAATCATTCTTCTCACCTCTCGATTGAAACGCTGGAAATAGCCAAAAGCAACGGGATAATCATGCTTTCATTTCCGCCTTATTGCAGCCATAAGCTTCAACTTTTAGACGTTTCCGTATTTGGACCATTTAAAAAATATTAATCTAGGGCGCAAGATGCATGGCTGCGTAGCAATCCAGGCCGGACTATTACAATATATGACATTCCTCGAATTGTAGCTGAGTCTCTTCCTTTAGCTGCATCTCCAATGAGTATAATAAATGGATTCAAAAAGACTGGAATTTTTCCATTTAATAGGGAGATTTTTACTCCAAGTGAATTCGACCCATCGTATGTGACTGATCGTCCAGAACCAGGTAAGTTTGTCAGAAAAGCTACTGCTTAGAATAATAATTTGTATTTTAATCAGATTCATCTTTTACCACAGTAATGCAGAAATCTGTTGCTCAGGAAATTGGTTCTCATACTGCTATTGGGAGATCTGATGAGAATGTTGCTAATGACTCTTTACCATCTACATCTCGAGGAGCTGATACATTTTCGCCAGAAGTTGTTTTACCGTTTCCAAAAGCTGGACCCAGGAAGCAAAAACTTACCAAAAGACGGAAAAGGCGAGCTGCAATCTTAACTGACACCCCAGAAAAAGATGCATTGCAAGAAGAACAAAATCGCAAAGTGCCCAAACCCAAAGTTGATAAAAAGAAAAAAGTTCAAATAAAGAAAAAAGTCTTACAGAGATCCAGTTCCGAAGAAGAAGAACTGGAATATTTTTGTCTAATGTGCATGGAATCATTCTCTGAAAGTCTGCCGGGTGAGGAGTGGATACAGTGCCATACCTGTCGAAAGTGGGCTCATACAAAATGTACAGTAGTCGGAGATCGGCCCTTTTTTATATGCATCCATTGTAATAGCGATTACGATTCCTAATTTATTTTAAACCTTACTTTATTTCTATTACTTTTATTTTTCGTTATTCTGATTGAAGTATCTATGTTTTGTTATGTTTCAGTTGGTTTGACCGTTTGAAATAAATTTGTTTGCATAATTTTTAGTTTGTTGTCCATTATGGAACATGTTTTTTAACTTTTCAGGGCTTGGTCCAACTAACCCCACACACTGGGCCAACTTGCCCCCCCATAGGGGCTGGAGTTGGTTTATTTGGGGCAACATTAATCACCTGCGGTTACACATTTTCAATTTTATCAAATTTGATTTCGAAGCCAGAAGACCATTCTTTCTTTTGATAACAATTTCATAGTTATACAATGAATAGTTTGATTTATATGAGACTTCAAGTAAAAAGTGGTCCAACTATCCCCGCCCTACCCTTCTATAAAAGACGATGTCTTACTGTACCAACCTTTTTTGTTAATAAATTGAAATTGAAAAATTGAATCTCATAGATCGTGTGATTTAACACCTTTGGATTATTTTCTGTGAAGTCTGCTCGAAAAAGTGGGACAAATTCTAGATTGCATCTTATTCGAGCCAATAAAGCCAATACCACGATTTTTATGTGTTTTTTATTTCATTCTAAAGTTCTATATCTTAAAAAAAAAAGCCCTCTGTATTTACCAGAAGGAGGGTAGGTACTTATTTTATCTGTAATTACATCAGAACAACATTAGATACTCACACAATAAATATTACAAATAAAAGCAATTTCTCTTTCTGTTCGGATATAAAATATGAATAAATCCAGATAGATATGATGTAACTGCCACACCACATTAATCAAAAACAGAAATTCAATCAAATTTAAGTCCTTCAACATCGTCATTATATTTGAGAGTGAAACTAATTTGAGGAGATTTATGTGGCCAGAGAGTAGATAGCAGAAAATATTACGAATTTATGGCACTTTGAGGCGGAAATCTTTTTTTTTTTGAAGGACGTATCCACGAATGTTTTCTTCCGAAATGTATTTACACATTCGAATGTGTTGTGTGTGCTACTTGTGTCGCAATGAATATCACTCAAACGATACTACAATACTTATCTGCTTGAAATGGGTCAGTAAAATATTTTAAGTGCCTGGACCTGGGATCTTAAGATATATGTTCTCATATATTATACTCTTAGTTTTCAGATACGAATATATCCATTCAGTCGTCGTCACTTTACTGATTTATGCTAAGATTTCGGGCAATAATGCTTATTTAAATGTTTTATATGAATTTTTATTTATTTTTCATTGAAGATACTTTCCGTTTCCATAACTGATGAGTTTTTTCTAAGGTAGGTATCCCCGAAACTTATTTTTGAATATGATACATATTTTAAAAGATTCTGATAAAATCTAAGGAAATATGTCCAGATCCATTTTATATCGACAACTCTTTGTAGTTGATGCAATGGAATACGTTCTACGACTATCTAGAATCTAGATTCTAGATCAAGGGTGGCCAACAAATGAACAGAAATGTTAACTTTTTCGTATTATACAATAGCTGGCCCGTGCTCGCTTTGCTTCGCCTGCCTACCACATTTATGGGATGTACCTAGTTGATGGAATTTTGATTTACTTTGCTGTCTTAATAGACCAAGAGCCCGTAGTAATTTTCGGTTGTAAATAGTAACCAAAAGAGTCACTGTTACTCTTATCACGATTCCTCTGATAAATCCGAACATGAAGTGGAATATAGGGTGTCCCAGTTTAGAGGTAGATATAATCCATTAACTGTAAATTCCTGCAGATTAGCGAACAAAAAATTGTATGACAGTGGGGTATATTTTCAGCCCGTCGAAGTAAGGGACCTCCGATTCGGTGGTAGGACCACTTTAAATGATATTACTTCTGAACTACTACAGATACAAAAACAATTTCTTAAATTTCGGAGAGGCAATTAGAAGCGCATACGAAATGTTGAAGACTTTATGTACATCTATGCAGTCATAAAAAAGTTATGGCCCCTTAAACTCAAAATTTTGAAAATTGGTTGTTTCAATTTCTTACCTTAAATGCATTTTTCTCAAAACTTTTACTTCATAAAAAGCTCTTTTTTACAACACTTTTATCTCTGGCGAATTCTCTAAAAATTATGTTAAACAACTTTTTCACGTACGGCTAACATAGGTGGTAGTAAAAGCCATTTTTCGTCAGATAAATATGATAAAAAACTATGCAAAACAATACATATTTCATATTGAAAGCCGGAATTTTTTCTTTCGGGTCCATGGCAGCGAAATATTCTCATGTGGACCATTTTGCTGGCCACTTGCTGTATCAATTTGATGTAATCGAGCATTTCATTTTAATTTTGCATTTCGACTTATTCGCCCAATATCAGGCCGATTTGATCGCTAACTAATTTTCGCTGAAAAATTGACTATATTCAGCTTTGAAATACAATCGCCAATGCCAACTAAATGATAAAAGATAAAACAGAACAGATAAAGAAGAAGAACCCTGCAAAAAAAGATTAAAACTCAATTCCAATCCAACTCAATAACCTTAAAATTGCACTCAAGTATAACACACGAAATACAATTACACGAATACGACACACCCCTTTACAAAACTTTACCAGCTGCATACCTGCATTACCCCAGCGGGAAATTTGGGAAGCGCTCCTCCGAGAAGGTATTTGGAAGCAATGATTTTTTAGGAAAACATTCTATGCGATGTATAAGTGATGCATTGAGAAGCAATCACTGAGATATGCTTCCGAAAAAATCTTTTTAAAAGTGTGGATTGCTTCCCTCTGCGGACCTACTAATGTAAAAAGGATATGGAACACGATACGGAGAGTCATGCCTTCTAACCTTCCAAGGAATCGCTTCAGCATGCATGATTGTATGCTTCCATTTCCTGCTGGGACTCAACTAACTTTTGTAGTGTATACACACATACATGAACATAATGTAAACAAAACAGAAAGAAAAAAAATACGCACCAATAAAACCTTTGCGCTTGAGCGCTCACGCTGAGCAGAGCAGACACATACACAAATCCATTCCACTCAGATTTAACGCGAATTCATAGGAAAAATGAGAAATACAAATTACGAAGAGAGATCGAAAGGAAACCAAAAGAAGAAAACACCACTGAGATTGGTTTCAGAACAGTGATCAATTAACAAATTAATTAAAAAAGGCATTTTGCAAAGATGTTATTAATATTGCTCAGCTTGTAGAGTACGTAGAAATATAATTTTGGACTTAAAAGACGCGTATTTTAAAGCTCTTAAAACCGATCTGAATTTCAATAAAATAGACGAAGTAGAAGTTTTCTTTTTTTTAGGTTCAAAGTCTAATTATTGAATTTCTTGGTTTTCGCACTTAAAATCAGATATATTTTTATGCACGAATCTGCTCCTTATCAAAACCTAATCAACACAAAAAAAATTATTAAAATCCGTTTAGCCGTTTGCTGTGTAGGTCCATGCAAAGGAATTTTCACTTTTTTTTATATTATTAGGGATATCACATTACATAATGAATCGTTTGTAACATATTATATTGTTAAATTATGGCCAAGAGAAATTAGAAATATCTCGTATTCTTGAAAAAATTCATTGGTTTTGAGCTATTTTAAATCTGTATTTTCAGGAAAATTCATATATTTTAGCTATTTTAAATACCCAGCTATTTGACACTCAATGTTACTTAGTTTTTGTACGACGCTAAGTGTTGATAAAATTGACGTTTTCGGGAAGCTCGCAACGGTATCGGGCTCATGCTCATAACTACTTTTAGCCCAGCTTAACAAAGTTCCGTATTATTCTGTAGTTTCGTTCTAAATATTATCTCGCACTGCGTATGGAGGAATTTTGCGATCGACGACATTAAAAAACATTTTTTGGAAGAGTTTAGAAGAGTTCTATGAAACGTATTTGAACAAGGAAATATCCTGCATTTTACAAACATGCTATGTTGATGGTTACGCTATTTGAAAACAGTTATGCGTGTGAACAGCTTTTTCGTGGCATCAAGCACATCAAATCACAGGTGAGAACACGAAGTATCTACTGATGTTCATTTGGAAAACTGTTTGCGTGAAGCACTCAGTGCGGCAAAACAAAGTCATATGTCTCACTTTGAAATGTTTTTAAATCATCTAATAATAAATTTTTGATTTTCGTTTGTTTTATTTTCTGCAAAAAAATAAATAAATATACAGTAGAATCTGGGAAAGGTGAACTGCTCTTCAAGATGAACAGCTCAAAAAGATGAACGAAATATTTTCACCATGACAGCGTTTCAAAAAATGAACGGGTTAAATTTTGTATGCTCATCCTTTTGGATGAATGTTTTACTCGTATTTCAATTTTCATCTTTCCAGGTTAAGTGACCAGCGTTTTACAAGCGAAAGTTAAAGCAGTGCCAAAGGCTACCAATATCGCGAGAGGATATCACAATTTAGATTGATAACCAGGCGGCCATAAAAGCAATAGCTGCTACGCAGATTGCATCTAAGCTTGTCAAGTGTTGCCGAGGTTCTTGGCACGCAGCATAATGTAAAACTCTGCTGGGTCTCTTTTCACAGCGGGATACCAGTCAATTAAGCAGTGGATAAATTGGCCAGAGAGCCTACAGAAAACTCCTACAAAAAGACAGGACATCTCTGTCAAGGCTGATTAAGGATTGCTGTCATCAATGAAAAAATTACATTTGCAGGGGTGCCTCATGATGACATAGCCCATTTCCTCTGTCACTGCACTAACCTCTACCAACTGAGAAATAGAATCCTAGACAAATTCTCCTTCGAACACATCGACGAGCTACCGGATGGATTTGCTGGGGCGCCCGGATGGTTGGAACCCAGACACTAACACGGGTGGGAACGTACTACGGGTATCACAATCACAACCATTCTCATCAGCCCGCTAACCGAACCTAATCTATCTGAATGCCTCGTAATATGTGAACGCCTCGACCCCTCCTCCAACACATTAACTGGCACTCACTAGTGCGGTCTTTAGTCCGGAAAAGTAACTTACAGAGCAGCAATTGTTGACGAAAGTGAATAAAGAGTTCACCTACTTTGAAGTACACGTCAACTCAACAAACAACACCCCTTTCTACTTCGGTTTGACGAAATAGATTTCAAACTCAACAAAACACTGCTTTTGCCAGTTCTATATATTGGACGATAAACAAGAAAATAGGCTGAAGAGATGGATAGGATATAGTCCAAAAAGCCAAAATACGTCGAATACATTGAGCCAGCCATATCGAGCGAGTGGATAATAGTGCTCCAGCCACTTAAATCACAATCCGAGACGACATAGAAGATTAAACTTTCGTTTTAAGGACTAATCAATGATGCTCTTCGTTAGTCGGAAGGCCTTTAAGTAAGTAAGTCTTCTTCGGTTCGACACATTTTGTTGTCAGTTTTAGTATGTACTCGTAATATATCATTTGGTTGGAGGGTAAATAACACTTTGTACTTTATCGAATATGTCGAACTTTGTTCGAGGTTTGAACGTTTTAAAAATGGTGATCTCGACTTGGAAGACAAGGAACGACTTGGACAGCCGAAAAAGTTCGAAGATGAAGAATTGGAGCGATTGCTCGATAAAGACCGACCCATGTCAAACACTTCAAGAATTGTCTGAATCGTCGGGAGTTGACTTGTCAATGGTAGGGAAATGCCTTTAAGCCATAGGAATGATCCAAAAGCAAAGAAATTGGGAAACCAATGGACGTCGAAAGGCGTTTCCTTTGTGAACCTCTGAATAGCTGCTTTAATGGCAGAATAAGAAGGGATTCTTGCATCCAATTGTCACTAGTGCTAAAAAGTGGATCCATTACGACAATTCCAAGCGCAGAAAGTCACGGGTTAAGCTCGGCCAACCGTCAACATAAACAGCGAATCCAAATATCTCTGGATCAAAGCTCATGCTCTGTATTGGGTGGGATCAGAAGGGCTGCTCAAACCAAATGAAATCATCACTGGAGACTACAATTAATGCACTTGAGAAGTGCAAGGAAAAACGGCCGGAATACTTAGAAAGACGACAAGACAAACTGATTTTGCAGCATGACAATTCTCGTCCACATCCACATGTTGCATAACCAGTCAAAACATAGTTGGAAACGCTCAAATGGGAAGTCCTACCCCAAACGCCACGCGCGCCGGCCGTATTATTCTGTTTGCAAACAAGCACAAATATTTAAACCTAATTATATATTGTTTTTAAATTACAGAGGTTTTTAAACACGAGAGGTATGGCGAAAATGATTTTGCAAAGGATAACGTCCGGCATTCAAATAAATTAAGCTGCGGCAAAATAAAAAAAATTGTTTGGCAAACAAAAAAGCCGATTAATAATTAATTTTTTTATGAATTTTATTTTTTGATTTTACTGTTTTTTTCTTGTACATACAGAATTTTTTTTTTTGTTCTACTTAGTTTTGTATTGTTTTTTTTTTTTTTTGTTTAATCAATTTTTTTTGTACCTTCATATGTACGTAGTTTTTACAATTTTTTTTTAATGCGTTTTTTGTTTAACTTAGTTTTAAATTATTCTTTAATGAAATTAAATTAAATTTAAATTGAAAATCTGAAATTGGTTTTAATAATAAAATATTTTATTTATAGTTTTTGATACATGACATAATGCATTACCAAAAATACATATTTTCATTAACGAAACAGCTTTATTGATTTAACAAATGATTAGTATGTATGTGTAAAAACATTGTTGACTTTTCATCAAAGATTTCCCGCATTGCTCAGTAATGTACTTAAGGATGCATTATTTTCCTAGGACATCTGTGTGTTGGGAATCATCAATATTGTAGTACATAAATTCTCGATTACTGCGTACATTACCATGCACTACACTTTTCTACTGGGTGGTGCGGTGTGGTGAGGAAGACGAAAGAGCGGTACACACCTCCGAAGAAAATCGTATTATCTGTTTGAAAATCTGCTCAGATTCCTTTTTTCTCTCCTTCGCCCACAATTTTTTTTTATTAAAATCACTCTCGATAGTTTAGAAAATGTCAAACACTGTCAAGTAGTTCGCAATTTATGCTAATTTTTTATTGCTAATTTTACATTTTACTATAATATTGGTTTTGTATTTCATCTGAATGAATGAATGAATTTCATTAAACTTATTTATTTCCTTTTCGGCTCTTCCATTAAATACGTCCTAAATCTTCTCCTTAATGCCTTCCATTTACGAGCTGGATTTTCTTACAGCAATTTGTATTTTTCTATAGCAATATTGTTTGTACTTATGTATTTTTTTTTTCTCTTCTTCTTCCTTCCGTATATGGATGACGTCGATCTTAAGTTAAAATCCAATTTGGCTTACTTTTTTTTTATTCAATTCCCCAGCACATGTTTGTCAAAATTCTGGTGCAGAGAAATAAATTCTTAAGTCTTCCGCCTTCCCGAAATATGTACACACACACATGCACGCAGCTGGAATGAAGTTAGGGTATACTAATGGCCCTAAGTGCTTGGTATGGGGATATGAAAAGAAGGGTAGATTCTATGCCATCCTAAATAAAGGTACGTATATGTATGTCTATCTATTATGGCAGGGAATTGCGATGGTACTGTATGTATGGAATTATCACGCACGGGTAGGAAGATACCGCTACATGCAAAGGCGCCCATTTTCTCTCCGTTGAATAAGAAATTCAATTTTACGGCAAATTTGTTATACTCCACCACATTGCACACTCGTAATATTAAATAAATGAAAAAAGAAAATATGCACGATGTGTTATATGGGCACATCTACGTGTTTGAACATATTTTTGCCCTTAAATTAAATTTGGAAAAATTACATCTTAAATCCGTGTTTACCAGTGGCAAACGAAGTACTGGTAGATAAATCCGAATTTATATTGCGATATACCGTTAGATACTTTAAGATAAAAAAAAATTGCAAGTGACGTGTTTCTTTTCGTTGCGTTACTTTTCAAAGAGCATACTTCGTGGAATAGTTAATGCTCCATGGTACATACGTGGGCGGTCCGATAAAATTCAAGAAAAACAAACATTTTGGAGTGGCAAGTGGCAATTTATTTCTCAACATAATGTCCTTTTCAAAAAACTGCACATTGGGCGATTAAGATGGCTAGGACATGTAGAGCGCATGGACATCAGCGCTCCGGCTCGGAGAATGTTCAACTCTAACCCGGAGGGTCAGCGCAGCAGAGGATGACCTCGCCTAAGGTGGCGCGACCAAGTAGAACAAGACCTCAACCAACTTGGAGTGCGCAACTGGAAGCGGTTAGCTAAGGACCGGGCTAACTGGAAGAGGTTGTTGGTTGAGGCCTTGGTCCACCCCGGACTGTAGCGCCACCTAAGTAAGTAAGTAAGTGTCCTTTTAGCTCGATACACTTAATCCAGCGATGCTCCAACTTCTTAAACCCATCCAAAAAATAGGTTTTCTCGACGTCTGCAAAGTACCTCCTCATACTATAATTCGCAGACAAGCTGTCACGTGACACGTGGTCAAAACAAAACTAAGAGTCCGATTCGTCTGAAATTTTGACAGTAAGTAACATTCCAAGAGAATGTACTAGACGATAGTAAATCTCTCTTGCGATACTGGCACCATCGGGCTGTGAGGCTAAGTACTTATCGGATCACCCACGTATGTACGAAATAAAAGGTCTGGTCCCGTACTTGTCCAAAACTACGAAAAACTACGAACATCTACGAAAATCAGTCAAATCCTGTTCCTGTACAAAGATTTGTTGTTCTTTTTCACAGAAGAGAGAGAGCTAACAAGAGAGTAAGACATATACAAATGCTGCGAATTTTGACCGAAGAAATTTATTTGGGCAGCTGTATGAAAACTGTAAAATCTGTCAATTGTCATACATTTTCCATTTTTTGTTGTTCAATGCGTTTCTGTACTTTTGCACACTTTAACCTCGCTCTGAGAGATGTTTACCCCCATTCCTTGAAATTTGAGAATTTTTGAATATTAGTGCATAAAGTACCGGAACAGATCTAAAGACTTGCATTGTGCTTCCAGACTGGTCAGGTTGGTATCTGAAGTGATTAAAACAAGCCAGCCTAGAAAACTAGGCGATAGAAGTGAAACTACATGAAGCTTGATAAATAGTTAAAATGAGGATGCTCAATTTTGATAACCCTAGATCACAAGGATTTTTCAAATTTCAACTGTCTACGTCAAATAGTCTGAGAAAAACGGCCTGTAACAGACAGACAGACACCGAGTGATTCCATAATGGTTCCGTTTTGCCAAATTGGGTACAGAAAACTGAAAAGGAACGAGCCAATCTTCTTTAATTGTAAATGGTGTGTAAACATCTTTGGCGTGATGGTGCAATGGTTGCTGTACCCAACTATTAGCTACGACAAGAACCATTAATCGTATACACTTACCTGTCGCGTTTCATCAAAGTTTGTAAGTTTCACTTCAAAACACGCAACATGACATAGACTGCGACCGCGAATACACATTAACCCTGATATAAAAGTGGATGTAGCTAGATATAATAGTTCTCACATCGTAGATGGTGAATCAGAATATGTTTCTGGTAAAAAATAAATGACAGATACTTAGTAATTATTTTTTCAGTAACGGACAAATTATATTTTAGGGCCATTTGAAGTGAAAAAGAGTTCCACAAAGATTTATGCTCTCACCCCTACTTTTTGTAAGTTAGAAGCTTCGCCATCCCTAAGGATAGGGATACCCTTAATAAAAGTGCCAAAGTTATTCCAGTGTAAAATCGTGTTCGGGTTTTATACATTCATACAGTAGCGAGCATAGAAAAAAAACCCACATCTCTCTTCATATCTACCTTTTTTGTTAATGAAAAAATTTAATAAAATCATAAGTGTTTTTCATAAATTTTTTACCAACTTGTTGGCAATAAAAAAACATATAGAACCATTTGTTATAGATACAGAATCCGAGCAAATTAGAATTTCCAAGAAAGTGTTGAAAAAACCATATACTTTCTTGCAGTAGGTGACAAGCCTTTTAAATGTTTATTTATTGTTTATGGTCATCCAACTTGTACATTTTGGAATTCTGAGGGAGGAGCATTTACATTTATAGAATTTAGTGGAATGTTAATACTTTGTAGCGCCTCCTTAATTGTTTATGGCCTCCTTACTTCACTTAGGCATTGAATCCACTGAATTTGAAGATGTCCCATGGATATTTCCTTATCCCAAAATTCTTCATTTAATTCATTGGGCATTTTCATCGCGGTAGGCATTTTGCTATTTATTTTCAATGCCATAATGTGCCAGAGATTTTCGATGTGGCTGAGGTCCGGTGAATAACCTGGTCAGTCAAATGTGAAAATTCCCTTGTCAATCATAAATTCTTTAATCTGAGAAGAAAGTAAATTTTATTAATTTTTTTTTCGTTGCGTAGAATTACTAAGGGATTAGAATAGAAATAAAAAAAGAAAATAGCTTACCATTTTGAAACGATGGCACGGAGCAGAGCCGTCTTCAAAAATCACATCGATAGCCTCTGAAAAATGCTTTTCAATTGACGGTAAAAGTGATTGACTAAAATAATTTTGTAAACTTCCGAGCTTACAGTTCCTTTAACGAAGCATAAATCTCCAACTCCATAGTAGGAAAAACATTCCCATATCATTTGGAACTTTTAATCTTTCACTGTTCTCTCAAGGCAATTTTTCCTTAAGGGCTCTCCAGCTCTTTGGCGCACGTATTGAATTCCATCGGATCCATAAATGTTGAATTTGCTCTCATCGGAGCATATGATTTATGTACAATCAATATCTGTCCACTTTTTATATTTGTTTGCCCAAATAGGCCGAGATTTCTTCATTTTATGTCATCTGGGTGGACGAGCCATTTAGCCAAATTCTCTGAGTCTTCGATGCACTGTATGCACACTAATGCAATTGCATTTGACTCCACAAGCTCTGCTCTTATTTGTACAGCTGTTTGAAAACGGTTCTTCATTGACATCCGGTGTAAAACTCGATCATCCGCGGTAGATGTCTTACAAATCCCTTCTGTTCCTTTTTGCGGTTCAACTGTGCTCCTACGTATTTTTTTTCTAATAATCTCCTAACAGTCGACTTTCTGCAACTAACCTCCTTAATTATTTTGGTAATAGTCAACTCTGCCACTTCAAAACGTGCAATTATTTGATTTTTTTGGTCATCCATCAATTGCTCGTAATTTGGCATTTTTTTCAAAATTATTAATTTTTACACCAACGCTGATAACTTTAAAAACAAAAATGACTCTGAACTACGTGTAGAACTCTTATATACCCAAAAAGGACAAACTTAAATAAAAAAAACCGCTACCTAAAAGTTATGAATGATTATTCTGTAAAAAATGGGTGGTGCACTTTCTATGCTCGCTACTGTAAGTCCTCATAACTAAGTCGGACATAAGTCATTTTAGGTAGTGTATCCAGGTGTGCATCCAATTTCCGTTCTCTCTCCTTCGGCTGCCACCGTTTTTGTAAGGAACTCTGTAGGTTAAAGGAGCAGTAATGTTTCCACACATAGTTGTGGTATGGATTTTAGGACGCCTGTTAAACCAAGACATGTAGTCCCGCTATGAACACTGGGCGGAAATGACTCTGATATGATATAACACGACTCAATAGACAAGTCCTTCCGGCATTCAACGAAGCTTAGACCCGCATATAGACCGCTCAACGGTAAATATTGCTGGGGCAAAATACCAGTTATTGTGTTATAACTCGAAGACTCTCACCCAGAGTCGATCTGAAAAAAACCAAACACTCTACCAAATAATGCCAATGTAGTTCACCCACTTTGCTCATTGAGGTACGTTTTAAATGCTTCAAAGTGACTCTGGCGATTATGGTTTGTGACCAAAATGTTCATACTTATGAGCTTTGCACTTAATACCACATGTACCAAACGCGCCACATATTCCTACTAAATTGACCACATATTTCCTTACGTATTGCAGCTTTTATCTTCATCTAAGGAATATTAAATTCATACTCGTTGAAGAACTCAGTTATGCGGTTTCTAACTTTTTCTTTTTGGTTTAAGCTTCCTTAGCATAGGCAATTAATACTCAGATGTGTGTGTCTGTGCTCCGCATGAGAGGATAGTTTAAAGATACTTTTAACTATGACAGAGAATACGGAACGTATGTGGTCATCACATACACACATTTTGCGGTTATTTATTTATTGTATCCGCATCGAATGCATCATTTGGGAAACGTTTGTGTGCGTGAATTACTGCAGCAAAGTTTGCCTCATTCGCAGATACTTTTCTATGGAAATCGCAGAATGCACCATGAGATGAGAATATCGGACTTGATATGAAAAACTTTTTCACTTTATTTTTAGGAAAACAAAAAAAAAGCGGATTGCATGGATCAAGATACGTTTAATATACATTTCCCACTTAAAAGTCCTTAAACAGCGAACAACTGCAAAAGCCATGGGATATTGCACCACGGGAACAACATTACTTCTAGAAGAAAGGAAAGAAATCACCGAGAGTCCGCAGTCGCGGGCAGAGCAGCATGCGTTCGCTAGATGGGCGAAGTGTCAATTTAATTCGTTAGTTGCGTTGCGTTGGTTCCGCGGAACTTTGTCAGCTCTGAATACCCATCTGCCGGGGCCCAACAGAACATCACGCATCATCGAGAAAATTCAAGATTTGGAACGAAGCCCTATTTTTACTGTAAATTCCAGAGGTCAATCAATAAATGGAAATATTGCATGATAACAGATTGTTTCTTACCTAATTTGAAAGCACATGCATTTTACTTGTCACACGCGTAGTTTCCACAAGACTCTGCATACCGCTAGAATGTCCTCGAATTCGCTGCAAGAACATTTCCCACAAATACTGATCAGCTACTTTGGAGTCGTCCCATGGCCACCGAGGCGAGGTCTGCAGACTTAACTTAACCCCTATGAATTTGTTTTTCTATCATCCTAAGTAAAGTCTATGCTGATAACCCGCGGTCTGTCACGGAGCTAAAGGCAAATAGTCACATCCAGCCAAGCCTGCCGCAGCATGTAGCATGGTGGTCCGCGTTGCCAATGAAAAAAAATGTGTGAGACTCATCCACATAAGCTCACACCGAATACTTATCCAATCCAAAGCAGTTGTGTATGTGTAATGTGATGAGAAGAAGAAAGTTTTCTAGTACAATCGATAAAAAATGTGTAATAAAATTTAGTAAATATGTTTACATATAATATACAGCTGATATTCATTTTGATCAATAAATATAGAAGTTGTCAATAACTTGACTCCAGCGCCACGTATCGGGTCCAGATTTTCTATTTTTCTCTTTAGGCACTATACCAACATTAACTGTGAATATGAGTAATTTTGGTCAATTAATAAAGTAGTTGTAAATAACTTGGCCAGCGCCACCTAGCGGGCAGTTTTTGTTTGCATATGTCCATCCTCATATCCCAGACTATTTCTATACCAAATTACATAACAATATTTGTTTAGCGGTTAAGGCGTGAAAAGGTTTTGTTAATAACTTGACTCCATCGCTCCCTTGCGAGCGGCTTTTCTGCCTATGTCCTTTCTCAGGTCCCAGACTATCTCTTTTTCAAATTACATACACTTGGTTCAGCGGTTTAGACGTGAAAAGGTAGACAGACAGACAGACAGACAGACAGACAGACGGACGGACGGACAGACAGACAGACGGGCGGACTGACAGACGGACGGTTAGACGGACAGACGGGCAGACAGACAGACAGACAGGCGGACGGTTAGATGGACAGACGGGCAGACAGGCGGACAGACAGACAGATAGACAGACAGACGGACGGACGGGCAGCTGATGTTTTCTGTATACATATTTCCCCGGTATTGAATCATTTCCTCGTTATCGAAACACATTTATCGAAATTTATCGTAACACATTTATCGTAACTCGTTTTCAAAACAAATACGTCGCTAAAGAAGTGTTCACTTCAAAAAAAGACAGCGTTACAGGTAACAGTTCAGGGGTTATTACATATGGAGTGCTACACATACGCATTTTCATTGTTGAGCAATTTGTATTTTTAAAACAATGAAGGTTCGCACATATTGCGAACAATTCAAATCTTGCGTGAATTTTGGAATACACTTTATATCCGATAGAATGCGCCATACTGTAATGTATCATTTCAGTATGTTTTCCAGAATGTCCACAATAATTGTTCTAAAAATCAATGCGCAACAATAATAAATAAAAAATGATTCCGAAATGAAAGTTTTTGAAATCGTGCAATTGCAATTCAAGTTCCCCGTTTCTTCTTAACATACGAGACAGGGATGGAAAAGTCGATAAAATTGTATCGAATTCGATACAAATGAGTTTGTTTGAGTACAAAAGTACAATTTGCCTTAATTCGATACAATTTATCAATCTGCATCTTTCAAATTATTTTGCAATCTGTATTTTTCAAAAACGAGCAAATCGGGTCAATTAACGAATGACACATCTATATGTTTTAAGTTTTACACACAGCATTGACTTGATTTTACTTTTTACGAACAACCTCTCTGAACGTAAGAGGCGGTATTTTGAACACAAATATGCAAAATGAGAGCATTAAGCCTGAAGATGAAGATCTCAGAGACTAAACTATGAACTGAACATGTGTGTAAAATAAAGCACTTTTTTTTTGTAAGGTTTTATAATGAAGTTATTTGTGTTTATTTATGTTAATTATGTAGATGACAGGAAGGGCTAAGTCATCTACATCCAGACACATTTATAGCTCTCCAAACCATCCTCAGGGCACTAGTAATAACTTCTCTAGCTGTCTTAAACTTGACGAAATAAGTTTAATCTTGCTCACTGAATTACTGAGGCTAAAGTACAGAGGTTATCGACAAGATATGCAAGACTCAAGTATACAATATGTAGCCTTTGTAACCTGAATGCAGTGGATGACCTCTTCCACTTTATAACAGTTTGTCCTATTCTGTCAAAACTACGCTTGCTTTACTTTTCCGAGAATATTTACACTTGAATAAGTTTTACAAATTCTTAACGGTTCACGGGGTTGAAAGCCGCTTTTTCGGTATTGCAGAGTCGGTAGTTTAAGGCTTATGTTTAAAATTGTATAATTTCTCATGCATGAGTTATTACATGAATTTTTTATTTTTAATTTTGTTAAAGTTAACTAGGTATGTAATTTTTTTCCGACAGACGACACTTTTTGGACATGTTATTTTTTTATTTCTTTAAATCACATTTTGTTATTAACATTATACAATAAATAAATAATTATAATTATAATGAATAAATATGTTTATTTATTTTTGTTTGTTTCTGTTTTTTTACACGAAATATAATTTTCAATACAATTGGCTTCATTTCAACCCAAAAATGTAATTTTCCATCCCTGATACGAGATGATGATGATATTGTACATCACGACAACTTTAGATGACTTTATGAGTTCAGAATAACTTTTCTGACGCTGGTTGTGGCTTCCATTATTAATATTCCCACAGCTTTCTTTACCCGTCTAGTGTTGGAAAACATTTCCTTACGAAAATAATGTATTTTCTAGAAATTAAATAACAAAATAATTATTCTTCTGTGTTCAAGACACAAGCCTGTTATTACAATACTCTTCCCTCTTATTACAAATAACTACGTGTCTACGTTACGATCATGCAAATGTTTGAGAAGAAACACAAATCTCATTTGTCAGTAATTTATGACAGTTCACTATTCTGCGTAGCACATTCCCGTTGTTTCTAAAGTATTTCACAATATAAAAAGGACTTCGTAAGCACAACAAACTTAGAAAGGTGACACCAGCAAGCAACGAAATAGAAGTAACTACAGGACACCTCCCGTGTATCTGTGAAAATCGAATACGAAATACAGTAGACCCTTTGTCATCATACCAGGATCTTCTCTTTTTAATTACTCGTATACTTTAAAAATTCAAGTGGAAAATGTACTCCGTAGTTCGAAGAGGAACTGCATATCTATCCATTCAGATTAAACCGAACTCGAGTTACATTCAATGGCATTGGTCAGCAGGAAGGCAGAACTTTTTTTCACAAAAACATATCTATATTGTAGGGGGAAGGATGGGTATCCAATAGGTGGTCGTTTAAAACTTAGGTGTATTTTGTTACATTTAGTGCGATAAGAATTATATTTCGAAGTTTTAGTCTCGACTATGATTTCTAAATTTTTTAAGATTAATGAATAAACCTACACATAAAGGGTGTCCCAAAATTCACGCATGATTTTCCGCGATTTGTGCGGCAAGGTGCTGCCAACAGGGTGTTTAAAAAAGTTCCTTCTAAGAAGAAGTAGGTGGCAACTGTTATTCCATTATAACTTTGAGCATGTTAAACTTAGAGATAATTGATTAGTGTCTATCACAGTTAAAGAATATAACCATGCGTTCTTTCATTTTCGAGTTATTGGTCTTCAAACACAGATTTTTTTAATATATTTTTAACCAATTTTTGTGAAAATCGCAGTTATCTCGGGAAAGTGTGCTTATAATTTTTTTTATTAGTATTTTATGCGTGCGCCATAATGTCGCCTATAAATTCACCATACAAAGTTTTTACCTTAGACTTACAGTTTTCCTGGTATAAAGTTAATTGAAGCACAAGAATCATTCAAAAACGGGCGTTAGCTTGTATGCCGTGTCCTTCATCAGACTAAATGCCAGGCTATTAGAAAAATTAGGCGAAAAAGTTTGCAGATACATTTTTTTTTACTCAAGCAGACGTCTGGCTGTATGGTCAAATAGAAAACGGTTTATATTCTGTCACATATATGTAAGAGTATGATGCAGATATGCAACAGTATGTATTAAAGGATTAATTGAAGAGGTAGTCTACGAAATGGTCTGAAGACTTAAACTGCAGCTCGACGCAGCTAATTTATAATTTTCAATAAACTACAGATTCTCAGCTTTCTTTTGACTCTAAATATATCGTCGGCAGAGGCCGGCGAAGTTGTTAAAAGTCTTATCGTAAATCGAAAACAATTTTATTTACTATACTTAAAAATAAGTTTTTAATTTCCGTCAAATATATATTTATAGTAAAGTTAGAAGGAAAAATAAAAAGAAATAAGTACCGCGGGTGTTTTTTCCCTTTTTTGCCTTTTTGTGGTGGGCTTTATAGCCACTTCAAAAGAGAAATAAGGCCGCGGGGTTATTTCCTTTTTTTTGGGAAATAAGACCAGCGGGCCTTATTTCCGTGGGGGTTATTGCACTGCACCAAATTTTGGGACACCCCTAAGCGACGAATTAGCTGTGAACTGCAAACGTAAAATTTATTTCGATCATAAAAAACATTTTCAAGGATTTGGCGGGGACTCTACCTTGAACTTCAGACAGTAGTAGTAGATAAGACATTATTCCCCCACGAAAAATACCAAGGAATTATATACGATGAAGACTAATGTCACTGTTATCTTAGGGCGTTTGAAACCTGATTAAATTGTGTGGAAATAACATCGCATTAGTGGGGAAAAAAATGCCCTTGAATCAACACAGCAAAACATGACTTCGCATCAAAAAAAAAAACATCACACCACACTTATTGTATTTCGTCCCTAATCAAGGACATTGCTATAAAGTGAATTATTTTACCTTAAAAATAAGAACAATTCAAAATGTTTGATCTGCTTACTCTGTTAAGTGCAAGTCAATTTTAAGTGGGTACTTAAAAGTTTTCTGTGGAACTTGAAGTGATTTGCAGTAGCGTCACAGTTAGCTGTGGCTCAGGACTAAACTCCTAGAAGGAACAGAATAAATTATATCTATCATACATTATTAATAGTAAGAATAAGAAACAATGACAAGCATTCAAGATCAGTGAATATAAAAGTAAAAGTAAAAGTAAGCATTTGTGTTCCTCTTCATAACAATATTCGTTCCAAAGGGTGGATGACAAGTTGTGTTTATTTTCCACTGAGCTTTCTCATAGGGTCTATAAACGTGACCTAAGTTTTTATTGGGACAATCGACCCATTTTTGTGCAATCTTCATAAAAAGAAGTAAGCTTCTGGTCTGACAGGCCATAGTCATCGAACGGATCAAGTTATGAGCAGAAGGAGGGGTTAGGACATCCGATTTAAGTGGTACCAAGTATGTTTTGACCCGTCTTGTGACATTCGGACGATCATTTTCGTACTGCAAAATCCCTTGGTCGTGTCCTTCGAAGTATTCCGGCCTATTTTCCTTAAATGCACGGCTCAAACGCAATAATTGTAGTCGGTGATGGTTTCATTCGGTTTGAGCAGCTCATAGTAGACCACATCCTTCTGATTCAACCAAATACAGAGCATGAGCTTGGATCCATGGATATTTGGCTTCGCCCTTGATGTTGGCCGGGCTTAACCCATGACTTTCTGCGCTTGGGATTGTCGTAATGGCTCCACTTTTCACCGCTAGTGATAATTCTATGCAAAAATCCTTTCCTATTCTGCAGTTGAAGCAGCTGTTCACCAGGAGAAAAAACGCGTATCGTCCCTTGATTTCAATTCGTATGGGACCCGCTTTTCTTGCTTTTGGATCATTCCCAGGACTTTATGGCGTAAAGTCAACTCCCAACGATTCAAACAATACCTATGTATATTGTTTGACATGGGTCCGTCTTTATCGATCAATTCCTCCAATATGAAGAACTTCAAATTCTTCGGCTGTCCAGGTCGTTCCTTACCTTCCAAGTTGAAATGACCACTTTTAAAACGTGCAAACCACTTCCGGTACGTTTGCTCAGCTCGAGCATGGTCACCATAAACGTGGACTAAAATGCGATGATTCTCGGCAGTACTCTTTTTCATATGAAAGTGATGAAGTAAAACTCACCACTAAAACAATCCGGAAAAAGCTCTACATATTCGACTAAGTACAAAGTGTTGTTATTCACGCTCCAAACAAATGACTTACATATAATACTGAAACTGACACCTAATGACAGTTGTTTTGCAGAAAATACTACTACCTACGCAATCTCTGGTAAAACCCTCCGAATTAATTCCACCCCTCCTAACGATCAGTTCTGTTGATTATGCCATCGGCAATGTGAAAACCATCGCCGTAGACCCTCTAGATTCGATAAAGATAGCTTGGATGAGTCCCCCATTTCTAAAGGACGTCGTGTATAATTCCAAGTCCTTATTTTGTATTGCAAACTCTTTAAGAATACATACCACTATTTCACTCGCCCATACCCTTTAAGATTTAAATTAAACCAAAGTCCATAAAAGAACCCCGCCCTTTATTTCTTCATTTCACCAACATATCGGTACTATAGAAAACAATTCGTAAGATAATAATATTTATGTATATTTTCTTCTTACAAGAATAGAAGCCAATCTTCGGTGTGAATTTAATTAAAAAACATAAAAAAAATCCATTGAACTTGAACCCAACAATTTACAGCTCCCAGTGTGACACTTTCGTTCCAGTTGGAAACTTTCAAAAGGGAATTTCTTATCCTTGAGTACCCGAACTGCTCGGTGGCATTTCCTATCTATATTTCTATCCTACTCACCGTTACTGAATGCATTCAGCTTTTCCGCATTTTCCTTCTGTCATCTGCAATTCGCCTCAGTTCCTTTTGTTTGGCGCCCAACAAAGTTAGTTGGTCGTTATCTTCCTTGTCGCAAGGGTTTTGCCTTGTTTTTTCATTTCTTTTTTTATTGGCAAGATTTCGTGGAAAATTCATGGAAAAATAAACGGATGTTTGGGGGGAAATAAAAATCTTTTTCATAACACCACCGCATTTGATGTTACACGATAGCGTCGTTTTCATGTGAACAGGACGACGACATGAGAGAAGACACATGTACACATTCATCTGGAATCAAAACGCGAGTATCTACATATGAGTGTAGATAGCAGATATTCTATCCACCCGAATGGAATATAAAATTTCCCGCTCTACTGGCATAGAAAAACGAGTTGAATTCCAAACTGGCTCGATTACTGTCGCTATTCAAAATTAATAATTCACTCGTACAGTTGTTTAGATTTTGGGTTTTGCGTTTCGAAAAAAGTTCATGATTGAATTATTTACACTTCGATTCACAGCAATTATTGGAAGGATTAACTTCAATCGGATTTAAGTAACTTAGCGCGGGGAAGCGAAGGGAAAAGTATTTGTTATGTAAACAAAATTATTGTAAGAGGGAAATCCCATTGAAACGTTTCGCCACACAAACTCAACTTTGTTCCCTTTAACGGTAAAGAAGGGTACAAATTTACAAATAAATAAATTAAGATTTTAATAAAGCATTTTAAAAAGCACTTTAAATTAAGGGACTGTGGATTGCGGTGATGGTTGGGAGCTGGACTCCGTCTTCGTTCATTATTTTGAATTTACGTTTTCGTTCTTCCTGTATTTACCTAGCGGTGGCAAATATTTTGAAGTTCAAGTTCTTTCAAATTTCGATTGTGTGCAGACTAAGCTAAACTCTTTCATTGTACGAATATGTCATCAAAAGTCATTACGTAGAGCACTGATGGCGATCAAAAATCGAAAAATACTTTTGTACCGCCTTTTAGAAAGAACATTGTTTCAGAAGTCGACAAAAGAGCAAACTCCGCACCCACGAATTTTCCCAGCGTTGAGACCATGCAAGTACCAAGAGATACCAGCGGTTATAACTGTTGGAATTGCAAGAAAACTGGCCATTCTTTTTATGAATATCCCTATAATCAGAGAGCGCTCTTTTCGTATAAGTGTGGACGCGAAAATACAACTACTCCAAAGTACCCCAGGTGTTCGGGAAACGAGAGGTATTCTGAAGACTAGAGAAAGAATTCTCCATCACCCGCTTCTGTCCTCGGACCCTTCTAAATTTTGTAGACCAGGAATGAACCTTCACGAATGTCTAGAGAATAAGTACGCCGCCGTCCGGAATATGATTTTTAACAACAACCGCGCGCCGTTCCTTGCCCCTGAGAATCCAAAAGCTAAGCAGAAAGTTCGAGGAGAAGAAGAAGAACCACCCTCTGCAGCGCTTCCGAGTATCTATAGCGGCGACAGCATCAGTTGACTGGGTGAAGGCGGCATATAGTTACTGAAGAAACATGAGGTTGAAGCTACAAATTTTTCTATGGAAGTGAAAACAGCAGACGAAGCGGGCCAGACATTTGCCGGGAAAGTGATGGCAAACATAACATATAAGAGCAGAATGAGAAAAGTTCAGCTCTTAGTCGTATCTTTCTTTCAACAGAGATTATATGTATAGCCCCCAATCTGAAAGCAGAAATCTTTCTTGATTAATCGTTTCGAGAACGAAACGTAAGTGCGCACGAATTATCGGGAGAAGAATTCCAGCGGTTTAACGAAATCGTCAGCTTGTTCCCATCCTCTGCCACAGTTGGCCATGGTTGTGTTACACTGTAGCTGGTGTGATACTTGGGGTGGGTGTATCCCTAAAGGACGAGCAACCTAAACCTTGCGCTCTCCCACCCACTGCAAAGTAAGACGCCAATCTTGACAACTGCTACGACTTTTCGTGACACCACTTCTAACATATAATACTTTTTAAGAAACACCAGCTCTCTCAGGCATGGAAATTCGTAACATCGTCCGAGGTATAACTGTAGCAAGGACCGCCCCATTCCGACGAGCGATGCTGCAATGATATGGGTTCAGCAGAGGATGTCAAACATATCCTTTGTGAATGTCATGACTTCGCTCGTTCTCGTTCTTTGATATACTGAAAGAGGCTGACCAAACTGGACACAGTCAAATTTTCAAATTTTGCAGGGGGATCAAATATTTCGATTTAGGAGCCAAGGGGCATCGCGATGTGCCAACTATGGTGCCTGGTATTTTATTATGGCTCAGTCTCATAACCCCTTTTAACCTAAACTAACCTTGTCTAAACGATTCTGTAAATTTTCAAAATATCCAAGGAATTAAAAAAAAAAAAAACTTAAATCTACCTACGCTCGAGCAGCGTACCAAGCTTTACCGGAAAAATAGGCTAAATTCCAAATTGCATCAGATGCGTTTATTATTGAAGAAAGAAGACTCATTCCAAATCATCAGTTTGGATTTAGAAATAAACATTCCACGATAGACCAAGTGCATCAAATTACGGATATATGAGGGACTTGAGTACAAACTGCATAGGGAAATCACATATTTTAGATCGACTCTTTAGAGTACGATACGAACAAGAATATTCGGAACTGAAGAAAATCGAAGCCGGTGTTCCACAAGGAAGTGTCTTAGGACCTACCTTCCACTTATTTAGTTCTGTTGTTTTTTACGTCTACTCATCTGAAATGTCTGTAAACAAAATGGGCCGGTGAAGATGATACCCACCAACGCAATGGTACTATTCCTATATGGCGATTGAAACAAATTATTTGAAAAAAAAAAAATTAATGAAGTCCTGCCATCAATGCCTTGCGAAAAATCCTGCCATTGATGTCATGCTATCAGCATATGGCGGTCTCCATCAGCCATTTTGATCACTTGCAATCTCTTATATTTTCTCTTTTTTCTCTTCCAATGAAATCCTGCCATCAGAAATGTCTCGTGGAGACGCGGTGTTACCGCCATTGCTACCATTGCGTTTGAATAAATGACATAAATGACAAGCACTTGCTAGAAGAATTCCAAGTCTGCTATTTTGCTGACTCCGAGCGTTTGCTTCGTATTTTTGAGCGGTAAATCGACTGATTTGCTGTGCTTTTTTTCAAAAAAAAAAAATATTAAATAAAAATTGTGATGCTGAGCTGATGACGATAAAAAACTGTGGGAGAGGCATAAAGTTACAAAAGATACAAAGAGAAATATTCCACTTTTATTTCATGCAAACTTATAGTCCTCGTCAATTTTATTCAATTCGTCAATAAAATGTTCTGATTCCATGTCATAATAGTCGTGTATATGAGAACACCGTACAACTGACATTTTGTCACAATTTCGGTTTCAATATAACACACCTAATATTTAAAATACTATTAAATCCTCATTTCTTAAATGAATTTAATAAAAATGTTCTTAAACTTAATGTTTTGTTGTCTTTGATTTCAAGTTATTTCTGTGGGAAACATTTTTTAATAATTTATGAATGCTTATGATAATTTGCAAATTGTCAGTTGTGCAATATGCTGTCAAATGTCAAATGCCCACTTCGAATTTTCGAACTTGCTCAAGTAAACTTAAGTAGCTATTGTTCAGAGATTTTAATCGAAGTAATTGCTTGTTTTTATAAACATGACCCATTATACACTTTTATCATTCAAAAACATTCTAAATAGTCACATCGTAGAATTAGTTCGAATTAAAAAAAAATGTCCACCAAACAAAATACCATAGTTCGTTGAACAGGATTTAAAAAAAAAACCCGTAAAGTCGATCCAAATGACTAGAATTTTCACGAACTTCACGCCACATCGCCCTTTGACCTTTAATTAGATGCAGTGCGCCTGCAACAAACTGCAAAGCGCTTCCTAAAATTTGAATATCACCACTTTCCTAATTAAGCCAAAAATTCCATAACACTATTATTATGCATGCAACTTTGTTCTCTGATTTTGAAAGCATTAAGACTAAGATCCTTATGGGAAGGGTGAATTACTTGTTAGTTATGGGACTCGGAAAGGACTTTAATTGAAAGTTTTCGCTTGTGGAATAAATTATTATGCAGAAATTTACATCGCAGCACTGAACTTAATTGGCTTAAATAAGGCAATGAGTTGATTTACCCAGTCAATAATATTGGAAATGCCAAGGTGTGTTCACTCTTTTTTCATAGCTATTTAACTCGAAGTTGGACAAAATGGACAAAACAAAAAGATTAATTACCCCAGGTGGCAGTCCAGCTTTACTGGAAAATCCACCCTCTTCGGAGGTCGGCTCTACGGATTCTGGGGAGAGCCATTTATTGCAATCCAATGACCCTTTCACAAGAAGTACAAGGGTATCTCGATCTCCTCCATAGAGATCGAATAACTCCGGGAAAAAAAGTCCGCCGGGAGCGCCGCAGCGCGAAAATCAGGACTAAGCGAAATATAAAAGCTTTGAGGAAGAAAATAAAGTGCTCCGAATAAAGCTTAACGAAATGGATCTACTCTATCAAGATCTTAAGAAAGAGATAGATCTATTAAAAGAAGAGAATAAGGTTCTAAAGAACACACACTCGCAGAAAGAGCGCGAATGTGCTCCAGCACTATTAGATAGTCGGGAGTACCACACCGATGAAGAAGAGCTAGCACGCGAAACGAATCGGGTCCCTAAGAAAACACCTACTAAAAAACGGAGAGCCGGTTCTTCGCCCGAAGTCGTGCCCTTAAACGAAGAAAAGCGTAAAGAACTGCAAGAAAATCAACGTAAAACGCAATTTCGTTTACCGCCACCAATAAACATCGTCGGGATAACGGAATATAATAAGTTGCATAGCCTCCTTAAAGGAACGATAACATCGAAATTCAAGGTCACATCTTTGAGGAATAATGCGTGGAAGATTAACGTCGATGACCATGACGACTATCGCGCACTGTCCCAGAAACTTAATATCGATAAGATTCAGTGGTATACTTTCGAAATCAAGTCAGAAAGACCACATCGTGTTATAGCAAGGGGACTTCACCCCTCGTGCACAAAAGAAGAGATTATGAGCGACCTTCAAGACAAGGGCTTTAAAATTCTTGATGCCGTTAATATCATCAAGAAGGAGAAGCAACAATCCGAAATAGATAAGGACATCTTGGTAAGGCGTGGACTTCCGTTTTTTATGCTAACATTCGATAAAGCTGATAGTATCGACGATATTTATCGAATAAAAACCATATTGAATATCGTGGTCAAAATCAAGCCCATGCGTAGAAATTTAAAAATAATTCCGCAGTGCAAACGTTGCCAAGGATTCAATCATACGCAAACGTATTGCAAAAAAGAACCACGGTGTGTGAAATGCGCCGGAAATCACCTCTCCCAAGACTGTCGAGTAAACAAGCAAGCCTCTGCAATCTGTGCTAATTGTAAGGGAAAGCACCCGGCAAATTATAGAGGCTGTGAAGTAGCCAAGGAGTTGCAAAAACGAAGAGATACACTCCATAAGCCTCAAAATAAAATAATAAAACCGCTAACTAAGGCAAATGGTAAGATCGGTCAGGAGAACGTAAACAAACAAAAACCACCGGGTTCAGAGCGGAAGAAGGTGGTGATAGCAGAAAATCCCTCGACTTCTGGTCTTAAAATAAACGGTAATAAAAAGCCATTAGAAAAGACATCGGGTAATAGCCCTCGGACAGCAGGAGTGCAGACCTACGCCCAGGCTGCAGCATCCGAAAAATCAAAAAACCTCGAAATCCCAACGGACCCTGCTTCTCAAGTTTTCTCAATTATTCTCGCGAAACTTGAAGAGCAAAGCAAAATAAATAAAATGATTCTCGATAGGTTGGTTAAGCTCGAGAGTTATTCACGGAATACGCGTACTTCACCTAGAATATGAAGGAAAAAAGAATTTTAAAAATATGTACTTGGAATGCAAACGGACTTTTGCAAAAACTTGACGAATTGGAAATATTCATGCGAGAAAAAGATATTGACATTTGCTTGATTTCTGAAACTCACGTGAAAAAGGAATCGCATTTAAAAATAAAAGGCTATACTGATTACCACGCTTGTCACCCTTCGGGAAAAGCAAGAGGCGGATCTTCCTTGTTTATTAAAGACTGCATTGAACAATGCGAAGACCTAAAGATAGAGCTTGAAACTCTGCAACTGTGCACAATTCGAGTTAAAAATAGTCAGCGTACTATTAAAATCTCATCTATCTACTGTCCACCGCGTTCCGCGCTTGAAAAAAGTGATTTTACTAACTTATTTAAATCGCTGAAACCTAATTTCATTATTGGCGGCGCGAAACATACGTTCTGGGGCTCTAGATACATCTCGCAAAAAGGTAGAATGCTCTATGGGGCAGGTATGGAGTACAGTTGTGATTTTCATTCGACGGGCAAACCGACTTACTGGCCAGCTGATACTTTGAAAATACCTGACCTGATCGATTTCTTCGTTGTGAAAGGAATATCTAACAACCACATAAAAGTTGAAGAGAGCTTTGATCTGTCGTCTGATCATTCCCCAGTTATTTTGACATTGAGCGAAAAACTAGTATATAACCGAGAGCCAGCGAAATTAACCGGTAGAACAACTAACTGGGAAGGCTTTAGGAACGAGATCGAAGTAAATCTTGAACTAAGCGTACCGCTTACGACACCCTATGAACTTGAGGTTGAAGTCGATCGCTTCGTTCAGATAGTACAGCTCGCCTCTTGGAATAATACGCCCAATCCAAGAAAAACGCCGGACAAATACGGTCTACGATATCCTTCTGAAATAAAAGAATTAATCAGGGAAAAAAGAAAAGCGCGTAAAAGATGGCAACAGAGTCGTGCTCCACAGCATAAAGCATATCTGAATCGTCTCTGCAATTTGTTAAAGAATAGCATTAAGGATTTTAAAAATCGTGCGATAGGCTCTTACCTTGAGAGTTTAACAGCGAAAAAAGATTCCAATTATTCCCTTTGGAAAGCCGTAAAAGGCACCGAAAGGCCCAAAATCCCTGCGCCGCCACTTAAAATAAATCAAAATCAATGGGCAAGGGAAGATAAAGAAAAAGCGGATATTTTTGCCGCCCATTTGGAAGAAACCTTTAAACCGAACGTTGGTCAAGTGGTTTATGACAACATCAACATCAGAAGGATGGTAGTTCCACCATCTGACGATTTAACGCGCAGATCTGCGACGCTTAGAGAATTCGAACGTGAGATCGCGAAACTAAAACCTAAGAAAGCTCCTGCTTATGATTTGATTACCGGAGAAATTCTCAAAGCCTTACCTAGAAAAGCATTAATTAAGCTTCTCCATATTATAAATGCTGCACTCAGATTAAAACACGTGCCGAGCCAATGGAAAGTTGCGGAAGTCATAATGGTTTTAAAACCAGGAAAACCGTCATATGAAGTAAAATCATACAGACCAATATCGCTTCTTCCAGTCATATCCAAAATTTTCGAGAGGATATTACTAAGGCGTCTCCAACCGGTTATAGAAGCAAATAATCTAATACCTGACCACCAGTTTGGGTTCAGAAGTAAGCATTCGACGATTGACCAGGTGCATAGAATTACCAACGTAATCGAAAAAGCACTAGAAGAAAAAAAGATATGCTCAACCGTATTTCTTGACGTCTCGCAAGCCTTTGATAAGGTGTGGCACGATGGCTTGAAATGCAAACTACGACAAGTACTTCCCGCAAACCTATACGAGATTTTGAATTCATATCTCGGGAATAGACTCTTCCGTGTTAGAAATGGAAACGAATACTCCGAGCTCAAAGAAATTTTGGCCGGCGTACCGCAAGGAAGCGTTCTGGGGCCGCTTCTCTATCTGTTATATACTCGTGATATACCGAAAGAAGATGGCACTATCCTTGCTACGTTTGCCGATGACACCGCTATCCTAGCGGTAGCTAAAACAATCGAGGAAACGACTGCCAAACTGCAAAACGCATTAAATAAAGTAAATGAATGGACGAAGGACTGGCGGATCGCCCTTAACGGAACTAAATCTGTTCACGTGAATTTCACTTATAGGAAAATTAATGACTTGCCCATTTTTATAAATTTGGCCCGAATACCTTTTGCAAATGAAGCCAAATACCTGGGAATGACACTCGACGCAAGGTTGAAGTGGAATTCGCACGTGAAAATTAAACGTAAAGAACTAGATATCAAATATAGAGAAATGTACTGGTTGATCGGAAAACATTCCCACCTCAGTGCCGAGAACAAACTGCTTTTATACAAGCAAGTGCTAAAGCCGGTGTGGACCTACGGTATACAACTTTGGGGTTGTACCAAGAAAACAAATGCCAATATTTTACAAACCTTTCAAAATAAAGTGCTTAGAGAAATTGTCCAAGCACCGTGGTATGCTAGAAACGACGATATCCACAGGGATCTCGGAATTCCGACAATCGAAGCTGAAACTAGAAGCTTCGCGCGAAAACATAGAAACCGACTAATCGGACATGTTAATAATACAGTCCTACTTATTTTGGATGAGAGCAATTTATTGCGCCGACTACAAAGAACAAAACCTTTCGACTTGGCGAGATAAGGATTAACCGCGTCTAAATTGTGGAACATGCAGGATCTTTCATTGGAAAGTAACCTGCCAAACGTTTATATTTCGTGATAGAAAAATTGCTTGATAAGTAGTATAACTTAGTTGCAGTATCTAACAAATTTATATCGAAGGGTGGTGTTTTTGGTCAGTAAGAATCTGACACTACTATGAGCACGCGCTTGCTATTCTCATAGTGTCTATGGAAGATTTTCACCTACCCTCGGCAAAAAAAAAAAAAAAAAAAAAAAATTAACTCGAAGCGTATCCGTTAATTTTCCATAACTTGCAGCAATCACAAAATCCAGGTATTCGCATTTAAGCTTATTGAAAATGTGGCTAGTAAATTATTAAATTGCGCGTCAATAGATTACAGTTAATCCTAATTGACTGGAAATAGAACCGATCCTGTGGACGCAGCGGACATACATACATTCGCTGATTGAAATGAGTAAAGCATTTTGCAATTTATGGTAAACTAAATTCATAATATATTGCCGATTATAGTAAATTTTTTTATTTTTCCACTTTTTAACAAAAATACCATGAAGTATATAGGAATTAATAATGTTATGTCTAGGGGGATATTGTCAGTAAATAAGGACTTCAACCCCGCGTAACTCATTGGCTCCATGTGTCTGTTATCAAACCGGTTCTGATGTATAGCGTAGTTGCCTGGTGGCCCGCGATAGACAGCCATACATCTTTACAGTCTGTGTATTAGTGGAGCATTGAGAATAACACCCTCTTTCGACGTAACCTAACTTATACTATTGAATTTTAATTGAAGTTACAATTTTAGCTAAGAAAAGTTTGAAAAAAAGACTTAGCAACGCGACATGTTTTTTTGCTTAAAAACTACCTTAAATAAAACTTACAACTACTTAACGTATCTTAACACTACGTACGTAATTTTTTTTTTTTGTTTTTTGTGCTGTGTTATTTTATAATTTTTTTTTTTTTTTTGTGGTTTTTTATGTTTTTATATTTTTTTGTTGGTAAAGTGCTGTGCGTTTTTTTATTTATTTTTGTATTTTTTTTATTTTTTGTAAAACCTTTAAATACCTACTCTACCTAAACCTATGTAAGCCGGCCATGGCATGTCTACGTACATAAACATAAATAAGCGGGCAACTATGACTTGGGGTCTACCCCGGATCGAACGGAACCGACGATGGAGTTCCATCTTCCAACAGCCACCTGAATTTCTGATGTTGCTGCTCAACATCGTACCCATCGCGCCCCGAAACCGACCCACTAAATCGGAGGCGCTCCGTTTGGCTCTGTGCGACGTCTCTGTCACAATATCGCTGAATCTTATCGAAGTCACGTTGCAAGAGAATTGCAATGACCTCGGTTTTTGGTTCTGATCTGTACGCGAACAAGTCATCTGCGTACGCAATAGCATGGTGAAGAGACCCTACGAGATCACTTGTGTGAATATTGAAAAGAACCCTGTTGTTGACCATTTTTAATTTCAAAAGTACCAGCAGAGGTCACATTGCCATTTTTCACAATGAACCGCCTACTGGTGAGCATATTATAAAGTATATACAGCAGTGGTTTACTTATGCTCAGCCTGCTCAACTTGTAGAAAAGTCCCTCTAGCCAAACGGTGTCGAAGGCTTTTTCCAAGTCAACCAGACAGGCACCCGTGCATTATTTCTTGCTTTTGTTCCATTGGATATCCGATATGAGTTTAGACGCGGCATGTATGGTATCATACCCCGCCTTAAAACCGAATTGGTTATCTGAAATTATATGTTTGTCCTCAACCTCAACCTCAACCTAGGGCTCTATTGACCACTTTTTCGAATACCTTGCTGATGTTCACAATGTTAGATATTCCATCGATTCCCACTGACTTCTTCTTTTTTAATGATTCGAAGATCGCTTGGAGCTCTACCTTCGATAAGAACGGGGGAAGAAGCCGACATACCATACACTGAGCTACCGCCCATCTTAAAGCATGAGTATCCAATTCACCCAAACAACAAATTCAGCACAAACATCAAGCGGGAAACATATTAATGCCAAAAAGGAAAAAAGAAGACAGGAAAAAAAGCAATTAAATGCAATTGATGCAAATCTCTTTCCTGTGTTTAGGACATAAAGGACATTGACATTTTAGACACGAAAACTTGCTTTTGCGGGGTCTTGTTTTCGTGGACAAATTACATACCGCGAATTTGCTGTAGTTTAGGAGGGGGTTCACCTTCATGGGACTCCATGGGGTGTCCTAGAACCCCCTTTATTCCTTCAGATAATTCTCGGGTCAAATTTTTATCTAAACGTCGCTTCATATGGGGTTTGGTCAGTTGTAATCCTAATTCCTTAAGATATATCCGTCTGTACTTATTCGGTGGCTGATAAGGATGTTGACATGATAGAAGAAGTATCATCGAGTTGATTCCGGCTGGAGAAGAAAAGTTTTTAAAAATGTTCGCATACATGGAAAACAATATGGGGTGCTATACAACCCCAGTGCATACCGTAAGCCCTCGCAATAAAAAACTACAGTCTATCGCGGGGACTGCTCATCAGCAACTGACACCTGAGATATTAAATGACAAATACGTAGAATGGCAGAAAGAGAAATGAAGCCAAATCAAAATTATAGTTAAAATAAAATTGCCTGGGGTGGTAGAGAACCCCTGTTGTCATCGGAAGGTTAAGTATCTGGTTTGCCAAACACCATAAGCTCATAAGCTCTAAAACGAGATCTTCTTTGTTAAAAAAATTCATAAAAATCATTAGTATGGTATTGTTGGAGAGATGTTTATAAGATGCAGCCTTTTCAATTCTACATAAAAATGTATTGACAAAAATATATCACAAGCATCGTCAGGAGGTATCCAGTTATTCAGTGTTTCGGGATACAGATATTCTTTTAGTTTCGGGATACAGAAGTTCTTTAGTCCGTTATTTGTACTGTTTAAAAGTGCAAGAGAGGTCCTGTATATGATTTGGGCAATTCACAATTGCACATTAATTTCTGATCATAATCTAATGATACACTTTTCGAATACCGTCGCTTTTTTAATAAACTTTCCAATTCAATAAGAGAACTAACATTTTCTAAAAAGTTTAAAAATGTATAGGCAAAAGCTTTTACGTGTGTGCCCTTTGTTGACAGTTTAATCTCTTCTACCCGCCCACCACAAAAGCTGGGCATATTTATTTTATTGCTATATATCAAGTCGAATAAAACAAACCAAAAACCAGGTGATAAGTTCAACTGCATAGTCAAAGTGCCCAAAGCATCATTCTTGTACAATAACATGTTTCTATTGTCCTTGTTACTTGGTACAATTGACAATGTTTTTGTTCATTGTTAAACTTTGCTTTGTACATTTCTAAAGAACAAACTTATTTCATTCATGGACATCCATGAGACATTTTGTAATGCGCCACAAGCAATGAAAACATAATCTGGTAATTATTCATTTGAGTTATCAATGTCGTCGCATTCACAATAAAAGCATATACAATATTTTGTGTTCACCTTGTTTATCGGTCTCGGACATAATAATTTCCAAAATACCTAAGTAAAAGTTCCCAGAACAGCGTCAACGTCTGGCGCTCTCAGAAATCGATGTCAACACAACGCTGTACCTTTCACAAATGTCATGTTATGACGCTAAAATTTGCTGGAAATATCAAGGGCAGTTGTATACCAACATAACAAAAAAAAAAATCATATGTTATTCGGTAGAAATGAGATAGCCACACGTTGGCTAGTCCGTAGTTTTATAAATACAAGGCGGTAAACCGCTACCATACATACAAGTATTCACGACTAGTTGAATTGAATATTGACACATGAACTTCTAATGTTTAACTGTCAGCTTCAGCAGCCTTATTAAATGTTACTTTAAGCTGAATTTATTTATTATTTATTGTGAATGGATTGGACGTCGCGACGTCATTACCGCGCCCTTTTCCGATTTTTAGTACCGGGCTATTCAGTTTCTTTTTATATTCGAAAAAAGTTAACCACTTAAGTGGCAATTCATTATGACCTGAATTTTTCTACGAATAACTTTAAGCTTACCCAGCGTCTTCGCAGGCAGTATATTTCTGGCAATTTATTGCTGCAATCATTGCCATTGTCTAACTTCTTGCTAATGGAGACACTCTAGCAATGGCAATGGCAATATTGATTGTCAGATGGCTGGCAATGATTGCTTTCTGTCGCAAAAGTAATTAATCTGACATTTTTTAAAAAATGGTGAAATTTAAATTTTAAAGTCTTAAAGCATCAAGATGAGCGAGATTGCTCTGGTAGCACGCAAATATCTCTTGTTCAACGACATTTTGACATTTACCAACTGAAATTGCCAGCAATGAAATTCCCACGAATTGTTTTTTTGGCATTTCAATTACCATTACCGCAGATATTGCCTGTGGTGATGCAGCGTTACATATGTAAATAATAAATCAATGAATTTCTGAAAAATGTGGCAAATGTGGAAAATTATTGTATATCTTATCCCTCCGTTATTTTTCATCTGCTATTCATTGCCGAACCATGTATAATACTGTATAAAACTGTCTATCGTTGTTGGTTGCCCGTTGTATCGATGTTTAATTATATATATGCTACATACATAATTAATTCCATTGAAAAAGCGCTTTCCTGGAAATAAATTTTCCCGCAACATTAAAGAAATATTTAAATAACTAATAAATTTGCATACACATACAGAATGCGAAAATCAGAAATTAAAAATTACAGTGGAGGTCGGTTATAAGGAACTCGAAGGGACTGAGAATTTAGTTGGTTATATCCTATATTTCGTTAAAACTGATATTTGGTTTATAACATTTTAAATGTGTACGCGCATGTATGTAATACAAAAACAAATCTGAAATTGTCATTGAATTCATCATTGTTTATTAAAGTAATAATTTTCATTTTCGACAGAAATTCTTTGCATAAAAACTGTGGTTCAACAAATCGAACTCCTGCAATTTTATTCACTTCGGAAAGCGCATCCCCGATTGTCGGTGTCGAAATCTCACTTTATGTAAAAATATGTAATAATAAATTACAGTGGACTCTCCCTAAGTCGAATTTTCACGGGATACCAAGATTCGAGTTAGGGAGAGTTTTGGAAAAATTCGAGTAATGGAGAGAAACATTTATTTTTGTTTTAAAACTTTTTTTTAATTAAAAAAAGGTAAATGTGCATTACTTACTTAGTTGGCGCTACAGCTCGAGGTGAACCTGGGCCTGCTTCTCGCAACCATTTGTGTGTGCGTGTTGTATTTTTGCACGAATGGAAGGGACCTACAGTTTTTTGCCGACTCCGAACGGCGAGTTGAGAAGCGCAATCGAGACAAATGATACTCTTTGATGCTTGTCAGACATTCGAAAGAGGTGGGCACTATGAAAAATATTTAGGTGTTTGCGGCGGGATTCGAACCCAAGACCGCTGGCTCAGTAGTCCGACGCACTAACCACTTGCGCTACGGTGCCCACTGTACATTATGTGCATTATGTACTTATAAAAAAGTTAACAAAAAAATATAACTTACATATGTATGTACATATGTAACTTACATTTTTTTTAATTGATCTAGCTACAAACATGAACATAAAGACTGCATCAGCTCTGCTGAACTGCCTAGAATCAACTGATTTTGAAATTCCAGTTCTAATCCTACTAAACCAAGTTGTTTTTATATAATGTACATACATACGCAGATAGATCTATTGAAAAACCTGTTTTGAATGCAACCAACAACACATAGAAAAGGAAACAATGTTTTTTTTTCTTTTTGCGTTGCAACTTTTTAAAAATTGCATATTTTTATACAGATACCAAGAATAGGAATAGGAAGAAACACGACGAGCCGAGGATGATGGCACATGCGATGCTACACACATATTAAGGGTATTGGAGTGTGTAGGTACTTGTTATATACTCAAATACGAATTCCGAAGGGTAATGTATTTTTATTTTGTTTTGTGCTAAACAAAATTCGACTTAAGGGATGAAAAAAGAGGCCAAGAATCGAGAGAATGTGTACGAGTTAGAGAGAGTTCCGACTTAGAGGGAGTTCCGACTTAGAGGGAGTTCGACTTAGTGAATAGTTTTTGTATGGACAATTGAAGGGAATGCTAAAATATGGCGAAAAAGTGCGAGCTAGAGAGAAATTCGACTTATGGAGAGTTCGACTTAGGAAGAGTCCACTGTATATTGATCCAAAAAATCTTAATTTCTGTTAATAAAAATGCGTTACATTCCCAACGAGAAGTCCTAGTTACGAATACGAAGCGAGAAAGAAACATCTCTAAAAAGAAAACATTTAAAATATACAGTTAAACTTGTGTAGGTATAATGGAATCTGCTGATAAAAGAATCTTTCGAAACCTGGATAGTGGACATTTTTGGTTGCCAATTTTCTTCATACAAACTCTCTCTTATACAGTGTTATATAGTTATATAGTATAAACATTCACTTTCATCCCTTAAAAAAATATAATTTTTAGTTTGTTAAGAAAAATGTTTAACTACAAATTCTTATCTTTTTCCATCCAGTCGTTGGAAGACCGTTGCACACAGTGGAGTATTTGCATGAACAAAGTGGACAAAACTATTTTTGTATCTTAGTGGTCTGCTCTATGTCTGAAACAATTACTTATATCGTTTTTGAGGCATTTGTCTTCTTTTTTTGCAATAAAAAAAAATTAATTAAATTCGTACCAAACGTGATATTTTTAGTTTAAATTCTTTTAGTTTGTCCTGCCCACAACACGCTCTACTTTGTAAATAGTAGTTTAGGGTAAAGTTTCAGATAATAATAATAATCAACAATGGCAATTTGTGTCGATTACGTTCAGTGTGCCTTCCCACAAGCAACTGCAATAAATGTCTTTATGAAACGTATGCTCGAGGTGTCATTTTATGGATAGAGTATAATTTCTACAATGCCACTGCCCGGGTCTTCAAGAACGGCGCCTATTTTGTATGGGAGCACGGTTCTTTGACTGCCTGGATGACCTGGCTAAGATACCGCTTAGAGACCTAAAGTTATAAGTAAATCGAAATGGTTTTCTTAAACGTATGTTTTTTCATACACAACTAGGGTAATTCACAATGGACTTTTACGGCCTCTGGGTGAAATTGCATTAACTGCAAACGACCCTCTTAACCTAACCTAACTTATAATTTCTACATCTTCAACACATGAGGTTAATTAAAATTATAAGCAAAAATACTTGAACTCTATTATAAACTGTATATAACCTAAAAAGTTTCAGTCTGTGAATAATTCACAAAAAATTCGGTACAACCCTTTTCGTTATATTTATGTTTAAATTGTTATTTATTGTATCTGCATTCGAATCTGCTGCTTGCACAAAATGTGCAGGTACATATCTACCTATTTATGGTACTTTTCAAATTCAAAAACCACATTAATAACGCTACGCTACGCATACAACATTATAAACAACAGATTCAGGTTGCATGAATATGGGTTGCAAAACAATCTCCCAACGACAACCTTCTCGTATAGCAAATTTCTTCGCCGTAAAGTGCTCAAGCATTCCAGAGAGAAGGACTTCCACCACAAGAGCTCCGCGTCGCTGCCATAAAACCCAACCACACAAGATGCAATACATACGACCCTTTACAGTTTTTCTTCTTTTTTTTTTTGAACGAGTTAAGTTAGCCTAAATTCTATGTACACATGCAATGAATTTAAATTTCAGAGAAAAACAGATTTAAGGAAAAAAAAATTGTTCTTCTTTGTTGTTGTTTTTAAAAATAAAATAAAACCAAAGTAAAACAGCAAAGACGAATCCCTCTTTGCTGTTTCCACGTGACACGTATTTTAAGTTGTAAAGATGAAATCCAGTAGACTGTTGCGAGAAACAGTGAAGATTTTGTAACTTAATTTGTTTTTAATTGCAATTTTACAATGCTGACGTACCCAATTATACATCTGGAAAAACTTCTGTGAATCATAAGCAATGACAAAACTTTTAATAACACACAACTCTCTAGTTATCCTGGACACCACCCATAGAGTTAGTTGAAACTTAATATCCAAGTTTCCTATCACGGCGCCGATCTGTCTGTCTCTCGTGTGTAAAAATTATAAGGGTATTCATAAACCCCATTTTCGTGTGTAATTTATAAAAATAGAGGCGATCCGTAGCGGTAATATGAGCAAAGCAGATATGGAGTTTGGTAAGTAAGTCATGGTAAGTAAGATTAGCGATTAACTGAAAATATTCTCTCCTATCTTTCCTATCTCTTCTATTCTTGTGATCAAAGTTAATGAGGAATTTAATGTTGTGGAGTGGCTCATCACTATTGCCCAATGCGAATTCCACCAAAAACCAAATGAGATCTTGAATGTGGAATACGAATGCAGAAAAATATAACCTAAGAAATATTGACAGTGATAAATATAACAGCACAAAGTCTTTGGTTAAAACTTAAAAGAAGGATTTTATTTGCAACTTTTGCACTTAATTAACAAAACTGAAAGATTGAATTAATTTTTTTTTTAGGTTTTTTCTGTGTTTAATAATGGATTTGGTTTAGTTTCTGGTTTTAAAAAAATTAAATAATAAATAAAAACAAGTAAAAATATAGTACAAAAATAAATATAATAAATAATATAATATAATAAGAATAAAATTATAATAATAATATCATTTATAAATGATTATAAAATAGAGATATCATTTAAATATTAATCAATAATCAATGGTTTAACCCTCCGTTTAGCGTTGTGGTATATCAGAGCATTTTGGAACTTATTGTGTTGTATTTTTTTTTTCCTGTAAATATTTCGGCAAACGGTGCCATGACTTTGTCAAACTCGATGCAGCGAGTCGAATGCGATATATTTTGAAACAGTTGTCCATATTTCGTGGAACAAAAATACAGTTGGAGTAAAATTTTAACGATGTTTCGCGGTATGGTCTGTCAGATCATACAAATAAAAACGACTTTTCGTCAAATTAACACAGGTAAACCTTCCCATGAAGATAGAGAGGTGAATCAGCGCAAACGAGTGGTAATGGGTATAGTTATAGCGTTTTTTTTGGTACAGGACGAACAATATACGCTGACAACTTGTTTTCCACACTCGACTTAGCCAGTGCCTTGATGTCCAAGAGCCTTGCTTAAGTTGAAACAGTTCGTTAGAACAAAATATTTATTCCACCAGATCTACTGGCCTCTTCTACTCTCCCATAGAATAGCAGGTTTGTTTTTTTCCATTTCAACAAATTCTCATTGTGTTCCTAGGAACTTGCTAAAATAGTGTTAGTCAGTTATTTTTATTTCAACTGAACACTTAACATGTAACTTTGATGGAGAGGCTAGTAAAACCCATCAAATATTGGACTACAATAAATAAAAGGCGGGAGTGGACACAATGGATGGACGATATGGTATCACTTTACTCGTGCGAACGTGCTACTAATCGCTGGCCACTGCCTTTTTTTCAACGTGCTATGTACACTGATGGACAAAAGTATTCGTAAAATGGTATTACATGACGAAAGGAAGAAAAAAACTTATCTTATCCGTTATTTTGGACATATTATTATTTATTATATAAAAGGTAAGTTCTCAACGTAAACATAAAACAAAATAATTTAGCAATTCAATTTCTTAATAACTGTAAATAAATAAAAATAAAAAATAAATTCAAATATAGCATGGACAAAAGTATTCATAATTTATAAAAACTCTGTAAACATATTTCGTAATTCAATAGGTTATTAACCTTGTTTGTCTGCCTTTCTGTTTTAAAACTGCTTGTAGTCTATTAGGCATGGAATGCACTAAGTTCTTGGTAACATCGTTGCCTATACTCCTCCATTCCTCCTGTAGCAACTCCTTTAGCTGTCTCTTTGATGTTATGTGATGTTCTCGTACCCGTTTATCTAGCACATCCCATAGATGCTCTATGGGATTGAGATCTGGTGATTGAGGTGGTGTTTTCAAGGTATGAGGGGTGTGTTAGAGTGACAACAAACGAACCATTTCAGCAGTGTGCTTTGGGTCGTTATCTTGTTGAAAGTAGAAATCGATACCCAAGCTCAAATTATCAGCGCCCTTATGCAAATTTTCATTTAATATTTTGAGGTAAAGTTCTTTTTTCATTATTTCATCAATAAACACAAGCTCCCCCTCGCCTGAAGCTGCCATACACCCCCACACCATGACTGCACCTCCACCATGTTTCACAGTCGTTTGCAGGTTTTTTGGTTCTGCCTTTCTCCATACCAAAGCACGACCATATGATCGGTAAACACAAAAATTGCTTTCATCAGAGAACATAACTTTATCCCAGAACGATTGAGGTTTGTCTTAGAACTCCTTTGCAAAATTCAGACTCTTCTTTTGGTTTACCTTCGAAAAAAGTAATTTTTTCCTGCATACCCTGGCGCTGTAGCCCTCGTTTTTTAAGACCCTTCCGATTGTTCGGGGATGAACTTCTGTCCCAGAGCTCTCTTTTATCTCCGCGGCAATTTTGGACGATGGTGTCTTCGGTGCCCTCTTCACCATAACAATTATTTTTCTCTTATCCCTTGATGTTAGTTTACTTGGGCGACCACTTCTGGGATTATTTTTAAAGCTTGGGTTATTTTCATAACGTTTTACTATATCCCGAACAGTAGTATAGCTTCGTTTAACAATTTCAGATATTTCTTTAATTGATTTGCCACTTTCAACAAGATTCAAAATAATTTTTCGTTCTTCCACGGTTGTTTCTTTACCTTTTCGACTCATGTTGTTCTATAAAATGCACGCGACTACACAGAGGATACTACAAATGTGAAATGATGCAATAAATACCTAGTATTTAAAAATTTACTTCATTTCATTCCTGGAAAATGCCTGTACGAAAAATAAATACAAATTTTTAGTATTTCTTATTGAAAGGCGAATACTTTTGTCCATGCTGAATATGAATTGTGCTATTATTATTGTTTTATTTACAGTTATTAAGAAATAAAATTGTTGAATTTTATAGTTTATTGTTTGCATTAAGAACTAACCTTCCAAAACTAACTCTAACTCCCACGGAACTTCGTACAATCTCCACCAGTGAGATCCTCAAATTCATCAAAAGAATTGAGCCTCTTCTGGTTCCCTAAACTGACTTCGTGGTACAATAGATCTTTTAGGTCGCGGTGCCCTCCGCAACTGGCGGGTCAGTACCCCTTTAAAAAAAAAAAAAAAAAAAAAAAAAAAACCTTCCAAAAATAAAAAAAGGACTGTCAAAAATAACGGTTAAAATCAGTATTTTTCTTTGTTTTGGCATGTAATGCAATATTACGAATACTTTTGTCCATCAGTGTACATGTTTCTGCACTCGTTTCTTAAATAATATGTATTTATTGATGGATTATTTACACAGAGTTACCAGCGTCGTGAGTTTATAATTGAACTCGCGCATCAATTGGTAAAACCTCAGATGGAGTTACGGGCAGACAATCCCAAAACATCGCTTTCTCAGCATATCAATGTTGCCTTGAACATTGTTGGCATAGCTGCGAGTATCAAAATTAATACTACCCCTCCCTAACTATTATACAATTCCTTTGACTTCGAACATATTCTTAATAGACATTGCAGCCACCATATTTTCCGAAATTATTGCACGATAACGGGCTTTTGTTTGCCGCGTCTGCCTCTTACCGCTCTGTAAATGTAAGTTCTACCAGTATGGAACTAAACCCGTCTTTCTTTTTTGTTCTTCCTCTCTATCCAATAAAGGTAAGAATCTATAAACACAAACATACATAATTTAAATACTTTACTATACACCGATCTTACACCTAATCCTACACGTGGAATAGACAATACCGCGATTTTATAGGCCACAACTGCAAAATGGATAATGTGGTTACAAAGTATGACTTACCGCCTTTTGGGTCACCACTAAACGGAGGGTAAATTATAAGCTCGATGCTAATTTTTGGGGCATATCTCTAGGATCAACCATTAAATTTTTACTCTCACACATACAAATTTCCCTATACCTACCCGCTTTTACGTCACTTCTAGGCATGGAAACAGTTGGGTAATTGAAATTTAAAAAAAAACTGTCGAACGTAATGTCGTCCTGATAATTTTTGTTCAATCTACACTTCACTATCAATGTTTGTGATTGACGAGTTTTCATCTGACATCCCATACGATGACCTCAATTTCTTTTTTCTAACATACCATTTATCCACCCAAAGCCGAAATTCAACTTTCTAAGTTCAGGACTGTGTTTAGGCCACTATTTGCTACAACTGTTTCAAATTTCAATAGTCTACCTCTACGTCAAATAGTCTGAGAAAAAAGCCTGTGACAGACAGACAGACGGACAGATAGACACCAAACTGATTCCATTAGTGTTCCCGTTTTTGGGTAAAAACAAAATTTACCCCCATAGTAAAGTTGGCAAAACAATTTTCTGTGCTTTTGTAATTTTTACAGAACTTTGAGATGCATTTCGTCCTGTAACGACAGTAGCATTCCTACAAATAGGTGGAAAACATATTTTTGTACTTTGCAGATGTCCTTCCGTTGTTTTTTTTCCTTGAACTTCTGCTTTCGTTATTGTGTCATACGATGTCAACAAGTAGCAACAATTGTCCATGTCTTTAATTTCCGAGCACGCTTCACTTCTTCAAAAAGACGTGATTTTACTGTGACTTTGCAGTTCTAAAGCTATGAAAATACTTTATTTTTGTGTACCTACCGTTTCGGAGTGAATTCCGTTGCATAGCTACGCTGGCTATTTCCTTATTACAGTAAAGTTGTGATCATCGCGTTTCCTTTAGAAAGTCATCTTGTTGCAAAATGGGAATTCTCATAATTGCAATTATGTAGCCTCACGCATCTGTGCACATTTGACGCATCATACTGCGTCTCTATATTTAATGAGTTTTATAACTTTCTAGAAAGTCTTTATTTGATGTCCTTGTTTACATGAAGGTACTCGTACGTATGAATGAGACATGGGTATCCATTGGGGGGGCATTGTGAAAGAAAGTTACCAGCGCTGAAACGATCAGACATCCCATGAGAATGATTTGTAGGAAGTGACAGCTAGTTCCATATAAGTACATACCACCACAGTGGAAAATATTGCAGCAAATAACAATGCCAACTCCGTAAAACACATAAACTATGTCATTCAGCCGTGCGCTCCAGCACCAACAGATTATTGCATTTTCCAAGTGTAACCACTCGTGGAAAGCTTCTCGAATGATTGCCTGCATTCGCACTTAATGTGACGGAAAACTGCCATTCGTCAAATGCTCCAAATTGGAGCGCAACAAAAAAAAAACAAAAAATCCTACTCGCGGTGGATGCAGTTAAGTTGGATGAATCCAAAGAAACTTCAGTGACATCATTTCGAGTCGTTGTGTTGTGGATAACCGAACCAGCAATGTTGAAATATCTTGCTGCACATTAAATATTATTTAAAATAGATTCCAGTTCACTGGGAAGGACGTTAGAATCGGGTTTCCTATTTCAATTTCAACAGATGTTTTGTACATTTTGAGTTTTACGAGTAAAAATGTATGTATATAAAATTTAAAATAGCTTTGTAACAAATAAAATAATAGAAACTAAAAGAGAATAGTTGACATTAAAAAGGAAAATATTTCTTGGATTCATTTGAAGACTAGCGGACGAGCTTCGCCCCGCTCAAAATTGATTTTTTGATTGAAATAATTTCGAACATTCATGATTCCACCCGAAATGAAATTTTTTGACCGAACATTCGAGATCGATAACAGATGACGCCACTGGAATTTCAGTCATTGATTGAATGAAACACTTTTCGAATTTGATTGAATTCAAAATCCTTTATTTACACGGAATGTAAAGGCCCCAGCCAATAAACTGCGTTAATGCGTTACTGCATCCAATACACGTATTCTTATGGAAATTCTTATGGAATATTAACGTTGACGCAGAAAGTAGGTTTTTTTCCACTTTTTTTTTAGTGCGATGGGTGTTCACACCAATGTTGCCAGTTTGTGGAGAATTCCCCTTTTCGTGGGGGATTTGAGTACAAAATTTGATGAAAGGGGAAAAAGGGAATCTACTACCTTCTAGAACGAAATGTGGAGAAATTGAAAATAGAATGTCAATAACTATTAATTGAGTAACAAAGCAATAACAAAAGAGAACAACGTATTAATAGCAATGCGCAAACGTAACTCAAACGCCTTCCTCGTACACAGGTAGCAGGTCTTACACTCCTATGCCTGATTGGAAAATGAACCATTATGCATGAATTAATTTCAAATGCATTTAAACGAATGGGTTAGAACGTTAGGTGGATCTGCTTTAATTTTTTACGCACTTAAGAACATTTCTTTTCCTTGATAACTTAATATACCAATAATGTACATAATTAACCATTCCTACAATTCTCTCGTTCTTTTTCATCATGTTCGACCATTTTTATTCATTTTTCAATAAGAGGGATTAAGGGAGAGAGCACTGCAATGATTACTAGTCTGTTTTTTATTATGCTGAAATGCTCCCAAAAACTATGAAAAACTACGAAAACTAGTTCGAGTGCGGAAAAATGTTGTAATTTCTCGTAAAACAGAGCGCTGCGAACTTTAGCACAAGGAATGTCTTTGGGCAGATATATGAAAACTGTCAAATCTTTCAAATCACATACATTTTTCAATATTTGGCGCAAAAAGGATTTAAACGGACCTATTCCTTTTTGAAAATTTATTGTGGGGAATCCCTGGGGAATGCCACCAGAAAGAAAGGGGAAAAAGGGGAATTTTAAGGTCTGTGATGGGGAATTTCACTTAAAGCGGCTGGCAACACTGGTTCACACATTCACATATTATAGTTCGGGGATTCACAGATTGAGGGTAAGCACATTAATTTGTGGAAGCATTGAGAGAAAATTGAGAAACTGTCATCGCCGTTGACAATCGGTTGACATTTCAAAATTTAAACTAATATGAACGGACACTGCCATCGAAGAAAATGTCATCAGCTGTCGTCTCTCAATGTAGGTATGCAACGGATTCTATGGGACGACTCTCTCTCGAAAACGTCAACGTTCAACGCAACGGCGTCGACGCATTCCATTAGTCGGGGCTTTAAAGAGGTTGATGGTATCACATCAGGTCAATTCAATGCTTTGTGGTAGACTACGTTCTTTGTTTTGTTGTCCGGCGCGTAAATAAGCAAAGGTGAAGGCTTTCCAATACGCGAACCCGAACATGCCACATATAATTGGCCATGTGAATCCGAAATTAATCCCACACACTTTTAAAGATTGGCCTTGTGATTTATTGATTGTCATGGCGAATGCATGGCGAGCAGGAAATTGAATGCGTTTGAACTCGGTTCAGTGGAATTCTCGGAATGAGTACATCCTCGCCTTTGAGTATCGTTGCTTCACGACCAATCTTGTTCCATTGCACAATTTCGATTGATTGAGGTTCCGGAGCATGATGATAACATATCCAACCTTGAGTCGTAAATTATGTGGCGGTAATCCTGGCAAATCCAATGAATTCAGGAACTCCGTTGGATAATTGGTTGTTTCGGCTGGATTAGTCACACAATCAACTAATTTGAACGAATGTAATTGTCCAGCTATTGCATTTTGAATTACGAAATTCAAATCATCGACATCCTTATTTGTCGCTACCAAAATCGCTCGTGCATACATAATTCCGGACGATGCGATGTATGGGAATACATACGTAATGAGTATTTTGCTAGAGCGTCAGAATACATTCAAGCTTGTAGGTGGGAATGGACCAATTTCAGCTTGGTGGAGCGAATCTTCCAAATGCATCGAAGTCTACCATCTAGTTTAGTAAGTCTATGGTGAAATGACGAAGCGAAACGAACACCTGTCAAATTGCACAATGTCAAGTGGACTAACAGCGCCATCTCTTTTGTTTTTCCAAAGAAAAATAACTACATATTTTTTAATGAGGTTTTGTAATTAGGTATTTTCAAACGTTTCATGGTCAAGGGAGCAAAATGGTCTTAGACCGAAAAAATGGGTAATTTGGGTACTTGGCTCTTTATTTAGAAATGAATGAAGAATTCTTAATTATTGCAGGTTTTTTTATTTTTTTATTGCTTCCCAGAAACATTGTCCATTCAATCAGTACTTTGTTGAGCCTCCTCTTTCTTTTATTACTGCTGCACATCTTCGTTTCATTGACTCAGATAGCTTTTTCCATGTGGATGCTGGTACGGTCTTCCAGGTCCGGATTAGTAATTTTTTAGGATGTCAATTGACCCTGGGCGCTCTCTGGAAATCTTAAGTTTCATTGTTGACCAGATATTCTAAATTGGATTGAGGTTTGGGCTGTAGGGAGGCAAGCTTAGCGCATCAATATTGTTTTCTTCGAAGTACTTTTTAACCTAAAAAATTTTAAAAAAAATACTAATCTAGTTTTTAATCATAGAAATTGTAGCTTATTTTAAAGCTATAAATTTATCCTTCATTTCAAAAATAAAAACGAGTTCATAATTAGAATTTTGGCTGTATGGCAAGAAGCATTATCCTGTTGAAATACGAATCTGCAAGTGTCACTAAAAAGCTCTAGCACGGAGGGCTCTAATTGATATTCTAGGACCCTTAGATAAACTGCTGTAGTGGCTTTCCATTCTGAAGAGGCCATTCTACCTTTTTTATCTCCAGAGACGCATCCCCAGACCATCACACCTTTAATTCTGGGGACATTCGTAAGAGGCATTCAGAGCTCAATCTTTCCTTTGGTTCCCTTCACGCAAGACTCCTCCCATTTCCCACTTGTAGCTTAAACTTGGATTTGTCGGAAAAAATATTATTGTTCCACATGTCTTGAATTCAATTAAGATGTGTCCCATCCCAAATTAAGTGTTTTTCTCTGATTCTTATTTGAAAAATCCGGTTTCAGTACGCAGCTTTACCGAGCTTTTTCTCACTGATCTTGCTGAAATTATTTATCCTTAAGCTCAAAATAGATCATTTTTAATATCCACTGAAGTCCTAGACTGATACCATCACGACGGCTTTGGAGCACCAAAACACGATCTTCCACTGTGGTCGTCTTTTTTGTCCTCTCCGAGCCTTTCCTTCCGCTGGTAGTCACGGTCTCACGATATTTTTTAAATTCGTTTTGGACGGCTATCACGAGCTAAATACACCTCTCATTTATAATAACATCGACTTTCGTTGACTAATTGAATGATATTTTGCTACCCAGTGCCAAAAACATCGTAGCTCTCATAAATTCCAAGAACTCCCAATTTTTCGAACGGCACTGTATGTAGAGAGAACTTTTAGCGACGATAATCGTTTTTTTATGCGAACTTTTTCTTATGCTATATAAGTTACAAAAAAAACACCTAATAAGTCATCCAAGCGTGTATCATTCCATTTTTATTAACGACGTAGTTTTAAGTTCTGCCATCATTTTTGACAGGTGGTAGAACAGCCGAATATTCTAAATGAAACCTGTTATTGCAAAACCCAATATTTACTATTAGCCTTAATTTAAATTGAACAATTTGTACTCGACCCCTGTTATTCCATCACAACCGTCCATAACCATCAATATTCTGTGAACATAATCATTATCATAAATCATTTTCGTTATCAAAATGGAGTAGCTAAAGTACTGCAAAGTGGGTACGAGTACATTATGAAGAAAATGTCAATATAAATTTAACCATGTGTGCAAAAAATCGTGCAATTTCTAAACCAGGACATTACTGAATTGTTCGTCACGCAAAGGCGGAGAGAGGAAATTCAAATATGTGGGTGTATCTATGCTTCATTGGAGTGCTGAATTGTTATGAATTTGAGAGTGTGTGAGTGGTGATAAAAAGAGTCTTTAAAAACTCATTTTTTTCTATTTCACCATACCAATGTACTTAAAGCCTTCTTATTCTGAGGCAAGTGAATTCATCCATGCTTATAAGTTGCTAACTTTCTCACATGTTGTAGCTTGTAGGTACCTACATAATGTACATACATATGTATGCTTGTATGAATAAGCCTGTTATTCAAAATTTCCAGTTGAATTAACTAAAATTTATTTGCTTCGACACCTTTACAAACTTGTTTTTTTGGGATTTCATTTGTGTGCATTAGCGCAAAGCTTACAACTGAAAAAATAAAAATCTCGATACAAAGATGAAATTTAAATTTTAGTAAATTTTAGAAAAATAGTTTCGGAAAGTTCAGTGAAAAAAGGCTCATAAAAGCTGATTTCAGAGCACTCAAGCTAGTGTCAGAAGCCGTATTTTCCAATAAGAGTCAGAAAAAAACGATTAGGTACTTTGGGCTCAGGAGCATCTTTATTGGACTCAACACATGAGGAACAATGGGAATCATGACGTTATCTATAGTGACAAAATCTAGAAAGCACCAAATCTAGAAAGCACAAAATCTAGAATTATCTCGAAAACTGAAAAGTAAAATCTAGATTTTTTTTTTTTTCCTTTTTTGAGAGTTTTTACAAAAATCTTGCTCGCAGTTACTAAAACTGGTTTTTGTTTTCGATATTTTCTTAATTCTAAATTTTTTTGTTCTAGATTTTTTCTTTCAAGATTTTTTTTTCTAGATTTTTTTTTTCTAGATATCGTGGTAAGCCCGGAACAATGTTATATTTTCCGACGAAACCAAGTTAAAGCTGCGAATTGGAGATAAGTGGATTCTAACGAAAAGACTGAAGTACATTCAAGAGCTACATACCGGACAGATCAATCTGAACGTACACTCCTCGTCAACCCCTGATTTCGGTGTTTCATATGTGCTGCAAATATTGCTGTTAGGTTATCATTAACAATTTCTAAGAAAATTTAAATCACAATTAATCCTTTTTTTACCTTAATTTGTACCTAATTACCCGCGATAAGTGGTTGAGAAAGGGCTGAAAAATTTGGAATATTAGTTACGGATTCCATTTGCAGTGTGAATTGAAAGTCAGTGTTAGTGATTTGGTTTACAAAAAACACTTCTTAGAAGTAAAAAAAAATGAAAATGGGGTCTGGAAAGAGGTTAGACCAAACGAAGATCCAAAACGATCAGTCAGCAAAATTGCAAAACTTTTGATCCGCAGTCGTACAACTGTTTCGAACTATTTAAAAGATCGACGGGAATTGATACGTACCCGGACGAAAATATAGCTCGACACCAGCAAACTAGCGGTCCCTACTAAGAGAGAAGCGTCAAATTCTACAGAAATAATAAGGGAAATCGCGGAATTAGCAGGAATTTCGAATGTAGACAGAAAACTAAGAATTTGCCAGCGTGCATTAGCTGAAGCGAAATATAAAGAAAGCGTTTGAAAAGAAAACTCTCCTATTACAACGTCATCCGAACGCCCGTTTGACCTTTGCCAGAAATCATGTTAGAAAACTGTCATCTTCACCTATGAGAAACGTTTTTGCCTTGATGGACCTGATGGATTTCGTCATCATTTTCATGACATAACAGGGAACATCGAACGCAGTTATTTGAAGCTTTCATTTCTAACGCATCAATTTTCAATTGCAAAAATAACGTACAAGTTAATTATAAGATAAAGCGCACATAACTGAACGAATATTTGACGAAACAGAACATGATGTGCATAATAGGGTTCGAAGTATCGGCCCCGGGTATCGATACCGAGTACTTTTTGGTATCGAACCTTTGGGTATCATATATCGATACTCAGTATCGAATACTTTCTGAAAGGGTAGTTTATTTAAATTTTGAGAAAGTAGGCACAATAGAAAACAAAACATCTTTCAATGAATTCAACTTATATTTAAAAAAAAAACTATGAGTATGGTATAAACTTGCAACCGATAATTAAGTACATGACTACATATTCATCTATATATCTGTCTCTTTTCTATGTTTAAAAATTTAAAATATTGGAATTTAACGGCCACTGTACATGTTGGTGCAAATATATTCTGCAACCAAACAGGATAATCAAATAAAAAATACACTCGTTGGATAGAGATAGAAGAAGCTCAAATCAGAAAGCTGAGACCGAGTGTGTAAGCAAATAAAATATGCTCATTATGTGTAAATTCCGAAAATTACTATATGCCTTTCTCCTTCTCATGTAGTACATCTCGTTATAAGGATACTGACATCTGCGGTTGAAACAAAAGAAAGCAATAAATACAGTAGAATCCGCTTTTAACGCTCTATTTCTCTGGTCCCTTCATTTTGATAAGAATTCATATGAAAAAAAAATCCGGTTAATACGCTCTATTTCCCGCTTAATACGCTCACAAAACTAAACACAACACTTGGTAAAATTTGTATTTTCTTGTTTTTTAAGTTTTTTCCCAGAAAAATCATTCGGTGCATTGGGATATAGGGCGGCGTCGACGGCCGTTCTTACAGTGATTTTTTTTGTTTTTCGCAAAAAAACCATATAAAGCGTGTCGTTTTTGTGGTCGTTACTTTTGTCAGTTTTGTTTGCATACATACAGGTGGTGTCAGTGCATTAGAGTTTGATTGTGTACAATGGTTAGTACAAGGGATGAATGGAAAACTAGCATAATACATGTATAATTTTAACTCTATTTTTAACTGGATGTAATTTTTTAGTTTTAGCCGCTTAATACGCTATTCCGCTTAGGACGCTATTTTCTGTCGGTCCCTTGAAGAGCGTTTTAAGCGGATTCTACTGTATATAAACTAAACAGAAACCCCGATTGTATGGATTCAGATTTAATCTGAGTGAAGTACTCAATACACGATTCTCGACAAACGATACCGATACTACTCAAAGTATCGGGTCAAAGTATCGAGTACTGAGTATCAGGTATTGAAGCGCAAAGTATCGATAGTATCGTTCGAATCCTATGTGCATTGTATGCATACGAGTTTAAGTGCATTGTGATTATAAATAATCCATCTATGAATACCTATTTTCCTTGTTAACATTTGAGTATTCAATTTGTGTTCAAAGATATGTTTGATGAGATTACGTGTCACTTGTCAGGTCAGTATTACAGCATTTTATATGGGCTCTTCAGATCTTAAAATGATGTTGGTACATTCCTGCATCAACAGATATCGATACTATTCAAAGGTAATTAATTGACGCTTTTATGGGGATATAACGAGATTTAATTATAAATGAAACACTCATTAAAAATATTCTCTAGGCTTGTATAGGTACTCGTACATGTACGTACTTATGATAAGTAAGTATATAGCGTTCAGTTGTTATTTAACGTATAAGTTAATTATATCCACACTGAAAGGAAACTCCAAAGTGATTAACCGGTAGTAAATAATTTAATATACTCTTTGACCTACATATTTTTGTTAATTAATATTATTTTAACGAGAATATCATCATTAAAATCAACAGATTTGAAGAGAGGAAGGTAACAAGAATTTTGCTTCCACTTTGTAAGACTAATTATTTGGCTTTTGTGGCTAAAGTGTTTAACTCGACTGCCAACAAACGATTGCCCCCTCAACTGACATAACAGTTTGGCCTTCTGAGCTTATCGTGTAACCAGAAACGGGTCCTGGCTGGCTGTTACCGTCATCATCAACCTCGTCCTCAGTCGTGTTGGAAGCAGATTCTTCAAAATTAGCCTCTCTATTCGCAGCTGGGTCATCGCGCCAATGTCCCCCCCTTCTGGGAACTTGAGCTTCTCCGAACTCATCACTGTGCTAAACCGACATTGATTCCTTTGCATACCTGGGATATCCTGGCAAACTTTATATACCACGAAGACCAGATCATTCACATCCTCGATGGCTTTCGCTCCGTAAAGCCGTAGAGTCGTTTGGGATAAGAATGTGCAACGGGTAAGAGTACGCAGTGCCAATTTCTCCATCCGTGAAAGAATTAGCAGAAATCGCTAAATGAGAAAATGTGTGCTCCACTAACCGCCAATAAAGAACAATTTCTTCGAAACTTTTCCAATTTACAGTACAAAGAAAAACAACAAGAAAAAAAAGCCGTATTTTGTTAAAAAAAAAGTCAATTTTTAAAAGTGTGTGGGGAAAGTGTGTCAACTCGATACCCCATAAGTATTGGGCTACCCAAAAGCAAATCTGCGAAGCTATGAAGCTAATTTCAAATGGAAGCAACCCATCGAAGGCTGTCGAAGAACTTGGTTTGAGTGAAAGCACAGTTTCAAGTCATTTAATCTACGAAAATTGTGACTTAATATGGTTGCGCACTCTTACCCATACCTCTGCGCACTCTTACCCTGGGGCAAGAGTGCACAACTTGACTTACTTTGGTTTTTTGATCAAAACATATGAAACGTTAATAAAATTATAAAATATTTTTTTATGAATTTGTTCCTAAATTATTGAGCTACCAAAAAAATATGCTCTTTTGTTTGTTATGTGTTGTAAATTTTTCAGAATTTAAGCCCGAAGTCCAAAATGCGCATTCTCTCCCCAAACGACTATACCGCTGCTTCTGGTACACTCGACTTATCCCGATGTTCAGCAGCACTCTCTCACTCTAGTTGGAGCTCTTCCCCACTCCAGCAGCAATTTATTTCCTAGGATGTCTCTCGGCGTATACAAAACGTTAGTGTGGACTTGCTTTCGTCGTCGCATTCTTCGCTGTATTTAGTCCCCATTAGATCGTCCATAGGTCGCGGAATCCTTTTCCGCCGAGTGGGAACACTTCAAGGCCGCTAAACTCTGCCTGATGCACCATTCCACCTGACCGGTCGTACTCCATGGTCGTCGTAGTACTGCTCGAATGCTGTCCCCCCATCAGTTACCATCCGTGTCGGTATGCCTAAATACATAGATATGTATGTCCGTCAATACGTTCAGAAACCCATTTTCTGTTTGCTGCCTTCACATTTTCATGGACTACAAAATGTTCTTTAAGTAAAAATTAATTCGACAGAGTATCTAATTTAGGGTTGCCATTCGTCCCGATAGGTCGGGACTTGTCACCGTTACCAGCAGCCTTGTCCCGACATCTCGACGAGCTTAAAAAAGTCCCGACAAATTTTAGTTCCAAACCAACTTAACTAACAGAATATTATGGCGAAACAATTTCGAATCTTAGAACAGTTTGGCCTATAGCTTCGAAGTTATTGGTGAAGTATATCTGTGATGTGTAGCTCCCAATTCAAACGCGAGTACCGTTTCTTCTTGAGTCACATTATGAACACACTATATGTTTGCTGTCGCCAGCCCTAGGGCGCACTGACTAGTGTATTTTCATCGTTGTCCAGAACCCCACTGCAACCCACATTTCATCGAACGCCAATAGCTTGCCCTCAGATTTTGTTATTTTTTGTATATTGTTGCACTTGTTTAGTTCGTTGTTTTATTAAGCAACCCATCCGAACACAAAAACACGAGAACAAAGAGCAAAATCAACGCAATGAAAATAAAACCAAATGATAAATCAGCTGATTTCATGTTTTGACTGCCCCTTCTTCTGGCCCTGAAGAGTTACCCAGGACGAATCCAGTGCAGAACCAGTGTCGACAACGAACCCAAGGCAGCATTTTCAGTGGGTTTTCAGTGTAGCACTGACTGACATCGTACGCATCAGTGCATTTCTTGTGCGCCATAGGACTGACATCAAATAAACCTACTTTCCGAGTATAGGTACTATATTTGAGAAGCTTCTTCTTGACAGTTATTCTCTCGGAGGTTTGTCAGACGAGCGTGAGAGGTGCCACAGCTGTGCTTAGGTTAGGTTAGGTTAAAGAGGGTGAGGATTACTCCTCTTCACGTAGGCCGCAAGTCGGGCCCGTTGTGCTCCCCTCTGGAACTGAGCTGAGAAAGAAGGGGTTGGGGTGTGTGTTAGTGAAAGGGGTAGAGTAGTGGAATGGAAAAGGTTGGAAGGAATATATGAATTCAAGAAAAACGCTCTGTGTGTCGTGTAAACTCCAGTGTTTTCGAGAAATCGATAGATCTGAGCGAAGTCAGCCCGGGTAGGATGTGTCTTCCCAGGTATTTATGTCTTATTGAACATAGAGCAGGACAATCGCAGAGGAAGTGTTTTATACTTTCGTCTTCTTCTTCGCAACCCGGGCAGGTGCTGTGCTGCACTAGTCCCAGTCGGTTGGCATGTTTATTTAAGTTGATGTGTCCCGTATATAAGCCAATCAACAGTTTAATTTGTGCTCTGCCCAAATTCAGTACTTTCCTAGCCCGCAGTGGATTTGGAAATTCCATCATTTCTTTGGCAGCCTTGCATGTTTGGATCTGACTCCACATATGTGCGTGGCGTTTTGCAAAAGACAGGCTATAGGCAGTTTTCACTGCTTGTACCGCCGTACCAATAGTATTTACTGTGAGGTTTTCTACGTCTTCCGCCCCCGCTCTTGCCAGTTCGTCTGCCCTTTCGTTCCCCGGTATATTGTTGTGGCCAGCTACCCAGAGCAGATTTACCGTGCAGGATCTTGCAAGGGTGTTGAGTTTTTCTTTGCATTCCTTCACTAATTTGGAATTTGTTAGTGGGTTCGCAAGTGCTTTAAGTGTAGCCTGACTGTCCGAGCAGATGTGTATGCAAGTGTCCCTGGTATCGGCATTGACGAGTTCGTCTACGCCCCTGAGAATTGCAAAGACTTCCGCCTGGAAAACAGTCACCGAGGGTTCTAAATGAATGGATATATTTATCGGAGGATCTGGACAGTGTACACCAGCTCCCGATTCTCCGTTAATGTGTGATCCATCCGTGTATAATACAATGCCTTCTACTTCGGCAAACACTGTACCTTGTCGCCATTTTTCACGGCTAGGGAATTCGACTGAATAGTCGGTCTTAAAGATGTATTCTTTCTCTATGAGATCGCTTGGATTGCTGACAAGTCCAGAGGATTCTGAAACATCATTCCAGATAGCTCTGTGTCCTGTGAGGCTCTGGTCTTTAAAGTGACCCAGGGTCCGCAATCTGATTGCAGAGAGCCCCGCTGTCCTTTTGACCTCCAGTTCCATAGGAAGAATATTGAGAATCGTCTCCATGGCTGCTGTGGGTGTGCTGGATTGGGCACCAGTTATCCCCAGACAGGCCATTCGCTGGGGGTTAGTTAGTAGTGTTTTCGCGTAGCTGTTATTCACGACTGGCCACCAAACTAACACTCCGTAGAGTAATATGGGTTTGACTACGCAAGAGTAGATCCATTGAACTAGTTTTGGTTTCAAGCCCCACGTTTTGCCGAAAGCTCTCCGGCAAATCCAGAAAGCTCTTTTGGCTTTGTTAATTCTATTTTCTAGATTTTTTCTCCAAAGTAACTTTTTGTCAAGTATGAGCCCTAAGTAGTTTACGTGGTCCCTTAGGTCCAGCTAACCTCCCCCTAGGGACGGGGCCTTGAATTCTGAAATTTTAAGTCTTTTAGAGAACAGCACCATATTGGTCTTTTCTGGGTTTACTCCGAGTCCGTTGCTGTCTGCCCAAGATTTGGTTAACTGCAGAGCGGTTTGCATGAGTTCCCCTAAAGTGCTTAGGTGTTTGCCTCTCGTAAGCAAAGCGAGGTCATCTGCGTATGCTATACATTTAAATCCATTTGTTGCAAGAATTTTTAAGAGTTCGTCTACGACCAGTACCCATAGGAGAGGGGATAAAATCCCCCCCTGGGGGGTCCCGTTCCGGACGTTCCCTTTCCTGCTTTCGGAGCCGAGATCGGTAAAAATGGTACGGTTTGAGAGCATATGTTCAATGAAGTTATTTATCGTTTTCCGTTTGTTGTACTTAGAGAGGGCTTTCATAATGCCCTGAGTTTTAATGTTATTGAAAGCGCCCTCTATATCTAGAAAAACGCCGAGTACGGACTCCTTATATGTAAAGGCATCTTCGATAGTGCTGACTATGTCGTGTAGGGCTGTTTCTACGGATTTACCCTTCATGTATGCGTGTTGGTTGCTTTTTCGTATAGACAAAGGTAGGTTTGCTCTGATCTTCTCATCGCAAATTCTTTCTAGAGTTTTAAGCAAGAAGGACGTGAGACTAATGGGTCTGTATCCACTTGCTGAGCTAAGATCTTTTCCCGGTTTAGGTATAAAAACTACCCTGACTTCTTGCCATAACTTAGGGTTATAGCCTAGGGCCAAGCAGGCTCTGAAAATTGTTACCAGATGCGGCACCAATACAGAAAAGCCTTTTTGGAGGAAGATGGGTTGTATTTTGTCCTTGCCAGGAGCTTTGAAGGGCTTGAAGGAATTTATGGCCCACCTGATCTTATCTTTATCTATGACTTCGTAAGGTTCATCCCAAAGTTCCCTAACTGTTCCTGTACCGGCTAGTGCTAGCTGAATTGGTCCAGCAGGGGCCTGAAGACAACCTGGGAAGTGTTTTTCCAACAGCAGTTCTAGTGACTCCGTTGAGGTAGCCGCCCCACCATTAGCTCTAAGAAGCTGTGGTTGGGTGTGCTCCCTGGAGAGGAATTTCTTGAGCCTTGCTGTTTCGCTAGTGCTGTCTATTTCACCGCAGAAAAGTTTCCATGAGTTTCTACTTGCAGCCCTGGTTAATTTTTTGAAACTACGTCTGTTGTTCCTATAAATTTCCCAGTCCGCTTCTAGTTTACTGGTCATGAAAGTGTTAAAAGATCTCCTAACCTCCTTCCTTTTATCCTGTAGATCACTCGTCCACCATCTATTTTTACTGTTGGCCGCGCAGGCTTTAAGTGGACAGGCTAGTTCAAAGGATTCGGTTATTTTGGATTGTACACGAAGGACTTCTCTATCTAGGTCTACTATGTTCTGAATCTCTTCAGGCCTTTGGTTACCTAGTTTCTCTGTTAGGGTTGAGACGTAAAGGTCCCAGTTGGTGCTCCTTGGGTTTCTGACTAGGGTTCTAGTCTTACGCCCAATGGCAAGATCTAGACAAATCCACCTATGGTCGGACATGGAGGTTTCGTTAGAGACCCTCCAGTTCGAGACCAGATGAGTGACGTTTGGGGTAGAAAAGGTTATGTCTAAAACTTCCCTTCTAAGTTTGTTTATGAAAGTTGGAGTGCAACCTAAGTTGAAAGTTACAAGATTTTCAATGTTTAAGAAATCAAAAAGAGACTCACCCCTTGGGTTTGTATTTGTACTGCCCCAGGCGATATGGTGTGCGTTAGCATCCGCTCCCACGATGAGTCCTTCGCCTGATGTTTTGGCACTTCTTATTAGGTTGGATAGTTCTTCGCTGGGTGGTTGGGTTGGTGAATCATAGGGTAGGTAACAGGACGATAGCAGGATGGATTTGCCTGCCCCGCTCCCTTCCCTATATTCCAGTCTAATGACCGTGAGGTCTCCTGTGCTCATCTGGGGGATAGAGAAGACATTTAATGATTTGTTTGCTACAATGCATGTTCGACACTTACCGTTTATGCTGGTAAATATCTTGAAATTGGTTCCCCATCCTTTGACCCCGTTTTTGACGATCCAGGGCTCTTGGATGAGGGCTACGTCGGCACCTCCTTTTGAGAGGAAGTCACAGAGGACGGCTGTGGCCACCCTACTGTGCTGGAGGTTTGCTTGTAGCAGTTTCATCAATTTTTCGTTTATTCGACGGTATGGTAAACTTCACGCGATAGAAGCCACATAGGGCGTACCCATCACGTTGGTTAAGTGCCGTCACGGCTTTCTGGTCTATTCCGACGAACAGCAGTTGGCCTTTGCCTTCCTGCTTTTCGGCGTTATAAACCTTCCAGCATGTTGTTTCCAGGTCCGTGTTGTGCCTGGCAAATCTTTCTAGGATTTTTGGGGGTTCTTCGATTGGGCCTGGGATCCAGACAGATACCCTGGTCAACCTTGGAATTTCCGACACGGGAAGTACCCTGAGATTAGATCCTTCCCACGTGTCACCTAGACTTTTTGTAAGGGCCTCCAAGATCTTAATTGAAGGCTGGTCACCACACAGCACGTGGTATCTATCACTCTTAAAACCCGCCCATGTGAAATTGGGGATTATTGGAGGGACCGCGCACAGACTTCGATCGAGAGCATCTCTGATCTCGCATTGAAATCTGTCCTGCAGATTCGACGGAAGTTTACCTTCGTCGTACCCATCGCAGTATACCACCATCTCGAGCAGGTTGGCTGCCGCATCTCTATAAGTACGGCGGGGCCCTTTTGACGAAGTCGTTGGCTTGGAAGTGTCCCTAGGACCCATTGCAGGCCTACCTGGTACAACGTTAGTTGGCCCTGGTGTGGCTCTGCTGGTTCCGGGATCTGTTGCTCGTTTTTTGTATGTGTCCCTGGCGTGCTTGGAGAAACGCATCTTCCTCTTTCCCCCTAAGGCGGGGGTCTCATCCGGAGATGTGAGGGATAGATTGGCATTGCGTCTCGCAACTTCTGCGGTCTTCGTTGGGACCGGCCGAGGGCCTTCCCTACTGTCCTTTGAAGTGTTTGCGGCGGGGATCAGATCAGAGGTACTAGCGCCTTCAGGGTTTTCTCCCGTCTTGCCTTTTCCCTCCTCCTCTTTCCTCCTTCTCTCCTTAGCTCTTTTGCGCTTCTGGGCACCAGACAGCCTTAGTTTCGGTCTATCTTTCTGTCGCTTTACTGCGGATGCCAGAGTCATGACTTCTTCGTCTATGCGCTCTTCTATTATTATGTTTTCGTCCATCTGGACATACGGAAAATTGACCACTGGCGACTTAGCCCCGGACGGGGCTGTGCTTGATTACTTATACAAATCACCGTTCACCAAAATGTCCTGACGAGATCTCAGTTAAATATGGCAACTAATTACATAGTTGCTCGTAGCTTTACATAGTCCTGTGTAAAAAATTAAGACCAGTAGGATAATTGTTCACTTTAGTTCTTATTTTTGACAGATGAAGGTTTTGTACTTAAGTTGAAAACAGTCTTTAAATTAATGCAGCCGAATATAAGTCTACAATCTAATTACTTTTTTAAGTTTGAAAAATATGTTCAAGTTGAAAGTCAATATTTTATAAAATTATCCTAATGGTCTTAATTTTTTACACAGAACTGTATGAATACTCTTTTGTTAAATTATAGATCATGTGTACATCTTTCATTCAGACTACGAGTATAATAAATATAGAAAATGTATTAATGACATAACCAATGCTAAGGGATTAGATTCATACTTTTGTTATTACACCCAAAGGGCATGACAATGGAGCTCTACCTACATACGAAGCTCTTAATGCGATTGGAAATATCTGTAAATCTTTTTCAAGAACCCACGTGTACCTATTACACAACTGAAACATAAATACAAATAAACCGACTCAAGTTTTGTAATTAACCTTATGCCTTCAACTGTTGGTCTATAGAACTTATATGTTTTAGATGATACTACCTTTCCCATTAAAATTAATGACAGAGGACTTAAGAGGGATTCAAAAGGTTTCATTAGATTATTAAATTGGGTGGTTGCAAACTTTTATTTTATTTTTAATTCAGTCCAGTGAAATCATAACTTTTGTGTGGTCAAATGTTAAAACTTGAAACTTATTATATGTATTCATTTTAGTTGTTCTGAAAATCATTGCGTATATGTGTAGTTAGGTTAGGTCGGGAGGGGTTGTGAGGCTGAGCCATTACAAAACTCTTGGCACCAGAGTGAGCCCATCGCGATCCCCAATAAATCCATTCCAGGATGGCACCTCAACCGCCACAATTTCCTCAAAGCATTTTATTAGCCTGCAAAATTTTAGCACAAGTCTAAAGGTGCGTGTCCACTTGAGAGTAAAACTATTGCGAGTAGCTCTCAGGCCACTCTCGAGAGCAGTTTCGTAAGTGGACACGGTCACGATAGTAACTCGCAGAGAGTTGGTTTGCTACTCTCAACTTTCCGACTTCTTGAGAGTTGTTTGTAAGTGGACATACATTGTGCTACTCTCGGAGGGCAACTCGCACTATTCAAACAGAGTTCGTATTTTGAGAGCAGCTAGCTGCGAGTAAATGTATTATGTATATAAATAAATTGTCAAAAAATGTAAATAATTTTGAATTTGATAACTTGATTTTGAATTTGAATTTCTGGAAATAATAAATAAATAAATACTATGGTATCAATTTGGAATATCGAAAAAGTAAAAAAATTAATAGAAATGTATGAATCCGAAGAAATTCTTTGGAATACATTTCTTCCTAAGTTTCGGGACAGGAACAAAAAAAATATAGCTATAAAAATAATAAGTGGACACGGTTGTGAGAGTACTATCCGCAAATTAACTCTCAGATATCTCGCAAGCAACTCTCGATAGTAAATCTCAAAATTTTCACTCTCAAATGGAAAGCTACTTGAGAGTAACTCTCGAGAATTTGCTAGCGAAAGTGCTCTCAAGTGGACACGCACCTTAAGGTTGATTGGGCCTTCCTCTTCTAGACTAGGTTGATTGGGCCTTCCTCTTCTAGACTACTAACGAAGTAGCTGCCTAAAATGTTCCCACAATAGCGCGCTATGTCCTGACACACGCGAGTTACATATGAGACCACCACTGAAGAAGGGATCGACCATTCTACTGTTAACACATTGGTGGCATCACCAATGTTTATTAATAGACTACCTGCATAGAAAAGATGCATGCAGAGCAATCAACCACCCAAGTAAACACATGGTGAGCAGACATGGAAAAGGCAAGCAGACGATATATATAAATACAGCAGCAGAGAGAGAAAAGAAGAGAGATCGAGGTGAAGTGAACGAGATCAGGCGTAGAGTAGTTAAATTTTGTATTAACCTTAAGTATGCTATCTATTTGTTAACAATAAACAAAAAATAGAAAAAAAAACTTAAATTCGCGCGATCTCCTCTGCTATACCTTACAATCGTTGCAGTATCTGCAAATGTCTGTGTCTGTGAGTCCGAGCCTCTTGGCGTTGTTTTCTCAACAATCAATTCCCAGGTAATATTCCTAAAGCTATGTATTCTATTTTGTGCCCTCCTAGGCTTTATGCGGGGCCTATACAAACGTCAAAAAATCGTCAAGCATGTGAGAGTGGGTTAGTGAAAATGAAACACGTATAATATGTCCTGTCAGCTTGAAGCAAAATCTAAATGTTTGGATTTTTGCTCAAGCATGTATCCAGCATTGATATGTGTACATTGGTGATTGACTGTTTGATCAAACACATGCTCAGTTTCGCGTGGAAAGCAGTGAGTGAACATCAAAATCGGACAGCGGGAATTTACGTGTTGTATGATTGATTGAAGACTCATGCTTGCTATGTTTATATGCAACGTCAAGCAGAATTCACTAACATACTCTCACATGCTTCACGAGGTTTTGACGTGTGTAAAGGCCGCATTAGGATTTCATTAGTGCTTTTACGGTCCAGTCCCGGCCAAAGTGCCTTACAAACTCAAGCCAGCTCGTGACTAGTACTGATTTGGTAGTGAACGATTCTAGCGCCTTAGGTGCAGCCTGACTGTCAATTGAAATATCAACATCCTTGCCGGATATTGGTTTCATTATCAGGAGTTCTGCAGCCCTAAGGACTGCTTTCTGCCTGAAAGACGCTGCCGAGGAGTCTTAAGGACACCATTAACCGCTAACTGGTTATCGATGTAAAATCGGGACATTTTCATTTACATCGATAGTCAAGCAGTTATTAAAGCACTCGAATCACCAATTATAAGATCAAAATTGGTTAGGCACTATCGGGCATCTCTAAGCAAGATATCGAACATCTCGGTCATAGTGACATACCAGGTAACTGTGAAGCAGACGAGCTAGCCAGAAAAGGTACAAAACTGGGGAATTCTACATAAAAAAGTGAGCCCATGGGGAATTCTACAACAAAAAGTGAGCTGCATGGACGAGGGGGAGGAGGAATCCCTCTTTCACCTTTTTATATAATTTACGCACGCTAAAGGGGATAGGAAGACCCTTTCAATATTTACACATAGCCAGCGCGGCCATATGAAGGACACGAACGAGAGACAGACAGATTGGCGTAGTTGGATTGGTTCTATGGGTGGTGTCTAGAATAACTGGAGAGATGCGTATTATTGAAAGTTTTACCCTTGCTTATGATTCACAGAAGTTTTTTCCAGATATTTCTTATTATTGTTTTTCGCAATCAATTTCTTCAGCCATACCACTATCCTACTATCAGTGTTATGCCTTCGCAGTAGGATTTTTATATTAACTTCAGAAGCTGATCAACGTATTTTTATTTCGTGAGAAAAAAATGTTTCGGAGACATCTGGATTTGAACCGTGAATCTTCAGCGTGACAGGCGACAATGAATGCCACTACGCCACAGCCACCCACAAATGTGATCATCTTCTTGGATGCTTTTTGGAGCATAGCACTTACCCACCTCATCTGATTTTTCAAGGAATGCCAACTCTCGTGTGCGGAATTTGTATAAATATTTACACAAGTTCTAAATTAAATTTATATTCGCACCATCACCGTTTCAAGAGAAACGAAAAGTGCAGTGCAAATGGATGGGAAAATTGCAATTTTCACCAGCAATACACTTATTGCATTCGTGAATTATGTACACATGTATGTATTGTACATGATGGCGTAGGTATTACATTCTTCATGTATTACCTACGGAAGTATTTTCCGTAAAACAGATCATCGAACCCTTCGATGTCAAAAATGGATTCAGATAAGGTAACGCACTGTCATGCGGCTTTTTTACATCATATTTGACAGAATTGCTCGAAGCTCACAAGCCCATACACGAGGAACGATCTTTTTAAAGTCCGTATAATTGCTTGCATACACCGACGATATTGACATTATTGGTAGAACACAGCGAGCTGTCATCGGTGCGTTCGCGAGTATAGAAATGGAAGCTGCTAAAGTGGATTTAGTGGTAAACGAGGGCGAAACAAAATATATGCTGTCAACAAAAAGGGACACCCAACATCGACGAATTGGACAGAACGTCACAATAGACAGCTACAACTTCGAGGTAGAAAAGGACTTTGTCTACCTCGGCTCTGTCATAACATCAAAAAATGACATCTCATCGGAAATCAAACGAAGGATTACTCTTGCCAATCGCTGTTTCTTTGGGCTAAGAAGGCAATTGAAAAGTAAAGCCCTCTCCCGAGCAACTAAGGAGATTCTATATAAGACAAGGACACCTATCATCCTAGTATGAAAGATGGATTTTATCAAAAGCAGACCAAGATATCCTTGGTCGCTTCGAGAGAAAAATCCTTCGTAAGACATTTTGTCCCGTTTGCGTTGACGGGTTTTGGAAGAGTAGATTCAACTACGAACTATACGAGCTGTACAGCGACATCGACCTGTCCAACAAAAATGCTCATTGAGCATTGGACATAAACGCTCCGGCTCAGAGAATATTCGATTCTAGCCTGGAGGGTCAGTGCAGCAGTAGGTGCCGCGCACAAGTAGAAAAGGACTTCAACCAACTTGGGGTGCGTAACTGGAGGCAGTTAGCTATGGACCGAGCTTACTGGAAGGGGTTGTTGGCTGAGGCCTTGGTCCACCCGGACTTCTTTGGAGCGTGAATAACAACACTTTGTACTTTATGGAATATGTCGAACTTTGTTCCGAAATAATTGTTTTTGCAGGGAGTTTTACTTCATTACTTTAACATGAAAAAAGTACTGTCGAAAGTCATCGTACTTTAGTTGAAGTTTATAGTGACCATGCCCTAGCTGAGCAAACGTTTTGGAAATGGTTTGCACCTTTTCAAAGTTGTGATTTCGACTTGGGAGACAAGGAATAACCTGGACAGCCGAAAAAGTTCAAAGGTGAAGAATTGGAGTAATTGCTCTATAATGACCCATTTCAAACTACTGAAGAATTGTCTAAATCATTGGGAGTTGACTTGTCGACTGTTGGTCAACGCTTTTAAGCCATGCGAATGATCCAAAAGCAATGAAATCGGCTCCTATACGAATTGGAACCATGAGGCGTCGAGTCTCACCTGTGAACAGCCGCTTCAACGGCAGAATAATAAGGGATATTTCCATCGAATTGTTACTGACGATGAAAGTAGATCAATTACGACAATACGCAGCGCAAAAAGTCATGGGTTAACCCGGGCCGAAATGAGATCGCGGATGATCGGCTTTACCGCCGAATTCTCAGTCCCGGGACCCGTTTGTGGCATAAACTGGGCAACAATCTCAGCCTTAATTAACAAATGGGAACAAAATCTCCGACTCTCTCATTGGAGAAATGTCCCAGGGCTAAGGCAAGCCAAACTACTAATTAAGCCTTATACACATCACAGGGAATCTCTAAGCCACAATAAGAAGGATAATATAGGTATCTAACAAATTTCCACTTCGATCATTACCAATTACGATGACCGTAATTCCAATTACTTCAGACCGCGTACCCTCTACAAAGAACTCATTAGAACGTATGAATTAAAAAATGCGTCAACCACCAACTTGCCCTTATTAGAAAGGTGATTTGCCTCTTGTGCTAGTTAGTATCCTTTGATACGATTGATCTTTTAAGTCGCAGTGTCAGCCTTGGGGCTGGATCCGTTATTTAATAATCCAGACTCATGCTCTTTACTTGGCGGAATGAGAAGAGTGTTGTCTACTATGAGCTGCTCACACCGAATGAAACCATCACCGACTTGAGCTGTACCTTGAAGAAAAAATGGCCGGAATACTTCGAAAGACACGACAAAGTGATTTTGCAGCACGACAATGCTCGACCACATCGCAAAACTGGTCAGAACTTGCTTGGAAATATTTAAAAGTCCTACCCCATCCGCCGTATTCTACAGACATTGTTCCTTCTGATTATCACTTGTCCCGATCCATGACTCATGGCCTGTCCGCCAACGCCAACGCCTTCTTATTCAATTTAATTTGGAATGAAATCTACACCTATACCTTCATCCAGTCAAAGGACCTAAATCTAGGTACACAGGATAATAGCAAGTAAAACACATAACTCAATGGGAGTGATAAAAAGAATGAGCAATAAAATACAGCAATCCAATATAATTAATTCGTTGGTAATTCAAAACAAAAAGATAGGACTTAAAGTTATGCTCAGGACATGCTGTGTACATATTTATTAAGGTCATAAAAGAATTGCCTCCAGAAGTCGTAAAAGGAAAGCTGTCAAACATTTATTTTGTTTTTTTTTTTTTTTGTTAATTTATTGCTTTGGCTTTGGTTATACAGACATTGAAAGTTTTAATTTAAGTAAATCCATCTCGGGCAATTTTTAAAACATATTGAAATAATTTAAATTTAGAATTATGTAGACATACATATATGTGTCAATCAATCGTTATTGGTTAGTGTATAAAATTCTTCTAACAGGACATTTTATTTCCTCAATTTGCTCACAGATACATACGAGTTAATCTTTATTACTTACTTAGTTGGCGCTACAGCTCGAGGTGAACCTGGGCCTGCTTCTCGCAACCATTTGTGTGTGCGTGTTATATTTTTGCACGAATGGAAGGGACCTACAGTTTTTTGCCGACTCCGAACGGCGAGTTGAGAAGCTCAATCGTGACAAATGATACTCTTTGATGCTTGTCAGACATTCGAAAGAGGTGGGCACTGTGAAAAACTTTTAGGTGTTTGCGGCGGGATTCGAACCCAAGACCGCTGGCTCAGTAGTCCGACGCACTAACCACTTGCGCTACGGTGCCCACTATCTTTAATCTTTATTAAGTAGATTTATTTTAAAATTAAATTAAACCTCAACAATCTCAAACCACCCACATCATAATGCATGAATATGAATATGCCTGTTGGGTGGTAACCTTAATAAAAAAGGGAAGTAGAAATCACAATAATTCTGGCACAAGCTTTCCCGTAGGGACTTTCACTCATAATTTTCTTTTATTATCCGCTGAGCAGACCGTTAGTATGTTTGTAGCTTATCTGGGAGTTTTGAAGCCTTCGAGGTAAATATACATAGATTATGAGTTATGACTTATGTATGACTTGTAAGTACGAAATTAAATGAGATGAAATAAAGAGAACTAATAAGGTTTTTGAGTTCTTATTATGTTTGCATTGAAAATATCCCCCCGAGTGTAATCCTTTGAAGTTTTGATCATAATGATGATATCAGCTTGAAATGCATTTAATCTTCCATTGGAAAAATTAATTCTATTGATAAGTATTAATTAACTTGGTCAGTTTAATGTTTTTTTTTTTTTTTTCAAATACTAGATACTGCTTTTTAAGATAGAAGTTTTTTACGCTATTCCAGATTCCATAAACGTCTGTCAATGAATAATAAGTAACCTAAGCTTGCAAAGCCCTAAACAAATTTTTTCAAAGAATGGGAGGCAGTGACCGGTCTCAGCAAAGGAGTACAGAGACAAACTTATATTGCTAAACAAAGTGCTGGACATTAACGCCCTACATACATTATGTACAGTGAAAATTCATTTTTAACCCAAACAACATTCAAGTTTTTTTTAAAGATTTCCTTTCTGATTTTAAGTTACGTGTTGAGAAACCAAATAAGGTAACAAATATTTAATCAAATAATCTGTGTTCCGTTGACTTGGGATAGACACTCGAAAGTACTTACACTCAGGCACAGAATCTTCCCAGCAGGAAAAGGTAATCTATTGGAATCGAACAGGGAATCAATTGCTAGTATAGAATATTGATTCCAGAATTCATTATTCTTAACACAGACTATGTCCTAGGAAAATAATCGATTACCTGAAAGTGGTTTAAGAATGCATCATAGAATTCATTCTTTGTAATGTATTATATAATTCTTGCATTTATAATTAGTTACATAATGCATTTCTCCAACATAAATTAATGAAATGTATTCAGCTTTAAATGAAAAGTACACTGTTTCGTTTTAAAATATTTTATTACAAAGAACTCAAGGATAAAATTAAAAAGGAATTTAAATACAAAAATTATTTTATCTATATAATAAAAATGAAATGATGATCGTTGGTAAGCGCATATCTTGAGAACGGCTAGACCGATTTGGCTCAATTTTCTTTTCAAATTTTCGATATAGTCCGAATGAGGTCCTAACGGAGAGAAAAATTCGATAGGTGGCGCTGAAGTCAAGCTATTAACAAATTCTATATTTATTGACCAAATGGCCTCATATTCAGAACATGTGTTGGTTTGGTGCCAAGAGAGAAACCCACAAAATCTGGACCCGATAAGTGCGCTGTAGTCAAGTAACAGAAGAAAATGTAAATAAAACACCTTGAAGAAAATGTGAATAAAACATTGTGATTTTAAATTTGATGGAAGAAAATAAATTATTCGGTTGACATTTTTTTCTTATTCAATTTAATTTGTCGTACATTGATGTGAACGAATTGAATTTCAAGATTCAATGTGAAATTGGCGGCGAATTGACAGACAGAGAGATAGACAAAAAGACAGACAGATAGACAGACAGACAAAGAGACAGACAGATAGACAGACTGACAAAGAGACAGACAGATAGACAGATAGACAAAGAGGCAGACAGAGAGACATACAGACATATAAATAGAGAGACAGATAAATAGAGAGACAGACAGATAGGCAGACAGACAGGCAGATCTATATATATAAAAATAAGTTGATATTTTGTGCGTTTACTTATAACTTACGTACCGCTGAACCGATTGTAATGTAATTTGGTAAAGAGATAGTCTGGGAAGGACATAGACATTAACCGCCCGCTAGGTTGCGCTGGAGTCAAGTTATTAACAAAACCTTTTCACGCCTAAGCCGCTGAACCAATTATTATGTAATTTGGCAAGAAGATAATCTGGGACCTAAGGAACAACATAGACGAAAAAAACGACAGGCAGATAGATAAATAGATAGACTGACAGACAGACGGACGGATAGATAGACAAACAGACAGCCAGATAGAAAGACAGATAAACACACAGCCAGACAGATAGATAGACAGACACATAGGCAAATAGACATACAGATAGGAAAAAAAATGGAAATTGAAGTTGAAAAATAGCACAGCAGTGATTGCTTCCTACTATGTACTTCCTTTCTATTCTACCAGAATAACTAAGTGCGCGGGCAAATTGTGAATGTTCGTTATAGTCCGAATGAGGTTCTAACGGAAAGAAAAATTCGATAGGTGGCGCTGAAGTCAAGTTAACAACAAATTCTATATTTATTGACCAAATGGACTCATATTCAGAACATATGTTGGTTTGGTGCTAAGAGAGAAAGCCATCTGGACCCTATAGGTGGCGCTGTAGTCAAGTTAGTAGCAAATTCTATATTTATTGACCAAAATGACTCATATTCACAACATATATGTATATGCAACTCATCCCGCAACATACAGAAAAGGGCAGGACAACGTCTGCCCCCGGGCCAACTAGTTATTAATAAAATAAAGCACACACAAAGCACAAATTTTTTTTTTTTTTTTGTTAATTGTCTTCGCCAATCCGTTTAGAATACATTTCTAACTTTTTTCACTCCTCGCTGTCACGCGTTGCAACACAAAATAAGTTTTTCATGCGTTTTTAAATATAAAACGCGCAATTTTTAGGCGACATGAAGGCGCCGACAGACAACACTGTCTAACAGAAAAATCGTTAGATTCAAAAACACTACATTACATTTTCTGCAGATGTAGGAATAATACGTGGTAAACAATGTGCTTTGTTATTATGTATATGATATTACCACGTCGATTCTTTTGGAATGCATTATATTTTTCATCTATAATAATTAATTATGTATTCGATTCTCCAAGTAATACATTCCGTACCTGCCTGCTGGAAAGGTATACGAAAAAAAATGCCCTACTCGAAATGGAGGTGGATGAGAAGGAAATGCTACAGGAAAAACTACAAAGGCTGATGGATGAAGAGATCCATGCAATTCGCTGAACGGAAATGCCGCCACGACTGCGAGTTCCCGCACAACAGCGTTGAATATTGTTGCCGATATTTTAAGAAAGCTGAATGCTATGGAAATAAAGCTTAAATCTCATCGTGAACACCCGCGCAGCATGCGGGTATTATTATATTACAAAAACATTGTTAAAAAATGTTTTGTTTTATGCCCGGCGTATCGGGCGGGGTTTGAGCTAGTTCCGTATAGACTTCTTAATTAAAAACAATGCAATTCATAGTCTATAAAATTCTGGAACAGTCTATTGACGTACACACATACATCATCATATATGTATATTATTTCTGTAGTATAGGTACCATTTGCGGCTCTCACACTTAACCAATCTTAATAAATGAGGTGTCAAAAGAAAGAGAATATCCTGAAGCACTGACGAATTGCACTTTTTGGATTTTGGGGCTTGGATTTCCTCTTGCGAGAGTTCTCGCACAGGCACACTAATTTTTAATAATTCCATTCGGGTCATTTTATATTTTATACGTGTTATTCCTTAACCCTTCTCTATACAATTTCTTCGTATAGGTACTCCAAAAAAAAAAAACAGACAAAACGCTGAAAATAATTCAGCCACAAACTCGCTAGTGGCATGCTATGTCTAGTCTAGTATCCTGTTTTTACTAAAATCGATGAGCCCCACGCTTTTTCACTTTACATTTTGAATATTGAGATCGCCTCAAACAACTTCCTTTGCCCGTCGCCCACTTGAAGGCCACTCGCTTACTTGTCCTTCGTCAATAGGTTTCTTCGTTTTTATTTGTTCCAGCCTAGAGCATCTAAGGATACCCTTCAAGAATACATAATTTACTATTGGATAATGTAATTCCTATAAAAGTCCTTTTTTTATACCAGCAGTTGAAGACAATTGATTTAAAAGTGGTTAAAAAATGAGACAAAGAGGACCTTAAAAATCGTGAACCGATAAACTCGTATATAGTACACCTGACGGTGTTTGTGTATTCCTAAAGCGTCGACTGGAACAAAAAAAAAACAAGACCACAACTTCTATATTACGAGACCTCACTCAAAAAGTCATTGATTATGCGAATTAAGGAAAGCATACACAGGTGCATATGTCCTCGTATGTAAGGTACTTTTTTTTTAAAATCAACTGATTTACGATGTCTGTCAGCGTAGGCGGTTAACTCTTGAATGACCAATAAAAAGACAAATGTTTGAGACTAGACGTCTGTCGTCAGCAACTAAATGAAAGGAATTGATTCAAGGACCATTTACGACTTACCTGTAAACCTCTTGCGGACAACGTACTTGAGTATGAGATATTCAAGGATACATTGTGATCCAAAAAACAATACGTAAAGAGCACGTCCTGCTGGGTGAAAAATCGCACACATCTGCGGGACTACCGATATCTGAACTTAATTACCAAAGAAGAACTGACATATTCCAGCACTTCCAAGCTATAGGAATGCCATTTGTTGTAATCATTCTAATTTATTTGCCCAACAAAGGACATTGTACGCATACATATGTACGTAATTACGATGCCTTCTCTCTCCTTCTCTTTCTTGTCGTTAATGATATTACATTTGATTTACGCGGCCCCATTTATTTATTTCAGATAATCACATGAACGTGTTTTTTCAACAAGTCATATAACGCACATACACAGATTTAGACGTGGTTAGCTGATGTATCCTCTGCGTTCACGGAACGATTGCTTAGAGGGTCCTTTTTTTCTGGATGAGACATGACCGTTTTTATGCTCGTATAATTTGATTTGTACTTTTTAACCCCCACATCGGAGTACAGGTACTTGCTCCAATGCATGTCCTTCGGTTTGTCACTTGCTTTTGGGTCTAATTGAGGTAAAATCCAATGGATTTATGTAATTGGATCACCAGTTGGAAGAAGGGAGTCAATCACAAAATTTCCCAAAATGACATTTTGATGCAAATGTCATCTGTAGACGTAGACGCACCTCTTAGGTCGAAGAAAGAAATTTCATCTTTAGAAAAAAAATCTCAGGACAGTTGTATGGAGAAGTTATTCAGTTGTTTTACGATTTCCCAAAAGTTATGTCAGATGGATTTACTCCCTTCTTCTAACTGGTGATTCAATTACAAACTTTAAGCATTCCAAAGTTTTTTTTTTTTGCATCAATCAAAAACATGCTTTAAGTTTTTTGTAGGTCTACGGGCTTGCGTCTTTTTAGTCGTCTTCTTGTATTAATTCCTTGCTCAGGTAAACATGAAGCGACAGTAAATAAATAAATAAATAAAAGGTAAACTTCGTATTTGAGAGTTGGTGTGGTCATACATGATGTCGTCTGCTGATTATTTTTATTTCTTCTTTTACGGTGAGAAGATGTTGAGGTCATGGTGCAAGTCTGCATTGGTTATGTTACCATGGTACATTTACTATTGTCCGACAAATTTTTGTTTGTAGTCGTTCCCCAGATTTGAATCCCGGACGTCCATACCGTTTTTTTTTTTTTTCAATATCTCTACAGGCTTAGCTAAAAATGAGAAAAAACAACGCTCGTCGGTGGCTAGGTAGGACTATGGTAATTGACATTTGTCAGTTTAACATCTTCTATAAAATTCATTAAATTAATTTTTTTTTTGAAAGACGGGATACACTATTAATTATTTGCTTCATATGTTTCTGAAAAGAATTTTAAAATTAAAAACTGTTACTTTTATTTGTTTTGTTTATTCGCCAAAATTTGTATTTTTTTCTTCTGACTTAATATATCTACCTCGCTTTTCAACAAAGCATCATGTTTTCATCGCCGCAATATATGTCAGGAATTTATAAAAATGTGACAATTTTTAAATCACAAAACAGCTGAACCAGAAGTGAGTATAGAAATGAGTATACTCGTTTTTTTTTTTTTGTGATTCCAAAAGTGAGTATGTACTCACTTTAAAAAAAAAACACGGCTATTGTGTAAGTTTCAGCTCAATCGGATGGTTTTTAAATTTTGGAAATCCAGCGCCATCTATCGGAAACCTGGAAGACTTTTGATTTACAAACATTTCTCACTTCATTACAAATATATTGCAAATATTATTGAGTTCCAACGCCATCTACCGGAAAACTTTAAATTTTTTGATGAACGAACACTTCAAACGTCATTAAAAAGTATATGGTGTAGGTTTTAGCTCGATCGGATGGCTAAGTTATATGTTTTGAGGTATCAAACGAACAGCTCGTTTTTATATAAAAAGATAAAACTTTTACTTTTAACGTCAACGTTAACGTTCAAGGCAAACGACGTTGACCCATTCTATGGGTGGGGCCATAAGTGTTTATTTGAAGATAGGAATACCGTGTCATCTGCAAAAGTAGCTCTCACCGAGTTGCTTGGTATAGAAAACTTCCTTGGCGGACACCTGCGCCTATTTGTCATAGCTCGGAGCACTCATCGTTGTGTGAGACGTAGAAGTATCTATCGTCTTTCAGCTAGCGCAAAGAAGTCCGGCAGCATAGTTTTAAATTTGTGTAAAAGTCCTTCATGTCGAACACTCTCAAAAGCCTTTGCTACGTCTAGTCTAGATATACTGACATACAGTTTTATTTTGTTTTCATCTAAGTCATTTAAAATTGTATATGTAACTCGATGGGGTTGTTGCATAGTCGAGTGTTTTTATCGAAAACCAAATTGTTGGTCCAGTACCTATGAGTTTTTGTTGTAATACAACTTTGTCAATACGGCTAAGAAGCAGCTTTTCAAATATTTTCGATATAATTGGTAGCGGACTTATCGGCTAGTATGAGGTAGTCTTTGTTTGCCAGGTTTAGGAATTGCGACTACGCTCGACACCTTCAAGACTTTTGGTTAGTATTTTTGTCGTATAACAGCGTTAATGATATTCCTTAAATATTATAACAGGCTTGTTTTTTTTTCAAATAATTATCCAGTCTAAGGTTTTGTTGTATTTTACATGGAAAACATGTTTAGTCTATATACTTACTTAGTTGGCGCTACAGCTCGAGGTGAACCTGGGCCTGCTTCTCGCAACCATTTGTGTGTGCGTGTTATATTTTTGCACGAATGGAAGGGACCTACAGTTTTTTGCCGACTTCGAACGGCGAGTTGAGAAGCTCAATCGTGACAAATGATACTCTTTGATGCTTGTCAGACATTCGAAAGAGGTGGGCAGTGCACACTTTTAGGTGTTTGCGGCGGGATTCGAACCCAAGACCGCTGGCTCAGAAGTCCGACGCACTAACCACTTGCGCTACGGTTTAGTGTATATAGATTTGGAGAAAAAAAACACTCTTAATGGCACTGACAGTTCCTGTTATCATGTATACAGCAGATTTTTTATGATTTAGTCTGTATTTCAGGTTCTTTGACGGTTACTCTCTTGATCGTTGTGTTTCATCTCGTGTTATTTTATTGAAATTAACTATTCAGTCCAGAATGCATTTGTAAATGTTGTTTCGAAGTGCTTTCGCTTTGTCCTTGCTTGTCCTAAACCAAGTACCGTCAACGTTCGCGATAGGTGGTCGTGGTTGATGGGTAGTTCCATATTTAAATCTTTTATTTAGTTTCCAATTTCAATAGTGAATAATTGGTCTTTTGATTTGCTGTGAGATTTGATAAGTAGTTGTAAGTGGGAATTTTAATTTTTAAGTCGGATGTAGATTTTCAGGCTAGAGTGTATACAAGGTCATTGAGATGAATTGTTTTTAGTAAAGTCACGAGTACTATTGTTACATCAACAAAATGTCGTAAATAAATGTTGTTTAAATTTACATACGCATAAAATAAACGAATACTTCTAGCACCGATTCGAGTGGCACACATTTGAATCCCAGACTACAAATAGAATGAATATCCTAGTAACGCACTCACCTTCGGCTGTAAATAGACAATAATATGGGATGTCATCTTACAAAAATAAAATTTCATTCCAAAACAATGTTAATTGGTTTATTAATATGACTTCTTAACTGTTGCGCGCCTCATAACATCCACGCAATGAATGTAATAAGCAAACAACGTCAACACGTACCCATAACCATTCATCTGTATAAAATCAATTATATTGGATAAATTTTCTCTCCTTCTGCCATACGAAATATAAAATGTTTGAGCTAATAAGCCTATTACAAAAAAAATATATAAAAAACATATTTACACCATCTTGACAACGTCTTGACAATTTCCATGGAAAGGTAAATCTACACACAATCTATACTGTGCCATGGGTTCTTGTAGACAAAATTTAAACAAAACAAAGAAACAAATTTAATCTTCAACTTATTGCAAATTGATGGACTTGGATTCCCTTTCGGTCTGATCCACATCTGTTCCACTGTTGTCAACAGTCCCGCTCATTCAAGCAAAGCTGTCGCACTGTTGTAGCCCGAAATTTCGGTAAACAATGTGATATTATAAAATTCAATATTATTATATGCAAATCACGACGTAATTGAAAAACAATTTCCAGATTCATAAAGAATAACCTAAAAAAAAAAAGAAAGGATATCCCTGAAATGATTTACAGTGAGAATCGGTGCAAATGACATTCAAGGGACTGACGTATTTGGTCGTTTAAAGCCATATGTATTTGTATTTGTATTTTTTCATATAATATGTTAACACTTAGATAAATTGTTATGGTAAATTAAGTAAACCAATTTTGTTTTATTAAGAATTCGTGAATCAGTACTTTTATAAAAGAAAGTCTAAAAAAAAGTATGTTTATACATATGTGCCGCAAAAACAGAAAAACTACTGAACGGATTTGAATGCGGTTTTTTGCAATCGAATCTGTTTGGATTAAATCTATAAAATGGATCAAAAATAAGAAAAAAATTATTTATATTTTACTTTAGGAGGGCATTTATCTCGCTCTATCTTAGTTCTTAAATAAGATATTAAAAATAATATTTACATATTTATTTAGATTATTTCACAACAAAGGTTTTTATATATATATATCTTCTTTGTACATTTTCTGTGAGAAAAGTAATAACATAAAGAAATACTGTTTGTATGCTTTCGCGACAACGATCAGTGGAGACCATTGCCTTGCCACTGTCATTGCATCAGCGCCAGCGGCAGAGCGTATGCGTGTATTACTTCGTGCTAACGTATATGTATTGTAATTATTCGATCAACTCTAATCCAATAACTGGATAACTTTGGTTGCAATTTTGTTTTATGATAAGTAGATGCAGGGCTTGGAACAGATACAGATATGTATGTATTATGTTTGACGTTTTGGCGGTAAGAACGTGCTGTAATACTTAAGAAAGCGAAAAAGTTAGATTGGAAGAAACTGCTAGCCCACCTGCGTCATTTTTTTCTTTAATAGTCTGTGGGAAATCTTTAATCCAAGCAATTCATTCAGTCTATACGATCCTATAATAATTCTTTTCAAATAACATTTAGTGGTATGCAAATGCAAGGACAAGTGTAGCATTTAGCTGGCAGTCTCCTTCCAGTAGACAATTTATTACAAATACACATATTTACATAGAAAGAGAATATTTTTGTATGCGCAGCGAAGCGGGCACATCAGCTAGTAATAAATGAATCTATTATATAAAAATTAATGTGTGTATGTATGTTTGTATGTTTGTTCGTACCGTATGTGAGGGCGCACTGCTCATCGCTAGGTGGCGCTGGAGTCAAGTTATTAACAACTTCTATATTTACGAACCAAAAAGGCTCATATTTACAATATATGTTGGTTCAGTGCCAAAAGAGAAAATTATATGTATAATAAAATCTGGACCCGATAGGTGGCGCTGGAGTCAAGTTATTACTAGCTTCTATATTTATGGACCAAAAAGGCTTATATTCACAATATATGTTCGTTCAGTGCCAAAAGAGAGAATTCTATTATTCTATAATTCGATAGCGGGCGCTGGAGTCAAGCTATCAAATTTATAAAAAAAAGAATGAACCTACCCAACCGATTTTGGTAACATTTTCAGAATACGTTTTTCTTAATATAGGATACAACATAGCATCAGTTGAGTAACTGCTCAACAACTGGTAAATTTGTTACATTTCTGAAAATTCCGCAGTCCAACAGCTGGCTCGCAAACACGTTTGCACTAGAACGATTATTTGCGAATTCGAACGATTTTGACATTTACTTTAGAATTAGGTAGTACAGTATAATCTCGTTAATTTGGACACTTGCTAATCCGGACAACGCGGTAATCCGGACACTCAATTGTTTTCTATTGTTGACTCTGTAATTCGGACAGTTGGCTTATTATTTACCTCATGAATCCGGACAGTTATTTTTTCTTTTTCTTTACTGTCTGCTATTTCCACGGGGATTTCCCGGTTTCATGAATTAACAGCGGTTTCCTATGGAAAACAAAGTTATATCTCTTACTTATACCAATGTGTAATGCAGACTATCAAAAAGTTTTTTTTTTCGCACACGTCAGAAGTGAAATAAAAACATTAAGCCAATTTTGTTTTTTAATTAGTGGTGTTAATTGCATTGAATATCAATAAAGAAAAGAAAAATCGTACGTTTTCAACAATTGACAGAATTAGCTGACTTACTAGTCACAATAGCACCGAATATTTATTATTAAAACGAAATCGATGAGTGGTTGAATGACGTCACGGATGATCAGACTGAAGAAGACGATCTCGATAGCAGTAGTTGCGATAAAAATGAGGTTGAAATCCAAGACCGAAAAATGTTCATTCTGAAGCACATTCTTTTAACACTAACACATTAAATATGCAGAAGAGCAGGATTTTACCGCTGTGGATATTTTAAAACTTGTCGGCCTGAGAGATGTTGCATATAAAAATAAAGCTTCGATAAAACTTCGACAAGTAAAAATTACAAATTTTGTTCAAAAACATTAAAAATGTTTATAACATGCATATAAAAAAATAAAGGTTTAAAAAATGAGTTAAGCAGTAGGATTTTTTTTATTTTTTCACACTATATTTTTGTGTCTCGGTAATCCGGACATTTCGATATTTCGGACACTTTTTAATTGTCCGAAATGAAGTCTAGCAAATTGAAATATGACGTCTAGCAAATTCCTTTCTTTTTAATCGGTTCTGTTTGCTGATATACGGCTTCTTTCTAGTGATTCTGCCATGGAAATTGTTTTTCCGTAAAACTATCCCAACGGTTTCCGGATAAACGTCTTTATGCAAATAGTTGTTTACCTCTGTAGTCAACTTTGGTGCACTTAATTTCTGCACTTGCTTTATAATCCAACGCTCACCCGCCACACTGAATTTTTTTGGTCTTCCAGATTTTGGTAAATTTTCAATGGATTTTGTTGTTTTATATCTTTTTATAATATCACCTACTGTTGAGTGACTTCTTTTAATAATTTTTGCAATTTCACCCACAGATTTTCCTTCTTCAAAATGTTTTATAACTATTTCTCGCACTTCTAGGTGCAGGGAAATAACTTCACGGGCAATAACTTCACATGGGAAATAAATTCACATTTTTGATGTGAAGTTATTTCTCACTAAAGGTGGGCAGTAGCTTCACTTTTTTGTGGGAAATAATTTCTCTTAATAAGTGAAGTTATTTCTCATTGAAGGTGGGCAATAATTTCACATTTAATGATTATTTAAAAATTCGCGCAAAATTCGACCTTATTTCGCTCGGCTTTATTCCACGGTACTCCTGTGTTTTTCAAAAAATCATAAGTGGGAAATAATTTCACAAAATTTCTGGTTTAATTATTGCCCACCTTCAGTGAGAAATAACTTCACATCAAAAATGTGCATTTATTTCCCACTCGAGGTGAAGTTATTTCCCATGTGAAGTTATTGCCCGTGAAGTTATTTCCCTGCACCGCACTTCTAGCGTTGTGTGACCACGTTGTCTTCCCATCTTGACTTTCTTTTCCAAATTGAATATATTTTGGTTTTAACTGACATCACAAATGAATAACGGCATATTACTTACTTAGTTGGCGCTACAGCTCGAGGTGAACCTGGGCCTGCTTCTTGCAACCATTTGTGTGTGCGTGTTATATTTTTGCACGAATGGAAGGGACCTACAGTTTTTTGCCGACTCCGAACGGCGAGTTGAGAAGCTCAATCGTGACAAATGATACTCTTTGATGCTTGTCAGACATTCGAAAGAGGTGGGCACTGTGAAAAACTTTTAGGTGTTTGCGGCGGGATTCGAACCCAAGACCGCTGGCTCAGTAATCCGACGCACTAACCTCTTGCGCTACGGTGCCCACATACGGCATATTACAGGCAAAAAAGAATATTTTTCCCCGCTAAGAATACAAGGATAGATAGGTGTTCCCACATGTCCGATTTCTTTTTTGAGGTAAATATTGATAGACTTTGGACAAAAATAAATAAAAGAAAATGTTTTTTAAGGTAGATTCAAATTTATTTGTTATGCATTCAAAGAACAGGATCACGGCTTTCAAAAAAATAATAAACATGGATATTTGGTGATTTCTATTTATCGTCTTTTAAGGCTAAAAGAGGGAAATAGTAAGTGTCCGACTTCTTTTTTGACCAACTGTATGTCCTTTGCGTTGGCTTCAGTAAGACTTTATTAGTCTAAAAACATAAAATTTATGAATGTAGGAGTACATGCCCCTCGGTTCATCAGACCAGCAAATGAAAACTCCAGCAAAGCGAATTTAACACAAAAGCTTTCCTTACATACTCGTCCACTTGCAATCTAACCTATTCGTATCCATTGTGCTGTTTTCTCTCTTTCTGTGTAAATCATTACTTCAATATTATCCTTCGAGGCATGTACTACGAATGTAGGAATACAATTCATCTCCGATTTCAGCTTATTACAATGTTCTTTCGCGATTCATTCGTAATTTCGCGAAGGTACTGAAAGAAAAGGGAATCCACCACAGATTGACCCGTTCTCCTGAACCCACCCGTTAAAGTGAATACAAATTACTTAAAATGTAAATAAGGCGGAAAGTCTCCTTTTATCTCGATTTACATTGAAAGCATGCCACACAGTGTTGAAATTGAAACAAATCCGATTACAAAATATTCAACCAAAATGTTTCCGGCTATAAGAAATGTTTCAGACGCAATACGAGCCGGCGATACCGTGAATATATAAACAAGGAAAACAGCTCACACATGTTTTAGGTCTAAATCAGGATAACAAATAAATCCTGCCGTATTTACATAATCATATTCAAAGATACTTACTATTCAGATAGACTGAGCCTGCGGCCTGTTTATCTTAACCTCTCCTGAACGCAAATTAGAAACATAATATTACCGTTAGCCATCAATCAAAATATGTATATATTCCATTGGTAAATAAATCTTCACTTAAATATTTAGTGCATACACCACCATCATAAATACAAAATACCGTAAATTATGAATGAGGATTCTGAGTGCTCGAAAAGCTTCGCACCATTACGGACATAGATTAGGTGCTATGTTTTTTTTTTTTTCTTACAAATTATGGGAAACATGGTAGAGGGATTAGTATCCGGGATTTTTAAGGGAGCACTAGCACTCTCCTGGCAAATGGCATGCAGTTGGCTTTTTTCTCATTGAGTATCTGAAAATCCTGGCAATAATTTAGGGATTTTCCATGAAGAAACACGTGAATAGACAATAAATAGAGTAAGCCACAGCATAGGTTGGAAGGATTTTGCCATATTTTACTGCAACTTCAAAATGCATTTCACAGTAGCTTAGCATAGCTACAAGAAAGGTGCTGTGGTAAGGTAAATCAGGTCCTGTTCGTTATCTTACACTTATAAATTCAGTTGAACACATTGACTTTGGAAACTTGTATAGGCGGTAAAGTGCATCGGATTTGTTTAAAGAAACCTTAATCCCCGTTCTTACCTTTGAGAGGAAAAACAATTGGAACTTTTTTCGTTGCTTGATAGTGGAACTCTTGCAAAATGGTGGAAAAATACAATTCAGTTAGCTTTTATTACCCGTGTTTTTTTGAAACGTAGCTAGCCAGTCGTTCAATAAAACGATTGCCAGCCAGCCGAACCCAGCTGACTTACCTCCAAGTTGGTGTGTGCAATTTCGGTCATATGAAATCAGCTGTTAAGTGTGAACCATCAAAGTATTCGGCATTCAACCAAATTGATTTTTTGTTATTTTGTCGTAAAAACAATTAATTTCGGTAATTTATTCAATGGATTATTTAAAAAAAAGTAGTATGAAATCATAAGCCGAGTGTTGGACGATAAGCAGGAAAGCAGAGCAGATTTTGAATACTTTCGAGAGAAAAATTCTTCATCGCATTTTTGGTCCCGTATGCGAGGAGGGCGAATGGAGGAGAAGATATAACCGCAAACTCTATGAGCTGTACCAAGATGGGGATGTAGTCCGAAAAGCCAAAACACTTCGACTACACTTGCTCGGCCACATCGAGCGAATGGACAACAATGCTCCAGCAAAGAGGATCTACGACTCACAGCCCCCAGGTTCGAGACGACAAGGCAGATCGAACCTCCGATTTTAGGACCAAGCTACCGCAGATGCAAGTGCGCTTGGTCTAGACAACTGGAAGCAGCGTGCCCGGGATCGAAGAGAGTGGAAGGCTGCCGTGTCTCAGACTCTTCACGGGTCGGGAGCCCGTTAAGTAAGTAAGTCACTCGGAAAAACGTCATGACTATTCTCAATGGCTGTAGCGCACCGGGTTACCACTAGTTTATTTATGGTTTATACATATTCACCCAGTTCCGCGTAGCGATGAAATTTCGAAAAATCCTCTCTTAGCTTAGTTAGTTGAGATTGTAGTTGTTGGGAAATCTGACATCGATTGTTGTGTTTTGAGGAATTTGTAACAAATATTAAAAAGGGAAATAGTTTGGCCGCCGGTGGTAGCTGAGCTACTTTCCGGAGATACCGACACGGGTGTGGATACATGCTACAAAGGTATGAGAACTTACCGACACAGGTTCCGGTACGCACTACAAATGGGGCCGATACGGACATCCCAACTTTTCGGGTCTCCTTTTTTTAAAATATTTTTGAGAAATACCATCGTACTCAGGCATGGATAATGCGTAAACCCGTTCGAGGATCTGTGGCAAGGACCCCCCATTCCAGCGAGCTAACCTTTGGCGGAGCGAGCATGCCTCCAGCCACAGAGAGTCGAACACCCTTTCCCCTCTGGTGCCCGGACGGGCCCAAGGAGCCCCGTGGTCTTGGGTTCTAAGGGTAGCGTAGGAAGGGAAAGGCTGCGAAGGACACGCGAATGTGATAGTGGTGCGTGGGTACTGAACGTACACGATCCTTTTTGCCACTAGCCTGGTTTTAGGTTTTAAATTTTTTTTTTTAATTCTATTTCAGACCTTTTTGCTACCCCTCCACCAGCGTCCTTGTTCCATTCGTTACATAGTATCCAGCGTCATCTATCGGAAAACTTGAAAACTGTCGATTTACGAACACTTCTGACTTCATAACAAATATATTGTGCAAGTTTCAGCTCAATCGGACGCTTAGTTTTTGAGATTTTATCGCACAAGCGAACAGGTTATTTTTATATGTGTATGTAATATGTATTTATATATGTAACATAGATTAAAAATGTTATTTAGCACACAAAATCAGCCCCACTGGGTCTGAAAAAATATGAAATGAAAGAGGAAATACAACTCTCAAATCGGAAGGAAAGTATTTGGCCAAACAATAAGTAATGCCATACGGATACCCAAGATCTACAATAGTCAAGGATTCCGGCAAATTTATTCTTCTAACCAAAAAGATGTGACGTCTTTCACATATTTAAGTTACTGTTTGTCACTCTTGCTGCTCGCATAAAAATTTAGCACTTTTCCAATAACATTAGCGGTCACTTCCAGTTCGATTGTATAAATTTTGATTTTTTTCTTTCAGTAAGTGGTAAAGTTGTACCTAATAAAGATGAACAGCTGAAAGCTTCTGAAAAGACTACAACCAAATTGTTTTCGAATTCAAAAAAAAGCATAAAAGATCGTAAATACTTTATTATTCTTCACGAGACGGGCCTTGGGAAACCCATAAAAAAAACTTCTTTCTCGAAGATCTCTCTCAATATTGAGGAATTCGACACGCTTTAATAAAGATTCGCTGTCACTCACCGTCCAGCATCGAAAAGCTATAAAACCTAACCATTGAACCAGATTCTGAAATACACCTCTCAGAAGTTAAGAAACAAGGTCATTCCTCTCCCCCAAACAATAAGCTACATGCTCGTAGATACATTTATTACTTCCTACACTCTTTGACGCAAAAAAGTTATCATTTACTTTGCAGAGTCAAATGAAATACGCATAAATTACATAAAGATGCCAATATAAACGAACCAACTCCGTACGTAGCTAACGGTAGGTTTGGATACTCATTTCGAGTGAATTAATGGCAGCAATTCTACTGTATCGCGATATCGATTGTGTGCTGAATTACCGCAAACGGATGAGGGCCCCACATCTTTTCCACTTAGTTTCAACTTTATGTTGATTTTTTTTTTTTAAGTTAAGGGGGATTTAATTCGACAAATTGGGAGAATTTGTTAGACACCAGCTCGTTGGTAGTTGCTACTCTGTACATATAGACAAACTGTTAGTTTAACGTGTGTGGAAAAATAAGTTATACGGTGGTTATAATGGGGGGCTGATGGTTGAATAAAGTGAAATGGTGTTAGCACCCTTTTTAATTTATTTGAAATTAATTTCTACGATGAATACAGAGAGAGATCTTTAAAGCTAAAAAATAATCTAATGTCGATTTCGATTGGGCGAAAAAATCACTTCTTTTTAACTCGAGCAGTTTTTATCGCTCTAGTACAATTTTCATTTTCCAACGGGCAGAGAAAGCACTTTTTTCTTTGCCCGAGATCAATTTTTGTAAATTTTGGATCCAACTCGAGATTCACACCTACTTGCACTAACACCAAAACATTTTATACATCAAAATATTATGCATATTAATTGGTGGAAGCATAGAGAAAATGTAGAGAAACTGTCATCGCCGTTGACAATCGATTGGCAACGATTTTGTTCTGTTGTTCTGCTTGTTCTGAATGACACACATTCAAAAATTTAAGTTCACACATTCAAAAATTGAGATTATGCATTTTCATTGGTTGAAGCACAGAGAGAGAATTCTCAGTTTTTAATTTAATTTCAACTGACATTTATCATTTTATGAATTTTTAACCCATCGGGTTTAATAAACGTTTTTGAGTGAATATTATGAACAATCGTTTAAATTTTCAGGTTTAAAAAATGCGGCTTAAAGATCGACCCGGAGTGAATAATATGGCCGTTACGGTTGTGATTATTAAATCCGCCGGATACACTACTTTATCTACATAGCTGTTTATGTTTCGAAATCAATTGTTTTCTGATTTGACATTTGAAAAGCCGATTGTAAGTTTGAAAAATAATATAAAGAACTAGCTGATCCGGCTAGATGGTTGGATGTTGTAGAAATAGGGTAGGCACTGATTGGCTTTAATTTGGCTAAGCCCAGTGTTGTAACTGTTACTACACATCAATTGTGCTTATATTACCTCCAAGTGGTAACCATCGGGTACTGGTCGCTGCCCATCCGGGCACGACTTGCTAAACTTATAAGCGCGAGTGCTGAGCAAGGGAAAATAGCAGCACTATAATTTACGACCGCGGATGAATTCCATCAATGGAACCAACGGTGGTGCTAAAATTTCCAGAACGGAAACAAAACCTTATCTGAGCTACTCCGACATATTCGGAGCTTAGGTCGATAAGGATTTCCAAGTACTAGTCAGGGTCTTGGAAAAGAGTTGGTGGCGGATGAGCCCCTAGTGGGCCAACGGCAGCGCTCACACCCCCGTAGTGGGTTACTGACACCGGTGTACCCGGCCCCTTGTCCTAGGGGTATACAAGGATCTGGCCCTCCAGGTTGGGGGTTGTGCGTGAGGCTAACTACCTAACCACGTAAAAAAAAAAATTTGTTCCGAAACAACCAAAAGCCTCGGAAAAGGACGGATCTACTGTTGACAACCACGCTAAACGAAATAAGGACAACGACGTTCGGATATGTACCTGGAATGTTCGTTCAATGAACGGCGATGGTGCATCCGAACAACTGGCAGAGGCCCTAAACTGCTACAAGGCAGATATAACCGCCATGGAATGGGCCAGGCAGAAAAAGGATGGAAAACTGTGATATCTACTACGGTGACTGCTATACAGAAAATAAACAGCGCTTATTCGGATGCGGATTTGTCATACGCGGCAGGCTTAGGCAAGAAGTCTTGAGCTTTCGGCACGTGAGCGAGCGTCTTATGACAATCCGTGTCAAGGCAAAATTCGCCAACATAAGCCTTATATGTGCTCACGCCCCCACAGAAGAAAAAGACGACGCTACCAAAGATAGTTTCTACGAGCTCCTCGACCAAACATACGAGCAATGCCCTAGACATGACGTTAAAATCGTACTGGGCGACTTTAACGCCAAGATAGGAAGAGAGGACATCTTTGGTAGGACGGTTGGAAGGCACAGCCTACACGACACCACGTCCGAAAACGGACTAAGGCTGATTGACTTTGCTGCGGGGCGAAGTGTCAGTATAGCAAGCACACAGTTTCCACATCTCAATATCCATAAGGGGACATGGCGGTCTCCGGATCGAATAACCGTCAACCAAATCGACCACATTGCGATCGACACCAGACATGCCTCCAGTATTATGGATGTCCGAACCTTCCGGGCGGCCAACATTGGCTCGGACCACTACCTTGTTGTAGCCAAGGTACGAATGCGGATATCCACAGCGCCACAACAACGAAATACTGTGAGAAAGTACAATGTCGAAAAGCTACAATCGCAAGACACCGCCAGAGCCTACAGAGAACGCATATCCCGATCTCTTGCTACGAGTCCTACCGCAGCAACAGCTAGTACAGAAGACCAGTGGCAACAGTGCCAGCAAGCCATCATAAGTGCCGCGAATGATGTGCTGGGTTTTACACGACCACCACCACGAAACCCCTGGTTTGATGAAGAGTGCAGACTAGCTAACGCGGAAAAACAACAAGCGTATAAAGCGGCGCTGCAAAGAAGGACTAGATCTGCTCGCATGCTCTACGAGCAAAAGAGACGGGAAGAACATCGGCTTCTTAGAAGGAAAAAGAAAGAGCACGAGAAGCGTGCATTCGAGGATATTGAGAGATGCTACTCCAGGAACAATGTACGGAAGTTTTACCAGAGGGTAAAAAGAATGTGCCAGCAAAACAAATCCCGTACAGAAACCTGTAGAGACGCGGATGGAAACATCGTAGTAGAAACACAGTCGGTGCTGAGAATTTGGAAAGACTACTTCTGCAGACTGTACAATGGCGATGACGACCAAAATTCCGCTGTCAGGCAGAATGAACCATTCAACTTAGATGATGATAGCCAAAACTCCCATCCACCTGATCAAAACGAAGTGCGGATAGTAATATCCAAACTTAAGTCCAACAAGGCTGCTGGACCTGACGGTTTACCCGCAGAGCTATTTAAAGCAGCTGGAGATGACTTGGTAGTGAGCATACACCAACTCATCTCTAAGATTTGGTCAGATGAAAGTATGCCAGATGAATGGAATCTCAGCATCGTTTGCCCGGTTCATAAGAAAGGAGACCCTCTCAACTGCTCCAATTACAGAGGCATCAGTCTCCTGAACATCGCCTACAAGATCCTATCTGCCATATTGTGTGAACGCTTGAAGCCTTTCGTCAACAACCTGATTGGGCCCTATCAGTGCGGTTTCAGGCCAGGAAAGTCCACCATAGACCAAATTTTCACACTCAGGCAGATCCTGGAAAAAACCCAAGAAGTCCAAATCGATACCCACCACCTGTTCATCGATTTCAAGGCCGCCTATGACAGCATCTGGAGGGATGAACTGTATAGAGCCATGTCTAGTTTTGACATCCCTGCCAAACTCATCCGTCTGTGCAGGATGACGATGGAGAAAGCTCGCTGCTCCATCAAGGTCGGTAATGACCTCACCGAGACCTTCGATGTCAAAAAAGGATTCAGACAAGGTGATGCGCTGTCATGCGACTTCTTCAATATCATACTTGAAAGAATTGTTCGAAACTCACAAGCCAACACACAAGGAACGATCTTTCAAAAGTCCGTTCAACTACTTGCATACGCCGACGATATTGACATCATTGGTAGAACACAGCGAGCTGTCACCGGCGCGTTCGCGAGTATAGAAATGGAAGCGGCCAAAATGGGTTTAGCGGTAAACGAGGGCAAAACTAAGTATATGCTGTCAACAAAAAGGGACAACCAACATCGACGAATTGGACAGAACGTCACAATAGACAGCTACAACTTTGAGGTAGTAAAGGACTTTGTCTACCTCGGCTCTGCCATAACATCAAAAAATGACATCTCGTCGGAAATCAAACGAAGGATTACTCTTGCCAACCGCTGTTTCTTTGGGCTAAGAAGGCAATTGAGCAGTAAAGTCCTTTCCCGATCGACTAAGGAGACTCTATATAAGACCCTTATCATCCCAGTCTTGCTATATGGAGCTGAAGCATGGACTTTATCGAAAGCGGATGAAGATCTCCTTGGTCGCTTTGAGAGAAAAATCCTTCGTAGGATATTCGGTCCCGTTTGCGTTGACGGGTTTTGGAGGAGAAGATTCAACGACGAACTGTACGAGCTATACAGCGACATCAGCCTGGTCAAAAAACTGCACATTGGGCGTTTAAGATGGCTAGGACATGTGGAGCGCATGGACATCAGCGCTCCGGCTCGGAGAATATTCAACTCTAACCCGGAGGGTCAGCGCAGCAGAGGACGACCTCGCCTAAGGTGGCGCGACCAAGTAGAACAAGACCTCAACCAACTTGGAGTGCGCAACTGGAAGCGGTTAGCTAAGGACCGGGCTAACTGGAAGAGGTTGTTGGTTGAGGCCTTGGTCCACCCCGGACTGTAGCGCCACCTAAAGCAAAAAAAAGCTGATCCGGCGAACTCCGCACCGCCTCAAAATAAATAAATTCTGTGTCAACTTATAAGCTGAATTAAATAAATACTCGAAATGAATTAATTTCATAAATGTACAAAAATCAAAATTAAATTCCTGTCTGTATGTCTGTCTGTCTGTTTGTCTATCTATCTATCTATATACATATCTGTCTATTTGTCTATCTATCTGTCTGTCTGTCCATCTGTCTGTCCGTCTGTCTGCCTGTTTGTCTGTCTGTTTATCTATCTGTATATCTGTCTATCTAGCTACCTGTCTGTTTATCTGTCTGTCTGTCTGTCTATCCGTTTTTCTATCTCCCTGTCTGTCCATCTGTTTGTCTGTCTATCTGTCTGTCTGTCTATCTGTCCATCTATCTATCTCTCTGTCTATATGTCTGTCTGTCCATCTGTCTGTATGTCTGTCTGCTGTCTACCTGTCTGCCTGTCGGTCTATCTATCTACCTGTCTGTCTATCTGTCTATCTATTCGTTCACTAATCCAGTCGAGATTTTTATAATTTTGTGCAATGCCGGGGAACACTTTGGTTATAGTTCCTCCTTCGACGATGTGAACTCGCAAAAATTTGCCGGGAACGATATCAATCCAGTCGAAACATTAACAAGAATTTGGCCATTGTCAAGCGCCAGCATTTGCCTCGAGAATTCAGGAGCCGATGGGCCGTTCAGCAATGCGACTCTCATGGTCGTGGTCAATTTCAACTTCTGACATGCCGCCACAAAGACGACGATTTCAGGCATGCATTAAGTTCATCGGCAGCAGTAGATTTCGGGATTAGAGGAAGCGTTTGACGAAAATCTCCGGAGAGTAATATCATAGCCCGAGCAAATCGTCTCGTGTACGTCGTCCAAGTTTTGATCCTCTAATAGGAGTCAAGCAGATAACTTTCCCTAAAAAACAACAAAGTCGTTTTTGACTAATCCTATTCAAAAGAAAATCTATTTTCAGAAAAAATGATCGATTTGATAAATATCACATTGAATTTCAATTGATCATAATGTTTGCACCGTTTGCGGATGTGATGCGCGATATACGACTATCCGGAATCAGTGTAATAATACGCAGAACTCGAATCAATAGCAGCAAGAAAAATAGCACATTTGCTCGATAGAAAATGATAATGCGAAAAGGATACCTGTCAAATTGCGCACAGCCTAAGTCAACGTGTAACGCCATCTACCGGGTTGAGGCATTGATCGCAGCACAGCGCCATCTATTATTTATCTTGTTTACTTCTCCACCGAAAATACACGCAAAACGTCTTCATTGTGATGAATTTCACAATTATCCGAAATTGTCCAAGCTTCACAATGAATTTTCCACCTTTACATCAAATCATGCGATAAAATGCAAAATTTCTAAAAAAAAAATCAAATATTTCGCGTTTTTCCGGGATTTTCCGAGTTTTCCACTACAAATTTTACATTTTTCCATTCGAAAAGCCATTTCGGAACAATTGCACACAAATCTTCATACATTTAGATTTTTCCAAATTCCCGACTTTTCCGGAGGGTTTTCCCAAAATGTTCTTTCGTAAAATCCTTCTCCTGACAATTGCGAACAACTGAAAAAAAAACTTGAGCCAAATGGACTCAGCCGTTCTCAATCGATGAATTACTACACATTTTTCACACCATTTTTATATATGTATATAGATAATGCAGCTATGTATATCAATAATTTCTGCCAGTTTCAAACTTAAAAGGACTTTTTTTAGTTCCAAAGACTTTAACAGCTTATTCATCTATCAGCTTTTATGCGGACAAAAACCAAATCCGCACTAAAATAGTTGCTGATGTCAAATGTTTGGGGAGATTCGATCCGCTCGTTTTTAATAATCAAGTGAGTCTCATTCACATTACCGACAAGTGGACCCTTCGAAATGATATGAATTTCCGAATTTTGGAGAAGCGTTCCCCCCGCCGAATTTAATAATAGGGGTGAATATCAGGAACTGTGTACAATATTTAGAAAATATAAAGAAAGTGTTTTAAAATTGTACGTGAGGTTTATTTTAAATTGAAGTGAATACTTAGATAACGCGCTTAATGCATTTTCATTCAATCGTAATTTAAGTCTATAGACATCTTAGATTCCTTTCACAAAATGTTGATTTGAAATCCGAAATACCACTCGAAGCCAATCCCATTCACTACAACTAAAAGATATCGTCCAGTAGCTGACTTTTAAGATACAATCTCTTTTGCCATATACTCGCACGAGTACAAGTACGACCAGTACATGAGCATAAAATCGTCTTCATTTTTGAATTGAATTCAAACACCATCAATCCACTTGAAATCGATGCAATCGTGAAGCCGTCAACCTTCGGCTATAAATTGTAACCAGCTGTGTTTGCTCTAACATTTCGTTTGGAATTCCCATGAGAGTTCCGTTCACTCATCTTGTGCAGTGCGCTGACAGTTCCAAGTGATATGAATGGAGTGAATTTACACTAGTAAACCACTAGAAGATACATTTTATGATGTAAGCTCAGTACGAGTAAATAACCACCAAAGTTACGGAAACTCTCGTAACTAATATAGCTTAGAAGTTTGTGAGTTATAGAATTTAGTTTTTCGAATGAAACACACCCAGTTCACGTCTACACCAGCGTTCCTGTGGTATTAACTTCATAAAGTATATTTTCGTGACAACATGTATCGGATTGTTCGCTTATAATATCTAGAGACTCATATACCTAAGAACTCTGTTTTAACAGAAAGTACAGTTTACACGACTGGAAAGGGGTAGTTCGAGAGAAACTTCCTCTTATGGTTTCGTATAAGGAACAAAATGTTGCAAAAATAACAAACAGCACCATAAATAACATCCTAAACTACAAGTATGTACGAGTACTAGTTGCTTGGGATTAATTAAACCACCCGCATACTCCGAGTAGGTCATTAGTGCTATAAAGTGAATTCCACAACAGAGCTCTTGTGCCATACGGAAAGTTCGGTAGAGTTCGAGTACTAAGTACTGAGTACGGTACTGAGCAAGTCACTGGGGAGAAAATGTTGCTGTTTTGCCAGAGGTTTGGAAAAGTTTATGATGTAACTTTCTTTCTAATCTTGGGCAAAAGGTTGCAGTGGAACCTTGTCTGTAAATTCTAAGTATGAGCATAAATTCATTGACTAAAAGTGACCTCAAAATTAAATAAATTTGGTGTAATGAGAGACTCAAATGTATAAAAAAGAGAAAGTGGTTTAAGCCGCATTAAATAGCAAGCAATCTTATAAATATGAACATATAGATTACAACTAGTACTGCCAAGGAGGAATTCTATGATGGCTTTGATGTTTTACTCTGAAACCAAACATTTGCGACTGTCAAAAATCAACTGCATGAACCTCAAAGTAGATTTAATTCAATGGAAGTTGTTAATAGGTAACTATTGCAACTAAGTGAGGAATCGTATCTCTAGGGGTGGTACACCTTATCGATCAAAGCTGACAACCAAAACTGATGTCATTTTCGAACGAAGAGTCTCGCGTACACACTTTAGGCAATGTTGCCGTTTTGGTGACTTTGTCACTATATCTAGTGGAATTTTCACTCGTTTAGTGACAAAACAAATTTCCATGTCATCAGATTTTTCTATTGACTTTTTAAGCAATCATTTTTGTGGCATGCAAAAATATATTTTTTCTTAATATTACGGCCCTGGTGCTGTTACATCCCTAATATACGATTTTAATTACCTTTGTGGAAGGCCACGCATACGTTCATGGGTATAACAGTCCTTTCCATCGAGATAAGTAGATTTTGTTCGGAGTTGCAAGAAGTGTTCCTTTTCCTTTTCTTTTCAACTTACTTAATATCTAACCCTCTCGCTGGATACGACTTTCAAGTTTAAATCCCATGAACATGTAGTACTCAGTTCTTGTCACTTAGCTGAATAACATTTTATTTTTTCTACTACTTTTTTTCTGGTGACTTCTCTTCTAAATTTCAGTAAATCTAGTGATTTTTCGAGGTTGGCCTAGTGACTTTTTATTTCAGCTTGCGGCAACACTGACTCTAGGTTTTGTTTGACACTCAAATCATCGTTGTTGTTGTTGTTGTTATTTTTCTACCCTCTCTTCCTTTGTTTGCTTTTCGAATGACGAAACTTGTGTACATACAATCAGTAGCAAAAACATTCTGCAAAAATATTCAAAAAGTAAATGAAAAAACATTGAAATAAAAAAATAAAAAATTCAGTCTTTTATTCATAGAAAATTTTCACAGCCAAAAGTAAATAAAATTAACATAAAACATAAAATTCAGGTAGGTTTAACAAAAAATAAATATTATTAATAATATGAACATTAAATTCGCCAGAAGGTTTTGTTAGCATGAATCATGAAATTTTTTCCGAAGTTTTCAAAATTGAAACCGATTTGGTCTCAAAAAACGTTTGTACATGGAAAATGATCTCTCCACGTCAACAGACGTTAGTGGAGCATTTATTAATGAAACAATCTCATTTATTGAATATTGAATATCCAAGCACTGTTCTTCATTCCCATTTGAGGATAACATGGTGGAGATATTTTTCATTTTAATATATCCTTCGCTATTTTCAATAACATTTTTAGTGCTGCAAAGTTATCAATAGCATTTGTTTCCGGATGAAAGATAGAATTTTAAGGGTTCGTTTGCATTTAGGTGAAATCATTTTTTTAAGTGTAAATAGGTATGAAATATGCACGAAAAATATGCATTTATTGTGAAAATATGCTCAATAAGCCAAAATATGCATAAACATACGCATTTCAAAGCAAATTTCATAATTCGAAAAACTATATGATTCATTTGCTTCTAAGTCTATCCAAAAAAAATATGCATTTGCATAGAAATCCGGGCCTGATAATCACCTACCTCTGAGATCAATTCCGACTGGATTAAAAACGCAATCCGTATTCAAAAACGAACGCAATTTAACTTCACTTTCTGTGCGCACGGAATCTGGAAATCGATTGCTGAAATTTTGCTTGTCCGGTGACAACTCAATATAGTATACATATTTGATGACCTTGATCTAATATGGCGGACGCCCCAAGATGGTGGATAGCAATTATCTTCACAACCTCCTAAATATGGATATCAAATGAAAGGATTTGACAAGTAGAATGCGATTAGCTAAAAGACGTGATTCTAAATTAAATATGGTGGACGTCCTAAGATGTCGGATTACTTTTTTTCTTCACAACCACCATGACATAAGTATCAAATGAAAGGGTTTGATGAGTAGAATCGAAAACAGTCTGATTAAAATTTCTCACATCAAACCCACCCTAGCCAATATACGTCCATCCATACGTACCGACGTAAATGTGTTAAAATGTTCAGATACTAAAAAGTAGAAAACAAAATATACATAGAATAAAATACATGTGTGTAATTAATAATCCAGTTCCTTTAGCGTGTGTAGATTATAAAAATACATAGATAAAAAACATTTTTTAATAACAAACTTTAATGAACTAAAAAGTAAAAAAAATAATTTATTTTCCGAGTCACCAATATGTGACTATTAATTAAAGCTTGGGGCGCTCAGGCTCGAGGTAAAATTTGACTAAACGACGATGACGTAAATAGTTACAGTGACACAAAATGTACTGCTAGTTCTTCGTCCTCGTTGCACATCGTAAATGTGTTGTCTTGTACCTGAGCGCATCACGCTTTAATTAATAGTCGCATATTAATGACTCGGAAAAGAAATTATTTTTTACTTTTTGGTTCATTAAAGCTTGTTATTAAAAAATTGTTTTTTATCTACATATGTACACACGCTAAAGGAAGGGGATTTTTAATAACACATAGCGCGAGCATATGAAAGACAAGGACGAGAGATAGACAGATCGCCGTAGTGATAGGAATAGGAAGTTTTTGTCATTGCTTTTGATTCATAGACCTTTTTTTCACATGTTTCTTATTATATTTTGTGCGATCAAGTTCTTCAGCCATACCACCATCCTACTGCCAGTGCTATGCCTTCGCAGTAGGTTTTGACATTAACTTCTGAAACTGATCGACTTATTTTTATTTCGTGAGATCTTAATTTATTCCAAAATCCATTTGATGTGGAAGAAGAAATGTTAGTGAATTGCTTGAACAAGTTTGATTTGTTTAAGTTTAAAAATTATTTCTTCCCTACGAACTTCAGTAAAGGACTCTTATACTGTTTCACCGACAAAAATAGAATGTCCATAGACGGTCAATATCCACTGCTCAATTCGCTGTGGTAAAACCCGTTGCCAGATCAGGATAGTTCGCCATAAATTCCACCATCACTTGAATTTGATCTGTTTTCGTATGTTTTCCTAAATTAGATAAAAATAATTAACATTCGCTGGATAACTTTTCTAAAACTACAATTTTGAGTCCTCCGGATCCAATTTCTCCAACGAAATCCGATCGAATTGAAAATGTCAAAATTGTTTTCGTTTTTCAATATGGACCGTTTCTGAGCACACCGATCAATTTGGTCGAATTGGAAAAATACGAAAATCACCACACCGCAACTGGGAAAACGGTACGGATTGGAATTCGACCGAAATCGATCACAGCTTTATTTCTCTTCATGCATTCCAGCGCCCAGCCCCATAAACTATGTACATATGTATGTATTTCAAAGAACCTACAACCACAACTTGAATCGTACTTATTTCGACGCCATATTTAGAATAAACTAAAATGTACACCATCTGGGACTCAACACCAAGTTTAGCTCTCTTCTTCGTCAATTTGTCCCTAATTTCTCTGATTTGCGCGTAATTAGGTCTGTTCCCGTACTTTCTGCACTAAAATTTATAGATTCTCAAATTTCAAGGAGTGGAGGTAAAAATCTGTCAGAGAGCGGGAAAAGTGTGCAAAAGTGCAGAAACGCATTAACAACAAAAAACGAAAAATGTATGACGTTTGGTACAGAAACAGGATTTGACTGATTTGCGTAATTTTGCGAAGTTTTGAGGTGGTACGGGAACAGACCTATTATAATTGACTAAGTCGAGTTAAATGACAATTAAAAAACTAGCCAAAACAATGGAACAAAAATTACAGTTAAATATCCAACTAATTGATGGTATTTAAATTCCCCTCCACAGAGGTCTTTACTAGCACATACTTTAGCTGTCAAAGATGAAGTTCTCACAAACAACCAACGTCACGTTGCGTAGCATCGTCGGCGTCATTGCCATTGCAACTGGGAGTTGCATAAAGAAGCAACCTGCTCGCAGCTATTTGAATGAAATTAGGTGCTGAATGAAGACAACGAACATTATTCACGAGTGCATCAAATGCACAGTCATTCGGCTCAAGACAGGTTATGTTGCGAATTGCTAATTTTTTATTGTCAGGCGTGCGAGTGAGCTGAAGCAGATACGTCTACTCGAACACATTGTATCTTCCTTGGCATTTGGTTCGTGATGATGGATTGGATGTCTAGCAATAATTAGACTTGATCTATTCACATACTTTTAACTTAATAACGTGAGTAAAGTTGGAATTCATGTCTTCATCAAAAGGTAGTTTGTCGATATTTGCAGCTGCAAGTGAACTACTCAGTTCAACCGGTAATCATTATTCAAGTTACTCAAATGGCGCTTACGGGAGTAACTGAGTGGAATAATTGGCCAGTTATTTACGTCTGAACGAACGATTTCTTACGGTACCTGTCAATTAGCGAATAAAATTTAAAAAATAAATTAAACGTCGAATATATTGGGAGTTGAGATTAATTTGTAGCTTTTGTTTAAATTGTTTATTTAAAATTGAACTGAAATATTAACTTTCAGCGCTTGGGACTGTCCTTATGAATCCAATTTTCATCGCCAGTGACAATTCGATTCAGAAATCGCTACCTATTCTGTTGTTGAAGCAGATGTTCACAGATGAAAAACGCATTTCTATCTCCCTCGGTTTCAATTCATATGGGACCCAATTTCCTTGCTTTTGGAGTCGTTTTCCTACCATTGACAAGTCAACTCCCAACGATTCAGTCAATTCTTGATCGAGTAATTCCTCATCTTCGAACTTTTTCGGCTTTCTAGCTCGCTGCGAATTAATTCCAACTCACAATAAGTAAAATGATATATATTGAGGGCTTTAGTCTTGTTTAGTGTAAATTAAAATGATAGAGCCTAAATGATATAATACCAGTCCGGATAAACGTATAAACGAGGCTAATTATTTCATGACTATTCGACCTGAGATACACCTTTCGCGTAAATCTGATGAGGACTCACTTAGCCTATTCTCTTATCAATCCTCTACAACCCTATAGAAGGCCAAAAAAACCGAAGCTGTGAACTCTTAAGTTCCTGTCGTTTACTTTATTAGTTCACTATTACTATTATTAGTCCAGTTCATAAGTCTAAGGTTATATATCTCATTCGATTTCAATTGCAGCTGTAATTATAACCACTTAGCTATTTTGGAACTCCTGGATGTTTTTGAATAAAATTAAATTTGGGTATAAAATTTAAAGAATCTATTTCTACCGATATTTAATTATTTGGTTGTGGAAATCATGGTTCCAGACATGAAATGTGCACGCAAAGCCTTAAAGGAAGTGATTAGGTTATTAATAAATATTTATATCTATGGCCACAAGGAATAACAGCCACCATGTCCACTTAGAGCGACATTCAAACAAATACTCTATCAAGTTTATTGTCTGAATGGTTTCGTAGGTAGAGACAGAGAAAGGATACCCTTAGTGGTATTCCTCAGATAAATATTTTATTGTATTGTTCACGTCGAGTGTTGTAATTGAAATTACCCAGAACAATGCAGCATTAATGCCGCTGAGAGTATTCACGGGTACATGACATGACCAGACAAGTTTTAATTAAAATTCACAGGATAATGTAAGCCAATTTTTTTATATTATATACAAAAAATTCCATTGCTAATACCAATGCCAAAACCATAGCGATGACCATTAAAACGTTTAAGTTAAAAAACAAGAAAAAAACAAAGAGTAGTGGCACCTCTGCAATGGAGTTGTTAAAAAATATAACAATCAAATATGCTTTCATCCATAACTCAATTCATTCATTTTATTGTTTAATACAGAAATTTATTAATGCGGAAACAGTGTTGCCATAATTCCGGAGGATGTAACTAAATGATTTGTCAAATAGGTAACACATTCTGTTTATATCAAACATGGTTTTAGTCCAGTCTTCAATTTTAAACTCATGTTTAGTCTGCTTTTCTGGCATTAAACCGACAAATTAACGACAGCCGTCAACTTTGATTCTTGCTTCAGTTAAAAAGCATAGCGAACTGTCAAATACAATAGATCCATCTTTATTGACAAATTGACGTCGATTACACGACTCCTTTTTCGTACGTTTCGTCTTTCGTATTTTTGACAGAAATGGTGAGTGGCGTAAAAACGAAAGGGGGAATAAATTTCTGAGATTTTTTTTCCGGTTGATCTTTGACATTACTCATTTGACAACCAAAACAAACCATGAAATTTTAATGATGCATTTTAAAGTTGATTTTGGATATTATTGTTTTTTTTTTTCTTAGTTTTCTCTATATTAGGCGCTGTGTTTTTTTCGTAATCTATATTCTATATAGCCTAAGAAAATATATTTCATGTTAAATACACTAACAACTAAGCCTATATAGAATAACGAAATCCCGATAGCTATCGAGTCCTATATGTCCTTAGCCTGAACAAAAAATGTGCTACCAAACTATTTTCTGTCGATTGTTATCGAAATGTTATCGAAAATGTCAAATATGACATGCAAGTGACAAATGTGAAAACAATTGTGGCGATGAAAACGTGATGCTATGCAAAGGAGCTTGGAAAACAAGTGGAAAAGTGAGGAAGAAATATTAATAGTCAGAAAAAAATTACATTTTTCTCAGGCAAATCATTAAATAGTGTATCCCGTCTTTTTAAAAAGAAAAACAGATGTTTAAATGTTGAATGTCAATTAGCATAGTGCTACCAAATCACCGAAGAGCTTTTTTTTACACATACTTTTTAAGGCTATATAGATTACCAAAAAAAACACGCCTATTATGTTTGCAATAGTTCTTGCATTAATATCTTTATATGTTAAAAACAACACAACATTTTTTTCAAGTTTTTGTAAAAAAAAAACATGTAAGATCTCTCCATTGAGGATTGGTTTTGCATGAAAGAGCCGGAGTTCTTCCAGTTGCAAGGAAAATTGAATTATTGAATGAAAAATTCTTTAGAAAATGTTTAGATATTGAAAATCCGCTGATCAACGAACTCGTATCCTAAAAATAAATGTTTTCCAGCTTATTTATCATTTTATTTCTGTTAATTTATTATTAATTTATTTCTTATTTATTTATTTATTTATCTGTATTATTTATTTATTTATTAATTTATCTATTTACCTATTTGTTTATTCATTTATTTATTTATTTATTTATTTATTAATTTATTTATTTATTAATTTATATATTTATTTATTTATTTATTTATTTATTTTTTATTTATTTATTTATTTATTTATTTAATTATTTATTTATTTATTTATTTATTCATTATTTACTAACTGTTTAGTTACTATTTATTATTATTTATTATTCATTATTTGTTATTTGCTATTTGTTATCTGTTGTTTGTTATTTATTAATTATTCAATATTACTAACTAGCTTCTGGCTTATTTATGTATTTATATATATTTATCCATTCTATTTTTTATAAAATTATATAATAATATAATTATCATTAGATATCCACTTTCTGTGATATAACATATACAAGACACCATATTTCATTGAAGGTTTTTAGTCATAGTTTTTCCTTCCATTACTGTTCAATCATAACTTTAAGAATATAAAAGATTTTTTACCAAACATATTTTTTCAGTAGTAAGACAACCATATTGTCATATCTCTGTGCTGTGCAATAACTTAAGCAAATATGTAATAATTCTTTATACTATGAATAAAATATTTATCTATCTATCTATCTATCTATCTATAATGGCTTTACTTTTAAAGTCTTCAGAGATTGATTGATTATTTTAGAACTGAAAGTCTAAGATCCATTATTTTTAGGTCATAAGAAAGATAGTAGAATCACCTTTCATTTGATTTTAAATACATGTATGTGCGTTTTACGGTTCTTATGATATTATGATTTCATATGCATATAAACGGAAAAAAATCATCAGAAGATCTATCCGCAATACGAACTTCACAACAAAAAAATTTCCAAATCCCCACATACGATTTTCATAAAACTTTACAGTTTTAATGTACTGAAGCTCAGCTCTATTTTGATACCAATTTCATTGATGTACGCTCTTGGCCCAAAAGTGCGCCATCTCCCTTATTACGAAAAAAAAAATGATGCGACTATATCCAACAGTCCCGAGCTATGTGTAAACATCACGCGGATGGGGTGTGTAGCTCCAATTTATTGGAAAGAAAATAAATTATAACTAGTCTTTGTTTGATAAAATTCAAGCCAATCGCATATATACTCATCGGATCCACTCCATTCGTAGCAGTAGGAAACGAACCTGGGACCCCTAAGCTCAGTTGTATATGCACTGCGCCAAAAGTAGAAAACCGACGCGCTATACACTCAACCGCCGCGGTTATTTAAACTTTTCATCCAAGTTCTTACATAAATAATATCAGCTTGTAGGTATGAAGGTACTCTGTTCTATCATCTCAATGAACAATGACGAAATGAACTCTGATTTTATAAATATAAACAATTTGTTTTCACTTAATCTTAATATTTATCAGGATCTCTATCACGAAAAGTAGCTCTCATTTTTTGGGACAAGGACACTAGAGGCCAGTAGGTAGCCATTTTATTCGTAAATAGTATAGGGTTATAGGTTTGCCACATGCGAGATTGTTAATAATATTTATAAACTAAAAATGTTCTAGAAAATCCTCTTTCTTTTGACACCTCATTTGTTAAGATTGGTTGAGTGCGTGAGCTGCAAATAGTGATAATTCTTGCAGAAAATTGAAATGCACGCGCACTTATACTCACACACACACTATTGCAACGATACCCACTGTTGTCTGCTGCAGCGGCTGCTGACAGTGGTTTCCACTGAAAGAAAATTATAGGCGATGCTTTGAATAATTGTTTTAAACATTGCTCAGCTTCAGGACAATCCAGGAGGATGTTTTATATCTCAAGTGAATTACGGACAAATTTACTAATTTCACCTATTATTGAGTTAGGGCTGTATAACTATAATTTACCCTCCCAATATGCAGTATTTTCATTTTTTTCTGAAAACCATGCCATTTTCCGGGATAAAAAGTTATTTATAAAAGTTAACCGGGGACATAAGCAATCACTATGTCCATATTTCATCGCGCTGCGCTGCTATGAAATTTGAGTTCCATATTTCATAACCGTTCGGTATTCCGTCCCCGAAATCACGGAATTACTCCACTAGAAATTTTGCTGCTACATGCGAGATTTCTCGCACTGGTCCACTAGTACTACAATATAAACTTAGGGTTTCAAAAAACCGAGGATGCTATGCGGGTGTTGCACTTCAGAAGGTGATTCTTAACCGGGTCTCACTATAATAATTCTCTTGCAGTTAGTTGTATCGGCTCTGCGTATTGAAAACAAAACAGTTTTAAAAGTTTGTGCAAAATTTTAAAGTACATACAGTGAACATTGAAAAACGTGAACCCTCCAAAGCGTGAACTACAGCAACACGTGAACACTGTATTTCTTACATTGACTGCTCTAAAACGTGAACAAATCTAAAAGCTCTTAAACGTGAACAGAAATGTTTTCAACATTTCTACATAAAAATTCACTGAATTAATTTTCAGGACTTCTAAAGATCCCATAATATTAACAATGCGTAGTATTCGGCGGATCCCATAATATTGACAATGCGTTCCTAGTATGTATGTATGTATTTGGTATCACACGTGCGTGTACATATTGCAATCATTTTTTTATTAAATAAACCTTTTATTTTTAAAACGTTCTAATGTTAAAAATAGTTCTAATCACTTTTGTTAATAAGCCGTACCAGTATGTGTAAATATGTAAAAATATTCATGAATTGAAGCAAAAAGGAGATAAAATCGAGGAAATGTGTTTTATTTTAAGAGCAATAGTAAGACAATATGGTGAGAATACAATTTAAATTATAAAATGAACATGAACAATCTCAAAAACATGAACATCCTCGGTTTTAATTAGTTCACGTTTTCCAATGTTCACTGTATTACCATATAAAATACCAGAGATCTTATTCAAAGCAAAACCTTACTATTTCGTTTGCATTTTTTTTTTTTTTTTTTGCTCTGTACTGTACATGTTTCATAGCAAAGCTCTGCATATTTAGCTTTATTTCATTTCAATCACAAACGAAAACTAATTGGATTCATATGAATACGAGTAATTTACGAAATATTTTCTGACACTCTTTGAATGTGACAGTATTACTCGTTACTTAGAATTGATTTTATTTGCACACGAGTAATTTAAAATGTATTCAACATTTCTGATAATCTTCTCGAATAATTCGAAGAACAAAATTAAACCGTGATCCTCTTTTCTTAAATTTGCAAAAAAAAAACCTGTCGTTCACACCAGAGACGAATGCAAAAGGATACACAAGGAGAACTGGGATATCTATGAAGCAATAAAGCCTTTCAAAACGTTGTCTGTGGCAATGCATTCATTATACTGACAGATTATTTGAAAATATAAGACCACTAGAGCAGACAGTGATAGAACTCTTGAAGGCAAATACCAGACTTGGAGGGATATGTCAGGAGGGGATGGATTTCCAGCCCAAAGGAATTCATTTGCGAAATGTACGAGTAATTCAAATGAGATCCGTGGTGGGAATTTCAGTAGCGAATGCAAATTTCAAATCATTACGCCACAAAGAGGTGTGAAGCATGTCTAGCGATGGACATTAAAATCTAATGTGATGCGTTGTTTTAATTAAAACGCCCGCAGACAAATTATTTTCTTTCGATGTGGTTTGAAACGGACAATGAACTTGACATTAATTTTAAGACAATAAAAACAAGTGTTAACTTAGACGGCGCTAGACTCTGAAAAAATCCCTTTTTCCTTTAAGTTCCCCAGCGTTGACAGTGGGATGATGATTGTGTAAATTTGTTTTTATTATGTGTATTTAGTAAACCGCAATTCAATTTCAAAACTGAAAAGTGCAAAAAGATGAGATGGACAAAGATAACCACAGAGAAATGGGTTAAAATTAAAATGTCTTCACTTTAAATTTGACTTCCTTTTCTAGTTCTTGCTATGCCTGTTTAATTTCATTTATATTCGCCATGCTTAGTTATGCAAGCGAGTATGTACATAAAGACGGGATCTTTCGCAAAAGCGACTCTTTTCTGGACTGGCGCTAATAGATACAAAACTAGAACCAACAGACACGGATCGAAACACGACGAACTGTTTACGAGCGTTCGAGTACGATAGTGATCACTACGGAATCGCCGCTGCAGTACGGATCCCAAATGGGACAGTTCAGCTGGAGTAGTACGATCAAATGTGTTCATACGATTTTGCAGAGCACACGGGTCGCGCTTCTCCAGAAACCTTTGGCGAGAGTTACGTTTGAATGGATTCGACCTACCAACTAACAGAAACGAACAATGGAGCGAACTATCCCTCAGATACCGTACAGAACCTTGTACCCTGCTATGAAACGTAAAAGGACCAGCGAAATCCTTAGACTTACTATAGGGCACAAGTAAGTATTGTTATAGGAATATTATCCGAGCATTGCCTTCTGGGCAAACACGCCAAGAGGCTCGGACTCACAGACACGGATAGTTGCAGATACTGTAATGATCTAGGTGTAGCAGAGGATATCGCACATATTTTGTGTAAATGTCAGGGCATAGCACGTAGTCTCAGGAATATTTTAGGCTCCTACTTCTTTAGTAACCTAGAGGAAGTAGGCCGAATTAGCCACAGACTCGTTTTAAAATTTTGCAGGGTAATAAAATGCTTTGAGGAAATTGTGGCGGTTAAGGTCTAGGCCATCCTTGGATGGTTTCTTAGGGGATCGCGATGAGCCCACTCTGGTGCCTAGTGTTTAGGGATGGCTCAGCCTATCAATCCCTCTCAACCTAACCTAACCTAACCTATCCCTCAGATAGAACATTCCGAAGACCAAACCGGCAAGTTACGATTTACCGAACGCCAATAAATCGACGCACTGTACCGACAAAAAAGTAGACTGCTCACGATGATGAAACAGCTTCATATACAGTTTACTGATAGGAACGACCCGTAGATAAGGACACTGATGTCGGTGATCAAAAACCTTAAACTGCTAATAAAGGAAAATTACAGACAATCTGTAAGTTTGCACTGGGTCAATAAAATTCGAGCTATAAAATCAACGTCGATGCAGGCGACGCGACAGTTTCTTTATGATAGAGTACCCGCAGGAGGGGGTGAATGTGATTGGAACTTTTTTCGAGTCCGTGTACCTGTACATGGTGAACAATCCAGTTCATCGTGACCACCGGATTGTAAATTGAGCCTTTTTGAATCACTTTCGTCTGCGCACTGAAATTCCGAATTTGGGATCTCAGAATCTCGGTTTCACCGGAGTCAATGATGAAAACCTAGTTAATGGCATAATCACAAATTAACAAGCTAGCGCTAATCTGTTCGTGCAGAAAGATAAACTTCTGTGTATCTTTGATTCACTCAAAAGTAAATAAATGTCGTTTTGAGACACCTGCGCCCCTAGAAACGCTAGATATCTTCATCACACTTTTTAACAATGCGCTGAATTATGCTTATTATTCGGTTGCAGTGGAAAACAGCTATGGTACACCCTATTCCGAAAAGGGCTAAAGATAGAATAAACCCTGCTAATCTCCGGTCAATTGGTTTGCTTCCGAATGCTATCAAGGTATTCGAGAATGTAGTTTATAGAGCTCTTCTGGAGTGGGTTGAAGATAATAAAATCATTCAGGACAATCAGTTTGGTTTAAGGGCGAGGCATGACAATCTTCATGCCGCGTCGAAACTGGTCTCCGACATTCAATGCAATAACTCTAAAAAACAATGCACTGGTGCACAATGACTGCCTAGTTGACTTCGAGAAGGCCTTCGACACAGTATGGCTAGAAGAGCTTTTCTAACAGATCGGCTGAAAACTTCGTATTGTTCCTATGAGAGGGCACCACTAGAATTAAATCCATCTCATTTTCAGTTAGTTCTAACCTACAAAAGATACGTGTATAAATTTGACAGCTGTGAGACTATTAGTTTGTGAGATATAGCATTTTGAGTGAAGCAACTTTTGTTATTTGGAAAAAATGGATAAAACGGAATTTCGTGTGTTAATGAAACACTGTTTTTTTTATGAAAAAAATTCTGCTGATACCAAAAAGTGGCTTGATGAGTGTTATCCGGACTCTGCGCCAGGCGAAGCAACCATTCATAAGTGGCTAAATTCCGTACAGGCAATATCGGAACCGAAAACGATGAACGAAGTGGGCGTCCAAAAAAACTGTTAAGGATGAAAACATCAACAAAATCCACAAAATGATTTTGGATAACCGTAAAATGAAGTTGATGGAGATAGCTGATACTCTAAAATACGTGCTGGACATATCGTTCTCTGTGCAAAGTGAGTGCCGCGCCAAAAAACAACAACGAATTGATGATTCTGAGCAGTGTTTCAAACTGTTCAATCGTAATAAACCCGAATTTTTACGTCGATATGTGACAATGGATGAAATATGGCTCCATCATTTCACTCCGGAGTCCGATCGACAATCAGCCGAGTGGACTGCACGCGATAAACCTAATCCAAGAGTGGAAAGACTCAACAGTCAGCTGGCAAAGTTATGGCGTCTGTATTTTGAGATGCGTGTGGGATTTTTTTATTTTTTTTTTTTTTTAATTTTAATTATACAGCATTGTTGGAGCGTTTGAAGGACGAAAAGACAATGCACCATGTCACAAATTAATGAAAACGACGACAAAATTGTATGAATTGGGCTTCGAATTGCTTTCGCATCCACCGTATTCTCCAGATCTGGCCTTCAGCAACTTTTTGGTGTTCTCAGACCTTAAGAGAATGCTCGCTGGAAAGAAATTTAGCGCCGATGTTTTCAAAAAAAAATGTATTGTTCTATAAAACGATACGAACTTTTCAGCCGAACCGTTACATGTTGACCACGATGGGTATGCAAAAAGTCGGTCTGGATGAGGTGCTCACCTGGTCTACGTGTGCGCTCAGCTCTCTCTCTAACGAGTTCCGACAGAAATAATGAGGAGAGGAATATTCCTTCGTCTAGGACTTGTAGGATGCACAATAGTTCTTTAGATCGATGTGCAACACAACCTTCAAAAAAAAAAATACGAGTGCATAAATATATTTACAACTCACAGTACACGTAATACAGGTAATATATTGCGCAGGAAAAATGGCCGCAATTCGTGCCCTTTCTATAATTGTACTGAGTTTGGCGTTTAAAAGTCAAATTCATTTGTGAGTTTGGCGTTTAATTCAGTCATTTGTTTTTGAATGTAAACAAATATTCGCAGGGCACGTATGGCGGCCATCTTTTTGAATTTTTGACAGGTGCGCGAACTTGATCGAAAATGAACACTCTGAGTATACTACGCTATATATGTGTACTGTGTTTACAACTTAACTTTTTAAAAATTCGCTGAAACAGTGTTCTCCTTTGTTTCCCTATTTCTAGGGATAAAATCACAGAAACGGAACGGAATGGAACATACGATCTGAAACACCTTCACCTCACTCGCATCAGAAATCACTGAATGCACTCATAATTCATTTTAAATAACAATTTGTTTATTAAATTTAACATGAATGCAATAAATTGCCAATAAAACGAAAAACTCACAACGAACTCTTACGTCTTCAACTGCTACAAACGAGTACACCTAAGCAAACAAATGCGTTCTTAGTATGTAAATATGTACAAACATAAGGTTAAACTCATACGTATTCACGCAAATGCAAGTACTTTTTCTTAGTTTCGCTACCAAAAGTTACTATGGATTGAGTTCATGTTTCCTGTTGGTGCACTTCCTCGCGCTACCGTTAGATCGTTGCATTGTTATTCAAACGCTAACTGGAGTTTGATATATCTATATGTTGAAATTTCTTGCCAGTTGTATTGCAGCATTTTGTCTAAACTGCAGATTTCACAAGAACGGATAAAAAACTTATTCCTTACCTCCGGCAGATGTACTTACATACATATGTATGTACACATACTCGTAAGTAGGTACCAAGTGCTAACTGTTAGCTTTCTTCGAACAAGGCTATCTGTTACTACAGTTGAATGCATTCATTTCAGTTATTTGCTGTAAAATGAAAAGTTACTGCCTGTCATTGTGTACTGGAATGGCAGGCAGTTATTGTGATAAAATTGTGTTGCCCCAGTTGTTGAGTCTGTAACGGCAATGGCGCTGATGGTCCCGAACGGAAGAAGGAGTATCTAACTATCGTATTCTAAGAGGGCACATGATTGCATTGAATGCTTAAGAGAAAGCAGCAACTACTATGGTGCATTTTAAGTTTTAAATGAAATTGCAAAGTGAGTGCCTTTACTTTGCTAAATTATGATTTCTCTGCTTTACCAATGTGATACAGTTTTATTTGTAGAAGTTGCCAGCATTTAAAAACAAAAATGCGATTGGGTTTATTGAACAAATGTAGTATGTATTTCAATGCCAAAAATTATCGGCAACAACGACACAACTTACGAGTTAATTATGGTCAGTAAGTCAGCACTGAACTTTAATCAATAGCTTTGTTTGATGTCTGCCATAGGGCGACCTGGAGTTGAGCGCCTTGATGCGTTCGATGTCTGCCAGTACCACACTGAAAACGCACTGAAATTGCAGCTCTGTTTTCGATGTGGACATTGATTCAGTAGTAGATTCTCCCTGGGTATTTCTTCAGTGCAAGAAGAAAGGGGCTGTCAAAACATCAAATCAGCTGATTTGTCATTTGATTTTTTTTTTCATTGTGTATGTTTTGCTTAGTGTGCTTGTGTTTTCTGTATTCAATTAGATTGTTTAGTAAAACAACGAACTAAACAAGCGCAAAAAACACAAGATTTAACAAAATTTGCTCTATATTTGGTTATCAAAGAATGACAGCTATCAGGGCAGTGACAGTTGTTCGATGTATTACGGGGTTGAACTAGGTTTTTTGACAACAACGAGAATACACTGACACTAGTCAGGGCGCCCTAGGGCTGAGGACATCGAATAAAGCCATTGTCTCAATAGGGGGGTACACATGATACGACCGATCTGACGGACTTGGTCGGATGGATGTCTGACAGACCGATGTCGTTAGCGTACACATTATCCGACATGTTGTTCGACTTCACTTTGCAAGTGGATTTGAAAGATGTTGGACGTACTGAGAGCAGCGCTTATGATTGATAAAATTTCTGAAGAACAAATTCAAGAGAGAAAATAAAGAAAAAGGAAGCGAATTTGGGTACAGGAACGGATGAAAAAGCGAGCAAAGATTTTTTTATGTTTATTTGCTAACAGAACTACAATATTGGATTCTCCAGGCGATTATCAGAATTGTCTATATTTCCGTTTTTTTTTTTCTCCAAAGTTCAAAATTTCCATACACAGGCATTTTCAATTCTCCGACATTAAGCACACTGCTTAAACCACATTTCAAAAATGAAATTTGCTCTAGGTCGGACGGACAAGTATTCATATTATTATATATGTCCGTCCATCCACCAAAATATCAAAAAATTGAAAACCATCCGACATATCCGCCCGGTTGGTCGTTTCGAGCGTACACATACGTCAGACCTGGTCGGGCAGACCAGGTCCGTCAGATCGGTCGTATAGTGTGTACCCCCCTTATGACGTTCGAACCGAATCTTAAGGCTCCGACCCATAGAATCCGTCGATCCGTTGCTCCGTCGTTTTTAACTGACTGAGAATACGCACATTCTTATGGGAGATGGCCGATAACCAACGGATATATGAACTTCCATGGATAAAGTAGGTTTACTTTCTACTTTTTGCATCCATCGATCCGTTGTCAATACACACATTCACGCATTTAAGTTCACACATTTACATATTGAAGAGTATGCATTGTCATTGGTGGAAGCATAGAGAGAATGTAAACAAACTGTCATCGCCGTTGACAATTGTTTGACATTTCAATGTAGATGTGACGGATTCTATGGGACTGCTCTATCTGGCAATTCGTCAACTTCAACTGACGGATTCTATGGGTCGGGGCTTTTAGTCAGCTTTGTGTTTTCAAACAGTTCAGTGTCAAATTTTTAGCGGTGCGGACCTTGTCTGTTTTTTAAATTAAATAGTCAGGATCAAGGAATGCAGGCAAATATGAGATGACAATAAGAAAAATAGAAATCGGCTCAATACTAGAGCTCAATACATCGATAAGAATAAGTAAGCCTTATAAATGACACTTCACGGTGGTCTAAGAGGATTCACATCATCAGAGAAGCGCCCTGATTTCCGTTAAACAAAGATATGCAGAAAGTGTAGCAAGTTCAATGCTCAATTTAACCACTAAAGTTAATAACTGCCATCTATCGGCTGGAATAAAATATCACTAGAATTAAAGTTGATTAAAGTATGAAAGGAGGAATGGAAAAAAAAACACACAGCAAAGCAGAAGTTTTCTTGTTTTGTTAAATAAATTCAAATTACAACGTTACGTTATAGCCGAAACACCAAAGACAGAATGCATCCTTTATCTGTTCGGTTTCTTTGTGTGTTGCTGTTTTAATCTTTGAAAACACATCCGGCTTTGTTCTTTTGCAGAACTTGTTGTATTTTCACATTAAATCGATATTGTTCTTTTTATTTGTCGCACTCATATAAATGAAAAACAATACAATTACCACTGTTCAATTTCAACTTTCATCATGCGCTCCGCAGCGAAACAATTCGAGATAGAATTTACTTTTTAAGCAAAGAAAGCATTTGTACCACCCAACCAGCTACCCTTAATATTGCCGGAAGCACACTTGCAATCGATAAAGAACATGAAACATCATTACGGCACCGAAATTAAATTTAGTAGAAAGGCGTTAAATGAAAGGAAGCCTTCCTTGATTGGATTTCCAAACACGGTAAATGTTGGCTGACAGTTGAAATAGTCACATTTGGCCGATAGAATCGGATCGAACGTAGCCATGTATGATTGTGTGTGTATTTTAAAGTCTGAAAATAAACTTGACACTCTTGAAGTCTGACAACGAGAAAATACTGAAAATAGGTCTGTTCCCGTACCTGTCCAAAACAGCCGAAAACAGCCGAAATCAGTCAAATCCTGTTCCCGTACGAAGACGTTTCATATGTTTTGACAGAAGAGAGTGTAGTTTTCGGCTGTTTTCGGCTGTTTGCAACAGTACGGGAACAGACCTAATATGTTCAAAAGAAATTTCAAGGCAATTCTGTTTTTACAGCTACATATAAATCCATTGTATGCGCTGATTTGGTTAAAAGGTCTGTTCGATTTGACAAAATACGAACTACAAGGAAATATGAAGTCGGCTTTTCAGTAAAAATACGCATTTTGGTTCGTGAAATGGAATCGTTAGTTGATAAATTAGCTAACAAGGAGGTGGTATAGCTGAAGAAATTGATTGCACAGACAATGTATAGTAAGAAACATCTAGAAAAAACTTCTGTGAATTATAAGCAGCGATAAAAAATTTCGATAATACATAGAGTTAGTTGAAACCCAACCTAACATCTGAGTTTCCTTACACTACGCCGATCTGTCTGTCCTGTACTTCATGTGATAGAGCTGTGTGCAACATTATAAGGGTGTTCATAACCCCATTTAGTGTGTGAATTAAAAAAAGGTTAGAAATGATCGCTCACGTTCTTTTGCGATCGATTGAAACCGTAGAGTTAGAGGCCATCAATGCTGTGAAGGCAAAAATAAGAGGAAATCCACTATGAAAGCAACAAATTATGGCTCCGTCGCACAGTAGAGCTGCTCACAGCAAATCTTAAATGGAATAGAGTCCAAAATCGAAGTGGCTACTGTTGACATACGCAAACCACATTCACAGAAAAATTCTGTTTGCCGTAACAGAAAAAGTTCAACAAGCAAAATGACAGGATTTATGACCGGTCATCTGATGAGGCTTAACAACTGATTCCACGGGTCGAGAATTTCAATTTTCAATTTTTCAATTTATTTATTTCATTTATCATACACGTAGATATATATAAATCCATTGTTGTGCAGAGATTATACAGCGGAATAATTTAAAGTAGTTTTATTTTAAGTCAAGAATCAAAAATAGGAAAAGAAAATAAGAAGAGAATCCCTAGTGCCCTAATCATAATGTTAGCTTACTCTTAAAAACAATCCATAATCCATACGCTCTCAAGTACTCAAATGCTGTCTTAACCGTCTCTTGAAGTCACCGACACCTTGACATCTCCTTATATTGGCCGGAAGCGAGTTCCAAAGTCGCACCGCATAAACAAAAAAACTGTTTTTTGGTTGTGCCATATTTAAAGGTGGGCACGATGAAAGCTCAACTTCTTTCGGAAGTTGCGAACTGAAGTCTATGAAAAAGGTACTCCGGCATTCTGTTCTCTTTGAGCTTAAACAAAAACGTTAGGACATTAAGATCCAAATATTTTTGGAACTCCAGACCAAGGAAGTCTCTTGCATATCCGGAGATATGATCATACCAACGTACGTTATAAACAAATCTCACAGCACTATTGAAAGCCACTCTTAATTTACGTGAATTTAGACTGCTCACATCGCAAAAGACCGGATGTGCATAAAGCAGGATTGGCAGGATTAAAGTTTTCACCAAGGTAGCTTTCACTCTGGTTGGGAGACAATGTCCGGATTGGTACAGTGCGCGTAAACCACCATAAACCTTGCCTACAGTTATTGTAATGTGATCGTCCAAGGTAAGAAATTGGTTGAAGTGCACTCCTAGATTTTTAACCCTTGGAGAGTACTGAAGAAGAACACCATTTATTTCGATAGGGGGAAGGCAGGACGTGTCTAATTTTGTACGGCTTATAACGATAGCTTGGCTCTTTTCAGTATTAAGTTTAAGTTGGTTGGTATGAGCCCAGTGAACAACAGATTTTAAATCTTCGTTAATGCGCACGGTAGCGTCTTCAATCATTCCAAGGGGGAAGCTGAGAAATAGTTGGACATCGTCTGCGTACATTTGAACTTTACAATTGCTTAAAATTGATGGTATGTCGTTGTTAAAAAGTGAGAAGAGTAAAGGTCCCATAATAGATCCCTGAGGGACACCGGCCTTTGATTCAAGAAAGTCCGATATTCTACCGTTAAAGGACACTGCATGAGTGCGATTCGTAAGGTAGCTTCTTATAAGCTTAATGGCAGTTACGTCAAAGTTGAAATAGTGTTTGAGTTTAAGCAAAAGAAGTTCGTGCGGAACGGAGTCAAAGGCCTTCGAGAAGTCGAGCAGAACCAGCGAGGTTAAATCATCACGATCCATCGCAGAGCGAAACTCGTCAACCAGACTCAACAGTACAGTGGTGCAACTATGTTGTTGTCTGAACCCTGATTGAAATGGTGAAAGGAGTTGAAATCGGTTCAAGTATGTGTATATTTGGAAGCTCATTAGCTTCTCAAACACTTTAGAGATGAAAGGGAGTATAGAAATGGGGCGATATTCCTTTTCTTTGGCGACCGTGCCTTTTAAAACAGGAACTATTTTCGAAGCCTTCCAGGATTTCGGATACGTAGAGTAGGACAGAGCGTTGTTGAAAATATACGTCAGGGGAGACAATACATCAATGATAATGATTTTTAGAAATTTTGGATGCATAAAATCCAATCCAATGGCTTCTGATTTGACTACTAAGACAGCTTTTAGAACGTCCGGTGGATAGACTCTACTAAACGCAAAATTATGAGGCGTATCGGGAGTCAACAATAGGTTTAAGGCTGTTTCTTCGACTTCACCTGCATGCTGACAGCCTGGGATGGTCGATGCAGCAGAAAATTTGGCATTAAGGATACTGACGTCAATTTCACTATCGTTTGAAGTCGGGTCCCTGCCAATGCCCAACTCTTTAACATTTTTCCAGGCTTTTTTCGTATTTAACCTAGTTTTGAATTTAGAGGCAAAAAACTTCGATTTCGATAATCTGATTTCCTGCTTGACACAGTTTCTCAACCGTTTGAAATCATCTTTTAGTTCAGGAATTCTAAACCTTTTCCACCTTTTAAAAGCATTGTCCCTCTTTTCAATGATTAATTCGATTTTGGGAGTAAACCACTCACAGCCTTTATTACGAAGAACAATAGTTTTAATGGGAACATACGATTCAAAGAGGCCGTTAACTGCGGACGTGAAGAAATCAACTTGGTTATCTATAGAGGTCATGTAGTAGAGACTACTCCAGTCTAAGGCCATAGCATCATTTTGAAGGGGGTTCAAACTGATTGACTTAAAATCTCGGTAACTTATTGTTTTAGTTTCAGTTGACCTTAGAAGAGAGATGTCATAGAAAATAATAATTAGGTCGTGGTGTGAGAACCCGGGAACATCCGGCTGACCATAGAAGTTTATACGGTCTGTTCTATTTACTAAAATGACATCGAGGAGGGTAGAGTTGGTAGTACTAAAATGTGTCGGACTAGATGTATTCACCGGAAAAAGATGTAGAGAGTTTAGGCTGTTTTTAAACTGAGAAGCTACACTATCGAGGAGATTTATGTTAAAATCTCCAGAAACAAGCAAGTGATTATAATTCAGCCCAATGTTTTCAAGTAGGTTTGTGATGACAGTTGTATCGGTTATCCGTGGAGGCTGGTAAACAACCCCAACAAGGCATTTATCAAAACCACAAAGAATTTCAATGAAAAGGTATTCAATAGTATCATTAGCCATTGATTTATGAATTACCTTACATGGAATTTCGATCAGCTCGGTAAATCTTGTACCCCTCTAAGTCATACATTGTGTCTTTCGAGTCCGAGTTGAGCCAAGTTTCGGAGATGCAAATAGCATCAACCTTCCCGCCCTGAAATATGGTCTTAAATTCATCCCAGTGCTTATTCAAGCTTTGAGCATTGAGGTGGACAACAGACAGACCGGAGAATCTTTTGCAAAATACATTCAGCATCACTTGAGTTTTGTTAAAGGGTTTTCGACGATTATTAGACAGTGGAAGTTCGCTTCCAGCCCCATTTTCCTCTTCGATGGTGTTAATTAAGAGGATAAGAGCATTTGAGGAGATACCCAAGGTAAGAGTAACAGCACGAAAGAGTCCACAGCAGTTGAGACCGAACTAAACGATGGATTAAAAGAATTAATTAACATAATATTATTACGAGAAGCTAACATTTTAACAGATATAATATAATAGTAGAAAAAAGAACTAGCTAAACCTATGAAAAAATTAAAATGTAATTTAAAATTAAAAGTTTGAGAAAATTTAATGTTGAGGGGCTCTGGAACCTGATGACAGATGTGATTCGCTTTGAGAAGCTCGGGAGTCTGATGACGTGTGATGCTCATTTTCTGGTGACAGATGTGTATCATTTATTTGTTGATAAACGGAGGCTATTTCGCCAAGTTTTTCGGTGTTTTCAATTAACACGGCCTCGGAGTCCCTTCGTAGTTTAACAAAAACAAATCCGCGCTTAGTATACGCAGAGAATATTTGTCGTGCACGTTTTTGATTTAGCGCCTTTCTTATGCCCCTATTCCATAACACAACTCAATTTATTCGAGTTGGCTGTCATTCAACTCCACTTTTGCGCAACTCAACGAATTTTTCATATTACATAAAACAACCTTTTTCAGTTGTGATTGTAAAAAAAATTGCATACTTTTAGATGCGAATAACAACTACAAATTGACTATTTAACGTAAATCTGACCTCTGGTGGTCGAAGTAGAAAATAATTTTGCCAACAGAAACTCAATATTCAATAAAAACAGAATGAAAAGATGTTTTGATTTGGTTTTTTTTAATGATAATAATGATGAAGATAATATTGTTATTGTTGTGCGCATATGAAAATCTATCCGTGACATATTCCAATTCCAACTAGAAAAAATGCTAAGTAAAGAATATGCATTTGCAATGTGTAAATTACTTCTGTTATTTTTAAATATTTACAAGTGTTTTTGTACTGAACACAGAAGCATTTTGCTTCGTTCAAATCGAAACCAAAGATTTGTTAAAATTGCATGGACGCTCGATTGCAATTGCAATACCACTACCAGTTCCGAGTGCTGAAGATGTAAAACTATTTTCTCCAACTAATGTGGACTATATGCTTTTAAGCTGCACACATTGTTTAATGACGTTATTAATAATATTGCATTATTTCATTTGTCCGATATACGTCTTTTTGTCCATTTTCCATCTTTCGTATCTCAACATTTACTCTCAAACAACTGCTTAAACCCAGTTGTTAGTTTTTGACAGCTCTAGCAACCAAAACATAACTGCGTTGTCTACCATAATACCAGAAAAATTCCCACACAACTCTAAAGAGGATTCGCCATCTTGGTTTTATGTTGACAGGCAACTCTTTTTCTCAGAGTTGTGTTCAGTAATACCGAATTTCAAATTTCAACCAAATTTCAACTCAACTTAACAAAAGTTGTCTTACGGAATAGGGGCATTAATAACTCTCGATTGCGTGGTGTTAAACATTCATGGAAGTAAATGCTTTGGCTCGAGTCGAAGGCAACGTCATGAAGACATATTTGTCGGGAGTGTTTTTTTCTGTGATTTAGTACTCCCTTCAGTACCAAAGACTTGTCGTAGGTTGAGAAAAACTTTACAATAATAACAGAGTCAGTGTTCGGCTTCACACGAAATATTCTGCATATTGCTGGTGGTTGTATTTCAATAGAGTGGCACAATAGATTAAACGTATTTTTGAGAGACTCATTTGCAGAAAATGGTATCCCGACCAGGACAGCGTCCCTCGTGATGTTTTTCATGTGCAGTTCGTCCAGTTGAGTTTTTAATTGTGAAACTTCGGAGTTGGAGCAACAAGTGGGTTGTATCAGCTGTTTGCGGTCTTGTTGAAGTTGTAGTTTTAAGTTGTCAACTTCCAGCTGCAAATGATTGATGCTACCTGAATATTCGTCCAAGGCGGAGACACGGCGCTTTAGTGCATCAACATCCTGGTTAATGAGTGTGAGTTTTTCATTTAGGTAACTCTCGATTGTTGTGATTCTCGACGACAGGTTATCCTCCATAGCATCTAGTCGGCTAAGAATCTGATCAATCTTATTTGACAGTTTAGAAAAGATTACAGTGTCTGACGTCACTAGTTTGGTTAAGGGAGAGGCGGTTTTTGATTTAGAATGTGTTGGTACCGGTGGCGTATGAGTTAATAACTGATCCCGCAATTGACTTTGTAAACGAGTGACTTTTTTATTAGACATAATAGCACATTAAAATTACGGCTGAATGGTTAACTAATGTTTTTTTTTTAAATGAACACGTTAACAAAGAAGTTTGAAAACAATTGCACAGTAGATTTAACTTTCCACGGTCACAACAAATGGATTCAATACTTGGAAAAATTAGCCCACGACAGGAACACGACTATTCCATATCCAATTTCACTCAACTTGAGAATCGTCATTATCCAGCGGCACTCATTGCAGTGGATGGGGTGACAGTGCTCCGTTTTAGCGAAGGTAATGAGAACATCAGCAAAAGTGTGTGGCCCAACGACTTGAGGCCTGATGCGGGCATTTTGAATTAACTTGCGTTTTTTATTGTTGTTTGAATGAGACACATAATTTCTTGTAGATTATTTGACACTGAATCTAGATCTGCCAACAGAATTGCTCTAGGACGTCAGAATTTTGAGATATACCAATCTCAAGTGCTAAAAACACGGTTTTTGGAAATATTTGAAGTAATTTTTTGAGAACCGCAAATTTGTACAGTCATTTCTAACTAAAGCACCCTTAAGTACTACTTTTTCCCTTTCAATCCCATTTTAGTTCGTTTCGCTATGAGGTTTTTTTCTCAAGATATACCGTTTTATTTTTATAATGCAGTTCTTTGGTACCAAAATGTAAAATATAATACAGGTAATATCGAAGTACCGTAGCTAAAAAGAATAGAACATTTTCTATGCGATTCCGATTGCCTTTGTAAAATGTACAAACAATTTTCTTAGCTATAATGGTTCAGAAGTTACTACTACTACTAAGTTGGCGCTACAGCTCGAGGTGAACCTGGGCCTGCTTCTCGCAACCATTTGTGTGTGCGTGTTATATTTTTGCACGAATGGAAGGGACCTACAGTTTTTTGCCGACTCCGAACGGCGAGTTGAGAAGCTCAATCGTGACAAATGATACTCTCTGATGCTTGTCAGACATTCGAAAGAGGTGGCACCGTGAAAAAACTCTTTTAGGTATTAGACCCGGCCAGGAGTTGAACCCGGGCAGCATTGCGTAGTAGTCCAACGCACTAACTACCACTTCGCCACGGCGAAGTTATATCATTTAAATTGGCCTCACCACCAAATCGGAGGTGCCTTACTTCGTAGGTCTATAACTTAGAGGGGGGTGTAAAGGGACGCCCCCCCCCTGCCATACGATTTTTGTTCGCCAGAACTTAAGAATTATACCTCTTAGCTGGGACACCCTGTATATGAAGGAAAATTAGTTCAACGGTATTTTTGTCACTATCATCTAAATTAGCCAATTTCTGGCTTCATCCATGATTCCTAGGTCTCAGAAAAGGTAATAACCCGTCACTTATATATTTTCCCTGGAATCAGTGAAAACGCTGAAATATTATCTTTTTATACATGTGGGACTAGAATGTTCCAATCAATCCTCTAAGTCCGTGTTAGATATTAAAAAAACTAACATCGGCCCATCAACGGGGAGCTTAAACACAGAGAGAGAGATTGAGAAGCGACTAGCAGCAGAAGAGGTAATGAAACGAATAGCAGCAACTTTTCTGCAACTGTGCTAACTTTTGATTAAACATTTATAAATTAAAATTAATTATTGAATTGCGCTTAACTTGTACTAAAATACTATGAATTAACTATTAACGGAACGTGTTCTTATTTAAATCCCTCCTCTTTTCCCCCGCATATATAAGAAGGTACATATGTGTGTCATCTACTCGTATCGATGCAGATAACCATTGTCATCTGTTTCAATCGATGAATCAATGGACGCTACAAAATCAGATCCAGCGTATTGAAGGTATACCTTCAGTACATGTTGAATACATATGTATGTATGTATTTACATACTCGAACAGTTGCTGAATGTATATTGTAATTATTTTCACTGCATTTTGTTTTTAATTATTTATGTACATAAAATGTGCATATCTCGTCACGCTGCTAGAGATAAAATTATAGATACGTTAAAAGCATCCAATTGAATCGAAAAATGAATCTTTGCTCCCGTTAATGTTACTGATTATCAGCCATGGCAACCATTGGAATGCAAATCGCATCATTCATAGATGCCAGCAGAAATGCATCTGTAATGCATAATTTTGAAATCGTTGCGGTGCGAATAATTATTACCATGCAGACATACGAGTATAAATAGGGAGAGATTAACGAGTGCATCAGAACAACAGCAGAATTCAAGTGCGTTCAATTGGCCTCTGCGGTTCATGGAACAAGATATACTATGTACGAGTAGTACCGCAGAATATAAAGCAGATACTTAACAAAGTCGAGTATACTCTTTAGCTGTTATATATGTACTAGTACCTGTTTGAGTATAGTATATAGAGGTTATACTAGTTGAGACAATAATGATCAAACGGAGAGTTGGAATTGATTTGTAACATTTATTTTATCAAACAAAATCGTTTATTTGAAATTAAATTGAACATCGATCGCTAGCCACTACTTTTTCCCATCTCTCGGGCAGGATACGAATACCATGTCAGAAGAACATCTCATCGCGACCACGATTATACTCTGAAAATCATTTTTTCGTTTCATCTTGTTTCGTACTTTTTAGTTGGTTTTTCCCGTAGTCGTAGGTTTTAGTTTTTAAACTGAATTTTTTATTTATAACTTTTTAGTTTCAAAAAATATGTAGTGTATGTGTAAGCAATGTCATATTCTACTTGTCAAACCCTTTCATTTGATACCCATATTCAGGATGTAGTAAAGACAACAGAAATCCGCCATCTTGGGGGCGTCCGCCATATTGAATTTGAAATTACGTCATATCGTATTGTATTCTACTCGCCAATCCCTTTCATTTGATACCACTATCAATGCGGTTGTAAGGACTAGTCGGGTAAAAAAGAAAAAAAAGAGGTAGTCCGCCATTTTGAATTAATCTGTGACGTCAGGTAGCCTGGGACACTCTCCGGATAAGGACAAATCCAACGACACCTCATTTGTTGAAATCGGTTCCATAGCTTAGGCTGTACGAGGTGACATCCTTACATACATACATACAAACAAACAAACCCAGCCTGTTAAAATCATAACCCTTCCTCTGCGTAGTCGGGTAAAAGAGAAGAAGAGAGGATTTTCCCCACTTTCACTGTTCCGAAAAATCAGAAAACCTCGAAATCCCAACGGACCCTGCTTCTCAAGTTTTCTCAATTATTCTCGCCAAACTTGAAGAGCAAAGCAAAACAAATAAAATTATTCTCGATAGGTTGGTTAAGCTCGAGAGTTATTCACGGAAAACGCGTACTTCACCTAGAATATGAAGGAAAAAAGAATTTTAAAAATATGTACTTGGAATGCAAACGGACTTTTGCAAAAACTTGACGAATTGGAAATATTCATGCGAGAAAAAGATATTGACATTTGCTTGATTTCTGAAACTCACGTGAAAAAGGAATCGCATTTAAAAATAAAAGGCTATACTGATTACCACGCTTGTCACCCTTCGGGCAAAGCGAGAGGCGGATCTTCCTTGTTTATTAAAGACTGCATTGAACAATGCGAAGACCTAAAGATAGAGCTTGAAACTCTGCAACTGTGCACAATTCGAGTTAAAAATAGTCAGCGTACTATTAAAATCTCATCTATCTACTGTCCACCGCGTTCCGCGCTTGAAAAAAGTGATTTTACTAACTTATTTAAATCGCTGAAACCTAATTTCATTATTGGCGGCGATTTTAACGCGAAACATACGTTCTGGGGCTCTAGATACATCTCGCAAAAAGGTAGAATGCTCTATGGGGCAGGTATGGAGTACAGTTGTGATTTTCATTCGACGGGCAAACCGACTTACTGGCCAGCTGATACTTTGAAAATACCTGACCTGATCGATTTCTTCGTGGTGAAAGGAATATCTAACAACCACATAAAAGTTGAAGAGAGCTTTGATCTGTCGTCTGATCATTCCCCAGTTATTTTGACATTGAGCGAAAAACTAGTATATAACCGAGAGCCAGCGAAATTAACCGGTAGAACAACTAACTGGGAAGGCTTTAGGAACGAGATCGAAGTAAATCTTGAACTGAGTGTACCGCTTACGACACCCTATGAACTTGAGGTTGAAGTCGATCGCTTCGTTCAGATAGTACAGCTCGCCTCTTGGAATAATACGCCCAATCCAAGAAAAACGCCGGACAAATACGGTCTACGATATCCTTCTGAAATAAAAGAATTAATCAGGGAAAAAAGAAAAGCGCGTAAAAGATGGCAACAGAGTCGTGCTCCACAGCATAAAGCATATCTGAATCGTCTCTGCAATTTGTTAAAGAATAGCATTGAGGATTTTAAAAATCGTGCGATAGGCTCTTACCTTGAGAGTTTAACAGTGAAAAAAGATTCCAATTATTCCCTTTGGAAAGCCGTAAAAGGCACCAAAAGGCCCAAAATCGCTGCGCCGCCACTTAAAATAAATCAAAATGAATGGGCAAGGGAAGATAAAGAAAAAGCGGATATTTTTGCCGCCCATTTGGAAGAAACCTTTAAACCGAACGTTGGTCAAGTGGTTCATGACAACATCAACATCACAAGGATGGTAGTTCCACCATCTGACGATTTAACGCGCAGATCTGCGACGCTTAGAGAACTCGAACGTGAGATCGCGAAACTAAAACCTAAGAAAGCTCCTGGTTATGATTTGATTACCGGAGAAATTCTCAAAGCCTTACCTAGAAAAGCATTAATTAAGCTTCTCCATATTATAAATGCTGCACTCAGATTAAAACACGTACCGAGCCAATGGAAAGTTGCGGAAGTCATAATGGTTTTAAAACCAGGAAAACCGTCATATGAAGTAAAATCGTATAGACCAATCTCGCTTCTTCCAGTCATATCCAAAATTTTCGAGAGGATATTACTAAGGCGTCTCCAACCGGTTATAGAAGCAAATAATCTAATACCTGACCACCAGTTTGGGTTCAGAAGTAAGCATTCGACGATTGACCAGGTGCATAGAATTACTAACGTAATCGAAAAAGCACTAGAAGAAAAAAAGATATGCTCAGCCGTATTTCTTGACGTCTCTCAAGCCTTTGATAAGGTGTGGCACGATGGCTTGAAATGCAAACTACGACAAGTACTTCCCGCAAACCTATACGAGATTTTGAATTCATATCTCGGGAATAGACTCTTCCGTGTTAGAAATGGAAATGAATACTCCGAGCTCAAAGAAATTTTGGCCGGCGTACCGCAAGGAAGCGTTCTGGGGCCGCTTCTCTATCTGTTATATACTCGTGATATACCGAAAGAAGATGGCACTATCCTTGCTACGTTTGCCGACGACACCGCTATCCTAGCGGTAGGTAAAACAATCGAGGAAACGACTGCCAAACTGCAAAACGCATTAAATAAAGTAAATGAATGGACGAAGGACTGGCGGATCGCCCTTAACGGAACTAAATCTGTTCACGTGAATTTCACTTATAGGAAAATTAATGACTTGCCCATTTTTATAAATTTAGCCCGAATACCCTTTGCAAATGAAGCCAAATACCTGGGAATGACACTCGACGCAAGGTTGAAGTGGAATTCGCACGTGAAAATGAAACGTAAAGAACTAGATATCAAATATAGAGAAATGTACTGGTTGATCGGAAAACATTCCCACCTCAGTGCCGAGAACAAACTGCTTTTATACAAGCAAGTGCTAAAGCCGGTGTGGACCTACGGTATACAACTTTGGGGTTGTACCAAGAAAACAAATGCCAATATTTTACAAACCTTTCAAAATAAAGTGCTTAGAGAAATTGTCCAAGCACCGTGGTATGCTAGAAACGACGATATCCACAGGGATCTCGGAATTCCGACAATCGAAGCTGAAACTAGAAGCTTCGCGCGAAAACATAGAAACCGACTAATCGGACATGTTAATAATACAGTCCTACTTATTTTGGATGAGAGCAATTTATTGCGCCGACTACAAAGAACAAAACCTTTCGACTTGGCGAGATAAGGATTAACCGCGTCTAAATTGTGGAACATGCAGGATCTTTCATTGGAAAGTAACCTGCCAAACGTTTATATTTCGTGATAGAAAAATTGCTTGATAAGTAGTATAACTTAGTTGCAGTATCTAACAAATTTATATCGAAGGGTGGTGTTTTTGGTCAGTAAGAATCTGACACTACTATGAGCACGTGCTTGCTATTCTCATAGTGTCTATGGAAGATTTTCACCTACCCTCGGCAAAAAAAAAACAAAAAAAAAAAAAAAAAAAAAAAAAAAAAAATTTGACAGATGTCCCATTTGGGTTAATCAAAGTTACCAAACACAAGGTCTGTTTGGTGTGCAGTAAATTTACGTAAATTTACTGAACCTGTCAAAAATCCAGAGAATAGAGAGCCAAATGAGAGTGTCAAAAAATTTCCCCTTCTACGAAATCGTGCTACACCACATCCATGTAGTAGTCCCGGGACATCTATCAAACAGCCATCTGACAATTCGTGAAATGTCAATCTTCATTTTTGTTTGTGTAATTAGAAGTTTCTGAGAGGATTTTCCCCCACTTTTCAAATTATTTACTATTTGACAGATGTCCCATTTGGATCAAGAAAAGCACACCAAACAGACCTACACCTATACTGAAACTGACGTCTAGTGACAGACAGCTGTTTTACGGAAATAAAAAATGAAAAATGATCTGATTACGCCATCTCTGGTAAAACGTTGCGAATTAATTCCACTCGTAGTGAAGTCGATTTGGAGTCTTCTTAGCTCATCAAATCGTTCAACGTTTTTACTGCTTTGACGGATGAATTCAGACATTACAGCGATTAAATAAATTTATTTGAAAAATTCAGTTTTTTGTATGAATAATTTATTAAAACTTAAAAGTTACTTAGTCTTTCTAAATTGACCAACGTCCATCAGTAAGTGCAGATCCTGTGCATCATCATTTACGACTGAACGTAAATAGTAAAATTTTTTTGACTGATTTTTAAACATTATATGTATGTACTTCCACCATCTACAATGTGAGATTGAGAAAGGTCAAAAACAATAAGCAACCCTAAAATAAATTCCCATCCACCTGCCAGTAAAACGGCACCATATTTGCTAAACAACAGACACCTTTATATGACAGCTAGTTGATTTCCTCTTAAGAAGATCCCACTACAGTATCACGCAGTGATAGACCGACAGACATGCAAACAAACAAAGCAACCAGCCAATTCACATCACACAACCACTCGATGTGGCTAAGAGTTGGCAACTGAGAATGTAGCCACATCTATTGGATTCAAATATAGAGTCTGATAGATACTTGAACGGTTGGATATTTTGTTGATAGCGTAAAAGGGGGACCTGCGTGAATGTACTTTTAGAGAGTACAGTAGTACTTGCATGAAGAGGTGTTATGAGATAAAAATGTCATGAGAAATTTGAGTTGGAAGAGTTCGAGTAGATTTGAAGAGAAACAAATGAAAGAGAATATAATAGCAAGTGTTGCCAATATAATAAATTGTTATAAATAGTGAACTAAAAATTAGTACAGCTAAGAAGTAAGCGCTGCAAAGTCATGCAACAATGCCTGAGTATAGACTTTGAGTACTATTTATGGCAATTAAAGGAATCCAAGTGGCTAAATATCTGACCAGCATTCAAGAGTATCATTTATCACGATGAGCATCTTAGCTCACCATTCAAAGTCGGTAAAAAACTATAGGTCCATTCCATTCTTGCAAAATTATAACACGTACAAACAAATGCAATTTAGATGATGACAGCCAAAACTGCCGTAACCCTGATCAAAACGAAGTAAGGATAGCAATATACAAGCTTAAGCCCAACAAGGCTGATATACCTGACGTGTTACCCGCAGAGCTATTTAAAGCAGATAAGTTGTCTTGATAGAGAGCATACACCGACTCATCTCTAAGATTTGGTCAGATAAAAGTGTGGCAGATAAATGGAAGCTCAACCCGATCCACAAGAGAGCTCCAACTACAGAGGCACCAGTCTCCTCAAGATCGCCTACAAGATACCAGATATTATCTCCCATATTGTGTGAACGCCTGAAACCTTTTGTCAGTGCGGTTTTAGGGCCAGGAAAGGTCACCATAGATCGAATTTTCCCATTTTTTTTTTATATCTGGATCCTGCACCAAGGCTGATACTGCGACCTGAAAGATCTATTGTATCATAGGATACTAATTAGCCCAAGAGGCAAACCACCTTTCTGATAAAGGTGAGTAAGTCCTTGGTTGACGCATTTTTTAATTCATAAGGTCTAAGCAGTTCTTTGTGTAGGGTACGTCGTCTGACCCCAAAAAGTGCCGGGCAATCACAAAGGACGTGTTCGGCTGTTTCGACCTCTTCCAAACAGAGTCAACAATCGGTCTCGCTAGACAGGCCTAACTTGTTCAGGTGGTATCGTAAATGACAATGACCGGAGAGGAAATTTGTTAGATACCTAATATCCTTCTTATTGTGATTTAGAAGTTCCCTGTGATGGGTATAAGGCTTAATCAACAATTTGGCTTGCCTAAGCCCCGGGACATTTCTCCAATGAGAAAGTCGGAGATTGTGTTCCCAATTGTTAACTAAGGCTGAGATTGTTGCCCAGTTTATGCCACAAAAGCGTTCTGGACCTGAGAATTTAGCAGTAGAGCCTGATCGGGCCAGTTCATCCGCAATCTCATTTCCTTCAATGCCTCTGTGACCAGGCACCCACCAAAGTTTAACCTTATTGTGGGTAGCTAGAGATTGGAGAGCATTGAAGCAGCACTTTACCAGTCTTGAGTCCACAGAATAGGAGCTCAAAGCTATGAGTGCGGCTTGGCTGTCTGAAAAGACATTTATGTTAGCTCCCTTGATGCCTCTTTGTAGGTTAATCAAGGCGCAGATCTCAATGGCGTGGACCTCAGCTTGAAACACGCTGGGAAATGATCCCAGAGGGACGGAAATTCTAGTGTTGGGCCCGAAAACCCCAGCGCCAACGCCAGAGGCCATTTTTGATCCATCAGTGTACCATATTAGACTTTTTGGGTCTAGCGTGGGTCCTCCGTTTGACCACGTGGTACGTTCCCCAATATGAACTTCGAATTTTCTGCCAAAGCAATATTCACATATCATAAAGTCAGCGACAGTGCAAAGCATGTCCTGATCGGGAATGTTGTTGATAATATTAAGGTGACCAGTTTGTACCTGGTTTGTACTTACGAATAAGTTGAAATTTAATAGCGCTTCTAGCGGCTGACTTCCTAATGAAGATCTGTAATGGCGATATGACAATTATAGCTTCTAGAGCTGCTGAAGGGCAGGTGCGCATGGCACCGGTTATACCAAGACACGCCATGCGTTGAAGCTTATCAAGCTTCTTGGCTGTGGTCTTTTCGAGAACCTTAGGCCACCAAACTAAGGCTCCGTACGAAATGATGGGTCTGACCATCATGGTATACAACCAGTGTATAATTTTTGGATTGAGACCCCAAGCTCTACCATACAGTCGACGACTTGCCCATAAGGCCCTAGTTGCACGGTTTATTATAGAGTTGATGTGAGGATTCCAAGTGAGATGCTTATCTAAGATAACTCCCAGATATTTGACCTCATTGGAATACTCAAGTGTGGTGCCTTTCAGGATGATTGGACCCAAGTTAATGATTCTTCTCTTCGTGAAAGGCACTAGAACGGTTTTACAGGGGTTAACTGAGAGCCCTTCCCTGTTGCACCATTCTGAAACGATTTGTAGTGAACTTTGCATCACACTCGTGATGGTGGAATCGAATTTACCGCTCACTATGATCGTTAGGTCATCAGCGTAGCCGATAGCTTCATATCCCGAGTTGCGTAGTTCAGCAAGCAAATCGTCGATGACGAGGGACCATAGCAAAGGAGAAAGGATGCCCCCTTGTGGGCAGCCTTTGATTGCCGTTACCGCCACCGAAATATCTCCTGAAGTCGATTTTATAATACGACTTTCCAGCATGATCCTAATCCAGCTGTTGGTCGATTCTTCGATACCTCTTTGGCGAATGGCTCTTGAAATTGAGTCATAGCCAGTGTTGTCGAAGGCACCTTCAATGTCAAGAAAGGCACAGATGGCAATATCCTTAGAGCGATGAACCCCCTCTATCTTATTGACAAGATGGTGGAGAGCATGCTCTGTAGATTTACCTTTTCTGTACGCATATTGACTAGATTGTAGAGGAGAAGACCTATCTAACGTACCTCTAATGTGAATGTCCAGTAGTCTTTCCATGGTCTTTAAAAGGAAGGAGGTTAGACTGATAGGACGGTAGGATTTAGGCAGCTCGCTTGGTTTATTACCTGACTTAGGAATGAAAACTACATTAACCTCCCTCCAAGAGAGTGGGATGTAGCACCAATTGTAGCTGGCTCTTAATAAAGCGACAAGTGCAGGTAGTATAAGTTCCAGCCCTTTTTGGAGAAGTGCTGGGAATATACCATCTCCACCGGGCGCCTTAAAAGGTTTAAATGAGCCTATCGCCCATTTAATTTTATCTGGGCTAAATAACCTGCCAGATAAACTGTTTGTTCTACTCTCAACAGCGACCCTATGATCTGTAAGGATAGAATTTGTGGTTAAACTATTAATGGACGAACCGGGGAAGTGGACCTGAAGCAAATCAAGGTCGGTAATGACCTCAGCGACAGGTTTCATTTTTGTTTGCAGAACAAAATCAAGAAATCTGAACTGCCGCACCTTTTCTTATGGCTCACTGTCGCTGGCAATGCTGCCAAAACTGTTACTATTCTTCAGTCTGCACTTTTGACTATATAAGTATGTATATTCAAAAAAAATATGGTCAGCCTAGAAAGCTACATTGTTGAAATGAGGATACTCACCCTTGATCACAATATGTACTGTGATTTATGTCTGCGTCGTATAGTCACTGAGAAAAACGCCTGTGAGGACAGACGAACACCGAGGTGATTCCATAAGTGTTTCCTTTTTCCAATTGAATACGGAACACTAAAAACGAACTAGCTAATCTCCTAAACTTGTAAATGTGTGTGAACACCTTTGGCGTGATGGTGATAACTCCTAGGAGTATGCAATGGTTGCTCCAAGTATTATCTACGCAAAAACCTTTAATCGTATACACCTTCCTGTCGCGTTGCATCGGAGTTTGAAATTACTGCCCAATGAAATAGCTATAAGGTGTTTCACTTAAAAAATTGCAAAACAAAAAGAAACACGCAAGTTAGAAGATGATAGCAGAAGTGATGCACATGCTCGTAGTTTTAATGCTTCACACAATAACCCCAAATGAAAGGGTCATAGGCGCGTATTTCACGTATGTGTATGTATTTCACTTCACATTAAAAGTTGTGAACAAAAACCTGCAATTTGATAAATGAGTCTTTAATATTAGAAGTATTCTTATGCAAATGCACCATGGCTGTCATGAAGGTCTCAACGCTAACGAAGAGAAGATATGTCATTTTTGAGATGCTGTGATTTGGTTCAAATATAACTTCTACCCTTATTAAAAAAAAAATTACAAATAGATTCCTGTACGCTCCTAATATAGAAGAAGACGCCTTCCGGCTTAGTAGAAATTTCATAAAGTTAACCAAGTTCTGTGAAACATCTCATGTATCGAATCTTTCCTGTACGTCAGTTTGCATGTATTTTGTATCCATCCTCCCAGCGCATTTAATTTGTGTTCCCTGTGCATAATGCCTTGACTGCTCCATCTTACACATAACTCGCAATGATTTTGTACCAGAACATTGCTAAGGCATTGCCCAAAAATTTACATAAATCTTGGGTGGTGAATGGATTTTGTTGCCAAAAGCAACTGCGTGAAACATGAAATTTCCTGATTAATTTGCCAGCACCGCAACCTATCGGTGGAGTCAATCCTCATGCTCGTACTTGTACATATTTGCTGAGCAGGACTACTCGTACGTTGCTATGCCAGTCCAAAGTATCATATATCTAAAATCTAAGTTTTCAATTAGATTTTACTAATTGACTTGTCTGGTTCCGGTGGTATCCTAGATCATGTGACAGAATGGAAATGTATACAATTTCAATTTTGTAGTACTAACTAACTGGCAGTACTGTCTTGCTTTGTACTTTGTACCTAAATAATTATATTTTTAAATTACAGCAGATTTAGGAACTGGATATCGAATTTAAAAGACTGAACGTAGTCATTTTCTTTATATTTTTGTGTTTTACTAAAGAAGTTCTGTTTCAAAGGCTCTTGAACTTCACTCAATTTCGTAAGAAGTATTTTATGACCTTTTGTTCAACAGGCACTACCTAATTACCATCTCAAGCTAATTTATCGCTAACGAAAGGCAAAAAGATTTTCCTGATTTAATTAAGACAGAACCTTTTACTCGTAGATGACAAATTAGTGTTAATTATCTTCTCATCTTTGGACTGAAGTACGTGAAGTACAAGGAACAAAGTGGGCTTTTATTAAGGAACTACTTAATTAGTTTCTGCAATTTCATAGTTAATTCTGGAAAAATATTTAGAACACATGTATCGTATGTATAACGTGTACATATGCATTACAGAAAAAACGATACAAAAGATACGAGCTCTCTATTAACTCAATATCAATATACTGAACAAAGCCATAACCGTATTTAAAAGCTATTGATTAAATGCGAATTACCAGTCCATAACAATGCAAAAGCTTTTTTTCAGTTAATTAACCTTGTCTATAATCAAGGAAAACTCAATTGAGGACCGTAACTTTTTTCCAGACATCCTTTTTCACTCGATTCAAATAAATACATGAGTACATTTATAGTTGTAATAAAACATGGTCTACTTAAGTCAACAACATTGAACATGACATCAAGGGTGGCGTATACGCATCATTCGTAACGTAGAAGGGTCATTTTGTGTCAGGCATGAGGACACTTACTGTACTTCATATGACTTGTCAGCGATTTTTGTTAATCAATTTTGCAATGAATTTAAAACATATGTCCCACAAATGTAACCTCACAAAATTCTGAGAATGACGGCTGTGTGGTCTATCCTTTTACAACTACAGAACCTTACAATTGTCTCGCCGCCATGCCAGTCCGAACCGAATGTCTTTAACGTAAGACAGTAATTTAAAGGTATATGTAGATGTTAAAAATAAACTTTTGTACTCAAAGATGTTTGGCAGCTGTCAGATGTTAGTATTCATGCTTTTTTGTATTTGTATGTTATCAGCCCAGCAAATAGTTCACAAAATAACAACATGTATATCTGCAAATATAAATAACACTCTTTGATCATGTTCTGAGTTTAAAGTAGCCAGTGTCTAGGATATGTTATTAATTAGACTTTCCTATGATTTCTACTCCACAGAATGCATGCTTTTGGTTATTTTATTCTAAACAGTGCTACATATTCCAAACTGGCTTCCAATTGCCATCGGAAAAAAAATATGAGTGAGCCTCATCCGCATAAGCTCAACGGGGAACTGAATACTTATCCAATCCAAAGCAGTTGTGTATGTGTAATGTGTAAGAGAAGAAGAAATTTGTCTACTGCAATCGATAGAAAATGTGTAATAAAATGTAGTAAATATGAATGTAATCTTGACAATATTTTTGTAATACAAATTATGAAAGGAACAGCTATTCAAAATTTCATAAAATATAGAATTTGTTAATAACTCGACTCCAGCGCCACCCATCGGGGCCAGTTTGGCAATATGAATTTTTTTTTTTTTTTCAGTTAATAAAGAAGTTGCTAAGAAATTAACTCCAGCGCCCCTAGTGAGCGGTTTTCCTACCTATGTCCTTCCTCAGGTCTCAGACTATCTCCTTGCCAAATTGCATTATAATTGGTTCAGCGGTTTAGGCGTGAAAAGGTTTTGTTAATAACTTGACTCCAGCGGCCCCTAGCGAACGGTTTTTCCACCTAAGACCATCCTTAGGTTCCAGACTATCTCTTTGCCAAATGACATTACAATTGGTTCAGCGGTTTAGATGTTAAAATGTAGACAGACAGACAGACGGACGGACGGACAGACGGACAGAAAGATAGTCAGACAAACGAACGGACGGACAGGCAGACAGACAGACGGACAGACGGACATACAGACAGCTGATATTTTCTGTATACACATTTCTCCTGTATGAAATCATTTCTACGTTATCGAAATACAGTTATCGAAATCTATCGTCTCGCAGTTATCGTAACTTACTTACTTACTTAGTTGGCGCTACAGCTCGATGTGAACCTGGGCCTGCTTCTCGCAACCATTTGTGTGTGCGTGTTATATTTTTGCACGAATGGAAGGGACCTACAGTTTTTTGCCGACTCCGAACGGCGAGTTGAGAAGCTCAATCGTGACAAATGATACTCTTTGATGCTTGTCAGACATTCGAAAGAGGTGGGCACTGTGAAAAACTTTTAGGTGTTTGCGGCGGGATTTGAACCCAAGACCGCTGGCTCAGTAGTCCGACGCACTAACCACTTGCGCTACGGTGCCCATCGTAACTCGTTGTCAAAACAAATACGTCGCTAAAGAAGTATCCACTTCAAAAATAGCTTTGTTCCATGTCCCCAGCTCTAGGGCGGTGCCCTGACTAGTGTCAGTTTATTTTCGTGGTTATCATAAAACCCAGTGCAATCGTCGATACATCGAACAACTGCCAGTGCCCTGACAACTGACATTAATTTTCGTGTGTTTTTGCACTTGTTTATCTCAGATAGGTCTTAACCAGTGGCGTGTCGTCAGGGTTTGCAAGGTGTACACACTGAACCCATACCCATAGAATCCATAGAAATTGCAAATTAATATTCTTAATTAAATTTTTCTTGGAAAATATGTATTTGCTCCGAAATTCATTCTAATGGAGCTCTTGAAAAGGGGCATTCCATTTTTTATACTTTTTTGTACGTTGTGTGTCTAAATCAACATCTCAAAAAAAAAAAAAAATTATATTATAAAATTATAAAAAAAATAATTCCCATCTGTCACGTTAATTAAGCTTTAAATGCATTTAAGTTTTTATCAACTGAATATTAATAATGAATAACGAATGACGAAATAAGGGACCAAGAAGAACCAATGGAATCTCTAGTTTTTGAGCATAAGATAAAGTAATATGTAGTATAAAATTCAATATAAAGAAACTTTGCATATATAAAACCTCGCATCAACTTCCATTCCAACAGTGACCAAGCAGGGGGGTTGCAGGGGGGCACCATGCCCCCCATACATACATAGGTATTTCACTGCTTATGCACAAAACTTTACAACCGATGTAACCTGATGGTACATTAACCGAACGAAATTATTTGGCTTTATTTCCAACTTGAATTTAGCCTTATTTCGTTGAGAATTATTTCACATCACCTTTATTCTATACAGACTACAAATAAAACACGACTATTGCATGCATTGTTTTGTTCAGTTTTATGTGCTAAGGAAAAAAGGGGAAGTAATGGTTTATTTGAGCACAGACAAGAGAAACATATTTGTCTTGCTGAGGTACATCGATCGAATTTGAATTTAAAATGAATTTTAACATTTTCACAAATCGCACACCCAGCTAAATATTTCACGCGACGCCACTGGTCTTAACCAATTTATCCGAATACAAAAACACGAGCACATGAGCAAAACCAACGCAATGAAAAGCAAAATAAAAATGGGGCCCCTGTATGATTATATAAAAATGTTATGTTGTGTAATAAAGGTATACAGAAAAAATTACATAACTTTGAATTAATATTTATTCATTTAATTTTTTAAATAAATAATATTTTTTTAATTAATTAAAAATTTAAATAAACAATGTAAAAATAAAAACAAAAAAATAAATATTTCATATGAAAATTCCAAAATAAACAAAATTTAAATAACAGGAATCTAAATAAGTTATTCAGAATGTAATTTAAAGAACAATATATTGATATGCAAAAAGTGGCACAGACTATATTTTTTCAGGTAAAAGAGAGGAATGTTTATTGAAGGAGTCTTTTGCTTGATTTGAGATTAGCAAAATCATTGATCACATCTTCAAAATCGATGCCTCTGAGGATGTCGCTTTCGATTGACATCAGCGACAAACTTGTCAATCTTTCTTGAATCATTGTAGTTCTGAGTTTGTTTTTTATTCTTTTTAACTTAGAAGGAACGTTCCCCACTGCAATTGGTCACCATCATACTTAAGAAAATTCTTAGTGCAATTTCAACATTTGGAAATTCATCTTCAATTTTATTTGTTTTTAAAAAATTATAAAGTTCTAGAATATTGTCAGTTTTTTTATTTTCGTGTCGACTAATTTTCAAGTATTCTTTTGAATTCAGGCATTCAGCATGTAGTTCATCTCCGTTCACATCTTCAGTGTAAAATTTAGCAAAAGATTTGCAGTTTTCTTTTAAGTCTTCTGAATACAGATTTTTTAATCGAAAAAAAAGTCAAAACACTAACACTACCACAGTATATCTGAAAACTCCGCATGCGCAAAAACGGTTCGCCTATGTATGAGTTACTGCGTTGATGCAAACTTGTATGCGCGTTGCAAATATAGAAACACCATTATCTTTATTTTTCCATACAGTGATATTCAAAATGTGTGTTTTTTTTTTTTGTTTCTGTCAGAAAGCAAACTGCATTGCCACTTAGTAAGGTATTCACAGCGGAGCATTGTTTATAGGTGCTTCATATTTCTGTTTTAATTTGAATATAATTTCGCAGGGAATGTGATTTAAAATGTTCAGCAAAGGTTGTTGCTCAGCAAAGAAAGTACGAATTCTGATCATTCTTTCTGCATCTAAGATTATCGAACTATTTTTTTTCTTGAAAATAGACCAATGGAGGTTAAGTGATGTTTCAGCAATTTAGGGGCCCCTGGTGATTGCGGGGCCCTGGGCCCGGGCCCAGTGGTAAAGAGGGGTCTGAATGCATCAGTGCGAATCTATTGCACACTAGGGCGGAAATCAAAAGAAGCTAATGATTTCTTAATTTTATAGACGATCCCACAGTTAAAATCTGCCAACTCGAAAACCTCTAACCCAATTCGTTTCAAATGTATCTCGCCACGATTTATCAGACTATTTATTCCTCATTTACTCCCATATATTCATCATATTTTTAATTTTTGTTTGTATAGTTGTCAGTTTCCTAACCAATGGAAAGCTGCAAATATTATTCCTGTTCCTAAAAAATCGAATCCTCTCAGTCCTTCGGATTTCAGACCGATCAGTATACTTTGTTTCTTATCCAAAGCATTTGAAAAAATACTCTGAAACCAGATGCTAAATTTTTTGAGTTTAAATAATTTGATGTCGAAGTGGCAGTCTGGATTTCGTAGCAAATACAGTTGTGAATCGGCCGTTTTAAAAGTTACTACCGATCTTCGTCTGGCGATGGATTCTAATGAAATAGGAATCTTAGTTTTGCTTGATTATTCCAAAGCATTTGACTGCATTGATCACTCGATTCTGCTTTCAAAATTAGTAAATAATTTCAAATTTTCGCCAACTGCGGTTAGATTACTGCAGGCATATCTGATGAACAGGGTCCTTTCTGTCGTCACAAGTAAGGGAGTTTCAGTTCCTTATTTGGTTAATACTGGTGTCCCTCAAGGATCTGGTTTGGGGCTACTTTTATTTTCCTTATTTAATAATGATCTGCCCAGCATTATTAGAAACTGCAAAATTCAGATGTATGCTGATGATGTTTCGATTTATTTTACACGTCCAATTGGTTTGGTTGAAGATTGTGTTGCCAGGATAAATGAAGATCTTGAAAATATCTCAAAGTGGTCTATGTGTAACAAACTTAAACTTAATCCGGCTAAAACTATTAGTATGATTTGCTCAAGAAGTGCTTTCCATTTCCCCGATTTTCTCCCTATAATTTTCAATGGAGAGCCAACTCCTATTGTTGATGTAGTGAAATATCTTGGTTTCTACATTAACTCCTCACTTACTTGTTGTAATGCTGTATCTCAAACAATCCGTAAGGTATATGCTGGTTTGCGGTGCCTGAGCAACTCGGCTACCCTGATAGATATAAATGCTAAAACGCGTTTAATCAGATCGTTAATTATGCCATTTCTTATTTTTAACTGTACTGTGTATCCTAGCCTTGATTATGAATGTAAACGAAAATTAAATGTTGCGTTTAATGACTGTATCCGATTTATTTATAACATTCCCAGATATTGTAGTGTTTCTCATCTTAAGTCTTCTGTCCTTGGTTTGAACTTAGATAAGTATTATATTGTTACTGTAACATTCTGAAGCTATTCAAAATTATTCACTTTAAATGTCCCACTTATATGTATGAAATGCTTATTTTTGCTCGTTCAACTAGAGGTTTAAAACTTCTCATTCCGCGTTTCACACACCGCATTGGAGAGCACTCCTTTTTTGTGTTTGCTATTCGTCTGTGGAATCGCCTTCCGCATGAATTGCAGACATTAAATTCGATTACCGTATTTCAGAAGAAACTTTTCATCTTTTTGTCTGACATCAGTTTCGCAATTGGACATTTTATCTTCTTTTTCTTTTTGTTTTTTTTTTTCTTATTATTCACATAAATAGTTTATAAGTCTTAAATTCAAATATTCTAAATATAACTCCAAATACAAATACAAATACAAATACAAATGTTTGCCTTTTTCAGCTTGCCGTTGCATTTTTTAAGTGAAAATAAAAGCACTTGAAATATGTAAATGTGCAATTTTTCAGTAGAAAGATAATATTTAGTATATCTGTGCAAGAGGTCTATGTACATTGTACATACATATCTATTTGTGATACCAATTGGTGATTGTTTTCCAATAGAATCTCCTATGTGACTATGTTTTAATTTTGTCAGCTCGATCTGCTCGAAACCCCAGGTCAAAGCAGTTAACTATTTTCAACTGTACATTGACAGCATGCACTAGTTTATTTAACGAGCTTTTACGTCAATTCCTCTTACTCGAATTGATTTTAGTATCCCGTTGAAATTCGAGTTAGAGGGATGCTTTTATGTTTATGTTTATGTTTCTGTTTATTTTATTTGCCAAAATAAGACAACATTGCTAACAATATTTAAAGTAGGTAAATAGAAGAATAAAATTAAATTACTATTACAATAATCAAATAGGGTGTGAAAGTACATAAGTGAAAAAAAAGTGAAAAGTTTAACAAAATAAATCAAAGATAAATTAAGAATTAAAAAATAATAATATTAAAAATAAATTAAAAATCATAAAGAAACTTCAGCCATCATTCGAGCAACTATTTTATTCTTAAAACTAGCTCTGCTAATGTTGTTACTAAACAAATCGGAAAACTTATTAAATGTCTTGGAACACCGATTGAAAGGTTCATGAGACGCATAATGTTAACAAATAATGTTGTTACTAAACAAATCGGAAAACTTATTAAATGTCTTGGAACACCGATTGAAAGGTTCATGAGACGCATAATTAGTCTTTGGAATACTCTCCTTTAAAAATCTGGTATGCCTTAAAGTACGAACATTTAAATTTACAGATACTTTGGAACACAAAAAGCTCGAGTCAATGTTTCCGTTCAAAAGATCAAACGCAAATAACACTTTAGACAATTCTCTACGTCTTACAAGACTGCACATATTAATAAGCTTTAAACGATGACAATAAGGAGGCAACACAAAAGAGTCAGAGCTCCAACCAAGACCTCTCAACGCGAATAACAGAAATTGCTTTTGGATAGACTCAAGACTCTTTACATCAACATCATAAAACGGAGACCAAATGACACTACAATATTCCAACAAAGTACGCACCAGAGAGCAATAGATCGACTTTGTGATATAAGGATCGTTAAATTCTTTTGATCTACGCTTAACAAAACCTAGCATACACATACATACTTTTAGAGTGTACTTTGTCTTATAAGGGTATTAAAGTTTTGCTGCATTAAGAGACCGTCAAGTGTATTGTTTACATTACAAAACAATTTAAGATCGTCGACATAAAGAAGATATCTGCACCCGTTGAACAATAAGGGCAAGCATTAATAAAAAACAAAAATAAGAGAGGCCCAAGGTGACTACTTTGAGGCACTCCAGCGGACACACGAATATAACGCGAAATAACATCACAAAAACTGACAACTTGTGTTACAATTTACAATTTTCTTTATTAAGACTTAATAATCAATACAATTATCTTTTGTACTTAAAATTAATTGTAGCCGACTTTTAAATTATATGCCTGGTGCAGTGTCGTAGCTAAGGTCATGAGCGCCCCTGACAAGATTTGAATTTTGCGCCCCCCCAAGACTTATTTTATAGGAAGAGAAACAACACAATAACTTTGAAAGTGTAATTTGAGGGGGTACATAATGTACGTCCAGAATTAAAAAAAAATCGCTTCTTTTTCTTCTACAGATTATTATAAGGCGTATTTATGTGAAAGCCGATTGTTAACATTCCCCATAGATCCAAAGTTATCATACAAAATGTGACGGCCCCACGAGAGTCCGAATCTGGCAGGTGGCCTTTGTTTGAGGCAGGTTTTTTCGGAGTCCTTCAGCTTGTCAGTTCTTTTGTTATCCTAAAGTATGTATAGAGACATTTATAAAGCATGAGGAGAATATATTTAGGTTTCTGAAGTGAAGGTTAGTTGTATTTGATCGTTCAAAGTGAGCTGCGCGTGACCTCGAGCGAAAACTACTTTTTCCGGCACGGTCGGCATCATAACTCATACAGTTTTTAATATTTTTTGATGCATTTTTTTTTTTTAAATATTTGAAATAGTTTTCTCTATAGTCTTTCAGGCCAGATTTTTGATATTTTGATTAAAAAAAATTATAAATGTAATAAAAGTGACATTTTTAACACAAAATGCACCCTTTTTTTAAACTGCCGTAAATTCCCAAATTTTTCGAATTTCAAAAATCCGGCTCAACGGACTATAACTACAACTTCACTTAACAAGAATTTTTTTACATTTTGCAAATCCATCAATATTTCAAGGAGAAATGATGTCGACCATGGAGCAACTTTTTTTTCATAGTGCCTTGCAAAACGTGATTTTTTGAAAAAAAAAGTTAAATACATTTTTTTATAAAGATTAAATACTAATAAACAATGTTTAAAAGTTATTTTTATTCATTTCCATTATTCTAAAAACAGTTTTTCTCTTAGCGCATTTTTGGCTCTGCTGGACGTATGTACCCCCTTAAATTATGTTAAGCATAAAATGAGTTCCTACTTACTACTATGTAGTCGTAAAGCTTACTTTTCAGGATTTTTCTAAGGCCAATTTGTCAATAATATGGTCTTCTATCTCTAAACACAACTATGTGTTTGTATTTTGTATTTGAATGCTAGACCAGCAGTAGAGGTTTCGTGTAACGAAAGTCCTGTTAGGAAACCAAAATCAGCAGTTACGGCAGCTAAACTTTGAAAACTCCGCCCCATTTGCTGAATAAGTGTGTCTAGTGCCGAGTAAAACTGAATTTTAAACTTTTGAAGTGGTGTCATTATGGCCGCATCATCCTTGGCCCTTTCGTCGAATATTTTTTAACCTTCCGTTTACGCTATTCAAAAAATTACGTTTCTATCGACAGCTCGCTTACTAGATTTTTAGCTGAATCACACAGCTCTATTTGATTTTCTCTAAAATCATTCAAAATATCCACAAGGCAAGTCATGTTCACATACCTGTCCAAAACTGTTAGAACTTAGAACTATGAAATACTACCAATATCAGTCAAATCCTGTTCCCGTACGAAGATTTTTCGTACTTTGTCACAGAAAAGAGACCTAACAAGAGAGTAAGCAACTTCCACATGCTGCAAATTTTAGCCCAAGAAATTTATTTTTTCCATTTTTTGTTGTTCAATGCGTTTCCGTACTTTTTCACACTTTTACCTCTCTCTGAGAGATTTTTCCCCCACTCCATGAAATTTGAGAATCTGTGAATTTTGGGGCAGACATTACGGGAAATCACCCACGCTACGGTGTGCCGGAGAGTGGAAAAACTACACAATTTTGGTTTGTGTGTAAAGTTTTTTTTTATCTTTTATTAAGTGTTCGGTACAAATTATTGTACGCGTTACATAAGTTAGGGGCGCCGTTCCTAATCTGTGGGGGCGCCTATCGTAATCAAGTTCAAGTTTTTTTTAAGTGAGTTAGCCTAGCAGAATGTTTTAATTTTTTGTGCTAGTGGCTCTGTAAAGTGCGCCCCCCTGAGGGTTGCGCCCCTGGCAGCCGCCCCGCTGGCCAGCCCCTAGCTACGACCCTATGCCTGGCTAGGTAAGTTAAGGAATATAGCTTGTTAAGCATTTCAATAGTTATTAATGAATTATCTAATAATTACAATTTTTCCCACGGTATGCTGACAACTTGTGTTCTATTCGACAAATTCGACTTGATCCAATTAAGCAAACCGCCATGTACACCATCCTTTTTTAATTTAAATATAAGCAGATTATGGTCAACTTTGTCGAAGGCCTTACTGAAGTCAGTATAAAAAGCATCAATCTGATGACCTTTTTCCATCTCCAGTAGAATATAAGAAGTGTAATCTGCAAGATTAGTAGTTGTAGATCTACCCTTGAAGAAACCATGCTGATGCTCACCTATGACCGACCTCAGCAAAACAATTAATTGATCAGTTACTAGTTTTTCAAAAAGTTTGGGTATAGCTGACAAGATTGCAATACCAAGATAATTTTTAATGTTTGACCTATCACCACTTTTAAATATCGGCTTTAAATATGAATTTCTCCATAATTTAGGGAAAGTCCCACTTGAAAGTGAATGATTGAAAAGTGAGTTCTGCAGTTTTTTTCAAAAATAATGGAGGGATACCATCAGGACCACTGCCCTTGTTAATATCCAAGCTTTTGAGGGCATTTAAGAGATTTTCTTTAGTTAGCTAGCTTTGCATTTAAACTGCCATGCAATTCTAGAATCCTTATTAACATGTTTCTCATTTATGATACATATACACACACATACATTTTTAAATGTGCCATATCTACGTATGTAAATACACATACCTACACTTTCAATAGCACGTAATTGTGAAATGCTGTTTCAAATTATTATTTTCTCCAGAAACTTTAAGTCAACTCTGTAACTTTAGAATTTTTGAGTTTTCCAGAACTTTTATCCTATAAAATCAACAAGCCGACCTGGAAATAGGATTATAAATCCCCTCCCTACACGATTGAATGTGTATGCTGCAAAAAAAGATGTCTGTTTTTAGAAAAGAAAAATATATATACGAGTTGGTATTGCAAACCACTTGCCCATAAATGTGAAGGTGAACAGAGAAAACATTTAACGCTTGGTTTATCCCTTATGTTGGAATTGGATACTTTAAGAAACGTGTGCAAAAGTTTGCAACTAAAGTTGCCTGTGAAAGGTTTTATGTGTCCTTTCATAAGTTGGCGGTATTATTGGTCTTAGCATTGAGAAAGTAAAAAGGCAAACAAAACAAAAACAAATTCGCAAACAAACCAAACTTTACTAACCAGGATTAAGTTGTATTTTCATATAGACGTGTAAATTGTACTGCAACTACATAAATAAATAATTTGAGGCAACATTTTTCATTTCAGATTCTTTATGTAATTTTGTGACTTTCGGTGTGAATGAGTTAAGATTTAAGAAGAGTCAAGTTTATACAAATACGAGCCCAAACGCAAAATAGTTGGCCGAGTATTGTATTATTCTTCGCAAACATTTCCCAATTCGTGGTTATCATGCAGAGTCAATAAAAAGTTGATTTTTTTTCTTAATATAATTCATGAACATGTGTTCTTTATGCTAGGATTACACGATTGACGTTTTGCGTTAATATTTACGCTTTTCTGAACTCCAATCGACATAAATCGTGTAAGGGCACAATTTTTTTACTTCAATCTACGCCAATTTGATTGACCCCCAGATTGCCCCCAATTTCCGTCAATCAAAATTTACTCGATTTCGTTAATCGTGTAAACGAATTAATTGAAACACTAGCGTCAACCGAAAGCTCAATTCCGTCAACCAGTGGTTGACGACTCGAGCGTCAACCACAGGCGTCAATATTGGATCAATTTCGCAATGAAATCGACTTATCTCGTGTTTTTTCGTCCGAAAGAAAGTAATTTGCTTTCAATCAATCAGAATACATCGCGTCGCAGACTTCTGGTACTATGATTGATATTGAGCGAGATGCATAAATTTATCAGTTTAAGTGAATACCCTTAATGTTTTAAAATAACTATTTTTTCTAACAAAACGTCACTTAAGCAAAAGAAAAACAACTTTTAACTCCTTCGCCAAAAAAAGGAACGTTTTATGTGGTCACGAGATCATCAAGACTAGACGGTGAGGCAATGGCGGAGTGTTGTATGGAGCGATGAGTCTCGATTCAAGCTTTGCGTTGGAAATTTGCGATCAAGAGTTATAAGTAGGTACGCAAGCTGAAGCATTTTACCCAGACGAAATTCACCGCTTCAGTAATGGTCTGGGAATGTATGTCAACTCAAGGAGTGGGCAACCTCTGTTTCATCCACGGTACAGTGAATGCCAGTAGATATCAAGGCATCATAGAGCACAAACTTGTACCCTCAATTCCAAGGCTACAAACAGAAGATGGCAGTTTTATATTTCAGCAAGATGGAACACCATGTCATACAGCCAAGCGAAATATGGGCTGGTTACCAGAACAGAACACTCCAGTTCTAACTTGGCCTGCAAATAGCCCGGACCTGTCCCCAATTGAAACTTTGTGGGTAAAGATGAATAAAAAAGAAAATAAATCCGGCTAATCGCATTCTTGATTTAAAGGAAAATTATCCAAGTAGTTTGGGATGGGATAACCGCTGAATGCAGCCTTAACGACTCCCCAGTCGAATTACGGCCGTTATTAAAAACAAGAGTGGCGGCACTCTTTTGCGTCGATAAAGGGAAGGGGCAACTACTTTGCGTAGTATCCGGTGACAAACATTTTCTTATTTACTTATGAAATAAACCGTTATCATTTTGTAAGGTAATGCGTTTAAATGTGTATGTCTAACACTTACACCCCGTGCCAAAAAAAACACCGCGCTCATGCTTTTTTCCTAAAAAGTACTGTATTTTACTGAAATTTTATTATTTCTATAAAATTTGAATGAGGGATTGTCCTTCCTAATATTGTCTACAAATTTGTGTCCAAATTTCCCACAAACGAATATCGTTCATTGGCTCTACTTCGCACTGTCTGCTTTCCATCAGGTCCGATGAGGTTGAACTTGGATTTGTCAGAAAATATGACTTTTCTCCAATCGTCAGCGGTCCATTCCCCGTGCTCTTTAGCCTACGCTAACCTTTTTTTTCATCTTTGCTGATAGAAGTAGCTTCTTCGCAGGTCGACGGGCTTGAAGACCCACTTCGTTTAGCCGGCGCCGAACACTTCGCGTGGTGATATCAGTAGCACATGTCGCGTTCAGCTCCTTTCTCAATTCCTTGGCTGTTGCAAAGCGATTCTTGAGTGGCATGCGCTCCAAAATTCTATCTTGCCTTGCTGTCATTGCTATATCATTTTACTCATGACAAAGACTAAGGAGGTCAACGAAACTTTGCAATTATACCTACGTACGTGTTATAAAAATGAGAGAAATGCATCCAGAAGTCATAAAAGCATAAAATGTTCATAGTGCGGCGTTTTTTTTTTGGCACGGGGTGTACCTACATAATAGGCGTGTTTTTTTTTTTCAAATCTATATAGACTTTGAAAAATCTCTCCAAGTAAATATAAGACTGGATAATTATTCATGTTTAGCCTATATGTATAGATTGGAAAAAAAACACGATTAGTATTAGGCAAACATTTCACCATTGGCATTGGAACGTAAGTTGACTGCAACTTAAAGCTCTTTTAACGAATGCCAAAACCTGCAAAAACTATAGGTCCCTTCCATTCGTGCAAAAATATAACACGCACACACAAATGGTTGCGAGAAGCATTTCCTATATTGGAAAAACGACCCCTTGCTTTTTTTTAGTTTTTGGTCATTAATGCTTCATAGTCTGCTTTTACACTAGACTTGTGAGTCTAGACTCACATGGGTGCAAAAGAGTGAGAAAGTTCGAAAAGATGAGAGGGAAAATATTTTGCCCTGTGAGTCGAGGGTAAAGTTTTTTGCGACTCTTTTTGACGTTTTTCTTTTCTCTTCTTCGTTTTATCATTGTGTTGCTTCCCACCTAGTCATCTCTACAATACAAGAACTGCAAAATGAAAGAGGAATGTCAAATTTGAGTCAAGGAAAAAAGTCTGAAGTGTAAAAGCGCAAGACTCACGGATGTAAGTCTGCTTTTACACTTAGACTTGTGAGTCTAGACTCACATGGGTACAAAAGAGTAAGAAAGTTCGAAAAGATGAGAAGGAAAATATTTTGCCCTGTGAGTCGAGGGTAAAGTTTTGGGCGACTCTTTTTGACGTTTTTCTTTTCTCTTCTTCGTTTTATCATTGTGTTGCTTCCCACCTAGTCATCTCTACAATACAAGAACTGCAAAATGAGGAGAGGAATGTCAAATTTGAGTCAAGGAAAAAAGTCTGAAGTGTAAAAGCGCAAGACTCACGGATGTAAATAACAAAGTAAAATTCGAAAAAAGTCTAGACTCACAAGTCGTAAGTGTAAAAGCAGACTAAATAACAAAGAGAAATTCGAAAAAAGTCTAGACTCACAAGTCTTAAGTGTAAAAGCAAACTACAATTTCATCAAAATAACTTTAACTGTAGGCGTGTTTTTTTTCAAAACTATATAGGCTTAGAAAATTTTTTCCATGTTAATTACACTAACAACTAAACCTATATAGGCTTACGAAACCTGGATAATTATCCAGTCTTAGGTGCTTAGCCTGGATAGAAAAATGTGCTACCAAACTGTTTTTCGTCCATAGTTATCGAAAATTTTATGGAAATGTCAAATATGACATGAAAGTGAAGGAGAAATATGAAGGCCGGTAGCTTTCAACCGAACTCTGCTGTCATTTCAAATTTAAATCATTTCTGTTCATTTTAAAATGGGTAGAAAAGAAAGAAATACGCATTTATCCGATAAGGAAAAGAAAGCTTAAATGAATTACGTGAATATGTTCCTTATTTTACTACTTAAATGAATTAAATTTGACGAACAAAAATTCTATCCACCAACTAATTAATGAGCGCTTGATAACTACCGGCCTTACTTTCAATGAAAACAATGCCGATGTGAAACTGTCAAACGTCAATTAGCATAGCCCTGCCAAGTCACTGTTCAGCGTTTTATTTCTCACTTTCCGCTAAGCCTATATAGATTTGAAAAAAAAAAACGCCTTGTATAGTGAAACAACACAGCCATGTTTTACTCCATAGTCGGCTTGCGAACGCATCCCTACACTACGGCTACATTTCATGGTGAAACAAACATTTCTCGATTTCTCTTTATTTTCCCATTCCGTTTCACTAAAATCGCAGTCCGCACGCAGTACACATATAGGCCCAGTCCTGTCTAGTCTACTTCAAGGAACATCCACAAAACGAAACACGGCGTGAACTGAAACTGATACCGAACGAGTTTAGCAAGTTGTTGAGTTGGTTGACATATTGCGATGTAGTGATTGATTTTCTTAAAACATCCTCACATTCTCAAATCAAATTAAGTTTAATCCACCATCGAAATACGTAGCGCCTAGTTTCGCCAAAGTGCTCCAACAAAAGTGCCCCAAAATAGTGAGGTGTGCAAAAAGAAAGAAAAAATAAGATAAAAGATTATCACTGTCTCCCGCGGCGGTCGCAGTCATCGTCGTACATTGCTTTCCAAGAAATCGGAAATTTACTCATCGGCGGTGGTATAAATCTGGTGCTAATAAAAGTGAATTCGTATTCTCGTCTTGTGTGGATTTAAAGTGCATTAAGGATTTCGATATATTTTAAAATATATAAGAACAAAATAGCAGGAACAAAACTGAAGCAGATCAAGTTTGGAAAGAAAAAAAAAGTTGAAAAGGAAGAAGGAAGAAAAAATCGCATTCCTCTTTGCATGCAACACTTGTGCTTGGCGAATCCGCCCATTGTATCAAACTTGAAATTGAAATTCTCCTCTCGCATAATCTTCCTGCGCGATCTCCTTTATCAGTATACGCGTTGTTCCACCACAGTTTTACCATAAAACAACTCAACCACAATCTACCCATCCCAGAAGAAGACCAAAAAGCAGATATTTTACCAGCTTCCCTTATTGTGCGAGGAACGAACAGTGTTGTCGCTTTTTTGGAATAAATGTGGTACATCTAATACTTGGTATGTACTTTTTATTTATGTGATGATTATGTTTATAATGAAATGTTAATAATTAATTTAAAACGGATATTGTTTAGAAATTTGCATATTGCTTTGTAACACAGTGTATAGGTACGGTGTTGCGCAAGAGTCGCCTGATAGTCTGCTACAAACGGTGGTAGATGTAGGCATTTTCTTTTTTCAAAAAATTGTATATCATTCCAACTACCAGTTCAGAAGCTTATTAAACGCATGAGGTATAAAAACGTGTGGCATGAATATCACATTGTCCTTCCTGTGTTTTATATTGATAAAAACAGCAAGGCTTTTAGAATGGAACTCCGCATATTATCGAACCAGGCCCACCTGTCTCAAAAACATACATTTGTCAAAATCCATTCCTTTTCTCACGAAAGAATCGTCCACTTCGGTTATCACCTAAAATTCAAAGCTTTAAGTCCTACTTTGTACGTTTTGTTATTTCTTGCAATCTTATTAATTTTTTCTTTAAAAGCCCACTTTTGAACCTAAAGCCAGGATTATCGGAGCGGACATTTTTTTGGCTATAACTGACTATGTATCTATATCATTGTCTAGAATAAGCATCTGGTGTACTTTACGCATGACCACAGCACATGAGGAAGCGCATACCAGTTTCTAAAGACTACGTGCATTTTGTCAACTTTTAATTAAAACTGCTGTTATTAAGTTGATGACAAATTGGTTTCTACACCATTCCAACAAATATTCCATTCCTGTTTACATTAAAAGTCATCTGTTGCCTCTAGATATCGTTGTCAAAAAATTTAGAAAATATGCGATCGCGTATCTATGACTGCTACTTTCTTAATCTTATCTCAAACACATTGTTACTCATAGCTACAATATAATAACCCTATTTATATATGTGCACATGTGTGTCTTTGAACGCCACATTGTGTAAGTAATGTTCCATTGGTTAAAAAAGCAAAAATACGTCGTACTTTGTAAGTGACGGCTAACATTGTTAACATTACATTGGATCAAAATCAGGAATTGTATTCTTTTTGCCAAATTGAAATCAATCAAATTAACTAGCCCACTAAACCCCTAAATATTTATCAGCTCGAAGAAGAAATCTCTCCTACTTACAGTATTGTGCAAAACTAAAGCAACTATTTCAGGAAAACTACTGACAGTTATTTTTCTACTATTTTTACTTCGTAACATTTTAAACAGATTAAGTGGAAATAAGCTTTAATATGTCTTTAACATTATTACATACTCAATTAATAGAAACAGCTATCCAATTATTAATGAGGAATTGGAAAACCAAACAATCACCCCTGTGATCAATTCCGACCGGTTTGAAAACGGACGGAATTACAAGAGAAGAATTCGAAATTAACGGATTTTTCCGAATTCATCCCTTGTAATTCCATCCGTTTTCAAACCGGTCGGAATTCATCACAGGGGCGAATATGGTTCAATGCCTGTGCAAAACTAAAGCAACTTTAGTTAGTTAGTTAGTTTTGCATGTAATGCGAGAAATACAAAACTTACAGTTCTCCATTCATTTGGTTTGGTGAAGTCGTATGAAAAAGGCATTACCACAATGGCGCGAAATAAATTTAATACAAGCCTAAAATCGAAAATAATAAGTGATTATTCTGGTGGAGAATCACAAAAATCGATAGCTAACAAATACGGAATAAATAAATCTATAATTTCGCGACTAATTAAAAAGTACAAAGCATCGGGAAATATTGAAGTGCTGCATTTGGGTGGTCGACCGCGTAAAACAACACCACGTACAGATCGGCAAATTTGTACTCTCATTAAAAAAGACCCATTCATATCTTCACAACAAATTGTGAAGAAGTTAGATTTGAATAAAGATCAAGTACCGTTAGGAGACGGGCAATAGAAAATAATCTTCGAAGTTTTAGGCCATGCAAAAAACCAGTGCGGGGATTCTACGGTTTCCGTGGCGCCAAGGTTTGAAAACGCCATTTTGTAGATCTCGGTGAAATAAGCACAAAATATAAAATAAAAAAAATTGATTAATCGCTTAGTTTAAGAGATATCGAGGTTTAAAAATCAATTTTTTCCTATGAAAATCCCATTGAAATTAATTATTTTCGCTTCGGAAGATAAAAAGTGTTGCATACATCTAGGCGTAAAACTAAAGAAATCTCTTTTTAACAATTTAGCTAAGAAATTTTATAAACTTTTAGACTTTGAGACTTTGAAAAAATAAAACTAAAAAAATCGCGCGAACTAAGTTTAGTCTTTGATCAAATTTTTAAACCTCTATATCTCCTAAACTAAGCGATTAATAAATTTTTTTTACTTTATATTTTGTGTTTATATCACCGAGATCTACAAAATGGCATTTGACCTTGGCGCCACGGAAACCGTAGAATCCCCACTTTTTTTCATGAACGCAGGTTACAGTTTGGAAAAGCACATCTTCACTGGTCCATTGAAAAGTGGAAAACGGTACTTTTCAGTGACGAATCCAAATTCAACCTTCTTAGCTCCGATGGGATTTGTAATGTCCGGCGAGCCAAAGGTCAGCGACTTAATCCCCGATACTGCACCGTCACAGCTAAGCACGGTGGGGGTAATGCAATGATTTGGACTTGTTTTTCCGGTTATTGTCTCGGTCCTTTCTATGAAATTACTGGAATAATGGATCGTTTTAAGTATAGAGACATTTTAGAAACGCAAATGCTACCTTACGCCGAGTGGGAAATGCCCCTTCGTTGGGTGTTTCAACATGACAATGACCCGAAACACACATCGAATGTGGTAAAGGAGTGGATCAGTAACAAGGGGATTCAAGTTCTTGATTGCCCGGCTCAATCACCCGACTTGCATCACAGTGAAAATCTACTCAACGATTCCGGAACAAATCAGAGCTGCTGAAAACATTGAAGGAGGAGTGGGAAAATATACCCCAAAACATAATTGACATCTTAATTTCAACCATGCCCCGCAGATGTGCCAAGGCTGTTAAAAATAAGGGACATTACACAAAATATTGAAAAAGTTGCTTTAGTTTTGCACAGGCGTATTGTGACTTTTTTTTGTTTTCTTAATTTTTTTTCTTAATAAGTGAATTATAATTTTTTAAAACTATATAAATATAATAAAGTGCTCTTAAAACATAACTCCCAACACGTTTTTTTTTTCTTAAATAAATAAAATGATATTAAAAACGCTTCTTAAGGCAGTTGCTGAAATGGTTGCTATAGTTTTGCACAATACTGTATGTGGTTGGTGCAGGTCAAACCGTTTACTTTTTCTTAGGTTCAAATATAAACGCACAAACTTTTCCTAACAAATAAAATGCGATTATTGTTCTCTTTTAATATCTTCAAAACTCTTACAGAAGCGGAGATTTTCTGAATATTGTTCCGCATGTGCTATCAGCTCATTTAGATTAAATAATGCTAAATAATTTACACTATAGTCTCTATAAGTTCAGACACATGGTAATCCGAAGGCATAAAATCCCAAAATATGTTCGGGAAACTCCATCTATTCAAAGATAGGAGATTATTTTTTTTATTACAAACACGTGCGTGTCTAGAGTTGTTTTCCCATCAATGTCATAATCATAAGTGTTAACATCTTAATAATACGTTGTTTCCATAACTGTCACAATTATTTGAAATACTGAAAAGTATTTTTGTCTAAAACTTTTTTTTTATTTTATACTACTATCACATTCACTCAGCAACACTTAATTTACTCCCCAATTTTTGTGGGGGGTTGATTCTACTCCACAGAACACAAAGACTGAAGTGACAGCGCCGGCGAGGAATGTATCTACCAACAAAATTTCTAGTTACACCTTAAAAACAGAAGAGAACACACGTTTAATAAAAGACCACAACACAACACTGTGCGTGCGTAAGAGTGTAAGAGGTGAAAGATAATACAAAAAAAAGTGAGCACAAAAAATAAACCACTAAAGAAAGGAAGGAAAAAAAACGCAACAAAATATCACCGCAAAAAATCCTTCAGCGAGATATTTTCGTTTACTCTGCCGTCGTATTATATTTAATTTTTTTTATCCTCTATTCCTTTTCTCGTCGCCGTCTCATCAGTTTCCGGCTTTTGTCTTTTCTTTTACCTCCAAGCATACGGTGTGGGAATAATTTATTAAACGCAGTGAGAAAGAAAACGCACAGAAGAAATCCAAAGAAAAAAAAATCAAAGGTGCCATCGGCTCCACCACCAACCATCACACACACCCCTCTTTCTTTATCATACTGTAGATACAAAATAATCGAAAGAAGAAAGTGAAAAGAGAGACGCGCCCCACACAGGACCTGTTGGTGCTCCACTGAAATTCTATCTCGTGTGCTTGGATAGTGTATCGAGTACTGTTGTGCTTATTGTTCTTTTTACCTATTTCATCTTAATTTATCCATCACACCCAACGAAATCGAGTGCAACTGCACTAGTCTATAGAAAAGAAGGAAACAAAATATACTACCATGGCAGAAGCATGTGCGACAGCAGCAAACAACACAAACAACAACGGTGTTGCCGCTACATTAAATCCAAACGCCGAAGTGATTAGAGGTCAAGTGTTTGAAGTCGGCCCTCGATATAAGGATCTGGCGTACATCGGCGAAGGAGCATACGGAATGGTGGTGTAAGTATATCTTTCTCACACTATAAGCTATAAAGCCGTTCGCTAATAAAGGTCAGACGTTGTTCGTAATTTTTTTCAATTAGATCTGCTCTGGACACTTTGACAAACACCAAGGTGGCAATTAAGAAAATCTCCCCATTTGAACATCAAACCTACTGTCAGAGAACATTGCGAGAGATAAAGATTTTAACACGTTTTAGGCATGAGAATGTAAGTTAATCAAAAGTGGGAGTATGCGAGTATATCTACTTACTCCACTGCCCAGTCTCTTGGGGACGATCTTTCTGAGAAAAATGTTTGTGTGTTTTTGCATCATTTCAGATAATCGATATACGGGACATCCTGCGGGTAGATAGTATAGAACAAATGAAAGATGTATATATTGTACAGTGTTTAATGGAGACTGATCTATATAAACTACTCAAAACTCAGGTATGTATTGTACATATATGTATGTATTTATCGAAGAGGGTAATTGCGTTGCTGGGTAGATTTTGTAGTTAACCGTTCCTCTATGTTAAGATAAGACGACAACAAACTCTTGGGTTTTTCTGGAAATGTAGTTCTTTGATGAATTTTCTTTCATATAATATTATTCATTAGCATCATTTTAACTGATTAAGTATTTCATTTGGTTTAAGAATATGCAAATCAAAAGCGGTTGAGTTGTGTCACAAACTGGTTTTAGGCTTAAACTAAAACTGCCCAGCCTCAATAAATTCAAAGTCCTTGCTTAACTAGTCGCTAGCGCCAACGTCATTAAAATATTTTTTTTTAAAAGCTGTAATTAGTAAAACGGCAAACAAATCACTTTATTGAGACAGTACGGGGTGAACTTGGCCTCAACTAACAAGCTACTCCAGGAATCTAACTGCATTCAGTTTCTTACACCAAATTGACTGAGATTGGTCGCGCTACCTAAGGTTTGACCTTGCTCTACCGCGTAGTCCGTCCAGGATTGATTTGAAGATACAGTAATTAGATCTTCTTACTCTACACTCGATTCATTTCTCTTCCGAGACACCCAAAAGGGCATTTCCATCCGCATTTGACAACGTCCATGATTCTGGAATGACGATGATCTTATACAGCGTCTCCTTGGTTATTCCCGGAAGGGGTTCGTTACTTTATTGCCTTTTAAGCAGTCAAAAACAAAAGTATAATGTTCAGAGTTTAGAAGTTACCTACGATGAAAATATACGAGAGACACTTATTCTTTGCGGTACATAGATTAATTACTTCATGCATATTTACATTATTGGAATAATACACTTCGAATATCTTGTCCATACGCTTGAACCAACCTAGTTCCCAGTGGTAACCTGAAGACAGCAGACGGTATGATGATCGACCAGGTTTTCAAATACGAATACCTCGGTCATAAAATAAGAATAACGAGAGACAACCCAAACGCCGTATCGGACTCGGCTCGGCCGCCTTTGGTAAAATGAAAAACATACTAAAAACCAACATACCCATGCGTCTGAAAATTTGACCAATGTATACTGTACACATATGGAGCGGAGACTCTAACCCTAATAAGATGTGCCATCAACAAACTGGAAACTGGCACAGCGAGCGATCGAGAGAGCGATTGTGGGAATAAGCAGGGTCGGGTTACAAACGAAGAAATCAGAAGAAGAACTGGATTATCTGATATAACCACACAGCTAGCAAATCGGAAATGGAGGTGGGGCAGAACACGTGGCAAGAATAAAAGACAATAGATGGACAAATAGGCTAATTGACTGGAGACCAAGAGAGGACACAGAGAAAGACCACCATCACGCTGGAGTGACGACATTAAGCGAATAGTAGCAGACAACTGGATCCGCACAGCACGAGATAGGACAGAATGGAAAATATTAGAAGAAGCCTACGTCCGACATTGGACAAGACAGGCTGCATGATGATGATGGCGCTTGAACTACGAAATAAAAGTTGAATAATAGCACATCGTGGAGTAAAGTGTCCAATGTTAACTCTAGATCGATCGTTCAGAAAGCCTGCAAATATAATTTTGTACACGAATCTTTATAGACAAGTGAAGTTTCACCGGATTCATTGCAAAATCTGCATAAGTCTTCATCTGATAGACTCAGCTTCCAGAGATGTCCATTGAGTAAGGAACGCAGTCAGGATGCGGAGTTTGTTTTTGCCAATGCTAATAAAGGGTGATTTTTTAGCTGGTTTGGTTTTGGCAACACTGGTTTTGACAGCTGACGTGTGTTTAGTACCTTGTGTCACTGTCAAACAGCTTCAGTTTGGTTTGCAATTTAACCATGGATCGTCTTACAAATGAACAACGCTTGCAAATTATTGAATTTTACTATCAAAATTCGTGCTCGGTTCGAAATGTTCATCGCGCGCTGCTTCCATTTTATGATCGGCTCATTTTTGGTTGAATGGGTACGTAAATAAGCAAAATTGCCGCATTTGGAGTGAAGATCAGCCAGAAGCATTGCAACAGCTACCAATGCATCCCGAAAAAGCCACTGTTTGGTGCGGTTTATGGGCCGGCGGCATTATTGGGCCATATTTCTTCAAAGATGATGCGAATCGCAGCGTTACTGTCAATGGTGAACGCTACCGAGCGATGATAACAAACTTTTTTTTGCCCGAAATGGAAGTTCTTGACTTGCATGATATGTGGTTTCAACAAGACGGTGCCACATGCCACACAGCACGCGAAACAATGGCGCAATTGCGAGGCGAGTTTGGTGAACAGTTAATTTCACGTTTCGGGCCGGTCAATTGGCCGCCTAGATCGTGCGATTTGACACCATTAGATTATTTTTTGTGGGGGTATGTCAAGGCTAATGTCTATAGGGACAAGCCCGCTTCGATTGACGCACTGGAAGCCAACATCCATGCATTCATTCGTGAGATACCGGCCGATATGTGTGAAAGAGTATGCCAAAATTGGACTCAGCGGATGGGCTACCTGAGACGCAGCCGCGGTCAACATTTGCATGAAATTATCTTTAAACATTAAATTGCAAGGTTCAAACTATCGATTCAAATAAATATTTCATTCATTTTTTCGAATTTTTTGTTTTTTTTTTTAAAAAAGTTCTCAACCTCTTAACAAATCACCCTTTACAAGCTTAGCACGAATGGAGCAGCCACACCCTACAGAGAGCGCCTAAGCGAAAGACTCCGCTGTGCATTCACTATCCACAAACGTCAACGATCTGTAGAACCAGTATCACGACATCGCTAAAGAGGTGGCAGAGACCACCATAGGCTACCAGCCACCACCCTAAAAGAGCCCATGGTATGATGATGAATGCGTGCGTCGGAAAAAGGTGACAGAAAATGCACACGTGCAAGCACTGCAGCGCAAAACTGACCTGAAAGAAGTGTATCGAGCCAGAAGAACGGAGGAGATAAAGATCCTTTGTACAAAGAAAAGGGCCCACGCAGTCTCCCAGCTCAAGGATATCGAAGAGTCCCGCGATAGGAACAACATCCGGATGTTTTATAGAAAAGCCAAGCAACTGGCAGCAGGCTTCAATCCCGGAACACAGGCTCTTCGCAACAGTGAAGGAAACCTAGTCACCGAAACGCAGGGAATAGTAGATGTGTTTAAACAGCACTTTCAGCAGCTACTTAATGGGCATCAAGAGAACCCGCATCCTGTCAGTGAAGAATCCATCCCCCCTCCCAGTTTTGAAGATGTCGGCTCAGCCATCAAAAAGCTGAAGAACAACAAGGCCGCCGGCTCTGATTGTCAACCAGCTTTTTCAACATGGTGGTGAGGCTTTGGTAGGGTGCATGCACCAAGTCATCAACCAAGTATGGGTGGATGAAGCCATGCCCGATGACTGGACTCTGTATGCTCTGTATGCCCCATCTTCAAGAAAGGTGATCCTATGACTTGTAAGAACTACCGAGGCATATCCCTGCTTAATGTCGCATATAAGATCCTATCCAACGTACTGTGTGACCGTCTGAAACATTTCTGCAGCACACTAATCGGCACGTACCAGTGTGGCTTCCGGCCCGGCAGGTCGACGATCGATCAAATTTTCACACTGAGGCAAATCCTGGAAAAGACCAACGAATTTCAAATCAAGACTCACCATCTCTTCATCGACTTCAAATCCGCATATGATAGCATTCATCGTCTTGAGCATCATCTTGAGGCGAATGGATCCCGGCTAAACTGATTCAGCGCGTGACGCTGGAAAACACGCGGTGCAACGTGCAATTTGGAAACAGTTCCTCCGAATTATTCCAAACATGCACCGGATTTCGGCAAGGGGATGCGCTGTCATATGACTTCTTCAATCTTGTGCTAGAACAGTGCGCAGGGCAGGTGTAAACACGGAAGGAACTATCTTTCACAAATCTGTCCAGTTACTGGGATACGCGGACGAAATCGACATCATCGGTCGCTCCCAGCGCGCCGTGTTAGAGGCTTTTACGGCAATTGAAGAATAGGTGAAACGAATTGGCCTTGAAGTGAATGAGGACAAAACCAAGTACATGTCAACAAGCAAAGAAGCATCTGTCCACCGCCTAGGACAAAACGTCACTCTTGGCAGCAGTAATTTCGAAGTGGTTAAGGAGTTTACTTACTTCGGAGTAAATATCAACTCCACGAATGCCACATTAGTGGAGATTCGACGAAGACTCACCCTAGGAAACCGCTGCTACTTCGGTTTGGCAAAACAAGGGGGTTCAAAACTCCTTACTCGGAAGACGAAATGCATGCTCTACAAAATATTTATCCTGCCAATTCTCCTGTATGGAGCCGAGCGTTGGACGATAAGCAGAAAAGATTTGATTTTGAATACTTTCGAGAGAAAAATTCTTCGTCGGATATTCGGTCCCGTATGCGAGGAGGGCAAATGGAGAAGATATAACCGCGAACTCTATAAGCTGTACCAAGATGGGGATGTAGTCCGAAAAGCCAAAACACTGGCTCGGCCACATCGAGCGAATGGATAACAATGCTCCAGCAAAGAGGATCTACGAATCACAGCCCCCAGGTTCGAGGCGACAACGAAGACCGAATCTCCGGTTTAAGGACCAAGCTACCGCGGATGCCAGTGCGCTTGGTCTAGACAACTGGAAGCAGCGTGCCCGGGATCGAAGAGAGTGGAAGGCTGCCGTGTCTCAGGCAGAGACTCTTCACGGGTCGGGAGCCAAACTTTGCTTCTAATCTCTTCAGGTTGTCTCTGATCTACCATTCTTTCTCATTTGCTGAGATTTGTTCATGCGGTACTTCAATTATCTTTTCAAAATGGATATTGGATTATACTACGCAGTATATACATCTGTCCAAAGTTTGGAAATGATTTCCCAGAATTTTCTGCATCGAAATGTTATCAGCCAATATCTTAACGCACGGAGAAAATAGTTAGTTTGACCAACGCTATTCCTCTGGCTTACCACATGTCCGTCAACTCGCAAAGATAACAATTCAAGGGCTAGATAACAATTGATAAGCCACATTTTTTCAAAAATCAAGATTTTGGTTGCTTTCCGCTAAGGAATACTGTGCTAACAACGCTTCCCTTCATTCACCCATAAACAAAAATACTTGGCGAACGGTAACATGAGTTACATAATCATGTTTGTCTGATAACGGAACAAGAGACAGGCCACTCTACCATTGCAGTTGGTATTGTATTGTCTGAAACAAAAACATGGATTTGGACAAGAATACAAGTGATACCGAAGATTTTTGTGAAAATAGTGATGATACTGTTGTTGATGAAGATTCTTTTCCAAAAGATGATACTGAATCTTCGGAAACCAGTTTCTCATTCGTAACCCCTTTTTCTCAATATTTTGCTTTTGTGGCGTATCATGTTATTGTAATAAGCCTTTCAATTATATTCCTGACTATTATTATTATCTCGGTAGCATTTATACCCAACTGATTGCTTAGTTATGTAGTCCCGAGCGAGAACCTTAAGAACGAAGACGAAGATAGAACAAGTTTTTGAATATTTGGGACACAAGATACGAATCTCCAGAGATAACCAAACCCGCGAAATCATGCGTCGAATTGGACTCGGATGGGCAGCCTTTGGAAAACTAAAGCACATATTTAAAAGCAATATCCCCGTACATCTAAAAAAGAAGGTATACGACCAATGCGTGATAACGTACGGGGCAGGAACTTTAACCCTAACGACACACACTATTGGCAAGCTTGAAGTAGCACAAAGAGCGATGGAAAGGGCAATGCTATACATTACAATAAGATACGGAGTACGCAACGAAGAAATACGCAGGAGAACAAAAGTGAGGGATATAATAACAAGTATAACAACGGCAAAATCGAGATGGGATGGACACATAGCTCCAATTACAGACAACAGATGGACTAAAAGAATGCTGGAATGGAGACCAAGAGACAGCCTAAGCGACGATATCAGAAGAATAACTGGGAATTGGAACCACGCAGCCCAAAACCGAAACCGATGAAAACATTTAGAATAGGCCTACGTTCAACTTTGGACCCGACAGACTTTTTGATGACTATGATGATTGCTTGATAAAATTCCTGGTTAGGTTTTAAAAGATGAACTTTTCCCGAACTAAATAAGCTATTTTAACTGAATTGTGTTTAATGTTTACTTGCATACAAAATGGAATACTTAGTGGGAAGTGATTTATATTTCATAAAGATTTAAACAAGATTCCCTCTTCACTCTAAATAACAAGGCTGGCGGAAAAACACAGCTATTTGTAATCTATACATATTTGATAATTCTTCGAACCGAACATAAATGCTCGTCCTATTTATGTTAACAAAATACTTGAGGCGTTGTGGCTGTTTGGTATTATACTTAAGCCCATACATAAGCAATTGAATTCTGTACTCTATAGCTACTTGTGCCGTTAACCTCGAATACAAAAAAAATACACATTTTATCCGAATATATTTAGTCCAACCAGAATTGGGATGTAATTTACATATATCCTCATCTTACAGCCGACATTGCTTTGATTTAGATCAACCGCGAATAAGATGGATGGAGATGCAATATAATCTCGTAGTCCTTACTCGGCTATGAGTATCGAAACAATACATTTTATATGGGAAACAGTTGCTTCTTTACAGCTGAATTTGCTTGGATGGGGGTGATACAATCAATGTACGGCGTGGCGTCCCTTCCATTAATGGTCTTTTGACCCAAATCTTTTTGCATACTTATTTACCTTGCCTGTTACTGTTATATTATTTCCTAAACAAATATCTTTTCTTATAGATACATACATATGTATGTATATGGAGACATTTCACAACCAATATACCTTATCATCGGAATTCCTTAGAGTACCTAGCAAATGAAAAAAAGAAAAAAAAAATTCCTATTTCATTCCCCAAACTAAGAATAGCGAATTGAGCGCCATGGGTAAAGTAAACAAGAACCCACCTTTGCACAATCACTCGTCGGTTGTCCAGTTAAGTTGGGGGGTTGGTGTCATAGTGTAAACAGCATTTCACTTATCAGAACGCTTGCTATCTATGTACATACATCTGCATGTACTCTAGACCCCAGCCATATATACATACAGAAACAGTTATAATGCATCAGTTTTGTTGTTATCACTACGTCAAGCGAAAATATGATTTTTTTTTTTTTTATTCATTAATTACTTAAATTAAAATATGACATCACACAGATATATGAAAGCTAAGAGTGTGCCGAACCGGTGGGGAAGAAAAAAAAAGAGAAAAGAGGGACAGGGCGAGGACAGCGCGCTTTATGCATGGTTCATTGGATGTGATTCACGAGGAAACAGATTTTTTATTAATTTGGTTATGTTGTTGTTGTTTTTTTTTTTTTTATTGTTTATTTATTTTGTGTTGGAATTGCTTTTAATATTGTCAAACGGGCTTTGCCGATGAGACGGCAGCGGGCATAAAAATGTTCGTATTTATTATTTACAAACGGTCTAATGGACTCATTTCTGGGAATTTCATTAAGCCTGTGCTCTTAATGAATAGCGGAATAGATAATTTTATTGTACACATGCTAAGAATCATGTGTGCCGAATAAGAGAAAAAAGATTCATAAATTTTTCTTTTTTCTTTCCCTAATTTTATATCACTAGTTTGGGTATCGGTGGAACAAAGTTGAACTAGGTTATATTTATTATAAATCGAGTTTTTATAAAGGCGGCGGGTATTAATCAAATATTTGGTGTTTGGTGGATATTGTAGTTGGTTATTTATTTTTATTTTTTATTTAACACCGAACAGAACACATTCACCCCTGTGATCTATCAATTCCGACCGGATTCAAAACGAACGAAATTTTAAGGGATGAATTCGAAAAATTTTAAAAACAAGAACATCGAAACATTAAAAACTGACCGGATTGGAATTTAACCGAAATTGATCATAGGGGTGATTTGAACTCAATTGTTGGTAATCATCACCCGGGTCTCGTCGATTGTTGCCAAGACAATCGATAAAAGTGTCTGTTATAAGGGTAAATGCAATCAAAGTGTTAGGGCTTATTCTTTTGATATCTCTGTATCTTTCTCATTCTGCAGGATTCAGTATTGAAAAGCGTCCTTGTATGTGGTTTGTTTTCAGTTAAGTGGGAGACAGACTGCTGGTATTGATACCATGGTATAGCAATACTATGTTCTATACCACATGTCTGTCACTACAATACCACGTTTAAAGCTAGTATACCATGAAACATACCTGGTATTGAAAGTCGAAATTTTTTGGTGGTATACCACCTTCTTACTGAGTGCAACGCCGCGTTCCTGTTGGCGATTCTTGGTAGCTTATTTGACAATTCAGAAAAAAGAATAGAAGAATAGAAAATTGTAGCATTTAATTCTCAGATACATACAATGGGTTCAAAAATAATTATTTTATCCGATAACGATACTTGCACCGATATTTTTTAATTTGTTGTGATTATTGTCTTGAAAATGCAAACGTCAAAGTATACTACCTAATGCGAAAATTAGGGTGTACTACGAAATGCAGTCTGTCAGGGGTTGTGGAATTCACTATACCATGGTATCAATACCAGCAGCCTGTCCCCCACTTTAGTACTTTAACCAACGAACGCCAGCCAACAAGTAAACGCACACAACACCACGCCAGCTTTCTATTTATTTAAAGCTGATTGATTGCCTTCTGCAAAGAGCAAACTGGAAAGGTTATGACCGGTCTTAGGTTCTCTGTTTTACTGCTGGATTCAATAGAGAAGCGGACAGCAATAGTATTCCAGAATAATTGCAGCAATTTTCGAGACTTAGACCTTATTGAAAATTGTTAATTAAATTAAAATCAAAAGTTTACTCTCGAAAGAGTTCAACAACACTAATGCGGAAAGAAAATGTTGAGGTTGTGTGGGGTACTGGTACCCCACAAAAAGAAACCGTTGAAATGTTACAATTTTAAAGTTGTCTTAACTTTTATAAATTGCACATCAAAACAATGTTTTTTTTTACATCTTTGATGCAGTTTTTTACTCTACATATTTTGTAATTAGTTAGTCTACCTCTACGCAAGCTTAATATTTTGTCAGATTTCCTTTTTTTTTTAGACACTGTGAACTCTGTTTGGCAAACTCGCAATTCATGTTTTTTTCACATTTTTGATGCCACTGTCATTCTTCCACACATCCTGAATTTTTCCTTTCGGCATTAGTGTTCTTGAACCCTTTCGAGAATAAACTTTTGATTTTATTTTAATTAACAAATTTCAATAAGGTTTAAGTCTGGAAAATTGCCACCCAAAGAAGAATGTTAATATTATATTAATTTCTTGAACTTATTATATTTAATGGTTTTTCTTAAGTGTGGCAATAATTGCCATCCTACATAAAGGTGTAGTCTCTTAGAGGAGACTGTAGACTTTGCAAATAAGTCAACTGGGGCCGAATTACCGCATCCGTTAACGAGTGAGCGAGTAGGACTCGTTATCGAATGATCGAGGAAATTGTATGTAAAATGATACTCGATAACGAGAGCGGTAATGCCAAATCGTCACATTTCGATAACGAGTTACCCGTTAACGGGTGCGGTTGTTTGGCCCCAGTACTAGGTACTCGTACTTACTGGTTTTAGTTCATTATTTTGTACCATATTTTGCAAAAAAAGATAAAAATCATGGCAGTGTTTCTAATTTTTTTGGCCGGGTGCTGTATATCTAATATAAAATAATATTTCATCGTTCGTTGTGTAGTGGACCTAACCCAACAATGACACACTTTCCACCAAATCAATGTATTGAATAAGTCTGCATAGAATATAACAACAAAGTCAAACGTCCCAAAAGAAACACTTGAAAACGTATATTACTCGAGAGACGCTGACACCATAAAAAGGCAGGCAGCAAAAATTTAAACATAAACAAAACACAGTTCGCTGCCCGAATGCCTCCCATAGATGGGTCACCCGTACAATACTATGTCGTTTTATATGCGTCACTGGGGAAGTGACTAAAACATTGTACATAGTTGCATTTTAATTATTATATCGTATTATTTAAAGAGTGATAGTGTCAAGTGACCGAGAATGATAATATTCTAGTCATTCTGTTTAAGCTGAGATTTTATGGCACGCGACCCACTTAGTATCGATATGCATTCGAAATATTTTCAGTGATTTAATATAGTATAAGCTGAATGATTCTTGAAGAAAATTTAGATTCACTTTGACCACAAACCAATGTGTTTCTCATTTATAGCAGACCCCTACGACGTAACACACCCTGCCCTTCGAAACCAATCTGGCAGAGCCCTATAGCACTTGTGCCCTGCCCTATGTAGATATTGCAAAACTAGTATAATCTTTAACATACCCTGTGAGAGAATTTACAGTTGGGTTCGTTCCCGTGAAGGCTTTCTCATATCTTTGAACTTCTTTTTCGAGCAAGCGAAAGCATCCGCTGTCGAGCGAAGCATCTTTATCTGCCGTTAGTTTTCCTCAAACTTTTTGTAAATTGTCAAACATTGTGATTCGTATGTGAGCACCGCTGGATACGCAACTGCGGTACAGTACCACCACTTCATCCACGCTACGTTTACGCGATGATTGATGTCTTCATCACATATTGTTCCACTGCTCAATTTTGACTCTTTTTAATTGAAAACTTGAACAGATTTCTGCTTAAATATAGCTACTGCTGCCAAAGATATCGAAAAGCTGACTGCATCGTATTCGCATTACCTTGAACTCAAGGAATGTTCGTTCACTGGAGAATGTCTTGACTTGATCCAAGGTGTTAAGAAGTGGAAACTCCGCGTTAAGAGCCCAATGCGCATGCCGACAAAGGTCCTCTGTTTCACCACCCGTAAAACACCTAGTGGTGAAGGATCCAAGACATGGGATCGCCTCCAGATGAGACTCCACCAGAGAATCATTGACTTGCACTCCCCATCTAAGATCGTGAAGAAGATCACATCCATCAACATTGAACCTGAACTAGAGGTTGATGTTACCATTGCTTTTTGTACACAAAAAGAAAACTATTGATCCACTTGGCGAGCACTATACGACAAATCTTAACGTGTGTTGATGACAATTGCAATCTGTTACTCGTTTTAATTGAAACCAATCCTGAACTACTGTGAAGCTAATTTTTGATGTGCAAACATCTTAGCTCTAGTTATGGGTGCACGAATTTCTCGCCGTCAAGCGTAACCAATTTTAGTGTTAGTGCGTTCTCTGTTCTGAGTAATAGCAATAGTATATTAACGTCAACGTTCTCTGTATATGTTTACACATCAAATTTCACGAGTACCTGGTACTCAAGCCTTTTTTGTGTCGATCTTGAGATAAAAGCAACGAATCTCAGAAGGTTTTGCGTCCGCTTAGAGTTTAGACAATTCTTTAAAAAAGTGGTCCAAGCCCGTTCAAGAGAGTGAATAAATTACATGAATATTGTCCCCGCCTAAGTGAGATGTTCGCAATGGAAAATTCCCTCTTACTCTTAATTACTCTGGTTTTGCTATTCAGTTAATTCTGGGAAGTTTTTTTTTATCGACAAACTTTTCGAGGAGTCAACCCAAAATTATGTTTAAGTAGAATGTAATGAATGACGTTGTGCCTTAACTTGGTTTTATTGAGTTGCAAGTCAATTCCTTCTCTTCTTAATAGCACAGCTACTACTGAAACTTAATCTTTATTTATTTTTTATGTTCCACAGAGGCTAAGTAATGATCACATATGTTATTTTCTATACCAAATTCTACGTGGCTTAAAATATATCCATTCGGCAAATGTCTTACATCGGGATTTGAAACCCAGCAATCTGCTGCTAAACACAACGTGCGATCTTAAGGTAAGACTCATTTTTACAAATACCCTTACTTAACTTCACTTGTATTGTGTTTGTTTCTATTTTATTAATTTCTAGATTTGTGATTTTGGTTTGGCACGTGTGGCTGATCCAGAGCATGATCATACAGGGTTCTTAACGGAATACGTTGCTACGCGATGGTATCGAGCACCGGAAATAATGTTAAACTCAAAGGTGAGTTTTCAATAAACACCTCCCCTCCATATTCATTTGTGCATTTCGCTTTATATTTCATGTAACTTTTCCAGGGTTATACGAAATCAATTGATATGTGGTCAGTTGGCTGCATATTGGCCGAAATGCTGAGTAATCGACCAATATTTCCTGGCAAGCACTATCTCGATCAATTAAATCATATTCTTGGTGTTCTCGGATCACCATCGCAAGAGGATTTGGAATGTATTATCAATGATAAGGTACGATTTATTTACTATATACTTTTGTTATTTATGTAGCTAGAGGATTACAATGTGTAGTAAAAGAATGCGTCATCTCCAATTGTTTTTGTATGGATACTGCAAAAGGCTGCTGTTATCTGTGTGCATTATCATCAGTTTTATAAGTCTCCAAATGTGGTTTGTTCGTTAACAACGCTTATCATTTAATGCGGCATTTTGGATCCAGTAAAAGGCCGTCCGATAGACAGAACATTTTTCCGGGTACTTTAGAAAATATGCCATAGTTATATGCAATCGTCGTGTTACCCAACGTCCTCGATCAGAGCTGTCGTCCACGTTTGGGTTTGCTTTTTGACTACTGTCAAAGCTAGTTTGACTCTCCTGGATTTATGCAGACTGACTAAACGAATGATCAAAGCCATTTGTAAAAGATTCGCGGCATTTTTCCTATCACTTAGCATGAAAAGACTAGACAACTTGCTGGCGTTGGTAGTACAATAGACCAGTCACTGAATCTAGAGTACGTCAGGAGAGTGTGCCCGTGCTGACCAAACAAAGAGATATACTATAAATAATTAATTTATAGCCATTTTTGGGGCAGTTGTTATGCTGAAAAACGTCATCATCATCAGGTAGCATTAGAGCTCAAGGTGACCTTTCATTTTTACTGCTGCCCTTTCTCTAAACTTCCCTATAAATAACAAGGGCTACGAATGTTTAACCCTTTACAAAGCTGGAACGAGTTTAAAAAAAAACTGAGGACTGTCATGCCACAATTAGTGACAATCCTTTTTCTTGCCTACCTCTGCCTTTATACTTAAATATTTTTTTGTTTACCTTCAGGCCCGTAACTACTTGGAATCATTACCATTCAAGCCAAAAGTACCCTGGTCACGGTTATTCCATAATGCCGATCAGCTAGCTCTAGATCTCTTAGGCAAAATGCTTACTTTCAATCCGCACAACAGAATAACCGTGGAAGAAGCGCTCGCACATCCCTACTTGGAACAATACTATGATCCTGGTGATGAGGTTAGTACTTGCTAACAAAGGAACCGTGACAAAACCAATCAATATGTCTTACTTTCAGCCTGTTGCCGATGAACCATTCCGCATCAGCATGGAACTCGATGATCTTCCACGTGAAACACTGAAATCATTAATTTTCCAAGAAACACTCAAATTCAAAGAACAACTGCCTGATCAAGCCGTGTAGAGAGACATTGCAATGTAGTAATGTAATCCGCAATTTCTTCTAATTCCAAATCTTTTTTCTTTTTAATTTTATTCTTACCGAAAATTCTTTTAATTGTATTTAAGAATAAACAAACAAAACAAAAACATTAATACTGCTATCGTTTTACCTATGTATGTATGTATATGTACAAGAAAAAGTTCTTTATGTAAACCGATAAAGCATTAGCGAAAATAAATGTTTATGTACATATAATATATTTATTATCCCTTTCATCGGTCTAAGAAGAGCCGTCTAACGCAGAAACAGGAAAAAAGTCAAAGTGACATGGTTTTTTAAATTCTTTTTTATTTCTTAAATTTGGAGAGAAATTCCTAGCAATTATTATGTAGCTTCATTTCATTCAATCCCAAAATACACTTCTGAAATGATGGAGCATACGAGTATTTATGAATTTCAAAAAATAAAAAAAAAAATCAGAAAATCAAAAAAAAACATTTTTTTAGAAATATGTACATTTATATATTATCTCATATAATTGTTATAAATTTACCTCTTACGATTTATTAAATATGTACTAATCATTGAGAGAATAATGTGATTTACTTAAAAAAAATTATACACACATGTATATTATAGAAGAAAAATATTAATAAAACAAAAACAAAAACAAAAAAAGCCATAAGCCATGAAAAAGCAAGACAAACAGAAAGCAAGGGAAAAAAAGTATTCAAATTAATTTGTATTTGTATGTGTGTGTGTGTGTCCTTCCACAATTTTTGTAAGTGTTTCAATGCAACAAAATGGTGTTTTTTAGAAAATAATTAATTAAATAGTTAATTATCTGAGATTTACTCAAAATTGTAAATTGTTTGTTTTATTCATATTTTTGTCAATCGAATTACGAATCACATTTTCTTCTTCATCTATTTGTAAATTTTTTCTTTCTAAATGTGTTTCAAAACGATGGATGGTAAATGTATTCTCTTTTTTCCTGTGTCCAATAAGAATGTTAAAATATATTTTAATTTGTTCAATATATACATACTATTTCTCAGAAGATTAAAATCTAAATCTATTTGTTTTTTTGTTTATTCGAAGAAGACATTATGTATGTATGTTTGTATTTGGTTTGAAAAATATTTCAAATGGATTTGGTGTGTTTTCGAAAAGAAAAAGGAGCGCAAGTCACATGCAAAAATCATTTTCCACATCATCAGTGAGCGGTGAATAATAAAATATAAAAAGAAAATTTAAGCAAAAAGGAATTGCAACCACATATCGTAATTTCACATATGCCAATTTAGAGAGCGCTGTGGGTAAGTGATCAATTAAGCTTTTTTTAGTTATAGCAAATTTACAAAAAAAAATCTTAGAGTTAAATCATTAATTGATCTTTCCCTTTTCAATAACATTTGAGTATAAAAACTTCATGGTGTAGATTAGGTCCTTGTTCTTGTTCTTTCCATTTTCCCCAACTCCTGGGGTCGGTAATTTTAAATCTAACCCTGCAGCTTATTGAATCTAGAGTTGTCTTCTGTTGTTAAAAGCTTGCCTTGGAGTCGCGTATAATGATGCTTAGATCCATCTCCCTCTATGTTAATTAATAGGTGTGATCTTTTAATCATATGTCACTGCACCATCATTTTGATAAAATTGGTGTAGACTTTATGAATATTGTTCTTGGTGAGTCCCAGATTAACTCTCGAAGAACCTATCAGTCTTGTTTTTTGTGCTGATACTTTACCATTACTATTTTTATTGCCTGTATGGCTTCTATTGTGAAGGTACCATCCTTAATAAAAAAAAAAATATAGGTCGGTAGGTAGAAGTGGTGGTTTCGAAGGAAGAGAAGGAAGCCGTTTTGATACCACAACCTCAGGTGACCCGTTTGTCAGTATGTAAATGAAATATTTATATTCAGCCTGTGGAGTTTAGGAAGAGGATCGGCTCTCCAATCCTTTTCTCGGATATCTCTTTTAGGTCGCCGAAGGTTTGGCCAGTATGCGTTACCTGGTTCTCGCTAGAGCTGGACATTTGCACAGAAAGTGAATAAGCGACTCTTTTTCATTTTGATCTTTGCAGCTACGGCAGAAACTGCTGTGAGGGATCGCTAGTTTGGCTGCATGGTCCCCTATCGGCCAGTGCCCTGTACTAACTGCCACTACTCTAGCGATGTCTAGGCGGGGTATTTGCAGCAGCTCGTTTGTTATTGACATGTTGTATCTTTTTTATGATAAAAAAAACGCTTTATTTTTTTGTGATAGCCATTCACTTACTTTAGGTGGCGCTACAGCTCGGGGTGACCTGGGCCTGCTTCTCGCAAACAATCTGTGTGTACGTGTTATATTTTTGCACGAATGGAAGGGACCTACAGTTTTTTTCCGACTCCGAACGGCGAGTTGAGGAGCTCATTGATAAATGATACTCTTTGATTGCTTGTCAGAAAGAGGTGGCACCGTGAAAAAACGTTTAGGTGTTGGCCCCGGGCAGCATTGCGTAGTAGCCCAACGCACTTACCACTACACCACGGTGCTCACCCGTTACCGGTTTTACTGGTCAATTTATTGCATATTATCCTTTCTCATATTTTTTTAACGTGTGATTCTTAATGGCACAGGGAATTTGATCATTTTTTGTATCGTCTTTGTTTTTATATATATTGTGATCATACTCACATACTCCCAACTCTAAGTTCGCCAACAAGTATTTAGATGTTGCTTGGAATACCGTCGAGTTCTGCTCTTTTCCCCTTTTTCATCTTATGTCTTATGTCTTGGTTCCTCTAGGGTACACCAACCAGGACAATTATTAGGTTTATATTGCCGCTTTATGGGCGGTTTATGTGAATCTATTTATTAGGCAGGATTATCGAAATTTGTTTGGTTAAATGGGCGAGGTTATTTTTTTTTTCTGGAAATCAATAGAGCGCTGATTTAGTAGTAGCCCAACCCCATTGTACCTGATTTTGTGGTTGAAGAGGCAATCACCTGTTGCCTGGCGTAGGCTAATTTTGCATCATGAAGTTCCTTTGTTAAAAATCTGTAGGTACGAGTATGTATGTAGTTGGACTGAGCTGTCTAAGTCGTTATCATCTTCATAGAGCTTTCCGTTTTAGTATCTCGTTTGACTACTGGGGGCTATTTTTTCTTTGGCCCGATGGGCGGCGTATTCCCACCATTCAAACTGTTGAGTGCTGTGGATTGTCCATTTGGTTAGTGAATGCTATACGGGAGAATCTGGTTCTGTTTATACTGTGTAGAGGAGGTACCGTTTCAACAAAGTAACTTGAATTTCATGCTACTGTATGAACAAATTCTGTTTAACAGTTCATTATCCTTTTCATTAATTAAAATAAATACTTTCGCCTATGTAAACGGCTATCTAATATATGGAAAATTGCCAACTACAAATGAAGGCTATAAACGGGTGTGGTGGTGAAGCGACAGCGCAGTGAATTTGTTATTAAGATAATAATTTTGGTCCCAAAATCATTGCAAACTTCAAAATTTAAATAAATAATTTCAATTTTGATATTTAAAAACAAACATCAATAAATTATTTATTAGAAAAAAAATGTTCACGTTAAATTTGTTTTATGTACGTAATATGTGTGAATTTTATTACATTAAAGTAAACAAACTTATTTCTTTTTGTTAACAAACGCGTTAATGTGTAAATTAAATATATACCTCACAGATATTGACAGTCAAGGTGTATGTATGTTTTAAATATGTTAGTATTTATTTTAAAGAAAATAAAAAGCAAAATGTGCATTTGACATTATTAGAAAATTTACATGTTTTCCTCTCACTGGCGTGTGTACTTAATAATTAAAGAAGAATTTATTTAATTCATTAGAACAAAAGTATAAAAAAAAACTGAGCAATATAATATCTTATTGAATTCTAGTTAATTTCAAACGAAATCAAATATCAATCAAGGGTTTGAATTTATTGTAAGAAATATTTAAAAAAAAAGACAATTGTTGTTTTTCTTTAAAGGTACTACAAAATAACTAAAAAAAAAAGCAAAATCGTGAGTGAGTGTGGTTAATTTATAAAAAAAAAATTATATAGAAAACTAAGAATGTAGCATTACAATGCGAAATCGAAAATGAATGAAATTGCTCTTTAAGAGAAGAAACGACATACGAAAAATATTTAAATTTAATTTAAAATTGTATTTTATTTGCAGAATTTTTAATCTTAAAATCTCCAAAAACTCAACGTAAAAACAAATATTTATAATTTATACAAATATTAATTATTAATTAAATGAAATATGAAAACGTAAAATAACATAAACAGAATATAGACTGTTTTACAATTTTATTCTTTAATTATATAACAAAATAAAAAAAAAATGGAAACATATATTATGAAAAGAACAAAATGTTTGAATGTTGTTTACAAACATTATAATTGTATTTTAATCTATATGTAATGTTATTTTATTCACATAAATAAAATACAAAGCATCCAAAAATTGTTTACTTTTCTCTGGATTTGGAATTATTCAACGAGTGCAGTTTCACCCAGAATCCAAAGGGAATCTGTTAAGATCTGACAAAGAAATTTTAGTCCAGCGGGAAAGTCCTAAAATCTCCACCAGAGAGAGAGAGAGAGAGAGATACTCAATTTAAGCAATAGAATTGAATTGGTTTTCAAGATGTCGGGTTAAATTTTTTCAGAGAGGCAAAATTACGAAAAAGTAAAGGAATGCGTTTAATAAAAAAAGTTGCAAAAAACGAAATGTCATCTTATAAACATACTTATGTGAGGCAAAAGTAATCAGAGTGGTGTTGTGCGATTTTGGATTGTACAGCAGAGTCCACTCTTGATGATATCCCAGAACCAATGCAGTATGGAATAAACTCTAAAGGAAATGCTGTAAAAGATGCAATATAATATTGCGAATATTTATATTAACAAAAAGGTACGAAATTTTTGCGTACGCGAACGAGTTTTCGTAACTTTTCGTAGTTTTGGGAGCGTACGCGAACGGACCTACGAATTCGTTACAATTTTCAGGTAAAGGATGTTACGATGCTTTCATTTTGCGACGCATCGCGAAGCTTTAATTTTTGAAACGGTTTGTCCTGTTTAACAATCATTTCATTTCATCAATAAAAATGCCTAAGAAATTCTGTCCATTCTTTGGAAATTTTTCAACAAAAATCCAAGTTACAAATTAATAAGCTTAAAATAAACATGGTGATGCTTTTTTTATTTTGGTTTTGGTTTGGCAGAATAAGAAAGAAAATACTCAAATCACAATAAACTGTGATGCGTTGTTTTGTGTTTGCAATTGAAACAAAATGATTAATAATTTTAAAGCCGGTGAAATTCCTTGCTGGCTCTTTTTTGTACATAATAATACCAACAAAAAAAATAGGCCTAATGCACCCTGCTTAGCTGAATAGAGAAAAGAGTTCCTTTCCTTACTTAATTAAGTTAATTTAATACTTGGTATGCTCACTCTAGCCTTGATAACGGCCTTAATTCTGTGAGGCATGGATTTTATTAACTTTCGGCAATAATTTAGGTTTATATCATTTCCTCAGGCTCCGTAACTCGTGTACTTTTTGCATCAAATACATATACATACGTGTTTTCTGTCAAATTTCGAAGACTGCACTTGGATTTTGAAAAAAGTGGTAGATTTAGAAAAATGGTAGATTTGGTAACATTGACATAAGTATAAACGTATGTACAATATATTGCATCAAATGATGCGCGGATGAGGATTTCGGAAAGAGTTTCCACACAAATGAATGAAAAATTAATTTCGTATTTGTGAGTCGTATACGACTATAGTCGCATTTTGTAATAGCAAATACATTACAAAATACAGTTATGCTCGTATACGACTCACAAATACGACATTGAGAATTGGAGTGAGTATGTTTTGAATGTGCGAAACTGATTGGAAACATTTATATACATAATTTCCCAACGGAACAGATTGAATTGGTTGGTTTAATATGGGCAGGACAGAATTTAAAAACGTGGTAGAATTTTGGCTTTCCCTTGTAGATGTGGTAGATTTGAAAGACGCTCAAAATTGTGGTAGATCTACTACATTTGTAGTAAAGTGACAACACTGAGACTGCAGGTGAAATTCTCTCACGTACAGAAAAACTACGAAATAGCAAACGAACGCGCTAAACAACAAAAAATGATAAATGTATGTGATTTGACTGATTTGACAGTTTTCATATATAAGCCCAAAGAAATTTCTTCATGCTAAAATTCGTAGCATAGGGAAATTTCTTACTCTCTTGTGAGCACTCTTATTTACGACAAACTACGTAACTTTACGTTATTTTTCGTAGATTTTCGCAGTGTTGGGAGCGTACGCGAACGGAGCTATTGTAAATTCAAGATATCTTCTTGAAGTTCGGTGTTCAATTTTCTGTTTAAGAATTGCCCAGAAACTCTCAATTGGGTTAAGGCCAGGGCTGTTTCCTGGCCCGACTTCGCTTACGAAATTCTTTATATTTGATTCAAAACAAAAATTAAGAGGTCAACACCAAACTTTTGTTTTTTTATAGATTAAATGTTCAATGTTATCAAAATAATTTAAATAACCTTCCGGGCCTGATGACATGGCGCAGTCACCCTAAAAAATAGGATCGCCTATTACTGGAAATAACCGGTCTATCGAAGGAATGAAATGCTCTCTAATAATATTAAAAAACCTGTCTCCATTTCTCGATCCGTTAACAAATGCTATGTTAAAAGTTCCGTAATAGCTTATGCAGCCCCAGAGCATGAAACTAACGGGACATTTGTTTTTAGTGACAGTGCACTTACTTTTTAGATCTTCTCTGAATCTTCGACGGATGTATCAAATTCCATCGGACTCATCGAAATTATATTTTGCCTCTTCTGTGAATATGACCCTCTTCCAATCATTTTCCGTCCAATTCGAGCGAGCTTTTCCAAAATTAAACCTCAAAATGCTATAAGTTGTTAAACCCGGTTCTTTTCCCGGCCTCCTGACTGATAAACCACTATTCTGTAATATTTTTCGTTCTGTTTTTGAACTTATATCTTTTTGCGTTTGTCCCTTGAACTCAAGATGTTTTTTTTTTTGTTTTTTTGCTTAATACACAAATTTTTAAGCAAACGGTCTTCTCTTTGCTTTCTGTTCTTATTTTTCATTCCGGTCCCAACGTTCCTCCCCTCTCCCCTCCCCTCTCCCCTCCCCTCTGGTACAAATAAAGTCCTTCACTTTGAAACATTTTGTACACTGACATGGTTACATCCAACTCTTTCAGCAAAAAGCCCTAAAGATAAATGTTGATTATGTAAGTCGCGAAACACACTTTTTTCCTCTCTATTTAACCGACGACTCACATTGCCCACAGTTTAAGCTTGACCGTGCTTGTGAGAATCATTATGATAATGGAAACATTTCACAGCATTTAGAATTATTCAGCCTTATTGTGAGTTTCACCCGGAAAATATTTCACCCGAAATATTGTTTTTCGCCCGGAATCTTAAAAGCTATTGTGAGTTTCGCCCAAATTAAATGTTACTTCGTTTTGTTCATATTCAAAAAATATCAATTTCTACTAGAACTTCTTCTATTCTTGCATTAAAATAAACAAAAAAATTACATTTTCCGCCTTGTTGTTCTCTTTTTCTCCTACTAAAAACAAGGGAAAAATTCAGCGGTCAATAGTTTTATTTCGCCCGAATGAAATTTCACCGTACATATATAAATGACTTCGAAATCAATGCATTTCCTCTGCTATCTTCAAATAATGTTTTTAGCTGTGTATTTATAACTCTTTCATCGGGTAACACAAGTTTCATGCAGTAAAATCCCGTGGGAAATTATTGATTTCCTGAAACGATTCTAAAGTGAGAAAATGACAAATAGAAGACTTTGAATAATTCAGTTTTGTCTTGAGCTAGAAGTTATAGAATGGTGCCCTGCTGAGTTAAGAAATAAAACAGATACACTTTCCAATTTAAGTATCATAAATTTTATTTATTCTGTTTTTGTTTGACTTATTTAGTACATACATACTTAGAATGAAAAATATTCACATATTACATCCACGGTAATACACATTCAGTAATAGAAAAGAAAATCATGTTCTCAAAGAAGGTTTTTGTTAATAGATAAATCTGATCCTTCGTAAAAGGCTTTGTTTGTGGGTAACTTTTAGTAATTTTTAAAATTACCACCAAAAACTGACCACAACTCGGCACTCACTACATCAACAGTTAAAGAGAACAACTCCTCTCGTCTATCATAAGTGTATTTATTTAGTTCACAGAAAATAAAGTATTATTTCACTATTCAGGAATACGAAACAGGAGCCGTGTACGAGTCGTGTGTGAACTTTTGTTGAATAATTAAATAATTAATTAATAAAGTTGTTTCTTTCTTTCATATTCTGAATAATATTACACGAAAATATCATTTTATATTATATTTAATACAAGAAAGTTATAATTTAAATAATAAAACAGGAAAATAATATAACATAATGTATAGTTAGGTACTCGGACCTATGCTCTGGTCCGTCCTCGTTTGCTTTAAATTTAATTTTCATTTTAATTTGTTTAATGTAAGAAAAATACATTTACATTTATATTTGTTTGTTTTTTATTTACTTTTTTTGTTTGTTTTAGAATTATTTTAAATTATTGCGCGTTCGGGCAGGCATAAGAACCTAGGGTATCATTTTAAGCCAACGGTTTAGTCAACCTTAACCACACTGTAGATCTTACGAATGAACCAGAAGCACGCAAAGAATCCAATTGATCCTGTGAGGAGGAAGAACAGGAATACCATTATGGCGGTATAGCCGAAATATAAAAATGTCGAAGCTCCATCTTTAATTGAGAGTTTTGTAGCGAAGTAATGACAGCAGTAAATGAATAGATAGGCAGCGGTGAAACCAGATGTTAAGAAGGACCGCCACCACCAGTGGTAGTCCTCCGCACATAGATGGAAATAGCAGAGTAGAACTGTTGTCTCTGAGCAGGTTATCACCAGAATGAGGAAAACAAGGAAAAGAAATCCAAACATGTAGTACATTTGGTTGGACCAAATGGAGTTGAGGATGAAAAACAGCTGAATGAAGATACAACCAAAGGGTAGAACACCACCCATGATGATGCCTGGAATCGGCTGTGTGTAGATCGATTGGTCAGGAATTTGTCTTGGAATTTGATTCGTTCGAACTGGGTGTTCCAAAGCCTGCAATACAAATTATAAAAATCGAAATGTTGTAGTAATTTTTCAATACTTACGCGTTTTCTAAATCCAAAGTACGCTCCAACAAAAGTTAGGGGAACTGAGACACCAAACCATAGTGCTAGCAGAGCAACCAAAGTGCTAAATGGTACAGCACCTGAGCTTCCTTCACCCCAAAGAACAAGATTCATCACAAAGAATAAGCAGAAGACGACACTGAAAAGGAAATTATATTCCGTCAAGCCACATAGATAACAAAAATTAAAAATACTCACCCTGGACACACTATCGAGGTCAGCATTACATTACTCTTCCACTTAATGCCACCAAAGCTCTTGTAGATTCTTGCCGAAACATATCCAGCGGGTGTTCCCAGTGACACATACAAAACCATTGCACAGGTCATCAAAGCACCTCGATTCGCAGGCGACAAGAAGCCCAAACATGCAAATGCCAACGTTATCAATGTCATGCAGGTTACTTGAACCCCAGATCCCAAGAACACAGATAATAGCATTCCCTTGCGTGGCGGACGAAATACGTCACCATGCACCAATTTCCATCCGAATTCCTCCTGTGCGTCCTCCCCGCTTTCCATTTGATTGTAACGTGCGATATCCTTGTGCAAAGTTCGGAGCATAATCATAGCCACCATTCCCGAGAGGAACAAAACAATCACCAAAGAATTCAATATGCTGAACCATTGAATGTTAGTATGTGGCATTGATTCCAGAATGTAGTCCCAACGTGATGACCACTTCACGGTGTTATTCAGTACGAATTTAACGGAGTATGTGTATGTGATTTGTAGTTTACTGTTACGTGGCAAAGTGCTGGCTGGAATTTCAATCGGTTCGTGTGTATTGCAATCGGGTTTATCTGGATTTTTGTGATTTATCGAACTGGGAATAACCTTGACTGATATGATTCGTCCCCCATTGGCACCAAAACCAACACCCCACTCCTCAGTGGCCCCACTGTGATAAGTGATGATAAGATCAACATGATTGAACGGGTAATAGACGCCTGGTTTGTTGTAACTCGGATTGATGGGACAACTTTCGTCGCCTTCAGCTAAATGTCTAACCAGACAGCCCATTGGAAAACCTGTGCTGCAATATTGTTTGTCATTCTCCAGTGGATAGCACCATGTAACCGGCATATTGTCCACGATCCAATGGTGTTGATAGTTCAGACTCATGCCCTTTTTCAGGACCATCATGCGGCGATCACTATCAGGGTCGCCACCTGTGTATGTTTTTGTACAAACCTGTAATTTTTATGTCATACAAACCTGTTAGTTGTACTTTTACACTTGAAAGAATAATTGTCGTACCTTTTCACATGTAGCATCTTTCAGAAATTCAATTTTATACGGTCCAGGGCGTATTCTCTCTCCGAAAACAACTTGTCCAAGATTTTCCACCGGCGAGTTTCGCTCATCGATGGTGCAAAAGTCAAAATGATGATATTCATAAGGAATAACTGATTCTTCTGTATTCAAACGGTTCACATAGAGAACCACTTCGGACTGCAAATTGAAATAAATAAATAAAAAAAAACTTTAAATATGTCAATCTAAAAACTGTCAGCAGTTGTAGTCGATGGTTAGACAAGCGACGAAGAAATGTTACTATGGGCACATTCCTTATAAAAAAGTACTCGTACATCACAGTCACAAGGTAAGTACTCGGCCTTGATAACTGCATCAGGATTTTAGAAACAATTAGAATCGTGTGTGATCCAGTTCTGGCGATCATAACATTTACATAGTTTAAAGTTCTTGTCTACTTGAGATAGGGATTAACTGAGGTCTCTCTAATCTGCACTCTAGTTTTAAAACGCATTTTTAATAAAACAAAGAATCGCCCTTCGATGTTATAAAATGTGTTTACTGCTTTGAGAATATTTCGCACGATTCAATTTGAAAAAATCAGTGATGATCAGTAGTGCTATAAATACATAGTGCTAAATATTATCAAAAATAAGTCAGGTGAAAGTGGTAGTCATTAGTATTCAGATTTCAGAACTCATAAAATGCAAATAAAGTCTAACAGTAGAGCGTTGCATGTTATTTACATAAATCGCGAATTTAGAAGTAATTAATTGTTGAATGCGTCTTATTTTTAATTTACAGGTTTGACCATATCTGATGATGCTGCCGGTTTTAAATTAGTAAGAAAATATTACCTAATCTTCACTCATGTGGTTTCTTAATTTTAAAACAGTTGTACCTGTTCATAAATGTATACATAGCTGCATTCAACTCGACGGCAGTAATGGTATTTTGTAAGACTTTATCGATTCGGTACTAGAAAACTTGTGTCAAGTGATAAAAGAAAAGCAAAGAAAGCTGTTTTGAAAGATAGATCTAGGGTAGGTGTACCAGTATCCGGCCACCTAACACTTTTTCTTACTTTGATCCGTGATAACTAATTCACCTAATCAGTGAAACACTTTTTTTTTTTGCACATAAATGGCAATTTTAAATTTAAAAAAAAAAATTGCTGAATGTAATTGGATTCATGCATCTGAAATTAAAAATTATTTTTTGAAATTTTTTTTTTTTGGCGGTTAAGTAATGTTCACAGTTGTCAAATTTTACCAGCATGTTAATTAGGTCAAAAACTTAAGCCATAATTGGTTTCCCATGGAAATAACGATCAATTTACTTATTTTCAGCTATTTAACGCAGAGTGGCCGGATACCATTGACTGGCCGGGTACTGGTACACCTACCCTATCAATGTATTAACATAAATGACAATTATGTGGAGAAAACAAACAAAAAGATGAGGATTAAACATCTCAAGTCTAAATATTATTATTTAGTGTTTTATTACTAAACCATCTAAACGAGCTTTGGTTCGTCCCTACGTACCACAGAGCTATATTCGTGAATATTTATAAAAAATACACGAATGATAAACTAATCTCCTGGATCAACTTGCCCATCCACCTCTCCTGAACCATTTTTGGTGGTTCCTTTGCGTAATATACGCTCTAATAATAGGAAATGTGAATATAAACTGTTTGCAAAGAATCAACCCAGTTCGTGGCAAAGCATTTTAATCTAAATAAAGAGAACCTAATGGCAATAAACCGGCTGCTTACCGGAATACTGGACCATGATTTCTTTAGGTTCTGTGAAGAAGAAAAAACTACATGTCGTCGCCCTAGAATTGGTTTGACGTATATGCCATTTGCACTTTTTTGGGAAATCGCATTTTAAAGTTCACGGTTCAATAAAAATTTAACGAGTCGATAACATTTTCTTATTTTTTTTCCTAAATATTATTCAGAATATCTACTTTCAAATCAGAGTTAAAGAAAAGCTCAGTCTCTTTTAGTTTTTTAGTTTTCCTCAGAATGGCTTTGCCGTATACGCCACACAAATCACTTATTGTTTGTGCTCTCAAACACGTACGTCAAAATAATGCACATTCGTCATTTCAATAATAAGTTAAGATCTGGATCGAAGTCATGTTGAATAGGTTCTGAATAAAACATTACCCTAATAAAAAACAAACATTAAAATAAGAATGAATTCATCATGTTTAAGAATTATGTAAACAAAATATAATCTACTTTCTTAGAACTAAGTCCTCGGTTCTAAGGATCGAGCTGGTGAATATAGCTTAAACAGAGATCATAAGGGAGCACAATTAATAAGTCCAATTACAATATCCCTCGCAAACGAGATAAGCAAATAAATTCTTCTGGTTTGAAGAGGTTTTATTGATATAAACGCGCACCGGGTTTCATTAGGTGGTAGTCCAATTTATTTGTTATTATACAAAGAGTTTAGCTGAATAAATTGGTCGGTGTTCCTCAAATTTTTCTTGACGCTTTTCTAAATATTGAGATCATTTGGTGCTCTAACGGCTCAACTATAATAGTCGAATAAGATCGGAAGCTACTGTCAATTGATCAAGTCAAATTTTCGTACGAAAGAGCGAATGTATTGGTCATAATATAAGTTCCTTGTGTTTTTTCAGTTAGGTACGTCGACGTACGCACTCATTCTAAGATTATCGTCCGGCCTGCGTTTGTAAATCGGACTAATGGTATTTATTATACTTTAATTTTGTAAAGAATACTTTTGAAAAGTTTAAATATCCTGCTTTTATAGAGTATACCTTAAAATCCACTGGCTGCACTGAATTATCTTAAGCTTAACTTACTAGGACATGTTTTAGATAAGTCTAAAAAGGGACTACTGAACTACTGAACGACTGAACCAACTTTTTGTTTGACATTATATATACATATGTATTTTCATTTGTCGTCTGTTAAAACTCATGTGCACATGCAACAAACCAAAATTATTTATCTGTTTGTTTCTGCCGATTGTTACGTGTATACGACTAAAAACTTTACTTAGTAATGTACATGCACGTACGTTAACACAATACTGAATATTATTTTAAGTTTTTATGACGTATGATTGAAGCCCATGGACATACGGAAAAACAATACTAAACAAAAAAATAATGTGAATGGTATGGGAAATATGACATATATCCAGAAAAATGGCGTTTACGTCAAAATAACATTCCAACTTGCTAATTTTGGTAGCTATACATACATCAAAACTGATACTGGATATCTCAGCATTGGCTACAGATAGGACGAAATAGATGACTTATCGGAAAGAGCACACGTGAAAATATAAGACTGCATTCACAGCTAAAAAAGTGCATTTTGACGTTTACGTCAAACCAATTCTAGGGCTGGAGGTAGTTTACTCGCAGGAAATATGGAATATGGAACCTTGAAAGGGTTTCAAGTTTATCAAAAGTCATAAACAGGCTATTATAAGAAAAAAAATGTAGCCTGACCCGTTGCACCAGGAGCCCAATAAGATCGTATCATAGCAAAGAACTGAATGAATTACAAACTAAATTATTGTGTGCAATGCAATGCAATGCAATGCAATGCAATGCAATGAATCGACAAGTTAAAACCACTAGTTTTGTAAATCTCACCGTAAATTACATTTTGATTCAAGGACACTTTGTGTATGTTTTTAATGCAGTTACAGCTGCGTTCTGCTGAAAAGTAGTACAACGCATTGTAGAAGTATGCGGCTGTTATTTCACCTTTTCACTGAATACTGGATGTGGAATAAAGTCTGCTTACCATAGATAGGTTTGTTTTTAGCTGCGGCATCGCACTGCTTTACGCAAACTTACATTATTTACATACAAGCATATGTTTATGACTGTTTCTAGGTGATAGCTCGTATGCATTTAATCGAGAAGGGCTATTTTCAATGCAGATTAAGTTAAAAATGTTAACGCTATTTAGTACTAATATATAATATATTGTATATGTATCATATTTACATCAATTATAGTAATAATTAATTAATTGTAAGAACGTATTATGGATAAGGAATATAATACTGCATTCATATCCAATGCCGGGAAATAAACGAACAAATGTATTTTCGTGATAAGAACCCAAGCGATTGATAACAACTAAACGATATAATTTACACTATCTGTATCTGTACATTGTAATAAAAAGATGAAAACCCAAAATTTGTTGTCGCCCAGACACGGTTAGTTTTGGTTTTTTTTTCCATTTGAGGAAGATTTATTCAAAGTAGTACACGCGTGTCGTACGATAAAGCCTCAGGGCTTCAACTGAAGCAACACACGAACTTATCCCAAAATAAATTGTACTTCACAAGTCATTCGACGAATATTAAAGCAAATAGAAAAAATGTTTTTTCTTTTAATAAAAACTATGTGGCACTTGCGTCTATATGCGGCAGATGAGACATATATATTTTAGCGATTCTTACCTTACAGGGACCAGATGATTCCGATTTCCGACAATAGTTGACCGGAGCCAATCCGGGCAAGTAAAATTGATGACTAAATCCAATGTGGTGGAGGAGCGCTATCAACAAAATGGAAAACGACAACGAATTCCATTTTTGTGTCATTTTGCGGAAAAAAAAACAAGAAATATGTGTAACTATCACAATTTGAAGAGTTGTGATTTATTTTCGCAATGCGGCAAATAATAAAATATATATATAGGCGTAGTTAAGTAGTTTTCCACTAAATACGTGTAAACAAATTCTGAACTTTTGTACAAAATTCTTTGAACGACATGACAGGAACGTCACCACATCGAGTTTTTGTCCTTTTTTTATTTTTGTTCTTTTCTTTTTTTCAGCACTTCACTGCGAAAACCGTATCAAGTGATGGTGAGTGTATTCAGCGATGGAATTGATATGTTTTTGAGTTTGACGATGAGTTCTCAAACTGTTCGATTTTTTTAAAGCAAATTATTTTTAGAAAATGCGAAAATTGTTTAGAAAGTGTGTAATCAGAGACGTTTCGCTTTGAGTCCAGTCTAGAACGCTGCTGATGCGAAACGAAATTTTCCTGTGGTCTCGAAATCGAGTGCAAAAAGCTTGCAAAATATCAACGGAAAAAATTTACGGTGAGTTAAATCAGCTGCTGTGGAAAAAAAGAACTGACAATAGTGACATGTGACAATAATTTCAATACATTGATCAAAAAAAAATTATATGGTAAACAAAAACATAATTCCACTTTTTAGGACTCCATTCTTTATTAATGCCAAAATATTAAGTTAATTGTGTGCAATATATAAGAGATGTCCAACAATATGCACTAAGGAAGGCTGAATTCGTAAACGCATATATTGCGCAATATATGCAAAGCAGGACGTTCACAAACGCATAAGCAAAATTTACTGCAAAGCAGAAAGTTCTAAAATATAGTAGTTTCCGCAAAAGCAAGAGCATCTGCGCAGTTATTAAATAAATACTGCTCCTTTCACTCTGCATTTGCTTTTTTATAAGGCAAATATATGCTTTTGACGTTGCAACTGCTTTGCAACATTTACTTTGCAGATGTTTTGCTTTGCAAGTCTTGCGTTTACGAATTCACCCGAATTGTAATGTTTTGCGGTTGCCTGATATGTTAAGTGTGTGTACACAAAATTCAATTATTTATAAAGGTTTTAAATTATTTAATGAACTGCCAAATGACACAAAGAACGAGATAAATTTTGTATCTTTTAAAAAAAAATTATAGAATTCGCTAGACTTAATTTCTAAATGTATTTGTTAAAATGTAAACAATGAATTTAAATAGTTCCTATGGAGCTAGTAATAAAGTACTACTACTACTACTACTACTACTACTGTTTTAAGCCTAGATCGCTGCTGATGCGAAACGAAATTTTCCTGTGGTCTCGAAATCGAGTGCAAAAAGCTTGCAAAATATCAACGGAAAAAATTTACGGTGAATTCAATCATCTGCTATGAAAAAAAAACTGACAATAGTGACATGCGACAATAATTTAAATAGGTACATTGAACAAAAAAAAAAATTAAATGATAAACAACTAGATCCCATTTTTAGGACTCCATTCTTTATTAAAATCATGAGAAATAAAGAAAACACAAACAAAATTTTATGGCATGATTCTGGAGGAAACTGCAACTTCCTGCAAACGAAATAGCAAATCACATTCCCATGGCCGACAATCAATGTTTTCGAGATCTTTTCTTGGGTCGTATTTGCGCGGAAAAAATGCCCACGAAAGCCCAATTCAATTCTGGCTCTATCGCGGAAGAATGATATCGGCAGTGTCTTGTGTACGAACCATGCTCCACGCTATAAAATTATCCCGCACAAAAAAAGCGAAAAAAAACGAAGCACATGAACCGAAAATATAAAATACGAATAAAGTACAAACGTCAAAATTTCGCAAGGAATTATTATACCGGAAAAGACATTCTGTGTGAAAACTGAGTGGAGACATTTATCTAAAACAATCACCATCAGTATATTTAATTTGCAAAATGAAAATACGAGTGAAATTTTTCTGATTTCGATTTTGTCGTTTCACTTTTGTATGGGATTTTTCGTTTCGCATCAGCATGGTTCTAGACTTTAGTAGGCGTGTTTTTTTTCAAACCTATATAGGCTAAACATGTTTCTGCAACATGTTTTCAATGTAAAATACAACAAAACCTTAGCCTGGATAATTATCCAGTCTTATTTTTGTATGGAGAGCTTTTTCGAAATCTATATAGATTTGAAAAAAAAGGCGCCTAGTAACAAATTAGTTCAGTTAGATTTCTCTCTGTATCCTTCGATATAAGTTAAAAAAAGGGTTTTTAAAACTTGATCTCTACGTCGAGCAGCACTTCCTTCCTTTTCTAACTCTACCCGAAGAAATGTTTATCCTCATGACCATGTATTTTGTATTTGGCAATAAAATTTGGAACTGTTCGATTTTTAATACGGAAAATTTTATAATGCATAATTGTATTGTTATATTTATGCATGTCTTTAATTACAACAGAATGTAAATGCTACTACTGTATTTATCACACTTATTGTTATTATTATTATATATTTATGTTACTTTTTCGAATACCTTTAAATTTAGGTTTTTTCACAAATAATTCTTCAGTTAAAAAAAAAATGTATAGATTAATAAATTTATGGATGTGTGTATATACATATATATATATATATGTGTCAACCTGAAAATTTATATACGAAATATAATACAATACAGAAATTTTCAGTTTCCAATAAGGACGACTGATTTTTTGTAAAACATTTGAGTACAGTTTAAAGTTTTTAAAGAAAACTTTAGTCTGAAAGTCATATAACCTGTACAGAAATCTTAACGCGGTTGAATTCTTCCACTTTTCCAATGGAATTCCATCATCAGCACTGGCCGCAACAATCGACAGCATGGAATCGTCTTCGCATTCCTCCAATCACAGAAATAGACGTTAAAAGGCGATCATCAAATTTGCTTCGAATTTTTTCTCTGTAGCTTCCATGTGGAAGTAGTATAGCCGGTTATCAGAATAGAAAATTCATAAAAAGTCCTATAATAATCAACTTATATCAACTAAACGAATTGCGAAACGCAGCTCAACATCAGTGATTATCTAGAGCACTAACAATCAATTAAGCTATTTCCAATAATTTACCAGTTAGACGCCATCAAACTACACAAGAAAATGAATATGCAAGTGAACCTGCAACTCATACAGATATTGGAGAAAACTGTTTCGCCCGGTGAGTGAATTTTTCTTTTCTTTTTAATGAATTATTCATATTGGCCCCGTGATGTTCAATTAAAAGCCAAAAGCTTTGGTGAAAAATGTTCAATCTTCCAATTGCAATTCTTTCGCCGTCCACCCCGTTTGCACAACAATGACATTTTGAGTCAGGGTCGCCACTACCACCATCACCACCACCACCTTCTACTTCATGTCAATGAAGGAAAAGTTCGAGATTTTAAATGGCCACCATCAAATTGCATAAAATTGACGCTTCGTGTCCCGTGAAGTATGATACACTTTAATGGAAATTAAACTGATAGATAAATTAAGGTCATTAATTGATTTTGATGTGGAATAAAGGGTCCTCGGCAAAAAAAGGGGGGCGAATTAAAGGATGCCAACCAAAATAGGAAAATCGAGCGCCAATATCAATGCTTTTTCTGAGTCCTATTCGATTAATGATTGAAATGTGTACATACATCATGGGATACTATGCTAAAAGTCTTATCATTCGTTATATAAAGTCGTTCTAGCTGGAAAATATAATGAGTCAACAACCGCATGCCTTCAGATGGGACGATCGAGGAGGCTTGTATGTTACGTGGATAACTTAATAGTTCGTTTAATCCAATATGTGTATGTTTCTGACGTTGCGCTTGGTTCCAATACTAAAAATTACAATAAATAACTTACATGCTTAGTGGCAATAAGACAAAGGGGGCAAAGTATAACGTAAATGACAAAAAAAAAAAAAAAAAAAAAACTTCAGCAGATGGTGGGGAAACACCATTAAAAAATAATTATGCGAATGTATAAAGTAAATTTATTTAAGAAAAACTGTCAGTTCCATTTGATTTGTAGTTCTAAAGACAAGGATATACCTGCTCAAATAAAAAGTAGAATATGAAAACTGATTTATTAAATTTTAATTTAATAAATAAAATTCACTTTTGCATGCAATTTATATTTGAAAGTAGTACAAATGAGTCTTCACGGTGAAAGTAGTATGCAAAAATTTGTTTTAAATATCAGTGCATTTAAAAAAGGATACTACGATTGATCATATCATTTTGTACTCGTAGGTCGTAGGTACTCGCTATTATATATTTATAAAATTAATAAATTATAGTCAGTTATTTTAACCTTTAAACCAATAATATTTATTATTGAATCTATCACCACTTAGTTGGCGCTACAGCTCGAGGTGAACCTGGGCCTGCTTCTCGCAACCATTTGTGTGTGCGTGTTATATTTTTGCACGAATGGAAGGGACCTACAGTTTTTTGCCGACTCCGAACGGCGAGTTGAGAAGCTCAATCGTGACAAATGATACTCTTTGATGCTTGTCAGACATTCGAAAGAGGTGGGCACTGTGAAAAACTTTTAGGTGTTTGCGGCGGGATTCGAATCCAAGACCGCTGGCTCAGCAGTCCGACGCACTAACCACTTGCGCTACGGTTGTCCACGTTTGCCAAATTTAATTTAACACAAAAAAATTTTTAGATTTTACCCAATACCAACCAAAATGCTAAACATTGGAGCTTAATTCCTTCGACAAATGACTCAGAATAAGTAATTAAAGGGTGATATTTTAAACCGCAGCGGAGCTTGCAAAATGCCAACATTTATTTCCACGGCTTTGTCCGTTCACAAAATGTTTGGCCTAAGGGCTTAAAAGATTAAATTGGGGAAAAAATTGCTGGGCCCTGGATCAGCTGGAAGTGTATAGTTTTTTTTTTAATCACAGAATCAATATACCAGTCATGCTCCAATAAATCTAATACCAATGACAGTAAAATTATGTATCTTTTTGGCGAACATTGTCCGTGCAACAGTGCAACAGAGACACCCGCTTTTTTTCTTGTAAACACGGCATTCTGCAATCTGTCGCAATAGTATCTTGAATAATGCCACGTACATAAACGAGTTCCAAATATATAGTTAATTAAGTCAAAATCGAATTTTGACAACGTTTTACATGCTAGAGATGCCACGAATAGTGATTTAACCGAATACCGCATTTTCGGCCACGCTCTCGGCCGAAGCGCCGAATATTCGGAGGACATTCATTAATTATTCCTTAATCACATTGTGTAACCAAAGTGGTGAGTAGCAGTACTAAGTATTAGATTTTTATTTAAGAACTGTTCACTAAGATCGGACGGCAGACCCTTACAAGTGACGGTCGGCAACTGCAAAACAAACAAAATTCGCTTAGATTTATCTATCGTCTTTTGGCACAGAAGCTTATTATTTATGAGGAGAAGCGCAATCGTTTGCTACCAACAAATGCCGAAAAAGTTGTTTTCATTTATCACAATTTACCACTGATGTACTATTCGGCCGAATACCGAATATTAAAATAAGTTGCCGAATAATCGTGGCATCTCTAGTACATACTTCTTTCTTTGCTCTTATACTGGCATATGATATAATAATGTGGTTAAACGACAGAAACAAATCCTAGGAAAAAGCAAGATAAATAAGACAATTTTTATTCGACAACTTTAAGTTTGAAAACTCTAAATTCTTCCATTTTTTGTAACTTAAACTTTAAACGTTTAATTTTTCGTTTCCATCGTAAAACTATAACTTTAATGCATATTTTCTATTTTGTCATAGTGAAGTATTACCTGTATCGTAAATAATATTCACTTTTTTCAACGCGATCGCAGTAAACGCAGTAAAAATGTCCAACTTGGTTAAGTCATTATCTTTCTTTTGTGTTTGGACGATAATTGTTCTTGTACGTACATTCCATGATCTGTCTGCTATGCTCATATTTGTCTTTTTTACATTTTTACCGACTTACGAGTATGTACGTGTGTATATAAGTACAGCTCAAAATGTAATAATGGTCTGTAATATCATAATTGATGAACAGCTAAATAACATTTACGACAGCCTCGCAACTTTTGACAATATCCATGTAATAAGGTGCAAATAGTTGGTAGAGAAATTGTTACACGTAATGATTACAATCACCTTAATTGGTCATTCTAATAATTGACTTAATATGAGTTAGTAGAGAATGAATGCATAAGAAGTTGTATTTATTAATACGTACATAGATAAGATTAGATAGATTTTATTTTTAATTCTATTAAATAGTAACCGTTGTGGACAAATGAAAGTTACTACATCCAAATTTGAATAAAACTTCAATTAGACTGAATTCGAATGATCTTGAAACTTAGAGAGTGGAACTGTCAGTATATTTGTAGTAATTGTTGACAAATAGTCTTAGACTAAATCTTTCTCATTTGTCAAGTATGTATTTGAATTTATTCTTTGTGTCCAAAACAATAATGGGATGGAAATGGAACTAAACAGATTTTAATTTTAAACAGATACACTGCATTTGCCTACCCAAATTCGATTTGCGCGGCTTAAATAAATGCTTACAATTCATTTTTTAGGAACGCAACACCCTAAATTGCATGTAATTCATACTTCGCTTTGCGCGGTTTCGCTTTTCGCGATTTCGCATTGCGCAATACTTTTCATTCCCCTAACCACCGCTCAAATCGAGGGACCAGTGTATAATGAAACTATTTTAAACAAAAATTAATTTAACAGAAACGCTTACATTTCATTTCATGTTGTTTCATTAGTAGGGTTCAATTGGAGTATGATAAAAAATATCAATACTTTGGTGACCACCGCGGGCTTTGATTACGGCTTAAATTCAGGGTGCTATAGAAGTTACACTGGTCCCTCGCTTTGCGCGGGGGTTAGGGGAATGAAAAGTTTCGCGCAATGCGAAATCGCGCAAAGCGAAGTATGAATTTAATGTAATTTAGGGTGTTGTGTTCCTGAAAAATTAAATATTAGCATTAGCCGCGCAAATCGAATTTTGGTAGACAAATGCATTTCGCGCAAAGGTGAAACCGCGCAAAAGGAAGTCGCGCAAAGCGAGGGACCAGATTTATTTTTGAAACGCACTTGAGCACAGCTGTCGTATGATTTTTCAATCGTTTCTAAACTTAAATTTCTTTTCATCCATTTATAACCTTAAATTAAATTTATGCATAAGCACGCTCTGAGCGAATAAAGAAATACACGGTCCGCACTCTGAACACCAAGGTAAAAAAGAAACACTAACTTTTTTTTGACAACTTACTCTTTGCTCTGAACTAATGAAGAAAAACGCCTAATGTATTTGTTTCCATTCATTTAAGCAGTGTAGAAGACTAATACCCCTTGGCCAAAAAAAAGGAATAGTTCCCTTCGACGTCAAATCAGAGTTTCACTTAATTTTTTTTTGAAATAAGATGGTGGTAACTTTTATTTACGCATTGCCTGGCACGGCAAATATTCCAGAATTAGCTCAGAAAGAAATACATACATGATTTTGAGTAAGTTAACTTCCATGTCATGGTATTATTTCGAAAAACCAAATCAACTTTAAAGAACTCAACAGATCACATAAATGTTACAAATAATTAAAAGCCTTTTACTATGTATGTGGAATGAAATTTAACTGAAGGTAGTTCTCTATGATGCTTTAGCACCATCGACATTTCCCCAATACTGAATTCGGTCCGGAAGGAGTTGTCTGGCTAGCGATTCAACATACTAGCTTGTCTGCAGTGTAGTTTATTTGATAATTTGGCATCTTAACCCTACAATCCCCTCCCTCGATCTTTGTTACATAAGTACCCACGAGATTATCCAGATAACCTAGGGAAGGAATAGCGGCAAAAAAAAACCGTTTCAATTCATTTAAAAAATAAAACTACAGAAAATAATCGTTTTTGTTTTTTGTAATGGGGTTCTCACTCCCCGCGTAGGGGTTTTAGGGTTAACTTGCAACTTAAGTGGTTTCTATGGATAAATTGGAACAGCCCATTCTCAATCATGTGGATAGGTGTTCAAGATGCGAGACGGAATGTTCCTTTTATATAAAACTTCAAAGCTTTTCCACAGCACCTTGTGTACCCCTATACTGGGTTGCGTCAAACATAATGGCCTCGGAAAATGCAATGACCTTGTATTTTCTGGATGGAAAACCGGAACCAGGGTGGAGAAACAAATGGGTTCTAAACTTCCTAAACTTGAAAGACAAAATGCATGCTCTACAAACACTGGTCCGGCCAGCTCTGCTTTATGGAGCCGAGTGCTGGACATAAAGCAGAGCAGATTTTTGAACACTTTCGAGAGAAAAATACTTCGTCGAATAATTGGCACTGTATGCGAGGAGGACGAATGGGGGAAAAATTTGTGGGTGTAGTCATAAATGCTATAGGAGCCCGTTAGAAAGGAGGAACACAACAGGATCACGACTTTGCAAAGTTGAACAAATAGTTTTCCTTGCGGTCTTTTTTTTATACCTTTTTAGTTGTATTTTTGTCAGTGGTGTTTCTGATTACGTCTTCCCTAAAATAGCGAATTGGCCAACCATTACAATTTTAAGTGAAAACAGAGAGAATACCCTTATCTAACCACAAATGTATGCTTGTTTGTTAATGTTAATGCATGCTCTACAAACACTGGTCCGGCCAGCTCTGCTTTATGGAGTCGAGTGCTGGACATAAAGCAGAGCAGATTTTTGAACACTTTCGAGAGAAAAATACTTCGTCGAATAATTGGCACTGTATGCGAGGAGGACGAATGGGGGAAAAATTTGTGGGTGTAGTCATAAATGCTATAGGAGCCCGTTAGAAAGGAGGAACACAACAGGATCACGACTTTGCAAAGTTGAACAAATAGTTTTCCTTGCGGTCTTTTTTTTATACCTTTTTAGTTGTATTTTTGTCAGTGGTGTTTCTGATTACGTCTTCCCTAAAATAGCGAATTGGCCAACCATTACAATTTTAAGTGAAAACAGAGAGAATACCCTTATCTAACCACAAATGTATGCTTGTTTGTTAATGTTACTCTTTTAGACAAAAATGAACTGCTTTCGGCAAAAAACTTCCTGGAGCAGGCGGCCGAAACAAATCTCCCTGAATTCCTGAAGGCCCTGTCCGATATTCTTGCAACAGTCAGCAATAGTGCAGTGGCACGTATGGCAGCTGGTCTGCAGCTGAAAAACCACCTTACCAGTAAAGATGAGACCATCAATGTGCAGTACCAAGATCGATGGCTTCAATTCCCCGAGGAAATCCGTGAATATATTAAAAAGAATGTAAGTGCTTTTTCTGACAACTTTTATAAAGGACTACAATCTTACAATGAAACAAATGTTTAACTAAATAGATTCTGGGTTCCTTGGGTACGGAAAATACCCGACCATCATGTGCGGCGCAGTGCGTTGCCTATGTTGCGGTCACTGAACTTGCAAATGGCAGATGGGGAATACTTATTAGCACTTTAGTGAGTAAAGTTGTTTCCGAGATATCGAATGAAATGGACCGTGAAGCAGCTCTTGAGGCAATTGGTATGTAGTTGAGGAGACAATTATTGTCAAGTGAAACTTCATTGTTTTCTTTGTAGGTTATATCTGCCAAGACATCCGCCCGGGAGTACTCGAACATCAGGCCAATCAGATTCTCACAGCTATTATCCATGGAATGCGTAAACAAGAACCAAGTAACCATGTTCGTTTGGCGGCCACTACGGCGCTCTTAAATTCATTGGAGTTTACGAAAGCGAACTTTGAGAAGGATAGTGAACGAAATTTCATCATGGAAGTGGTTTGCGAGGCTACACAGTCGCAGGATACGCAAATCTGTGTCGCTGCTTTGCAATGTCTCGTGAAGATTCTATCGCTGTACTATCAGTACATGGAACCATATATGGGTCAAGCGCTCTTTCCAATCACGCTGGAGGCAATGAAGTCTGAACACGATCAGATCGCATTGCAGGGCATTGAATTCTGGTCGAACGTTTGCGATGAAGAGGTCGACTTGGCGATAGAGAGCCAAGAAGCTAATGATGCTGGCCGAACACCAACTCGTTCATCGAAACATTACGCTCGTGGTGCATTACAATACTTGACGCCAGTGCTGATGGAGAAATTGACGAAACAGGATGAATGCGACGATGAAGACAGTTGGAGTCCATCGAAAGCTGCTAGCGTTTGTTTGATGCTGCTGGCGACATGCTGTGAGGATGAGATCGTTCCTCATGTACTTCCCTTCATCAAGGACAATATTGAATCACCAAACTGGAGGTTGCGTGATGCTGCCGTGATGACATTCGGTTCGATATTAAGTGGCGTGGAAACAAATACCTTAAAGACATTAGTAGAGCAGGCGATGCCAACGCTCATTCGGTTAATGTACGACTCGAGCGTTATTGTGAGAGATACCACGGCGTGGACCTTTGGAAGAATTTGTGACGTAAGTGCTATTATTGTTATTACTTTAATAATTGTGCATGTAAGCTATTTGTTTAAGATTTGTAATTAACATGTATGTGAGCATATGTTCATGTGTATAATGGATACGTCCGCTCTGTTTGTTTGTTGCTTTCAATATGGGCTCATTGAGATATTTTTATATTCACAGATAATTCCCGAAGCGGCTATCAATAAGACATACTTAAACACGCTCCTGGAATGCTTTATCAAGGGTCTCAAAGCTGAACCACGAGTTGCTGCAAATGTTTGCTGGGCATTCATTGGTCTGTCGGATGCTGCTTATGAAGCCGCAGAAACAGCTGACGGTGATGCACCACAAACATACTGTTTGTCGCCATATTTTGAGTGCATCATCACTCAGCTGTTGGAGACTACAGACCGTCAAGACGGTGCACAGGCGAATTTGCGTGCAGCTGCGTACGAAGCACTCATGGACATGATCAAGAATTCACCAGTCGACTGCTACCTAATTGTACAGAAAACGACCATTGTTATTTTGGACCGATTGAACCAAGTTCTACAGATGGAAGCTCATCTGTCGAATCACAATGACCGCAATCAATTCAACGACATTCAATCCTTGCTATGTGCAACCTTGCAATCGGTATTGCGAAAGGTGCGCGAAGAGGATGCTCCAAAGATATCTGACGCTATTATGACCGCTATTTTGACAATGTTCAGCTCTGCCTCTAGCAAGGTTGGTGGTGTTCAAGAGGACGCCTTTATCGCGGTCTCCACACTGGCCGAGTTGTTGGGCCTGAAATTCATTAAATACATGGAAGCCTTTAAACCTTACCTGTTTATGGGACTTACTAACTACCAGGAGTATCAGGTTTGCTGCGCAGCAGTCGGCCTTACCGGTGACATTTGCCGAGCACTAAAAGCCCATGTCATTCCTTTCTGTGACGAAATTATGGCCACACTTTGCGATAACCTAAGCCAACCATCTCTGCACCGCAGTGTAAAGCCACAAATTCTCTCCGTATTCGGTGACATGGCCCTAAGCATCGGCACTGAGTTTGTGAAATATCTTCCTGTGGTCTTGGAAATGTTACTCCATGCCTCCCGCGTACAAGTCGACCAGAACAGCTACGACATGCTAGAGTATTTGAATGAGCTGCGTGAGAGTGTACTCGAAGCATACACCGGCATTCTGCAGGGCCTTAAGGGCGCCGAACAGAAACCAAATCCCGAAGTACGCCATATGGAATCTCATATAGCTCATATAATAGCGTTTATCAAAGCCATCGCACAAGAGGGCGAAATGTCCGATTCCATTGTTGCTATTTCTGCCGGTCTAATTGGCGATCTGTGTACGGCGTTCGGACCACAGCTGTATTCACTACTTGAAGACATGACCATTAATCAATTCCTTGCCGATGGTAAACGTTGCAAAGCGACACGCACAAAATCCCTCTGCAGTTGGGCTACGAAAGAGATAAAGAAACTGCGAGACATCAACGTGGCTCAGTAATCGTTGTTTATGTATTGGTGAGTAAAACTTAATAAATAATCGATTTTAAGTTATATACTGTTAAATTCAGTCAACTTGAGGTGTTTGCTTTTTGTGTATGTAAACAGTTGGGAATTTTTTTTAAAATTTGGATAAGGTGTCTTGTGTTGAAAAAAATAATGCTCCCATGCGACTAGACCGCTCCTCCTTTCCGGAAAATCTCAGGTTTCGAAATAATTACGGCTACACCGGAATTTGCCAGTGTCCAGGCTTGCAATTCGTGAAGCTTGTCATACACATTTATAACCTACCCAATGTCGAAGCAGAGCATTACAGTGTTCATCAGCTGCTATAAAAAGCCATTTTTTTTTTGGTACACACGATATCAAAGCTGGTAAAGCAATTTCACAACGTGTTCAATCGATTTGGTAAAATCAAAGTCCCGGAGTCAAAGAAGTCCCAGAGCAGATTTACTAATGAACTTCCCAGACGGGGTTCAACGTTTAACAGCAAGGACAATCTTATATCCCACTCAGTGGATCTAGCAGGCAAATTGCCCATATCAAGGAAAATGAAGTCTTGGTATAGCAAAATAGAAACAAAAACCTTCCTGACAAAAAAAGCTTGCAAATACATCACCAAAATGTTGGCAATAAGTACAAACCATTTATCAATAGGATATCATGCAGGGAAACAAAGTAAAGGCTGTTTTTTCACCCAGTACTAACTTTGATTCTGAACAAAACACATGAAATTGCATTAAATAGCCATGTATTTGTATTCAATTCAGCGACTTTACGTATCCGTATCGCTAAAGAAAATAATCAAGAGGCCAATTTGATTCTGATTCTAACGATTCTTTTAATAAGTATGGCACGTAGCGCCATCCAACTGGAACCACATCTCTTCCACATTTTTGCCATTTAATCGGGGAACGAGAAAGTCATTAATCATAGCGAATACCATTGACCTTAACACGCTGATTACCCTCATTTTCGAAAAAATAAATATGGTTCGATGACTCCACCAGCCCACAGACCAAACTGTGCGTTTTCGGGATGTAACGGAGTTTCGATAATCACGTTGATTATCTTCGCTCCAAATGCGAAAATTTTGTTTATTGACATATTGAGCCAAAAATGAGCCTCATCGCTGAACACAATTTTTCGATAAAACACAGATCCAATGCCAGTTGATTTTGGGCCAATTCAACGAAATTTCGACGAAAACGATGGTCATTAATTCTCGCACGAGCTGGATCTTGTAAGCCTTCAAGCCAAAATCTTTGCTTAAAAATTTCCGTAAAGTGAAGGGGCAAGGACCAATTTGTCGTGAATGACGTCGAATCGATAAATCTTCATCATCTTCTTCAACACTCCTGACCATTATTTTGGAACCAAGTTTGTAAAATTTGGTAACGTTGTTGAAGCGTGTGTGTCATCACGATAAAATTACAATAACTACTAAATTGCAATCTGACAATTGGTTCTACAGATATAACTGTCTGAAGTTAGTACTGGGTTAAAAAAACACCTTTATAGGTGTGTTTGGTAACCTGTTAATTTACGTAAATTTACATCCAACTGTCAAAAATCAAGAGAAGAGAGCGCCAAATGACAGTGCCAAAAAATGTCCCCTCTTGCAAAAGCGTGCTAGATCTTTTTCATGGAGTCACCGAGGCACATCCTTCAAACAGCAATCTGACAATTCGATAAATGTCAATCACTTCTTGTTAACAAAATAAAAGAAAATTAGTTTTTCGTGAAAATATTCAATAGTTAAAAAAGAAGAAGAGAGGATTTTCCCCCACTTTTGCTATATGACAGATGTGCCATTTGTGTTAGTAAAAGTTAACAAACACACCTTATACCTCACATCGATTTCTACTTTAGCTGCAAAGCCTAGAATGAGAAAGAGTCTCTCACTCACCGCTCTATGATAACCTGAAAAAAGAGATATTTTTGGAAAAGATTAGTTTTTTCAACTCCACAGAACGGTGGTATAAACCTCTCAGAAACAGTACACCGAAATTAACAGGCACATAGTGTTGTGTCAAAATGGCGCTACCTTTCAACTTTGGGTTTTTCTTCTTCCCTAAATCTGTTCTTTGCACTTCTCCTCTACCACTCGAACCGCATTTTTTGTGATGTTTAGGGAGATGGGGTATATCCGCATCCTGTTTGTCATGTAAGCTAATCATAAAATCAAGTTGACTGCTGCTACGCAGTATAAGAGGACTTTATTATTATTATTAGATATTTTATTTTCATAGATAAAGGCTCTTTTTTTTTAACAAATTTTTATAATAATCAGAGATTTGATATTTAAATTATATCTTACAACGGAAAAATTTTATAAACATTTTAAGATAATTTGACTTTTAGATTACATTTGAAGGAAAACTATGATTAAAACCTTCATTTAATATGGTTTTTATAGAATTTTATATAAAAAGAAAGAAAAAAAAAAGAAAAAATTGACTAGATACAAATCAAACTTAAAAACTATGGGATATAATATTTGTTTAATTAAATAATAACTAATTTAATCATTGAATAAGTAAATAAAAATGTACAAAAATGTTTATTATCTATATTATTTACAAAAATTTGTGAGGATAAAACATTTTATAAGGAACACTTTTATTGATCTATTAAATTTTGTATTAATACATTCTTGGAATTACTACATCTTAGATTAAATCTTTCCTTGAGAATTTCAATTTTTCTTGTAACTTGAGTATAAGAGGACTTTATCTTTACATCTTACGATCATTGATGTATTTTTTCTAATCATAAAACTATTGCATTTTTTTTTCAGATTTTTTTGAAATTTTTTTTTTAAAAACAAGAAAAAAGATTGGATGCATAATAGACCACCACCATACTATATGCATCTCTCAAACTCAAACACACAGTTTAACTTTCTACGTAGCGCTGGAAAAACAACTTATTTAAAAACAAACAAAAAAAACAAGGATAAAAGCCGGTTTGATCTTTTAGTTTTAAAATTGTGTAACCATCGCTCTCGTCATAAAATCGACGATGATACTTTTTTTTTTTTACATACATACATAATAGTAATTATTGTTTAATTTTTTTTTTATAAATATTTTGTTCTCATTCATTCTACAATTGTTGCAAGTATTTACAATGCTCTTAAAGATGTCCATTACTACAAGAAAAAAAAACAAAAAATGTTACTTTCGCCCACCCAAAATAACTAAAAGAAAAAAAAAACATATATTTAAAGAACAACGTGTAATATAACTGTCCTTTTAAACGATAAACCGAAAATAATATCAACAAAACAAAGCTTGAAAATCTTCCCGTTTTTTGCCCCAACCCAACCAACATAGAAAAAAAGAACGAAGAACAAAACAATTATATAAATCATAATTAAATATTTAAGCAAAGTTTTAAGAAAATAATAATTAATATTATCACCAATTGTGTGAATGTTATTATCGTGCGAATTTGTCTTAACATTTTTCTTTTTTCCCCCTTTTTCCCCACTGAGATGAGCGAGCGTCGTGTGCTTTTAATTTGAACGATTGTTTTATTTTCTTCCTTTAAAAAAAAAGTGTGTTTGGGGTTTTGTATTTTTTTTCTGATTACATTGAACGAAAGAAAAAAACTGAAATACTTATCATTTTCATTAAAAACGAAGTAAAAATGTGGTTTACAAAACTAAAATATGAATGTGAGACTGATTCTTTACAATTTTTGTATGCATATTTATGAGTGTAACTAGTGACTGATTTATGTGACTGAGAAATGTACATGTTATTACGTATGAGTGCGTGAGTGTTGTGTTAAGTGAACGAATGTTTTCAATTCTCGTTTGGTGTGCATGATTACATGGGAAGTGTAAAGAAAAGTGAAAGTCGAGAATGCCCACATTGGTGTAATTGTTTCAAATGCATATTGTATGAATGTCAGTGTGGATCTCTTATCATTATGACTCTATGACTGCAGCGATAGTGATTAAAATTTAAAATGATTAAACGAATTCATTAAATGGATGATTGTTTGTGATATGCATTTACATTTGCCTGAGAGTGCCTGTGGTAATGCTATAAACAAATTATTTGTTTTCTCTCAATTGTATTTTGTTAGATATTTAAAAAGTAAATGCGAATTTAAATACATTCTTTTTCATTTCAATTAAATGTTGATTATTACAATTAAAGATAAAACTACATACAACAGACAATTTAAAGAAAAAAAAAATGTTTAGAAAATAAATGAGAATAAGTGCTGTGAATGTAGAACTGAAACTAGCGTAAATATTAAAGAGTATGGGTATAATTGAAAATTAAATTACAAAAAAAAACAACACCTTTAAACGGAATTAATAATTCTAATACTAAAAAAATAAATATGTTAAACATACGAACACTACAAAAGAAACTAAAAGAAATTCATCTCCTTTTTACATAATATACTATATTTATAGATATTCCAATAAAATGAATACGCTTATCGCTTAGATTGCATACTCCGAAAAGAACATCGATTGCATATGGGGGTAGTATCGATCCCAGCATTTTCAACTTTGAATAATTCCGAATTCTTTTTGGACAAAGGTGCCATAACATGTTTTGTAGTAAAATCGATACTCTTTTAGTTGACACACACCGTTTCTTATGAAAAACGGATTTTAAAACATTTGTATATGTAGGTGTGAGGAACAGAAAAGCGAATAATTTTTCAAAAATTCTAGATTTGCTTCGATTCCACATGAAAAACACACAGGAGCAGTCAGTTTTTCCACCTAAAAATTGAAGTAAAATGAAACATATAAACTAGAATTTTCAATAAAACAAAAATACAAAGTCAAGTGAGCAAATTTCTTTGCTATTTAAAGTTTTGTTTTTGTTTGGTCCAATGCTTTGAATTGTAAACGACTTGAATAATAGTGAGATAGGTATTATAGACTCGTCCAACGAAGTCTTTTTTTTGTGTAACTTATCAATAGTCTTTTGCACAACATATTACGACTGCTTTGCCAATATGATTGATCTCATTGTTTTTTTTTCAAGTACATATCTGAAATTTGAGCAAGCAACTTCCTAGGTCTGTTTGGTAACTTTGGAATTCGTACGAATTCTCACAAATTCCTGTTTGCTAACCTAAAAGATTCTTAAAAATTCGTACAGGAGAGAGCCAAATGAGAGTAAAAAATTTCTCCTCAACTGAGAACCTTATGAATTCTTACATCAACTTTTTCTTTGCGTGAAGTGGCCCAACGCTATCAACCCAGCCATCTGACAGTTTGTGAAATGTCATAATCTTCATTGTTAGTGGAAAACAAAAACAAATTTACATGTTTTACCCAAAAGTAGGTCTGTTTGGTGTGTGGTAATTTTACGTAAAATGACTGAATCTGTCAAAAATCAAGAGAAGAGGGGCCAAATGAGGTGTCAAAAAATTTAATAAGAGTCTCTAAAAATTTCCCATTTTGTGAAATCGTACTACACCTTCATCCATGGAGTCACCGTGGGGCATCTATCGAACAGCCATCTGACAATTTATAAAATGTCAACCACTATTTGTTAGAAAAATAAAAGAAAACTAGTTTTTCGTGAAAATATTTAATAGAATAGAAGATGAGAGGATTTCCCCCACTTTTGAAATTATTACTATTTGACAGATGTCCCATTTTGATCACACAAACACACCAAACAGACCTAGTGGTTCAACGCGTTCGGCTACTTTCTTACGAATTTTCCAATCTCTGAGAGGATTTTCGCCCACTTTTCCAATTATGTACTTATTATTTGACAGCGTTTACCCAACTGACCCAAAAATAGGTCTGTTTGGTGTGTCGATAGTTTTCTCAATACTATGTAAACTTTCATAGAATCATGACAGTTTCATGGCTCTCAATTTGTTTTACTCTCATTTGGCTCTCTCTTTGCAATGAATTTTCTGCAAGTATCTGCAAGACCTTTTCCTCGGTGTGGACTGTTCAACTCTGTCAAACCAAGCCATCTGACGGTTTGAGATATGTCGTAATCTTAATTGTAGCGGAAAACCAAAACAAATTCACAGGTTTTGTTTCAAAAGAGTTTGGTGTCTTTTGTTCAAGTTTTTTTCTATTTGAGAGAATATCTCTCTCATTGCGAGGATTTTACTATTTGACAGATATCAATCACTTACGCAAAAAAGACACACCAAACGGACCTAATGTTACCAAACAAACCAACTAGTTCGCATATCTAGTGTTTTTCTGAATATGAGTGCAACAGTAATTTAACTTAATTTCTACGAGTATTATCTGTACTTTTTATAGACTGGCGTTTGGCAAAGTATTTTGCAGTTGGTAGCCTTAAAGAGATGATTATGTGAATCAATTTAATACATACCGCATTATTATTCGCTATTCATTAGGCTCGGTCTCGGTAGTCGTTTTTGTATGGCGTTACCTCTTCGAATTGCTGACGAGCATTCAAAGTATCATTTATCTGAAGAGACGATTCTCGAAAAACTGTAGGTCCTTTCTATTTGTGCGAAATATTTAACACGCAAAAACAAAAAGTATTGGGTAGCTACGCGTTATCTTTTCTAGTTCTTTCATTTAGTGGAATCAAAAGATCTTCCGAAGTAGCTGGTAATTTCTGATCTAACTTGGCAAAGATCCTATCAAGACCGGAAACTGTCTTTCATTGACTGCTTTTATCAGTAAAGTCTTGATTGCGGAGCACCGTGACAACAACTCAACTTCCAGAGCTGTTTTGTCTTTACATTACTGTAGATGTGGTCGGTCTACGTTGTCTGTTAAAAGCGATAGTATGCATTTCATTACAAGGACTTAAACATTTAAATAATTTTGGAATATGAGTAAATTATGTTAAGAACATTACAACGGAGCTAGCTTTGTGTCCTATATCCGTTCGTTCATAATTTAATTCAACACTTTTTTTTCTCATACAGTGCAATCTCTAATTACCGAACAGCCTGTTTAGCGGACAACTTGCAGGAGCGGACACCTTTTTGGGTAGCCAATTTCTTATTTCCCATACAAAATGTGTTCTCATAAACGGACAGCTCTCATAAGCGGACAAAAACTCTGGTCCCGTGGCTGTCCACTTAAGAGAGATTTCGCTGTATAGAAATGATTCATTTGCTTTAAATACGACTACCAAAATAGCACCTAAATCATCAAGTCTTACAATTCAAATAGCCAGCCACCATGGACGGCTTTTACCTTTCAGTTCTATAAAAGATTTTGATTGATGCTCTTGTTAAGAAGACGTTTAGTTTATAAGTTTATTACGAGTGTATGCTTTTTTTTATTGTAATACCATGAATTTGGTTTCCGAGTCAAGGGGTGTGTTTGTTATGAGATTATAACGAGGATGAATATTGTATTGATGATGATGATGATGATAACGATGATGAAGATGACGATAACTATAACGATACAACTACGTGGACAGCACAACCGACAGACCGTGTGATATGATGGTATAAATGTAAGTATCTATTGTTTATATTAAATTTCATGTATTTTTTTACATTCTTATAAAAACAAACTAAAATTACCATTTACAATGCAAAAGATACTCATGAATTTTCAAAATTTTTTACAGGTATTTTGTGGGATTGTGTTTGAAAGAGAAAATAAAAACCTAATTTAAGTAGCTGTCATTCCAAGTGTGACCAAACTGTGAGCGAAAGAAGTCGTTGTGAACGAATTTAGTCTTAATTAAAAACTTAGAATACAAAATAAGAAAAAATTCATTTGTTTTTAACTATTTTATTGGAATTGCAATTCATTTGGTAATTTCAATTCAATAGCTAACTATAAATGTTCCAAAAAAAATAGTACGATTGTTAAAATGAAATGTGTCTGTGATTACGAGAAAGTTTCTTGCTACATAATTTTTAAAGTTAACTAAAAGAATAAGTAAATCATTTTTTTTTTCTTTTTTACAATTTACTAAAACAACTACTATTAGGATATCCAATATTTTGTAATAAATAAGCAAATAAAACAAAAAACAATGCAAGGAACTTTTTCAAAACTCTAGTATGTATTTACGATAAAAAAAAAAAACAAAAAACAAAAAAACAAAACAACTAAACATTGTTTTGTGCGTGTATGTTGTGCATGTGAATCATGCTTCTCTGCGCGCGCGCGTATATTATGTGTGTGGGAGAGAGTGAATGTGTTCTGACTGAGAGCGCCAGGCATATATGATCATAAGTCATAAAAATAATTCAAAATAAGCACACAACATAAATAAACTATAAAAAATAATTTTAAACAAAGGAAACACATACATTATATTTAAGGAAAACCTGAAAGAACTGTTCTTTTTTTTTTGTTTTCAACGAAAAAAAAAATCAATGTTAATTCTGAAACTCTTTCTTTTCATTGAAAATAGGAAAAATAGAAATACAAAAATCGAGAATTGAATTAGAAATAATAAAAACTGAAAGTGAACAACCGAAAACACTGTATATTCCTTTATCACTATTATAATATAATAATAATAATAACATTTTTGTATGACTGATAGTTTGTACGAATTTTGATGTGTGAATAAATTTTTTTTGAATGGCGAACTAAAAAACTTGTGTATTTGTTTTATTTTTAAACTTTTCACAGTGAAGTTGTTATGAGGTTGCCATTGATTGATACCGGGTATGTAAGTATGTACATGTTTGTTTGGACTGACTAGTCAATACGTTTGTTGTTTGCCAAATACATATTGGGGAAACTGCAATTTTAGGCTAGTGTAGGTATTCTTTTTTTTACTTTAGATCTAAGAATGAAAACATATGTACCTACTCTTTTACATAAATTAATAAAATAGGGTTTTAATTTTTTGCTGTTTTTTTTTTTTTTAGTAATTTTTAGCTTAAAAACTCGCATTTTAAGAGCTGGAATATTCGACTTTGAATAATTCAGAGGAAAAAGTTGCTTAGGTTTCGAACAATACTGTATGTATGTATGTATATTATTTCTGTAGTATAGGTACCATTTGCGGATCTCAAACTTGCCCAATCTTAACAAATGGGGTGTCAAAAGAAAGATATTTCCTGAAAGATGTTCAACATTCGTTATATCGAATATCGATTTTTTTTTTCATTCGCTATATAGACACTAATGCGTTTGAAAAAAGTGTACGTTATATCGATCATTCGTTGTATCGGCATTCACTATACTGGACCACCACTGTATGTATATTTTATTTTGATAACATTAAATCTATGTATGTACATATATCAATATAATGAAAAAAATGTGTGTGTGCGGGGATTTTTTTAGGTACAGTTAGAGATCAGATGAATAAACAAAAAAAAAAAAATGATTAAATAAATAAATATACATATAACATAAGGTCTGTTCCCGTACTGTTGCAAACAGCCGAAAACAGCCGAAAACTACACTCTCTTCTGTCAAAACATATGAAAAATCTTCGTACGGGAACAGGATTTGACTGATTTCGGCTGTTTTCGGCTGTTTTGGACAGGTACGGGAACAGACCTATACAGTGGCGAGCATATAAATAGGGAAAAACAACTAAAAACAGTAATTTCTGTGTGTTTTGCTAAAACTTTAAACAACTGGGAAACTATCAATTTTATTTTTTTAGCAATATACATTTTAGGTGTAATATTAGTAGGTATCTCAGCATCAGTTACAGGAAAAATTTAACTTAATAGATGAAGAAAAATCCTTATTTCTTGGAGAAGTTTAAAACGCCACCATTTATACGTTCTTTTGGAAACAGAAATGTAGCCTTGCGAATTTTTTTATATTATAATCGGCTTTTTCTTAATCCAAATTCCCCTTAGTGACGTCGTACTCTGTGTACACTCACATTCAAGTTTTCTTGTGCCGAAATTTCAGCGTGAATGTCAACAGCGATCCTGAAACGATCCTTTTCAGAAAGGCACTCCATAATCCAGTCAACACGCGGTGTATTTTTTCGTGGTCTGGGAGCGCGAGGTTTATTAAAACTGCTGCCATAGCGTTAGACCTGTTCCAAAGCTCGATGACAAACATTAATTGATATATTTAAATGTTTCGATATTGCAGAGACCATAATATCTTCACTTCTTAAACTTCTGTTTGCCCCGTCCCATTCCTATAACATCACACATCGAGTTATTATGACTAGACAATAACAAAGCAATATTTATGTAAACAGTACATACTAAAAATTAAACATTTTCACACAGAAGTTGAATACTAAACTAACTAAAAGTAACTAAAAACAATATAATTTCCCTATTTATGTGCTCGTACCAATTTAACGCTTGGCACGGTATTTTGTATCTGTACCGTGAAACGTAAACCAAAATATGTTATGCATGTTACAGTTAGTTCTAAAAAATCTGTTTTGAGGATAAACTTCGCATTTTAGCCAACCTATTTCCTTAAGTGCCGGTATATGGTGATTTGAACTATGGTCGAGTTCATAAATGTAAAAATACAGTAACACTGCAGCCATCGCGTTCATTATTGTATAAAAACTGTATAACTAATGTATACGCTTGGTAACACTTGCGTTCAATAATGTAAACTTACAGTCGTACTACCGTATAAGCTGTATCTGTTTTTATTTGGTTGCAGAAAGTTTACTGATGTCAAAGTTTAAGAGTAATGGAACTTTTCGATAGATTTAAGTTATTTGACTAAACAAATTCGTGAAAATTGTTTATTATAAGTTAATAATGCTTATTATTTGTTTCGCGGAAGATTACGAACAAAAAAATTGGCTGGGAAACTCCGAATTCTTTTCTGTAATCTTCGTCTTCTGCATATTATCATTTTTCTCTTTTCTAGCACTGAGAGTACTGATAATTTTAATTTTGACCATTCAGTAAATTTAAAATTGCCCTTGACAATTTTTTTCGCACCATTTTGAAACAAAAAGCAAACTCAGAAGTATTTACACATATTTTTAGAAAAGTAGCAGTGTATACATTTATGAACGCAATTTATACAGGTGTTTGAATACTGCAACAATACAGAATTATTTGCGTTCATAAAAGTATACAAGTAAACCTGCGGTAAATTTACTGTAAACAGTTTACATTTATGAACTCGACCTATGTTCACTGAATTTTCCTATTTATATGTTCGCCACTGTACATACATAGGTAAATAACGGTAATCCGTCATCTTGGTTCTTCCGGCATATTGAATTGTGAATGACGTCACTTAGCTTATTATATTTTTCTTGTCAAAGCCTTTCATTTGATTCCCATATTAAGGAATTCGTGAAGGTAACGGTAATCTGTCATCTTGGTGGACCACCGAAACGCTCAGTTGCAAAACGATCCATCCGCAGATAGGTTTTCAAAACAATTGTTCTTCTTTATGTGTCACTACAGTTCGGGGTAAACTGGACCGAATTACCGCACTCGTTATCGAAATGTGACGATTTCGCATTACCGCTCACGCTATCGATTATTTGATAACGAATCCTACTCACTCACTATTCGGCCACAGGGCCTGCTTATCGCAACCATTTGTGTGTGCGTGTTATATTTTTGCACGAACCGGAGGGGGAGTTTTTTGCCGACTCCGAACGGCGAGTTGAGAAACTATTCATGGCAAATTATAGTTTTTGAATGCTTGTCAGAGATTCGAAAGAGGTGGCACCGTGAAAACCCTGTTAGATGTTTTGCTGGGATCGAACCCGGGCAGCATTGCCTAGTAGTCCAACGCACTTACCACTACACCACGGACCTCACTCACAACAATTGTTGGACATCGAAAATGGCAAAATGCCACTAATGAACACTACCAACTATTTTTTTTATTACACAATCTGAAGATGAACTGATTCAAAGCATGTTTCCACACGTAAAACAGCAACACAAAAATCATATTTGTTTGAACGAACGAGCAATATTATGGCAATATTCTCTGGTTTTACACTTAAAGAGACAAACAAAAAACACTTTAACTCTAGTACAGGGACTGGGGTAAAATGTTACCCCAACGCTATTTTGAAACCGGACTGATTCGTGGGATTAAAATGTTACCCCAGGCTTTAAAACTTGTAAATGGATCTTGCCTTTGTACTAGGGTTAAACCTTGAAGATAATCACAAACTGAAGAAAAATAACTTAAATCATCTTTATATTACACACGATAAACCAAGAACGAACATTTTATTATTTTACCGTTGTGTCTATGTTCAGTGGTTAACCGAAAATATGGAACAAAATCCATCACATATTACCCTTTTAGTCAACTTTTGCAGGTTATTTAATATGAGATGAGATAAAGAATGCAATTTTGTGATCAAGTTCCAAGATAGGCAGGTGAACATTGGACAACATATAAAGGCATTTTGAGGATCATTTGTATGCAACTTTCTTTCGATTCTCTGATTCGATTCTATCAAAGCAGTAACAAAGTATTTTACCGCAGCACATCGTGCAAATATAATACGAGTATTTTACAATCCCCTAGATTCGCTTCCGTTGAAGCGTTACTCGTACCAACCTAGATGCAAAGCGACCCCCTGCGGGATAATGCAGAATCTAATACACTGGAGCTAAATTCAGAATTTTACTCCTAAGTTAGACTGAAACGTGGGTGTTAGGGCTTAATCGTCAAGTAAAAGTGAACCTGACCAATCCTGCAAAAATGTATGGCTTTGTTGAGGTGTGTATTCGCTAAACTATTGTCTGCGATGATTGCAACTAAATGGAGTACTATATCAAGCTGATACAAAGATAAAAAATCAATGACTGTCTTAGGGGCGGAGATTGATTTAACGTAAATCGTAAAAAAATTACGGCTGTTGAAAGATACCAATGCAACCAATGCATTCTAGGAATCTCTGTATGAATGAAATAACTTGATGTGCTACCCACTCGAACTACTCGTAATGAACAACACGACCCAGAATAAAAATTCACCCTTTCATCAATGGGGAAATGTACAATTGTTAAAGGGTTGAGCGACACACAATACGTTCCCCATGCAACACCTGAAGGGTTTCATCGTCTCACCAACTGTGCGAATGTGGCACCAGTTGTGATAAACCGTTGACGGGAAATAGTGTTGTTAGACCGTCGTCGTCGCGATGCAAGACAACGGCCGCCACTGTGAAACATACGACTCTGACTGTGCGGAAAACGATGACGTAAATTAATTTGAAACCCTTTCAATCATGGTATAAAAAGGATCAATTTTATTTTTATCAAACTCGTAGGAGCCTTTTGATCTCGATGACTTCCTGCCATCAATCGGTGAATTTGGAAAGTACCAAAAGCTTCTTGTATTCGGAATATGTCTGCCAGCGTGTATTCCTTGTGGATTTTGTGCGTTCAATCAGCTTTTTATGTCCGACGCACCAGACGATTATTGGTGCAAAGTTCCAGAGTTGTTAGATCTACCATTGGACCAGCGGAAGTATTTGGCTATACCGCAGATTATGGTAAGAAAATGACAAGTCAAGTAGCCCACAAGAGTGCTTTAATCAATTTGCAATAAGAAGCCATATTCGCGTAATCTGTCAGACAATATCGATTGTGATTCATGTGCTGTGTTTGTTATTCTATAGAAATTGAGGACAAAGTTTTTAGTTTTTGTTTTTTTTTTGTAATTGTACTTTCATTAATTTGGGAATCAAGGTGATACACACACATGTGTGAAATTCTTTAAATCTGCTTACGTGCAAGTACCTACAACAACGGTCTCGCATCTTGACCAATGAGGGTACTGAACATTTGGCCACAAAGCTTTGGCAATACGGTAAGAATGCGATTCAGTTGCTGCATCATACGTTCAACCATGGTGTTGGCTTTTTATTTTGGTTATACTCATAAGTGAGTTGTAGAATAAAATAAACATTCTTGGTGCATACTAAGCCGCCATCGGTATTTTCTTGAAGAATCTGCTATTTTTCGACGCAGTGTGAATAATCATTATTATTATTATTATTATTGAAGGGTGAGATCCACCGCGACCTTAAGATCTACTGTGCCCCCTACAAGTCCTAGACGAAGGAAAATCCCTCTCGTCGTTATTCCCATTGGAATCGGTTAGAGGGAGCTTCGCTCACATCTAGCCCGGGTGAGAATTACATAGGTCGCAGCACCTCATCCAGACCAATTTCCCTGAAAAATTGCACCATTAAATTGGGTGCACCAAGGTGTAGTGCTATGTGCGTTGGACTACTATGCAATGCAGCCCAAGTTCAACACCTAAAAGTTTTTTTTTTTCACGGTGCCACCTCTTTCGAATGTCTGACAAGCAGGCAAAGAGGAGCTTCTCAACTCGCCGTTCGGTGTCGGCAAGAAACTGTAGGTCCCTTCCATTCGTGCAATATAACACGTACACACAAATGGTTGCGAGAAGCAGGCCCAGGTTCACCCGAGCTGTAGCGCCACCTAAAGTAAAAAGTAAAGATTGGGTGCTAGATAGCTAGTTGGTGGTAGATCCTTTGCTGTGATTTGGTATTTACCTAAGCACTTGAATCTTTTCTGGGTTAATGCCCCAGATTCCACCAGCCTGTTTTCAGGAGTTTCACTGGACTCATTGCAAAATCTGCATGAGTCTGCATCTGATAGACATAGCTTCCTGAGATGTCCCTTGAGTTTACAATGCCCCGTAAGGATGCGGAGTTTGTTTTTTGCTTCTATGTTATTTTATGGTGTGTTCCCCTATGCCGCAGAAGGGTTCAGGGCCCACAAATGGTGTGGCAGCCACTTTCCTGGCAAGTTTGTTCACCTCTTCATTACCTTCTATCCCCAGGTGTCCTAGTAGCCAGTACATGGTGACGTTTTCTCGTTTGCCCAGTACATTTAGTTGTATCTAGGTATTCCCATACGGTTCTCGATTTGATGATATGAACCCCGATTGATTTGATAGCTGCTTGGGTGTCTGACATTATGCTCAGTGTAACCATCTAATATAATTCCCTCCGTTAGACTAAGCGGTAGAGTTAGGCAACGAATGTACTCTGAGAGGTTAGTGCGTTAGCCAATAAATGAGCGCTATTTGGCTAAAAACTTAACACTTTAACAAACACAAAATTCCAAAGTAGACATTTCGTTACTCTCGAAGCAAATGAATTAGTAGAGGTGTTAGCATCGGAGTAGTCAAATAAAAATTTGCAAAATCCTCCGAAGAACTTATCAGTCTTTTGACACCAGTGAGATTTCTCGAACAGAATAGAATCCTTAAGCTTGGTACACACATGCGATTGCAGTCGCACGACTATTCAGTCGCAAAAAATAGAACACATAGCTTTTAATGTAAGTGCGCGCACATGATACATAGCGATTGATAGGTTACTGTATAAAAAAATATAAACAGTAAACTAAAAGTACTGCCCAATTTCTAGTTACAGCCAACTGTCTTCAGACTTCGAAATACTATAAACTTATGCTTATATATGTGTATAATATACCCCTGTTCTGGAATCCGTCGGATCTGAGATTCACTTCACTAGATAGATCCACGTGAACGTGTTCACTGTATCACTGAATCTGTCGGATGAACTGTCTTGCCGACACGTCGGTTTATTCTTTCGAAAACAGCTGTTTTGCATTGTTAATTAACAAAAATGGATTATGTGGCTCTATTTTTTGGTCAAAATGACGAAATTTATGGAGGCAGAAGAGCTCGTGCAAATTTAAGAGCAAACCCTAAGTATGAATTGAACTTGGAGAAAAACACAAATGAAGCGGCACACATACGAGAATAAATCATAAGAACGTTGTACATTTATAAAAGAAAAGCTACACATAAATAAATAAATAACACTTCTTTTGTTTTAAAACATAAGAGAAAATCGAGTTCATTTTGGAATAAAAAAAAATATTCAAAATTAAGAGCCTTGTTCAGCATAGTTAATCATTTACATTTACATTACATTTGCATAAAATGTATCATTCCACACTAACATTGAAGTTACGGAATGATTACTCTTATTTTCCGCTATTTTATGTTAAAAATTGTACTGTAGCTTTTAAGTTAAGAAGAAAATAAATAAATACAAAATACAAAAATATGCACACAACACCACACAACAACCAAATCCGGGCTGAAATAGCTGCGGATGTCAAATGTATGGGGAGATTCGATCCGGTCGTTTTGAATAATCAAGTCACATAATCATTCACATAACCGACAAGTGAACGATTCCCTTCGAACGGATTCAATAATAGGTTTTCGAATTTCGGTGGAAGATTCCCGTCGACGGATTCCAGAATAGGGGTGATAACTTTCAATATTTCTTGTGATAGCCTTTTTGCTTAGAACAGTCTTTAGCCTATTTGCCATTGTGTAGTTTCTGGGGTGATTTTCTTCCACTACTTCAGGAGTCTTTTTTAGCTCTTCTTTATTGGAAATCCTATGTTTTCGTACGTTGTTGGCTTCCGCCAAACGTAAGACATCCTGTCAGAGCCAAAAATTTTAAATTTGGACTAGTCTGCAAAAAATAACCATATAAAGGCAAATCGACTCTGCTGGTTTCCTTTGCTGATAAACGGCTTCTTACAAGCTACTCGCTCATGGAAGTCACTACACTACACTACACTACACGACTTTCAAATTTCATTTTTCACCTCCACAGCCGATATTTTTTGATTAGCTTAGACTTTTCGCATAATGTATCGCTCGTCTGATGCATGTACATATTTATGCTGTGAAGTTCGTTTCCCCTCGTGCGGGGGGTAGACGTTTATTTTCGTGAGTTTAGTTTCATGAATTATGCTCGTTGACCATGCGTCTGCAAATTTATATTCTAGTTTTGTCGACATTGTTTTTAGTTTGCAAATTCTAACAACTTCAAGTTGAAAAAAAGGCAGTGGATCAAATAAGCTTTCACCCACTGTAAATGTTTTTATGTTAGGTTCAGATCCGTCTGGCGAATGAGCATTTTAATACTCCATTGGGGGGTATTTGCCATGTACATATCTTGAATCAGACACCTCTTCGAATGTCTCACAACATTCAAGAGTATCATTTGTTGTAAGAAGTTTCTCAGCTCCTCGTTCAAAGCTGGCAATAACCTAGTACTAAGATCGTCCCGGACTGTGGCGCCATTAAAAAAAAATAAACTGCGATTGTCCTGAGCTACCACACAATCTTCTTGAATATTTTCATCTGTTACATTTCAATTTTCATCCCATACATCGTTAAAACCCTTCTCTATCAATATTAATTCTAGGAAGATGGAGTGAAAGGATTTAGCAAGTGTTCACGCTACGCCGTGGATTGGAATGATGTACTCAATGATTCAAACGTAAGCAGCTTAGCTGCAGATCCTTCGTGGCCAGTCGAGAAGTGCTTCGAAGGCTGGGAATACAATATGACAACGGTCAAATCGTCTATAGTCATAGATGTATGTAGCGAGTCCCATTCCCCGCGACTATCCAGCATCATAGAGCTATACCCGAGCTAGTGTCATACTAATTAAATCTTTCACTATCCCGTTCCACCAGCTTTATCAGCTCATTGAGAATCATCATCTGAATCATTTCATACCAACTATCAGTGGAAATGTAAATCTCCTTTAGTTCGATCTAGTGTGTGACCAAGACATTTATCCCACAATTGGCCTGGCCGCACTGAATACTGGTGGACCAGTTGGGGTCTATCTGTTTGGACTGCTTAACGACAGAGCTGGTCGAAGGTTATCCTATTTTACGTGTCTTGGCACAATGCTCCTGGGCAGCTTGATCACATCGATCAGCACCGACTTTTGGATGTGGGCTTTCAGTCGGGTGATTGTTGGACTCACCATTCCAGCTGTATACCAGATTCCATTCATCATATGTAGGTGGCGACTAGCGCATAGGTGGACAAAGGCTTTTGAAGTATTTTTTTTTTTTGCAGCCCTGGAGCTAGTCGGACCGAATTATAGATCATTTGTGACGGTCATGACGTGCACCTTCTACACCTGCGGCATTATGATGCTGGCTGGCGTTACGTACATGATCAGGGATTGGGTACAACTGTCATACTACACATCGATGCCATTTCTGTTGTATTTCCTGTATTTGTTCGTTATGCCGGAGTCTCCTCGTTGGCTACTCATGCGTGGGCGGCTGGAGGAGGCTTTGACCATTCTGCAGGAGATGGCGCGAGTTAATCAACAGCAATTCCCGCCGGCATTCAAGTCGAAGCTCGAAGCGAGGATACTACGCGAGAAGTCTAAAGCGAAAAAGAAACAAGTCAACGTGGGAGTTTTCGACTTGTGCAAGTAAGTGGAGAATGGAGAGTGCGTGCAAGGATGTACTTTTGTTTGCTTTTAGGACTCCTAATATGCGATTGAAAACGATTCTGATAACACTTAGTTGGTTCGCCAATGAGACGGTTTACTTGGGCCTCAGCTATTATGGCCCTTCTCTGGGAAGCAATCAGTACTTAAGCTTCTTACTCTCAGCTGTGGTCGAGATTCCGAGCTACCTCTGTTGTTGGGTTCTGATGGATAAGTGGGGTCGACGATGGCCTCTAAGCTTATCGATGATCTTGGGCGGTGTTTTTTGTGTCTTTACAGTTCTTGTCCCAGATGATGCTGTCACTGAGACGTTAGTCTTATTCCTCATCTCCAAGGCACTGTTATCGGCTTCGTTTCTTATAATCTATCCATTTGCCGGCGAGCTTTATCCAACTCAGGTGCGGGGGATCGGAATCGGTGCTTCGAGTTACATCGGTGGATTGGGATTGATTGTCATTCCATTCGTTACCTATTTGGTGAGACTGTTGCGAATGCAAAACATGATTGTCTTTTTTAAATTTCCATTACTGAACAGGGTAAGGAGAACCTTAAGTTGCCGCTGGTGATAATGGGCTTCGTGTCGATGTTGGGTGGGCTGACAGGCTTGCGACTTCCCGAGACTCTGCACCATCGGCTTCCACAGACACTCGAGGAGGGCGAAGAATTCGGCAAGGATTGGACGATGAATGACTGTTTGCATTGTCTACCACAGAAGTGAGTTTTTTTTTAAAAGCTTTTCCGCTTAAAACTGATATGTTGATCCTTTTTTTTTTGTTTCAGAGTACCCTCATCGGATAATGCATCATATGAAAATTTAGACATCACATCGAACGCTTCTGATGCAGCTTTAAACTTGAACGATTCCGATATGAATGATATGCCTGGCCGTTCATCGGATATTGGACTCTCGGAGCACACACCGCTCGACTACAGTCGACCAAGGCGACCCTCGATGAAGCGAATTGTGCGCCAGATGAGCGTGATGGATACGCAAAAGATGCACGATGGTAGCATTCAGTTGACATATTGGTTCTAGAGATGACTGGGTTAGATGTTTGATGTGTCAGTATTTATTAAATTTAGAATATGTGGATACACATAAATGTACGCAGATTTTATTCTTTGTTTATTGCTAAAAAGCATAAATAAATTTTTTTTAAATTATAAGGTTATTTTTGAAATCCATATTTGGCCAATCGGGTGTAAAGAAAAACGGGGCTACCTAGGATATTGGATAGACAAATAGGACATTTGTTAATTACAGTTAATAATCGAGCTATCAAAATAATGCAGAGTTCTTAATGCGTGCATAGAATAAAGGTTTAGATATGCACTAAAAGGTCACATTTATTTACATTTGTTTATTTGACACTTAGGCAAATTTCTCATAGGCATAACGTACGAAATTACATAAAAGCATTTGCAGGGGCCCAACTATGTAACTCGATTCTACAATAAAAAGGTTCGAATTCGCAAAATGCGTACTCTATAATTCTATAGCAAGCCCTAGTATTTGAAAATCGAACGAATCTCGAACTTCATATTTGTTTTCGGAAATTTGGTACTACCTAATTCTAAAGTAAATGTCAAAATCGTTCGAACTCGCAAATAATCGTTCCAATGCAAATGTGTTTGCGAGCAAGCTGTTGGACTGTGAAATTATTTAAAAACGTAGGTGACAATTTTGTTAATATTTTATTATAGAACTATTAAAATATATTTTGTGCGTAGCTAATCAATTAAATGAGCAAAAAAGACGTCTCAATTTGAGATTCTTGTGGAATATATACAAAGGATACTTGAGAACTTGAGGCTAGACGAAAATCCACACAGCAAATACAAAAAGGCATCTGTTGAAAGTTGAATATATTTTTTATTACACTAAAATTAAGTCATTTTATTACAAATGTTTTTATTATTAAATGTACATATTCTAAACAAACACTTTTTCACTCAGCTCCATTATTGGATTTATCTCGATTTCGTCTGCTCAATTTGACCACTGCGATCCTGGTTTTCTTCGTTTTAAACCCAAAATACGACACGCACCATGTTAATATATGAAAACTATTATTATTTCCTTGTTTCACAAATCACAATTAATAATAAATTACTTTAGTTTTCGTTTATCTGTCAAACACAAGGCGAGACTCGTTTGAAATTCGGAAATTATGTGGGAAAAAGTTGGTATTACAAACGTTCGATTCTAATATCATACGTAGTACGGTTTGAAAATAGAATCGGAAACAACTTTCGAATAGAATCGAAAGTAGAATCGAGTTACATAGTTGGGCCCCAGATTTAAGCATTTAACCCTTTCAGTATTTTCATACCATATGGTAACATGGTTTCTTGTAACTCCCAAATCCCAATCTTTCTCTATGAAAAACATTTTTTGTTTCAATTTCTTCCTAACTTCGTGCTGAATATGTTCAAGCATTTGATGCTAACAAAATTCGATCCAATAAGCTCTCAGTGCGCATTGAGCACTCGTGCAGGAAAATCCTCCAAACTAATATCGATTTTTTTTTACAGTAGATGTCATTTTTTTGATGTCATTTCGTAGATAGATAATGGGCACACAGTTTTAAAATTAAAATAATCGCATAAGTTAATTGTAGTAAATTTGACATCATTTTTGTGTTTTTAGGACATCATTTTCAAAAACCACTTTAGAACTAAAATTTAACAAAAATTGTTTTTCATCCTTGTTAGTATAAGTCTCTATTACAATACAAAGAAAAATAATAATGTGTAACCCTTAAAACAAAAATGTTTCACTGAAAGGGTTAATAATCATCCCATGAGACTCCAAAATCCAAATACAACGAAAATACATTATTTTACATTACTACCACGCTAATTCGAACACTCGGTTATTCGAACTACCTAGTAATATGTACTTTGAGAAATTTAGGCTTCTGAAAACTTTATTATTCAGCAAACCAATGCTCTTATGCACACGGCAAGAACAGTCCGCGAATAGTTGGAAGTCAGCGCAACAAAGTGCTAAGCCCAATCGAAAAAAGTGCGATCATGGCTAGAAAGATTTATTCGAATGGGGGGAAGCAGTACAGGGGCCTATTCCTGTACACGAGTGAGAGTCAATTTCATGTGACAGTGATGAAATGGTATTCCTGAACACGAGTCACACAATATTGGTATTCCTGTGCTCGAATTCAAACGTCAAATTTTATGCGAGTGAAAATATAGGTACTCCTAGAGACGATAATGACTGTTTTCTTGTGACAAATTGCTCTTTTAAGAATAATAGTCGAGTGTCGCTGTCGTGTGAAGTGAAGTAGCAATGGATTCTACAAAAACGCAAGTGAATTTTATAGCATTGTTGAACTATTTTGTTGTATGGTGAAATAATTTAATATTTGTATTTATTTTAGGGTAGAAATAACGACGATGAAATAAATAGAACGGGTTTTGGTAGATTTTTAATTTTTAAAAAAAAATTCAAACCTTCCAACAGGCATTTGACGGATATCTTATCCTTTTTAAAGTGACTTTGCGGTCATCCTTTTTATCACGATCGTCAGTTAATTAATTATGATTAATAAAATCAATTAATACTTCACAAAATAGAACTAAACTTTAACACAATAATTTCATTTTTTCAAATATAAATGCTGAAATTAAATGTCAAACTGGCATAAAGTGAAGTTGGGTATGGTTTAAAATTGTGTTCAAACTGCACTCGAGTGAGACAGTCGATCGAGTCCAGGAATACCAAAACGTACTCGACTCGACTGCGAGCTCACTTTTGACATCTCACTCGAATCGTGTACAAGAATAGGCCCCCAGGACTGTGGAAGGGTTGAAAACGCAAATAGCCCAGGCATGGATCAAGACCAATGGGGAAGTTCTGCAGAACTTGATAAATCCTATTGTTTTCGAAGTTATTGGGACCTGAGGAGATTATAAGAAGTATTGAGTTACATTTTGATACGTAAAATCCAAGACCTCGTCGTTTGAATGCTTAAAATTATTACTGTCTTTAAACTTTTTTCGCAGGAAAAATTAATGTTTTTGGAGTTCATTATCTATGAACCTAAGAAACTATCCATGTTGATCAATAGTTTTGTTTCTCTGTAGCTTTGCTATATATTAAATAAAGAAAAAAAAATGTCCCCTGATACCAATGAAACATTATTATCTTTTAGGTACGTTAGCATTTTAAACACATGTATTACATTTTCATTACACTATATGTACTCTTAATTTTGTCTCATTTCGTGGTATAATAATCAAACCAAACATTGGGGTCATCTGTGTCTTTATACTTATTTTGGCCACTGTATCTTGTAAATCAAACATTCGCCAAAATTGTTTCCGTCGTCTCTTTGATGAGTGATCATACAGTTACTTAGTGCTGAGTAAAGTTAAAAGTATTTATTAGGTGATAACAAGTTTAGTATGTTGTGGATTGTATCTGTTGGTAGTTTACAAAAAACCTTGGGGTTCGATCGCAAGAATTGCTCTGTCTTTAATGGATAGCGCTGCTTAAAATGATTTCTTGCTTTAATTGCCATTGATTAAGATCTCGAATCATTACAATTTACATATTGTTATGATCAGTATAATGTATGTAAGTAACACGATCTTTTTAATACGCGCAGGAAGCCAGGCAAGTTGTACCTTGTAAAAAAAATAAACGTTTACGCTACGTTTTTTGGCAACTTCGATTTGGAAACATTGCTTTTTAGCTTCGCAAAAGCTTAACGTTTACGATGATTTGCTTTGAGAAATGATCTTCGGTTCGTTTTTTACGCATTTCTTTTGTAAAGGTAAATGGCTGCTTGTATGTAAACATTGCTGGGAACTAACACCGAGTTCAGTTCTTTTTATTCATAGGAAGGTAGATACATAGGTAGAAGAGAAAGGAAACCCAAATAGCGCAACAGGGCACCAGCCGTTTTGATACCACAACCTCAGGTGACCCGTTTATTCGGATGAAGTGTGAGATATTTTTATCCGCCATGTAGACTTGAGGATCAGTTTTCCAATCCTCTTCTCGGAAATCTGTTTAAGGTCGTCAAGCAAAGGTTTGCTCAGTATGCGTTGACTGGCTCTCGCTAGACCCGGACTTTTGCACAGAAAGTAAATAAGCGACTCTTTGTCATGTTCATCATTTCAGCTTCGGCAGAAATTGTTGTGAGGGATCACTGCATGGTCCCCTAGTGGCCAATACCCTGTACCAACTGCCACTTCTCTTGCGATGTCTACGCGAGTTCTTTGTAGCAGCTCATTCGTTTTTGCCCTGTTGTAATTTGGCCATCTCCTTCTGGATAGATCACAGTTTGTTAGACTGGTCCACCGAATTTTAAGCAGTGTGAGAGTATATTGCAGAAAATGTTCATATTCTTATAGGCGCTGTTAGGGGCTGACCCTCATGTGGCTAGTTCGTTGGCTATCTCATTTCCTTCTATAGCACTCTGTCATAGAACCCAGAGAAGAGTGATACAAGCGATTCAGTTTTTCTTTCAGATGAAGTGATTGCCGTGTTTATGGCTTTAATTGCAGCTTGGATATCTGTAATGAAAGCGGTGGTATGTTTAGGTGTTGGGTTGTTTATTAGGTTGTCACAAGCCTCAATGATCGCTAGTAGCTCCACCCGGAAGACGCCAGCGAAATTCGGTAGGCGATAGAATTTCGATATGTCGAGTTTTTCCGACAAAATGCCCGCGCCTAAATTGCAGTCCAACTTTCGACGTTGGAGTAACATCTTTCTTGTCTCAAGATCGGCGTAACGGCTTTATTGACAATTAGAAAAGACTAAATATCAACATGCCGGAGAACGTAGGACGTGAGACAATCGAAAAGATCAGATTTCCTCAGTTTACTATTCTAAAGTTATTTTCACATTCAATATGTTGCACAACAAACGGATCTCGTTATGTTTATTAAGTGCAAACTCGGCGCCAATAAAAAATGCATCACTCTGAAGATTGAAGAAGAGGGAATAAGAACCTCCATCTTAAATGTCACCTCACCATGAACGGTTATTCTAGAAGTGCTGTCTCTGACAGCTTAAAGGGACACATAAACACATTCTAATCGAAGTCATCCATCTTGCCTTTACTCTTCAGAATAAAGTTGCTCCACTTTTTGCACGAACTCAAGATCACATCTTCAATAAACATTAGAACTGGAACACATCTATCTCTAAGAATAAATTAGATCCACAACTGCCGCGCATAGAGACCAACTCCTGCGCACCTGATCCACTCCGCTTCGGTTTTGAATACCGAAAGTCAAACCATACATCATCTCGACTACCAGTTACAATATTTACCAAAGATCGCGCTCGCATTAACGTAAATGGTCATCCTATCATTATAACACACAAACAACAACTAACTGGTGAACTAAAAAGCCAACAATCGTCACCATTTATCACCGATCGATTAAGCTTGATCGTGAATGAGGTACTTTACCTCCTGCTCTGCGGCCACCAATCAAGAAGACCGACGACATAATTGATTAATTTATGACGCTGCACAACGAGTATGCCGCGAAGAAAGATCTCCACTCCAGTCGGCATGGCAGTCGGTAGCCAATTAGTCACAGTAAATAAAGGTTGCCTTTGAAAGTGTAGCAGTGGCAGCACGGTCAGTCAGTCAGTTGGTCGCCACGTCACCCAATCGGAAACCAATTAGACACTAAAAAAGCAAAACAAAAATATGTCCCCGACGACGTAAGGCGCAAATCTGTTTAAGGAAGTCACAAGGCCTGTCATTACAGTAGCCTAGCCATTGTCCCCAGCATCACCACATAATTGATGTGTGAGCCGTACTGAGCTTGCTCCAGATGTGTTGCACTTGGCACTTGGTTACTCACCAGCCACCAGTTACCGTATTTGCGGAGTGCGTTTCACAATCTGTTTAATTGTCTACCACTTAGGAATGGTGGCATGCTGTTCGATACTTCTTCTCGGTGTTTGGAATTCCGAACGAGCTGTATAATTAAAATTTGCTTGTCTATGGCTTCCTTTAAACTTTTCGAAGCGCGTTGTTGATCGTTTAACAAACGAACTTACCTACAAGTGTATGCTGCAGGAAGTGTTGACAATCAATCATTCAACGCAATTATTTAATTGATAAATAATTCAGAACAACGGTAATTTGTTGCAGAATTCGATATGACACAAAATATGTCAGTTTTCTTTTGATTTGATTTGATTGCTGGACCTTGGGGTAGATAGTGACAATCTGAGGAAGTAGGAAATATGAGAAACTGTTTGTTTTGATGTTTCAATGCTACATGGCAATTGTTTCTTACGTCAATAAATTAGTGGTATTTCAGATTTTGAAATTTTCATCTTCCGTTTGTTTTACGGGAATTTGTGTCTGATTTCATTTTTGTTTGAGATTAACGCCGTTTTGGAGAGTTAATTCCCAAGACTTGATTTATCAGGCGGCGCTGATAGAGAAATAATAGGTCTGTGATTTTTCCTGTTTGTAAACTCAAAAAAATTGCAAAAAGAGAGCCAAATGAGAGTGTCAAAAACTACCCCTCAATTGTGATTCTATGCACTAACTTTTTCTTTGGGTGAGTGTGCCAACGCTATCAAACCAGCCATTCTGACAGTTTGTTAAATGTCATAATCTTAATTTTTTTAGAAAATAAAAATAAATTTACGGTTTACCCATAATGTGTTTCAGCGCGTTTGGTTACTTTTGTGCAATTTTTCCACTCTCTGAGAGGATTTTTCCCCACTTTTCAAATTATGTACTATTTGACAGGTTGTTCCACAAAAAAGATACTAAACAGATCTAATACGAGCTCCCATACTTTCTGCACTAAAATTCACAGAGCGTCAAATTTCTAGGAGTGGGAATAAAAAATCACTCAGAGAGAGGTGGAAGTGTGAAAAGTACAGAAATGCACTGAACAAAAATAGCTGCAAATATTGTAAACGTCAGAAACATACGTGGGTACAAAAAAAATCAGTAGGTATCTGTGAAGGAATTAATGTGATATTGGAAAGCTTTTTTTCAAATAAGGATTTTATAAATGAATAAGTTAAATTTATTATAATTAATTTTTTGCCAACCAAAATACGACAGATTGCTGATTTCACAAATGTCAGCGCTTTGATGTTTTTTGGGCTAAAACTCCCAGTACAGGGAAATTTCTTACTCTCTTGTTAGCTCTCTCCCTCTCTTCTGTGGAAAACCGCGAACAATCTTTTTACAGAAACAGGAGGTCTGTTCCCGTACTTTCTTCACTAAAGTTAATGGATTCTCAAATTTCAAGGAGTTGGGGTATACATCTGTCAGAGAGAGGAACAAGTGTGCAAAAATACGAGAACAGATTTTTTTTTTTTTTTTTTTTTTTTTTTTTTTGCCGAGGGTAGGTGAAAATCTTCCATAGACACTATGAGAATAGCAAGCGCGTGCTCATAGTAGTGTCAGATTCTTACTGACCAAAAACACCACCCTTCGATATAAATTTGTTAGATACTGCAACTAAGTTATACTACTTATCAAGCAATTTTTCTATCACGAAATATAAACGTTTGGCAGGTTACTTTCCAATGAAAGATCCTGCATGTTCCACAATTTAGACGCGGTTAATCCTTATCTCGCCAAGTCGAAAGGTTTTGTTCTTTGTAGTCGGCGCAATAAATTGCTCTCATCCAAAATAAGTAGGACTGTATTATTAACATGTCCGATTAGTCGGTTTCTATGTTTTCGCGCGAAGCTTCTACTTTCAGCTTCGATTGTCGGAATTCCGAGATCCCTGTGGATATCGTCGTTTCTAGCATACCACGGTGCTTGGACAATTTCTCTTAGCACTTTATTTTGAAAGGTTTGTAAAATATTGGCATTTGTTTTCTTGGTACAACCCCAAAGTTGTATACCGTAGGTCCACACCGGCTTTAGCACTTGCTTGTATAAAAGCAGTTTGTTCTCGGTACTGAGGTGGGAATGTTTTCCGATCAACCAGTACATTTCTCTATATTTGATATCTAGTTCTTTACGTTTCATTTTCACGTGCGAATTCCACTTCAACCTTGCGTCGAGTGTCATTCCCAGGTATTTGGCTTCATTTGCAAAGGGTATTCGGGCCAAATTTATAAAAATGGGCAAGTCATTAATTTTCCTATAAGTGAAATTCACGTGAACAGATTTAGTTCCGTTAAGGGCGATCCGCCAGTCCTTCGTCCATTCATTTACTTTATTTAATGCGTTTTGCAGTTTGGCAGTCGTTTCCTCGATTGTTTTACCTACCGCTAGGATAGCGGTGTCGTCGGCAAACGTAGCAAGGATAGTGCCATCTTCTTTCGGTATATCACGAGTATATAACAGATAGAGAAGCGGCCCCAGAACGCTTCCTTGCGGTACGCCGGCCAAAATTTCTTTGAGCTCGGAGTATTCATTTCCATTTCTAACACGGAAGAGTCTATTCCCGAGATATGAATTCAAAATCTCGTATAGGTTTGCGGGAAGTACTTGTCGTAGTTTGCATTTCAAGCCATCGTGCCACACCTTATCAAAGGCTTGAGAGACGTCAAGAAATACGGCTGAGCATATCTTTTTTTCTTCTAGTGCTTTTTCGATTACGTTAGTAATTCTATGCACCTGGTCAATCGTCGAATGCTTACTTCTGAACCCAAACTGGTGGTCAGGTATTAGATTATTTGCTTCTATAACCGGTTGGAGACGCCTTAGTAATATCCTCTCGAAAATTTTGGATATGACTGGAAGAAGCGATATTGGTCTGTATGATTTTACTTCATATGACGGTTTTCCTGGTTTTAAAACCATTATGACTTCCGCAACTTTCCATTGGCTCGGTACGTGTTTTAATCTGAGTGCAGCATTTATAATATGGAGAAGCTTAATTAATGCTTTTCTAGGTAAGGCTTTGAGAATTTCTCCGGTAATCAAATCATAAGCAGGAGCTTTCTTAGGTTTTAGTTTCGCGATCTCACGTTCGAATTCTCTAAGCGTCGCAGATCTGCGCGTTAAATCGTCAGATGGTGGAACTACCATCCTTCTGATGTTGATGTTGTCATAAACCACTTGACCAACGTTCGGTTTAAAGGTTTCTTCCAAATGGGCGGCAAAAATATCCGCTTTTTCTTTATCTTCCCTTGCCCATTGATTTTGATTTATTTTAAGTGGCGGCGCAGGGATTTTGGGCCTTTCGGTGCCTTTTACGGCTTTCCAAAGGGAATAATTGGAATCTTTTTTCGCTGTTAAACTCTCAAGGTAAGAGCCTATCGCACGATTTTTAAAATCCTTAATGCTATTCTTTAACAAATTGCAGAGACGATTCAGATATGCTTTATGCTGTGGAGCACGACTCTGTTGCCATCTTTTACGCGCTTTTCTTTTTTCCCTGATTAATTCTTTTATTTCAGAAGGATATCGTAGACCGTATTTGTCCGGCGTTTTTCTTGGATTGGGCGTATTATTCCAAGAGGCGAGCTGTACTATCTGAACGAAGCGATCGACTTCAACCTCAAGTTCATAGGGTGTCGTAAGCGGTACGCTCAGTTCAAGATTTACTTCGATCTCGTTCCTAAAGCCTTCCCAGTTAGTTGTTCTACCGGTTAATTTCGCTGGCTCTCGGTTATATACTAGTTTTTCGCTCAATGTCAAAATAACTGGGGAATGATCAGACGACAGATCAAAGCTCTCTTCAACTTTTATGTGGTTGTTAGATATTCCTTTCACAACGAAGAAATCGATCAGGTCAGGTATTTTCAAAGTATCAGCTGGCCAGTAAGTCGGTTTGCCCGTCGAATGAAAATCACAACTGTACTCCATACCTGCCCCATAGAGCATTCTACCTTTTTGCGAGATGTATCTAGAGCCCCAGAACGTATGTTTCGCGTTAAAATCGCCGCCAATAATGAAATTAGGTTTCAGCGATTTAAATAAGTTAGTAAAATCACTTTTTTCAAGCGCGGAACGCGGTGGACAGTAGATAGATGAGATTTTAATAGTACGCTGACTATTTTTAACTCGAATTGTGCACAGTTGCAGAGTTTCAAGCTCTATCTTTAGGTCTTCGCATTGTTCAATGCAGTCTTTAATAAACAAGGAAGATCCGCCTCTCGCTTTGCCCGAAGGGTGACAAGCGTGGTAATCAGTATAGCCTTTTATTTTTAAATGCGATTCCTTTTTCACGTGAGTTTCAGAAATCAAGCAAATGTCAATATCTTTTTCTCGCATGAATATTTCCAATTCGTCAAGTTTTTGCAAAAGTCCGTTTGCATTCCAAGTACATATTTTTAACATTCTTTTTTCATTCATATTCTAGGTGAAGTACGCGTTTTCCGTGAATAACTCTCGAGCTTAACCAACCTATCGAGAATCATTTTATTTATTTTGCTTTGCTCTTCAAGTTTCGCGAGAATAATTGAGAAAACTTGAGAAGCAGGGTCCGTTGGGATTTCGAGGTTTTCTGATTTTTCGGATGCTGCAGCCTGGGCGTAGGTCTGCACTCCTGCTGTCCGAGGGCTATTACCCGATGTCTTTTCTAATGGCTTTTTTTTACCGTTTATTTTAAGACCAGAAGTCGAGGGCTTTTCTGTTATCACCACCTTCTTCCGCTCTGAACCCGGTGGTTTTTGTTTGTTTACGTTCTCCTGGCCGATCTTACCATTTGCCTTAGTTAGCGGTTTTATTATTTTATTTTGAGGCTTATGGAGTGTATCTCTTCGTTTTTGCAACTCCTTGGCTACTTCACAGCCTCTATAATTTGCCGGGTGCTTTCCCTTACAATTAGCACAGATTGCAAAAGCTTGCTTGTTTACTCGACAGTCTTGGGAGAGGTGATTTCCGGCGCATTTCACACACCGTGGTTCTTTTTTGCAATACGTTTGCGTATGATTGAATCCTTGGCAACGTTTGCACTGCGGAATTACAGAGAACAGATTAAACAACAAAAAATGGAAAATGTATGACATTTGACAGATTTGACAGTTGGCCTAATGCTGTCCAAAGCAGCCCAAAGAAGTTCGTTGGGCTAAATTCGGCAGCATTGGGAAATTTCTTACTCTCTTGTTAGCGCTCTCTTCTGTCAAAAACTACGAAAAATCTTCCTTTAAGAACAGGATTTGACTGATCTTCGTAGTTTTGCTCTGTTTTGGACAGTACGGGAACAGACCTAGAATTTGACTGATTTTCGAAAAATTTCGTAGATTTTGACATTCACGGAAACAGACTTTTTTTTTATTCAACCATTCGCAGCCCTTTTTTGTATAGTGATCCAAATATTTGAATCAACAGGTAGCGAACATTGTCTTGATGATCAAAGAAAGGTTTTACTATAGTTCAACAGCATCCGCCATTTGTCAATTTTTCGAATTCAAACGATTTTTTAAACCTTCTGAGAACGTATGTAGCTATGTAGCTACAACTACAACCAATACTCGCAAGAAAAGTTAAGTAGTCGGGTCTTCATGCTCTTTGTAAACACAGCCAAATATACATCGGTTAATATTCTGCATTTAATCAGCTCTCTATGAAAGCTTTTAACAGGAAGGATTTAGAGTTTATCTGGTGTACGACGCGACGGCCTGACGCAGAGATGGCATTCCAATTCTTGAAAATTTATGTTTCCTGCCTGGGTGCACAAGTCATTAGTTCGTTTGACAAGTTTCAACTTGTTCTGTGGGTGGAAGCCGGTGGTTCAGCGACAAAGAAAGCGAAGTCGATCGCATCTGCCTCAAAGGTCATGGCCAGCGTGTTTTGGGATGCGAAGGGGATCCTGTTAATTAATTAATTTGAAAAAGGCAGAACAATTTCAGGCGAATACTATTCCAACCTTCTTGACCAGCTAGATACCAAAATTCGCCAGAAGAGGCCTGGCTTAAAGAAGAAAAAATCATCTTTCACCAGGACAATGCACCTGTACACAAGGGTGCGTTGGCGATGGGAAAATGGCGGGATTTGGGGTACGATTTGCTCGGCCATCCCCTCTATTCTCTTGTTTTGGTACCGTCAGACTTCCATCGGAAGAAATTTGTTTCTGGGAAGCATTTCGCTTCCAATAAAGACGTTGAGAGGGCCAAATGGATGGATATTTTCACAGCCTTCCAGACTCTCACTTCCGGGAAGGAATACTGATGTAGAAAAGTAAAATCATTTTTTAACTGAAAATCGCAGTCTTTTATTGTCAGGCCGAGAATTGTTCACTTTACCCTCATACCTTGCGCAGACGGTCATGCTTAAATCTGCTTTAAACTTCGTAGACCTTGAAATCCACAGCTCCACTATTCTGTGATCAAAAACAAATCCACATTTTAGTTGAATCATTTGGAATATGCTGACATCCTGATCACCCTACGATGGTCACAAACAAGCCCGGCAAAACAAGAAAGCAAGAAGACAAATGCTTAGAAACGACCTAGAAATCGAACCCATGAGCGATTACATTGAGATACTCCAAGTGGACAGTTTTGCGCAGAAGGTTAACCTCTCTGAATGCTTAACCCACTTATTTTGCAATTCACTTATGGAAACAAGAGTCATCAAAACTAAACAAACATTAAAATTTTCCCTTTCAATAAATTATTCAGCCATAACTTTAGTGTCTTAATCAATTTCATTCTAAACAAGCAAATTAACTGCACCTCTGCAATGAATCCCCGCCGATTATCTATTGTTACGATCTACAAAAGCCTCAAGCCTGAGTTATTTATGGACATGTTATACGAGAAAAGAAGCACCATAGTCAAGCATGCGTCCCCATCACCCACAACCTCTGCACCTGGTCAAACACGGATCCATTCTCAAGTCCACAAACAAAAAAAAATAATTCTTAAACCATTCAAACCAACAACAACCCAGAAGCCGCTCACTAACTCACCTTACACCTTGACATGCCTCCGATGATCCGGAGCATGTTGCATGCCTCGCGAACTCCGCTCTGACAAAGCCTAAAGACTTTTGCGAAATGCTTGCTTGCAACCAATGTGAGACAATTAAATGAGATGTGCACCTAATAACATTTTGTTTGTTCATCGTCATCGTCGTCGTCGTCGTCGTCGTTGTCGTTGTCGAAGAAGATCGATGGTCGAGAATCACATACTCGTACCTTAGCTAGCGGTGCAGCCACTTTGAGAGTATCTCATTCTTAAGGTCTAAGTTTATGATTTAATTTAGTATAAAACAGGTCTGGCAGGAGCTCCATGGATACCAACATTTGATTCCGATAGATTGCGGCGCTCCAACTAGTACGTGGTCGATGTGAATCGTGCGCGCGAGAATTACAAATTTAAATGTCGACGATTGAGATGAGTCCATGGTACTTGTTCGTACTTCACTTGGGTATGTGTCGCCAGTGCTAATGATTTTCACCAGCAGCGACGGATTTATTTTCAATTAATTTATACAGTTGAACATAAACTATTTGTATAATAGTTTTATGTACGCGAGTATGTTAAGTTGTCGCAATGAATGATGTTTAGCTATGAAATTGGGGGTGGATCACCCATTTCGATGTAAAGTCAGTTCTAGTCAAATTGACAGCGCGGCGTCGGCTTACACCAAAAGAGTTAACTAATTGGTGTTCATGCATTTTATGGTTATTGCCTTTGTTTAAATTATGATATGACCATAGGATAAATATTAGTATTGGTGGTCCTTTGAAGTGTAAACCATTTAATAGACAAAATAATAAGACAAGATGATTTTCGAAGGCCTTCGAATGTTGCATACTCTTAAGCTTGATTTTTAATCTCTTTCAATTAGCTTGCGAAATATTGTTTTTTATTTAATAAGTAAATACCTCTCTCTTTTGGAAAATAATCAGTAAAAGTGAATCCGTTTCTTAATTTTATTACAAATCTACGAGTCTGAACGACGAGATCATGATCTTGTCTAATGCGGTTTCATCGCATGACATTGATTCACAATAGACATGTTGCTTGACGTTGAAAGGAATGCATCAAATGTTGTGTTGACCACATGTGCAAGTATTTCCGATTGTCAATTTACTACGGCACGATCAGTGAGACATTGAAATAGAAACAATATCATCTGGGTTCTTGAGTTTGCTGCACTTTTTTAGAAACACGAAAACAATTAATTGACTGCGTTGCGGGACACCAATCAAGATTGACATGAAGATTTGTCAAATCGTTAAAACAAAATTAATCGGGTTTAGTTTGATGAGCGTCGTCTCATGTAATTTAAATGAAAAATAATAGCATGTGAATTTGAAAGAGATTCATCGTGGTCCATAACGTAGCATCTGTTCAGAGAAATAACACGCATACTAGTTTAAATCGATCGGTTAATAGAAAAATGTTCCATTCTTGCAAAATTACAGCACGCACACGCAGATGGTTGCGAGAAGTAGGCCCTGGTTCACCCCCAAATTCTAGCGCCACCTAAAGATGATAGAAAAATGTATTTAATCGTTACCATAACTTTATACAGTATCGTAAGAGAGATTTACTATCGTCTAGTACATTCTCTTAGACGGCTACTGTCAAGATTTCAGCCGAATCGGACTCGTAGTTTTGTTTTGACCACGTGTGGAAGCCAGCTTGTCCGCGAATTTTCGAATGAGGAGGTCATCGCCGCCATGGAGGCCTACTTTGCAGATCTCGAGAAAACCTATTTTTTGGATGGGTTTAAAGAAGTTGGAGCATCGCTGGATCAAGTGTATCGAGCTAAAAGGAGACTATGTTGAGAAATAAATCGCCACTTTTCCAAAATGTTTGTTTTTCTTTTGTGGGCTAAGTAGTAAGTACTTATCGGACCGCCCTCGTACATCGACTATTCAGACGAAAATGCGCCAAAGCTTCAGGCAGCAATTTCTGGTATACTGCCAAACATTGGAGAAGCCGGATATGTTAGAAGAAACTAAATATCCAAGGTAGTAAGCTCAGTCCTGTTATGCGCTGCCCCAGTTTGTGCGGGGGCCCTAGCGACAAAGGAAACAAGGAGAAAGTTATCGTCAACATATCGACTTAGCGCACTAAGAATAATCAGTGGCTTCAGTGGCAGGGATGGTCCCCATCGATATCCTTGCGTGCGAGATGCAAAGAGTCTATAATAGGAGGACTTCTAGCAACCAAGAAGCGACTGTCATCGAAAGGATCGAGGAAGAGAAAGAGTGACTTCAGTGACCAGGTGGCAAGCTCAGCGCGACACCGCACTACAAAGGGCAGATGGACCTACAGATTGATGCCAACCACAGACGTTTGGACAAAACGAAGGCACGGAAATTGTAACTACCAACTTACACAGTTCCCATCTAGTCACAGTGGATATCGGAAATAGCTACACCGTTTTCGGCACGATAAGACTGATAACTGATAACAGGTACAGAGCGCGCAGTATTCCATTGCATACGTTTTCTGGAATGGAGTGCAGTGCAGTGCTGTTACATTTTTTAAAAATTATATTCATGTATTACGTATTTGTTATAATTTATTAATTTATCATTTATAGCATATGCAACGGGATCGACTGTAAATGTCTTCGTATTCGACCAGTCGACCACGGTCTACGGTTTGGCCACCCATGATATATGGCAACTTTATAATTACCAGGTGCCGGTGTGACCATATCACTTATCACGATTTGAGATGAGAGTCCGAGTAAGTGGCTTTTGCAGTTCTCCAAGGTACAACTTCAATTGAATACGTGTATCACCCGACTCGTATCCTTTTATCCACCTAATTGTTACAATTTATCTATCCACATTCTAGGAAGAGATCTCCATACGCCTCAACTTATGTTTCGCAATCGAATAAATATCCTTACAGTCCAAAAAATTAAAAAAAAATCTTTTAATGTATAGGTGACTTGCTGAAAAGAAAAAAAAATTCTTCAATTATAAAAAAACACAAAAAAGGCTACTATCCTTTTAATGAATCGCATTTTCAAAGGTTGGTAGCATTCAGATTCACCAAGATGCTCACGGCATTCGATGATGTCTCGCCGCGCAAAGAAGCAAATAACATCACAAATTCCAAATCAATCGAATTTGTTTTTTTCACTCCATCATCACTTGATCACTTGCATCGGGCTTCACCTGTTACGGGGAGAGTCAAAAGCCAATACCTCCACGTACTTTCATTTTTAGCTAAGTTGCGCCCATATTTTATGCAGCTCCTTTGTTTTAATCCGTACACCTCAATCTAAGAAAACAATTCAATAAGCGAAAACAAAAAGAAATAAGAAAAAAATTATATAACAACATCCTCTGTACACAACTACAGTGCTCCCTTCACCCAGTTCCGATGGACGAGGGTATCCAACCCACAATCCGCAATGAATTAGATACACGAAAATTGCATTGTAATTCATTTCACTCATGCAAACTTATAGAGTTTGGTCGTCGTTGTCGTCGTCGTCGCGAAGGACGCCAATTGAAGGCGATACCATCACACGCCTAAATTGTTCGAATTGTTTTCTTCAGATCTTCACTTGGGGGGAGGGAAACACCATACCAACAATGGCACAATGCCCCAAAAGCAAACAACTAAATCTGAGCCAAACAAAAGTGAAAACAATCACGATGACGATGGGGACGTCGACGACAACAGAATCACTACCACCTCCACCATCAGTTCAGTATTCTACTAGCTCTAACGACGAATGAACTGTAGTCCCGTAATTTTGACGAAGACCTGTTGATGTGCAAAAATTCCTCATTTCAAACTGAGATTCGATATCTCTGCGGAGCATCTATCGGATCGCGATCTATTCATCCGCCTCATTCTCTTCTATCTATCGACGTTTGGTTGTCGGTCTTCTTACTGCAAAACTCGCACAAGTAAAAGTTTTGACAATTCCAAGAAGGTGTACGATAAACAGGGTCGGAATAGCAGTAAGAAATGCACTAGGCGAACACTTATCCATGTCAGAGTACCGCTATCTACGAATATGTCAGCAAGTCATAGTTAATTTTGGTTAAATGACAGATGTGGAACTATATTCGATTCAGAAATGAGTTGATAGGTCGTGTGAGTTGATGAGTTGTGTGCTTCGTTCAATGGCCTCCCTAGGGCGCACTGGATTCGCACTGATGCATTCGATGTCGGTCAGTGCTAAACTGAAAGAACTGCCCTGCGTTCGATGTCAACACTGCTTCTGCACTCGATTCACCCTGGGTATTTCGTCAATGCAAGAAAAAAGGGCTGTCAAAACATTAAATCCGCTGATTTGTCATTTGGTTTTTTTTTTTCATTGTGTAGGTTTTGCTTGTGTTTTCTGTTTTCGGATAGATTGGTTGTTAAAGCAATTACTTAAAAAGTGCAAAAATATACGAAAATTAACAAAATTTGATTTATATTTAGTTTCCAAAGAATGACAGTTGTCAGGGCAAGCTATTTCCGTTCGATGAAACGGGGGTTGCCCTGGATTTTTTGAAAACCACGAAAATACACTGACACTAGCCAGGGCGCCCTATGGCTGGGGATATCGAACGAAACTAATTTTGCTTTTACTAATACTCTTAACACACTCAGGCAGATCCTGGAAAAACCCAAGAAGTCTAAATCGATACCCACCACCTGTTCATCGATTTCAAGGCCACCTATGACAGCATCTGGAGGGATGAACTGTATAGAGCCATGTCTGGTTTTGACATCCCTGCCAAACTCATCCGTCTGTGCAGGATGACGATGGAGAAAGCCCGCTGCTCCATCAAGGTAATGACCTCACCGAGACCTTCGATGTCAAAAAAGGATTCAGATAAGGCGCTGTCATGCAACTTCTGCAACATCATACTTGATAGAATTGTTCGAAACCTACAAGCCAACACACAAGAAACGATATTTCAAAAGGGTTTAGCGGTAAACGAGGGCAAAACAAAGTATATGTTGTCAACAAAAAGGAACACCCAACATCACGTCACAATAGACAGCTCCACCTTCGAGGTAGTAAAGGACTTTGTCTACCTCGGCTCTGCCATTACATCAAAAAATGACAGCTCGTCGGAAATCAAACAAATAAGAAGGCAATTGAGTAGTAGTCAGTGACGTTTATTCTAAGGTGCGCAGGTGTTCTCCGCACACCCCAACGAAATCCAACTTTATGAAAAATTTATTTGTTTATATACATGCGCTAACAATATCTAATTGAGTTACAATTCAAAAATACTTAATTAAAAATAATGCTTTAACATCCACTTTTGTTCACTCTGTTGTGCCGCACCGTCCATAGCCAAATCAACCAAACCAAACACCGCAGTCAAAATCGCAAATCGCAATACCAAAATGTATATAAACCATTCAACACAAATTGACGTTGAACAAAATGTTCTCCTCTTTTCGTAAGTAAATTGAACGGTGCGCGCCGTCATACATACATACTTTCAAACCTCTATCCAGCAACCTATCCAAACCAACTTTTTATTAAATTCAGTTCGACGTCGACTCGCCCGGTTGTTCTCCACTTACTAGCGCACCAACCCAAAGGAAATATCCATATAAAAAAAACGTTCTACCACATTCAAAGTCCGAACAATCGCCTGTACAATAACATGAATTTGGGTTCTCCAGCAAACTGCGCACCCGGGCTCGATACAACACATTTTCTTTAGCAATGAAGATGTTAGCTGTGGGTATTATGTTGCTTCTCATATTCTGTTTTGTTTCGCATCAATAGTTCCCCAGCAAACTGCGCACGCAGGCAGGCTCGATACAATACATTTTCTACCCTTTTCTTTAGCGAGGAAGATGTTAGCTGTGGCCTGTGGGTATTTTGTTGGTTTTCATATTTTGTTTAATTTCGCATGTTAACGTTTGTTTTGTTGAATTTTGTTCGATTCTCTTCTCCTGATATTAGTTATTTGTTCGATTTCGATGTGCTCTATATTTGTAGAACATAATCGACTGAAGCGAAAGCAAAAAGCAACACAACAATAGGCGTGTTTTTTTTTTCAAATATTTGAATTGAAAACATATTGCGGAAACATGTTTATTCTTACATCATCATTGATCATTCGCATTTTGGCAATAGTTAGATATGCATGTCGTTCTTTTAAGCCAAATCGTATAAGAGAAAAACGACCTGTCGATGCGCTATTGAAAGCGGATGAAGATATCCTTGGTCGCTTCGAGAGAAAAGTCCTTCGTAAGATATTCGGTTGCGTTTGCGTTGACGGGTTTTGGTTTTGGAGGAAGATTCAAACACCAACTGCACGAGCTGTACAGCGACATCGACTTGGCCAAAAACTGCACATTGGGCGTTTCAGATGGCTAGGACAAGTAGAGCGTATGGACATCAACGCTCGGGCTCGGAGAATGACCCAGAACCCAGAAAGGATTCAAGTGCTTGGGTAGCTACCAAATCACAGCAGAGGATCTAGTACTTACAGCACTCAATCTCATTTTTTTTATTTTATTTTTTTTTTTATATCCGGATCCCACCACAAAACTGATACTGCGACCTAAAAGATCTATCGTAAGGTCTAAGCAGTTCTTTATGTAGGGTACGTCGTCTGACCCCGAAAAGTGCCGGGCAATCACAAAGGATGTGTTCGGCTGTTTCGACCTCTTCCAAACAGAGGCGGCAATCGGTCTCGCTAGACAGGCCTAACTTGTTCAGGTGGTATCGTAATTGACAGTGGCCGGAAAGGAAATTCGTTTGATACCTAATATCCTTCTTATTGTGGTTTAGAAGTTCCCTGTGATGGGTACAAGGCTTAATCAACAGTTTGACTTGCCTAAGCCTCGGGACGTTTCTCCAATGAGAGAGTCGGAGATTGTGTTCCCAATTTTTAACTAAGGTTGAGATTGTTGCCCAGTTTATGCCACAAAAGGGTTCTGGACCTGAGAATTTAGCAGTAGAGCCTGAACGGACCAGCTCATCCGCAATCTCATTTCCTTCAATGCATCTGTGACCAGGCACCCACCAAAGTTTGACCTTATTGTGGGTAGCGATGGATTGGAGAGCATTGAAGCAGCACTTTACCAGTTTTGAGTCCACAGAATAGGAGCGCAAAGCTTTGAGTGCGGCTTGGCTGTCTGAAAAGACATTTATGTTAGCTCCCTTGATGCCTCTTTGTAGGTTAATCAAGGCGCAGATCTCAATGGCGTGGACCTCAGCTTGAAACACGCTGGGGAATGATCCAAGAGGGACGGAGATTCTAGTGTTGGGCCCGAAAACCCCAGCGCCAACACCAGAGGCCATTTTCGATTCATCAGTGTACAATATTAGTCTTTTGGGTCTAGGATGGGTCCTCCGTTTGACCACGTGGTACGTTCCCCAATATGAACTTCGAATTTTCTGCCAAAGCAGTATTCACTTATCATAAAGTCAGCGACAGTGCAAAGCATGTCCTGCTCGGGAATGTTGTTGATAAAATTTAGGTGACCCGTAAGGTTACCTGGTTTGTACTTACGAATAAGTTGGAGTTTAAAAGCGCTTCTAGCGGCTGACTTCCTAATGAAGATCTGTAATGGCGATATGCCAATTATAGCTTCTAGAGCTGCTGAAGGGCAGGTTAAACCAAGACACGCCATGCGTTGAAGCTTATCAAGCTTCTTGACTGTAGTCTTTTCGAGAACCTTAGGCCACCAAACTAAGGCTCCGTACGCACTCAATCTCATACTGCGATTTCTAAGTGAAATTGGTTTGGATGAGGTACTGTGCTGTGACCTATGGTAGTCTCACCTGGGCTAAGTGTGAGCGAAGTTCTCTTCGACCGATTCCAATAGAAATAATGAGAGAGATGTTCCTTTATCTAGGACTTATAAGGGGCACAATAGATCTTAAGGTATTGGTGCGACTTGATTCTATTCGTCTAATAAAAAGACTATAGAATTCAACTTTGACCATTTTAAAGCTTAATTTAGCTGAGTTCATCTCACAGTTTAGCTGTAAAAGCTCAAAGACTTGTTGCATTCAGAAGTTAAAAATATGTCGCCAAAACCAGCAATCTTAAAGATATGACCAAAGTACAGAGAATAGCATGCACTGGATCAACCAGCGAAATGAAAACAACACCAACAGCGGTATTGGAACCATTTCCTAATCTTCTGCCTATAGATCTCTATATGCAACAAAAAGCGCTCTCAGGATTAGCCGGTCAAAACACTGGAGTGCTCAGTGTATTAAGGAATCAAAGTATTAAGGAATTTCCCTCTAACTATAATGACAACATCATCCGCATAAGAAGTGAAGTTGATGCCCTTGGAACGTAGTTCAGGAAGGATGTCACCAGAACCCATAGCAATGTGTAGATAACACCTTATCGAGCTATATATCCCAGGGTAGAGTTAATATTTCTGGTAACTAGCATAATGCAGATCCACTTAGATATTGCTAGTTCTACTGCCATTTTATCTAAGCTACCTATGACATTATTGAAGGCCCCTTTAACATCAAGGAATGGTGCTAACTCATATTTGATGTAAGCTCCCTTCTATTTGCACCACAACTTTGTGTAGAGCGGATTCCACAAACTTGCTCTTGAAATATGCGTGCTGAGCAGCGCATAATCGATTACTGTCGCATTTGCTGCGGATGGGAACATCTAGAAGTTTTTCTAATATTTTTAATAGAAATAACGAGAAACTAATAGGTCTAATAGGTCCTTTGCCATAATATGACTTTGTTTGCCAGCTTTTGGGATAAAGATAACCATGCCCAGTGGTATATGGCTTGTTTTAAGGCAATGCTTAAAGATTAACCTTAATTGTTCCCCGACTAATTCCGGCGCTTTCTGAAGGTAAAAAGCCATCGGGGCCAGGTGATTTGTATGGTACGAAGGACCAGATGGCCCAACGAATCTTTTTCCAACTGGTAATGTTATCCTATCGTTATCTAACTATGGAGTCCATATGTCTAAGCTGGTTTTATAACTTGCTTGTAAAGCTGTAATTTATGGCAGTTGGACAGTAAAGAGTATCTCCCAAAGAGCCAATACAGTTTAGTGTCTAGTTTCTTACCTACCTACATAGGTATCTAGCTACGTTGGAGTATTCTATTCAATTGTCGTTAATGTATATTAGAACGTGTTCTACATTATTATTAGTAAAATTAATATGAACCGACTTCAGGTCATTTAATTAAATTTGCCATTTTTTAGTCCTTTTATATATTTTGTTTTCTGGGTTTTGTAGCTTTTTTTGTTTTGCTATTTCGACAGTTTCCCCTACAGCAAGTACAGCAGTATCATCTGCAAACTTTGCTACGGTTGCTTCTTCACACACTGGTTGATCGCTGGTGAATAGTAGATACAACACATGACCTAGCACACTGCCTTGTGGTACACCTTAATTTCTCTTAACGTTGAGTACTAATTTTCTTGATTTACTCTAGGAATTGACCCGAAAAATTTACATCACAGTCATGCGCATAAGTATGATGAACTTGTTCTTACAAGCTTTATATTAACTTCACTTTCTGTGAGGGTCAAATCTGGGAATCGATTTTACACCCACTTCCAAAAGTCCCATCATGTCCCATCATGCCCCATCATGCTCATATTTGATGATCTCGTAAATCTAATATGGTGGACGCCCCAAGATGGTGGATAACCGCTATCTTCACGACCTCATAAATATGGGTATCAAATGAAAGGATTTGACAAGTAGAATACAATCATCTTAGTGACGTGATTCTAAATTCAATATGGTGGATGCCATAAGATGCCGGATTACTTTTTTTCACAACCCCCATAACTTGGGTATCAAATGGAACGGTTTGACGAGTAGGATCTCAGACATTCTGGGTAAAAAATTTGTAAATTTATAAAAAAAATTCAATTACTAAAAAGTAGAAAATAAATATAAAGATAAAAAATAACTTTTTAAAAACAAGCTTTCATGAACTAAAGAGTAAAAAAATAGTTTACTTTTCGGAGTCACCAATGTACGACTATTAATTAAAGCTTGGGGCGCTCAGATACAAGACAACATATTCATAATGTGCAACGAGGACGAAGAATCAACAGAACATATTTTGTGTCACTGTAGTTGTTTAATCAGAACACTTCATCGTCATTTAGATAAATTCTGCAGAGGATATATCTGTCAACTCGTTTATCAAAGACATTTCTGGTTTATCATGACGGACCTACACAGATGCATTCATATGTATGTTATGACATGGTCCCACGTCTACAAACTACAATGACTCGGAAAAAAATTATTTTTTTACTTTTTGTTTCATTAAAACTTGTTTTTAAAAATTACTGTTTATCTTTATATTTTTTAATTGCTAACTACAAGGTCTTCATCGACAGATTTTGTTTTTACTACGCGCCCTTATATCTTCCCGGCAAGTGGTTCCCTCGACCATCCCTGGTCCTAATTTCCAGACAAAGTCTGCGATTGAAAAGTACTCAAAAAAGACTCATAATACGAGCATATTACCGGCATTTGCTTCATAAAAATAATAATAATAATAATAATAAGCAATTTGCCCGCCTCCAACCACGTAAGGGGGTGAGTTACCGATACTCAGCGCTGCCGGCTGTCTTGTGTCTTGTCTCTCATTGCAATTACACCACTTCACTACCTCCTTACTATCTATTAACCAAGCCTATAACCTGTAGCCAAGCTATAACCAGCATCAACGACAACAGTCGACCGAACCCAAAGAAAATAATTTTTTTTTTGTTTTTAATAATTTTCCAAACGTTGTTCCTCGCATTTTTCCTACGTCCGTCGCGTCGCGTTGTCGACGTCGCTGGTTTTTCTAAATAAGTTGTCACGATCTGTACAATTAAGTTAAATAACGATACGAAAACGATGTGTTTTGGGATGTCAGTTCATGTCGCATTTTTATACTCAGCGCCTCTTTGACAGACAGCGCCAAATTAGAGAGCACGGTTCATAAGAACACACCAACAACTGCACGAAGAAGATGTGCGCACTCCATCGATGTGAGTACTCGTATCTTCGGCTTTGGGTTAAATAATAGCAGTTAATAGGTATCTCGTTTAATAGATGGTTTAGATTAAAGATTTCCGAAACAACCATGTGAATCGGTACAAGGAGAGGCGAGAGGTGATCCCCGCTTGGAGCCATTACTGAAGATTGTCATGTTGCGAAATCCGCTTGGCACAGAACTTGACCACTTCTGGTGCTGCTATAGTGCTGGGGGACAAAAGAATTCCCAGAATTGAATGAAACTTAATATTGAACGATTCGAATCGGTGTTGATGGTGTATAAAACGTGCTGAAAGCATCATCTGTCGCTGGGAAGCGAGTGGAAGCGATGTGTGGCACCACGTACATATACCTATGGCAGTTTTGACTTTGTCCCAATGGAAGTGTGTTTTTCCAGTGTGGCGGACAATAAACCGTGAAATTGTAGCTTTACAAATTGCAATTTATACCGATTTATGATGAAACATTGGCGAACATGAGAGATCATGACAGGGTGAGCTTTTTAGAGTCGACTCTGTCGGCAGCAGACAATAATGATTGTCTTGTCGTGGAATGAGGTGTTCGAATCGCTGCTCTGTGGGGTGGTAGATGATAGAGATTCCATAGGTTAAAGTGGAATTCTTCGATTTATGTTCTATGATGACCTTCGAATTCCATTGTCCACCTGCTACCGTGGAGACAATGAAGAGAATCATTTTGAATGAATATAATGTTGGCACTTTGCTTTGTGTATTATGAGATCTCTTTATGAATCCAAGGTTCATTGAATTATTTCGTGAACAGTTTATTTTGCCAGTCCATGAAAGAAATGACAGTTCGATGACAGATACGAACCGTCAGCTATACCGATCCTTATATTTCAATTTAAACGGAACAAGAATTAAATCTTTTACAGTCACTCGGTATCTTGCAGATCTTGAAGGATCTCCCAACGTTTGTCTTTCGATGTTGGACACTATTTTCGAAGCTCTCTGTCAAATTCGTCTCAAAGCCCGCGCTTTGCAAGACATTTTAAGGGTATTCCTAACCCCTGTAGCGCGCTTGAATTATAAAAAGAAAGCAGCTTTATTGGGCCATTTCATATCATGTGTTCCTTCTTGTTTCTCTTGATCCAGGTATTCTCTATAGAGTCCGACAGAACATTCGGCTTCAGCTTCGGCCACCTTTGGCTCAAAATTCATCCTTCGGCAAAACATTCGGCTTCGGCTAAATGAGGCTGAAGATTTTGCCGAAGCCGAATGTTGAATTTATTGTTTTCTGTAAAAATAAAATGTATGTTTCGTTTCGCTTGAAACTTGTTAATGCGACGACAATAAGTTGTAGAAGTGCAGTTACAAGCTGATGTGTATTTATATTGAAGCTACATTCTTTTGAGAGTGGAAAGAGTGGCAAGCTGTTAACAATATCCGTAATAGAGAAAAGAGTTAAGATGGTGTCTTAACTATTTTGTTTCGGGTGCCACTAATCTGAAACCTTGTGCCCCCAAAAATAATTGCATGTGCGACCTACAGTAGATTCCGCTTTATTGGGACACCGGATAATCGGGACAGCCGCTTAACTGGGACAAATGGTCAAGAGCAGAACAGAACAGATTGGTTTTTTACTTGATTGTCACATCGCATTATTGGGACAGCTGTTTAATTGGGACAAAATCGGTGTGGACCGAAGTGTCCCAAATAAGCGGAATCCACGGAATCCAAACTTGGTTCATGACACTTTCCAAATTAATAGTTTCGCTTTTAATCCTGTAACTGGGGTTGAAATTTATAAGCGAATAACCAGTCTCGACAACATAATACTCATGTACATGACGGTATCACAACCGACATTTTAGGATACATAATAATAAGTGTAAGCTGTGGCTTTTTTTCGTCTACCGTGAAAGTTGCTGAAGTTATTACTGCATTCAAAAAAGGTAATCCAATATTCATACGCCAATACAGAGCTATTTCGTACTCTCATCATTTTTAAAACTTTTTGAAAAAGTTTCACCCTGTGTGGTTGAGAGGCGAATTTTTTTTAAATAAATATTACCGAATGGCTTTTTAAACATTCGAAAATATATAACATTTACGAAAAACCAATTTTGTGGAAATAGTTTCAGCCGAGGAGAGACTTGCTGTTACGTTAAAGACTAAACTCGCGCTTCTCTATAGATTCCGACCGAACATTCAAATTCGGCTTCGGTCGGGCTCTAATTCTCTACAAAGCTTGGAAGAATGTTTCGGATCATTATCTTGTAATAATGTGAATCCAGGGCCTATTAATCGCAAACCTGATAGTAAGGTGTGTTCTTCTGTACTTCTCCTTATTCATGATTCTATTGATCCCGAAAAGGTCTTCAACACCAGCGGAAGAAAAATATCCCCAGAACATTATTGACCATGCTTGACTGTTGGGACCACACAGCTAGAGAGCATCCTTTCTTAAGCAGACTGCTTTCCTTTTTTGTCCAAAAACTTAAAATTTCAACTGTCTAATCATGCTGCTCTTTTCTCCAATGTGGCTGCTTGGCTTTGTTTTGAGGTCGTAACAAAGGACCCCCTTGGGGGTCGCAAAGCAAATGATAGGGGGTCGCGAACTTCAAATCAGAAATAACAACATGAAGCTGTTTTATTTTTACTTTTTGTTGTTTTATTTATAATAATAAGAGGGGTGGGCTTGTCTTTTATCGACTAATTTGTCAAAACGTGGAGATATTCTGAAAACGCCAGCAAGTAGGTCTACTTCCGGTTCCACTCCGTTTCTGGCCTTAAACTTTATGTTCAGCATTGAAGAAAACGTAAACTCACAATGGTACTAATAACCTGAGAGCTTCTCTTGCAAGATCGGGGTACTCGTTCCTTATCTTCATCCAGAAAACGTTTATGGTTTGCGATTGAAACTCCATTTTCAGCATTTCGTCCGCAGAAAGCTCAATCAGTCTTTCCTTCACTTACATTTTAAGGTCAGCTGAATGTATGGATATATCAAGAAAGGGATTTAGTATCCACCTTCGCTTATTGTCCAATGCAGATGTGTGTGTTATAAGCCGATTTGGTACGGTTTCTATTAGGGATATAAGCACCAACATTCAATGTTTGATATCTCGATTCAAACACCATTTTTTGTAGGGAAGTGATTCATAACGCAATTTTTCGTATTGTGAGGCACAACATGGCAAATGCGCAATATAATTACCGTTATGTGAATAATGAAAACTGTAGGATGCATACTATAGCGACATTTAACTAGATGCCCCAACGGTACAATATAGGTATGTAGGTCTGTTTGGTATTTTGTTATTTTTCGTACTATTACGTAAGATTTCATAAAATCACATGAATTCGTGTTTGTTAACCCAAAAAAAACACGACAAATCTCAAACAAGAGAGCCAAATGAGAGTGACAAAAATTGATGGGACCGACTCTTTCCTGTCCCGATTAGGAGGTGTCCCAATTATAGAAGTTTGTATAAAAAATATAGAAAAACACAACTACTCATGAAAAAACTGCTATTTTCAATTAAAACAAGTATGGAACGCCCTATCTCGTTTACAAAATCATACCTTATTGATATAAAACGACATTTATTTGCTTGATATCCTGCTTCGATTTAATAATTCGCTGAACCTGACTTTTGCTGATACTAAACTTTTCTGCGAGTGTGAAGTTTTTGTTCCTCGTGCAATTTAACGACCTTCACTTTATCGGCTTCTTTATACTGTTTACTCATCCTGGAAAGACAATCAAGCCAACTAATAAACCCCAAACAATCACTGAAAATCACGAAAAAATTTAAAAAATGTATTGTATCCACACAAAAACAACTGCAACTGCACGGTACCAATATCTTATATTTAATGAAAATAAATAAAACGTTGCTCTGTTGTTTTTTGCTCCGATATAGTCACTCTTCTGTAAAAATATAACGGTTTAAGAATTTGTAGAATGAGATGCAGCTGCGAACATTTAGTGGAATTTTACTGTCCCGATTAGAGAAGTCACAATTGCTTTTTTTCGGGTCTAGTGTCCCAATTGAGAGGTTCAACTCGAATTGTCCCGGTTAGAGAAGTCATATTTCCTGACTTTTTTAATGAAATGTACCAATTCGGAGGTTTGGCTCAATTATGGAGGTTCTAGGAAAGTTAAATTGAGTGTCCCAATTGAGAGGTGTCCCGATTACAGAGGGTACATTGTATGAAAACTTTAAGGGTTGGCAAATGTGTTGTCCCGATTGGGAGGTCGTCCCGATTACGGAGTGTCCCAATTAGGAGGTTTTACTATAGTTGTAACTGAGCGTACCAAAGATGGCAAACCAACCATCTGACAGTTTGTGAAACGTCATAAATCTTCATTTGTTAGTGAAAATTTTACAGGTTTAACCCAAAGTGTTACAACTCGTTTGGTTACTTTTGTGCAATTTTTCCACTCTTTGAAAGGATTTTACATACATATTTACTATTTGACAGGTTTGTCCAATTTGACCACAGAAAAGATACCAAAGGAACCTTATTCGTTGCAGTACAAGTTTGCAGGTTTGTTTTTTTTTTTTTTCTTATTTCAATTTTAAAGGGGGTCGCTAAGTTGTTTTATGTGCTCAAGGGGTCGTTGTTCTGAAAAGTTTGAAAAACACTGCTTTAGGCAATTTGTTCTAAGTACAAATAGCATTAAAATAAATATTCGACGCCAGCAGTTGCTTCTCGCAAACAGTTCGTGGCTCGATTAACCGAGGTTCTAAAAAACAGTAACAGTAAAACAATCTCTTTGTCTAGTTTTTGTCGTAGTTATAGAGTTACGCACTCAAATTCTTTTCGAAATCTTAAGAAGGTACTTTTTGATATTTCCTCCATTTTGTTCTTGTGCCGCAACATGATCGTTCTAGGGTAGTAGCCATGAGGAATTTTCTAGCGTCCAGTTCAATGGTGACACTAACGTGAATTAACAGAACGCATTTAAAAGTCAACACAGTTCAACTTTTTTGGCAGTTAATTCCTCAATTCATTGTTTAAATCTAAAATCGAAAGGAGTGTTGTTGTCCTTCCAATCTTTGGTGCTATTCTGTATTTCAACACTAACACTTCGTGTAAGCCCTTTCCAATTCTAGCGGTATATATCAAAAATGAAAGAAAAAAAATCTTTGGTTATTCGCAACTGGCTCAAGATGGCGTAGATTTTTACAAATCTCGTTTCTTATACGAATGAAAAAGACAAACAGATTAGTAGCCAAATCCTTCCCTTGGTGAATTCCCCTCTCGCCGACATTCGCAAGAGATAGTGGGTGGTGAAGTGCAAAAAAGAAAACAGTTTAGTTACTTTGCTGTGCCTTAAACAGTTCTATATCATAATTAAAACCCTTTTTGTCACTTTGTGCCTTTTTCCTACATTAAAAGAAATGTCCAATTCATCTCTTGAAAACGTCCACTTCATGTGTCCCTATTTCAGTTTAAAGTCCATCCACTACCTGTTTATTCACATGGTATGTACAGGTCTCAGCCCATAGAATCCATCGTGTCCGTTGCGTCGACGTACATAGATACGAAATACATACGTCTGCCCATTAGCAACGGATATGTCGGATGCTTCCGATACGGTTACATTATTTTCCGTTGAGTCCGTGGAATTCTTTCCGAAAAATACGTCACCGTCGACGTAACGGATACGACGTATTCTTTGGGACACCGGGCCTTATGACCGCATAATTCTCCATTATCAAAGAAAACCAAACAAAACACACTGAAGTAAAAAATAGACTCACAACCCCTTTCTCAGGCATATAGCATTTACCACCCAACCAACCCCATGGAAACAGGGGTGGCATTGAATTAATTTATAACGTGCCGATTAAATTTTCTCCTCGATACCCAAATATAACAGCGTAAACAAAAATTCACGGTCGCCTTTCGCTTAGAAAAAAATAATGTCCACACACATGTGTGCGTACTTTGTATCTTTTGTGGTAAAAACGCGCACAGTGACATCCACGAGAATATCCAACACATATAGGGAATATAAACAAGCTCCACACAAGCCAACAGAATAGGGGTAGCACTAGCAATATAAAATTCCCCACCAAAGTATATTGCCGACTCTTTCTGTATGACGTCATGGTTGCACTGCACTGAAAGCAAACCTAGGTGTTGACGTCATTGCGGCACGTGCTATTCTTGGATACATTTCAAGTCACTCCGCTGCTTGCTGCCCCCCAACAAGAAAACGAACGCTCCCCCACCCAATGACTACGTTCGTTTGGGGGTATACACATTCATTCATTGAGCTGTCGTAGTATTTCTGTATATTTTGGGGTTGGACATGACGCAGCTTCAACGCATGCGTGTTGCATGGGGGTGAGGGTTGCATGCAATGTTAACCATAAAAGACACCGATATGTAAATACTGAGGTTGAGAGAGCTTTTCCTAACCCACGCTCGCATGTAACCCAAATCAACGTCATATCCAGTGATTTTATTTTCTTTTTTTTAGAGAACCGAAATGAGCTACTCACGACCATGGCGGGTTGAGTGAAAATATCTCCACACTTTTAATCGACGCTATTAATGGTGACGTCATTGTTTCTGCAGATGCGCGTTCCTTCCGGTTTTATTTTTATTGTTTTACATTCTATGGTGGGTGGATGTGGCGCAAACGGCGACGGTGAATAACCACCCCACAAGTGGGTTCTGTTACAGATGGCAGTTTTGAATGAATTCCAGGTGGGGGTGGGAGTGTCAATCTCAGATGTTACTCGTAGGTACATTTATGTAACTAAACATAGCATCATCGAATAGCTGCGGCTAGATTTAGAGGGTAAAGGAATTTGATCAATAATTATGAAATTACTCTGACGATGAGTCATAATCGCAACAGATTTGCAAAAGTCTGTGAAGAGAGTAATGACGTTGATTCACTATGCAGATGATGGTTATAGAACTTTATTACATCTTTGGGATTAGATAATGATTCTAATAGTTATTGCTGATGTGCAAATTGAAAACGGTTGAAAGTGTGACGTTATTAGATGCGATCAAGAATGAGTCATGAGTAGACCAGTCCTGAAAGTTCGTCACAAGTGTATCCTTGGAAACTTGTTCGATACTTGAGCTAAAGCTAGAGCTCCAATTTCAAATGATATGATAAATCCGGGGTATGGTAGAGGTATCCGCTAGCACTGCGACCAGAGTGATCTATTGGTCTAGTGTACCCCCTTTTAAGTTTAGGAATCATACAAAATTTGCAGAAATTTGATAATTCCTTTGACTGAAATTCTTTTGTAGTCTTCTTCCTTTAGTATATTTTTGCCTCTTCTTTTTTCTAGTGAATGGTACTCTGAGATCTGAGGTGATCCGTAGTCTCTTTCGTGTGTTAACAATATCTGGATGTCTCTATGTTGCTGATTTTCATTTCATAGAGGTGGCTGTTGCAGATTAAATGTCCCGTCAGACCTGCGAAAATAATTTTTATATTTCCTCTGTTAGTTTAGGGGTTTCATTTGTTCCTTTGTTGTTGTTATTGAGGAATTTTTTTGACCGTTTCAAGCCTTTTAAGTTATTTCAGTAACATTTTAGTTGGTTTGTTGTCCATTTTATCTTCCATTGCGAAGCCACAGTGAGGTTCTGGTCCAATAAATGGACTGTTGGCCAAGATATCAGCCTTTTCATTGTCCTCTTTCCTTCATGCCATGCCATGTTTTTCTTTGCCAGCAGGTTTAGGTTTGAGTGGATTCGAATGTGGCTTTTGATTTTTAATGGTGGCTTCTTAGCGCCTTTAGTATAGCTTGGCTGTCGGACATTATGTACAGGGTTTTTCAACAGGGACGCCAACAACGAGTCGAAATTATTAAAATTTACTACCGAAATTCGGAGTCAGTGGCCTCAACGTTAAGAGCGCTACGTCCAATTTATGGTCGTCATAATCGTCCTAGCAGATCAACAATTCAGCGTCTAGTGGAAAAATTTAAATCCACAGGCACAGTACAAAATGTTCCCGTGCCAGTGAGACAAAGAAGTGCCCGTAGTGTCGAGAATATTGCTGCCGCTGAGGCTTCAGTTGAAGAAAGCCCAAATGTGTCTCTCACACATCGTTCTCAAGCATTGGGCATCTCTGTGACGTCGTTGTGGCGAATTTTGCGAAAAGATCTTGGCCTTCATCCTTACAAGATTAAATTGACGCAAGAACTGAAGCCGCTTGACCACCAGAATGTTCGTGAATTGGGCTGAGCAGCAACATTGCATCCCGAAACAATTACGGTTTGGTGTGGTTAATGGGCCGGCGGCGTCATTGGGCCGTACTTCTTCCGCGATGATCAAGACCGGCACGTTACTGTGAATGGGAATCGCTACCGTTCAATGATAACCGAATATTTTTGGCCCCAATTGGATGATATGGACTTGGAGGACATGTGGTTCCAACAGGACGGCGCCACAAGCAAATGTCACAATCAATTTATTGGAAACCAAGTTTGGAGAACATGTTATCTCACGAAATGGTCCAGTCGCTTGGCCGCCTCGGTCGTGCGATTTGACGCCGTTAGAGTATTTCGGTACTGACGGTACTAATTACTACCACCTAGTTTTCCGTCAAATATTTTAAATACTCGACCGCGTAACGGACAATTATCATTGCCGATCCTTAAACGTACCTTTGGCAAGCCAATCATAGTCCGTTATTTGAATTCCAGCGAAAAATAAACAATCTGTGAAGTTTGCAAGTTGAGATTCTGAAAAACAACGACGGAGCAAGTTAAGCGCGAGAATTTCCAAAATAAATTGAATATAGAAAATTGCAATATAAGCTTAATTTTCTTTTTGAATTAGTTAGTTAGCCTTATGAATAAAAGTTTTTTTATGAGTTTTACACACATACAAACGTTCCTAAGTTGGTAAAATCCAAAGGTCCATATCCTAGTTCTGCATGTAGATACATGCATTTTATAAAACCATTTCGATCATCTAATAAATCTCTTTAGGTTTGTAAGCGGTATCTTAGCCAAGTCATCCAGGTCATCCAGGCATCCGAGGAACCGTGCTCCCATACAAGATAGTCGCCATTCTTGAAGAGCCGGCCAGTAGCATAGAAGGTGTGCTATAGATTCTATTTCATCCTCATCATTGCAGCTTCTACAGAAGTCATTTGTAAGGATGTCATATCTTCTGGCCATGTTTCCTATTATACAGTGTCCAGTTATAACACCGACGAGTACATGGATTTGAATTCTGCTCATAGAAAGTAGGGATATTGTTCTATTCTGGTCGACTGCGGGCCACAGGTTTCGGGTTATGGCACAATCGCTAGCGTTGCGCCTTCGGTCATCGGATAATTTAGTGGTCTATTAGATTTTTAGCTGTATTTAAAGCCGGTAAGCCCTTTCTGTTAGCTAGTTTTATATCCATAGCAGAGCCCTTCTTGGCCGGTCCGGTCCGTCTCCTTCTAAGAATGTGCTTAAGATTTTAAAAGCTGCCAGCCGAGCCCGATGCGACGCAATGTTCCCCGAGTTTGGTTATCTCTTGATAAAAATGTCCTGAAGATTCCTTGAATTAGACCATCTGTCCTATTCATATATTCAAAACTATGCTGACATTTATTTTCACGCAATTTTGTTTATATCATTCGTCCTTTATGTCAGTTTAGTTCTTAATCTTGTCTTAAATCTTTAATCTCTTGCCATTCATGGTCGCTAGATTTGACGGCTTTAAAGTATTTTTTTTATGGTTTTCTAGGCACCAAACAAGTCACCAACTTAGAGATCTTTTTCTTCACTGCACCAGGCTTATGTTGAATCCTTGGCCTAGTTTATCGGCGTTTTCTTTTCTTTCTATTTTTTTAGTCATAGCTTGTTGGTAGATGGAATTAATACTGATTTAGTACAACCGCTCACTTCACCGCTATAACCCCTGATATGCTCCACTGATTTTCGTTCGGCGCAGAACTTGTTACAAATATACTTTGGGCGATCAATTTCTAACTATGGCGCTGCACTCTAGTGTAACGCGGTATGTTGACAAAACGTGGATTTATTTTTAAGCTAACATAAATTTTGATGCCATTATTGTCCAATGGCATACGAGTAATTTATAGCGTGCCTATTTAAAAACTTAACATTTGCTTGAAAAGGATACTCGTACATATGTATGTTGAGACCAGAAACCCCACTATATGCGATTCAACTTGTTTAAGGCTACACAGTATGTTTTTATCCTTGAATAGAGTCACTGCTAACGGTGAGGGTTAAGGTCGTAATGCTGGTATGTTTTTTATATGCTTTGCCAGTCCCCTCGTTGTCGGTTATTTCTAGCCGTTTGGTAGTTTCCTAGTTTAAATGTGATGTCGGCATTTTCTCTCCAAGGACACACACTTACTCATTCACACACCGAAAAGCAAAAGGAATTCCCCCATGGTGGTGATACTATATTGGAATTCCGATCGATGGCACCATACCGATGTACGTTGAAACTGTAATCAATGTGGGTTGGCTATGGCATTGCTGACCCACCCTAAGAGTCGATAACGTCATCGATTTATCATCATCATCATCATCAACAACAGCGGTAGCGCCGTAATCGTAATCGGCACCGGCATCAATAGGATTGCCTTACATACACGTACATACATATGTGTCTTTGGCATGTGATTTGGGAGGAGACGTCAGATTTTTTACGCTGTCCATAATCTCAAATTATTCGCGGGGTAGTTTCAGTGCTTCTGGCAGTTTTGGTCGGGCATATTGTACAGCGCCTGGTGTTTTGATATTATTTTTGGAATATTTGGCGGAGCTACTGCTGCTCATCTGTTTTAGTTTTGTATTTGTATTTGTCGTTGTTATGAACGTGGGCCGCCTATGCAGAGCATTTGTGGTGTCCTTAGAGGAATCCAAAGTACTGTACAGGCAGTCAGGCGAAAAGGCGGCTTTTCTTTCTTTCTGTTTTAAAATTCCTACAATTGATTTATTCCTTATGGCGCCCACTCCTGGTGTTCGGATTCATCTGACGATGAAATTCAATTGTATGTGAATCGTGGGAGGATAATTGGGAAATATTTTTTTGTTGGTAGCAGCAGGTGGAAAACAGGCATAGATTTGGATTTTCTTACTGAATGGTGGAGTGAAAGCATCGGATTTATTAATAGTTTATTATTAGTAGTTCGATATAGGGGTATAAGTATTACCGAAGGGAAACTGTATAGAAGAAGGAAAAAAAGGTATTTTGACACGCAACAGAATGTTTTATTTATAGCGTCAGAGCGATGACGTATCTCTTGTGATGCGAGGGCTGTTAGGTGGTTGTGCTGCTGGTCACTTACGTACGATTTGTGATTGTAAGGAATACCTAACCAAATAAAAATATCACGTAGATACCTTTGGAATATAAAAAGATGATGGCCCTATTTGCAACAGTACCGAGGCCTCGTCAAACAGAACGCGTTTTCTAACGCCGCGTTAAGATTATTTTTGTATTGTACTGAAATACACAAACCCAGTCACACAGAGCGCGTTTGATTTCAGCGTTGATTTTTTAACGCATCGGTGAAAAGCTGAGTTGTGTAAAAATACAGATTATTTATTTTTACCGCGGCGTTCAAGGGAAAATATGGAAAAATTTGTGTAATTTCGCACATATTCCACGAGCTATCTTTATATGTATATAAAAATGAGCTGTTCGTTTGATACATCAGAACTCATAAACTAACTATCCGATTGAGCTGGAGCTTTCACTATATACATTTTCTGATGTTTGAAGTGTTCGTACATCAAAAAATTTCAAGTTTTCCGCTAGATGTCGCTGGAACTCAAACAATTTTAAATTCACCGTACGATTAAGCTGCAACTTACACAATATATTTGTAATGAAGTGAGAAATGTTTGTAAATCAAAAGTTTTCCAAGTTTTCCGATAGGTGGCGCTGAAAACTAAAATCTCAAAATTATTACTACAGCAATGCACGATGAAAATTGATTCAGAATTATATTTACGTGCAGTGCAATATGTAAATATGTATTCAATTCCAAGCACATTTGCAAATACAATTCGTGCTTCCAAATGACATCGTGCACCAAAAGTTAGTCGAAAAAATTTCAGAACATTTTATGACATAAACACTGTTCTCAATGGGTGTAGCGAAGCGCACCGGGTAACCACTAGTAGAAATAATAAAAATATCATTTTTGGAACTTTTGATAAAATAAATATGAATAGGTACGTACCTATTGTTTACCTTTAACGAATTGGTTGTCTTTCTCTTGCTGAAATGGGTCACCTCCAGTTTGTACCTTGCTTTGAAATGTAGTTTTTAAAAACAATCTTGAGATATGCGGAAATATGATAGACACAGTCTTTGCGCGACTTCAGCTTTCGAAGCAACTGGTGGTATTTTCGTACTTCAATTCTCTTTATACTCGAATATGTTAAAGCCAAAAGGAAGGGTTAAGTATCTCACAGGCTGTGTTTGTATGTAAGGATGTCCACTAGTACGGCCTTAACTACTCAACTGATTTCAACAAATAGTGTGGATTATTTATTTTTAACGCGGGATTCAAAGGGTTTGTTCTCACTAATCCATGTCTATATGATACGATAATTATAAAATGTAATTTTGAAAGGTGAGATATTGGAACTCATCGCGAAAGATATGAATGAAAATGGTAAGTATGTACATTAGAATTTCTTTTTATATTTATCCATAATTGATAACATATAAATAATTAAATAAATAAATAAATATGAATATACTGTTTACCTTAAACAAATTGCTAGTCTTTCGTTTGTTGAAATGGGTTTCCTCCAGTTTGTAAATTGTTTTGAAATTTTAGAATGAAGTAATTCATTCAGTTCTTCAAAACAATCCTGCGACATGCGGAAATATGAAAATCGACACAACCAGTCAGTGGTATTCTCCTACTTCAACTCTCTTTTTGTTTATTTCATGTACACAAACTCTTTTTCTTTTTCGTTGTGTATGTAGTGCGAATAGTTCTTCGCCCGAGATACTCGACTTTTTGTAAGAGAATGAATTTATTTTTGCTTTTGCATTCGACGTTAAATAATCTTGACGCGGCGTAAAATAATCTTAACGCGGCGTTCGAAAGCGCGTTCTGTTTGACGAGGCCTTAAGACGTTCTTTTTTAAATTCATCTGAATGCAACAAAAAAAAAAAAAATAACCAAAATTTGCCTTTACATTAAAGCTAAGTTTCGCGTTCAGATAACAGTAAGTTTGTTTGGTAACTTGTACAAATTCGTACAAATTTTTACAAATTCTTATTTGGTAGCTCAAAAAACTTACAACAAATCGTAAAAAAGATAGCCAAATGAGAGAGTCAAAAATTGAGCTACAGTCGAACATCGATAACTCGAATATTTAATAACTCGAATGAAATTGGTTGGCAATAGCGCCAAGACTGACATTTACATGTAATCTTTATTTAATAACTTTACTTAATAACTGTTCGTACGGGAAGGAACAGGATTTGACTGATTTAGTAGTAGTTTTTCGTAGTTTTGCACTGTTTTGGGCAGGTACGAGATTAGACCTATTATCTCTTGATGAAAAATTACATATTTATATCAATTTTGTATTTTACTTAATAACTCGAAGTCTTGATAGCTAGATTTTTTTTTTTTGGCAAGTGATGGCTCGAGTTATCGAAGTTCGACTGTATTATAAATTGAGAATTGTTACACCACCTTTTTCTTCTGGTGACGTGGGTAAAACCTGCCAAAACACCTATCTGTCAGTTTCTGTCAGTGAAATTAGTATAAATTCGGTGTTATTGAAAAGCGAATATGTCACCAGTGTCACGTTTGACGATTCATCGCATTTGATTACTTTCTTGCAAGTTTTCCAAAATTGCCAGGTTTAACCAACTTGACCACAAAAAGTTACCACACAGACCTAGTATGTAATGTTTACATTTTTAGGCAATAATTTATTGACAGTATGCATCGAAAGAAGTCAATTAAAAGTTCGAATTTTCCAGTGCCATTTCGTTAGCAATTTATTTCTGGGACGTAACCACTTTAGTACCTCACAATAAAGATGTAGGGTGCGACTGTTACTTAAATGATCAGAGAACTAAAGGACCATCAGTTGCTTAGTTAATTTACAGCACTGAAGCTAAATCCCCGCCACTTAGTACAAGACTTATTCAAACTACCTTTGTAATGAGCTAAAAGAGGCGATCCAAGATCTAAAAAAAACACGTTTATCTCAAAGGCTTGCCCACCAAAAAAAACAGAAATTATTTTCTCTGGACTCTCTGGTGATAATCGAAACCAATAAGAAAAGATAAAAGCGAATGGGCAAAAGGGAACAAAGCAAAGGGGAACCTATTTGCCGACCATCTACAAGAAACGATTAAGCCTTTTGACCGAAAAACACCGATAGACGATCTTAGCGACACATGGTAACTTTAGAATAAAAAGTGTGTCATTCACCGAACGTTGTCAGGTAATAACAAATCTGAAAGATAATAAAGCCCCTGATGGCTATGATTTAGTTACCAGGCAAATCCTTAAAGAATTGCCGAAAAGGTGCTAATTAAACTTCTATACACAATAAATACTTCGCTTAGATTAGTATCATACTTTCTAGAAACCAATGAAAATGGACTGTCACCGACGTTATAAATTTAAATGAATCCGAAACTAGATAAATCTCCAAACCGCACAGATCGCTTCTACTATAATTCTATAATATGGAAGCAATTTGAAAAATGCCTGTTGAAACGCATGTAACCGAATCAAGCATTCTACGATTGATCATTTTTATAATAAATAACCAATGAAATCGAAAAAGCCCTAGAGGGGGAAAAAATTGGCGATTTTCTTGACGTCTTTCCAGGTTTGGTACAATGGCTTGAAGTATAAGCTAAGGCGGGTTCTTCCCAAACACCTAAAATAAATTCTTAGAATCACACCTTCAGGTAGACTCTTCCATGTTAAACACGGAACTGAACATTCCGAGCTTAAGGAAATGCCATCGGTGTTCCAAAAAGAAGTCTCATTGGTCATATCGTATTCTTGCTTTACACTCCAGACATACCTCAATTGAAAGTACTGTTGTATTTATTTATTTAGCTTAATACAAGCAAACTTAAACGAACTAAGACTTAAACAAACTAATAAACTTAGACTAAGACTTAAAACTAACAATTACAAATTTAAGGGGAGTGATGAACAGAAGAGGAAAACTTATACTAACATAGAGGGAATTTCTAAGGGAGGATACACTGGAATGAAAGTCAAAGGTGTTCTGCGAATTTTTGGCCAGACGTTACATTTTCGAGATTGGTTCCAAATGGTCAATGGTGAAGAGGAAGATGGATGAGTGGGACAGACCTAAGATTTCGCGGGTTAGTCATCATTTCTAGTAGTGCGCGCGCGGGGGAATCGATTATACCTATTAATAGTTGGTGGACTAAGAGTATATCTGATACTTTGCGATGTTTTGGGGATTACAAGTTAAGCAATTTTAGCCGGTCTTCGTATTGCGCGGCGGTAAGATATAAATGTCAGTCCAAGGGAGACCGGTAAGGCAAAATGGGTAAACCTGCGCTGCACAGCTTCGATTCTCAGGGAGTGAGTTATATGTCGAATCAGCAACTGAAGCTTTGAATAAAATCTGCGAGTGGAAAACAACTTACAAGAAACCTAACGTATGCAAGCGAAGCTAAATATATCTAGGAATGATACTAGATGAAACTTGAGATAAAGCCGAACGTTCAAAATTTATTGGATACTTCGAAGGTATTCCAAGCTATGTAAGCAGGGTTGCCGCAACAAAAACAAATAATAGGTCGGTCTGTTCCTTTACTTTCTGCTCCAAAAATAGTAAGCTATTAAATTTCATGGAGTGGGGTAAAATTCTCTCAGACAGAGGCAAAATTACGAAAAAGTAAAGGGACGCGTTTAATCACAAAAGTTGCAATAAACGAAATTTCATAAACATGTGTGAAGTAAACGTAAACACAGTGGAAATGAAGGGATATATTGCGAAATGCAAATTTCAACATTCAGAACATTCAACTTTCGTCTATGTTCCTTTCCTTTCCATTATTTTACTATTTGCATTAAAATAAAAAAATATCGTTAAGAACAAATGAAACAGCTGAGTTTGATTGATATGTAGTTCACTTTTTACCGTCAGAAATTTGTTGAGTAAGAATTCGTAAGATTTTTTAGTGAGGGGATATTTGTACTCTCTCTTTTACTACTATTTTGTGTAAAGGAACGCACTTGGTCTAGAATTCACACAAATTCGTACGAACGAATTCGTAACAATTTTTAGGTAAAGGAACAGACCTAATGTAAAGATGGAAACGACGTTAAACCTCTATATCTAAGATTATTATTATTTTTCCAAGAAAAAGAAACTAACGCATTAGATTATATAAAATAAGGCGTGAGTAGAGTATGTACCGTACCTACTCTTGAAATTTGATGTATAAACATTATAGAGAACGTTGATGTTGCTATGCTATTACTCCGTGTGAAGGAGAAATGAACAAAGAGAATCATATACATTATACAGAGAAAAGAACTAATACTAAGTTTGGTTACGCGTAACGGCGAGAAACTCGTGAGGCTAATACCAAGAGCTAAGATGTTTACACATCAAACCAAAAATTAAATTAAACTAAATCTGTACAAAAGGAACGCATTAGAAAAAATAAATTGGTGAGCTTTTGTGTAATATTCTGAAATTAGTGATGAATTGTTTCTTTTTGTTATGATGGATTGCTGATGAGCAACTAAACGGAATTTTTGTTGGAAATATATTTTTTGTACGAAAAAGTCTCAAAAAGTCTCCAAAAAATCTGAAAAGGGTCAAAAAGAGGTGTTTTTTTTAAAAAGTCGGGTCATAGTCTCTTTGCATCAACAAAGGGTCAAATTGCGACTAAAGTCGCATAGCGGCAACGCTGTATGTAAGTATTTAATGTATGTATAACAAACTGCTTCTACCCACATATGCCAACCAGACTAGCTTGGCTTAGTAGGTAAGAGCGGTTGGATGATTTCGGAGCTGTTCGGCGATCATCCAGAGCTAAACAAATTGCTCTAAGAATCAAACTATTGGTACTCGATAACAACTCCACACTGTAACATCGAAAACATTAATTTTTGCAGACAATTGTATTATAATGCTTTATTTTCCACCTCATATCACCGCCTACAACCGCTTGATGTTGCAGTGTACGGCGAACACATACAGTTCTGTGTAAAAAAATAAGATCAGAAGGGTAACATTTTAAAATATTGATTTCAATTTTAACATATTTTGATTCTTTTACTTACTTACTTACTTAGTTGGCGCTACAGCTCGAGGTGAACCTGGGCCTGCTTCTCGCAACCATTTGTGTGTGCGTGTTATATTTTTGCACGAATGGAAGGGACCCACAGTTTTTTGCCGACTCCGAACGGCGAGTTGAGAAGCTCAATCGTGACAAATGATACTCTTTGATGTTTGTCAGACATTCGAAAGAGGTGGGCACTGTGGAAAACTTTTTAGGTGTTTGCGGCGGGATTCGAACCCAAGACCGCTGGCTCAGTAGTCCGACGCACTAACCACTTTTACAAACTTAAAAAAGCAATTAGGTTGTAGGCTTATATTGGGCTGCATTTATTTAAAGACTTGTACAAAACTTGAAAAAAATAAGAACAAAAGTAAACAATTATTATTAGTATTAATGATTGCTTATGCGCCAATGGGGGAACTAGATAACTATTATTTATAATGTGGCCGAACGCGAACTGACTTATCTGCCATTCCAGAGATAATTTTCAGCGCAGAATATATGTACATATGCGGCGAATTAAGAACAACTGGACTATGTCACCTGACTCACAGGTTCTTCAAGAAGAAGAATTTTCATTGGAAGAAATGAGAAAAATGAGTCAGGTCAATGAAAACGTTACTACATTAGAAACTTTGCCACCAGAAAAAATCAAGCCAATACCGCTGACAAACAACCAGGCAAATATAACGACTGAAATGATTCCGCCTATTGATCGCTTACATTCCGACAAGCCAACAGCAAGGAGGGCGGACCTTCTCGGATGCTAACAAGTTAACAAGATACATTTATCGAATACATTTACTATAGCTGTGCGAAAAGGCGCTTGATGACGACCAAAAGCAGTAAGAATTTTACGAAACGTTTCCGCGACAATTTCACTATTTTGCGAGTGTTATGTATGCCGATCCATATTTAATCACTCCCAAGTTTTTATTTATCAAATTCCATCGCAATAATAGTTGAATGAAGCGAAATTTAAAATGACACCTCTTGTCAGAGGAGCCCGTACTCGTACATCATTCCAAAGTCATTCATTTAAATTTTAGTCAATTCAATAATTTCCCTTATTTCACCCCCTATTTCAGCACTTGGCGCACACTGTACACTTACTCGCATTTTATAAATCGATTTATCCCAATAAAAATGAATCACTCCAATATTCATACGTATGCTATGATCATAAAATATTCAACGCACCCACCCTCCGTTCAGCGCATATGGTTACTCGTACGTAACCATTTATCGTCATCAATTCGATAAAATTCGGTCTCATAACACCACTTGTCCACAATTACGGAAGACAACAATTGGAAAACAAGGAATTCTAATAATCCCACGCATTTTATTCACAATTGATTACGACTGTAAGTGATGACTGCCAACTACATGCGTTCAATTTGCTTCCACCACCCTGGAATCCACCTGGAAAACACGAACATACGTGGGTGGTTCAGTTACATGGAAACAACTCTTTTCAATAGAATAACACATCTATCGTTCTTCCGGATAAAAAATAAAAATTCAAAACACCCACCAAAAATGCACACAATCCCATTCCACACCCACAAGCATTCGCTTCACAAATCGATGATCTCTCGTATTCCTAGGTACCTGTGCGCACTCATTCTCTGCACGAAGATACCCTAAATAAAAAACTACACTCAGCCAAGCTTTTCCACCCCACTACCACCTAAATCTCACAGCATCGTGTGTTTCTCACCTGTAGGCTAACACGCGGCGCTTAACCCACCAAACGATTAAAGGTACCTACAGCTCCAAAATGTGCATCTCAAAGCCTGGCCTCCTCACCCCAATTCATCGGTAAAAAACTACAACAAATCCACGCTATATATACTATTAACGGCGACTAGAAAAGGTGCCGCCGCGCCGCACCGTTATAGTCTATGGAAAACTGCATCACCGCTGGGAGGAGGTAAAGCGTGAGGTAAAGAAAATCGCACGACGAAGCTAGAAGAATATAGGAGTGCCTCGTATGCCGCCGTGGGGAGGTCAAGTCGCTCAATTGTTCGAAACTACAACAAAAACACAAAAAGCAAAACAGCATTGTGGGAAAAACAATCGAAAGGAAGAGTAGTCAATTCTAGCCAAACACGCATACCACACAACAGCAGCGCGCCCAACATGCACCACAACCGACCGACAACGTGTTGGTAATAGAAAAGGCAACGGCAATATTTTTACCGGTTTTTTTTTTTTTTGTTGTTGTTGGCCGTTCTCTATGTCTTTGCTTTGAAGAAGCAAGAGCTTTTCTATGACGCAAACGAATGGGTGCTTTTTTGTGTTGTGGCTTATGGCATAATAATAGCAACAGCCGCCAACACCAATCCAGTCACAGTCAGCCAAAAATGTATTGGCCCACAAAGTTGTGCGCCGACTCCCGATCGAAGACGTCATTGATTTTCTTTTCTCTTTCTTCTTGCTATTCATCGATGCTTTGCTATTATTACGAGTATTTTCCGCTCTGTGTGTCAAGCGAGAGTGAGGCCGAAATGACGTAATTGTTGAAAAACACACCAATACTGCTCCACAAGAGGGGTTGCGCGTGCTGTACATACACTGTATTTGTATGGCTGTGTGTGTGTGTGTATCGAATGCAGCCCCCATCATTGAAGCCATCATCTTTACCGTCATTCATCGTGTGTGTCATAGCCGTAGTTGTTGCCGATGTGCTCTGGTGTGCTGGTAAGCATCTTGCTATTGCTTCTTCAGTTAGATACATTCATATACATATGTATGTATATACATGTGTAGGAACGAACAAAAAAAAACTCAACACCGAACAGCAAACACAATATAGTCGCGTGAAACCGTAAAGATAAGTTCAGTCGCGTCACAGACGCCGCATTGTTAACGAATAAAATAAGAAAATATTCGCAAGTAAGGAGCCTTAAAATATACAATAGAAAAACAGGATAACACAAACCAACCGTTACAGGAAATTCAGAGAAAAAATCATTAAAGTGAATTCAGTTATTTAATAAGAATCAGAAGTGTAACCAGTGTTGTGGTGAAAAATCGCTCAAATCGTTTTAACGAAAAAGAAAATCAAATAAAAATTCAAGTGCACTGTGACGTATACGTAATTTTTTTTGCTGTTGCTGTTCGTTAGAACATTCGTTTGTTCGTTTTCACGTGTGTTTGAGTGAATATCCTGTTGAAAAAAAATTATTCTCTAGTTTGTTTTTCATTTTTTAATGGCAAATACCGCGTTTAACCGTGTGCCTAATCCTTCAATCGTTCGTTCAAAAAGAAAGGACTCAACGAGGAAGTAAATACGAGAGTGGACATTTGTTCAGTGTTAGCGCGGGTTAAAGAGTGAAACAAAAAAAGAATTCAAATAAAATAAAAAAGTGCATAAAATCAAAGGATAAACAAAAGATACTTTTTCCAAGTGAAACTCAGTCGTGCTGGAGGATCACACAAACCCGCACCAGAGGGTTTCAGAACCTTCCACAGGTGTTTATTAGGTGTTTTTTATATACAAATTCAGTATAAACAGTTATTACTCTTTTTTTTTTTTTGTTCTTTTTTGCTAATGTCCTTGTTGTGAAAGAAAAAAAAAACTTAAAAATGTGTTATTCGTTGTTTTTGAGTTAAGAATTATTTCACTTTTTTTTTTTGTTCTAAATGGATTCATTAATCCTAATACCAGTTATATCCTGACTGCACATTATGTAACAGTTTTTTTTCTTCATTTTCCTGTGTTGCACACTCTTTCTCTCTATATATATGTATTTATCTGTGTATCTTTGCGAAGGATCTGTTTTCTTGTGTTCTGTGCGAAATGCGAAATCGTCTCGCCTCGTTGATTATTGTTAAGCAAGAACCGCAATCGAGTGATGAACTAAGTGTATTAACTACCCTATCCGGTGGTGAACATGAACACGAGGATAATAATAACAACGATAGTAGTATTACTGTTAGTGCTGGTGGCCTAACGTGTGGACATTTTGAGAAGAATTTCAATGTGATTGAAAGTGTTGCTGCGTTGTATTCAACAAATACGTCTGAAATCGCCAATTCGACTCTAAACAGTTATGGACACTTTTCGCCATTGGAATATAAGGCAAATGGTGAATGTGGTAGTTTAATAAATAGTTATAGCGGAATCAATCAGAGCAGTTTATTTAAGTGCGAAACCGATGATAATGATGACGTCGATGGTGACAAAACTGATGATAATAATGATAATGCTCGTAATGTTGTTAATGATGATGATGATGATGATGATGAAGATGATGAATTAAATCAACAGGACATTAAGTGTATGTATTTGAAGATTTATTTTTGGGGATGGTTGTTGGTTTTGTTTGCAGTTTTTTTTTTCTTACCGATGTGGCGTGGGTGTTGGTGTTGGTATTCATACCTCTAACAGTTAAATTTAGTTGAATATATATTTTTTTCCATTTGATTGTGTACTAACATTGAGTTGGATATGAATAAATTAAGGTTTTTGTGTTATTTATAAATCCTTTGTGGGAGCTATTTTTATTTAATTTGATATAAAAATAGGAAAGATACATACATACGTATGAGAAAGTCAATGTGCTCGTACCTGGGTTATAAACTGGCAGCTTATTTGGTGTTTTATTTACAAGTCACATTAATTAGCTTTTATTAGTGAAAACGATTGAATATTCTTAGTAGAGAAGGTGTTCTTGTAGCTTGCTCTTCAAGTGGATGGCCATTACCATAACACTTGTCGATAAAGGATTTCTGATATAATTCCTAAAAACCTGTAAAGAATTATGTGACACTGCGATGAGAAGCCTAGAGTATAACTTCTTCACATTGTTGCTACAACAGGAAACCAGCTAGTTTGGGTAGAAGGTGGCTACGATTTCCTACGATTTTTATTCAGAAAGTGTTTCGGAGTTTTAAGCTAAATAGAGCAAATAAACATGGATAAGGCACCGTGGTGTAGTGGTAAGTGCGTTGGACTACTACAAAATGCTGCTCCCAGTAAACACCTAAAAGTTTTTCACGGTGCCACCTCTTTCGAATGTCTGACAGGCATTCAAATCGTATCATTTGTCATGAAAAGCTTCTCAACTTGCCGTTCGGAGTCGGCAAACAACTATTGGTCCCTTCCATTCATGCAAAAATATAACACGTACACACAAATGATTGCGAGAAGTAATCTCTGTTTCACCCCGAACCTAAAAGTAAGAAAAAGAGAGAAAGCTTGACTTGAAATTGTGTTTAAAATTGCAATATTTATTTTTTAATGAATCCTGCCCCAAGGCTGATACTGCGACCTAAAAGATCTATTGTATCATAGGATTCTAATTAGTCCAAGGGGCAAACCTTCTTTCTAATAAAGGCTAGTACTTGGTTGACGCATTTTTTAAGTCATAATATCTGAGGAGTTCTTTATTTAGGGTACGCCGTCTGACCCCGAAAAGTGCCGGGCAAATACAAAGGACGTGATCGGCTGTCTCGAACTCTTCTAAACAGAGTCGAGAAGCGGTCTCGCTAGGCAGGGCTAACTTGGTGATATCGTAACTTGCAATGACCGGAGAGGAAATTGCTTATGTACCTTATATGCTTCTTATTGTAGTTTTGAAGCTCACTGTGGTGGTTATAAGGCTCCCATTTGTTAAATAAGGCTGAGATTGTTGCCTATTTTATGCCATAAAAGAGTTCCGGGCCTGAGAATTTGTCAGTAGAGCCTGAATGAACCAGATCGTCCGCAATGTCATTTCCTTCAATGCCTCTGTGACCAGCTACCCAAAAGTTTGACCTTATTGTCTAGGGATTAGAGAGCATTGAAGCAGCACCTTACCAGTCTTGAGTCCAAAGAGTAGGAGCCCAAAGCTTTGAGTGCGGCTTGGATGTCTGAAAAGACATTTATGTTACCGCAGTTGATGCCTCTCTGTAGGTTAATTAAGGCGCAGTGGCGTAGATCTCAGCTTAAAACTCGCTGTGGAATGATCCAAGAGGAGATTCTGGTATTGGGCCCAATCCCAGCACAACACCAGATACCATTTTCGATCCATCAGTGTACCATACTAGACATTTTGGTTCAAGGGTGGGTCTGCCGTTTGACCATGTGGTACGTTCCCCAATTGAATAGGTTGACGTTGAAGCTTATTTAAAACTTGCCAAAATAAAATGCATTCTTCCTAAATAATACGCCGCGCGGACCTTAAACTATTTTCTGGAATGAAATGCATCTATAATAAAGTTTTAGACTGCGCTAGGACCTAAAAGCAATCAAAGACATAAGAGGAAAGGTGGTACGGGATATCTTATGCTTATACGAGATTGTCAAGACTTAGAGTTTCCAAACCATAATCACATAAACTAGACAAGTCTTTCATTTTAAGCCTTTTAACTCCAATAACAAATAGAAATGCACAACGTGAAATATTTTCATTAACCCAGTGTTGGGTTGCATTTTCAAATAAATTGAACCGCTTTTCAGCTTCCTGATTACCTACAATCTCAGGTATAGGGACTTTTCTTAAATTCACCGGCAAAGGGGCATTTTAAGATTGTCTTTTCCTTTATATGTAGATGTTACCTAATTGCCTGATACTTCATTAGTTTTCCATTTAAGGTTTATTTCATTTAACACAAGCTTTAACCTTTGCTGTTGTGGGCACCGTAGCGCAAGTGGTTAGTGCGTCGGACTACTGTGCCAGCGGTCTTGGGTTCGAATCCCGCCACAAACACCTAAAAGTTTTTCACAGTGCCCACCTCTTTCGAATGTCTGACAAGCATCAAAGAGTATCATTTGTCACGATTGAGCTTCTCAACTCGCCGTTCGGAGTCGGCAAAAAACTGTAGGTCCCTTCCATTCGTGCAAAAATATAGCACGCACACACAAATGGTTGCGAGAAGCAGGCCCAGGTTCACCTCGAGCTGTAGCGCCAACTAAGTAAGTTTAACCTTTGCTTAGATCCACATTTTGCTTGTTCCTGACCCTTAACGACGGTCCTATATTATTTTGCCTATAAAATTGCGACTTTCAACTTAAAGAAATTTTAATTCCAAGAAAATCCTTAAATTTGAACAGCCAATGTGACAAGCATCAAAGAGTATCATTTGTCTCGATTGAGCTTCTCAACTCGCCGTTCGGAGTCGGCAAAAAACTGTAGGTCCCTTCCATTCGTGCAAAAATACAACACGCACACACAAATGGTTGCGAGAAGCAGGCCCAGGTTCACCTCGAGCTGTAGCGCCAACTAAGTAAGTAATGTGACCATTTGTTAGCTCAATTCTATTCCAATCACTGCCAACTGTCGACAGTAGCTACTTACTAATATGCGGCCTTTTTTTTCTGCTTACATCCTTTGCGTATCCTTTTTTCATAATTTCCTTGAAGCTAAATCAACTTTCTTTCACTCAATTAAATTTCCCTCCCATGGGAATTGTAAACAGATTACCATAACGAAAAAAAAAACTGAATAAACAAAACTTAACCCATTCGTTGTTTGTATCCTGTTCATAACTCATTCTTTACAAAAACAACATAGAAACACACACAAATCCGAATATAATTAAACCAAACGTGCGATTCGCACTCGCAGCACACTCACACACACGAATTTGAATAAAGAAAAATTCGCGCAAATAGAAGGAAATTAAAAAAAAAAAGGAAAAGAAAGAGGAAAGGAAAGAAGTCTTGACGACAGAGAAAAAGCCCACCCAACCCCACTGTGGAAGGGGATGAGTTATGACATGACATAAGGATTCTACAATAAACTGGGCCAATAGAGATAGGGCAGAACGAAACCAAAGGAAATGCAAAAGAAAAAGAAGAAGAATCAAAACAAAGCCAACCCCGACAGATAGTCATATGAACTTGAACGTAATAACTCGGGCAAAGTGTCTGGCGAGTGCCAAAGATGACGAAAGCCCGAGCGCGCGCGTATCTAAGCCCCTGTCGCGTCGCTTCATCCCGTTTAACCAATGCACGTGAACAAAAAAAAAGAACGCCGGGCACCTGGTGTGCTGCAGTAGCAGCAAACAACAGTCGCTGTATTTGTATCTGCATCTGCATCTATCGCATTGAATCTGTCATATTTGCAATTGCACTTGGCAGCGATGGAGGTGGAGGTGGAGGGCGGAGGATGGAGGTGGTTGTAGCGCGCGGTAGTGTATCTGTTTAGTTTGAGTGTATTATGGCGATAACGACGTCAGAATGCAGAAACCAAAAATAATCATATTATCCATCGTGTGATGAATTTTATTCCTCCTCCTTGTCATCTTCTTCTTCTTCTTCTTCATCTCAATATTTCTCTTGTTGTTGGTGGCTTTGTTTGGCCACAGCTTGCAATGTCACATTGCTGGTTGGTCGTCTTCCTGGTTAAATTTACATTTTCCAATTCGCATTGATTAATAAATTTCGTATTTATAGATTAGAGAAACGAACAACACAGAACATCGGAGATAATTAGCCGAGTTGCTTTGCGGTTTGCCTCATATTTTTTTGGCAGACAAGGTGGTTAGGTAACAGAAAAGTGCTCATTACCTCGGCGTGGTGTGTGGAATGATGCGCTCTCCTGCTGATAGATGGTATTGTCTACCATCGCGCATTGTGCGCACAATATGGTGCAATACAAGAGATGATTAATCATTTGTAATTTGTTTTTTTTTTTATTGATTTTGATTAATTATCAGTTTTGTTTGGGCTGGTACTTGGTATCTTTGGTTTAAGCTGCGTTATGGTAATCGATAGCTTATGGATTCTGGGTATTATCTCTTTGTAACCAAAGAGTGTAACTGGTTTGTGATGTGACATTGAAAGTGCCATCGAGTCGGAACTGCATACGTATGTATATGAATCACCAAACGATGTACTCGTAGAGCGAACTTCTTGCGTGTTGAAATAGATTTTTAGTTTGGGTGCTTTTCATGCGAAAGATTTCAAATGAACTGGCGCACCGATCAACCAGAATCTATCCATAGAAGCCATATTTGTACGTAGATACATAAATGAAGCTTCAAATCTTCATGTACATATGAGCATCATTGTCTTAAAAAGGGCGTGACTCTTCAATTTGCAAGATCTCTGATTAATTTTCGAAGACTCCACTGAGATACCACTGAACTGGCTAAGCGTAACTGTTCAAACATTTTTGGGAAACGCAAATCTGGACATGGGTCTCCTTATTAAGCTGTTACGTCAATTTAATGCAATTATCAAGAGGGTGGTACGCGTCTTATTAAAATAAAAGACTACGTACAAGTTGCATCGTAAGAATAATTGGATTTTTCATAAGAAAAATTCATCAATAAGGATTCATCCCAATGATTCCCTTGAATTCATATCAAGACTATATCCAACCGATTGGTATCGCAAAATGTGTTTGACAAGTTCCAAATGGTCCTCTTGAGTAGCGGGGTAAATATCCCCAAGATCCTTGGTACCACAATGCGCCTCTATAGGCCTAAGTGTGCTGGTACTTGTTACCGGCAGCCACTACTACCTAACCTAACCTAACCTTACTGAGAATATGATTCCGAAGGTGCTATTCCTCACGATTTAAGTTCTACACTTAGGTATCGGAAGGGGTTGTTGGTTGAGGCCTTGGTCCACCCCGGACTGTAGCGCCACCTCGTATCGTGTAGTGTTCGTTCTTTCAACCTGTATCACCATTCTTCAAATAAACATCATCCATGAGACGTATTTAATACGTGGCATGGAATCAGTTTCATCTACTTCTAAGATCAGCTCCAACTGTCACTTATATCTTACAGAGAGGCTGAACAGTTTAACATTCACCAGTACTGGGTGCTGGGACACAGAGGCATTCCAGGGAATTGTTAAGCTGATGAACTCGCTAAACTAGGAACAACAATACCTATTCTACCCGATAAGAGGAATATATGTATGCCCGTCGCTACTTACAAGCTAGACACAGTCAAGTAAACCAATGCTAGATGGGAAGGTGGAACTATCTGCCCTGCTACCGGATAGATTTGATATAGACTAGATCTTAACCGCTCCAAAAAACCTTCTGTCCCTAAAAATCATGACTATTGGTGTTCGGTTCGGAGTCGTGTCATATGTGTCATTACAGGACACGAATATTAGTAACATTACAGGACACTGCCTTATAGGCAAACATGCAATTAGACTTGGCATCTTTTCGAATGACTTCGCTAGAAGTTGCAGAGACGAGGAAGAGGAAGAGAGCCCAAAACCACACCTAGGAGAATAGTTCTTCAACGATCTTAGTGACCTAGCACAAAAAGACGTTGGAACCCTATTTCGGTTTATACAAAACTCCAATTGGTTCTCATAAGTAGCGGCGACACACATCCCCAAGATCATTGGTATCACAAAGGGGATTGAGTAGGCCTAGGTTTAGGTTAAGGTTTAGGTTAAGGTGGTTATCCCCATCACTCTGGTTGGATTCACTTAGACACTTAAGGTCCATTGTGTTACCACATGGAGTCGCAGCCGATTCTTTTATCGGTACTCCCCTACTCCTACTCCTATGTCAACAACACGCGGTGTTTCAAAGTGGTCATCCATCTAAGTACTAACCGCAACCGACGCTGCTTGATTTCGGGGATCTAACGAGATCCGATGTTTTCAGCCCTAAGTGTGCTGGTATTCGACTCACTGCTACCTCACCTAACCTAATATTCGACATCTCTTTTATCTGTCAACATATGAAGAATCAAAAGAAATGTGGGGAAAATATTCAAATCCCGGAAAGTAACCAAAAACAAACTTTACTTGGACCCCCGCGCATCTATAGTCCGCTTAAGTTGTTGTGCACAACATCAACTAAATACCTCATCACTGTACTTGTTTATTTAAATTGGCACGAGACTTTTATATGTCGTATTTATAGCAGCGCCCCGTGAAGAATCAACAAATACTATTTTACCCCAAACAAAGTCCCACCACACTCACAGGGGAGGGCTGCACATGCAGTATGAAATTGCCGACCGATTAAAAATACTAATCTAATTTAATCAATCTTGAAGCGCGGGGTGTAGCGGACGACCTTTCAACCCTAACTATCTACACACGGCTTATCCGCAAGTAATCCCTGATATGCGGAATCGTTTTCTCGAAAAATAATTGCCAGCGCATCGACATCGCCGGCGCATCGGTCCACACGTTTAAATTTAGCCAAAAGCGCACAGTGCAACGGAAGGGAGGTTCTCTCCTCTGATCGAATTGTTTGATGCGCTACAACAACCGATCTACGATTAAATTTAGATCACGACGCGGTCATAGATTCATTTGAAAAAAAAAAAACAAAACTAGTACCGCTGCTGGCTATAACCGGATCTCACATGACTGTCCCGCCGGATTGATGATGACGGCGGCTTGCGCGCATTGCACATTAATCAAAACAATTTCAGGTTTTTCTTGTTTAAAATTGTATCCCTTATTGACGGCAGCACCAAGTGTAGACCTATGACAATCTATGACGTCTGTGATGACAGTTCTACCCTACCCACGGCACATGGCACAGAGTAGGGTCAGTGATGCCAAAAATAAACACACACATTGTTGTTTTTTTTTTCTTCTGCGGAACGATGAGCGAATCAAGTTCCCAAAATACAAAATGAAAGTAAAACTCCGTAAGCACCGTAATTAAGACAAAAATAAAAAGATAAACTCTGACAAACTGATAAATAACAAAAACAACAACATTGACGACAGAAGCTACGGCACGGTAGCGAGAGTGAAAGACAAGAATTTTCATTCACCTGACTGACAGCGGGTGTCATTTGTGTGAGAGTGGGAGAAGGGAAAGGAAATTCCACAAAGAAAATTGGAGAAAAATACTTTCCATCCCTTAAAATAAATACACACATATGTATATACATATGTACACCATGTGCTCGCAACACCGTCCACTCATACCGTGATAAATGATTAAATGATGACGTGCTTACACGTGGGCGAATTCCTTTACACCACACTGCCAGCCGCCCGGCTGGTCTTCCGTGTTTAACATTGAAATTCATTCCATGTATTGTTATGTCCCAAGGATCGATAACCTCGCACTAAGGAGTGACGTCAAAAGCATGCCAATCGATAGAAGAAAGTGTCTTTGTGCTTGTACGCGCGTAGGATGCGTGTTTGACGGTTGAATCCATATTTAAATCATAAAAAGGAAAACCTTGTAACGAGCATGGAAGGGTCCTTTCATTCACTTGTGAGTTTTTTTTTCTCGTTTTGCTCAAGAATCTTGCCGTAGTGTCTTTTGAATACATGAGTGGGTGAACGGTGATTAAAGCACGATGATATGTAAGTGGTGGTAGGTGGTAGTAAAGGAAATGTGTGATTTATTAGCATATCTTTGGATAAAATGAGGAAATGTTGCAAAGAAAAATAAATACATAATAATAATCTAAGGACAATGACGAGGGAAGTGTTGCTAGGTTGTTGCTTTAAATAGCACGTTTTTCAAGAGGTACAAATAATAAGGTAGAAAAAGACAAGCATTTTGCCAAAATTGAGAAAAATCCTTTAAGGCTATATTCAACTCTCACTGACTGCTTTTGTATTCGATATTATTAATTTATTTTGTTGTCTTTAATGGTTTTAGCTACAAATGTCACTAACTCACTCTTATGCTGCCGATAAACGTATACTGCTCATCATTTAGAACAAACGTCAAAACTTTAAAGTATTCCACAGCGATGCCCTCACTGACATTATGTGACAGGCAGGGACTACAAGTCACCACCCAGTAGGCCCGTTCGCGTACGCTCCCAATACTACGAAAATCTACGAAAAATAACGAAAAGTTACGAACACCCGTTCGCGTACGCAAAAATTTCGTAGTTTTTCGTAATAAAGACTGAGAAAGAAATTTCTCTATGCTACGAATTTTAGCACAAAAAAATTTCTTTTGGCCAATATCTGAAAACTGTCAAATCACATTAATTTTTCATTTTTTTTTTTTGTTCAACGCGTTCGTTTACTCTTTCGTAATTTTCGTCATCATTGAGAGCATTTCACCACCACTCTTCGAAATTTGACAGAAAGCATATACAGTGAACACTCTCGGACACTGACGATACCAAGAAATTTGTCCAGTTATGAGAGGTGTCCGTAAGGAGAGAGTACACTGTACATATGTATTTGGTGCAAAAAGTACGCGAAAGGACCTAGTAGCTGTTCTAAAAAATGTTCAAAAAGTTTCCTTTGACTACAGCTGCCATACTATAAGAGAGCAGAACATTTTTCGGTATTTAATACCACTACTTTCGCTACTACTACCCAATTAGTCTGAAGTCTTTCGCAAAGAGTGTTGCCAATTCTGCAGACTTCTAATCAGTTGCAATGTGTACCAACCTACATGTATTTTGAATAAAAAAAAAGACGCGCTCAACATTTCCTGCTGAGCATTTCACAAATGATAAACAAAACATTTATTTACAGCTGGCAATGCCTAGCAAATTTATCGACATAACCTACCACAGTGTGTTATATATTTGGTATAATTGTAACTGTACATCAGCACGACATCACTAAATTAAACGTATGAAGTAATCGTCGGGCGAAGAATGTGGTATGCCGTATGCCCCAATATGACAGAGTGGGTGGTTGAATTGGTTAGTTTGTCGTGTGAAAGATAGGACTACCACCACATTCTCTCTCTTTTTCTTTTTCTCTCTGTGTGAGGCTTTCGTGCTCTCATTCCACCGCATGCATACTGGTATAGTGTTTCTGTTTAGTGTCCAAACGACCTTGAGTCATGGAAATACACAAATAGAAGAGAAAAAAAACACGATGGGTGAAGCGGAAAAGAGCAAACAACTGACAGGAAAGAGATACACTGTGGTGAGAGCGTAGCAAAGTTGAGGAAGGAAGTACAAAAGGAATTCAAGTATACCAGCAGCCCACCAAAGTTCATGACGTCATTTGGAAAAGTTTATTGATTACCTCACGAGCTTAGATTCACATATGTGCAGCTGGGGATTAGGATGCCCCCCTTTCACATCGAGCAGAACATGTGTTGTGTATCGTTTTAAGGGTTGATTTGTATTAATATTTTATAGGGGTAGGCAATTGAATCGAATTCAGACGAACGGTTTGTGGAACTCCAATCGAAGGCAAATGTTGTGTATTCAATTATTGAGCCATTGTTGCTCTATGTGGATAGGTGGGAGAGTTGCATCCCTCTCTAATACGAGTGGGTTATTGTATGATTTATATACATATACCTATGCATGTACATTAATGTAGCTATAGGGTTACTTATGTACATTCATTGGGATGAACTGTAATCTCTTTTTTTCCTCAGGCTAGTGGGAGTGTACTAGAAGTAATGATGTTATGTCATAAGATTTATTTATGGCTAATTAAATGGATAATTCTTTTGTGCAATGATGAGTATGTCGGTAGGCTTCACAGCAGACATCCTTAAGTCTGAGAAAATATTGAACTTCGATCCGGGTGTCGATTTAAATTAAATTTATCGGGAGTGGTGCACGAACAGTTGTAATGAATATAGCAGAATGGTTGCGGTTGCGTCAGTTTTTGAACAAAAGAAAGCTTAGTCAGCGTAAGTAAGAAATTTAACAGTACTAATTATCTTCAACACTATGCAAAGGTATACCTTGCTTTAAGGTTGTTTTAGCGTAGTTCTTAGTCAACAAATGCAGACAGGAACCTCCTTAATATGGAGAACATAAGGCAATGTGATGTTTATAGTCAAAGTCTTAGGATATGGACGACGGATATGAAGAGCAACGGTCAAACTTAAGTGTTCTTTCCAAATCCGAGCTGTAGCGCCATCAGTTAGTTAGTAGCTACTATATTTCACTTTCTCCTTTTAACGAATGGCGTGATTTAAATTGTGAATGAAATAAAAGCGTTGTGTATGAGATACATTTATTGCAGATAAAAGTACATTCAGTACCGTCACTTTAAAAATGACATCATTCAAATTACCTCTGCGGCTTCATTTACAGGATTCGATCCGAGAGGTCCAATTTTGTATGACTCTGTTGCAAACGTCGAGCTGGATTTCACCAATGGTTTGAATGATGTTGTTCTCCAGTTGGTTATTTGTTGTTGGTTTGTTGCATTAACCAGCGACATAATGTAGCCCCAGAGAAAAGAGTCTAAGTGCGTCAAATAGCACAATCTTGGCGGCCAATCCACATTCATTCTTCTGGAAATAACGCGTTCTGGGAACTTTTCTTGCAACAACTCCAATGCGCCATCTTATTGGAACCTCATATCATCCAATTGGGCCACCGCACACGAGATCAATTCTACCGGCAGAAAACTAGTTTCGAACCATACTTCGAGCGCGCACGAGATGATTCCTACCGGCAGGAAAAATTATGTACATAAACCCATTTTCACTGTGGTAGTATTTTTTCGGACCAACATATTTTGAAAGCTGTGTATGTATAAGTTTCCTTCCTTGTTCAACCGCTCAAACTCGGTAGAAGATTTTCAGCCGTTTCTTACTGCAGACCTCAGTCCCTTCGCCCACAATACAGGCTTTCTGCCGGCAGAAATCATCTCGTGTGCGGTGGCCCATTGAGATCACAAAAGTTCGTTATGATCGCCCGATACCATTCGCCATCGACAGTCGCCGTCTGGCCATTCTCTTTTCAGAAGATGTTTGGCCCAATGGTGCCGTCTAACCAAAATCCACAAAATTCACCAAAATCTCCACATGCAACGAAGACTCTTGACACTGCTGTAGATTATTCTCTCCCCAAATGTGGCAATTTAGCTTATTCACGAAGCTGTTCTACCACAAATCATTTCGGCCGTTAGTATTTCGTAGCTCGCGAAAAGTTTGGCGACGCATTGTTGAATGGTGTAGCGCTCCATAGTCAAATGGTGACTATGATAGAACACAAACGTCAAAGAATGACAGCATTCCCACTTGAAATGTCAATGTTTAATAGAGAACTGTCAAATTTACCCTAGTCTTAGGAAGATTGAGACAAATTTTAAGGAGCAATGCTATTTCAGGAGCTCTATCCAGCACCAAGGAAATAATTAAAAAATAATTTTTCGGGGTAGACGCGAGTTTTCTTACTGAAATGTTTCACGATTTGGTCATTCACAAAAGAAAATACGCTGCTTCTGTTTAAAAAAAAAAATATCAACTTTTTCTTTGGGTGAATTGGAAAAATCTTATTAAAATAGCTATCTATCAGTTACTGTCAGTGAAATTAGGTGTCATAATTCATTAGGTCTGTTCCCTTATCTGAAAATTGTTACAAATTCATAAGAATTTTTATGAATTCTAGATCAACCGCGTTTCTGAACACAAAAAAAATAATAAAAGAGACGGGCAACGTGAGAGTAAAAACTTCCCCTTACTGCTGAAAAATCTTACGAATTCTTACCCAACAAATTTCTGCCGAAAGAAGTGAACGATCTGTCAAAATCAGCTGTTTCTTTTGTTTTGGCTTATTTATATTTTTTATTTTAATGCAAAAAGTAAAATAATGGAAAGAAACGGAACATAGATGAAAGTTGAATGGCCTAAATGTTGAATTTCGCTGTACATTGCATCTCTTACAGCATTTCCTTTAGAGCTTTCTCCACACTGCATTGGTTCTGAGAGTGGACTCAGCTGTCAAATCCAAAATCGCACAACACCACTTTGCTTACTTTTGCTTCACATATCTTATGACACTTCGATTGTTACAATTTTTGTGGTCAATTGCGCCCCTTTACCTTTTCGTAATTTTGCCTCTCTGAGAGAATTTTACCCTCAATCCTTGAAATTTAAGGTCTGTTGCTGTTCCCATACTTTTTGCACTAACGTTTATGGATTCTCACATTTCAAGGAGTGGGGGTAAACATCTGTCAGAGAGAGGAAAAACTGTGCAAAAGTAAGAGAACGGATTGAACAACAATAAATGGAAAATGTATGACATTTGACAGATTTGACAATTGGCTTAATGCTGTCCAAAGCGGTCCAAAGAAATTCACTGGGCTGAATTCGACAGTAATTCAGTCACCGTGGCCGTGGTGGTTAGTGCGTTGGACTACCACGCAATGCTGCCCGGGTTCAACTCCTGGTCGGGTCTAACACCTAAAAGAGTTTTTTCACGGTACCACCTCTTTCGAATGCCTGACAAGCATCAAAGAGTATCATTTGTCACGATTGAGCTTCTCAACTCGTCATTCGGAGTCGCCAAAAAACTGTAGGTCCCTTCCATTCGTGCAAAATGTACACGCACATACAAATGGTTGCGAGAAGCAGGCCCAGGTTTACCTCGAGCTGTAGCGCCAACTAAGTTAGTAAATTCGGCAGCATGGGGAAGTTTCTTACTCTCCTGTTAGCGCTCTCTACTGTCAAAAACTACGAAAAATCTTCGTACGGGAACAGGATTTGACTGATTATCGTAGTTTTGTACCGTTTTCGGCTGTTTTGGACAGGTACGGGAACAGACCTTTAATAACTTGCTATTTTTGGAGCACAAAGTAAAGGAACATACCTATTGTAAAGTGGAAAGAAAAAACAAAAGTACGGGTTGTATCCGCGAAATGTCAAAAATGTGGTCTAACGCGTTTGGTTACTTTCTTGCAAGCTTTTCACTCTCTGAGAGCATTTTCACTCTTTTTAAATTTTACAGATTTTACCCACTTGGCATTCGAAGAAATCATTTAGTTCTCAAACACTCTTAACTGTCAAACTTCACTTTAAATAGCGCTGCATTCCATTGGTTATCTTTCTAAATATAAACATTCAAATCAATCCTTCAAATTGCGTCAGTACATTTCTTTTCAATTAATCAGCATCACCTTGGTGTCTACTTGCTCACATTCGAATTTAATTCAATAAGCACAATCTTTTTTCACCTAACACTTAACACTAACAGATTAGAGTTCATCTACTCTTTCTTAGAATTATGAGTCTTGTATCGGTCGGTTATCAAAATCAAATTCGCATGCAACTGCTAATCTAATAAAATAAAATAAAATAAAAAACACTCTTCTTTAACATTTTTCACTCACTCGTTGTGCATAATTTTAGCTCAATCGTTCTAAATCAAAACAACGGCAATTAAGTCAGCAAAAATAAATAAAAACCTGAAATTTAATTACATATATCATATAGAAATACATATATGTAGGTATGTCTGTATATAATATATTAAAAAAAAATAAAAACTGAATATATAAACAATTTGCAATTAAAAACTCGATCAACCTTGCGCGAGAGAGCTTCCAACCAGAGCAGTATTGCAGGAAGTGAATATCGGTGAGCTTAACGATATTATTAATTCCCATCAACAAAGTATGTAAAAGTACATATATGTTGATATACCTATATTTAGCAATATGTTTCTAAAAATATAGCTTATATCGATTTAATTAGAAAAATAAAAAAAATTCTAAAACTGGTCTTTTGGAAAGAAATGCTAACTAGAAGAGACGACCTTGTAGACTAAGAAATATAATTTCTTCTTTTCATATATTAGTAGATACCTATTATTTATTAGTTTATTAGCAAATATTAAAAGCGTATGAATATGTATATTTGCGTTGTTTTGTTTTTGGCGATGACACGAAAAAAATGCTGCTTGTTAACAGGTAAATCAACTTAGAGGGAGCATCTTCTCTGCAACATTCACTGACGCAAATTAATCGAATATGCAAGAAGCAAAATAATTGGTATTCATATGCAAATATATCCTTCAACCAGTTGCGGTAAATTACTGGCTTTTAATAAGAGGAGACTCTATGCTAGATGTTGCACTGCGAGACGAGAATAGCGGTTTCGTCGTCGTCTCTCGTACAAATTAATACGAAAGATGATGGGAAATTGTCTTTCATTTGAAGGTGATTATTATGTTTAGACAGACGGATAGATGGATGGCTTGCAAATATAAACTTGTAATTTACAAGTACTGGATTTGATCATATTTTGAATAGTAATGAGGGGCTTCAGTTGCATAGCTGATGTCCAAATTTGTATTCTTTCGACAGTAAAGTTTCAAGTAATTTCGTAAAAAAAAAACAATTTTGCGACAGTCACCATGTGATGATGAAACTACGAGAATTTCCTCTCAGATCACTGTTTTGCGTTTAAAATTGTTGGTTTGCAAAAAAAGTATCATGATTATCGTATGAAGATTAAACCAGCATTTGAAAGGCACCCTTGATCAGCGCCCAAAAATGGTATAAGAGTCTTTGAATAGGATAACAGTTCTTGTTTCCATCTACTATCCAATGGTGCAGCAATTGATAAATCAGAAGACGCAATATCTGGAGAATATGGCGGGTGGGGTAGAACTGCCCATTGAAATTTTTTGCCGGTTTTGCGACATGCGGACGAGCATTGTCGTGCTGCAAAATCATTTTGTCGTGTCTTTCGAAGTATTCTCGCCGTTTTTGTTTCAATGAACGGCTCAGGCGCATAAACTGTAGTCCAGACCCTTCTCCTAATTATTTAGACAGTTCTTGATTTGTTGTTGACCTGGGTGTTTATCGAGCAATTCCTCCAATTCTTCATATTCGAACTTTTCCGGCTGTCCAGGACGTTCGTTGTCTTCCAAGTCGAAACCACCACTTTAAAAACATGCGAACCACTTCCGACATGTTTGCTCAGCTAGAGCATGGTCACCATAATCTTCCACTAAAATACGAAGACTTTCGGCAGCACTTTTTATCATATTAAAGTAATGGAGCAAAATTAATTTATCCGGAACGAAGTTCGATATATTCGATAAAGTACAAAGTGTTGTTATTCACACTCCAAATGACATACATATATACTGAAACTGACGTCTGGTGACAGCGACTTATGCCATCTGTGATAAAACGCCACGAATCAATTCCAACTCGAGTACGACAGACTAGGTCAGAGCACTCCGACTCAGTACTGGTCCATTGCTCTGCCAAACCGGATCCCCTCAGTAACTCATCCCTGGATGGGAATCGCAGATGTTAACTAGCGATGTATGCACTAGACCACTGAGGCGGTTTCGGGTTAGTTTGGTAATGCAACACTGCAAAATAACCGGCAAACTTCTGATGACCTTCATAACTTCATACATAAATCTAATAAACACTATGGTCTTTGATACTCCTCCCGATTTAAAGAGACTCAAATAGTGAGCCGACGATCTGTTTCAAGAACTCAGCTTTAGAACGTGCATCCTGGAACGTGTTTGTTGCTTGGTTTCCAAATATTCAATTTCGTCATCAAATATGTAATTTGTTATGTTACGGGTGTGCTTCTTACAGGTAGTGCGTTGGAGTACTACGCAAGGCTGCTCGGGCTCGATCCCAGCAAAACACCTTAAAGTTTCTTCACGGTGCCACCTCTTTCGAATGTATGAAAAGCATTCAAAGAGAAGCTTTTCAACTCACCGTTCGAAGTCGGCAAAAAACTGTAGGTCCCTGCCATTGTTGCAAAAATATAACACCCAAACACAAATGGTTGCGAGAAGTAGGCCCTGGTTCACCCCGAACTGTAGCGCCACCTAAAGAAAGAAGAATGGTGTGCTACTAATAAGGTTGTAGTCAAGTTTTTCAATTACTTCCCACTGTAGCTTGTTGCCACTCAGTTAAATGATAACTCATTTGGCGCTGCTCAAATGGCCGGTGTTGATAACTTCTATTCTTTGCCGATATTTAAAACAATCAAAACCGAGCTGCTGAAGATGATTTTTTTGCGACCTAAAAGATCCTTTGTACCGCAAAGACAGCTTTGGGAAAACCATCTTACTGGTGGAGACTTTAATAGTTTCCCTGGGAGTCAGGACTTCAGAGTTTCCTCGTTTTCCATGCAGAGACGATATCCAGTTTCCGAAATGAGACCTATTTTGTCCAAGATGGCAATGCCTTGTTAGAAATCCCACTAATCTTGTGATGTCATTCCTATTGGGGAGTATTTATTTTGAATTGATTATAGAAGGGTTAAATTTTTAGCTTATTCGTCGGCTTTTTTGTTTCCATCAATACCCTCATGTCCGATCACCCATCAAAATTTGACTTTGTTTCTATGAGAAAAGTCTTGGAGAGTATTGAAGCAGTTCAGGGCTGGTTTGGAGTCAATCAGGTATGAGCCTAGTGCTATCCGTGAGTATATATATATTGAAGTTTATAATTAGGGAACGGAATTTATGGACCAAAACATGCTAAAAAAGGAAAAAAAGGCAAAAAATGCAGTGTGGATTAAAAAAGGCTTAAATAAGCTATATGAGTATAAAATGCAAAAAAAGGCAAATAAAGGCAAAAACAATGAAATCAATGAAATCCGTTCCCTGGCTATAATCTTTATATTAATCACTTAACCTGTTTGTTTTTGGAAACTCTAGAACCAGCCTATTTCAAAAGGCAAAAGGTTTGAGTTATACATTTTTTACAATTATAAGCTTTCTACAGTCCTTGATTGGTCAACGATTTTGTTGTACATATATATAAAAAGATCGCTAGATTAAAAAACGAACCCCCACAGAGATAATCCTCCACTGAAGGTATAAATATTAATCACGTCATCCACTTTTCAACGACTGCCTTCCTTGTCATACAATAAAACTAATCTAATAAATTTAAATATCCATAACGTCCAGCAACATCGTGTTCCAATTAAAACTCCATTACTCTCTATGGTGTACAAATTCCAGAACCATATCAATCCGGATGTAAATGCATTAGCCTTATAAAATAAAATAAAATAAAAAAATAACACAAAACGGTAATTCCATGCATTCGCTATAAAAATAAATCAAATATTCCCTGGCTCCCCACCGATGCGATGCCACCCATCAGCCATCACAATACTCGTATCACACTTCCAAAACAGCACACACTCCTCGATAACCTTGTAGGTGAAAAGAAATGATGCTAATGTTGATGTTGCCGTCGTGATGAGCGCACACCATAGTCTCGCCGTTGCCGGTACTTCTCAGTCCAGCCGGCCAGCGGTCAGCTCGCTACATCCACCACATCATATATGCGCCATAAAACAGAGAGAAAAAAAATAAAAGTCTAAACCCGCAGAATGATCAATAAATATCTCACACACAAAAAATAAGTTGATGTACTCGGACTACACTTGTTACAATCTGTAGATAGTAAAAGTGAAATAACCGGTCCACGCTCCGTGTGAGAATCTCCGCCATAGAATCTCCAGAAGCAGCATTTCACCCCCTCGCCCGGCATACCAGCTTCCCTGGCAGCTAAAGAATTGCGGCGATGACCATACCTGGTCGAGGCATTTGATTAGCTAATCACGATGAGAGCTCACTCTCACTCTTCAAGAATATCTCTGTATGGACGCTGCGAAGAAGATGTATCTCAAAGCGGCTGCAAAAACCGCAAAAGCAAGAGCTACACTAAAACCCGATAATTTATACATTTATCTGGCATCGATTTGCATTTATGTCCGCTTGACATAATTATACTTGAACACAGACACAGTGATATACTCGTACGTACACACTTTGTGTGTGCCAAACCGACTTGCTGCTCAAGGTCGTAGCAGCAACGGTGCTTTAATTTCACGCGACGACCGGCGCCGCCGCATCTTCCCTCCAAACGTTGATCGACACTACGGCTGACCGACCGATCGACTGTGGTCGGTTTTCCAAAGACGTGACGTGACGCGTCGCGACGCTTCTTTGTGCAGCGTTGACCACTACTGTCAAAGATGCCGATGCGCGATGATCATGATCATCACCATCACATCGCCAATCAGCGCCATCTTCAGCTTCGCGAACAATGATCGGCAGCTGCGATTACTGGTGAAGCTGATGCTACCTGCTACCTGCTACCACATCAAATGCCGAAGACCAAGTTAAAGTGAATTAATTTCATGCGAATTAATTATTGGCGGCAAACTAATTATCACATCCCCGAGCTGAAATTGAAAATTTGTCTGGAATTGTGTTCTATAAAATTGAGAACTGGATTTGAAAACATTTCGTTGAGGTAAACATTTGCATTTCGTTGTTTTACGCGAGTATGTGTGTGGTGAATTTTGGTCGAGCTTCGAAACTGTGGCTTTGGGTTAATCTTTTGTTCATGCTGTGCTGGTTTATTGGACCGGTATTATATTTTTAACCAAACAGAGTTAACTATTCTTACAAATCTGTGACGTAAATAGGGTCAGGTTAATGGGAGCTTTATTTAAATGATTTGTTCGAGGAATCGATGGGTGTTGTTTTGGTGTTCATTTTAATTTTGGATAAATTGATTTTTACATTTTTTAAGCTACTATAGTAGAGCAATGACATTATTTTTATTAGTATTTATTTATTTCACAAATTGAATCAATTGTGAATGAACTCTACTGAAAGCAATTGATTTTCGATTGTAATCTGAGTCTGGTTCATTGATTAAACTTGTCAAAACTTAGCGAAACTATTGACAGCAATTAGATTTGACGTTTATTTCTATCCAACTTCGCTTTGGTGTAGAGAATCTTAAGAAGTGAAACGTGTCAGATCTAACAGAAATGGGAACAAAACTTGACTGATTTTGGGTTTAAAATAAATAGAATTTGATTCGCTTTAAGTAGGGCTGCACATTTTTGAAATGACGTCCTAAAATGGTTACAAATGTCTTATTACCACCACCAGCCGTCCTGGCAATCGCTTGATAATAAAATCAAGGCTGAATAAAGAAATACATACAAATTTGTTAGAATAGAAAATTACAGCTACATATATGTTAGTTGTCAGAAATGACAACTTCATTGTCGATTATTGTACTTAATGTTTTTAACTATTTATAGCATTTTACAATAACTGTTTGTCATTTTTCCGATAGAATTTTGATTTCTTTAATTTCCAGCTCAAGTAAAAAAAACTCAGATATGCAATCACAGCTGATTTTGACATTACTCACAAATCTGTTCCACTTCAAGAGTAGACGCTAGATTTTCTGTATTTTTCTGTTCTGACAACCTCACTGATCACAAAGCAGATCAGTTTCGGACAAAAATTGTTTCCACTGAACCAAGGGCATATCAATCGGAAACGGTGCCTAGGGTACGCATCAAAGTTGCGCTCCATCGTACATGTTCTTAATATAAAAACAAGTACTAATAAAACAATCATAATTCTTACTTATAAAACATATTTACTATGCTTAACTCGGGGATTCATTCATTCTGAATCCAATGGAACAACAGAACCGCTTCTCATCAATTTTGAAGTGTTTTTCTTGTGTTTTCGCTACTTGAGTAGATTCTGACTTGAAATCGACAAGTGAAATTCTTTTCTCAGAATCGTAAGAAGAGAAATTTATGTGCCAATGAACGATGTCGGAAAAATTTTGATTCTGGACGCTCCCGGACGTCCAATGGAAAATGTAATGTAAATTAGTATTGCGTTTGTTCCAATTTTGTCTACTTAACAGATTGTATACACTGACACACTGTATTGTGTTTATATTTTTTTATTTTTTAGTAATTGGCGGTTTTGCGCGCCACCTTTGAAAGACGCCCGGTGCATGTGCCCTACTTGCTCCACCCAAAATACGCATCTGCACTGAACACAAAACCTTGTACTTTTCTGTATTTTTCTGCCTAAAACAGCCTAATTGAACAGACCTAATGTCATGCTTTTAATTTGTTATTTTAAGTAACACGTATAGATCATCGCTAAATCCGATCAAATAAGTATTCCATTAATCCAAACAATAAAAAGAACGGTATTCACTTAACGAATGAATGCCGCTAACATTTGACGGAGCTACTTTTAAGGATATTCTTGGAGTGATTGATTTTTTTCATTTTCAACTTCTTGAAAAACAAATAAGGAACGATGAGCATTACTGGATTTTGACACCAATCCCTCTTAAAGAAGCGTCTTTCATTATCCGCATGACATGTGGCTCCATTTCGTGGCTCTCAATTTATAAATCATTCAGTAGCAAAGTAAACTAACATCATAGGAACATTTCTTTGTTTCAGCTGCATTTTCTTGCCAAGTCTGCGCGAAAACATTACCGACCATAATGGAAAACAATAACGGTTGCAACTTATATAACAAGTCTTCTTTATTCACCATTGTATTATCACATATGTACAATATATTAAAGAGCATAAAACCCCATCGAAAGTCACCAAACCCTCACGAGTCAATGCACTTTTAGCATTAGAATCAACGACATTGTGACCTTCGGATACCCCAAAGTAGATGCACTGCACGTTTATGCACACAACAGAAAAAGCATCTTACAAGGTTTACCACACCGTTACTTGTCCATTAATTATACCCTAATTCACACCTTAAGGATGTCAGATCGATCAATCATATTCGCTCAGAAAAAAAAGCTTAACCTCTCCACAAAAGGAAAAGTCTAACAAATTGTTAAAACAAAAAAGATTTAAAATTAGCACTGTTAACAGTTTAAACATTAAAAAGCTGCCAATAGATACACCACATCATATAAGTATGTGTGTAGGTATATAAAATAAATTAAATAAAATCAAACAGCAGGTAGCTTCTATTCGTTGTCACCATTTTTGTTGCGAACTACCATATAGCCACCATCGCGAGCCGGTGTTGATTGATCACTTGGGGCTGTCATCAAACGCTGAACCATTCGAGCCGCCCCAATCATCCTTGAAAGTGTGATTTTTGCACAAAAAAACAAAAAGAAATAAAAAATTAACCAATACCGTTGGTCTTTGATGGTGTCCCGTGGAGACTGTGTACAATGTTGCCAGTAGTTCTGGTCGCACTAACATGGATTTAATGGCCAACATCTTCAGATGGATGCCAATGATCTTCCTATAAATCAGTCAATCATTCACTTTTGATGTACAGCGCGATTGGATTCGTGTAATTATGGTGTGACTGCATTCTTTTTTTTTTGCTTTAATTAAATTGGAGACTTTTTTTAGTGGCGCTCATTACCGAAGTGAGCCGAACAAGATAATTACTCTCGCCAAATAAAGATGAAACAGCGTTTTTAAAAGTTTTTTCACGGTGGAGATGGATAGAAGATGATGGTGAAGTCTTTTGACAGATAAACATGACCCCAAAGCATGTTCACACATGGTTTTGTTGATGTTAAGATATTCAATGGTTTTTTTTTTTATTTTATGCCAAACTACGTGTCAAAGATCTGTCAAAAGTAGAAGGAAATGTCAACGAGATTTCAGCGTCTTAAGGTCCCATTCTGCTTTCTTGTAATCTTAGAGATCTCCCAAGAGAGAGCTCCCAGGATCGAATTTCAAAGTTTAGTTAATTGTTCATTTGAAGAAGGAGGAAAATGACATTTACACTGATCCTTGGAAGCTGGCTGTGTTGTCTTGGTTACATGTTCTCCCAGTTGTTGCAATCTTTTGGCAGAGGGTTTAATATATGTAACTCTTAGTCCTTTTCTGGCTTGAAGCTGAACTTTGTGGGGTAGAATGCTTCTAAATACTAAACCTTTCCCTTTCTCAATGTAATATCCATTTTTCAGATAGTCCGCAGATTCTATTTGCTTACAGTTTCCAACTGAATTAAATTGTCACAAAGAAGTGATCAGATTCTTAATTTCACACATCAAATATGTTGAGAGAGTGCGATGCTTTAATTAGCACATTTTCGTTTGGGTAGACGGGAAAGCATTCGCAGACAGATAGGTTGCTGTTCGAATTCGTGACCTTGTACTACTTATCATTGTATTGCGAGCTGCTGCGAAATTATACATTTTGAAAGCTTCCAGATAACCTCAAAAGCTTTCTGTTAAATTCACTAAAGATGTTATTTTGTAATATAACTTTGATGAGACTTGCAAGTTGCAACTATGTAATCACTTATTGACATAACTGCAATAAATACCAAATTCCAAGGACATTATGAAAAGGAAATCCTATTTTTATTCTTTTTAATATCGTAAGACAATTATGGCCAAGAATTGAAGCAGTAATTTAGGCACGCCAAAAACTTATGACTGCAGAATTTCATATCGTAACAATATAAATATCGTAATGTCACACTTTTGCCTGTCAAACATCGCCCCCGATAAACTACAAAACTAATACACAAAATAAAATAAAAATCCGAACACCTGTAACTTAACATCCTGTGCGGAATATAGACTGATTTTAAATTAAGTTATACATAATATTATCTAAAATAATTCAAAAATAAAACCATTCTTATGAAATGTCACTCATTTAAAATACAAATATAATCCACACTTATTTTGTGGATTGTATTTATTAGTAGTTTGGGTGCAATTGCAAGAATTGTTTGCGCTGTCTTTGATAGATGGCACTACTTAAAATGATTTCTTGCATTGATTACGATCTGGAATCGTTACGATTTATTTTTGATACGAAAGTTAGCGAAACTTGGGTTTCATTCTAACATCTTGAATTGGCTTTCTTCTTACCTTCTCAATAGGAAACTTATCGTCGAAGTGGATGGTTTTTTTTTTCGAATGTTGTAACCGCTACTTCAGGTGTTCCTCAAGGAAGCCATTCAGGGCCGTTGCTATTTGTTCTCTATGTGAATGAAATTGTGAATGACTATTATTTGCAGATGATTTTATAATGTTTTTTAAATGTTTTTTTTGGTCGCCGTGGCCGTGGTTGTTAGTGCGTTCGACTACTGTGCATGCTGCCCGGGTTCAAGAAAAAACACCTAAACGTTTTTTCACGCTACCACCTCTTTCGAATGTCTGACATGCAATCAAAGAGTATTACTTGTCATGAGGATGAGGAGGCAAAAAACTTCAGGTCCCTTCCATTTCGTGGAAAAAATAACACGCACACACAAATGGTCGCGAGAAGCTAGGCTTGCTTCTGTATAGGACTGCTAACGCCCTATATTTATTTTTATTTTTTATTTTAAAGTTCCCAACCGAGAATTGTTTAATGTTTCAACACGAGATTGACGTGGTGTTCCGAAAAGGATTTGGAGCTTAGTTTGTCTAAATGTAAATTTTGCTCGATTTCCCGATCACACGGTCCCCTGCTGCAATCCTATGTGTCTGGAAATGTTGTTTTTACTACCATAACTGAAGTCAAAGATCTTGGAGTTATTATCGATACCAAGACAAGCTTAAATTTGCATATCGATTACATCGTCTCTAAGTCCTTTTCCCTACTTGCTTCTATAAACAGAAACTCTGAAGAGTTCCATGCTCCATTTGTTCTGAAAACTCTTAACTGTTCCTTAATAAGATCCAGATTAGCGTACTGTTGTGTAATCTGGGATCCTTTCTATGGTGTTCACTCTTTTTGAATTGAACGGGTTCAAAAACGCTTCACTCGCCTTGCTATAAGGAGATTCAATAAAGATTCTGAGTTGCCTTCGTATTATATGTACTCGCTGCTTATTGTTAGGCCTTAATACTCTCGTTATAAGGAGAAAGATGCAGTCCTTGGTCTCCCTGAGGGATATTGTCTCAAATAAAATTAATTGCAGTGAACTCCATTTTAGTATACCGTTTTATGCTCCAAGCAGAGCGCTGAGAGAACGACATTTATTTTTTTAACCTCCGGCACAAAGAACTTATTATGGATTGTCTTAACCTGGATTTAACCTCAAATTGGGATTGCTCTAAACGCAATGCCATTGATGTATTAACTTCTTATTTTATGCAATTTTATGTCAGAATTAAGACATCAATTTTCTACCTGTCATGCCTTATGTCTGTCTATGTTGCCGACACTTCACGTATCAAAGATGACTATCAACAAAGTTCGTTCAGTTTAAGTGCCACTAAATCTCATCATTGATTTCTTTTTTTTATAGCATAATCAATTTTCTAACTTTTCGGTTGCAAAATGAAAACGAATCACATGCACCGAACTTTATTCGACTTCTTCAAACGTCATCTTCATTACGAGACCATCCCTGTTATTAGACAGAGCTGGTAACTGCAGAAAAACCTATAATTTTCTTCTTCTTTCGAAAACCTCTTAATTTTTTGGTAAGAACCACTTATTATCCGAGAGTCGGTATATTTCTCAACTTTGTGCATCCGTGCTGTGCACTCCAAATGCAAATCAAATGCACGTACTTTAGTGCATGTCAAGTAGATTGCATCTATTAGTTTAATAGTCACCGAATTAAAATACCTGGCTAATTACAAATATGCAACTGGCTCTCTGTAACGCCTGCCGCAGGCCAGCCGATTCTTCAAATCGCATATACATAGCATCACGGCCAACATCTATAGCTGAGGTCCGATTCACGAAACCCGGCTAAATCTTGCCGCAGTACGAGTATATGAGTATCTTCTTTGCATCTGATAACCTGAACGAACAACTTTTATTTTCATTTCGCGTTGTAGGTAGTTTTGTTTCTTTTCTGTTTACCCCGCAAACGTATACCGTTATATGCGATTAATGTCCACATCGCACGACACCTCTAGAGATAGCTAAAGAGGAGAAGAAAAAAAAGCGATAAAAAGATTAACAGAGAATGAAAGATATTTTTATTTTGTGTGCCAACAACTTCATTGCAACAATTCCAAAGGAGAGATGAGTTGATTCATTATGATGGGGGAGAAGGAGGAGTATAGGACCTGTTCTCCAGAAGTAATAAGACGCAAGTTTGGCTTTGTTTGCGACCACAGCTCAGCCAGTTGAAAAAATGATTTAACTATTTACACTTAATCACTGAACGACAACATTGTTGCTGGGCATAATGTATGTACATACATATATGGTGATGATGGTGATGTAGGAGCTGTCGAACAGAAGGAGGATTCGTTATTGTCTCCCATTTGCATCGTCTGTAATTAGTCGGTATCGAGTACTTACATATATACAGTGGGCCTAGGAAAGTTTGAAGAAAATAAAAGTTCCGGGTCTTCTAGGAGGATTTTGAAATTGCAGATGTCATATGTCATGTCCGATTGCAGATCATTGAGCATTGTCCGGAAATTTCGCTCAAAATTGTATTATTATAAATTACTAGCTGTGACCCGGTGCGCTTCGCTACCCCTATCTTTTCAAAATTTACCTGCCCGGTGTTGTCCGCGCACGTAGTCATTCGGGAATAATAGTAAGGAAGTAGTAGAAAGCAATCATTGCTGTTATATATATTTTTCAACCATTTCTTTGAAGTGAATACTTCTTTAGCGACTTTTTTGTAAAACGTGTTACGATAAATGGGAAATGATTCCATACAGGGAAAATATGTATACCGAAAACATCAGCCTATCTATCTATCTATCTGTCACTTTGTCTATCTATTTATCTGTATATCTGTCTGTCTGTCAGTCTGTCAGTCTGTCTGTCTGTCTGTCTGTCTGTCTGTCTGTCTATCTATCTATCTATCTATCTATCTGTCGATCTGTCTATTTATCTGTCTGTCTGTCTGTCTGTCTGTCTGTCTGTCTGTCTATCTATCTGTCTATCTATCTATCTATCTATCTGTCGATCTGTCTATTTATCTGTCTGTCTGTCTCTCTGTCTGTCTGTATGTCTGTTTGTCTGTCTGTCTGTATATCTGTCTGTCTGTCTATCTGTCTGTCTTCCCGTCTGTCTGTCTCTCTATCTATCTATCTATCTATCTATCTGTCTATCTATCTATCTCTCTGTCGGTCTATCTATTTATCTGTCTGTCTGTCTATCTATCACTCTGTCTATCTATCTATCTCTTTGTCTGTCTATCTGTCTATCTATCTATTTATCTATCTATCTATCTAACATATCTATTTGTCTGTCTATATTAATTGACCAAAATTATTCATATTCACATTTTACCTAAAATTACGAGTTCTGTATGACAGGTACGAAAACCACCAGTTGTTAAGTAACCGCACTGCTATGTTGCTATGTTGTATTCTATAGTAAGAAAAACATACTCTAAAAATTTTACCAAAATCATATGGGTAGTTTACTTACTTACTTAGTTGGCGCTACAGCTCGAGGTGAACCTGGGCCTGCTTCTCGCAACCATTTGTGTGTGCGTGTTATATTTTTGCACGAATGGAAGGGACCTACAGTTTTTTGACGACTCCGAACGGCGAGTTGAGAAGCTCAATCGTGACAAATGATACTCTTTGATGCTTGTCAGACATTCGAAAGAGGTGGGCACTGTGAAAAACGTTTAGGTGTTTGCGGCGGGATTCGAACCCAAGACCGCTGGCTCAGTAGTCCGACGCACTAACCACTTGCGCTACGGTGCAAGTCTATAAAAGACAAACAAACATTATGTACATTAATTTTTATATAATAGATTCTCTTATACAACTAAATTCTTTTGTGTTTAGTTACAATTGTAAACGTTGACAACTCTTAGTAGACATTTCAGTAAAGTGTCACGTAATTGCAAGCTATTTGAAAATATACAATAGATGGCATACTACTATATTTTCCTTGCATGCTACGTATTCATACGTGAAGGATGCCACGTGTACACAGAATATAACAATTCAGCGCGTTTCACAGTTACAACATTTATTTAATTTGAATTTGTATTGCAAGATTTTTAGCATGCAATCAAAATGGCTGATGAAGACGCCATATGGCAAGATAATGCCGATAGCACGCCATCTATAGTTTGCTATTTTTTGACATTTGAGTGTAAATTCTATTGGTATTTGGTAGCATTCGTTGTTTTTTCTTTAAAAAAAAAAACAATTATGGCTAAGTGGACGAAATTAGAAGTTACCTTCAATTTCAATGTTTGCGAAGCTCTTTGCTATATGGCTTCAACATTGTAAATGAAATGTTCAACCGTAATATGCCCACACACAAATTTGACAGTTATCTTTTTTATAGCTCGCCATGATATGCTGCCATTCGCAATAACACGTGAAGACAGTCATGTCGAGAAAATTTTACCATACTTGTGTATTGACTTTTTAAAACGTTAGCTTGCTGTCAAAATAAAATAAAAAATGTAATTATTCTTAGAACAACCGCATAAATAAATATTCTAAATAAAATATGTATTTTAATATACTTAACGGTAACTAAATACCAAATTTAGCACTGCATTCGCACTCAATATAATCGCATGATTAATTTCCCATAAAACTGATCTTCGACCGTCTTATCGCTGGCTGTATACATAATCTCTACTCACGTAGCTCACAACTCACACAAAACACATCAGATATCATTTTATATGCGTTTTGCAAAAGAAAAAAAAATTAAAAATAAAAAATTGCCATGTTAGCCAAAAAGCTAGATAAAAAAAAATCTCGTTCCATCTTCCGAAGGCCATCTTGGCTGAGAACAGCAACAGCAACACAGCATCGCGCAGTCGCAGTCACAGCCGCACCATCATCTACGAGCGACAAGACCAGTTCGGTTATTTTGTATAATTTAAGAATTATAATAAAAAAAAAGCAAAAAAAAAAATTACATTATGTGTGTGGAAAAGTACGACGAAGTTAAAAAAAAAAAACAAATCTCTAAAACATCCATAAAACTTGTTATGATGAGTCGCCCCCGGTAGATGGTGTTCTTAGGTGCAACTGTGTGGACAACTTGGGCCACAAATCAAAGTGTGGATACATGTTGCCAATTGATTTGTTAGATGATGATTCCAGAGTGTCCACTAGATAAGAGAATATTATTATTATTTATATATTGAGTTGTTTAAGAAATTGTAGACGTGAAATTCCAATTGATTTATGATCAACTCGCCACCTCGTAAAGTTTTGCTACACGCGCTGGACAATCTGCCTTTCCAGTATTTTTAGCTAATCAACGATCTTGTATTCACCGGGAGAAGCAACCAACATCAACCGTAAACAAATTGTATTGCACAATTCAATATTTTTTATTTAATAAAAAAAAGCTATTCGTTGATTGCTTCGTCGCCGGTAGTACTCGTACAAGGTAATAATATGCAACATGATATCGCTGCTGCTACTGCAAATGCTAGATGCCAGAGTATAGCGTTGCCGATGGTCAGTTTGTGGTAACGCCATCACCCACGTTTTCCAAAGAAGTTATTTAATAATGACAATTATTTAAATTAAACTCAAGCCATTAATCAGAGGCAGATGAGTACAGGGGCATCATGTCTGGCATACGCTTTTGGTGGTTTGAAAATAAAAATAAAAACAAAACTGTCACTGCAACAATTTACAGCGTGCTTGTCAAGAACTCTCAGTTGTCAAAAACAAACAGATCACTAAGGAAACCACCGCTGGTCTAAGTAGGGCATTCACGGTAAGATCTGTCGGCCGACATTAGGTCTGTTCCCTGTACTGTCCAAAACAGTCGAAAACTACGCAAAACTACGCTCTCTTCTGTCAAAACCTACGAAAAATCTTCGTACGGGAACAGGATTGACTGTTTTCGGCTGTTTTGGACAGGTACGGGAACAGATCTTTTGTTGACTCCGCCCCCAAAATATCAAACATTGCTTGATTTTCATCCGACTGTCAGATATGTCGGACCGTGTATAGGGGGGTATTAGACACCTTTAGGTCTGTTCCCGTACCTGTCCAAAACTGCGAAAAACTACGAAAATTAGTTAAATATGTACTAGGTCCGTTCGCGCACGCTCCTAAAACTACAAAAACCTGTTCCCATACACAAAAATTTCGTCGTTTTTAGTAAAGGGGAGTGCTCACAGATAGAGTTAGAAATTTCCCCATGCTACGAATTTTAGCACAAGAAATTTCTTTGGGCTAATTTGAAAACTGTAAAATCAGTCAAATCACATATATTTTTCATTTTTTGTTGTCCGCGCTGGAGTTGTTTTATTTTTTTCGTACTTTTCGTATCTTTGAAAGCATTTCACCCCCATTCTTCAAAGTTTGACAGAAAACACATGTTTGGTGCAAAAAGTACGCGAACTAATTTTGTCCGCTTACGATGATTATTCGTAGTTTTTCACAGAAGAGAGAGTTAGAAATTTCCCCATGCTACGAATTTTAGCTCAAGAAATTTCTTAGGGCAGCTTTATGAAAACTGTCAAATCTGTCAAATGTCATACATTTTCCATTTATTGTTGTTCAATGCGTTTCTGTACTTTTGCTCACCTTTACTTCACTCTGAGAGTTTTTTATCCCCACTACTTGAAATTTGAGAATCTGTAAATGTTGGTGCAGAAAGTATTTGTATTATACGATTATACCTATTTCATGTGTTTGCATAACGTAAATCGGTGGGAAAAAGAGAGGGAAGAGTGACAGGCTTTTTTTTCTTTTTTCGATGGTTTGAAGCCTAGCTACATACATAGGGTGAATCGTTTTGCATTTCGTTAGGTTAGACTAAGTTATGGAAGATTAGGTGGCTATCATCCTATCCACCGTGCACAGTAGGATTAACTTAGACCAAAGTAGGCCCATTGGTCCATTGGAACCATTTTGAAAATTGTGTAATCTCAGTCTTTTCCTTTGTAAATATAACGTCGATTTTTTAATATATTAATCTTAAGTTAATTACAATTTTCTTTTAGAGCTCGCTTGTGATCTCAAAACAGAATGGCCGTCCAAAATACCGGAGACCATATCCATGATGGCCGAACTCGATGTTAGTTGGTGCTGCCAAAACGACGTTAAGCGGGATGTGTTCCCAAAGTGATGTGTTCCCAAACGAAATTACAGTTGCATAGATTTTTATATTCTATTGATATCCGTTGAGGATATATCTTGTAGGACTGTAAGGAAGAGGAAAGTGCTGGGAGGTGATAGGAGATTCTTCCTCTTCCTCATCTATGCAGCTATGATAGAAGTCATTGTCGAGGATTTTCAATGATCTGTCAATACCCCAACTAGGGTGCCGATATGTGGTCGGCTGATTCTTAGCAGGCGGTAAGTCTTGCGACGATTTAGCTGATGCCAAGTCTATATAACGTGACTACACCTATCAATATTATGCCATCGTTAGCCTGTTGCAGTACTTGCGTGGCGAAGCTGTCAGTACACGGGGTTCACTGTTTGTGGTAGAATTCCCCATTTTTGTACCTTTTCTGGCTAGTTCGTCTGCTTCACAGTTACCTAGTATGACACGATTTCGATTTCCATTTTTTTTTTTTTTTGTGTGGGAAGAAAGGCAATGGTTCTACTTATTCCATTTCCTAGTTCCTCGCGGCCACATTGTGATGTGCAATTACTTGGTAATCTACACTTCATATTACTAATCTCTTTAAAAACAAGTCGACTTCCGTGAATCTTTTGTCTTTCTAAAGGCAGCTATCAATAAACCGACCCGGCCTTAGCTTAAGCTTAACTAAAGTTATCGTTTTGAACAAAAATGTACTTAAAAATAGCATAGCTTATTTTATGGTTATAGACGTTCGAAGTGCAAAACCCCCACACGCCGATATGTTGCTTGTAGACTACAGCTTGACTGCACACCAGAACTCCACTATAATTATTGTCTATAAAAGCGCCTGGTATTGCTTTTTTTAACTCCCATTTAATGTTTAAAATAGAGATGCTCACTGCCCATAAAAGTGGTATAAAACATAAATACAACGCGTTCCATGTCACCTCACATTCTTGTCCACGAAGCACACAAGAAATGGCAAAGTAACTCTTCTTAAATGACTTGGTAAATGAAAGATGAATGTTGTCTATGACTAATTTTGGCCGGGAATGCATCTCTTCAACGAGGATCATCACCTCGATGTCATTATGTAATAATGTAACCAATCATCTTAACTAAAAAGTCAACCATCATTAAATTATGCAAATCCCTTTTAATGCCATTAAAACCTCCTCGATTTGTTTGTTCCTCCTTCTTTCCTGTTAAATAAAATCCAAATCGAAAGTGATCCTCGGCACGACGCATAACATCGATTCACTCTCAGCAACATGCACTTGTGCCCTGTGTGCCTGTCAAAATGAATTATGAATTCATAATCATTCCCCCCCTTCTTTACATGGCATACGGATGTCATTTGTTGTTTTAAATAATCAGGCAGCGCCGGAGTGCCGCTTCCAAATTGACTCTGGGTAAAAAAAAAGAGAAGACACACGAAGAAAAATTACAGAACCCACCTCATTATGTGGCAAGAGCGCGGGATTATAAAATATCCAAGTGACCCTTGTATGCTCTGTCGCTCCTTCAACGAAGACCCAAATTTACTTCACAAGAATTCACAATAAACAGACACAGAGCCTCAAACAATGCTAATTCAAGTCACATACCGCCAACCGGCATGCCTTCTTCTTAAAGCCAGTGTTTGGAGCTAGTGCCATTGTCGTGTGGTGGAATACTTGTATACCTCACCCTCGCTGAGCATCTTTAGCTAATCAATATCTCTGGCCCGGCTGTAAGCGTAGTATGTACCCAAAGTGGGAATTCAAGACCCCAAAAGGTAATCCATGTTCCAATCAAAGACTCCGACCTGACTTCTTCCACTTTATTACTATTATTTGTGTTTTTCGGTATTTTTTTTCTTCTCGTTGAATCCATCTAACGGTGTAGCAGGTACATTGCGCATACCAGCTTTGAGACGAAAACGACACTCAGATGTAAATGCAGAAACAGAGACACTCGAGACATCGAAACAACGATCAAAAAAAAAAGAAGAAGAAAAAGAAGGGTTCGGTGAGGTAGACAGAAAGACAGAAAGAAAAAGAAGAAGAAGAAAAATCGACAACAAGGCTGAGGGATTGGGTGCATGCCGAGCTAATAATAATCGTGGAGTTCACAGAACGCACCCATAAGCCACATTAATGCTGGAGCGCGCACAAAACAGACACCCCAGAGTCTCCTCATCGTCACATCGGTATTATGGCCTTATGCACTCATACGTACAGTACACCCAGATCGGCATGGTTCCCTATAGTTTCAGGCGGAATACGAATTGTTTCTTTAATATTTCCATTTCGGTTTTGGGAAAAAATATGGGTGAACTAGGTGCGATAGTTTCATCTGCTGTCGGGGTCTTCGAAATCGAAACTGCACTTCTCAGTCGGACATCGATGGTTGTTAATGTGGAATAGGCAAATTGGAGGTGATTCGATTGACTATTATGTGGGATTGGTTGCAGTATTGGTGTCCTAAGGCTATTCAGTTAGATGTAGGTGATGGAATGCACTAGTCGAGGGTGTACTAACAATCGATTTTCTTATATCATAAAGTTGTTGAAAGGTAGTCACTTAATTTAATTTCATCGAACCTAATCTGCATGCAGTCTTGGTCGGCTGTCAGCTTCAAAAAGCTGTCATATATCTGTCTTTTTTTTTTTGTTTGACAAAATATGCAGAACCAGCTTTCTAACAACAGCAAAGCCTACGCGTAGCTACTTTTAGTTTCTTGTAGATTGCCAACATTTGGAAATACTGAAGAATAAGTCCTTGAAAACAGTTGAAAAGTGCCAACAACCATAATACACTGAGCTGTGTTTATGCTTATCCCACTTTTGGAAATGAAACAAACTAAAGTGAGAGTGCTGCAACTTTAAACAATTGCAACCTGTCAAAAAGTGGTTTACTTTTATTTTGTCCTACATTCGTAGTTAAATTATTAAACGAAAACTTAACGAAACTGAGTTATTCGCTCATTTGGCGTTTTTCCATTTTAGTTTATAGCAGAGCGTGAACTGTCAAAAAAATGTTTGAGTATCTTTTTTAGCTCAGAGTGTGAAATGTGTGTGAAACGAGCACAATGCATGCAGCGGCCGCGTAGCAGTAGTAAAGAGGCCGCGCTGTCAAATGTTGCCGCCATGTACGCATAAAAATTCACCCACAATGGTGCGGCGCGGCATGCCAAATAAATTCCACTTTAAACTCAGCTGGTTGGAATTTTGTTGTTTAGATTGAGAAAATATATTGCGAAAACTATTTTTCTTGGAAAAATTATAACTAAACTAAAAAAATATTTCACTTTTTTACACTTTCAAAATCTTTTTCTAAGTCGTCCCCTTCCAATTCTTTAATTTTTAAGAGAGCTGTCAAACTTCGCGCGGCAAAAGTTAAAATTTGGTCAACTTTTACTACACGGCCGCGGCATACTAGACGGCAACTACCTCATTGTGGGCGCACTATTGATTTTCTATATATTTCTACTTTGAAAGCGCGGCCGCGGCATGCATTGTTTTCGGGCAGTTACGTGACCACAAATGAGTCATTGTTCTGCCTTAAATATCACCCTGCCATATTTAAATGTTGATCGTCTGATGGGAATGATATTACTTTAAGTACGTCGTTAAATTATTGAACGAAAACTTAACGAAACTGACCTATTCGTTCATTATAGTATAAAATTGCTGGTTATGTTCGCTTACACGACCACATCCTGCCATATTTAAATGTTGATCATGGGAAAGATCTTAAAAAAATCTTTTTAATACATACTGACATACATTCAACTTGTATAATTCCAAATTTTTCCAAATTTTGTGCCAAAGAATGTGGGTCACACCCAAATTCAAATCAATTTAAAGTTCAGCTCGAAACTAACTCTCCTGAGGCATTTTGGTGAAGGCTTCGCCCTCAACGTGACCGCTCGTTTGTATGTTTCTCCCCCCATTAAAGTATCTTAAAAGTGTGCAATTTAATCGTCACAATTTCGATTTTTCATTTTGTTTTTTTAGGTGTTTTTGTTTTTTTGTTTAACTCTTTGGCAACATCATCTCCGAACAATCGCATTGATTTATAGAATCTATGCAGTGCATACATTCTTCACGCGATTTCGGTTGTGCTGCAAACTGCTCCAATCTTGTCTTTTAGCCACTTCACCAATTTTGGTAAAAAAGATTAATCGAATAACAGTTCGTTATGTGGCTGGGGATGTTGTTCGCGTTGCACGAGAGTGAATTATGTAAAACAATTTGATTCTCATTCGATTGGGTATAGTATATGTATAGGAGAAGATGATTCTGTCGTTGGGATGCACCATCCCATTGGGCTTCCATGCTTCACCATGTTTCGGCTTCGATTTCAACTGCGATTGCGACGGCATCGCACTATATCCGAATCGTGTGGGAACTAGGATTATTTACTAATTTTCTGTGATTTTTCACACATCCAATGTCGAGGAGGGTGCGCGCGCACGTAGGAGAAGATTGCCGATCCCCACTATAGAGCCGGTGATCGTATTTTTTGTTACTCAACCTCCCTCTGTTTCCCGCCATGATACACTGGGTGTGAGGCGAAGTATCGCTATACTTAATTGCGGCGGAATTTATGGTGTCGTGCATCTATTAGACGTGTATTTATTGTCATCTCGGTGAGAGATAATGAGCACTATGGATATCGGCACAATTGCTCGGTAATCACGGTGAATTGGAGGAAGACACACGGTGGAAATGCACAAAATGTTGATATCAATTTAGGTGGGTATGATATTTCTATTTAGCATTGTATGAAAGCGAGCAAGTTGTTTATGTGGATGTTACGAATATTTTCTTTGGCAGTTGTTCCTTTGGATGAAAGACTTCATACATAATGTGCGGATTAATTGAAGTATTAAATCGGAGCCCTTACATTGCAGTCAATATAGATGAAAGTTAATTATCAGTTCCGATGAGAACTTTTTTAATTATGACGCCTACATAAGACCATTCTGTATTAAACATATTTTTAAATATATAAATGAAACATGCATAAAAATGCTAATTACTGCGAGCTTTGAAAAAAAAGTTACATTGTTGGGCGCCAATTTTTTTTTGTTTGCAAATCACTTATGTTTTCAAATTTATCGTGATTATATCCAATTGTCAAAGATTGATGAGTTTTGAAATCGTAAGGATTCAGAGGAAAGAGAATTAAAAACTTCATTGACAAAAATTCACGACCAAAATGTCAAACTAAACTGAACTGGAAGTGGAGAAGTAAAACTTCATTAGCTAATGTACGGACAAATCACTTATTTTGTATCGAGACCAATTCCAGCACATGAAGTGGCAAGTTCTTCGAGTAACAAAAGGTTTCTTGATTTCGAGTGCTAGCTTTGTAATATCATATATATTATTTCTGCAGTATAGGTACCATTTGCGGCTCTCACACTTAACCAATCTTAACAAATGAGGTGTCAAAAGAATGAAAATTTCCTGGAGAGTTGTACTTTCACTTTAAAAATTTTAACAAATTAAAAAATCGATCAAATCAAATATTTTACACAAAATGAACTCCAGCTTCCATCTGTCAACTGATGGAAATGAATTCATTTTGGTTGATATATTTGCTATTGATGCAAGTGGTAGTGCGCAAATACATACACATGTATATCAACCGAAATGAAGTTTCAAAAAAACAAACACTTTCTCCATGGTTTCCATGAGTTGACAGATGGACATTATATGGGAAGCTTGGATGTTGGATTTGAAATTTGGATTTTGGGGGTTGGATTTACTCTTGCGAGAGTTCTTGTACCCGTATCCTCTAGTATCCTCCTATTCCTCCAGATAAAAAATATCATTTAGGTTCTGCAAGTGATGTAGGCGTTCTCTAACACATGTCCACCTTCTTAAGTTGAAAAATTCTGCAAATGTACACGTGTACACTTTATCACATCCTCCACTAGCCACACTACTCTCCATTTCCAGTCTGTGCTCGACTGGTCTGGCTTCCCAAAAGTCCACCATCCACCATCCAGATGACTAATTTTTCGCAACAAACATTAACTGAGATTCTGTTTACCACCAAGCCTTTTATGGTGTAATTGGTCATGGTGGCGCTCCTGTATCTGTATCTCCTCGCAGATGCATCCATTAGTAACCGAAATTCCCTTTATTCCACGATTAAAGGATTAGTTCATGCGTAACCATTGCGAAAGATATAATGCGATATCTGTGTATCTGTACAAAATGATTTATGTTTGTCTTGTACCGATTTCGGTTACAACACAGATTTACTTTTGGCTTGTCTCCCAAAAAGAATGCATCATAAATATGCTCACACAACTGACGACATAAAGAAAAAAAGAAAATAATGCAAACTATTCCGACAATTTGTACAATTGAAATAAATGTGCCGCGATGATCATAAATGCGCGCAAATACATGTCTGAATGTGACTACGAATATGCGATATCCAACAGATACTGTGATTTTTTTCTTGGAATTCTTTGATATCTTCCGACCCCACTGAGATGACTCCACCATGACAACGGCGTCGACAACAACAAATGACAACGATGCCGATGAAAACAAACATAAAGCTTCCTATTTTGGGTTACCAACTCGTACCCGTACTCGTACTTGTACCTATGAATATTTCGAAACCGAATTTGCATTTCTTCTCGCCTTATAGTGTACGGGTTAGTTGCATTCGTTGGTACGGCTCTAAACCGTCCAAAATAACGAACCCATCACATACAATATGAAAAGAATTTTTATTTATGACTATTTTTTTTGACTTAGCCTAGCGGTATAACAGACAGAAGAAACCAATCTCCTACTTAGTACGAGTACCTCAGATGATGCATGTCCACCGCTAATGCTGCCACCACAATATGCTTATATAATTAAACATAAATCATAAAAATTACATCAAAATGAAAATTCCACCAGAGAGTAGAGTATAGAGACAGCGTATATCCCCTTTTGGCCTTTGTTCATCAATTTTGTAAATATAACATTGGCCTGTAGTTGAGGATGCACTGTAGAGTCGGGTTTCTGTGATGTTATCGTAATGATTATGTGATTTTATGGTGGATCTAGGATTCGATCCAAAACGAACATCAACTCGGTGAGCAGAAGAGATTTGTACAGATGATGCATAGCTTCCGGGTGTTCGGGAATTGGAAAAGTTTGACTGCAAGGCTGGATTGGATACGCGATACGCGATTGGAATCAACGAACGATTTGTATGCATATTTGGAAATAATTAAATATTTATAAAACAATTTTTATAGCTACTGGCCAATAGTTACTATATACTCTGTTCCACAAAATTGGTCAGTAGGTACTACAGGGAAGATATGACGTTTGCCTCTCAGTCGTGTTGCAATAAAAGGATTAATTGGGTATGGTACCAACACTTAAAACGCTTCCTAATAGTTCACGTTTGGCATATATTTTAGGATTGGTTTAACTAATCTTGACCAACATAAATAAATCTTATCAAGTGTTTTCAGTTGCGATTTCAGAAGCAGTGTCCTGGATCAAGATGAATGTAATATCTACTAATAGTCAGGCGGCCTTAAAATCCCTGTAATCAGTCTCATCCACTTCTAAGACCACCTCCAACTGTCGTTCATCTTACACAAATGGCTAAGTAGTTTCACATTCACCTTTATAGGGACATTCCAGGGAATTGTAAAGCTTACGAACTCGTTAAACTAGGAACAATAATACCTATTCTACCCAAAAAAGAAGAATATACGTAGGCCCCTTGCTACTTATAAGCTGTCACTCAAAATGGACACAGTCAAAAAAACCAATGTTAGATGGGAAGGTAGATCTACTTTCTTTGCCACCAAATATGTTATATCTGGCCTGGACTGGATCTAAATCTTCTTTCCCTAAAAAGACTACATATAAGCACGATTATTGATATCATTGCAAGACACTGCCTTAAAGGCAAGCATGCAGCTTGGCATCCTTTCAAATGACTTCGGTGAAAGTTGCAGAGATGAGGAAGAGAAAGAGCCCATCACATCTCCTATGTTCATGCTCAGCTCTTTACCGTAGCAGAACACTACACCTAGGAGAATAGCGCCAAATGGTTCTCATGCCCAAGATTCTTGGTATCACAATGGCCCTCTATAAGCTTAAGTGTGCTGGTATTCGAGTAGACACTTCTACCTCACCTAAGTGTCTTCATATTCACTCTCGGGGAACATTTGTTTTTATCTTCTCTGGCTTTATACTGCTGGTCTGAACTGAGCTATGACAAATTACAAGTATTGTAAAATCTACTACTTGTAGATTCTAACCACTGGTGGAGGGATAACTGTCAGTAACTAGCCGGCTCATCCGGCTCGAAGGACCATGTAAAATCTACTGCTTGGAAGATTTTTATTATAATGAGCAGCAACCTTACCACTGGTAGGGGGATAGGTGTCAGTAATTGAAAGACCGAACACTTAAATGGTTAAAATCGATCTACATATGTTTATTTTCTTTACCTTAATGACTATTTATAAATTGATTTTGCTTACTACTACTTATCCGACGGTCAATAATAATCCAATATGCTTTGGTTTCGGCTTCCGTCGATGCGTGTCATATGTTTGATGTAGGTCGTGATTAAGCAATTGCTTATTATGCGCAAATTGCTTTGCCATCTGAAATAAGTTTTGCCGGAAACAAGGCATTGTTTTGCTGATGTTGGTTACTGGAGTTTATTGCTGTTTAATTTTTTTGTTAGTGAACTCAACAGTAAAGTAATTTAAACATTTTGCATTCAATCTCAGTCAAGAAAGGAGAACGAAAAGGAAGCAGACGGAGATCTCCGAACTATGGCATTGGACAGCTTTGTCTGATTGTTAGTAATTTCTGCAGTTAAGTCCAGAGTTTCCTTCCGAAGTTAGCTGGAATTTAAACTCACCATAAATGACTGACCATGTTTGTGATAAATCAAATCGTTAGTAACTAACCGCTTGAATATGTTTTAAGATAAAAAGCGTTTCTTTCAGTCTTAAACTAGACACTTTCCCAACACAACACTCCTCCTAGTGTATGACGAAACTACCGCTTCACACATTCCTACATAGATATATGAGAGTTTCAAGACAAACTTCGTTTCCCATCCATCGTAGTTAAAAATGCCCGTAAAACGGTCAATAAATATCAGTAATTCACCTCATTTGGATGCCTATTCAAATATTTGTCTCCTCTATACCGTTAATTTAACACTGCTCATTGGAGCTGCCAATGAATCGTCTCTATAAACGATAGATGCGCGGACAGACAACTCGACTCGGTTCGTCTGCAGTTCGTCCGATAGAAGAAGAAACATGAAAAAAAAACGAAATTAAAATGACGTTGAGTTGTGATGATTCCCAGATAGCCTCTCAACGAATGCAGTAATCCATCGTCGTAGTGCTGTTGCAGCTCTCTGTGTGCTCCTCTAAGGAGAGTGAAAGTTTTGCTTCTTCCTCGAATTAGATGCAACTTAAATGTGGGCAGCATGCGCTCCCTAGATCTACCCGATCAGAAACCGACCCGAGACGACCCAAACTCCTTTGACATCGTCTGGGCGCTCCGTGCTGTTTAGCCTACTCCAAGTCGTGGTTCACACGAATTGATGCAAATACGAGAGTAGATGCTATAAGTTGCCCATCTATATGTACAAATTTGGCTTATAGCCTGAACAACGGTCGATAATAGTGCCGTACTAGTGTGCCAGTGAGGCGCATCAGCCTCATGGTGAATAAAATAAAATAAAACACAAATCACCTTCCTCTTATGTAATTCCATTTGCGAAGCAGAAGAGCCCCCAAGAAGAGGAAGAAGAAACAGAAACAGCCAACGAAGATGATCATCTATTCTATGCACATGCACACAATTTCGATTCATTATAATAAATTCAAAATTTGTTTTATTGGCTTGGATTTACCAATTCCAATCAATGGGAGAAGACGCAAGATCGTCATCTCGTGCAACGAGCGACGAGGAAGAGATCCTCGCGAATTAGGCACATTACACGACGAATTAACGAGTGTACGAGTATGTGTATGTGTGTGTGTGGCGGACGAGCTTATTGAGAATTAATTCGTTGATTGTTGTTGATAAGAGAATTTAAATAGAAAATCGAAAGGATACGACAAAGTACCGAGGAGATAATTGATTATGTAATTTTTATTCAGAAACGATACACAGCATTTGTATAAATAAGTCGTAAGTCGATGAGGTAGATGTCCGAAACATGATTTGCATGAGTATTTACCGTTGACTCTTATTGTATTGTCCATGTCGATCCTTTGGAGGTTTTCTTTATCTTCATCTCATCTCTATTCCCAGCCCAAGTAGATTTAATCTTCTCAGCGTTGCCGCTGCATTGTAGATAAATGTAGCTAAAAAAAATTTAAAAAATAAATAAATTTACGACGTCAGCAGTCCTATACAGAACAAAGCCTAGCTTCTCACAACCATATGTGTGTGCGTGTTATTTTTTCCACGAAACGGAAGGGATCTACAGTTGTTTGCCGACTCCGAACGGCGAGTTGAGAAGCTTCTCATAACAAATGATGCTCTTTGATTGTTTGTCAGACATTCCAAAGAGGTGGCACCGTGACAAAACTTTTAGGTGTTTCTGCTGGGATTGAACCCGGGCAGCATGCGTAATAGTCCAACGCACTAACCACCACGACCACGGCGACCAATAAAGTTTAAAGAAGCTAAAAAAATGGAAACAATTTGCAACAGAAAAAGTAAACAATTTATTGAATAAATCGTTCTTCTTGTACCAAACAATTTATTTAGATTTCAGCATCAAATGCGTAGTTACTGTACAAAGATAAAAACAAAATACAAAAGTGAATTTGGAAAATAAATAGACAATTACATTCTTATACCAAATTAGCATCGTGGCAGAGCTTCAGTCATCCAATTTAGGCGACCACTATAGCTTACATATAACGGCATTTTCACCATCCGAAAAGTGCTCGGCCATCTTGAAATTCTACTGTCAGAATGTAGAATTACCAAATTCTGTGGCCATTGACATATTATATATGGACTGCTAGTGAAATTTCACTTTCATACAACGTCTGCGGACAATTTGGTTGCAACATAACTAGCGCCACGTGTTTCGTAGGGACAGCAATGTGAAACAATTATCCGCCATCATACTTATTTTACGTAGAAACTGAGGTCATCTATTGCCGTACATACGAGTTACTGCGAAAATACGTTAAATTTTAAATTGTTGCCGCGTTAGTACCAACAGATGCCACTACCAAAATTTCAATACAAAATTTGAAAAAAACCGTTACTTTTATTTATTGGCCCATAAACTAAACTTATTTGGAATTCATGTTTTGTGTATTAATATATAGTATTAATCCTGTGTGTTTTTGCTTTATAATGCAGTACAACTTCTCACAATTTATTAAAAAAATACTTATGCCCCTATTCCGTAAGACAACTTTTGTTAAGTTGAGTTGAAATTTGGTTGAAATTTGAAATTCGGTATTACTGAACACAACTCTGAGAAAAAGAGTTGCCTGTCAACATAAAATCAAGATGGCGAATTCTCTCTAGAGTTGTGTGGGAATTTTTCTGGTATTATGGTAGACAACGCAGTTATGTTTTGGTTGCTAGAGCTGTCAAAAACTAACAACTGGGTTTAAGCAGTTGTTTGAGAGTAAATGTTGAGATACGAAAGATGGAAAATGGACAAAAAGACGTATATCGGACAAATGAAATAATGCAATATTATTAATAACGTCATTAAACAATGTGTGCAGCTTAAAAGCATATAGTCCACATTAGTTGGAGAAAATAGTTTTACATCTTCAGCATTCGGAACTGGTAGTGGTATTGCAATTGCAATCGAGCGTCCATGCAATTTTAACAAATCTTTGGTTTCGATTTGAACGAAGCAAAATGCTTCTGTGTTCAGTACAAAAACACTTGTAAATATTTAAAAATAACAGAAGTAATTTACACATTGCAAATGCATATTCTTTACTTAGCATTTTTTCTAGTTGGAATTGGGATATGTCACGGATAGATTTTCATATGCGCACAACAATAACAATATTATCTTCATCATTATTATCATTAAAAAAAACAAATCAAAACTTCTTTTCATTCTGTTTTTATTGAATATTGAGTTTCTGTTGGCAAAATTATTTTCTACTTCGACCACCAGAGGTCAGATTTACGTTAAATAGTCAATTTGTAGTTGTTATTCGCATCTAAAAGTATGCAATTTTTTTTACAATCACAACTGAAAAAGGTTGTTTTATGTAATATGAAAAATTCGTTGAGTTGCGCAAAAGTGGAGTTGAATGACAGCCAACTCGAATAAATTGAGTTGTGTTATGGAATAGGGGCATAAATCACAAACCAACGACTTTCGTGAATTCAAACACAGTCTAAGTTTCCACATTTCTCCGCTACGAAACAAGAGGGCTAGTGCTTATATTGGAACCAACGCGAAGTTGGGTACTAGCAGTCCATATATAATATGTCAATGAGCAGTCCATATATAATATGTCAATGACTGTGGCTTTTCTTCACCGTAATTTAAAATGTCGTGTTTGCCTCCCAGAACTTCTGTTAGCGATGCCAAATTGAGGTCGTTGTCATTATTATAATAAAAAAAACTTATTCACCACTGACAGTTTATAAGCGCTTTAAATTAATATAAGTACATAGGAAGCCCATGTCAGCTTTATTTTGGAATTACTATAAACCTATAAGGGGTCACGATGTATCCTACTCGTAAAATGAAAAATTGGTGGATATTCTTCGGACTACTTGTACATAGAGGGCGCTATTAGAAGCAATATATGTACATTCAGAATCTATCACATTCTACAGAACCTCAGAGAGTAACCTAGCCTGGCATAACGTAGGGTCATAACCACTAGATGATCACGGCCAAGCTGAGTTCCACGCCATTGAAATCTGCCCCTTTATTAATCTGCAGAGGGGCATCAAGGGCGCTAACATAAATGTGTTCTTAGACAGCCAAGCCGCACTCAAAGGATTGAGCTTGTACTCTTTAGACTCCAGGCTGTTAAAGTGCTGCTTCAATGCTCTCCAATCTCTAGCTACTCACACTAAGGTCAAACTTTGGTGGTTACCAGCTCACAGAGGCATTGAACGAAATAAGGTATCGAATAAGCTGGCTCGTTCAGGCTCTATTGCCATATTCTCAGGCCCGGAAGCCTTTTGTGGTATAAACTGGGCAACAATCTCAGCCTTAATTAACAAATGGGAACATAATATCCGACTCTCTCATTGTAGAAAAGTTCCAGGACTTAGACATGCCAAACTGTTAATTAAGCCTTATACTCACCACTGGGAACTCCTAAATTTCAATGCCTGTTGCCTGTCTAGCGAGACTGATTTTCGACTCTGTTTAGAGGAGGTCGAGACAGCGGAGCACTTCCTTTGTGATTGCACGGCACTTTTCCGGATCAGACGGCGTAACCTACATAAAGAATTCTGCAGACCTTATGACTTAAAAAAGGCGGTAACCAAGGACATACTAGCCTTTATTAGAAAGCTGTTTTGCCTATTGGACTAATCAAAATTCTACGATACAATAGATATTTTAGGTCGCAGTATCAGCCTTGGAGAAGGATACAGTAAATAAAAAGCAAACCTAGCCTGGCATCACTGAAAATCTTGAAATCCAGCATCATTCTGTTCACTAGGTTTAGGTTCCCATCAAATTTAACCTTAACTACCCGCCGCTAAACATTTCAAAACATAACCGAACTTCATCATCATCGCATCAGCCAATTGAATTCTCCACACTTAAATGACCTGGCCTGTCCACACACACACACACACTGACACTAATTTGTCAATTTTGACAAACGCGAAATTGCACTGCGTGCTTGTTGTCCGTTCGTGAAATTACAAAATATTTAATGAAACAAACGTCCACGGATCCGTAACCTTACAACCATCCACCTACAACTATTCCATGGCAAATCGGGCTACAGCTTCCACAGACCAGGCCCATTCGCATTGATTCACTGGATCGAATGTCTTAATTAGATAGCCCGGCACTGTACGAGTATCAGCTATCGGGCTCGGGCGTGCATCATCGCACCATCATCAGCATTATTATCATCATCGCATCGGGGTCGTTTGGGCAAATTAGGCGAATAATCGAAATAAATTGCTTTTTGTGCGAGAGTATCAATTGAGTGCGCTGAGTTTGTGCGCAGTCGCGTCGTCGTGGTGATGGTGGTGGTGTTGATGAATCAACTACAAGACAGCATGTGGAGATTCCCCAGCATGTTAACGTGCTGCTAACGTGCCTCGCTTGTAGCTGGTGTCGTTGTCAGACGTTGGTTACACATTGGTGGTCTCAGTGGTGTGCATAAGCCGCAAAACAAGCCGTTGTGTCCGTCTCGAAACGACATGACTTTACCCGTCGGGCTTATTACCAGGTATTCCTTGTACACGTACTTCCTCCCATGGTTCTTCTTTCGTTTTTATGGTCGTTTATTTAATTTAAATTTTATAGCTTTGCTATTGCATATTGCATAATACCAAATCGACCCGAAATCCAAAAATTTACACATACACTCACAAACACACATACAGCAATCGGATCTCTTGAGAAAAGGAGACCACGATGGTCATGTGCTTTGGAGTGCAGCAAATCATGTTGCACTGTTGGCTAGCCTAATCTCTAGGTATGAGTATTCCATGTTTAGGTTCATCTGTCTGTCTGTCTGTCCATTCACGTCTACGTCCAAAGATCGTTACTTGACAATCAATGGAAAAGGAAACAAGATGAGCGCGTGTTTTACTCGTTCCTATGGTCTGGTAGTCTATGGTCTTCCACTGCCAAACCACACTGGCACTGGGTAGATCTGAAGACCAGCACAGCCAGCAAGGTGTGCAACTCAATAAACTTAGCGCTGGAATGGGATGCTCTTACGTAATAGACTCCCCATCATTACACACCTTTATAAATTATTTGTTTCAAAATTATTACAGACGACGAGGAGAGGGGAGGATGCACTTTAGTGCATCTGCATCGGCGCGCGGTATGCCATTTTTTTTGTTTTTGTTTTTTAAGGAATCACAAATATTAACGGTTTTTTTTTGTAATTTTTCATGTTGTATGGGGCAACACAAAGTGCAAATATACACGTACATAATATATTTCTCGTTTATTTGGGGAGTTGTTTTGAGCATCATCATCACCGCTAGAGATGCCGCGTGATACATTATGTTGTTTAACGGTATTGGACGCTGTCTGTCGTCTATCTTTTTAATGAAATATGTACGGGCCTATGGGTTAATTGATGATAGAGTGAATAATTTGAGATCATCGAAAATGGAGTTACATACTATTATAGTGACATGCACATGACTTATAGATTCTTCCTAGGCGCTATATACGAGTTTTTTTTAGTATTGGAAGTTCCATAAGTTTTGATCCGGAGTTTTCAAGGTAGATCGATACAAATTTGCATCGATTTAATTGCCTAGATATAAATTAATAAAATATTCGTTTTTGTATCTTTGTTGACTTAATTAAACTAAAGATGTATACGCATTTTGCTGACGTCTTTTTCTTTTATTTGCATGTCATAAAAACTAAAAAAAAAAGTGCTTTATTTTCTTATTTACCAAACGATGTAAACGGTAAACAAAAAACACGATAATTCATCTACCGTGTTGAGGTTAAAGACATCAAACACATGCTATTACAGTGCCTTGGCGTCAACAAACATTCAAATTTGAAGTTTGTAAAGCATAAGTTTTCTTATGCCACAGGGGCAGCTTAGTTGTAGGTGTGAAGGGCGAAGGAACGTTTCCGGTTGCTCGGCTAAACCTTTAATTGCTTTATTGTATCTTACGACTATGTATTTCAATTTTAATTCTTAAAACGACTAAATTAAAATTCTGTTTTTAACTAAACTTATAAATCTACTAAAATAATCCAGTTCAACACAAAATTGTATACGTTGATACAAACAATGTGATAGATAAATACATATGTACATATGTATGTATGCACATGTTTTCGATTGTTCCAAGATTCATGAAAAGTCTGTGTCTGACACATGACACAGCATCCAGCCTCATTGATCTTTAGCACTTTGGCTCAAGTTCACTAGACTTTTTCTTTGTCAATCGTTGTGTCTCAAATACAGACTTGCCATGTTAACACCTGTCATGCATGAAAATGAATTTTTTTGTGACTGTGTAGACGTTATATCATCTTCTACTCACAAAAACAACGATTTGACAGATGGTTTCAGTCGCATGAACTTTATGTATTAAACAAGAATTGATCATTCTCTTTGTTAAATTCTGACATAAGCTTAAAATGAATGAAAACATATGTCAAATATTTTAAAATAATTTTGGTCGCTGAAATGTTTATGTGGGATCACCACGTAATCCCGAACGACTAAAATCTCGAAAATTTATTTGATAAATCTCGAAAGCAAAAATCTCGAATGGACGAAATCTAGAAAATACAAATATCTCGAAAGACTTTCTCTCGAAAAATTTGCTCTCGAGATTTTTAAAATCTCTTCATTTTACTGCAAACGTAATTAAAACGGGTCCAAAATGTAAATTCTGTAACTTTTTTGAAAATAATAAAAATTCAACAACCTTTTTACAACAAAAAAATGTGGTTAGCTTATTTATTTACTCAAAATATTTATGAATATTATAAATGCATTGGTTCTGTCTTGTTGATGTTCATCGACAGGCCGCTGGCGTCAGTACACTTAGATAATTCTATTAGCGACAATTCCATGATATCGCTAGCTGTGGAAATGAATTTTTCTGATACCAGAATGACTATTGTATTGTATTTTATTTGGAAGGGGGCTATCCCACTTCACTTTGGTGAAGTACCACCCCATTCGCTGAGTAAGCGATTTGTTGCTGAGCTATACATCGATCTAAATCTGCCCGCCGCTTTCGCAAAGCGAAGCAATAGGGCAAGATTGAGCTCCAGTAGATCAACGTCCCGTAGAACGTAGTTGCTTAGAGTGGCCTTTTTGATTCGAGCAAAGGACGGACACTCGCTATGAAGTGCTCAGCCGTCTCGTCTTCTTCCAAGCACATCTCGCAAAGGCCCGAGCTTCTGATTCCAATTTTGTTCAGGTGCTCGTTTAAGGGAGTGAACCCAGTGACCAGAATGACTACATATGACGGCATATGAAACTGTCTTGATACCTTTGTTTCTGAGTGACTTAAGGACAAGGAAGGGTAAGCATAAGACCCAATCTTGTGTGGTTCGTCATCCGACGGTTTTCCTGACTGAGTTGTCCCCTAGGTTGGAGTAAATGTGTTTACGCAATTTAAAACGAAGTTTTTGAAGCCATGCTCTCTTAGAGAGGATGTGATGATTTCCGCGCTCAACGTGAATTCCTCGAGTTCGATGGATTTCTCGATTGTAACTGCAATCTCATGGAGTGTTGTTTCCATATTTTTTCGAGTTTGTTACTTATTTCGTCTGTTTGGTGGCTTTGTGGATCTTGATTCCGCTGGGAATGCACGTTCCTTAGCTGTACTAAAATATGGGCCTGCAAAATGTATGTAATCTAGTACAATACATGTTTGGCATATTTTTGTTTTTTTCTCAGTCATTTCCGAAGCTCGCAGTCTATCAAATAGACGTATAGGCCTTTTAAAAGATCGTTAATATGGAATTTAAGATAAACAAGGCATTCATAATGATGAGAATATGTATAAACAAAACGCACATGCGTTGGTACACCAAACTGTCATAAGTCGTGCACCACACTTTCACCTTAAAACCTACCGGGAGTCCTAGGCATTGTGTCTCCTGTCTATTTGCAATAGGCTACCACATTCTCTTAAGTCTTGTTAGGTTTCCTATACATATCAACCGGTAGCAGCACATGAACATCCTTCATATTTAAAAAACAATAAAGCACGAACTGTCGTTGTTAATTTTTTTAATGTTCCACTTCAAAATATATTTAACATCTTCAACACATCGCCGGCAAAAACCAATCACAATACAGGAACATACCTTTTTCCTCCTCGAACATATATAGGTAAATATTGCACTTTGCGTGTACCAATTCGCTGGGACGATCGCGATTCTCATGTCTCATTTGCCCATGGGGAAAAATTGGATGTGGTTACACTACAAGAATACGAGTATTTATCCCGCACAATCAATTTAATTAGCATTGGGTTTCTTGTGCTTGTGCACACATTACAATTCCCCGCTCTGAAATCGATTGTAGTGCGCTCAAGTATTTAGTACAATACTCGAACGAACCTCCAGTTCATTAATAACACAAAAAAAACAGCAGCACCACAGCTCTGTGGCACCTAATGTGGCATGAAGCTCGCATTTAAACTGCATGTTTATCCCATGAACCCGGCTTCACCTTCGGTTTTAATCATGGATCGAGATCGGTCTTTTTGGTCGTCGCTTGGCTGGCTGGTCGTCTTCGGCGTCTGCGCGCAAACGCTCCCACAAAAGTGAATATAGGTAGGTACACATCATTGTTGACGTTATGTGGTGGTTTGTATTTAGCTACAACTGCTGCAGCAGCTCTGGCTTTATCATTCAATCAGTGGATGCTACGGTTAAATAATATTTAAAATGGTGTTTAATTTATTTCATTTGTGCATAAAATGTAGACCGGGAGTTCAGGTGATGCGCGCACACCACGTACTCGTTTATTGCTCATCTGTTTGGTGTACAAAAAAAAATGAGGGGGTGATCGGAAGCTCAATACCATGCAGGATTAGGGCTTCGTAAGGGAGACAAAGGGGTCCTGACGTAACGATCGTTAGTAATAATTATTTGTCTAAGCGATAGCATCGGTATTGAAGTTGTTTTTCTATTATTTTTTTTTTTTTTTTCTAATTCTTTCGATTTAAATATCAATTGGACTTTCCCTTTTGTTTGGGTGATTTGTGGATGGATGTTAGACTACGCTAATGCTTCCGGGAGTATTGCGATGGTGGGCGATGATGGAAGGTGGTGCACAAATGACGTTCGATGACAGACTGACAGCAAAAGGGTGACATTTTTTGAAAATAGTATTTTTATATCTGATTGAAGGTATTTTATCTGTATCTTCTTACCCGACTTGAGTTTTAAAAATTAGAGAGAAATAAACTGCCAGTGTTATGTCTTGTTATCTGATTTAACTGGAAATTGAAACAATTATGGTTAGTTAATGTATTGCATTAGCATTTAGATAAATAAATGCAGGATTATCTGTAGATCAAGCTTTCTAGCAATTAAAACTGTTAGTATGTCTGCGGAACAGATAAATTACACTTTCGGAACTTGGCATCACTGTGGGTAATACTACCACTTCTGAAGGGAACATGCCAATCGTAAACCACTGTTTTCTTTAGAGAATCGTTGACACTGGCAACCATTAATTTCATTTCCAGGACAAAATTTAATTCAAATTCGTTGCTGTAACTTTCACAAATAGCATGCTATGACACTACGATTTGGTGGGGATGTCAAGGACAGTTGCACCAACATAGGTTAGGTTAGGCGAGGTAAAAAGAGATTATGAGGCTGAGCAATCATAAAAAACAAGGCACCATAATGGCCCCATCGCGATCCCCAGGGACCATCATAGGATGGTTACCTAAACCGAAACATTTCCGTCCAAACATTTCATTTCCCTGCCAACTTTTAAGATTTTATTATGGCCAGCCTCTTCCAGTGTATTAAAGAAGCAATTCCCTAAAAATGTCTTTCGAGAACGAGCAATAGCCTGACAATCACAAAGGATATGTTCGATATCCTCCGATGTTCCTACATATATATGTCATTGCAGTATCTGCATTCGTCCATCTTTGAAAGACCCATTCCTCAAGAGACAGTGCCCGCAGAGTATTCCTATTAAAGTTCTTAACTTTGCCCCATTCAGTCTAAGGATTACCCAGGTACTTTTGCGGTCTATGAGAGGCCAAAGAGCCTTGGATACCCTATGTCCCTCTATTCTTGACCATCTGTGGTCCGCCTTACTTATGATTGTATTGTTAAGTTTTGCCTTTATGCCGCATGATGGCGGTGCTGTGTTTTTGACAGTTGGTTTAGCTTAACTGTCAATCTATTACGTATTTTAGAAATTTCAGAAAACAGAGATAAAAAGGATAATCAACTTAAACTCATATATTCACCGATGAAATATCATCGCCCATAAGATATTGTCTTGCCAAATTATAGTCAAGATTCACCACTTAAGGTTTCGGGACTTTGGTCGAAACGGGATTGACAGAAACAGAGTTCCACAACAAGCGCACTTCCATTTTCTGATCTGAATCAGTTTCCAAATCTGCAATTTCAGTTGAAGTCCTAATCCTTTGTATCGAAAACAAAATAATGTGTCACTCTTCGGATATCTCTAAATCAAAATAGTCTAAATACAAGAGAGCACGGATCGGAAAAAAATCAAAAACAAAAATAGCCAAAAACACTTACGAACATGTGTGGCAGTGACTTCAATCACATGTCAGCCTTTCGATGCGAAACTAACTTTAAGTCTGTTCAGTGAAGCTGTGCTGGACAGAAAAGGACAGAAAATCACAAGGTCTACGTGTTCAATGAGAAAAGTTTCTATCCGAGACTGATCTGTTTTGTGTTCAATGACTCTGTGCTGGATTACTTTTCTGCACCTACTCTTGAAGCAGAACAGATTTGTGAGAAATGTCAAAATCAGCTGTGTTGCACTTGATCTGGCATTTTTCACAAATCTATGCTCTTCTGATCTGCCTTTTTTCTCATTGAACAAAGCTTTTGTGGACATAGCAAGTTAGTGTTCAGCGCGATCGAACAGAACGGAATTCTGTTTGATTTGACAATTTTTGGTTGTTGCTTTGATTGATAAAATAAATGATGACTAAATTCGTTTTCCCCATTTTCATTTAAATGCCAACATTATAATGCGTCGTATTCCCCAGAAGCCCATTTAACCTCATTCTCCATTAAGTCTAAAAACAGTTCCCATTCCCATTGAAAATATTCAATAATATCGCACGCTTTCAATAGCCTGCCAATTAAGAAACCCCCTGTTAGATGAGCACTAAATATCATCTTCTCCATGCGCGGGTATTTGCATCATTAGCCATCCCCATATGCCACCATTCAGCGCCAACTCCTCTGGCTTCCTTTAAGTATTACAGCACAGCACACGGACGAACATCAAAGCATAGAGGACTCCAATTCCTCTATGCAATATCGCTACTAGCATATTTCGTGCTAACAAGCAGACAGGCTGTTTCTTGTTATACTCTCGGTATATTGTAACTTAACCGATTGTCGTTGTTGTACCGAACACACCACGGTGCCAAAAGTCAGACACTAAAGTTCCCAATTGCAGCATTCCGCGCGCCGTTTACGTGACGAATTTACATCACGGTGTCGGTGGTTGGTGGCGCTGCCGCCTGGCTGGAAAAAAAACAGTCGTGAGATTTTTCAAAAATTTCCTTTACACACTTAAGTTACTTAAAGAACATCTTCATTAATGAATACATCTTATCATTTGCGAGTTTAGTGCAACACGCTCCCAGGAGCGAGTGTCTTATGTAACAAGAATTGCGTGCATGTTTGCCTTGAGAAATGCCGGTTGTTTATTATGCCCCACTTAACTATTCAAAAATATATATGAAAAAAAATTAACGTCCACTTCCAGACAAGATATACATACCTACACCGACATCTATCTACACACGTTAGATTCTAAAATCTATTATACGACCGTGTTTGTGTGCAAAATTTATGCAATTTTGGCAATGATTGCTATTTTCGTATGGATCTTCTTTTTGCTTCGGCCAGATGATGCTGACAAAGCTACTGGCTCTTCTTGCGTTTATCGATTGCAGATTTATTGAAATTTGTTAGCTTGTTTGCAACACACACACACACATGCGCCTGTAAACAGCCGCAATCATTAAGTTGGCCAAATGAAACAGAACTTGTTTTGTCGTCTAATAATAGTAGTTATATCCGTTTTCGATGCGCATCGTAAATCGTTTAATTTATTACTCAAACAAGAAATCACGCGAATTTTTTTCTTTTTCGTCAATCCATGCATGGTACCATTGTATCTGAACAGATATTCGTACTCTGGGACATCTATCTTAATTGTGTAAGAGACAATTTAATTACTTGATATCTATTGATCTTAGCGTGAATTGCAATTGCAATATCGTTGTATTTTATTTGCATTTTTTATATAATTTTTTTTTCTTGGGTTTGTCTTAACGTCTCAAATAAATAAAAACAAACGGAAATGTTGTAATGCATTTAAAATGGAACAAAAGATACCCTATTTGCGTACTTGTTACATAGTTAAAATTCTATCATTTTATTAAAATTTAGTGAGTGTCAAATAGTTTATTGTCAAAAACTTGAAAACTTGTATGCGTAGGCAAATAATTTTTATGTGAGGGAACTCTACGTAAAATAGGCTTTCTAGAATGTGATGAGAATTTTGACCTACAAAAACTTACACCTAGTCATTGCATATCTATAATATAATAATTGTTCTCCATTTTGATCTGAATGCAATGGATCTGCAAGCACAAACGGCTTCAGTTTATCAGAAAAAAGACAATTAAAACAAAAGTTACTAGTGTACCCATGCCAGAACTCTCGCAAGAGAAAATCCAGCCCCCCAAAATCCAAACTTCCCATACAACATCCAAACTTCCCATTTGACTTCCATCTGTCAACTGATGGAAATCCCATGGAAATGATAACGGTAGTGTTTATTCTTTTGGGAGCTCATTTTGGGTAGAATATTTGTTTTGATCGGTTTTTTTTTAATTTGTTAGAATATATATATTCGGCACTGATCTAAGAAATTCTCTTTCTTTTAACACCTCATTTGTTGAGATTGATTAAGTGTGAGAGCCGCAAATGGTACCTATATACTACAGAAATAATATATGATGATTCTATTTTATGGGAATTAACAAAGACGTTTTAATTTTCTCTACTAACGATCTAATATCATTTCATCACTGAACAGTTCAAAAACACTTTAAACACTTTGACAGTTGACCAAATCTAATGTGGGATAAGTCTTAATGCCCGTTTACTCAGTGCGAGCTTAAGTGTCGGATTATTTAAGTGTAGGATTGAACATATCCATCACTTAAAAAATTTTCGTTTTCACAGTCAACCCTTAAGTGTGGTATGTATAAGTCATGGATTGAGTGTCATTGTGAAGCATTTATGGAAAAAAGTAATTGTGAATGAACACAAAACGTCAAACGAAATTTGGTTTTCATTTTCTTGTCAAGTGCTTGTTTAGGTAGGTTTTCTGTAATGTATTTTGAGGTTCATTTTATTTTGGTATACTTACGGCAACAATTCTCTGGATTGACACTTAAGCTGTGGAAGTCGGTGGCTTAAAGTTATGACACTACTTAAGTGCAGGATTGCGTTAAGCCTGCACTGTGAAAACGCAATTCGTGTTAATCCTGAGATTATCGTTGGATCGACACTTAAGCTCGCACTGTGAAAACGGGCATAAGAGTTCTTCATTAAAATTATTAAAAATAATCCGATCTACCAAAAACATGTAACATACCCTACGTGGAATAGGGTATTAGGAACAAACAATCATTAAATGGCGCCTATAGTTGTGTATTGAGTAATATTAATTAATCGTTTGAATAAATCATCGATGGTGGACAAATTGGCATACATAATTAAGTAAATTAAAATAGATTCAACGGTCTTCCTGTAGTTAATATGTACTTTAAAAAGCTGTCAACATATACACATGTGCATACATTTGTACTTTAAATGAAATACCAATGGCTATCAAATGTTACTTGGTATTTCGTTTAGGGTCAGTGACAGTTGACAGATGTTATTTACTAGTTTAAACATTTTTAAGTTTCTTTTTTTACCGTACCTCTGTGGTAAATCTTTCCGCACCAATTTTAAAACTTAGAAAAATTGCCCGAAGAGTTAAGCGTCCACTTATCACAAATCAGAAGAACGGATTTCCAACTCACTGTCAAATGTGTCAGAAATACATAGATAGGAATAACGACCAAGAAAAGAATAATAATATTCCAACAATGTAGTCAAATCATTATCGCCAAAACAAACGCACAGCCATTTTGTGTGCAACAAAAAAAAAACGGTAAGTATCAAGAATACGGTGAAAACTCATTATACAAACATATGTACCGTGAAAATGATTAAATGTCAAATTGCTATTTTTCTTTTATTATCACTTGTAAATGTCAGTAATTTTAACGAGTCCCTAAGGGACACTGATAATTGCATTGTTTTTAATCTCTCGCTTTGTTGTTGTTTCTGCTTGCTGCTTTGTTTGAATTCAATTTACGGTTTTACAGTTAATCATAAATATAGAATAATTTTCTAACAATTTTTATTTTTTCAATTGCAGGTGCTTCCAGGTTACTAAACACCACCTTACCAGCGCGCTTCCATTTAGCGGAACATACCGAGGAAGTGCAACCAAATAAAACAAAAGCCGAATCGCCAGGAAGCGATAGAATTAGTTCAAGGGTATTAGCCTCATCAAGCATGTTACTTTTGCAACCAAATGTAAGAATATAAAAATTGTTTTATATTTAATTTGTTTTGTTTTTTTAATGGCTTCCCATAAGGGAGGCGTGTCGTTGAAATGAACCTAATTTGTAAATAAGGTGTAAACAGAGGTATTCGACATTTGTTAAGGTTGATGAAATTTTACGTCTGCAATTGACTTCGCATGATGTCCTTAAGCGACTTCCTTAAAAATGCATACAATTTGCTACTTCAGAGTTGTGCACAAGGAATTCTTTCGAAGATTGTATTGTCTTCCAGTGATATCTTTGAACAACGTCCTCTAGAGATGTCCTATAAAAGGGTTTCACTTTTTAGTGAAGCAAACTAAGTAACGTTACTTAGATTACGTGGATTTGTTCCTTCTGGACTTCACTATTTGTTTTTATCTATCTTAGTGTGCTTACAGAGTGGAGCGTTGAGTGAGCAAATCTTTGCTCTTTGCTCACTCACTACGCTCCACTCTGTAAGTACACTTAGGATATACTATATAACATACATAGCTGAATTTACTAAAACAAATTTGAACCATATCTTAACATCTTTTTGAGTTCAACCTGGTTTTGGAAGCTGGTCGTTTATAAATATTATAAGGCCTTGAAATTTAGTCGTTAAAAAAGCTACCATTGACCCCGGACAGCATGCGTAGTAGTCCAACGCACTTACCACTACAAAGTTCAATATATTTCTAATTTTGTTTAAGTTTCTTACCCGCCGTTGCGGAGGGCACTGCGATCTAAAAGATCTTCTGTACCGCAAAGTCAGTTTAAGGTACCAGAAGAGGTTCAATTCTTTTGATGAAATTGAGGACATCACTGGTTAAGACTTTAATAATTCCCACAAGAATAAGGATTTCTATGTGGAAATGTTGTCTCTTGACCGCACAAAGTACCATGTAGTCACATAGAAGATGTTCCGTTCCGCAGTTTCTTTGTCTTCCATGCAGAGACGACATTCAGTTTCCTAAATGAGACCTATTTTGTCGAAGATGGCAATGCCTTGTTAGAAATCTCAATTATCTGTTGATATCATTCCTACTGGGGAGTAGGTGTTTTGTGAATTTAGTATTAAAGGAGCCATCAAAATTTGTTTAGCCTGACGAAGACCCTGGGTATTTTCCCAACGGGAGACATACATTTTGTTTTCCCAATTTTTCGAGTTTAAAGCTGAGTTAGGAATATTGCCAAACGACTCAGAGTCGGTAAGGAGTCAGCCGAACCTTCTTAAGCCAGTTCATTGGCTTTTTCGTTTCCATCAATACCCTTATGTCCGAGCACCCACCAAAGTTGGACTTTGTTGCTATGAAAGAGGTCTTGGAGGGTACTGAAGCAGTTCATGACTGATCTCGAGTCAGTCAGATTTGAGCCTAGTGCATTCATTGCTGATTGACTATTCGTAATTATATAAATAAGGACATCTTAGACATTAGAGCATGACGTTGACGCACATTTGAATGGCATGGATTTCAGGATACACTGGAACTTTCTCCCATTCTAGATATTCCTAAAATCGATAGTTCATCTTCTTCTATATAACTACTCCAAAACAAAAAATTCAACTCCTTGTTCCTAGATGGCGTTTGAAGTAGACTTAGATGTCAACATAAGCAATCCATATGAAACCCTTAAATTCTATACCACATGTACATTTGAATATAATATAAATAAGCATTGTACTATCTTCCTACGTACGTATCTACTTTAAAACACAGTGCCACTGTTGAGTTTTATTATTTATTCCTTACATCGTTCCCACTCAAACAACCATGTAATGTACACACGTCAGAATCATCTTACGTCAGCATTTGTATTTCGCTTTAAATAATAAAAAGGACAAGAAAAAGAAAAAAAGAAACGACATGCGTTCACAACGCCAATCAATAATCGCTTGGTAATCTGAAAATATCTCAAACCATTGTCCATAAATTTTATTAACCATGCGTTGTATGTGTGAGCCCATTTTTTTTCTTTAAACTGTACAACGGCCAGTCTTTTAGGGTTCTTGTAGCAAATAAATCGTAACCTCAAATAATCGAACCCTTAATTGAATTTGCATAGACCAGAAAAATTGATTCTTCATGGCAAATCAGCTCGAGACAGCATCTGCCTTCTGGATTTGCACATTAATCCCGGCAACATTGGCAGTGCCACCTCATTCAGTGAAGAACCGTGACTAAATTCTTTAAATCAAAACACAGGGGATGGGGTTCTCACTCACTAACTCGATGTTGATTATTGTGGGGTTGTTGCATGCAACACCACTTCGCGTGTTGGTATACTTGTATCTTACAAGGGTTAGCAACCATGCGAGTGACTTCGAGTAGTCGCGTCTCGGGATTGGTTCATTTCCGGCGCATGTTTGATTCACGGCTCGCGTATGGAACACCTCCTTTATTGGAATTGCTTGTTAAATTTTTCATCAGCCGAACCGCCAATTTAATTGTCTTTCATTCGTAAACTTTTGTCTTATCGTTACAGAGCTCTTTTAGTTCTCTCTCTCCCTTCGATAATTTCTCTTCGCAACAATCGCATTTGTCGCCGAGCGATCACCACCACCACCACCAGCCTGCGGACGGACAACTGATCGATTCGACCTTTAGTCAACTATCCGATCTATTTTTTCCGGCCGATTCGAATAACTCGTTGTTATCGTCGTGCGTCGACACTCAGGCTAACTCTGAAGCTTTATGCGGCTTTAGTGGATCTCCACATTTGTCAGGATTACAGCCGCGCCATTCTTCATCGAGTGAGACGCTCATCGCTAGTGGCGGAGAGGACATTTCGAGTTCAATCGAGAATATCGCGAAGCTAACGTGTCCTACACGTGAAAAGCGATTGTCATCGATCCCAGAACAACAGGCCCTATCACCGGATCCGTTGTGCTTTGACAGGACAACACCACAGGAAATCGGCTTACTATCTCTTCGATCAAGCAGTGATCCGGCAATCGCCTTACACAGCCTAGAGGAACGTCAGGCTGCACTGCAGGCTAGTGAAAGCTTGGAACCATTGGCACTGTTGTCAGTACCACTTCCAGCGGCACAACTTACATGTGGCAGCTCACTGCCTAGTTTTCAGGAAACCTACTCACTTAAATACAATCAAATGCCCAATCTGAGTCTTAAAATGGATGAGGAGTGCTTTAACATTACCACCGCTGCATCACATCCGCCATCGCATCATCATCATCACCATCATCAACAACAGCAGCAACATCAGCCGCATCCGCAACAGCAGCCGCATCAAGCGCACAATCCTGCCGGAGTACCCTCATCGATCTCAGCGTATTATCATGGACACTTTGTTAATGCGGCGAATATTCAGCATCAGTTGAGTGCGTATGAGTGTACCGCACAGCAGCAGCAGCAACAACAACAACAGCAGCAACCATATCCGGAGGGATTCTACCATCAGTATCATCAGCAACAAACACAGCAGGTGAGTTAAGAACCTTTGACATGAGAAAATCATTCACGCAGAGACAACGCGTTCATTTGTGCGAATGTATTTATAAAAAAAAAGAGGTAAATAATTTCGGCCTCATATCTCCTATTGCTGGAGCTGTCATTTGTTTTTCTGTGCGACACAGCAATATTAAGTCATGTGTCAAAAAAGTGTGATAAGCCTGAAGTTCGAAAGTGACATTAACATTAGGCATCGAAATTATGTGAACTGGAAAAGGTTTTCCATGTCTATGAGACACCAGTGTCTAGTGATTGATTTGTTTATTTATTATAAATATAAAACCAAACTTCGCTCTCTGACGTTGAAAATTCATGCGTAAATAAAGCGGCGAGAGAGTAAACTGTTTTACTTTTGTGGTAAAATTGGCGGATTTATAACTTACACCAAATATACGAACGGTCTAACACGCTTCTTGTACTTATTTTCTACCAGTCTTTGAAAATTGATATTTTGCGAACTAAATTGCACTGTCACATTGACATTTAATGAAATTATCAAAAGATTACGTTATACACTAGGTGTGTTTGGTAACTTTTATTAACACAAATGGGACATCTGTCAAATAGTAAAATTGGGGGAAAATCCTCGATGACTCCATGAAATAGATGTACATAATTATGTAGCACAATTTCGCAAGAGTGGACATTTGGCTCTCTCTTCTCTTGATTTTTGACAGTTAGATGTAAATTTACGTAAATGAACAGGTTACAAAACAGACCTACTATAGGTCCGTTTGCGTACGCCTCGAAACTACAAAAATCTACGAAAAATATGAAACTCCCTCGCGAACGCCAAAATTTCGTATTTTTCGTAAAATAGAGTGCTCACGAGAGAGTAAGAAATATCCCCATGCTACGAATTTAAGCACAAGAAATTTCTTTGGGCTGATATATGAAAACTGTCAAATCACGTACATTTTCAATTTTTTGTTGTTTAACGCGATCGTTTACTTTTCGTAATTTTCCTATCTTTGGGAGAATTTCATCCCTACTCTTCGAAATTTGACAGAAACGATTTGAATAATTAGTCTAGTCTTTAAATAATAGTTCTGTTTGGTAACTTTTTTATGCACAAGGAATTGAGACCTGTCAAATAGTAAAATCCTCTCTAAGAGAGAGAAATCCTCTCAAAGATAGAAAACTTGATTAAAAGTTACCAAACGCTACAACAACACTTGGTCAAACCTTTTAATTTCTTTTTGTTTCTCACTAACAATGAAGATCTATGACATTTCACAAATTTTCAAATGGGTCGCAAGCTGAGAGCCAAATGAGAGTAAAAAAAAAAATTGAGAGCCATGAAACTGCAATGATTCTATGAAATCTTACATAGTATTTCGAAAACTAGCGTGTTACCAAACAGACGTATTACTAAACAAATGTATTCAGTTAAAGCATTTTTCTCTTCCTGATTATATTCAGTGAACTTCTTAATGTGCTATTTAACGTGCTGCATAATGGCCGAATCACAATTGTGGCGTGCGCGCAGATTGAGTAGAACCAATGGGCTCTAATGGTATAACAACGCTTCGGGCGTTGGGCATTCGTAGGTTGGGAGTATGACAAATAATACGTTCTGTTTCCTCAAACCTCCCATATACAAATTCACGGCAAAAAGAAGATTTGAAATATGTACATTCCTTTTTATTTTTATTGTTCGATAAAGAAACACAAAGTGTACAAGAAATAAATTTGCACACAATGAATTTTTATTCAAAAAACATAATTTAGCAATTTAGCTTTATCTGTTACATACTGAATATTATAAAAATAAATGGCATATACTATCGCTTAAATCGAACAGGCCAACAGATTAACACGCCTGTGAGCTGTCATACCGCGCGATCTAGTAAAAAGTACATAGTGGTGAATTCATAAACGTCAATTGCACGACGATCACAATCAAGTTGTGTTGATCATTTGCAGTACTGTGACGCAACCGCATGAAAATAAAATCGAATGCGCTGTTGCACGATGTTTTGCGATCCACTGCAGTGGCAATAGGTTTTCGAAGTGTTGACGGCCGTGTCAAAATGTTTTCAAACTCTTGATCGTAATCATCGTCATATGGAAATGACGTTTATGAATTCACCCTAGCTCTACTCGGGCATTGCGTAGGCGTTTACAATATCTAGGATATAACGCCTGAGGTCACATTTAAGAGTACCCCGTATGTTCGCATGGTTTGTACTCAATCTATCAACGAGCCACCGCGCGAAGGCGGCGACATTGTGATTTGGGCTTACTTTGGGTTTACGCGTTTATTTTTTTATTCATCCTATGTACATATATTTATCCTCTTCTCATTGTCTTAGCATGCAAATTAAATCAAATCTTTATAAAGCATCAAAAACGTAGATAGATATTACATATTAAAATATCAATTGGAACTGAAACCTTAGAAAAAACAGATTTTTTGCTGTCACACCAAAAAGATCATCAATTTGATAGACATATTTAGTTCGTATGTTATTTACATAAAATTTTTTAGCGCACATTTTACAAACAAAGTGCATTTACCAGAAATTTTATCGGAGATACAAATTGGTATTCACTGAGCAGTTTCTCGGAGCCCGCGTTGGGCGCCAATTGACAAATTGATTTGTTGTTCCTTCACAAAAAAAAAAAAACAATCTAAGGTAATAATAATTCAGAATGTACTATTTATATGTGTTAAGTACGTTTTATGACATCATCCAATTGATGCCGCTGTAGTAGTGACGACGCGTTCGTTTTACTTCTAATTAATGTTAATGATGTCACAGGATTTCCCGTAATTAAAAATCAAATATATCTACCGCCCAGGCACCGAATAGTAATTACTTTCCGTTTACAATTTGAAAATAGCTTCACTGACTTGAACTCAAGCCGTAGAGTCATTCACATTCACATATCATCAAAGTTTTTTATCAATTAATTTTATTGACTATATTAAAGTTCGAAATTTGTTGTTTCCCTACTTTCAGGGCTATACATCAACCCATGAACGCTATTCACTTCCAACGTTTCCCACCATCTCCGAATTACAGGCTTCAGCGGCACCATTGCGACGCGCCTCACTGCCCATGCAGCGATCTGATTCCCCAGCGAGCAGTCACAGTCCGAAACTTCCAAAAATGGGTATTCTGAAGGCGATGGCCAGTGCACCCAGTTCAGCGTCCAGTTCGCCTAGCTGCCAAAACAGCAGTAACTCCAGCAATGAAGTGCTCAATAGCCGCATAATGCATCCAGCTCCATCTCAATTGTGCGCAGTTTGTGGCGACACAGCAGCCTGCCAACACTATGGCGTTCGAACTTGTGAAGGTTGCAAGGGATTTTTCAAACGCACCGTACAAAAGGGTTCCAAATATGTCTGCTTAGCGGACAAAGCCTGTCCAGTGGATAAGCGACGACGCAATCGATGCCAGTTTTGCAGATTCCAGAAGTGTCTAGCTGTTGGCATGGTCAAGGAAGTAGTACGAACAGACTCCCTCAAAGGCAGGCGTGGTCGACTACCGTCCAAACCAAAATCACCGCAAGAATCACCACCGAGTCCACCTGTTTCGTTGATAACCGCCTTGGTGCGAGGTCATGTGGACACCACACCAGATCCATCGTGTCTGGACTACTCCCACTACAAGGAGCCAAGGCTCAATGAACCTGTGATTGGAGAGGCTGAAAAAGTGCAACAATTCTACACCCTGCTGACGACATCAGTGGACGTGATCAAGCAGTTTGCTGAGAAGATTCCTGGATACTCAGATCTGTGTGCCGAAGATCAGGAACTACTCTTCCAATCGGCATCACTGGAACTTTTCGTCCTGCGGCTATCGTACCGGGCTCGAATCGACGACACCAAGATGACATTCTGCAGTGGGGTAGTACTCCATCGTACCCAGTGTCAGCGATCGTTCGGCGATTGGCTAAACGGCATTCTCGAGTTCAGCAAGAGTCTGCACAGTTTGGAAATCGACATTTCAGCTTTTGCCTGCTTATGTGCTCTGACGCTAATAACAGGTAAATTATAATCAACAATTCAGCCGAGTTTTTACAGTTAAATTGAATTTGTTTCTTTTGTTTGCTCTCTTTTTATAGAGCGCCATGGTCTGCGAGAACCGAAAAAAGTTGAACAACTGCAAATGAAAATCATCGGAAGTCTACGCGATCATGTCACCTACAATGCCGACGCCCAAAAGAAGCCCCACTACTTTAGCCGACTGTTGGGCAAATTGCCCGAGTTGCGTTCCCTCAGCGTACAAGGACTCCAGAGGATATTCTACCTAAAGCTAGAAGATCTAGTACCTGCCCCTGCACTTATAGAGAATATGTTTGTGGCAAGTTTACCATTTTAGATGTCATATGTATACATACATTATATATATATTTTATTACACTACGTAGAATATGCAAATTTATACATTTTATTGAATATACTATATGTTTTAACTTTTATCAAGACAAACCAGTGATTAAGTTCAATTTGAGTATATAGCATAAAAACAAACATGATGAAAATAATAATTATATATTATTATGTGTACAATAGATTGTAAGTAAATATAATACAAACAAAAATTAAGATATACCAGAGACCTGCATAACGATATACATAAACATATGTACATATGTACTTACATACTTAATATATTTATAACAAAAAAAAAAAGAACAGAAAAAAATATTTTCAACATTTTGTCAATTATTTCTAATTGGTTTTGTTTTTTTGTTTGTTTTTTCCTCTTCTTTCTTTGTTTATTTTTTATATTGCATCTTTCAATGTTTTAATTTATATGTATTGATATATGTAGTATAATAATTATTAAACTAAAAACAAACGCCATATCTGGCTGCAGATTGTGTTTGTAGGTTAGAAACAAAGAGTGGGTTTTTTTTTAAATTGAAATACGGTGAGTGTGATTGGAACAACAAGTATAACGGTTTTCCTATTCTAATTTACCTTATTGTAGCCCGACTTTCCTATTTATGCTTCAAGTAGAGTAGAGGGTGAATCACATTCAAATTTATGTGCAAAAAGTACACAAAATGCGAACAATATGATCTTTCTCTATCCGATACACTACCACTTTGTCGCAGGTTTCCGAAAGTAAAACAATTAAAAACTAAACACAGTAGGTCTGTTCCCGTACATGTCCAAAACTGCGATAAAGTACTAAAATCTACGAAAATCAGAAAAATCCTGTTCCTGTACTAAGATTTTTCACAGAAGAGAGAGCTAACAAGGTAGTAAGTAATTTCCCCATGCTGTGAATTTTAGCCCAAGAAATTTCTTTGAGCAGCTCTATAAGAACTGTCAAATGTCATACATTTTCCATTTTTTGTTGTTCAATGCGTTTCTCTACTTTTGCACACTTTTACTTTTTACATCTCATTGAGAGAGTTTTACTCCCACTCCTTGAAATCCTTGAATCTGTGAACTTTGGTCCAGAAAGTACGGGAACAGACCTAGTCCAGCTTTCAAGTTTTAAAAAATTTCAATTACTACCTACCTATACACGCTCAGAACATTATCAAGCACAAGTCCCACATTGTATAGTTCTAAGCGCAACTACTCGCGATTTTTGCTCTAACACACACAAAATCTCCCTGTGCGTATCTGCTTTTATGGGATTGGGTTGTTTTGTTTTTACAGAAGGTTTTCAAAATAGCTTTAAGGACAATTCTACGAATGAGAGGGCACCTGCGTATGCATGTAGTTTTCCAAGTTTCAACTTGTTGCACTTAAGAGTGAACAGAATGTCATTTTGGAATAATCGAAGACAGATTTTGAAAATAAAACGCGGACTTTCAACTTTCGCCTCAACTTTTTTTTACAAATTAGCGGTGTCTTTTTGTAAATAATTTCAGTTGGACTTTGGATTTGTCATCTTTTGGATGAGGTAATACATAATACATAATTCTACAATTGCGATTACCGTTAAATGAAAGATAACCAAATTCTTAAAATACTTACTTACTAAGATGACGCTACAGTTCGGGGCTAACCAACAACCCCTTTCAGTTATCCCGTTCCTAAGATAACTGCCTCCAGCTGCGCACTCCAAGTTGATTGCGGTACATTTCTATCTGTGCGCGCCACCTTAGGCGAGGTTTTCCTCTCCTGCGCTGATCCCTCTGGTCCATACGCTCTACATGTCCTAGCCATCTTAAACGCCCAATGCGCAGTTTTCTAACCAGGTCGATGTCGCTGTACAGCTCGTATAGTTCGTAGTTGGACCTTCTCCTCCAGAACCCATCAACGCAAACGGGACCGAATATCTTACAAAGGATTTTTCTCCCGAAATGACCAAGGATATCTTCATTCGCCTTGGATAAAGTCCATGCTTCAGCTCCATATAACAATACTGGAATGATAAGGGTCTTATATAGAGTCTCCTTAGTCGATCGGGAAAGGGCTTAACTATACTCAATTGCCTTCTTAGCCCAAAGAAACATCGATTGGCAAGAGTAATCCTTCGTTTGATTTCCGACGAGATGTCATCTTTTGATGTTATAGCAGAGCCGAAGTACACAAAGTCCTTTACTACCTCAAAGTTGTAATTGTCTTTTGTGACGTTCTGTCCAATTCGTCGATGTTGTATGTCCCTTTTCGTTAACAGCATATACTTTGTCCTCATTTACCGCTAAACCCATTTTAGGTGCTTCTATTTCTTTACTCGCAAACGCACCGGTGACAGCTCTTAAAATGACTGAAATTTATTCAGTCTGGAATACGAAAACTATGGCACAAATTCATAGTCAGATAAAGCCACAATAAAAGAATTTATGCACCTACATATAACCTAAAACATACTTTTTGCTATTCATAGTCACCTTATATTCGACTTTAAACGTATAGCCGGCTCGAAATTTAAAATGATACTCTGCGATCACAGATAAAAAACGGGAAAGCAGTGATATTTCATTCAAAAAATGATTTCAAAGAAAAATTAAAGATTAGCTCCTTGAAAAGCTCAAAGCCCATATGTATAGACATACCAACTTATATAATCGATTTCACTTCAATGTGTCATCGGTCATCGGTCTGCACGTATATATGTAGGGTACTCCCACCTGTCTACCGACTTCCCAGCAACCCATCGCTGAGCTGTTTTCAACAAACAATCCATTCTGCATAGAAATTTCATCGCACCCCATGTGTCAAATCGGTGCATTTATCGTATCAATCCCTTGTGCATATTAGCAACGCACTTCAACTGAAAAATTCATTCGAAAATTGGAAAAAAATCGTCAGCACATGACACTACCACTGCCATCAACAACGTCGTCGCACCTTCGTGACTTCTTTGCGAGCCTACTTACTAGTGGCTGCCCACCAGTCAATCAGCAATTTGTCAGTTAAATTGGACAATTTGTCCAATACCGTGAAATTGATTTTATAAATATTTTACCGGGAGAAGAAAAAGAATAGAAAAATCACATATATCGTGTAGTTTTGTAATTATTTCTTCGTTCCTTCTTTGTCCTAAATCTTAGTTTTGTTTTTTTTTTTGCCTTAAGGATATCAATGATAGTTTTAGGCTTATGCCTACTGATTGTTATGCATTTAGAATGTATGTACTTAAATGTTAGCTAGTGGAGGCGTGCTGTTTTCTCTTTCCTTTAAAAAAATAATTATATAATATTTAATTAATGGAAATGATCTTAAAGCAAAAACTTTAGCTTTAAATATAAAATTCTAGTCGTTTTAGTAATTAATTATTATTTAATATTTTGTTAATTTTACTATTGAGATATATATGTATGTTATACTGCCAGTTATTTTTTTTATATATAGTTTAATTGGTATAAATTTGTTTTCTTATTTAAAATAAACTTTTCGATTCTAATATTTTTATTATTTAATCAAATTTAGATCTCAAAATTGTTCCATCTGCGGCCATTATTATTATAAACCTTGTAATACTGTTTTCTTAAATTATTATTATAATTTAATTAAGTTTTTTCTTTAATTTGTTGTCCTTTATCCATGGAGCGAATTTACAACAGGACGTAGGTTGTACGAAATGAATTGTGATAGAAACAAAAAAAAATAGCGTAAATCTTTTAAGAATAGTAGCAGACAACTAATAAAGGCAAAGCCTTAAATTTAATCTTTTTGAAGATTTTTCAATAATAATTAAGCATAAAGAGAAAATAGAACAATCTTCGAACACTTTTGCCCTTTTGATTTGATTGTTTTTTTTTTTATATTACATTATTAAATTCCAAAACATACATATTATAATAAATTATCATTTTATAAAACAAAAAAGAAATTACTTACTTTTAAAAGTAAAAGCAAAATTAGTAGATAGGATTATATTGAATCCATTTTAAATGGAAAAAAAGTAAGATTATACAAGAAAATAATATTTTCTATTATTTATAGAAAGATATACAAATACTATTTGATGATTGAATATACATAAATATATTTATAAAAACAAATTTCATTAATTAAATGGTCGCCTTTAAACCCATTTAATAAAAAATAAATTTAAAAAAAAACTAACTATACACACCTACGCCTTAACGTTACATTACAATAATCGTAGCACTTAACATTGTTTATCTGTTTCCTAATTTATTGACTTTAGTACATTTTTTTATTAAAAAAAAACATATCGTATTTGAATCGGTCCCCTTCATTTTAATACTTCTTTTGTAATGTTTCATTAAAAATCAGTGTAGTGTAATGACATTTACTTTATTTTTGTATGTTGTCAAAGTTCTGAGTGTCACATTAAATAATAAATATTTTGCACAGATACCTAATTCTTTTCTTATAAGAAATAAAATGTTATGTGTTTTTATATTGAATGTAAAAAAAAGATGCAAATACGTTTACGTATCTTAGACAACAAAATTAGAAACCTATTTTTATTCCTTTTAAATTGAGAAACAAAAAAAAAATACATAATTGTAGGTTTATTATTTCTTATATGTAACTCTCATCTATCCTGATTTGCACCAAAACTGTCATTATTGGTTAATTTCTCTATGCAAATAGCTAAAGATAGACCAAAAAGCCATACATGTACACAAAACTTAAACAACTTCTGTAAGATGCACTCCTATTCCACTAAAAATAAATAAATCATAATTGCTGTATTTCAATTTAATCTGTCTACCCTTTGTATCTATGAAATATTAATTGTATTTGTTGTTATACAAAAATAAAATTCAAATAAGATTTTAATAATGCAAACATTAAAGTGCAAATTTTGGTGTAAAGATAAAAAACAAAACAAAGCAGCATAAAATAGATATCCAACGAAATCCTTTAGATTTTAAATTAATTCTTTATTATATAATATATTTAAATATTCTAAGTATGAAAAAAACAAAATAAAATTATGTATTATTCCTATTTTGTTGTTTCGTATCTTGTTGTAAGCAATTGTATAACGTTCGTTTTTTTCTACTTATTTTAGTTTTAACAAATTTATATTTATAGAATTTTTAAACATGTTTAGTGTAAATTTTATTTAAAATATTAAGATACAAAAACAAATTAAATTTAATGAAGAGTATAATAATGTTATGTATGTATTTTGTTTCCTATAAATTTGTTGTGTATTCTTTTCTTAAGACAAATAAATATATATATTGATTTTGAATTCCAGTTAAAGTGAAATGTTTTTTTTTTTTCTCTATTTTGATAAATATCTGCAGGTTGTTGTTGCTTGAATGAGATCTGATAGTACTTATTAAAAAAAATTCCATCTACCTACATACATACTATCTTTATATATAAAAATGTTCGTTCTGGGTACGAGCGTCTAAAACTCGAGAACCGCTGGACCGATTGACACCAAATTTGGACATATGTTACATAGTTTAGTCTGCAGGAAGGTTTCTATTAAGTTTAATGCCGATAGGTGGCGGTGTAGTTGTGATATTTAAATTTTTCGTATTTATGGTACGTTTTGGCTAAAATTCACAAAATTGCTTAAATAAAACGAAGTTTGCTGATCAAATTTGGATCCGCTAAGTGGCGGTGGAGTCTAGATATTTACGGAAAAATAAATTTATTGATATTTGTTCATATCAAAATGGATGTACGTTGGCTATGATTATTGAAATGTTTATAATTATTTTGAATTCTGATAGGTCGCCACCTCTTTTTGTATTTGTTGGTCGATTTCGTTGACATTTGAGTTTTAGAAGCTAACATCAAAACCAACTGCGAAGGCATAACACTGGCAGTAGGATGGTGGTATGGCTGAAGAAATTGATCTTACAAAACTATAATAGGAAAACATCTGGAAAAAACTTCTGTGAATCATAAGCAATGGCATAGCTTTCAATAATACACAACTTTCCAGTTATCCTGGACACCACCCATAGAGTTCGTTGAAATCTAACATCTGAGTTTCCTATCACTACATCGATCTGTCTGTCTCTCGTTCTTGTTCTTCATGTGCTCGCGCTGTGTGCAAACATTATAAGGGTATTCATATCCCTATTCATTTAGCGTGTGTAGATTATAAAAAAAAAAAAAAACAATTGTTGCCTGTAGTTAAACCGTGTGCATTAACAAATTGATTGCATGAAAATACAAATAATTTATCGAAACGGAACTAACATCAAAGTGATCGTGGGAAAAATAAAATAAAAAAAAGTTATTAAGTAAAAGTTTTGAGGAAAATGCATTTTAAGCAACAAATTTTCATAATTTTGAGTTTAAGAGCCATGACTTTTTTGTGGTTGCATAAAATAACAGTCTTCAATCTTTTCTATGCGCTACTGAATTGCCTTCTCAAAATGTACAAAACTGTTTTTTATAGTTATAACAGTTCAGAAGTTTGACGGGCTATAACTTGGAGAGGGTTGGAAATAAAACCTCCCACTGCCATACGATTTTTTGTTCGCATTCTTCTAGTCCAGTAATTCATCAATCAAATCTAGATCAAATTCTTTTTTTCTTAATCTTAACTAGGACAAGGAAATTAAACTCATCGCGCAACATACCGGAAGGGGAAGAACAACGTCTGCCACCGGGCCAGCTAGTGTACATATATATAAAAGCAGACAACTGTCCAGTTGATTCCTAGGATTATAGGCACTTAACAGGTTCGTAGATGTGCAACTAATCATAAACTTGGTACGAGAATACCATAGTTCTTGTTACAAGAAATAAGATCCCACTTGTGTAAAATTCATGGCAAATGCGAACACAAGAAATGAAATGGAACAAATCTGCAAATTCCTTACTCCTCCACTTTTATTCCTTCCTTAAAATTTTTGGATCGATAAGTACTTGGCTACATTTTGTCACGGTACTACCTCCCACGAATGTCAGAAAAGCTTCGAGACTTATTTTTCAGGCACAACTTCTTGTTCTGACTTTTGGATTCGGCCAACCTACAGCTTTATCTACGTTGCTACTACAAGCCCTACACTGGACACAATCTCTTCTCACCTACGAAATTTAAAAAATCTTCATAATTTTTTTGTCCAAATCTAGGTGCACGTAATGGCAAATGGAAACAACCATCATTTTGTAGAGTGGCGAAAAGAGCGATATGGTTATCTTCGATGAATTCTCTTACAATCCATCTCTGCCGGGAGAGTCGTTCGGAATAATTTTTTGATGTGTAAACATCTTAGCTCTCGGTGTGGGAACATTTTTCGCCGTTGTCCGTCATGCGTAACCAAACATAATATTAGTGCGTTCTGTATTATGATTCTCTTAGTATTAGTGCATTCTCTGTTCATCCGCCATCATACACAAACATACGTATGTTTACACATCAAATTTCACGAGTACCTGGTACACACGCCTTTTTAGTGTTCCGTCCGTACCAAAACGGAACACTAATGGAATCAGTTCGGTGTCTGTCTGTCTGTCTGTCTGTCTGTCTGTCTGTCTGTCTGTCTGTCACAGACCTTTTTCTCAGAGACTACTTAACCTAGACTATTGAAATTTGAAACAGTTGTAGCAATTAGTGGCCTAAACACAGACCAGAACTTAAAAAGCTGAATTTCGACTTTGGGGGGGTAGTTTCTTAACAAATTTTCACAAAACGTTACAACTTGCTGTCCCGAGCTTTTTCTCCGAAAATATCGCTCAGAAAAATCTGAATAAAATCACAAACATTGAGAATAAAGTGTAGATGGAAACATAATTCTCACGACTGCCCTACTTCAACGGTTTTTTTTTTAATTAATTTTTTAATTTCAACTACCCTACTGTTTACATACCCAGAAAAATATCACAACGCCTAAAAGTAGATACGAGAGTAAAAATTTAATAATTGATGGCAAAAGTGTTATACCCGCAGCGAATTTTCGTGGCATATTCCTACCGGATAACTATTGACCTAAGACTTAAACCAATGATACATAATATAACACATAAAGGAAGCTTGATGGTTTCCTATTATAATGTAGGTGTCTCTACATTTACTATATTGGAAAAAATTGAATTTGTGTATATACAGCCACAGAGAGGGAGACAAATCGCAAAATACGCAGTTAATGCAATTGAACGAATAACGAGACGAAAAATTAAATCTGATGCACAAGCGTACATTTCTTGTAAATACATATACGTATGAACATATTATGTAGGTATATATGTATGTATGTATATACATGCTTTATTTGTTGTTTTTTTTTTTCTTTTACTTTGTGTGTGTGTATAACTATTCTTCTGAGCAGATGAGAAAGGACATCAGAGACATATGTACATACATACATGCATATGTAGGTAATTTGTTCAACTTACTTGTTGGTATACATTTATGTAGGTAAAAATTTGAATTTATTTTTCGCAAATTGTGCTCAATTTATTTGTATTGAAATGTGCTGTGCACCATAAAACTATGTATGGAGGTACACCTGTACTTACTTGTGTCTGCAGATATACAAGTGTATATGTACATATATGTACCTATATATGTTTTTATGTTTGTACATATATGTGAGTATCGAACAAAGTATCATTGTATCTTTAGTAGAAATCGTATCGTAAAGAAAGGGTTCATATAGATCTATCAACATAAATCTATGACATACATATGTATGTAGTTAAAATAACTGATACAGTACGGAACACTTATTGCGCAAGTATAACTTACACTTGACCGGATTTTTTTCTACTTATCTGATTCCAGAATTTTTTTTTAACCCGGAAGTAGATGCTTTGTCGAATCAACGACGTATGTTTATGTTTTGTAAAATATGGCAAACGAACTTGGACTACGAAAATTAAATTTTTTAGTAATAAATCTTTTTTTTCTTTATGATAAATGAACTTAATAACACAAATACAACCGACTTTTGGTACATAGGCCATTTGTGTTACTTAGGTGGCGCTACAGTCCAAGCCATTTGTGTTACCACTTTGAATAATACCGTCGTCGTGTCGTCGATTCGACGAAGCATGTCCTTAATTTTTTTTTGCAAAGCATGGAAACCATCGAAAGCCAGAGTGCGGGACTTTAACCCTAACTAAAACCACCTCTGCTTCCAACCCCACTTCCCTACGAAGCTACCAAAGGCATATCGTCTACCGGAGGGTTTTCAGCCGTGGATTGCATAATGTGGGAAAGCATCCCAATCAGAAAAAAACACCTCATATTATTAGGGACATGGGATGCTTCAATCGCTGTTAATGGGGCGAGTTCATAAACGCAAGACTTGCAAAGCAAATGTTGCAAGGCAGTTGCAACGTCAAAAGCATATGTTTGCCTTATACAAAAGCAAATGTAGTGTGTAGTGAGCAACATTTATTTGATAGTTGCGTAGATTCTCTTGCTTTTGCGCAAACAGATACATTTTAGAACTCTTTGCTTTGCAGTAAATTTCGCTTGTGTTTGCGAACGTCCTGCTTTGCATATTTTGCGCAACATATGCGTTTATCAATTCGCCCATTCGCTGAAGTGCAATCATGTTTTTTTCTTTTTTGTTTAGTTTAAGTTCCCTAATTAATAACTTTGGACTTATTAGAATGAGACTCGTTTATTTAAATAAAGAAATTAATGTAATGTACACTTTTGCACTTCTTGGTATGAATAGGAGGAATGGATAATGCAGTTAGCGGACCGATAAAGCAGTCCATCCAACGGTTTCCATAATGGCTCTGGGATGAAATGCGGATCGGATGTACTCCCGGGGAGTACGATCCGCCAGGTTCCATAATCGGCATGATTAGAATAGGTCTGTTTGGTAACCCACGAATTCGTACATATTTGGAAGATTCTTACGAATTTCGTGTTTGTTAACCGAAAATATTTGTAAAAGAGAGAGCCAAATGACCGTTCAAAAAATGTCCCCTCCACTGAGAGCGTACACAAACTTATTCAAACTTACGCGGTCTTTTTCTTCGTGTAGTTTCATTGAGTCTGTCAAACCAGCTATTCTGACAATTGTGAAATATCATAATCTTCATTGTTAGTGGAAAACAAAAACAAATTTGGAGGTTTTACGAAAACGTGTTTGTTTACTTTGCTTACGCATTTTCCTTTGCTGAGAGGATTTTCCCCCACTTTTCAAATTATTTTAATATTTGAGAGCGAGCTTAAAATTCCACAGAAAAGATACCAAACAGACCTAAATATTAGGTCCGTTCGCGTAGTTTTTGCACTTAATATGGGTTTTCTGTCAAATCTCGAAGAGTGGGGGTACAATTCTCTCAAAGACAGAAAAATCACGAAAAAGTAATCGAATGCATTAAGCACCAACAAATGAAGAATGTATGTGATTTGACAGATTTGACAGATTTCATAATACACCCCAAAGAAATTCCTTGGACTAAAAATCGTAGCATGGGGAAATTTCTTACTCTCTCGTGAGCACTCTCTTCTACGAAAAACTACGAAATTTTTGCGTACGGGTTTTCGTTGTTTTTCGTTATTTTTCGTGGATTTTCGTTATTTTGGGTGGGTACGCGAACGGACCTATTAACGTTTTGGAGGGGTGAGTCACATTAGCTGATCCCGAAATAAGCTTTGTTACTTACATTTTATTTTTGTATTACAGTATTACTTATATAATGTAATGTAAAAATGTATTTAATCTTTTTGTTCTTTAAAAAATTAAGGTACCTAATGGTGTTGTGGTTTTCTTCTACCATTGCACAGTGATTCCACTCTCGAATAAAGGCGGTCAGAAGTACTTGCTCATTGAAAAATAACCAAAATCAATTCATGTTAGAATAATTTGGGGGAGCTGATTCCGAATCCGCAATCCGTTTTGCTATATCAAATCACGTTTTCGAGATAACGGTACGGTGCAGTGCGGTACGGTACGGTATACAGGGTGGTCTGGTTTGGGATCTGATTTATTGATTCATGATTTAGAAAAAATCGTATGGGAGCGGGGGTCTATCTTGAACACCCACTGAGCTACAGGGTGTTTAAAAAAGTTCTTTCAGAGAAGTAGGTACCAACAGTTATTCAATTATAACTTCGAGCGTATTAAACTTAAAGCGACCAAAGTAGGCTCGTTTTATAGACAATTGATTAGTGCCTATCACAGTGAAAACAAATACAGTAGATGACGGATATAAGAACTACCTATATAAGAAAGACTCGCTTATAATACACACATTCCAAAACACCACGCACTTTTCCATATATGTACATAGTTACGTGTAAAAAAAATTGTTTGTAAGCAACACGTTTATAAGAAAGACACTGATATAAGAAACTTATTTTGATACAAAATTCTATACATTGCATAGAAAATTAAACGTGCATAAGAAAGTTTTCTCTCAAATTAATTTTTTTTAAACGCTGCCTTAAACATTAATCTTAAAATATTAAATGAAGTGCAATCACTTTTAATTTTTTGTTTTTGTTATGTAATAAGTTTTTTTTTTTTTTTTTTCATTCATATGTACAAATAAACGATACATATAATGTGTTTTTTAATGCTAAGATAGTTTTTTTTATATGCTTTTGCGATACTTATAAGAAATATTCTTTCTTATATCCGTGTTACTGATATAATAAGATATCTTTCTTATATCAATTTATTATTTATAAGAAAGCACGGATAAAAGAAAGCAATTCCTTGGCTTTTTGGACTTTCTTATATCCGTCATCTACTGTATTACCATGCGTATTGTCATTTATGAGATATTGGTTATCAAACACAGATTTTTTTAAAGTTTTTTAAACCTATTTTTCTGAAAATCACATTTTTCTCAGGAAAGTGTGCTCGTAGTTTTTTTATTAGCAATTAGCATTATTTTCATGCGCTATAATGTCACCTACAAATTCACCACACAAAGTTTTTACCTGGGACTTATACAGTTCCCTGGTATAAAGTTAATTGTAGCACAAGAAACATTCAAAAACGAGCATTACCTTGTATACTATATCCTCCATCAGACTAAATGCCAGGCTATTAGAAATATCAGGCGAAAAAGTTTGCAGATCAGATTTGTTTTACTTAAGCAGACGTCTGACTGTATGATCAAGTAAACATAACATTCTAGTAGAAGAGGATTTAGTGATAGCACCTGAAGTAAAATAATCAGAGGTATGGTCACTTATAGCTCAATTTAATCTGAATCCGCAAATTTCCGCAGCTGATTCAACTTGCATCAAAAAGAAATCAGCCTTTCCGGCAATATATATAATACGTCGGGGGGTCGCGGGGGAAACAGTTAAAAGTTTAACACAAAACACAGAACGCAATTTTATTTGAATTTTTTCCCCCACTTTCATAGTGCCACCACTTGTACATACACATATTATACCTAAAAAAAATATATAGAACGGAATTCTTACCTTCTACTAATAGACCCATTCTAAAAAAAATTGTTTGCATTCACGAAAGTAGATGAAAAAAAATCCAGTGACGCTTACCTTCAAAGCACTAAAACTCAAATGCAATGGGCTAGCAATGCTATCACTTTGGAGATGAAAATCAAACGGTTTTGACTTAACGGGTCATTTTTTTTTTCTCATTAATATTAACTTTGGGTTGTTCTCAGCTAGCTTAAATGGTTTTGCGTGAAAACTTTTACAATGAATCTTTCGACTTTTGGCCTACGGTGGAACCACTGTGCATTGTGTAAAATTTGAGGGTTAAATGGTCTCGGATCTGTTGGTAATGCCTAAGTGCACATTTTTTAATAATTTCGCTTACATTCTCCACTTGTAAGTCCCTAGTACATTTACGACGACTCTTAGTACAGCCACAAAGTCTTATCTCATAATGTCCTTTATGTATATCAAATAAGCATGCACTTCCACTGAAAAAATTATGTAAGTTTTGGCGGAACAGTGATGCACATATTCATTATACCCCAGTGGTTATTAAATTGAACAGCTCTTAGTCCACTCAACAAAAGACACTTAACTTCCCATCGATATTTAAAAATAAAAAATTCAACTCCAAACGAGTATTTTTCTTTTGTCACTTGATGACGTTGTTTATTTTTAATCAAATCTCAATTCAAATCGAATAATATTTTACATATAAGTATGGTATTCACTGCTTCCAAAAAAAAAATCTACCCTACAGTGTAAGGATTTCCTGAACACCTCAAATTAAGTTTATTAAAAATAAAACCCCTTACCAAAAATGGACACACTTTTGGATAAATAAGTTTTATTTTATTGTTTATTTATGTAAATCCTAGTATGTGTAATGTATACGATTACAAATTTTCAGAATGAAATAAAATCTCATCTCAAGTTTGTAGAGGATGATGACCCTCTAAGTCTAAAACTAAATTTCATTATTGCGCAAAAAAAAAATCATAATTAAATTATTAAACAACAAAAAATGTAAAAAAAAATACTTTAAAAGTATCTGCATGAGAATAAGTTTGTTTGTTTTCTCTTATATTTTGCTTTTTTTTTTGAAGTGAAAAGGAAGGAGATTAAACTTTAAAGGACTCAGTGCTAGTTGAAATTTTACTTCCCGTAAGTACGCGGTGTAGCTGAAAGAGAAAGTCAAAAAGTTAGTAAAAAGAATTTGTATCTTACCTTTGATTGTGTTTTGCGCTGCAATTTTCTCCGCTTTTTTTATGGATAAAAATTGTTATATGCTTGTTTGTTGGTAGGTTTGTTTGGAATTAGTTCGGGTTATATGCAGTATACATTCATTTATATATGTACGTATATAGTATGAGCACAGAATCCGATTCCATTGAAAATAATGAAATGTCTTCTCTTTCTCCTTCTGTTTACTTTGTTTCGTTTTTGGATTATATTTCAACTTCTTCTTCTTTTTATTTTTAAGCTGCACACACGCGTTCTCGTAGTGATGGTTTTTAGTACTTCTTGTATCCACGACGATTGTTATTCCGGTAGCCACCTCCGCCGCCTGATCCGTTGCGTTGTCTGGGTCGGTTGGTGCCGTAGTTCTGGACTTTAGCTGAATATTTCCCTGATGGTGGAACGTATACCTTCTGATCGGAGCCTGTTCGCAATTTTTTCTCATCCGCATTGCCGTTTTCATGTTCGCCATCGAATGTGATTGGGGCATGACGCTTTGAATTGATCTTATTCTGGAAAAGCAGAAATGCAAGTTGTTACTAAAAATGTCTAAATGATTTTCCTTTCCTATATCGGTTGGCATTGGCACTTACATTTTTCCTTGTCACCCAGGAAAGTTGTATATCTGTTTTGAAGCTTGGCGGTGAATGGAAGAGATCACGAATGAGTGCACTTATATTTGATGTTGTCTTGAGGGCGGTTAGTTTTAATTGATGTTCCTCTGATTTAAGTTCCTCTGTTGGTTTTCCCTTGACTGCTTCCTCCAATTTCTTTATATATCTGTATAAAGAAAGATTCAATTGTAAATATGGTCATTCTTTGGTTTTTTTGTCCACCTACCCTTGAGTTCCTCGTGCCAAATACTGTAGTCTTGATCGAAAATCTTTTAATTTCTCCGGGTCGCTGACAAAAGCCAAGCCATCTGGATTCTTTTTGCCCAACATGTGTAGGGCATATAATAGACACTCCGCGTGTGAAAATTGGAATGAGGGCGGGGTGACTAAGTCATCATCGGTCAATGAAGGTAATGGCATGTATTCCTAAAGAAGAATACAAAATATTAGGTTTGAGCCCAAAAAAAATCATTATATTCTGAGCTTACTCGTAAAACGGTATACACGGCGTCAATCCGGGCTGATGCATTCTCCAAGGTATCGCAGTACGCGCACATTTCAGCAAATACTTTTAGAAGACGCAATTGAACCTGATCCTGTTGCACAGCTGTTGCAATCATATTCCAGGTGCTTAATGGTAACAATTTGTCGCATACAAAAACAACGAATGGAGTCGATTTAATTTGTGACTGAAAAAATAAGAATCAAATATTTAGTATAGGCAAGGTTGTTCCGGCAGTCTTTCTGTGACATACCGAAAAATATGGCATCGCATGGGTTCCACATTGAATGAATCGTTCGACAATTTCATCTTCGATTGTGATGGCGTCGATGTCGGCTCCCAATTCTGCTTGTTCTGTTGCTAGATTCACCAACTCTGCATGGCCTGTGATGGTTGTACCAAGTTTTGTTGAACCTAAAATATTCATGCACAAATGGAATTCCTCGGCACTTACATCCTGCAATAACAAAGTTAATATTTTACGTTACAGTATTGCTTCTAATAATCGAGACAAAGGTTCAATCATGAAGGGCTACAAAATGCACGATACTGGGAAAGAATACTGATCGGTTAGTTTTTTCTCAATGGCACTTCAGACTGGGGTGGACCTGGGTTGTGCCTAACTTTAAGCTAATTTGATGCGAGGCAGCAAAACTAAAGCTGGCTAAATTTATCGGCAAATGTCAAAATGTTTAAACTACAAGTACGCGTATCTACGAATTTACGCTTAGTGAGAAAAAAAATCAAAAACAATATACCTAGGTACCTTAAGTGATCAGGTAGAATCAGAAAATAATAAAAAGGCTGAGGACAGTGTAAAGAGAAAGTGTATACCTGGGCCTGTGGTTGCAATTTTCCGAGAAATATTACTTAATTTAATTATATAATTAGATCATTCTCGGGCAATATAAAGAGTTTCTCATGGATTAAAATAATAAAGGATATCACGAGGTGTTGCCGGTCTAATTACATAGATTACTTCATTTTCTACAATAATGATTTTTCATGATTGTATTCTAATAAAATAATTTACAGCTGCAGCATCGCCGCCAAAGTAGATTTATTTACTTAGAAATCAAAACTAAGACAACAAATAAGAGGCAATTTGATAGCCAGTTACTTTTCTTAATTCTATTACTCAGACGCTAGGAATAATTTACGTTTCAAAGAGTATCAAATTACATACATAGGTAATGAATTAGAAAATGGAAACCTATGTGATAAGTGGTTACATCGATATCAAACAGTTACTAGGACAACTAAAACAATTATCAAATAACTAACCTGTAATATTTTTTTTACTTCCTCGATAAGATAATCCTCTATTTCCTTTGTGACAATAGTGGGTCCCATGGTGAACAGTTTAGTTGCAATAAACTTGAAGCATCTCTCTCGTGTGGCTTCGTCGCCTGAGGCGATTTGTGTAAAAATCCCCTGAAGAGCTCCCTTAGCGTCGGTCTGCAAAAAGGAACGAAAATACGATAATTTATTAAAAATACCAAATAAAACATAACAATAATTCCAACACCCACCTTCAAAATAGTCTGCAATGATGCGTTAACTGTTTGTAGTTCCAGTGGATCTTCTAAAATCAATAACTGTGCGAGAGTGTCACCAATTTTTGATGTGATACCAACTGTATCCTGGCACAACTTCGGTAAATCCTTAATTGCTTGTCGACGAATCTACACAAAAGTTCAAGGAATAATTTATGTATAGGAAAAATAACTTTTTTCAACTAAAACAAACCTGCATATCATCATCCTCGCAGAGATCAAGTTGAGCGTCTATTGCTGAATCGGCTAGATCGGGAAAATGTTTAAAAAATTTCCCAATGAATTGTGAGGCCAAACGTTTCTCCTTAGATGTACCCTTCACGGCTTTCAGAATATCCTTGTATTCATTTTCGTGCTAAATTAGAATGAAAAATAAACAAATTATTAGTTTTTTCTGCACTTGCAAAATGAGGGAAATTAAAACAAAATTAATTCGAACCTCTTTAATTTTTTCACCAGCTTCGGACAAAATGTCATAGCATTTGTACAGATGTTCAATATTATCCATTATTTTCCTTGTTTAGTAATAACTTTCGGCAAATTGTAACTGAATATCAATTATTATGGTAAATTACTTTATTTTCAATGTGAAAACGAGTTATTATTCGCGAACGTACAGTTCTACACCAATTCAATCGACGAAAGCAAATGCGAATTGCAATTGATGACAAAATTTTATCTAATGGTGGCTTTCGTTCGTTTTATATGACTAGCTCTTTCTTTTTCAAAAGGAAACAGGTTTTCATTTTTTTAATTTGGATTCTCTCACGCAGGTAGTTTGGAAGAGGTTAAAAGCCGACAGAATATTTAAAAACGGTTGCGTTCAGCTTGATAATTTGTATAAATATGGTAGGTACCTGCTTGTAACTAAAAACTGCTTATAGGCTATTCTTTGTTACAACCATAAATTAAATTTATTATAAAATTTGTAGCAGTAATTCTATAAAGTGTAAAATGTGTAGATGAATTTACATACATTTTAATAATAATTTAGAAGAATCACGACTCTGCTACGTAGACACATGTAGAATAACTTTATCAGAAATTTGCCCAGCTTTAATCTACTGAGACTATGATATGTGGTTTTGTTTACTGAATTTCATTACACTCAAAAAAATCTACTTCCAAAATTTTAATTATTTTCGACTAGGTAAATCTTTTGATGTTACTCCATTACCAGACCTCTTTAGACGCTTCCATTTACCAAGTGGACGCTTTTGAAACCAAGTGTAATTTGACAGTTCCCACAGTTTGAAAACATAACCTCTAATTTCGTGATCTAAACATAAACACCAAATATTTATTTGATTCAAATATTCAACAAAACGATGATGTTTTTAAACAACTCGTGAAATATGCAAAAAAGTACGTATGGTCAATCATACACATATCAATGAAAACTCACAAACTTATCTCTCTACAGCTAAAATAGCCAAAGATGCTTGCGATTCTACATCCAGTTCTTGAGATATTCAATCTCATAGCGAATGCCGCACATTATCTACTCGTCGTAAGCTTCCTAATTGGAAAGGGAATATACATTCTACTTGGTCAAATATGCGCTTGGATTGGTGCCTTCTGTCAGGGAATCGTTGTAGTTCTAGAAGAACTATGGCTTTTCGTGCGGGAACTCCACCAGAGCATAAACGATATGTGCACTTACATTGAGAGTTCAACGAATCGGGGAGTGAGCGGTGTGCTCGAAGGAGTTGCATTATTCACTTCTGAGATGGGACAATTCTTTACAAATGGAAAATTACATTCAAAGCTTCTGGCATCTGCTGTTGGTAGATGGATTGGGAATTTCTTCAGCGTTGTTCGCGGAGGACTTCTACTCATTGCAGACTCCGTATGGTTTCTTCTGACAATCATTCCAAAAACTCTTCTAAATTGGCTCATCTACGTGGGTGATCTTATAGTGTTTGGAATAGATGGCAGCTGGAGAATGGTGCTTAGCATAGCCCAAAACATTATTGATGAATTGTTTAGATATACGATAGCGGTAGTCGTAATATTATTAATTCTTAGAAACAGAAGGCGTGCCTATAGAGTTACTAGACGGTGGACAATACGAATTATCCATACAACTGTGACGGTGAGTGTAATGTAAATTATTTGAAATCAGTTTCCAACAGCAAAACATTTTGACTTCTTGCAGTGGTTGCTGCGAGTTTTTCGATATCTTTTTGTTCTTCGTTCGCCGCGACCACCATCGCGCAATGGAGTCGTTGTTCGTCGTCAACAAAGGTCATCGAATTCCGTTTCAGGGCTGAACAAAAGCAATGAATTGAATTGCTGTGTTGTTTGCCGTGATCGCCCAAAGTGTGTCCTATTGCTGCCCTGCAAACATTTATGCATGTGCGAAGAATGTGCGGAGTTTATTGCTACGACGCGGCAGGCATTCTGTCCGCTATGCCGAAGTACAGTTCACAAACAGTTGTCGGTGTATATATAACTGACTACAACAACTGCCATTTGATTGAAAGTCTGATCATATTTGATACTACTATTCCTTATCCCTTATGAGTGTATTTTTTCGTTTTACTTTAAATCGTATAAGTAATTAGAGAATTATAATAAAAGCGTGTTTGTGTGTCATTTGAACTTGCTCTCTATCTTTATGAGGGTATTCTCTTCTATTGGCATTAATTGAAACTTGCACCCAATATCAATAATTACTCCTGTATTGCAAAGATAATAGAAAATCCAGTTTTTAGGATTTTAGCCGATAATGCTATGAATCGGCCTCCAGTTGTATGACGGCAAAACACTGCAAAAGAAGCGGAATAGAAGTAAAACAAGCGCAGATTAGCTCCCGTATAAAAATGTTGGTCTGCAACTTTTAATTGAAAAAGAAAAGCAAAGAAAAACAATAATGTTGTTGAATATCGTTATGTATAGGTATATGTATTTATTTATATATAAGTCTAAACGCAGTTTGGAAACAATGTACACATGCACATGCATACAAAGAGAACAAAATCAGAGAAAATCAATTTAAATATGTATAACCACTCGATCAGGTGACTTGACGATACGCCTCCTTCATTTAATCTTTAGAGCTTCCCTAAACGTAGCAACCAATTACAGGTAAAGGTTTGGCTCTCGCTTAAGGCTGTGGTAGCTGTCTGTTGGGGTCTTCTACGCCGGGTGGATTGCCTGAAGCATTGGCAATTCCCGAAGCAACCGTTTGAAAGATTCGCAGCAAACCGTCTGTTTCGAATCCAACATCGCCCACAGAACGGATCGATTCAAATAAGTTCAACAATCTTGGATCATTACTATGTGTAGGAACTTCAGTGAGTAACTCTCTGTATGCCGGATTTGAGAGCACTACATTGATTGCTTCCGATAGTTGTGGACCCATATTATTCAATCCCTGTAAGCCTGTGGATCTCTGGTTCTTAGCAACTTCCAAATTCGTTCGGTAGTCTTGGTTATCGGGTTCCAATTCAATCGCTTTGGTGTATGATGCCTGAGCATCTTCGAACTTGCCCAAGTTGGAATACGCTATTCCCATGCGTCCGTATGCTTTTCCATAGTTTGGATTAAAGACCAGGGCTGACTTGCAATCTCTTACTGCTCGTTCGTTCTCGTCCAAGCGAATGCATGCCGCAGCTCGATTGCAGTAGAATATCGGATTTTTCGGATCGAATGTGAGAGCTCGATTGTATTGGACTAGAGCTTCATGGTATTTACCTTCCTTCATAAGACGATTGCCTTCGTTTTTGATCTGCTCAGCAACTTCCAGCGACTTGGGATTACGTTCAATGAACAACGACTGGAACATCTCGAAAAGATCAATATCGTTCTCAGTTATTGGAGCAGATACTGCTGCCGTGGAATCACTTCCGCCAGCAGCTGGTGGTGGCTGCACTTCCTCTTCATCGCCCAAATCAAAAGCAGCTTGAAGGCATTGCACGGCAACTTCTAAACTTTCCAGAGCGTCGGGGGCGAGTAATTGCCCCTCGCCTTGCTGCTTTAGATAGCTGATAAAAGATTTTACAAATAACTTTTGCACTTGATCGCCCATATTTTATTATTTATTTCTTTGTTCTTTTTATTCTCAAGCGTTTTGGAAAAGTTTAGTTCTAGTTCACACAATGTATGTAAAGAAAAAAGTCTAATGCGGTCGACGATGACAAAAAAAATTGGAAGGCATTTGACGTTTTTTGCGAACAGAATTTTGCGGAAATTGTTCGTTTTGTTTCAGTTACCTACCGGTAAAAGGGATATTTTTAGCTATGTTTGTTTGAATCTGATAAAAAAATGTTTGGCAACTTTTTATATTTCTCTACTTAAATTTTAAAAGCATCTTTTCTTTGCGATGTCTGGTAAATTAGTAACATGGGACAACAAATTTAAGTGCACAACTTAATCCAATTCGACAGTACCGTATTACCGGTACATCTTAATCTATTCCACTATAAGGGATACAATTGATAAAATGATGGTGTCATGCTAATACCTGTTCTTTAAACTGTTCTGACACGGTAACAAAACAAAACGGTTTTTTTTTATAGGCTCCAAATGACCCCTAAAACACGAAAAAAATAAAACTAATGTGAGGAAATAACAACAACAGCAAAAAAATTTTCATTTTCGAAATTCTAACCTCAAATAGGTACTTAAAATTACCATTTTAATGAATGAAAGTTGTCATTTTATGAGAAAATATGGTGAAATATGTATATTCAATTAATAAGTAATGTAAACAGTTGGGTGCCTGATGCGCTGCGCGCGATTAAAAAAAAAACTAAGGACAGAACATCGACTGAAATCATTAATGTCGTTTTCGATTGGGCTTTTCAGATTTTGTACTCAGATTTCAGATTTTTCGTGCTGGTTGGAAAACACACGAGATTGATCCTTTTTTCTGCAATTGTATTAGTGTGACATTTCACATCTTGTTCGTAAAAGAAAATAAATAAGAAAAAGAAAAATAATAAATACAATTTTAAAACATTTTCTTATCATTTTCTTAATATTCTACACAGTTTCTGATAATTATTTTTGTTGATTGATATTTATTTTGATGTACTGCGTTGACATTTCATGTAAAATGTGCTGGTGTTAGTGCAAGTAGGTGTAAATCTCGAGCTGAATCCGAGATTCACAACAATTGATCTAGAGCAGAAAAAAAAGAGCTTTTTTGGTCGGTTGGAAAATGAAAATTGTACTGAGCGATAAAAATTGATCGAGATAAAAAAGAGCTTTTTTTGCCAATCGAAATCGACATAAGAAGTCGCCGGGTCCTGCATGGCTGCTTCCTCAACTGGTGTAACTAAATAGTTGGGTGGGTATGAGAATATCAACGCCAAAAATAATAATAATAAAAGTGCATAATAGACCCGTTGAACGCATTAAAAACAGAAAGTAATGCATACCAGACGCACTGAACGTAAAAAAACAGCCTGTCAACTCATTTTTGTCAAATATGTTGACATTTGTATGGTGTTTGTGCGAATTTGTAAGGTTTTGTGATAAATTAATTATTGTTTTAAACACATAAACAAGTATTTCCTCACATTAATTTATATACAGAACATCTTATTAAAACGTATATTTACTAAAAATAATAATAAAAAGTAAAAATTCAGTATGGCGTATTGGAAAGCTGAGCCAAACACAATTCCGGACCAACATTTATTCTTAATAACGTATACTTTAGTATATTAAATGAATAAAATAGATGCAATATTTTCTAATAACTAAAATGAGTGTTATTTTAAAACTTTAAAAAATATGTAATATAAAAAAAGTTTACTAAAAGAACAGATCTATGCGCAAGTTCATTTTTATTTGACATTTTTTCATAACCGGTTTTCGTATAACACTTTGCCATCCGACAAATCAAAACGGTGCCAGCCAACTGGTTGTCGTCTTAACTGCAGCCCAAAGGAAAGAGCAACAAAAATAAAAAAAATTTACTTCTTGTTTCGTTTTTGGTTGTCTTCTTTGTATCCGCATTTTCTTTCAGTGTTCTTCTTTCATCGCTCGGTTGCTGGGTAGGGCATAAGAGTGTGCAACAAATGTGTTCAAAACTTCACCAAAATACCCCTATCTCAGTGCTGCACTTAACAAATAAACTAAATCTAAGTGAGAGTCTAACTTAATCCCAGACCCTAAGTAGATCACGAAATAAAATATATTAAGAGCCCGCTGTGAGTGCTGTTCCCTAGTCCCTACATCTTTTTTTTGTGTCAGTGAATTCCAGCTATGGTCCGCCTCACTAGAAAGGAACGTCAAGACAAAGTGGAGCTCCTGTCCAGTATAAATAAAGTTAATATCGATGAAGACAACGAAGCCACAGACAACGGTTAGTATTTTAATTGTTTTAAACTGTGATGTAAGTACATACCTGTGGGGTCAAAGTTATCATCATGGTCAGATTTTTTCTCACACTTTATGCTCATCATCTTGGCCATGGCCATCTTTCCGATAGTGACACTGGGAGTATCTGAATTTCAACAAATAACATTCTTTACTCTTGTCCTGGTTCTACTTGTGACTTTTTGCTATAACTGGCATTCCTCTTCTGGTTTGCATGTCAAAAGTGATTTATTTCGCAAAAAAAAAAAGAATAAAAAGAAACAAACACTCTTTGCTTTTGTGTATATCACGACGAGTACAAATTTTTCGCTTTTGGTGTGTATTTTCAGATGCCTACAGACACTGCGCAGATTTCAGTTCGGATTTCTCGGAGACGGACGAAATATTTCTAAAAGGTTTGTTGCTGAGTAATCCTGCGACACCCCGCAAGGACACGGTGAGTTCGATGATTTTGATGGAGAATGGGTGTTATTTTGTATTGTTCCATCGGGACAGATAAGGGATCCTATTTTTCAAATAATTGTGGCTGTTAACAGCTGGAGGTGGCAGTTTAGGTAATTAGGTTATAAGTGTCCCAGATTTTGTTGATGAGGAGGCGGAGGTGGACAGTTCATTGCACGGAAGTGAATAACCGTTGTTTAACAAGTTATATCACCGTTCAACGAATTGCTTTTTTTTGTATAGAAGGAGGTAGGTACATAGTTGGTTTCGTGTTACTTGCCCATATCGTCGACACTGATGATGTAAAACATATGGTCGCCAGTTGGACTGTGAAGGAATCGGATTTCAATTGAATATACTTACATACATGCATATGTACATATGTAGGTAACTGGGTGAGTGGGTTTTCCACAGGAGATTAAATGAACTGGTATGTTATTTATTACCATTATTTATATGGGGGTGGGATGAATTGAATGGTAGAGAAAATTATGCTAGCCAATGGGTTAAGTTGGGAGTTCTGAATTAAAGTTGGTTTAGAGTTTCATTTGATCTTCATATATGTACATATGTACACACGTAGATTCAACAGGTACATACCTACTGCAGGCTCTGGCGCTATATCAGCGGTTCTCTACTGAGAAAAGATAATAAAAATAAATTCATATAATGACCATAGTTCAAGATATACATAGCTCAACTGTGGATGTGTGTATTACTTATATTAAGCTAACGTGCTAAAAATATTTTATTATTAAAGATTTGCATTGGGATTTAGACCAAGAGCGCTACATATGTTTTCATAGGTTTAAGCGTCGTGATATCGAATTCAATCGTCTGGCAGCATTTTTTTCAGCCATGGCTAAGAAAAGAGGGTTAAAAATATATTTTTTTTTCGGTTTTTGTCTGGGGGGTATAACCACATAAATGATATACGAAATATTACGAAAATATAGGTCCCAGACGTTTAACCTTCAGTCTACCCCCTGCCAGACGCTCCCCAAAGAGGGCGAAAATCTGATCTGGGCCTTGGAGGTATAACCACATACATAAATGATACATATACCAAAAAATCAGGAACTATCCCAGGTGTTTTACTCTCAGACTTTCCCCTTCCAGACGCCCTGAAAGTACGCCCCAAATCAGCTTTTTACTAATCATTTCTCGCTTTCTAAATATGAAGTAAAACCAAAATTTCAGTCCCAAACACATCTAAACCACTTTATGATTACAAACACATAAGTCCCGGAATTTAAGAGCAAAATTTAGTCAACAATAAGGTACATACATACATATGTACCTAAGTTTGGAATATCTCAGAAACATGTGTACATACACAATCTCCCGCTGTACTATTTCATTTAATTCAATTCTGTACGGTAAAGGAGTGTACTCATAATGATAAGAATTCAGCAATAAGAAATATATTTAAATATTGACATACATTACATTTACATTTACTTAGAGTTGTGTTCAATAAAATAGCAGTGCATCTACAAATTCACTTTAAAAGCCATTTTGAAAATATTCTTCATTTATTTATCAAATATTAATTTCTTTATAGTTTTGTAACTAACCTAAGACACTCCCCACCATTTCTGAATATTCCTAGGTTTAGCTGTCTTCAATGCTTTTTTAAGGCAGTCCAAAGATTTTCAATCGGATTTAAATCCGGAGACTGAGGTGGCTAATAACATTATATCGACTTTATTCTCCTAATCAATTCTTTGTTGCTTACGCCGTATGCTTCGAATCGTTATCCTGCATAGATACCCACTTAAGAGGCATTTCCGCTTCAGCATACGGCAGCATAACATTTTAAAGAATCTCAATATAACCAAAATAGGTGATTTTTTCTCTTATCCAAAATAATGGACTAAGTCCACTATAAGAGAAACTTCCCCAAATCATCATTCATGCACCTCCATGCTTAACAGTTGGTAAAGTATGCTGAGGCTGGTATTCTGCATAAGCCGGTCTTCTGACATATTTTCTAGTTTCACTAGAGCCACTTTGGACTCCTCTGTTCAGAGAATATTTCTCCATTTCGATAGTAGCAATTGGTTGTGTTTTCGGGCACATTGGTTTTCGCTGTTTTCACCTGTGTTCTTGTTTTTTCCCGTGTTATACCCTTTCGAACTATTTTTGGCGAACAAACTAGCTCCTCCTGAATATTGTTTTGTATGTTTTTCCTTTATTTGTAAGTTGAAATTGTATCATTTTTTTGCTGATTTGTTACTTTGATAAAGTAAAACATTTTGTGACTTCAAAGAAAGAATCCCGAGATTTTAAAAAACACACTGCTATTTTGTCGAACACAGCTGTATGTATTTCATTGAAAATTGCAGTCTTTAAAAGTAGAATAAACTCCATCCTCCATGGCTTAGAACGCATCTACAACCTAATCTAATCTACAACCTCTGCGTGGTAAGTTACTGATATGATTTCATGCATTTTACTTTTTACTGTCAACGTGTGAAGCTCAAGGTGGAGAATGACCAGCCACCCATTAAAAAAAATCATCAATCTAGGAGACAAGCCATATAATGTGTTATGGCCTGGAAATCATTAAAATTGTATTCTACGGGTGGAAATGTTAAAAATTATCTATATTGCTAGAATAAAACTAAAAAAGTACTGTGTTATCAATTAACAGAATTTTGTATCTCTAGCGCGTGCTAACACTTCGTAGTTGACTGCGGATTAAGTTCATATCGCGACGAAAACTGTCTGAATTGCAAGCAGACGCACGTTGCGGCTTCATCTTACATACCACCTTGATCAAAAAGTTACCGGAATTTATTCAGAAAATTAAAAATACAAGTTTATTCATCTAAATCTATATTGTCCCCTTCAAAGTAATCCCCATCGACTGCAACACACTTATGCCAGCGCTTGATCCAATCCTCGAAACATTTTTTATATTCGGTTTTCGGTATGTCCGTCAGTGCTTTTCCATTACTTCCTCTCGGCTGCTGAAACGCGTTCCCCGTAATGGTTTTTTTTTTAACTCGATTGAACAGAAAGAAGTCACAGGGAGCCAAATCAGGTGAATTCGGTGGCTGTTGGATGGTATTTGTTGCATTTTTCATCAAAAAATTACGAATAATGATGGCACTGTGCGACGTCAACACGGTCTCTTTTTTGCATGAAATTGAGGTCTTTTGTCTACACGACGGAAACCGAAATCATTAACCAAAATGTCTTGGACGGATCCATAGGCAATGTTCAAGTCCTCCACTATCTCTCTGATGGTTAATTTGCGGTTATTGACCAACATTTCTTTTACTTTATCAATGTTTTCGTCGGTTTTCGATGTCGATGGTCTGCCACTGCGTTCATCATCTTCGATTGACTCACGACCACTTTTGAACCGCTGCGCTCGTGCCACTGGTAAACGACCGTTTTCAATTTTCCAACATTTCCAACGTTCGCGCACCATTAAATCCGTTGTTTACGTAAAATTTAATACAAGTTGAAGTTCGTTGTTGCAAATTGAAATCCATTTCTAGAATTTTAAAAAAATCGCCAACACACACAGAGATAGATGTACTATTGGCTACGTAACTTTTGCAAATGTCAAGCTTGTGACGCTAAGATTTAGAGGGAATATCAACAACAGATGTACCAACTTAACTTAACAACTTAACAGATGTACCAACTTAACAGAGCTCATACGGTGGTTATTCCGAGAAGTTTTTGATCAAGGTGGTATATGTACATTTATGTAGTATATTTGAAAACATTCCCCAGATTGCATTTCATTAAATGTATTTTGGTTTGTGCTTTTTTAATGCGCTTTCTACTCCTCGTATGTACTCAGCCGATTTGTTTTATAAATGTTTTCATTCTTATACTTCAACATATGGTATTCCACCGATACGACGCATATCAATTCGTTTCAGTCCGCAATCGAGAGGCACACATAACTCAAAACAATTCATGCAACAATCAAAGTCAATGGGCATAGAACAAACATGGTTAAAACACGTTTGTGGCGTTTATTGCGGATTTGGCTTCCTGCACATGCATTTAATATCTGCAAGTGGTTGGGAATCTATACTCCTAGCACGAGGTCTCTGTTTCTTCCTTCCTGTAGATTTAATTTATGCACTGTTTTGTGCAATATTCCATTCCTATGAGCATGACTCAACAAAGAAACGAAGTTGTTTTTGTGTGAAGCTAATAATAATTTAATTCATTCAGCATTAATTATTTACAAAAAGAAAGTTATTCAGTACTTCCATTATGTATTTTATAAAACAAGTTTACGTGGTACATAATTATGTTTATGTAGGTACACATAATGTATACGTACATTTCTGCAGTTCCCAAATCAATCAATCATATAATTTAGAACTAATCGAAAACTTACTGAATTGCTTAAAATAACCATAATCTGAGTAAAACTAGTTTTGTCTAAAGAAGAGTCGCGTTTAAATTCGGAATAGGTTATTAAGAAATTATCACCTTGACATGTATTTGGTTTACTAACACTTCTGTTTATGTGTTATTAATTTAAATGAGTTTGAGGTTTAAAGGTATTGGTTTACCTATACCAATGTTATTTTCACTTTTTTAGTATTACCTATTTTAAAGTTCACAGAATGAAGAGTAAAAAGAATGAATTAGTAAAGAACTTTCGGTAGCCTACCCAATGGCGGTAAGATGACATCAACCTTACGATTTGAAAGCACTATACTCAGCAGAATTCAATATTTTGTTTTTGTAGTTTCAGTGGGTTCGTTTCTCTACGAATCGATTTCGTTTTAAAGGTTCACTACTTACTTCACTTTACGGGCTCCCGACCCGTGAAGAGTCTCTGCCTTCCACTCTCTTCGATCCCGGGCATGCTGCTTCCAGTTGTCTAGACCAAGCGCACTGGCATCCGCGGTTGCTTGGTCCTTAAACCGGAGAATCGGTCTTTCTTGTTGTCTCGAACCTGGGGGCTGTGATTTGTAGATCCTCTTTGCTGGAGCATTGCTGTCGATTCGCTCGTTGTGGCCGAGCCAGTGTAGTCGACGTGTTTTGGCTTTTTGGACTACATCTACATCTTGGTACAGCTCATAGAGCTCGCGGTTATATCTTCTCCTCCATTCGCCCTCCTTGCATACGCGACCGAATATCCGACGAAGAATTTTTCTCTCGAAAGTATTCAAAATCTGCTCTGCTTTCCTGCTTATCGTCCAACACTCGGCTCCATACAGCAGAACTGCAGGATCAATGTTTTGTAGAGCATGCATTTCGTCTTCCGAATTAGGAGTTTTGAACTCATTTGTGTTGCCAAACCGAAGTAGCAGCGGTTTCTTACGGTAAGTCTTCGTCAAATCTCCACTAAGGTTTCATTCGTGGAGTTGATATTTACTCCGAGGTAGGTAAATTCCTTAACCACTTCGAAGTTACTGCTGCCAACAGTGACGTTTTGTCCTAGGCGGTGGACAGATGTTTCTTTGTTTGTTGGCAACATGTACTTAGTTTTGTCCTCATTCACTTCAAGGTCATTTCGTTTCGCCTGTTCTTCAATTGCCGTAAAAGGCTGCGGCCACGCAGAGAGCGGCGAGCGGCTGAGCGATTGAGCGACGAGCGATCGAGCGACGAGTCTGAGCGATGAGTGGCCATTTACTGAGCGTCATCGCTGAGCGATTAGTTGCGAAAATGCAAGTCGCGTTCATAATATTTAAAGGGCTATTATAAGATCCTATAAATCGTGAAAGGGCAAGTTATGTTGAAGTTCATCACGTATATCAAAATTTTCGGAGATATCCAGACCGATTTTGACAATACTGTCGTATGTCAGTACCATCTTTTGATTTGCTGCTTTTCGGTGACATTTTTGTTTTTGTAATATTTGTGGCTGTCCTGCCATAGAACTGGACGGCTTTGGACAGCTGAGATCAAACTTTCCGCGCTTATTTTGTCCATTAACTAACTTCGTCGCTCAGCGATAAACTAAAAAATTAGAACAGATTTGATTGCTGAGCGACGTCGCTCTGTCGCTTACGATAATCGCTCATCGCTCAGGGCTTACGTGGCCACCGCCATACGATTTCATGTGTTTTAATTTTTTTGCGTCGCTCAATCGCTCAGTCGCTCGTCGCTCACTGCGTGGCCGCAGCCTACACGGCGCGCTGGGAGCGACCGATGATATCGATGGCATTTCCGTATCCCAGTAGCTGGACAGATTTGTGAAAGATAGTGCCTTTCGTGTTTACACTTGCCCTGCGCACTATCTGTTCCAGCACAAGCTTGAAGAAGTCACATGACAGCGCAGCTCCTTGCCGAAATCCGGTGCATGTTTGGAATAGTTCGGAGGAACTGTTTCCAAACTGCACGTTGCACCGCGTGTTTTCCAGCGTCACGCGGCATAGCTGGATCAGTTTAGCCGGGATCCGGAATTCGGTCATCTCCTTGTAGAGCTCAAGACTGTGAATGCTATCATATGCGGCTTTGAAGTCGATGAAGAGATGGTGAGTCTCGACTTGTTGGTCTTTTCCAGGATCTGCCTTAGTGTGAACATTTGGTCGATCGTCGATCTGCCGGGCCGGAAGCCACACTCGTACGTGCCGATGAGTATGCTGCAGAAAGGTTTAAGACGTTCACTCAGTACGTTGGATAGGGTCTTATATGCGACATTAAACAGGGATATGCCTCGGTAGTTCTTACAAGACATAGGATCGCCTTTCTTCAAGATGGCATGCACCCTACCAAAGCATCACCACCATGTTTGAAAAGCTCTTAAAGGTTCACTTACTTTACTATATTTACTATTACTACTATATCTCAAAAAGGTGCCAACTTCCAATATTTTTTTTATTATTTTCTGATAAAAATGTCTCATTTTGAGGTAAAATATATTATGCTTTCGGTACATATAGCACATAGGCCTATTATTTCTCAAACAAGTGTTTGCGGGCTGTTGTGCATTCTTTTTTAGCAATTTAAAAAATTGAATCTTCGGATTAGATGGCTAGAATTTGTAGAGCGAATGGACATCAACGCTGCGGATCGGAGAACCTGCAAATTCACCCTGGAAGAACATCGTGGCGGAGAAAGACCACGTCGTCGTATGGTGGCTTTTCGTTGATCTCATTCTCCAAGTGTTTCATTTTACCTACTTTGTTCTAGCATTGAGTTGATGGTCGATACACTCATAGTACAATAAATTTGTTGTGCTTTGGACTACTGCACATGCTGCCCCAGTTCAATGTCTGACAAGCATACAAGAGTATCATTTGTCATGAAGTGCTTCTCAACACGCCATTCGGAGTCGGCATAAAACTGTAGATCCCTTCCATTCTTGCAAAAATATAACACGCACACACAAATGGTTACGAGAAGCACACCGATCTGTAGGGCCACATAAAGAAAGAAGAAAGAACGTTGAATATCCAGTCATTCTGTGATCTATATCCAAAAACTGGGCTGACTGTACTTTCTCGTCTCTACACCTTCTTCACAAAATTTGGTCAATTCAATATCTATGAAAATACTGAATCTTTCATCATAATTTCCCGTGAACTAAATCAAACAGACAGAAACATTACATAATTCAATTACAATTAAACATCACTTACCCCACACAACATTATAAGTGTTGATCAACTAATTGACCCATCGGCCCTAAAGATCATTGCTCGAATCAAAGAAGATCTCAATTCAGTGACTCAAGATTCCTTCGGAATTAACTGTTCTGACCTTTATATTCTACAAACGACAATAATCCCAAATGGCAATTAGGCGAAATTGCCTTTAACGAAGACCGACTACAGAAGCAGAAGTGGAAGAAGTAGCAAACTAGCGAGCGAATGTGAGACTACGAGTACATACGTATGCATATGCGTACTGGTAATCGACTTTGTCATAATTCAATTGTTCCGTACAGTCGGTCCCCTTTAGAGTTGATTCAAAGTTCTTTCTGATGACTTACACAATGGAATTAAATTTTAATGATGAGAAGCGAAGCGAAAACGACATTCAAATGGTTCTTGTGTAATAGTTGGTAATTTCCAATGTGAAAGCGTTCCGAAGAAAGTAAAATTATTTATATGCTAAGTATATAGATACGTAAAAACAAAAAGCTACGAGAATTCGTTAGTTAACTGACTCGCTGTTTGCTTTAAATATTGCAGAGTTGTACGCATCTGCTGTATGACAGTACTACTATTGTCAAAAATTAACAAAACTACCCCAAAGTACTTGTACTTTTTGAATACCTGTACACACGCTTAAATTTCCCTTGTGTCGATTTGGTTTACGCCTACGCTTTCACTCATAATTTCCCACTTAATTTACTGTTAGCTTTTGAAATTCACCAGCCAGAATCAAAATGTGAATTTTCTACTCTGCCAGCGTCAAAGCTTTTATGTAAGTGTTACCAATATATAAAAAAAATCATGATTACATGTATAAAACAAGAAAAGTGGGCATCCGTTCCGTTACTTCATTTAAATTAGTTCCAATGGCCTTACAGGATTTTATAACTTTAATGACCGGAAGGCCATTCTGCGAATGTACCGAAAATCGGCCACCCAACCACCTTAGCAGAGGATAATCACATAGGAAATGTTCTGCAGTTTCGTTGCTTACTCCACATGAGTCGCAGACACTGGTATCACCTTTACCTAGCATACTTACATAGGTGTTTGGCAAAGGAGTCTGCAGTCTAAGCGATATCAACAATATCGCACAAACTATACCTTTAGATCCAGACTGTCTGGTTCCTGGATAGTCAAGCCATGGCCATTGGCTGACCCCACTTGGATTCAGACCCTAAGAAACTCTCTTCTGCATCCCGTTGTGTCCTGTAACTCAGGCGACTTTCAATAAGTTCAGCTTTCCAACCGAATTTAAGGAGGTTTTGCAATGTAGAACTATACTTTAAAAGTGGTTAAATGATTAAACAACATCTTAAGCGCAGCATAACCGTCACTGCAAAATCGTTTATTGCCGTTTATTGTTACAAGTAACGTAAAATATTTCCTTGGCCGCATATGATATGAAGGGTCTCCTCGTTGGCAAGTAAATCCAACGGATTTTCGTTGTCGATAGGACTCATGTTTTATCAGAGACATCCCCTTTAATGAAGGACATCAAAAAATGGCTCAGGAAGATGTAAGAGCAGCCAGAAAAATATCAGCAATGCATTGGCATTGCAGTTGCAGTATGGTCTGGCTGGCTTACAGTTAGAAATCGAATCCTTATCCTATCTTTGGAAACAATGACTGCATTCACATGCAATGTCTTTCAAGTAATTACCACAAATATGAACCTCACACCATTCTATATCACGTTACGCATTGTTGGCTGTTAACGTTTTAACCAAATTTACCCCAAAACATACACCACCACTAAAGAGGTAAATACGTTTTGTGAATGACATTCACCTCACTGAACGGTGTCTGGTTCGTAGTGGTGCAAACACCAAGCTCAGTTAAATTGTGATCTATAAAACTAGCTATATACTCGTATGTACAAGTATCTTACTATCTTCTGTACATGAAAAGTCGAAAAGGTAAACAATCTTCTACTCCAGTGCTCCACATAAAGCAAATCAACAATTTGTAGAAAGAGAGAGCGTGAGAGGCGGCTTACCTTACTTGTAGAATGTGTATTCTCTTGGTTTGGAGTTTGTGATGTTACCTGTTTTAGGTGTGACGTGTATACGAGACGAGCGTCCAAAAATAGTTGATAATCGAATAAACCTGTTTTCATCCAGATTCGAATATAAGAACGGTGTTTCTCTCTCTCTGCTTCGTTTCTTGTTCGCTAGTCATGCACGAACTAACATTCCCGATGTACGAGTACATGTATTAAAGCTTGGTTTAGGAAAACAGGGTTGCCATATAAATGAGCATCAATTTTATTTCACACTGTTTGGTTTAATCTTTAACTTTCCATCCACAGCCAGGCAGCGCTTAAGGCGCAAGAATTGCGCACTAATAAATCGGCACTAGTCAGAAGCTGCTGCACAACGCTGAGGGCGTTATGCATGCACGCAGAACCGAGTAAGACTATGTTGGATGTCTGGTCACTCCGGGATCGAAGGCAACGAGTTTGCCAATGAGTTGGTAAGGACCCCCCTTTCCTTACCACTACCATAGGCGGTGGAAGTTGCTCCACCGCTATGCTTCAATGGCACATAAAAGATACGATTGCGAGAAGGGCTGACCCTAGATGGTCTAACATTGTAAGACACAGGGTTTCGAATTCACTTTGGTCAGCGCTGGACCGTAAAAGGACCAGCGAAATCCTTAGCAGGACACAAATGAGTATAGCTATCGAAATATTATCCGGGCATTGGCTTCTGGACAAACACGTAAAGAGGATCAGACTCATAGTCACGGATATTTTCAGATTATACTGTAATGATCTATGTGTAACAGAGGATATCGCACATATTCTGTGTGAATGTCGGCTTAGCACGCAGTCGCAGGAACATTTTAGGCTCCTACTTCTTTTGTAACCTGGAGGAGGTAGGCCGAATCATTCATAGACTCGTTTCAAAATAAGGGCAGGATAATAAAATGCTTTGAGGAAATTGGGGCGGTTTAGGTGCCATCCTTGGATGGATTCTTAGGGGACCGCGATGGGCCCAGTCTAGTGACTAGTGTTTTGGGATGGCTCAGCCTCTCAATCCCTTTCAACCTAACCTAACCTTTAACTACATAAGCTACCTTTCTATTCATGTCTATCGGCTTTTAACTAATATTTTAGAATATACTTTCTGTTTAGCGAAGCCTTTACCAGCTGCATGTCAATCTCAAATTCACGTTTAACCCAATTAGGTAGTTTTAAAGCTTAATCTGAGGACAAGGTTGTTCTTTTTTATGTCGGCCATTAGTCCTTTTTTTACCTAAACTTGATTTCTAAATCTAAAGTGAAAAGTGGGGCAAAAAAAATGTAATTCATTTTTTTTTTTTCTGTTCGCTTTGATACTATCAGAAACTACTACTCCCATTCCATAGTTCTTTTCTAACTCATTTACATACATAGGTTGTGCCCAATCGGTAACCCTAGTCACGAAGCTCTTACCAAATGACCATGCACGACCGCTCTTGGAAAAGCGAAACGCGGGTGGAAAGGGAGTGACCAACAGAAACAACATTCAGATACATTAAGTTACGAAACCGATTAATGACGAAGTCATTCTCTGCCTTCGTGTTTCCATTTCATTTTAGCCATCGCTGTCGTTGTCACCGTCGCGTCAGTCGTAGGCTAGTTGTGGTCGTTCCATCGTGTATTTACACTACTAGTTGCTGGTGAGTGCACTTCAGCGTACAGGTTTCTCGGTTAGCATAGCACAGTTAGCTGTGTGAGGTGAGTGATGTCACTCTCTAGCGATTTAAATTCGAAGTTCGAATCTTGAAGATTTTTTTTGTGTTTTTTTGTTATAATATTTTAACGAAAGAGCTCGAGTCACTTGAAATAGCATATCAAGCAAACCGATTGAATCTGGTTACTGAGGTGAGGCCGCTTTCAAGCTTTCGCAGTCTCAATTCCAGTTTTGAACCTCGCAGTTACCCACTCGAAGTGCGCATCGAATTTTTAAGTTTAAGTTTCTCGTCTCGTTCCGAGTGTACCCAACCAAGAGTAGATTAATTAATTGAATTCCTGTTGTGTGGAATACCTTTGCCGTGTGGAGCGATTCACCCTGTTTGCCGTCCAGGTGTTAATCGATATTCGAAGTACGTTTTCTTTTTTCTGCTTTTCTATTGTGTGGGTTACCCCTGGTGACACGACTCTAACGATACGTGCATTGTTTGTCTCCGTCTCCGTCAAGAAAACAACGCGAAGCTCCAAGTTTAGTCGTTCCAAGCCAACCAGTGGAACGTTGTGTAACTTTTTTTTTTTTGGGAGTGGCTCAGAAATCGAAATATCAAAGAAACAACTTGTATTTTGTTTGCTAAATCTATTGTGGATTGTTGTTTGCTTATTTGGGCGTTTTTTGTGGATCTAAAAGAATCAAGTGTTATCGTTTGTAAGTGCATTGAAATTTGATAAAAACAAAAATCAGTAAAAGTGCGTGTGGATCTACTCGTAAAGCCGCAATTGTGTACCGAAAACATTTCGACACGTTCTCGAATTCCAAAGGTGGTTTCGTGTTACCTTTACAAAACTCATTTGTTGTAACCTAAATGAGGCCATTGACCTACCACCTCGAAGTCTGAGTGCATTTCCATGCACTTTCTTTGGCTTCTCTTGCAGTGGAAATGGGGAAAACGCATTCGAAAGTTCTATATACGAGTACGAGTATAATTCGCGTGCACATATAAAATGAAAATCTCATTAGTAAAACAATAAAATGAAAATGCAATTTTTTTCTATTTTGCGTGTGTGTGTGTACATTGTACACCCCGACTAATTTTATTATACTGTGTCGTTGAAATTTGTTTGTTGTTACTGGGGAGATGAGTAATACTTGAGTGAACTATCACCGCAATGAGTAAGGAGCTAAGCGTCTAACAACGAAGTTGAATGTTGTTTTGATAATTTGATCGTTTCTTAATTGTGTTCAATTGCAATTAGATAGTTAGTGGATTAAGTGGAGTGGTGTAGACTGTACAGTTTCAATGTCAAACATGTATAGTGACTTATCAGCGAATGGAGTAAGAAATGTGGCCAGTACTACCTACTGAAATAAATTCCAAAACATTTTTTTTTTTGTTTGAGAATGTTTACTTAAGTGTCGATCCCGTTTTATAGCTCGTCAGGTTAAAAGCTTTACGACATGGTAAATTTTTTAATGACTATGAATATTATGCTATGGTAAGAAACAAGAAAAGAATGCAAAAAAAATGTTTTATTCTTCTTTGTTTTTGGTTTGTAATGGTTAACGAGTGAAAAAGTATAAAATTCCCCATTTTAGTACATATTTCGCTTGTTTTCTACAAATGTAGGTAAGATTAGTTTGAGGTACGAGCATTTATTAATGCGAGCGAAAGTCGTCAACCTGCATAATTGATTTGAAGTCCTTCAACTTTCGGCAGCTAGGTGTCAAATGTACGGCAGTTACTCGACTTCAAAAACGAGCTACCACAATCTGTTTTTAATCTTGAACTAGTTATTCAATATTTTAGTATTTAGTATGATTATGGGTTCATACTAGAAACTAAAGCGCTGAAAACCAAAGCTGGTCTGAGTCCCAGCAAAACAATAGGCAAACCTGAAGGCACCTATGTAATTCGTCTGCCGTAAGCACTGCAGCGTTCGATCGATCGATCTTTCATCTCCCCTACATATCCAGTGGTCGTGACCAGCGTTGTGCTGAAGTACTCAATTCGGTAATTCGGCTCAAGTATTTCTGATTTGGCTCAATGCTCCGAGCCACAGAGAAATGGCTCACATTTGGCTCATTTGGCTCAAAACTTTATTCCCTTCAAAAAAATATTAAAAAGCAATAAAAACGAAATCAGAAAATAAGAATTCTTGAATGCTTGAAAATTGAAGTACTCTTACTTATGAGTTTTAAAGAGCCATTAAAAAGGATCAACAAGAACATGTGGGAATTTTAAACAACCTAAAGATGAAATAAGGAAATGTTAGCCGTATTGTTTCTTTCCTTGCTTACTTGTTTTCGTCTTTATTTATATGCTATGTTATGCTTTATTATGGCTAGCGAATCTGAATCAAATGTTTGAATTTTCGCGACCGTAATAGGTTGATATCGCATTTCGCCAAATTTCTGAAGTCAAAAGCGATTATAATTTTTGCGATTTGCAAGCCGTAATACCTAATTATCGCAGTCGTCCTTAAGCAATTTAAAAAATGAAATTGTGATTGATGTTGCTGTGTTCGTGTTTATAAAGAAGAAACATGAACCAATACGTTTACCTCCCCCCGCTCCTTCATATTCAGATTTTCAGTAATTTTACTAATTTGACTCAACCCGGTGTGAAATGGCTCAAATGCAACATTTATCCGGAACAACCCTGTTCGTGACTAGAGATATAACGGATATCCGGTTAGTATACGCCATACGGCCCTTTTTTGCTATCCGGCATATCGCCGAATAGTCACTAGGTATCCGGCTAATTGCCTGATAGTCCTTGTATTATGTAAAAAAGTTAGGAGAATGAAGAAAAGAAACATCCAAAAATTTAGTTTTAAAGTTTTATTTTTCAGAATAAACAAGCAGTCTAATAACATGTAAATTAAGCCATTTAGTACTAAAAGTTTACTTAGGGCAAATTATGGTGGATAAAAACAATTGTTTCTGTATTGAAAGGTAAACGATATCTGCTTCCGCAAAAAAAGTCTCTCGCTGCATTACGCTACTAAACGGAGTTGAAAGACAAATGTTGGTCAATTTAGACAAAATTGGGAATGGTTGTGTGTTAACAGACCACCAAGCCCAAGGATTACTATTCCGATCGAGGTGAACTGTTTTAAAATAGAAGTCCAGCTGGTTGACTGTGCCACTTTTCTTGGAAATCTCATTTTGACTATTGTCTTCCGCCACCTCGAAAACAGTCCCAAAAAGTCACATTAGTATCACCTTCACCAATTTTATTTTTCTGCTAAGTGAAGAATCTCCTACTCCGATCACGTTCATTAATTTCCACTGTTCACTGCACATTTCATTTCATTCATATACCGCGGATCTTATTAACGGGATGATCGAGTTCCTTTCTTTAATGTCGATTTCGGTTGGGCAGAAAAAAGCACTGTTTTTATCTCGAGCAGTTATTATTAGAGATGTAACGGATATCCGGTTAGTATCCGGTATCCGTACTCCATACAAAATTAGAAAATAAAAAGAAAGTATATTTAAAATTGTATTTTTACGAACAAGATGTCAAATGACACACTAATACTATTGCAGAAGATCAATCTCGTTTGTTTTTGTTTGCCCAGTAGAAAACGACATAAGTTTATTTTGATCTTTTTTGCGGATAAAACATGAATATGTGCGTTGCAGTACGCCTTATTACACGCCGAATATCCGGTATCCGGCTCAACTACTATCCGTTACCTCTCTAGTCGTGACTCGTGACTTTTGGAAGATGAGAACAGATAGAAAAAAAATCAGTGTTGCCTGGTTTGGCTTGTAAAATACAAACAAAGGCAATTTGCTGTAAGCAAAACTCCATCAGGGATAGATAGGCACTAAAGTTTAATGAACATATTGCAAGGCAACCTATGTAGTTGCGATCTTGCCCACTTATCGTGCTACAATTTAAAGTCCAAAATTTAGTCATTAAAACTGACTAACATAAAAATAACAATTTACGTGCTAGTTAAAGTGGTGACAGGCAGTATGGGAAGATAAGCTTTCGCGAAGAACTACAAGTTCATGGCGCACAGCACAATGTAAAACTCTGCTGTGTTGCCGACCACAAAGGTGTATTGAGTAACGCGAAATCTGATGAACTTCTTACGAAAGACTCAGCATTAGATTCAATTCACGCTAATCTGCACATAATTCATTAACTGGTACAATATGCTACACTATCACATATGAGGAATCTTCATCGGCGTTTATCTACAAACCTAACCTAGTTCTAGTGGTTTCCAGTTGACCTCCAACACTCCCGAGAATTAATTTTATTGCTATAAACGATTAACACTACAGTTCAGGAAAAATTGTTCGAAGACTGGGCAGTCATTACTGAGGACTCTTATTCCAATCTTCAGCGAAGGGCGCAATAGATCTTAAGGTCGCGGTGCATCTCACATTTCAATGATAAAAATCTTCAATGAAGGGCGCAGTAGCACCGTGGTATAGTGGTAAGTGCGTTGGACTACTACGCAATGCTGTTCGGGTTCAATCCCAGCAAACACCTAAAAGTTTTTTCACAGTGCCACCTCTTTTGAATGTCTGACAAGCATTTAAAGAATATGATTAATGAGGTTCTCAACTCGCCTTTCGGAGTCGGCAAACAACTTAGGTCCATTTCATTCGTGCAAAAATATGACACGCACACACAAATGGCTGCTAGAAGCAGGCCCTTGTTCACCCCAAGCCATCTAAAGAAGCGCGCAGTATTCTACGTCCTTTTTGTGAGTAGATGCAGAAGACCCTACCTTTTTTTTGTATAATCTTGGAGAGTGTCAATTTTAAGGCAAAAAAGCAATTCAAATATGTATATCAAAATTTGTTAAATAGCCGAGCTACGCGAGCTGTATAAACATTTGCATTGCACGAGAAGTACATATCTAATTTACATACATAAATATCTCAACTCTCAACTACCTACATATGTATGTATGTACAAATATGTATTATATTCTTTCTCCGATTTTTAGCCAGCATAATGTTTCAACGTTTAATGTCGAAGCACTTTCCTCAAGTCTTTGAGAAGGTATAAAATATTTAGATTCCAACGCCTAGTCCCCCTACGCTAGAAAATATTATATTTCCCATTTTCCAATCATAGCTACGATTTTCTACATGAACCAAAATGTATGCCTGATTGTTTCTAATCTTTCCTTTTTTTCTTAAGTTAAATTCTAGCATACCCCAAGAAATCGAAGCTCTTCGACCTGCTCATCTCAACAATAAGGCAATCCTTGACGAAATAATCCGCAAATATTCATCAAATCGAGGAAGAGACGCCCGAGCATTAGCAAAACTAGTCTCTCAGCCTCATTTTAAGGTAAACACTCACAACACACTCGTATCCTTTAATTTATTTATCAATCAATTGTATGTTCTATCTTATAGGCATTGATCCGCGCCCATGATGAAATAGGAGAACTCTTCAAGAATCGAATACACAAAGAAGAAAACCGAAAAGGTGGATATCTCTTCCCCCCAGATATACTAAATAGCGAAATGCCAGTGGAGACAATTAAAATGGTTGGCTTGCGCCGGAATCCCAACCAGCCGTTAGGTTTGACCGTTGAAATCGATGAACACAAACAATTGGTAGTGGCACGCATCTTAGCCGGAGGTGTAATTGACAAGCAAGGACTTTTACATCCCGGAGATGTTATCCTAGAAGTGAATGGTGTTCCAGTTCATTCACCCGAAGAACTACAAGCAGAGGTGTCTCGAGCAAAAGAAAATCTCACCATGAAAGTTGGTCCTAATGTTGAAGAGGAGATGAAGTCAGCACGACTGGCTATGGCCGGTGGACAGGTAAAAAATGGACAGAATCTAGAGCCTGGAAAGAAACTCACGGTAAGTGGTGTTGTAAAGAATCGAGCTTCTTTTTTTAAGTTTGTCCATGATTTTTGTTTGTGTTTTTCTTTTTGTCTGTTCAAAATTGTTTTGCGAATTTATAAATTTCTATGTGGCATGAATACAATGTACATAATAGTTCTTAATTGTTCCATAGTTGATTTAAGTCAATTGAAAGTAAGTAGAAACCAGAAATCCACACAAAAACACAACAATCAATCAAACCGCAAAGAATCAAGACTTTTCTCATGAAGAATATTAATTGAAATCTTTTACTTATCTTCTGCAGTGCTATATGCGAGCTTTGTTCACCTATAATCCATCAGAGGACTCTCTGTTGCCATGTAAGGAGATTGGTCTCGCTTTCAAGCAGGCAGATATCCTACAAGTAAGATTAGAATTTCGTAAAATCGCGTTCCATCATTATTTTATCTGTTCAATAGATCATAAACGTTAAGGATCCTAACTGGTGGCAGGCAAAGAACATCACTGTAGGCAACGAACAAATCGGTCTGATTCCCTCACAGGATCTAGAAGAACGACGAAAGGCTTTTGTCGCTCCTGAAGCAGATTATGTGCACAAAATTGGAATTTGCGGAACTAGGGTACGATTGAAAAGTTCTTATACTTCGAAGGAGGGGTTTTTATATTTTCCCTTTTAGATCTCAAAAAGAAAACGCAAAACAATGTACCGCTCCGTAGCAAATTGCGAATTCGATAAAGCCGACTTAATGCTGTATGAAGAAGTTACTCGAATGCCACCGTTCCGTAGGAAAACGCTTGTTCTTATCGGTGTTCAAGGTGTTGGACGTCGTACGTTGAAAAATCGCTTAATCAATAGCGATCTAGATCGGTTTGGTGCCGTTATACCTCGTAAGTTTTAAAGAAACAAAACATACATGATAAGTGTTTTTCTAATAATTTTTTCTTAGATACATCCCGTCCCAAGCGAGCATTGGAAGACAATGGTCGCACATACTGGTTCCTCGATAGAGAAGAAATGGAAGAAGAGATCAAGCAAAATAATTTCCTTGAGTATGGTGAACATAACGGAAATTTGTATGGCACACATTTGGAGTCTATAAAAGATGTTATTAAAGCTGGTAAGTTGAAAGGTTATTACTAGTGACGTTCGATTTTTTTTTTTAATTTCGTTTGGTTTTAGGTAAAATGTGCGTTCTCGATTGTGCTCCAAATGCACTGAAAATCTTACATAGTAGTCAGGAGCTGATGCCATTTGTTATATTCATTGCTGCACCCGGAATGGAACAGCTAAAGCAAATCTACAATGAACGAAGGGCAACGGGTTCAAATAAGAATTTAACTGTAAGTCTTTACATATTTTTGTTTATGTTACAAACATTTATACATAGGCATAGTTTTTTTAAAGTCTGTTGTACTTTCTTCGTAGTGAGTTCTCTGTGCCTATAATACAGAATAATCCTATTATTCTATTTCAGTTTTAAGTAGGAGATGTTGAAAAAGCATATAGAAACGATAAAGGAAAAGTAAATTAACTTTAAGCAAGCTGTCAATCCGCTCGAAGCCAGACTCTGACTCACTGGACTTTATTTCCTCTTCTGCATCGTATACTTCTAATCTGTGCTAGTTTTGTTTAACAACATTTATTTCTAGTCGTTGTGTACACTCGTTATTATATTTTTCATTTTTCGAGGGTGTAGTTGGTCACCAAATGGCCGTGAGACACCTGCTCACGCATAGTATGGATTTGGTTTTTTTGTGAGTGACTCAATGTGGTTTTGGCTGGTGTGGTTAGTTACTCCAGACGTGCTTATGCATTTGCAACAGTTTGCACACTTTTTATCAGTTACTTGTCACCATATTGTAATGCTGTTACATGACTAAAATAGCTTTTTATATTTTCTCATACAACAATGTATAACTACGTCCAACTAGATGTCGTGCATCCATGTAATAATAACAACACTCCCCATTCCAATTTCCATTTTTTTGATTTAATGAATCACGCTAATTTACTTTCCTTTGCTCTTTTCACAGTTTGACCGTCAAAGTTCCATTCGATACAGTTCGAGGCGAGCTCGCACATTGGAATCATTAGCATCGCTGTATGAAGTAAGTCGTCGAACAAATTTGCCCCCTCTATACTTAATTATTTGATTCCCACCCTCTTTTTTTAGGATGACGATCTAATTGCTACTGTAGAGGAAAGCTCTTTTATACAACGAAAGTATGAGAAGTACTTTGACATGGTCATCGTCAATGAAGATTTCGATGAGACCTTTAGACAAGTTGTCGAGACTCTTGACCAAATGAGCCATGAGCACCAATGGGTGCCAGTTAATTGGATTTATTAGATAGAATCAATTGCGCAAAACGAACTTTACTCCTCTTTTAATCACGCGATAGAAATACAAAAACAAAAACAAAAAACAACCAGCGGCAGCGGAAATTAAGTGTCTTATTTTATTTAGTTAAAATCTACAAAGAATCAAACTAATTGTAATGTACAAATACACGGTTATCTTGTTTCAATTCGATAAACTTAATTGCAAATTTATTTAACTTGAAATGTTTTTTGTTGTAGTTAATCATGCAATTTAGTTGTTATTATGTGTTCTTGTTTTATTTAAAAACGAAATTAAATTTAGATTTTTTTTTATTATACATATACATACTTTAAAACATAAAGAAAATTTATATTAATTTAAAGTACAATAGGTACATATCAAATATGTATTAAAACCAATGTTAGTAGTTGTTGATTGTGTTAATATTTAAGTTTTGTTTTTTTTTATTGTCCGTCCTGTATTGTATTTTTTTATTTTTAACTAAAGTTAAAGAAAAACACATTTATTCATCAATATCAGATAGAGAACGAGAGATGGAGTGTGAGGAGAAGAGGAAAGCATTTTATTTTATTTTTAAGAAAGAAATGAGAAGAAAAAAACACGAAAATATAAGAATCTCTTTTTAATTATTGTCGCTTGAAAAGAATCCTGCCTAAGCAAACTATTGGATGTTGAATAGTTAAATAAAACGAAAATTTAAATATAAAATATTTAAGCTCAAAATACATATAATTGCTTATTAAGTGTACAAAATGGTTGATTCGTTTGATTTCGTGTCTGTAAAGAATTGAAAATTTGGTAGTTTTTTTTATAGATTCTGGACTTGTGCTGAAATAAGCAGATAATTGATGTTGGAAAAGGTTTGAATACGATCTAAAAAGCCTATGTCCAACCCTCGCCAGGTTTCATAGTTGATTTTGGAATAGTAAGCCTTTCTACAGAAACGCTTCATAGACATAAGATTAAAACGAATACACATCCTTTTGTGAGTTTCACCCGAAATATTTTTTTTCGCCCGAATTTTTAAAAGCTATTTGTGAGTTTCGCCCAAATAAAATTGTGAATACAGGGTTGACATTTGAAAAATAGATAAATAGAGAAATTTGTAATTTTTTTATAAGAGGAAATTACTTGGTAAATATGCATGGTATCGCGCTGCGTATCGTATCTAAAATTCTACTATTCTTGCCTTAAAATAAACACAAATAACATTTTGTGCCTTGTTGTTGTCCTTTTTGCCTACTATAAGGAAGTTAAAAATTTTGCTGTCAATAGCGTATCATTCGAAAGTGAAATGTGAATTGTTTGGCCGGAATGCTGTTCGGTTGAAACTCACAATTGGGTTGATCGTAAATGGTATTGGTAAATCGACAATTTAACAAATATCTATCTCAGTATAATCATGTATAATCAATTTAAGCACTGCATAAAATAAAAGATAAAAATCGAAACATTTCTTAATCAGATGTATGCTGTATTTTGATTTGATTTGACCAGCATGTACTTTTTTCCCACAAAAATAAACAGATAAAAATCTTTTCAATTGAACTCGCCATGCATTGTCGATTTTCATTCTGGTTGGCTGTATTTTGTTGGTTTGATGTCACGTATGTGAGGGGCACTCAAGCCGACTGGCTTATCTTCTTGAAAAAGATCGTCAAGAAAATGTGCAAAGGCAAATATACCCTACATACATAATACGGAATGATATGATCAATAAAGAAATTGGGGCAAATGACAGAAGCGACTCATATTAGGTAAGTATGCAAACGAATTCTCCCAAAACATGTATGAATAAACAGTAAGTAGGTACTAAAATCATAAGCAAATATTACACCAGTGATATTTTTATAGAAAGTCTGATTCAAATTGCTAACCAATCTTTCAAGAACAAGTTATTAGATGATAGACAATAGATGATACATAACTATCTTAAACAAGCAAATCGATTGACGAAAATGAATAACTTACTAAAAACAAGAATGAAGATAAACCAACAGCAAAACGTCAGTATGTTGCGAAATATAAATCGCTTAAAACAAGATAAAAAAAGATTTCGGCGTTATTGAACAAATTGACTCATTATCATTAGTTGATATCAAGAACAATGCATAGAATGCAACGACTGAATCCTTTAAACAGAGCACATATGTACATATACACAATATTGTACTGACGTGCCCAATCCTACTACTAACCCGTGTTCCTTTTTCCGGAAACGTCAATTAATCAGTATAAATTTGCTTACACACTTGTTTCAGTTAAAATAACCTCATTTTAATAATAAACATGTTGAAACATTTAAAGTACAAAAAAATAAGATTTCCATCGCCGGGACAATTACAAAATCCCCAAAGCTTTCTCGACAACAGCATGTGGTTGACGCATAATCTCACTGTTCTCTGGTACACCAAGAAAATCACTAAATTCGATCAGTTCATCACGTCCAAGGAGTACATCTTCCATGAGATTACTGCAAATAAAAGGTTTCTTTGTCAAAGAAACAACTCCAGTAAAATAAATAACTTATTTCTTACCTCGACTGCAGGAATGGCAAGCGCCCGATTTGACGAGCAGCATGCAACTCCATAGCAAGTTTTAGTGGAGCATTTAACCCTTCGCGATTCCTGAGCATTTGCATGGATAAATCCAATCGATGTTTATCGTAATTTAACTCCGAGTCCTTCAAATGATGAATGTGAGCAATTTGCATTAGACAATTGGCATCAGATGGACCGGCTACGGAAGGTGATGCCTTTAAAATGGAATGCTCGGTTGGGGGAACTTTAATTGATTGCTGGAAAAAATCAAATGTTTTTTATTTTAATATAAAAAGAATATACATCATTAAGTAGCCAAGTTACCATTTTTTCTTTATTTTTCGAAACTTTATCGACGTACAAAGCAAAAGAAATTTATTAGAATAATTCGCTGACGGATGACAAACAAAATCTATGACCACCTGAAGTTAGTAGTGCTTTCAAATTTATGAATTAAATGTCATATCAATTCGGTTGTTGTCTGTGCTTAACGAAATACTATCGACGAACCGGATCCGGATGTAGTCATCATGTGTACGAATTTTAATTAACACGATGAAGTAGGTAGATTTTAGAAAATAACCTATTTTCAAATGTAAAGTAAAATATTAAGGTATAGGTAATGGTCTTAGAATAAGCATTTACTTGCTCAGACAATACATTTTTTTGAGGTAAGGCCTCCAAGAATGTTTTTGTTCAACTCATTACGTCGAAGTTGGCACTTGGCACTCATCCGAGAAATTGCAAATTTTGTTGCCGATCACTTGATCAGTTTCCGCTCCAATGTTGAGTCCGTTTCAGGAATTATATTGGCAGTATAATCTCCAATTACATATAAGGGTTTTTGCTTATAGTTTTCCCTTTCTTATAGTACTTTATATTTATTACCAATTTTGTTATACATATATTATCATATTATAGTTGTAGAGGATTGAAGAAAGTATCCTCGAACTCTAAAATAAGAATTATGAGATATTGTAATGTTGAACTTTAGCTACTTCAAATAAACTATTCTATTCTATTCTATTTCCAATTACAATTCTGACCTCCCAATTCTTCTTGTACTGAATATCTATAAGTCGAATCTTTTACTAAAAAAGGACCAATGACTGTTCAAGCGACAACCAGCATCTGTATATTTTGCCAGCTTGCAATGCACATGTACGCTTTGTTTTATTTTTAAGAAATAATTAAACGCCAGCATTGAAATAAATAATAAAAACTTACCTTTTTGTGTCTGCTACCTAATTTGTTCCTAATTCTGCGATCATGATTCTTCGGCTGACTCACTTTGGTCGCCCACAACCTTTTTCCCTTCCCAAAAGTAGAGCTATTTTCGAATTGACTCCATTAGTACCGTCCGACTAATTGAATTTAAAAGCTTCATCAACCTGACTTGATGCGGCGCAGTCAGAATTCCATTCATACATACTAAAAATGCTTCGAAAAGTGTCTGTTTATTTGTTTGTCGTCTTAAGTTGACCGCTAATGTGCTAATTAGTAAATGCTCCATGTACGGCCACCTCAGTCCTGGTACTGCAAAGTTTAATTAATTAATTAATTAACGGACTTTGGTCAAGATAAAAAAAAAGTCTCGATAGAGTGTTGCATTCATTCGCCACAGAAGAGGAAGAACATTGAATCGTGGTAGTGTTTCGTTAATATAGACCTCTTTTTCGGGCCCTACGTGTTCTGCTGTTATGCGTACATGCATACGGTCTTAAGTTCTACAAGAAGATACGGTATTATGAGTTGGATAACAGAAAGTAATCGGTGCGGTTGCGGTGGGTGAGTTATGAAAGAAAGTAATGCTAATTGATATGAAACACAAGCAGCTGGTGTTTTAATGCATTCTCTGTCGGTACTTTGTTCTTTTGGAAATTGCGACAAAATTGTTTTATACAGTGTGGTATTTCTTTTAAAGAGTAACATGGATTGTATTTTGTACTTAGTATCTATTAGATAACTAAGTTTGCACAATGGACAGCCTGTTGTACCTGTGCTTGCAAAATGCATATTTTAGGTATTCGATAAATCTGTTTGTTGACTTTCAAATTCGTACGAATTTCTTTTTGTTAACTGAAAAACAATGCCAAGAAGAGAGGAAAAACTGCAATTTCTTACTACACGAGATCTCTTGGAGTAATAGCTCATGGTGTTGTTTCTATGATCAAACGAACAGAGTTTATTGAACTCTCAATGTTGCCATCAGAAGTGTTTTCATTGAGCTGTGAGCTCTCTAATAAAGCATACTTTGTTATTGCATTGAACCGATGCCGCTCCCAGTGAAGTGTTTCGTTACCATTATACGATATTATTGAAAGTTGATGATCATTGAACACACATCGCCGATCCATTTATGCATTTCATTTAAATATCATGCACGAGTATAATTTGGACAATGACAGATGACCTTTAAATGTCATTCACCTTTCACACATTAATAATAAGCTATAACGACTGTAATAAAAAAAAATTAATAGATAAACAAATCGGAATTATAATTTGGTATTTCTCATTCTAAAAATTAAAAATCCATTAGAATCGATTATTATTCATTTCATCTCAATTTGTGATTTGTTCAACAAACAACGGATCTTATGAATAATATCAGCAAAAATATTTTTATTTATTCACTTCTATTTGTATTTTTAAGAGCTGACAATGACAATATTAGGTCTGTTTGGTGTGTTTTTTTGTGATCAAAATGGGACATCTGTCAAATAGTAATAATTTGAAAAGTGGGGGAAAATATTCTCTTGTTCTTTTTCAACTATAAAATATTTTCATGAAAAACTAATTTTCTTTTGTCTTTCTAACAAATAGTTACTGACATTTCACAAATCGTCAGATGGCTGTGTAGCACGATTTCACAAAAGGGGATATTTTTTGAGACTCTCATTAAATTTTTTGACACCTCATTTGGCTATCTCTTCTCTTGATTTTTGAGAAATTCAGTAATTTTACGTAAAATAAATGCACACCAAACAGACCTATTAAAGCACCGTTAATTCCATACGTAATTTTGTCTTTTGTCTAATGACAAGCATTGGATTTATGTAGGAGTAAACAGAGTTGTGTGTGAGATATGACAGAAGGATTAAAGTACATTCAATACTAATATGTTTTAAAAATGATATCATTCAAATGGCTTCCGAGGCTTCATTTACAGTACTCGATCTGAGAGGTTCAATTTTCTCAAAGGGCGTTAAATCGCACGATCTTGGCGGCCATTACATAGAGCCTATTCTGGAAATGACGGCTTGTGACGTCTATTCTGGAAACAACTTGTCACGTCGCGCCATCTTGTTGGAACCACATGTCCTTCAGGTCTATGCCATCCAATTAAGGCCACAAAAAGTCAGTTATCATGGCTCGATACTGTTCGCCATTGACAGTCATCCATTCTCGTTTTGGAAGATATATGGCTCAATAATGCCTCGTCTGACCAAAATTCACACCAAACAGTAATTTTCTCCAGATGCAATGGAGACTCTTTTTTTTATAATCTACACACGCTTAAGGGGATATGAATACCCTTCTAATGTTTGCACAAAGCGCGAGCATATGAAGAACAAGAACGAGAAACAGACAGATCGACGTAGTGATAGGAAACTCAGATGTTAGGTTTCAACGAACCTATGGGTGGTGTCCAGGATAACTGGAGAGTTGGGTATTATTGAAAGCTATGCCATTGCTTATGATGATCCATAGAAGTTTTTTCCAGATGTTTCCTATTATAGTTTGTGCGATCAATTTCTTCAGCCATACCACAATCCTACTGCCAGTGTTATGCCTTCGTAGTTGGTTTTAATATTAGCTTCTGAAACTGATAAACTTATTTTTATTTCTGTTTCCGCGACATCTGGATTTGAACCGTGAACCTTCAGCGTGACAAGCGATGACGACTACCACTACGCCACGGCCACCCACTTAATACTGCTGTTGATTATTCTTTCCCCGAATGCGACAATTTTGCTTGTTCACGAAGCCGTTCAACAAAAAATCATTTCGGCCGTTAATATTTCAGAGCTCGCAAAAAGCTGGGCGAAAAGAACACGAATTTTTATAATAAATTTTATCAATTTCATCGCGTTGTTGAATGGTCTAGCGCTCCATGATAAAATGGAGGCTATGACAGAACACAAACGTCAAAGAATGACGGCATTGACACTTGAAACGTCAGAGTAATAAACTACCAAAGCTCGGACATATGTAGCTATTGAAAAACCCTATATAGAGATGTAAAAGTACACTGCTATTATTTATGGAGCCACTGTTACTGTGAGTTCAGGCCAGACGTCAGAGGACAAAATGCTGTTTGGGCCATTTGTCTTGAAATTTCTGAGCCCAAAAAGCTTGATGGAGTCGCTAACATTCATTTCGTTCAATAGTACGTTATTTTGATAAAGTTTTGTCTTATAACAAAGGTTTCACCGGGCGTATCCAGTGGCTATTACCACTGCATTTAGTATTAACCCTCTATCGGGTAAGACCGTCTCAAAACGGCCTTCGATTTTTGGCCTCCAGAGTCAAATCTATTGTTTATTTTTACTCAAAGTATTAAAAATCTTCTTTAGGCAAGTTTAATTGACATTGTGATAACATATGATTGCAATCCGATCACATGTTTAGGTGCTGTCATCTGTTAAGTGCAAAAAGTCAACGGAATGGCAACAAAAATTGTTCCGCAAAAAATGTTGTTTTAAATTATTAAACAAACATATTTAGAATCAAGTGATCGAATCTATAATTTTACCTTATGTAGTTATTATATGTATATTATTTGAGTTATATGTTATTGCTGAAGTGAAAAAATAATATAAAGTGTGTTTTTGATACGAAAAATGCAAGACCGTCTCTAGACTAGTTCAGCAATTCTGTGGAAAGCGAAGATGAAATTTATAGCAGTGATGACAGTGTCTTTGATCTTTAAGCCTGATAGCTCAGCTAGGCTGTCAGAGAATGATGAACAGGCAATTGAAGAATGCATCCAGGATATGAATGAAGCTGAGATAACAGATGCATTTGTACAGGCCAAAAATCTGTCTATAAATATAAGTGAACTCGAGAATCCAGGAGCTTCTTCAACAGTTGTTCACGGTGTTGTTGCCGACGAAACTGAACAAGAACCACCCACATCAACTGCAATTATAACAAGTGCTTGTCTCAAACCTCTCATTGAATGTGAAAGAGCTTCAAACACCAATGCAACTCTTTAATTACTTTTCAACTAACGAAATTATTGAATATATTGCTGAAGAGACAAACCATTGTGTTTTGGCCAACTGCCCGCAAAAGACATGATAACGAGTAGGACTAACCATAGATGGTCTAACATTGTAGGACAAAGGGTTTCCAAGACACTTTGGCCAGCACTAGACCATAAAAGGACCAATGAAAACCTTAGATTTAGGAGGGCACAAATGAGAATAGCTATAGGAATTGTATCCGGGCATTACCTTCTTGGCAAACACGCCAAGAAGCTTGTACTCATAGACACGGATATTTGCAGATACTGAAATGATACAGTCGCTTTCCAACTGGCATTGCGTGTAGTCGACTAGTTAGTGGTGCAGCAATTAGCTAAGAATTAGCAAGTGTTACAAAGTGGTGATTTAGCCGCAGAAAAACCAAGTACGTACTTGGCCTAGTGGTGTAGAGCTTTGCCTCCGAACCGAGAGGTGTCGAGATCGAATCCCAGTCGGGGGAAAAAAAATATTAAAGTTTTTTTTTCTTTAATAAACAAGAATAAGTAAATATATACTTATAAAGTGGAAGGAGAAGTGCCGAAAGGCAGTGGACCGGCGATGGACACCGGCAAAAACAACGTCCCGAAAGCGGGTGGACCGTTGCCTCAGCGGGAAGCCGAAAACAATGAAGCAACAACAACAATGGGGAAAGTTATAGCTTCAACATCATCTGCAAAATCGGATGACGAAGGTAAACAACGGCAACATTCAGCAACAACAGCAGAGAAAAGATCGGGTGACGATTTTAAAGTGGAAAAACGTCGTCGCTCAACCAAGCAGAAGCCAAACCTGAATGCCAAAAAAGTAGCCAAGGAAAACGGCAAAAAGACTCCTCTAGCGGTATCTTCAGCCGCAGAAACAGAGGATGAAGATGGTATAAGCTATTCATATGAATCTGAAGGAGGCGAGTGCCGATACGTCGGTGAAGGGAACCCGTTTAAAGACTTATCGGCCGACGAAGTTGACAACGAATACAACAACACCAATGAAATTGATGACGAAGAGGCCCAGCTAGACAAACTAATAAAGGAGCTGCTGGCGAAACGTAACAAACTGCGAGAGCAAAAGCGCCAGCAACAAATACAACAGCAGAAAGAACAAGAGCAACAGCAAGAAAAAGAACAACAGAAGCAGCAATCCAAGCCGCAACAACAGCATCAACAACAACAACATCAGAAGCAGCAGCAGCAACAACAACAGCCAAACCAGCAGCAACAACTACCAAAGCAGCAACAACAACAGCCAAAGCAGCAACAACAGCAACCACGAAGGGAAAGGGTGCCTCCCATCAACGTGAGTAACTTAGAAATTAAGGATAGCATAAGATTATGTAAATTAGTTACTAAAGATTTTTATGTTAAAAGGCTAAGTGTAAATAAGCACATAATTGCATACAAAAATATTGAAGAGCATAAAAAAGGGTGCGTACTGGGTAAATCCGAGACGGAATATTTTACATATACCCCAAAAGAGGAAAAACTGCAATCGGTTTTATTAAAGGGAGGAGCTCGAAAAGGAGCTAAAAAATTTTGAGAGCGCGGACCTTAAGTTCGTGGGGGTAAAGCCGTTTTCCACGGCCGCGGCAAGGGGTGGTAACCGTAGATTGCCATTCTTTTTAGTTCAGCTAACGCCCGACAGCAAAATCGATAGTTTGAGAAGCATCAAATTCCTATACTATCATGCTGTAAGTTGGGAAAAATTAAAAAGGGCAGATCGTGTACTTCAATGTATGCGCTGCCAAAGGTTCGGGCACGCCGCTGCTAACTGCAATATGCAGTTCAGATGCGTGAAGTGCGAAAAGGACCACAAACATGGAGAATGCCCTCTAGGTAGTGATAGGGTCGAGGATAGGAGCAAACTCTTTTGCGTACTCTGGTAAGAGCTTGGGGCATCCCGCCAACTTCAGGGGATGCTCCAAGTTCCAGGAGCTGAAAACTAAGGTCCAGGCTCGAAAACAGTTGGCTGAGGAACTGAAACGACAAAAAAGTCGTTCGTTCACTAATTTCGTGGCACCCAATGTGTCCTTTGCCCAGATGGCAGCTGGACCGGATAGACCCACAACAAAAAAATACACCGAAGGCTCCTGAAAAGGCGCCCGAAGCGGATCTGGATCTGAAAGCGATCTTACTGTCCCTGCACGGTAAACTCGATCAGTTCCAGAAACAGTTGAACGAACAAGCGGCCCGAATAGACGTCATCTATTCGACGCTGTTTGTCGAGTCTGGCGCGCCACAATGATGGGTACGCTATACGAGGCAAACCTGAAGATCCTTGCCGTGAATGTTAATTCACTGGTCAGGATCGAGAGAAGAACCACCCTTTCTACTTTGTTGCTAAACGAACGCCCGGATGTACTTTTGGTTAGCGAAACTAAGCTAAATCAGAGACACAAATTAGGCTACAAGGGTTACCATGTAGTTAGAAGAGACCGGCCTCATTCTACGCAAGGAGGTGGGGTCGGTATCTTGTTACGTAGGGGCTTGCGACATAAAATCATATATAGCGGGGATGTGCGTAGGTTTCAGGTGCTGGAAGCGTGCATCATATGCGTTCCTCTTCATAGCAGGAGACGAATGTATGTGGTGTCCCTCTATGCACCGGCATCACCTCAACCCACTCAATTTATAACTGAGCTCGAGACACTTTTTCGTTGCCTCCAGCTTCACTCGGAGGAAAATTATTACTTTCTGGCCGGAGATGACTCTCCGAACACTAGGGGTAACCTACTACTCAATTGGTGGGGCCTCAATACAATTGAGTACAAACTAGATTTGTACGCGACGGATAGCCCGTCTTTTCCAAGAGCCGGTTCCTTTGTGGACTTAGCGCTAATGGACGCTAGGCTTGAACTAACTGACGTAGACCGACAAACGCGGAATTGTTTGTGGACGGTTGAGTACGATAGTGACCACTACGGACTCGCCGCCATAATAAGGATCCCTAACGAACAAACACAGCTCGAGGAGTATGACCAAGTGTGCTCATTCGATTATCGAAGAACGCACTGGTCACACCTCTCCAGGATTCTGAGGCGTGAATTGCGTCTGAGCGGGATCGATCCTCCAACGAACAGGAACATGACTAACGACGAGATTGACCTACATTTACTACAAATGGACGACGTCATAAAACGAACTATGGATCGAACTATCCCTAGGATAGAACGATCCGACGACCAGACCGACAAGTACCGAACACCAACAATAGACGCACTAAACGAACATAAAAGTAGACTGCTCTCGAGGCTAAAAAGGCTTCACAGACAGTTTACCGACCGGAACAACCCGGAGATAAGGACACTGAAGTCGGTGATGAAAAACCTGAAACAGTTAATTAAAGAAAATTACAGAAAATCTGTAAGTTTGCATTGGGGCAATAAAATTCGGGCTATAAAATCCAGTAGTCCGAATATGTTCCCGCAAATAAATAAATTATTCAGGAGAAAAGATCACAATGACATACCATGTGTCCGAATTCCCCAGACAACAGAGAATAGACAAACATTACTGACTGCTGGCATAAGTCCAGAAAATGTCGACACAGGCGACGGTTTTTTCGTGATCGAAGACCCGCAGGAGAAGGTGGATCTGATGGGCGCCTTTTTCGAGTCGGTGTATACGGTAAACAATCCAGTTTGTCGTAACCGCCAGCTTGAGAATGGAGCCTTTCTGAATCACTTTTATCTGCGCACTGAACTCCAGAATTGGCGATCTGAGAATAACGGTTTTGCTGTATTCAATGATGAAAACCTTGCAAATGATATCATCGCCGATGATCGAGCTAGCCCTCAGTTGTTCGTGCAAAAGATGAACTCTTGTGCATCTTTGATTCACTTAAAAACAAGAAATCGTCAGGAGTAGATGGTATCCCAAATGTCGTTTTGAGACACCTGCCCCTAGAAGCGGTAGATATTTTCACCACTCTATTCAACAACGCACTGAATAATGCATATTATCCGGTGCATTGGAAAATAGCTGTGGTACACCCTATTCCAAAACGGAATAAGGATAGAACCAACCCTGCTAATTTCCGGTCGATAAGTTTGCTTCCGAATGTTAGCAAGGTATTCGAGAAGGTAGTTAATAGAGCTCTGCAGAGGTGGGTTGAGGATAATAAAATCATACCGGACAATCAGTTTGGTTTTAGGGCGAGGCATGACACTATTCATGCCGCGTCAAAACTGGTCTCCGACATTCAATGGAATAACGCTAAAAAACAATGCACTGGTGCCTGCCTGGTTGACTTCGAAAAGGCCTTCGACACCGTATGGTTAGAAGAGCTTTTCTATAAGCTGACCAGGCTGGGTATGCAAAAACCCCTGTTATATATGATCTACGATATGTTAATGGGAAAGAAGTTTGTCGTCAAATGTGGCAACGTAATTTCCAGTACAATTTTTGATATTAAAAACGGTTTACAACAGGGTGCGGTGAATTCTCCGATACTGTTCAACATTTATACAAGTGATCTTGTAGGTTCGCTTAAATTTGGTATAGCGTACGCAGACGATTTGGTGGCGTACAGATCAGGTCCAAAAATCGAGGTTATTAATATCCTTTTGCAACGTGACTTCGATCGAATTAAGGGTTATTGCGACGATTGGAAGTTGAAGATCAACTTTCAAAAGACGGAAACAGTTTTGTTCAGGACTCCATTGATTAGGGCTTCTAGGGATACCAGAAAAAACTGGAAACAATTTGGCATCATTGGACAGCAAGGGCGGCCATTGGCTGTGAAAAGTGTGGTTAGATATCTCGGTATTTGGCTTGACCAGTACCTGTATTTTGATAAACATATAGATGCTGGTCTCGCTAAGGCTAAAATGGCATTTGCTCTGACAAGAAGACTGTTTCACAGCAGTCAACTTGACTCCAGGGTGAAGGTCATTTGTTATGTTGCCCTAATCAGACCAATTATAGCATATGGCTGTCCAGTGTGGTTCAATGTGGCGCCTTTCTACATGGAAAAGATTCGGGTGTTTGAGAGGCAATGTCTTAGGACCTGTCTCAGATTGTACAGAACACCAGAGTCTCAGTACATAAAATATTATCCCAACAAGGTCCTATACAATGGGGCACATCTGAACAGGATTGACAATTTCCTTATTAAGGAGACTCGAAGGCATATTGCGAGGGCGATGACCAGCGAGAATAGCCTGATCTTCGGGGCTTATTACCCCAATGAAATGTACCATGAGAGTACGCTCTTATCGGGCTTTATCCCACCAGAGGTATTCCTCTATATTGATGCTAAAGGGTTAGTGCAAAAAAGGGATGGTATCCCGGTATTGTACCACCACCACCGCGGTGCGCGAGATAAGCGGCTCATCCACGGCGGGTTCGACGCCAATGCTCATGAGCTCCTGCGCTTCAGTACCGCAATTGCGGACCGGGATATAATAGATACGGAAAAGCAATACACCGAATTTTGGTGGCTTATTGAGGAGGAAGGGGTCGGTGACGCGATCTCCCAGGTCGGTGCGTTATTTTTGTAACATCCTAGTTTTTAAGTTAGGTTAGTTACGTAGGTTAAGGTAAGCTAGGGGGTCTCCGTGGAGTAGCCGGGCCCGCTATTACGATGCACCGATGCTGCGGCCTCGCTCAGGTCTCGGTGGCGCGAGGGGGCGTCGTAATGGCGATGGCCAAGCGCCCGAGGATGCAATCAGTATGGTGACCACTCGGGGCACTAGGCAACGGGTGCTTACCGCACTGATTACAGTTAGTTTAGGCTAAGTAGCTTAGGGTATTTTAGGTAGGTTAAGTTTTATAGTTTTAAGATAAAAATAATAAAACGTTGATACGGAACCCAAGTTTCCAAGCTTTTCTTGGGATGTTATTATTAGATTAGTTAAATCGTAGTATTGTCGGATTAAGGCTGAAAGGCAATAGTTTTTAAAAATAGTGTTAAGCCTAGAGTGCCCCATAAGGGTCAGTAAGCTAGATTAAGCCATTTTGTTATTTTTTAAATTAGATGTAAGCATTTTTGTCTAGTATGTAAGATAATATTGAAAATGGATTAATAAAAAATGTTTTTAAATGTAAAGTAAAATACTGAAATGATATATGTATGTAGGTGTAGCAGAAGATATCGCACATATTCTGTGTAAATTTCAGGGCATACCACCAGGGCATATCATCGGAGAATGTAAGGCTTACGTGGGTGGAGTTGATCTTATGGACAGCCTTATGGGTCGATACCACATTCGAACTAGGAGCCGTGATATTAATATGATATCCTCTACCGTTCTGTGGACATGACCGCTACGAATGCATTCATTTAATACAAACGTATTATAACGCACATCAAGTGTTAGAAAAGGAGTTGTACATCAAGTTGCGGGTGTTCGGTGATAAAAATCATTTTCCAATTTGGGTTGAAAGAAAAGGCAAAAAAAGTACAAATATTGTAAAAAGTCGGGTACACAAGTCCAAATGCAATCTTCGTTTATGTGGTACAGTCGATAAAAATGGTTTCTGGGATTACTACCATAGAAAATAATATGTTTTATAACTTCTCTAACTCTTTTTCTGAATGAAACTTCTTTAGTAGATAAATATTTACCATGTTATTTTTTACATGCAAACCGGCAAGACCGTCTCAAGACGGTCTTTACTATTTCTTACCTGGCGGTCATTCCGGACAAAATTTAAGCTTCTTTTACCTATATTTACTTGGAAAAAAAAATCAGCTTGATCCGACCAATATTACGATCTTGCCCGTTAGAGGGTTAACAGTAAAACACGAGAGTTTCTTTAAATGTAAAGATGACGATTAAATGACAGCAAATACATATGTGTCTTTTCTTAATGTAACTGTCAAAATCCAGTTTACGCTCTCCATATAGACTGCTGCTTGTTTGCCGCACTGTGTCCTGTTTATTATTCCTTGAAATTTGCAAAACTCCAAAGAGATTATCCAAATTTGTAGCAAAATAACAAACAAAAAATAAAACAAAATATTTATTACCTACAATAAACATTCCGAATCCTTTTCGAAATACGAGTACGATTTGTAATTTAGAGTAAAAAAAAAATCCGTTGGGTTATTTGCCTTTGCGAATTTTGCATAAATATTTCCGCGAATAGTCTCGGAAAAAAGTCATCAAAAAAAAATGCCCAAAACTATTGCATTCACCTTCGGTTAGGGTAACCGTTCAACATAACGCCTAATCCGTCCGTAATCCACGCGCTACCTGCTTGTATTAACGGGAAACGAGGTCATTGCCTCGTGTTTAATTGCAATCTCATTACCTAACTAACTGCCTGTAAGGATACGCCACTACAACCGATATGCAAAACAATGTTTACTTTGAACTTTGCCGGTTGTCGACGTGCTCACACATGTCCTTTGGAAATGAATTCATGGAATGGTTAGGAAGAAAAGAATTAAAGGACTCAATAGAATCAACGCCATTAGAAATGCTACTCCTGCCGAGAGAGCGCTGGAAAGGATACGAAAATATTTTGACGCTTCGTGTCGAAATCGAACCCAGAAATGCATGGAATGCACTTTAGGGCGATGATTCAATATGTCGATTGGGATTGCTTGAACTCGTATCTTTTGGGTTTTTTTTTAAAGTTGAATCTTTTCACACGTATATGTTAAAATTTCGTTGGTTTCATTCTCTATTTGTTTGTATTATTCCTTTTTGGGTGTTACCAAGGAGAAGCGGCATCAGCGGATATCACGGGGAATCTGGGGTATGCGGCACTTTGTTTTGACCTCGCATTTTGCTCGCTTGGTTGGATTGCAATTTTATTGATACTCGTACACATCCATCCATCGATCGAACGTGCTGTGCGAGATATGTACATTTGCGTGCGTGTGTGTGTTTATAAACAATAAACCCATGTAGGTATGTATGCATGTAGGTTAGTGCCATGAATGATAACAATTGTTTGTGGCGAATTCTAAGAACCTGGCTGAGTTACAAGTGCACCGACAAGCGACAACTAAACCAGCAGTGCTCAGTTTTTATTTTTAATTAAATTTTACGCATAAAGGTAAGAAGCGGAAGTTGATTATTTAATCAGCGAAAGATACTCAAATCGATTAGAAAGCGATAGAAAATTTATAAACTGATTGCATGCTGTTGATGTTGCTAAGTGATTTCAGAATCTTCAATGGGTAGAGCTTGGAGCCCGCACTTCGTACAAAAATGGCCAGAAATTAACCCATTTCTTATATTTTTCTCCAACTTTAACGAGGAGAATTGGGGGCAAAACTGCATTTTTAGTGATTGTCCGCCTTAAAAACGATTGAGAAATGTTTTTTAAGGAAAATTAAGTTTTTATTCTGCAAGTTTGTTAATTCGTGAAGGTACTTTACGCAATATTATAAATAAACTAGCTGTAACCTGGTGCGCTTCGCTCCACCTATCTTTTCAAAATGTCTGTCTGTCTTTCTGTCTGTTAGTCTGTCTGTCGGTCTGTCTGTCGGTCTGTCTGTCGGTCTGTCTGTCTATCTATCTATCTATCTGTCAGTCTCTCTGTCTATATTAATTGACCAAAATGATTCACATTTCACTTGAAATTAAATTTTGTATGACAAGTCCCGAAACCACCGGTTGTTGAGTAACCGCACTGATGCTATGTTGTTTTCTATATTAAGAAAATCGTACGCTAAAAATTTTACCAAAATCGGTTGGGTAGTTTCCGAGTCTAAAAAAGGCAAACATACATACATTCATTTTTATGGTATATAAATGTAGATCTAATAACTTGACTCCAGCGCCACGTAGCGGGTCTAGATTTTACAATTTTCTCTTTGGCACTGAATCAACATATATTTTGAATATGAGCATTTTTGGTCCATAAATATAGAAGTTATTATTAACTTGTCTCCAGCGCCACCTAGCGGGATGAAATATACTTAACAAAAAACTCTCATGCTTACCAAATATACACAAAAAATTTCATAAAAATCGATCGACTCGTTTCGGAGGAGTTCGACTACAAACACCGTGACATGAAATTTTTATATAAATTATATAAATAACCAAAAAAAAGTTACATCACTTAAAAAAAAACTTATAAAAAACGGCCCTACTAAATTCTACTTGGGGCAAAACCATTTTAACTTCAAATTACACGTTAGGTGCAGAGGTCACACATATATGTGACATCCTCATCGACTCCATTTCCTCTTCCCAACAGGGACTTTAACAAGATCTTTTGGTGAAGATAAAATGAAAGCAGTTGATGTTGAATGAGTATCTGCTAATGCAGCCACAGTATCAACAAATTAATTTTTCATTGCCGATTCGTCCCATGCCTATCGTGTTGTCTTGCGAATATAATTTCGCATATTTGAGCTGAATTCATAAAATAAAACAAGTGAATATATTTTTTTTGGATTTTGCCCCTATGCGGTTTTGCTCCAGACGAATCTTAACTGAATTTTAACTCTTTTTTGTATCAAATTGATGTTCCTATCGACTTTTTAATAGTTTATATTAATATTCAATATCGAGCTTGCAATTGTAAAAGAGAAAACATTAAATTTTTTGATTATTTTATTTGTTAAACCACAACTTACTTTTTGCACGAACGATAACGTTTTAATAGTTAATCACAAAAATAACTGTAAATTTTTGACAACTTCAACAAACTACATTATCTTGACATGATGTGTCACGTAATTGCATTAAAAGTATTGCCATTGAATTTTATTTTACATACAACATAGCACGGAAACTGTTTTGCACCCATGTGCGGTTTTGCCCACACTTCCCCTACTTGCACCAGAAGTGTTTGCTAAATTTCTATAAAATTCGCTACCAATTGTTGGTATCTTGAGAGACGAGATCCCTATTTTAGCATACTTAGAGCCATGTCTAGTGTTGACATCCCGGCCAAACTCATCTATCTGTGCAGGATGACGATGGAGAAAGCTCGCTGCTCCATCAAGGTCGGTAATAACCTCACCGAGACCTTCGATGTCAAAAAAGGATTTAGACAAGATGACGTACTATCGTGCGACTTCGTAAGCATCATATTTGAAAGAATTGTTCGAAACTCACAAGCCAACACACGAGGAACGATCCTTCTGTCTGTTCAACGACTTTCATACGCCGTCAACGACACTGATATCATTGGTAGAATAAGGCGAGCTGTCAGCAGTGCATTTGCTAGTATACAAATGGAAGCGGCTAAAATGGGCTTAGCAATGAACGAGGGCAAAACAAAGTATATGCTGTCAACGGAAAGGGACACTCAACGTCCAAGAATTGAACAGAATGTCACAACTCACAATAGACAGTTACAACTTTAAGGTAGTACCTAAAGAACTTTATCTACCTTGGCTCTGCCCTGACTTCAAAAAATGACATCTTGTCGGAAATCAAACGAACGATTACTCTTGCGAACCACTGTTTCTAAGAAGGCAATTGAGTATAGTAAAGCCCTTTCCTGATCGACCAAGAAAACTCTATATGAGACCCTTATCATCCCAGTCTTGCTATATGGAGCTGAAGCATCGATTTTATCAAAAGCGGATTAAGTTATCCTTGATCGCTTCGAGAGAAAAATCCTTCGTAAGATATTCGGTTTGCGCTGACGGGTTTCGGAGGAGAAGATTCAATAACGAACTGTACGAGCTGTACAGCGACATTGACTTGGTCAAAAAACTGCGCATTTGGCGTTTAAGATAGCTAGGACATGTAGAAGGTATGGACGCGGAGGGTCAACACAGCAGAGGACAACCTCGCCTAAGGTAGCGTGCAAAGTGGAAAAGGACCTCAACCAACTTGGAGTGCGCAACTGGAGGCAGTTAGCTAAGGACTGGGCTAACTGAGAGCGGTTGTTGGTTGAGGCCTTAGCCCACCCCGGATTGTAGCGCCACATAAGTAAGTAAGTGACACTTCGCTTGCTTTACATTGGAACGCTTGTTTATTTGTCTCATTTTCCACTATTGGTAGTTTGGACTTTGGAGATTGTGATAAACTAATGTTGTCTCGGTTAACTCGTTAAGGATGATGTTAAGCTGAATACATCTATGTAGGTAGATAGGTATAGGTAGGTAGGTATATGCTGTAGAGATTATTTTCTATCTCTACTCTTAGCGTGCTTAGGCGTTCAACTATGAATTCTTTCTTCTGGGGAGCAGCTTTCAGCTAGGGAACTTGTTCATTGACTCCATCATCGAAGTTGAGGACATGGTGGCCAAGGACGTGTCACACCGGAAGCGGTGTGATACTGGGGTGGGTACATCCTTATTAAGAGAGCTACCAACATCTTTTGGTCTCCCACCGCTGAGAAGAAAACGATGAACGCAAAAAAACAGAAACAACTGTAGAGACATTTTTTTTCAACTTTTTTTTAGTAACTACCAGCTCACTCAGGCATAAAAATGAGTTACAACCGTCCGCAGATCTGTAGCAAGGACTCCCCCAGTCCGACGAGCTAATTACTGGCGGGAGCAAGCATGCCTCTAGCTGCAGAAATTCGGACACCCTTCCCTCTCTGCTGCCCGCGAACGAGCCCAATGAGACATGTGGTCTTGGGTTCTAAGGGTAGCATGGGAGAAGGAAGGATGCAAAGAACTTGCGGAGGTGACATCGGCCTGGTTCAGGAGTTCTGTGACAGGTGCTGTGCCACTCTTGGATTTTTCGATTTTCGTTTCAGGTAGCGCCTAAGGTGAGGCCGAAACCGGTACTGATACTCCTAGTTCACTACCTCATTCCGTTTTAGGTGATTCTCAAGCCAACCCTCGTAGTTATTTTCTTCTTTCCTGTCTCCTTGTTTTGCCTAAAGGTAACTCTTATGTGCATCTTGACTCGCTTTGAATCATTCTTCTGTTATCTTAGTAGGAATAGGAATCAGTTGCCAGTTGGCGTGACAAGTTCTCTCATAATTTTCATTTTGTTGAAAGGATTGTTGGGGTTAGGTCAGGACATAGGTACGCATTAAGTTTTCTTTCCGAAAGTGGCTTACCACTATTTCGGAACGACATTTAACCGAAACAATAGTTGTAAAGTAATAAAGTACACCAGCCCAGCAGAAGTCACCTGTAACGATAATCGCTAGAAAATGTACTGGACACAGTGCACTACCTTAGGCATATTTTTTTTAAACCTATATCTATAGACTAGACAAGTTTCAGCAGCATGTTTCCCGTGTAAAATAACGCAAAACCTTAAACTAGATAATTACAAACACGCCTCCGTGTGAGCTCCGCTATGAAGCTTAAATTCTTTATTTCCCAATGATTTATCACAAAACTTATTATATTCGATATAATTAAATAGATACCGCGTCCTCAAAGTCTTTTATTTAACAAGAAACGTCAATTATGACAGCCATCAGCAAAGAAATGTCAAACACTTGGTAATACTTCAAATTATTCATACGAAGTGAACAAATGTTAATAAAATAGTACTATTGGCTGAGCAAGCAAAATCACTTTCAAAGTCTATGCAAAGAACAATTAATATAAAGCAAATTCCATAAAAATCTAAAGTCTCGTTCAACTTTAACTGTCACTTGTCAGTGATAAAAAATAAAACAGATCAACTATAGTTATAAATTGTTTTATTCGTTAGGCTTTCAGCTGGTTTTAAAATGCAACAAAATAAAAAAAAAAACAATTTATAGGCACAAATTAATTTACAGATCATTGTAAAACCTAAAGATTGAAGTAATAAAATACTTTATGTGTAATACTACACTCGTACCACCATCGCCGCGCCGCCTCCACAAACTTACGCAAACAAGGTGTGGACAAGTTTATTGTATTATATGAAATTTACTTTTTTATGTTTTTATTGCATTATACTTGTAAATTCACAAAATTGTGCGAATTTGAATACGTACGTATATTTCCTATTTACTCTAAGAAATTAAAAAAAAAATATTTACTCATGTGCATAGGCGGGAACTATTGTTTAAAAAATAATAAAATAGTTTCTTTGGTGTTATTTTATTTTAATTAATTTGTCAGGGTGGGGATTTTTGTTTTTGGAGAAGCGCTATTAAGTGTGCTCTATATTGAGTAAAATTGTTGAATGTTTATTTAATAAATTGATTAAAAAAACGTTGCGAAAGTCTTAAGATTTGAAATACAAATTTATTTATGAAATAAGGATAGCAGATTGAAATGTTCAGTTCTTTTACGAAACCGGATTAATTTGTTGTTCCTTTGTCCGATAAGAGCAGCGGGAAGGCAGTGTGTAGAGTTGTTAAATACGTTAGTAAGATATGATACGTCCTTAGCCATATCAGATTTCACATTGAGGAATCACATTGTTGGCAAATAAACAACAATCTATAGTGACAGCGATGCTGTGGATTTTGACAGCTTAGCAACTCTTACTAGTGTTCCGTATTTATCTAATTTCATTAAGTAACTCTATAGTTGTAAGTATGCACCTTATCTTCTCATATTCTCCTCTTGATATCGTGAATGTAGTTTTTAGAAGAATTCGTTGATTGATAGTGATTCCATATCCTGAGCAGTTTACGTTCGGCCATGGGGGCAGCTAAGGTGTAGGTGCTGAGGTCGAAGACACCTCGGCTTAAAGCGAATACACACCATCGAACAAGAGTGTCAGTTTTGACGGATAAGATGCAAAACTGATGTTTATGCATCTGGAATTTGGGGTGACACTTAAAAATGATGCTTACAAACATTTTTGATACTGCGTGACACTCAGCGGCCATCTTTGTTTTTGCTCGATTGTGTTTGTGTGTACACAAATTTCGACATTGAAACACAGGTAGAGAGGGTCGAAAAACAACAACAACGATAATGATTTGAGTGTCATACAAACCCTATAGTGTGTATATTCGCGTGTGTGGTTCTCCGATAGGAATACATTACTAACAAACATAGATTTCCTTGTTTCCTGTTTTCCTGCTCTATCAAATTGCACATACCTACATAATGTAGGTACATCGTACATGATATTATATCATGGGGTGCGGTAGATATGTCGGCTAACACTGCGAGTGTGATATCTTTGAGTGGCAATGTCTTAGGACCTGTCTCGGATTGTACAGAATACCAGAGTAAAATATACATAAAATATCCCAACAAGGTCCTATACAATGGCACAACTAAACAGGATTTCCTCATTAAGGCAATTCGAAGGCATGATCTTCGGGGCTTATTAACCCAATGAAATGTACCATAAGAGTACGCTTCTATCCCACGAGAGGTATTTCTCCATCCATATTGATGCTAAAGCATCAATTAGTTCAAAAAGGGATGGTATTCCGGTATTGTACCACCGCCACCGCGGTGCCCAAGATAAGCGGCTCATCCACGTCGGGTTCGACGCCAATGCGCATGAGCTCCTTCGTTTTAGTACCGCAATTGCGAACCGGGATATAATAGATACGGAGGAGCAGTACGCCGACTTACAATGAATTATCTTAATAAATAAACAAATAAACGAAAAATCAGTTTTGTACTGGTCGTGTGATCAAAAAGTTGAGTCACTGTACATACTGCAGAGTACAGGTAGATTAGTGCTATGAATTTCAAGCCTCTTCTAAACTTACGAGTAGTTCCATTCCACATCTACTAGCCAGATCCGATCACTCTTTGTATACTACGTTTTGTTTGTCTGGTATCTTTCAGAACGTAAAACACGTTTAGACAAAGAGTGGTGGCTGATAAGCAGGTCTCTATCATAAGCATATCATATAATTGGGCGTATTCGGTACGAGATGAAATATCCCTTTTATGTAGTATCTTCATAGATTTTCATAGTCTAATATCTCATGCCTTTCCATACCTATGCAGCATAGAAGAGAATAGGTTTCGAAACAGCTTCAACTACTTTAAACCTAATACTATGAGCAAAGTCTGCTTTTTCGTAAGAGTGGCAGATTACTGCCACATTCGAATGGCGAGTTGTGAAGCATCTAACGACAAATATAAATTTAGGCACTGTCGGGACATTCGAAAGGTTGGCACCGTAAGACACCTAGCAGCCTCATCCAATCTCTTCCAAGTTCCGATGCACTGAACCGAAATACTGATTCGACAACTCCCACAAATAGTTCTCCATATAAAAGTGCGATCTATATAAATGTGCATGTACTTAAGTTACCTTAAGAAACCGTAACAAAATCCAAATAGGTGTGCCAGAAAAAATTTGATAAGTAAAATAAATAATAATTCACTGTAAATTAATAAATCACTCTATTGTCTATTCGCTTCGAATGCAAATGATAAAAATGTTGCGCTGCATTAGCGCGCGTCAGCAAAAGTCGATAAATCGCGATAAACGTCAAATCATGAATTAATAATTAGCTAAGCGATTATAAAATCACAATTTGAATGTTTTCTCCAATTCTAATTTGGTTAAACATACATGGTTCGAATGAGAGCGTGTAGCAAACATTTGGTGCTAATTGCGTCAAAAAAAAAACAAAACTGAAACAAACAAAATTTTAGTCATTTAAAATGAACTTGAAACTTGCTGATAAACTAATAAAATGTTGTTACATTTTAAAGAAATATAACAAACATTCGGTGTTTGATTAATTTTATTGTTTTCTGTTTTCGTGACACCGTTATATGATATGTCTAATCGATGTAGCTCACGCGAACATGAGTTTGCAAAATGCGTTAATTTGTTTAATTCGTTTTATAGTGTTTTTTTTTTATTTACTGAAAATGAGATAAACAAAATAAAATTAAATTATGTTAGCAATTTGAACACATAACATAAGAGGGGTATAATTTCAAAACTCTTCCATTCCACTTTTTTTCAAAAATGAGTTAAGTATGAGAAACTGTTCTTTAGAAGGGCCCTCATCTAAGTACTTAGCTAACATTTATCAAAAATTGTTATTTCCTACACTTTTGAGTACTTAAACAGTGAAGTTTTATTCGACTCAGTCGTTTAATTCAAAACTCATTTATTCCCATACAAACCAAATTCTGCACCAAAACTCTTCTTTTCCTATGCAAATCAAAGCTACCGCTTTCAAAACTCGTGTATTCCAATGACATTGAAAAAGCGGAAATCTTTGTTATTTTGAGAGTATTCATGGATTAAACTAATTAGTGTTGCAAATGCAATAATTCTTGTGAAGAAAACATCTTTGGTAAGTTCGCAAATGAAATTTGTATAAGTTAATTTTTATTTAATAATTAAATTGAATATATTGTATTAATAGATCATGGAGCCATCTGAATATGTGAACGAAGTTGCGCTCGGAAAAGGGCGAAAAAAAACATTTTATCAGCCAAAAAGCTGAAGAAAGGAATAAAAATAAATAAATAAAAAATATTTTTTATATTCCTTAATAACGTATGAAGACAGAAGCTTTTTAATTTTTTATTATTTGTTTTTTGTTTAAATAATTCAAATACATTGCTGTGGCGTTATTTTTTTTGTAGTAATTAATATACTTTTTGCGATCCAGTTTTGAAGACTATTGAGATTATAAGCTGCATGTTAAGTTTTTTTATTATTTAAATTTTCTGTTAAAAATAAACCAAAATGAATAAAATCGAAAAAAAATTTACTTTCTTTTCAAAACTCCTCTATTCCTAAATAGGTTGAATCAAAAGTCAACTATTCCAATCGTAATTTTCAAAACTCTTCTTTTCCAAATTAAATTGATTTTTTATAATTTATAGGTTAACCTTATAGGTTCAAACCCATAAGAAATAGATAAAGATCATTCCAAACTTACAATTTAACTTTTAAACCAATCTTTAATATCATTTTAGCAGCTTTTAACAGTTTTTTTCGTTTTACTCAAAATTCTCAAAAGTGGAAAAGAGGAGTTTTGAAATTATACCCTTCATATTAAGATCTATTACATATGTATACGTACTTAATTTGTAAGTTGTTATAGAAGGTAACTTAGTTTCATACGATTTGACATGTTTTTCTGAAGTAGTCCTTTGACATTCTGCGTAAGTAGTAGATATTAGGTCTGTTTGGTAAATTGCGAATTTGTACGAATTTTCACAAATTCGTAATTCGCAAAAGAGAACCAAATGAGAGTGTCAAAAATGTCCACTCAATTGAGAAACTTGCGAGTTGTTGCGAATTCTTGTACCAAGTTTTTCTTTGGGTGCATTGGGTAAAACGTGCCAAACCAGCCATCTGTCTTTTTCTGGCAGTGAAATTAGTTGTCATAATTCATTGTAAAGTGGAAAACAAAAATAAATTGACAGGTTTTACCCACAAATGGCAGTTTAACGCGTTTGGTTACCTTCTTGCAAGTTTTTCCATCTTTGACAGGATTTTCTCCATCTTTTCAAATTATTTATCATTTGACAGATTTTACCCACTTGACCACAAAAACTTAGCAAACAAACCTATTACGCTATGCTAATGCTGTACTAGGTCTGTTAGGTAACTTTTTGTAGTCAAATGGGTAAAAGCTGTCAAATTTTAAAAGAAGGAGAGAATTCTCTCAGAGAGGAAAACTTGCCAGAATGTTACCAAATGCGTTGAACCACATTTTTGGCCTTTTTGGGGTAAAAACCGTCAAACGAGTGACACATTCGCTTTACAATTTGTTTTTGTTTTCCACTTAAAAATGAATAGGTCCATTCGCGTCCCTTTTGCACCAAATATGTGTTTGCTGTCAAATTTCGAAGAGTGGGGATGAAATGCTCTCAAAGATATGAAAATTACGATAAAGTAAACGAACGCGTTGAATAACAAAAAATTAAAAATACGATGGCAGTCCGATAAGTGCTTAGCCTCACCGCCCGATGGTGCCAGAATCGTAAGAGATATTTACTATCGCCTAATACATTCTCTTAGACGGCTACTGTCAAAATTTCAGCCGAATTGGACTCGTAGTTTTGTTTCGACTACGTGCGGAAGCTGGCTTGTCCGCGAATTTTCGAATGAGGAGGTCATCGACGCCACGGAGCGGAGGCCTACTTTTCAGACCTCGAGAAAACCTATTTTTTGGATGGGTTAAAGAAGTTGGAGCATCGCTGGATCCAGTGTATCGAGCTAAAAGGAGACTAGGGTGATGGCATGTAATTTCGGCCCCTGTTAGTAGTCGGCCGCCGCGTCATATATTGAAGCGTAACAGTAAATGCGTTTGTGGATCATACACGCAGATATTTTTTTCCAAAAGCCTAACGTTTCTTCTGTCTGTGTGCAAAAGGTTGGTGCAATACAACAAACGGTTTCTGTACAATAATTGTTACTTTGATTCAAATTCTTACGAGTGGTAATTTTTGTGAATTTTACTAAGAAAAAAATAGTGGAAGTGAACTGCGAAAACTGTTACAATCAGTAAAGTATTGAGGGTAAATTACATAATTTGATTTATTTTGAGTTATTTATAGTTTATTGTTCTTGTTTCTTGCACAAAAATATAAAAACAACTTTTTTTAACGAATACAGAGGGAGCCGACATTAGGAGACATTTTTTAATTTTTTGTATGATTCAAAATACGGCCGACTACTCCATTTCGAGTTATTATTTCGAATTTTCAGTAGTCGGCCTCATGAATGAATGGTGGCCGACTAAGGAGACTGGTGTTTTTTATGTCGGCCCTTTTATGTTTTAGATGAAAAAATGATAGTAGGTACCTATAACGGATCCAACGGCACCTAAGGGCAGGAAATACATCTAGAATCAGTCCTGGAAACGACAAGGAGACGATTACCGTTTTGTTTGTTGTCAGTGCCCAACTTAAAACGTCATCTTCATTAGTCGTTCTTCAATATGTGCCCTTCGTTAAGCTGTGGTCAAAAGCACCCCAGACAAATGGATTTTAGAAATGCCAAAGTGTGGCTGAATGCGTTTCAAGACGTTTTTTGAGTACGTGGTCAAACGTTCCAATGGCTGGCTAACTGAAAATAACATCAAACGGCCAGTATTGTTTCTCGTCGATGGTCATAAGTCGCATCTAATTATGGAACTGAGCGACTTTTTCAGAAATAATGATAAGTTTTGTATGAACTTTTGTTAAATACGACTCACATCACCCAACCAGCCGATGTTGGTGTTATTTAAAAGGCTCAAAACAGAATATAAGAACACCGTGCATTCCTGTTAACGCAGGTTAGGCTGTTACGAAGTTAAGTATAATGTAGATCATATAGGTACTACGTTGAAACACGTAGGAAGTTAATGAAGTGTCTTTGTTTTTTTTTTCGTTATTTTTGAGTTATTTTGTTGTTTCATTAACCAGGGAGTAAGTACCTACTTTATATTGTGTTTAATTAATTTTTAATATCAGTATGTTTTTTTTTTAAATTAAATTATTAAATTATAAATAGTTCACAATGACACAAAATCTGTGACTTAGCTAAGCCAAACATTTTAAATGACTGCGAAAACCCGGAAAACTTAAGCCAAATTTAAGGCTCTGCATTCTACTTAGCTGAGCTACGAGTTAAGCTCCCACTGTGAAACAGGGCATAAATGTTTTTTTTTTTGTAAATGAAATTAGCTGCAAGGGCCGACTACTAAAGAAACAGACTTTGATTTGAATTTTTGTAAATAGCCCACTAAAAACGCTTAGCATTTTCCAATCTACACATTCCAAATATTCAGATAAACTAAATACTCAATTCATTATTTGAATAACGGAATTTTAAAGACCAGTCAAACGTAAAAAAAAGGAACGGCCAACTACTAGTGCCATCACCCTACGTTGAGAAATAAATCGCCACTTTTTCAAAATTTTTGTTTTTTTTTTGTAGGCTAATTACTTAAGGGCGGTCCCTCGTATATATGATTTGACACAATTGACAGTTTTCATATACAGTGGATTCCGCTTTATTGGGACGGCGGATAATCGGGACAGCCGCTTAACTGGAACAAATGGTAGGGAACAGAACAGAACAGTTTGTTTTTTTTACTTGATCGTCACATCGCATTATTGGGACAGCTGCTTAATTTGGACAAAATGGGTTTTTTTTTTTTATAATTTGCGCGTGCAAAAGGGATTGTTAGCGCCCTTATAATGAAAAACACAGCACGGGCTTGACCGAAGTGTCCCAAATAAGCGGAGTCCACTGTATCTGCCTAAAAGACATTTTTTGTGCTAACATTTTTAGCATGGGAAAATTTCTTACTCTGTCGTGAGCACACTCTTTTACGAAAAACTACGCAATTCTGGCGTACGCGAACGGGTTTTAGTAGATTTTCGTAGTTTTAGGAGCGTACATGAATGGACCTAATTATGACAACTAATTTCACAGACAGAAACTGACGGGTGCCTGTTTTGATAGGTTTTACCAAATTCACCCGAAGAAAGTTTCGCAAGTTTCTCAATTGAGGCGACATTTTTGACTCTCTCTGATTTGGCTCTCTTTTACTGTTTTTTTGTAAATTTTTCGGGTACCAAACTGTTTGTGAAAATTGGTACGAATTTGTACAAATTCGCAAGTTATCAAACAGACCTGAGTTATGCTGTTGAATTTCGATTTTCACTGCTCTGTTGCTCCAATGCATAGCTACGCAGCTCGTATAAAATCACATTTCTGGAAGATTTAGATCGTTGATTGAGCTTTTTTGTATGATGTGTTTCAGCAGGGCACCAGGAGGCCTAATAAAATAAAATAAAAACGATAAGTCACTTATCCTAAAACAAACAAAACATACAAACCCTGAAAAGCGACCATAGAATACAAAAACTAGCCCAAGCTACCCAAAATATACGGGAAAGCGTCTGTGCAGGGGTTAGATTTCGCAGACTACTGAGTGCAGTGAGGGCAGTATAGTCCGGTCCAAAACAATTTCGACCCAAAAATTTTGCAATTATTGCAAAAACCATTGCCTTTTATATTCCTTTTATTTATCAAACAAATTAAAATTTTAATGAGAATTGTAAATGTCAAACTGAATATTAAGACAAAAGAATTATGAAATAATGAAGTGCCATTACTTTTTTTTCTGGACTTAAACAAAAGATGGTTCTTTGGATGTACACTGCCGTATAGTATAACCTATCTTCACCTTTCGATCACTAGTATGATGCCCCGCACGCAAAGCCAACAAAATCATTTAAGTTAGTAGAATCCAAAGAACGGCTTGTACTATGTGTACCATACTGTTGCCATGCGGATGCGGTCAAATTCGACCGAGGCATTAAACGTGTTCCTATGGGCATACTGCTCATTGACCTATGTACACCCATATAAAGAACCTGGTGTCGTGTAGTGCTGTTATTTACTTACTTATTTACTTAGGTGGTATTACAGTCCGGAGAGATCTTCATCCGCTTTCGATCAAGTCCGTGGTTCATCTCCATAAGGCAAGACTGGGGTGATTAGAGTCTCCAGTCGATCGGGAAAGGACTTTACTACTCAATTGCCTTCTTAGTCCAAAGAAACAGCGATTTGGAAAAGTAATCCTGCGTTTGATTTCCGACGAGATGTCACTTTTTGCTGTTAAAGCAGAGCCGAGGTAGACAAAGTCTTTTACTAGTTCAAAGTTGTAGCGCTGTTAAACTCCAAGAATCAGGGTACTTTTTCAACAAGATTGGATTAGAAAAATGACTCTATCATATCAAAGTACCAAATAGCTTCACCAATGGATCCAAGATGGACTGCGGCGTCGGATGGTAGCTATAGTAGTAGATAGTCAGTCCACTATTAAAGCTCTTCACTCAACTACTGCATCATCTAAATTGGTATAACAATGTAAGGAGTAATTGCCCCGGGCAAGCAGCTGGTTTAATATCACTATTCTCTGAGTTCCTCGCCATAGCAACATAGAGGAGAATGAAAGGGCCAACATGTTAGCCAGAAGCGATTCAGCCCTTGACATCTCCGTTGCAGAGGTAGTTTACCCTCCGCTAGGACTGGTAAAGGGCAAAATCCTTCGGCACACTTTTTCGAAAGCCAATTCTAAATGGAAAACCCTAAACAACTGTGTCATTTCTAGAAAGTATTAGCCCGTTTACAACGAAATTAGATCCCTAGACCTAATCAACAGATCACGAGCCAAGATCACCGTAGTGACGGCCGTGGCCGTGGTGGTTAGTGCGTTCGACTACTACGTATGCTGCTCGGGTTCAATCCCAGCCCGGGTCTAACACCTAAGAAAGTTTTTCACGGTTGCCACCTCTTTCGAATGTCTGTATCATTTGTCATGAGAAACTTCTCAACTCGCCGTTCGGAGTCGGCAAAAAACTGTAGGTCCCTTCCATTCGTGTTAAAAAACTACCACGCACACTTAAGTGGTTGCGAGAAGCTAGTCTTGGTTCTGTGTAGGACTGCTCTCCAAATCGTCGATGTAAGGTGTCCTTTTTTGTTGACAGCATATATAGGTACATTGTTTTGTCCTCGTTTAGCGCTAGACCCATTTTAGCCGCTTCCATTTCTATACTCGCAAACGCACCGGTGACAGCTTGCTGTGTTCTATCAATGATGTTAATATCGTCGGCGTATGCAAGTAGTTGAACAGACTTTTGAGAGAACGCTCCTTGTGTGTGGGCTCGTGAGTTTCAAACGATGCTCTCAAGTATGATGTTGAAGAAGTCGCATGACAGCGCGTCAACTTGTCTGAATCCTTTTTTGACATCGAAGGTCTCGGTGAGGTCATTACCGACGTTGATGGAGCAGCGAACTTTATCCATCGTCATCCTGCACAGACGCATGAGTTTGGCAGGGATGTCAAAACTAGACATGACTCTATACAGTTCACCCCTCCAGATGCTGTCATAGGCGGCCTTGAAATCGATGAACAGGTGGTGGGTATCGGTTTGGCTCTGATTGTTCCTAAAGCATATAATACTCTTCCATGCAAATAAGACTCTTCACTCAGAGTCTTTTGTCTTCACTCACTTTCTTGTCACACAAAATGTACTTTTGCTGCCAAACACATCAGCCTATGATTTACATATTTCCCAAAAAAGCTGTAAAAATATTGATTTAGCGCGAAATGTTTTTTGATGCAAATTAAATGAAGTTTATGTAAAAGCTGCCTCAAGACAGCCTTATTTGTTAGAGGGTTAAATTACGAAATTAAACTGCGGCAACAAAATGGCGCGCACGCGCTAATTGTCTATGGCAAAATACGCCATACAGCCATTCTTACCATGTCCAGGGTATCAACGTTTTGTCTGTTTTCTGAAGCATGGTGGGTATTAGACCATCTAATCCTGTCGACTTACAACCTTGTTCCATGTCCCCTTTGATTATAGCCTACAATGGTGAAAGAACCTCGGTGTGGATTAGGTTTTGGACCCCTGTCATATCTTTTATGGCCTGCCCCTCCCCCACATAAGAATGAAGTATCTAGTTTTAAGCTAAACAAATAAATATGTATATGAATCTATTCCAGATAACTCTTTATATTTATTGAAACCAGAGAAGGCTCTTAATTCAAGATAAAACACTGACAATGACTTCGAAAACTAGTTTTCTTTTAATCCTATGACTTTGTAATATTTTCCAATCGCTGTCTTAATTTTCTCTTCCTATGTTTCTTATCTTTTCAATTTGTCATAAAACAGTCTTAGAAAAGAACAAAATACTTCTTAATTAGAAACTCCGAAAGAGTATTAATTTCAAGAAAACCACAAAACAACAGGCGCCGCCACCGCCGCCGCCGCCACCGCGTTATCTACCGACGGGAAATCATAAATGAAATGTTTTGTCGAATTCTATGAATTTGGCATCTCTATCTGGCTGGTTCTAACCTTTTTCCTACCACCGATCGGTTAATGCACATAATTTACAATAAACTATCAGTGTTTCCAACCTGAAATCAAATCTACTAATAAATGCATAAATATCTGGTCAGAATCACTTGTCTTGTGTTACCTTAATTTTCATCTGCTAACGTTGACTTTTATGACCCGAAATTGACTTAATTGAATCTCGTTGCCATCGATCCGAGATACATCATCCTCGCTCTGTTTATGACCTTTCCCCCCCACACCCTTAGCTTAGCTGCTGTTGCTTTTGTTTTTTCTCTATACCACCATCCAGAGTGATAATGCATTACGATATACTTATGTCGTTTTTGCTCTTAAAAAATCGAGAAAAAAATGTATCTACACTCGTATATCTCTATTAGTGTCCAGTTCCAGAATTCCCTTCGTCGACGTTCAACAAAAAGCGAGAAAAATATAAAGAAAAATGTTTATTCATTTATTGCACTTGGATAGGAAAAAGAAAAAGAAATCCTTTGGATAATACCAAGTATGATCAACCTGCTGCTATAGAGTGGCAGCATCTAAGCCAGTTGTTGCTGCTCGGGCTCCCGCGCTCTTTGCCTCAATGGGGCCTCACCTCAGGGGCTACGTTTATGGCACCACCATAAATGGCTGACTGTCCTCTGATCCATCCATCCATCGTCGTCGTCGTCATCAGCTCTCAACCTCCTTCGTTTCGATTTTTTTATTACACCCTTTTATGGAGATGTATCTGAACAAAAAAAAAAAAGTATATTTTCACAGTTGTGACCGACAATGCCTATAACATGGCTGATCGCCTCGTCTAGAGATGCGACAAGAGCCAATTGGATGCCATCCGACCATTTTTTTTTCTTCTTCTTTCTTTTCATCGCATCCGTCTTCTGTTTTCCTTTTATTTTCTTACATTCAGATACTCAGATACTGTATGAATGCCGGTTTTGGATGGATGAATCCAAATGCATGTGCGTTAGTTCCTCCGCCAATGGGTAATGGAGGCCTCAGTGGAATTTGAAAATTTCTTTAATTGGCCGTCGCCTTTTGTTGGCTTCGTGCAAGCCTGCTGGTCATCCTTTTTTTTCTATTTTGATGTCTGTCGTAAAAAAAGAAAAAAACAATCGTGAGTATGTAAGCTGACCATCTGCAAGAAAGATATATGGCTATGCGAGTTGCTTATTGTATCTAGATACTGGTTGTAGCACGAAAGGTTAGACGTTAAGAGAGAGAGTATTTCCTGCCGTCAAAAAGGTGAGCCTCTGGAAAATGGGGGAGAAACAACTCGTACGTAATTAAAAACAAAAAAAAAAAATGCACACGCGGGATGAGGGTAAATCGTACATGGAGTGTAGGAGCAAACCCAAAATGGCGGCAATTTTTCATTGAGTTCGAGTTTTCTTTTCGTGCGGGTATACTCTTAGATACACACATAATGTATGCTTTTATTAAAATTTATGAATTAAAAGTTGTGAGGAGAATATAAAACGATAAAAGGAATTAACATTTATAATCAGTACTCTGCCCTATAACTGGTCTACTTAAGTTAATCAGGAAAGAAACAGTAATAAATTCGAACTGGAAGTAATGGGAAATATAACAAACCATAAAATCGTTTAATGACTTTTCTCACATCTTACTGAGGCAAGAAAACTATTCCCGTTGTTTAACATGAAATGATTATGGACAGTAATGGAATTTCGATGTGATCGGATTTTCATTTTAATTTCCATTACCCGTTTGCCAGATTATCAGCTCTCACTTTTGACAGTTGACAGATTGAATTTTTGTTTTAACCACTCCATCCATGAGTAGCCTGGAAACTATGGCTGTGAAAATCAGAAAGTCAAGAAACAGACACAATAACTGTCAGAGATGTACTTAAATATGCAGTCTTTCAACTAATTTTGTATCTTTTTGTTTTACACATTTTGCTGAGTCATTTTGTTCTTTTTACAATAACACTTCGCAAGACGTTGATAAACGTTTCTCTCGAAAGTGTCCAAAACCTATTGTAGTTTGCTAATCGTTCAGCACTTTCCATTGTACTACTCGTAGTATTTAAGGCTCCCTGAAATTACGCCAAAAAATGTTTCGGAGAGCCAAAATAATTGTGGCGTAAAGTATTTGTGAAAAACGCCAAAAAAAATTAAAATTCGCCAGGATGCAAGGAAATTACGCCACATTTTTGGAAAAAAAAGCGCCAGAAAAATTTTTCCTTTTTTGGTTCAATTTCCAAATTTGGTTTGGAAATAAGACCGCGTGCCGTCGCGCCGCCAATTTGTAGAATTTGAAATTAAGTATGTATGTTTGTAACATGTATTTTGTAACATGTATGTTTGTAACACGTATGTTTGTAACATGTATGTTTGTAACATGTATGTTTGTAACATGTATGTTTGTAACATGTATGTTTGTAACATGTATGTTTGTAACTTGTATGTTCATAACATAACAACATAGTGAGTCATAGAATGCAATTTTCTGGCGCTTTCTGATTTGTAAACATCTTAGCTCTCGGTTATGGGCCTCACGAATTTCTCGCCGTCATGCGTAACCCGTAACCAATATTAGTGCGTAACCAAACTTAGTGTTAGTGCGTTCTCTGTATATGATTCTCTTTGTTCATTTCTCCTTCACACAGAGTAATAATAGCAATAGTTATGTTTACACATCAAATCTCACGATTACCTGGTACTCACGCCTTTATTTCTTTTTAATTTGGAAAAAAAGTCAACCACTTTTTGGGGTTTTTTCCTTTTTCAATTTGGAAAAAAGGCCAAAAAATATTTTTTCCAAACAATTTTGTTTGCGTTTTTTCATATTTCATAAATGGAAAAAATGCCAAAATTCTCAGCATTTACGCCAAACTATTTGGGTGATTTTTCCTAGGAAAAAACGCAACAACTTTGAATGGAGATTTTCGGGCTATCGTCCACTTCCTTTTTTTGACGTAATTTCCGTGAGCCGTATATAGTACAAAGTTTTACAATAAGGGCATAATGGGCGGTCTAGTATCTCACAAAATGCGATTATGTGGTATTGTGGTATTCTTAACTCCTTATTACAAGGGGTGCAATCGTGTATAATTAATATTACAATTTTTTTATGTAAATAAAATACAAAATAATTGAGATTTCGGGTTGAAATCTATTCCAGGTGTACCCAGTGCTAGTATACATATTTAATTTAAGTATGGAATTCGATCTCGTTCGTATGACCACCGCGATCACGTTTGCAGCAATCGATTCTTCGGATCAAATTTTCCACCACTCTTTCGCACATATCGGCCGGAACGTTGATAATTTTGCGTTTAATATTATTCCTGAGCTCCTCTAACGATGTTAGCTTGTTGACATAAACCTACGACTTAACGTAACCCCATAAAAAGAAATCCAACGGCGCGTAGCTTTAAATCGCATGAACGAGCTGGTCATTCGACCGGACCATTTCTCAAGATTACATGATTCCTGAACATCCACTTCAATAGATCATTATTGTTTTACCAGCTGTTGGAACCACATATCTCTGATGTGAAGTCCATCTTGCACACACCGGCGCGATAGCGATAGCGATTGCGATAGCGGTAGTGTATTTTGTTGTTTTGTTTGTTTTGTTTTGAATGATTATTATTATATCGCTCTCGCAGTCGCTATCGCTTCGCGCCGGTGTGTGCAAGCCTTAATTCTGTCAAAAAAGAAGCTTCCAACATGGCACAATAGAAAAACTCCTTTAACCCTAACATGGCGGTTATTTTCATCGACGAAACACCTCCAGCATTCCACACGGTCACCTTTTGTGGAAGCAATGGATTCCTGTGGGTTTTGTTCATTGACAAAGCCATATAGCCAAAAATAAGCTTCATCGCTGAAGATGATTTTTCGATGAAATTCAGGATTTTCTTCAAACTTTTGCAGAGCCCAATCGGAGAAGTTTTGGCGCTTCAAATGAGTAAGATACTTCAGTTCTTGAGTTAATTTATAATTTGTCATCTTGTCAGGGTGTAGGCCAAGATCTTTACGCAAAATTTGCACTATGTGGACTGAGATATTCCCAATTCCTGTGAACGGCGTGAAATCGACTGATTTGGTGTTCAACTGATATTTGTGACACTTCGACCGGTACGTTGTCACTGGCACAGGGATATTCAAGATTGAATATATTGACTCGAATTAATCCACTAAAGCACGCACGGCCTGCTGGTGGGAGTAAGAGTTGCGACCACTGGCTCAGAATTTCAGTAGTGATCTTTAATAATTTCCAAACGTTGCTCATTCGTGAACTTCACTTTGACTGGCGTTTTGACATTGACAGATCATAAAAAAACGTTTAAGGATGCGTTTGTATTAAAATACAAAATTGTTATGTCCCTATTGAAAAAACCTATTTAATTCGCTCAACGTAAATAGAAACAGTTAAGTCCTTTTCAAATCATCAATATGGTGTCATTCGGAGTTGGATAGGAACTCCCTAATCGGTGGACAGATACTAGATGTACTGGGTTGTCTCCTTATTTCCTTCAAGGCCAACTCGTTTCATCTACACTTCCGCTGCCGTGGAGGCTCTATGAAAGTAGGTTGCAAGCAACCGATATCGACATCATCGGTCCACTGTCGACCAAAATAGTGCCTTCCGTGACTGCACCTTGCTCACTATATGTTCCAGCTCGAGAATTCCAAGTTGAATCTACAAGTTCAAATCAAAAAATATATTTCCAAAGGGAAGATTGCGCCGCGTCTCTTCCAACGTCATACGGCACAGCTGTATAATTTTTGCTGGAATCCAGAAATCCACTTAGGATGATGAATGCTATCATATGCGGCTTAAGTCTATATGAAAAGATGCTGAATAGTGGCTTTAGTGTAAAAATTTAGTTTGTAATGATCGACTCGCCTCGCCGCGCCGCGCCAGGCCGTAGGCCATACTGCTATGTGCCATGGAGTATGTAGCAGATATGATTACACAATAAATTAGATAGGATATTATATGCGAGATTTAGCTGGGATACTCCTGGATGAATACATATGTGTCATATGAAGCTGAAATGAAATGAAAAACTACATTTGAATAATCTTTGTTGTTAAAATAAAATATAATAATAATAGAGAAATGAGAACCGATACACTGCGACTCAAGTTAAATCTTGGACTTTGTTTACTCAGATTAATACAAACTTTTGATCTCTGACGGTAAATATTGTCGAATCTTTTCGAAAATTTGCTCTTTTTACATACTTGTGTTCCTCGAATTTCTCGAGGATGACGTTTTCGTACATCCCACAGAAGCAGGAGTTAGTATTTTATTCCTAGCTACTGCGATGTATCCAAGTTTTGTGATCTTCTTATTTTCGTCTGAAGTCTTAAGTTACTTTAGTCATTCTCAGGTAAAGTAAATCTGAAACGATTGCAATCTTATGCATGGAAAATACTTGGGTAGTTACCATTGGTATGGTATGGTATGGTATGGTTAGGAAGGTTCACTCCTCCATAAATTGTGTACTTCTTGTAAAATGTAGATATACTTTCCATTTCCACAAAACGCACGCTACAATAGCGTAGTTATCTAAAAAAAAAAAAAAGTCTTACATTTTTAATTGAAAAAGGCGTTTAAATTCTACCAAAATGTCGCACTTAATATTTAGAGTAATATTTTTTTTTATTAGTAACCAAACCACAAAACTATTAAAATAAAAACACCACCATCAAGCGATACAATCGGCGCTAACTTATTTATTTATTGCAGCTTTATCATGAAATACATAAATGTTACATAAATATGTCCATACCAGCCTTTATCTTGCCCAATGAAATCGCGTTAAGGTTCTGACTCGACTATTTTATTGAACTAGTTAGATTATCTTATAATCAAAAAAATAAAAATAAATATTGTAGGTATATTACTTTTGAGTTTTTGAAAGAAATAAGTTGGACATAGAGTAGATAAAGCAAAAGTTGTCGGGTATGTTGTTTTTTTCTTAGTGTTCCGTAACCAAAAACGGAGCACTAATGTCTGTCAGTCTGTCACAGGCCTTTTTTCAGAGACGAATTCTTTTAGACCATTGAAATTTGGAATAGTTATACCAGTTAGTGGCCCAAACATAGACCTGAACTTAAAAAGTTGAATTTCGACTTTGAGGGTTTAAATGGGAAGTTAAAAAAATAAATAAATTTCGAAGTCATCGTGTAGGATGTCAAATAAAAGCTGTTTAAAGCACGAATTCAAAAACGTAAAAAATGTTTTTTGTGCTATTTTTTTCTTAACGGCTTTTCAGAAAAACGTTAAAAAAATGCTGTTCCCCTACCTAATATCCAAAAATATCGCTCAGCAAAATCTGAATAATATCACAAACATTATTCTTAATGTTTAGATTCAACCAAAATTATCAAGACTGCATTACGTTCGACAGCTTTTTTTTATTATTTTGTTTAATTTCATCTACATATCCAGCAGTGACGTAACCCTATCACAGTAACATGTAAGCGGATACGACCCTAGAGATATGCCCTCAAAAATAGCATTGAGCTTGTACTTAAACCATTGATTGTATGCACATAAATGGTTTTCTATACATTATAATAAAGGTGTCTCTACTTTTGCATTGGGAAAATTAGCATTGTGTACAGGGACAATTGACTTTGTGTACAGAGAGACAAATTCCAAAATTCCACTCATTTACCTCATACAATTCAACGAACAACGAGATGAAGAATGCAATCTGTATAATAAATGTATGTATGTATGTATAATGTACAACAAATCTATCACCATATGTAAATCTATTACATATGTACCTATGTATGTCTGTAAGAATAACTGATAGTACGGATCACTTGTTTCGCAAGTACGACTTGCACTTGACCGGATTTTTTTAAATAAAATTACCAAGTATATATTGAGTGACATTCAAAATATTAATATTAAGCGATGGTACTTCATTATTTTAAATCAAAATCTTCCAAAATACTTCGCAAAATAGACGGGTGTTTCTGACGTCAAGCTTAACTTTCCCTGTTTATCGTGTTTTCGTACTTTTTGGGAGATGTCTTTAGTCCTTTTACCACCCACTCGAACTCATTCAGAAACATTTTCATGTTATAGACATTCCTTTAAAAAGAGTATCACTCAAAAAAGATCTTGGAGTTGTACTGGACACTCAACTAACATTTCTGCCTCATATAGATTACATCGTACGTAAATCAAACTCTATGCTTGGATTTATAAAAGGGAAATTTCACATCCTTATGCATTGAATTTTTTTTATTTTTCATTAGTCCGATCTGTGCTTGAGGGCTGCACTTTAATTTGGAGCCGGCTATTGTAATAACTCATCTGTTAGAATTGAAAGAGTCCGAAAAAGATTTACTAGATATGCTATATACAAATTAAATTGGAGAATTCAAATGTCCTGTTATAAAACTAGATGGCTTCTTATAGGCATTCAATCTCTTGAGAATCGTCGCGAATATTTTTCAGTTATGTTTGTTAGAGATATATTGTCTTACCACATTAAATGTCCTTTGTTGCTTGCTTTGTTAAATTTACGTTGCTCGTCAGTTAATGTCCCACATAGTGTTATATTTTTAGAACAATTTCATCGTACCAACTACGGTCGTAATAAAACATTTTCGCGTTGCATCAGAAAAGTAAACTTGATTTGCAGAACTTGCAGAAAATTGTATTTGTGATAAAAAATTGTATATAACTAATTTTCATTTTATTTTTATGTTTACCTATATAAAATTTGTTGACTTCCAGTGTATTTTTGTTTTGTATTCCCTTATTTATTTTCATTATCTTAGTCTGTAAGAGCTAGCTATGTATCTCTGATTGATGAAATAAATAAATAAATAAATAAATATGTACTTAGTTATCGCAACCAATTTGCCAAACTTCAAAAAAATAGTTTGAGCAACATTTTTCGAACGGCACTGTATAGGTATATATACTCGTATGTACTTCGTCTCCACACATACCATAATGTAGGCACTGGAATTAATGTTTGTATTCTAAACTTCATTACATACTGTCAAAGGTCTCCCCGATTGGCATCCAAGGATAACTGCATTCCAAGTAGAACTCGAAAAGTTATAAAAGTAATGGCGAATCAGTAAAACCACTTAAGTGATGCCAATCAATATGTGTAAACTATGCTGGCGCTGGGTAGTTGTCCAAATTTAATCGATTGAACTTGACGAATCCGAATTTATTGTGGCACACTTTAAAGTACACTTTTACTCACCCATAAAGTCCTCAATGTTTATTGGCTCATCATTCTTCGTTTATTGTGATTGTTGACTAATTGTGGCGACTAACGCCAAACTGCTCTCAATATAGAAATTTTATTGCGCACTTTGTCCGGACTTGAACGACTTGAATGGCGGCCATAAATGTACGAAACGATTGAATTGTATTCTAATTTTCGCTTTACATTCATACAATAAATAATTTAATTGTGTTTGGTTTATTATTTGTTGACAGTAATATTTTAATAAAAAAAAAAACCAATTGCAATTCTGGTTGGCGTTTTTTTTTTTGTTATTTTTTTTTAAAACAAATAAATGTGCGCCCAATAAAAACCAATCACAAACACTAAATTCACCACAAGAATCGAATCGTCGATCATAAATCTCACAAATATCGGCATTTTAAGCCGAAAACATTTGTGGATAGCTCACGACAGACAAACGGGTATCGAGTACACTCGGGTACGGGTAACAAGTTATTCGGTCAAAGTTGGGAAACTTACTTGTGACTGATTTGCTGATGGCTGATGGAGGAACCGTGTTCGTGTGGCGGAGGTGGGATCAAGGTGTTTAGTTCGGTCTGACCGCGTAATCTCTTAGGACGCTATGTTTACACGCAGTAATCCAGGAGTAAACACAACAAATTGGTGTTATCACCATGTGGTTGAAAAGTAACGTGCGCGTATATAAAGACAACAAATTGTTAGCCACAATTCAAATAGAAGGGGATGCACCTAAGCGGTGCAACTGCAGCCAGTCGCTTTGAAGTTGGGTTGGGTTTGGGTTAACCCATGGAAAATGTACAGAGCAGCGTCAAGAGGTCTGTGGAGAACTTTTCTACAGAGTGCATGACCCCATATCGGAGTAGACAGCCGTGCACTGGGAGAAGTTTTGACGTCAGAGTTATGATTTACTTTTTGATACAAGTACGGCCGGGATATTTAATATTTGGTCAAATATTTGAATGTGCTTGTAGCACAACATCTGGGTTAACGGAATTCGCATCCAATTTATTTACACTGAACTGTGGCGACGAAACTGACATGTAACGTTGGCATCACTGATTGTTTGATTTATTACTAACGGTAGAGATACCGAGCGAAATTTAAATTCAAATTCAACAATTCAAGCAGCAATGGGACATCTCGACGCGGTAAATTCGAGAAACACTGTTTAATCTGACAGCGCTGCGTTTATTTTTATTTGTGCGAGATCAACAATTCTCAGCTTTGAAGTTAAATGCCAATTTGGTAAACACTAAGACAGTTTGGCACCACTTCACCCTAAAAACATGCACATTTTTTCCATCGGTTCCTTCAAAAATATTTAAACGCTTCTCTGACCGAACCATACATTTATTGACCATCTTTGTGAAAAAAAAACCGGGCCAGAAACCATTGACAGTACAATTTGATGACCAAAATAGCACGGATCGGTTTTAAATTTTACCGTCGGAAACGTCATGTAGAAGTTCAAGAGGCTCTTAACCCCATAAAGCGAAACAGTACATAATCATGGACTGCACTCTTAAGGCCCCGACCCATAGAATCCGTCAATCCGTTGCTCCGTTTTTTTTTAACTGACGGCTCGATAGAATATACACATTCTTATGGGAGATCAAATGCCCCATAACCAACGGATGCATGAACTTCGACGGATAAAGTAGGTCTACTTTCTACTTTTTGCATCCGTCGATACGTTATCAGTAGACATTTTTTATGCATGATGCACAAAAATAAAAAAGACGTCCACTTCGCATATCTCGTAGATCACAGTGATTGTTTATTTATCACTCAAACCAATCGTTATTAACTTTATTTTCTCATCATTCAAAGTTCTGCCAAGGTTCTAAGTTTTTCAGAAAAATGCTGATGTCCATTCCTCCTGCCTGTCAAATCCTCCCGACCTTACCCTACCACAGTACACGTATATAAGGTAGTATACTCAGAGGGTTCATTTTCGATCAAGTTCGCGCACCTGTCAAAAATTCAAGAAGATGTCCGCCGTACGTGCCCTGCGAATATTTGTTTACATTCAAACACAAAAACAAATGACATTTTTTAATTAAACGCCAAACTAAGTACAATTATAGAAAGGGCACGAATTGCGGCCATTTTTCCTGCGCAATATATTACCTTAGATACGTGTACTGTAGTGTAGTACGATTTCGTAAGAGGGGATTTTTTTTGACACCTCATTTGGCTCTCTCTTCTCATGTATTTTGGCAGTTTTAAGTAATTTTACGTAAAATTACCAGTCACCAAATAGACCTATTGTTTGACATTCATTTGAGTTCCTATAATTTGACGTAAGACAATGGAAACAAAACTGGCAGGAAAGCAGTGGAAAGGTTATTGACGTGAGCTTACAAAAAAAAAAAAACTGTCCATAGTATAAGAAAGTTGTTGCACAACAATAAAGATGAGAAAAAAGATTGTAATATATAATTACTTATGCTTACGATATTCATTAACCGTTGAAGCATAGGAGCATTATGTCAAATGATTATGGAAAATCTTTACTTATACAGTTTTTCTATTTGCATATTTTCGGGAAAATTACTGATGTTGTTTTTTTCTGGTCCATAAGTCAGCAACCGTTAAAGATAATGAAACGAAAGAAATGCTGACAATGGATTCAAGTTGGCGCCTCCGATGGTATCGACAACTCAATTCTGTCTTTGTGTCGTTTTTCCTTGTTGCCACAGAAATAAGAAACTTTTAGATACGCGTTATCGAATGAAAATAATTTGTAAATGAAGGGACTTTAGTATACCTATGTACGTATTAAGAATTGTTTCGCAAATTTAATTAACATTGTGACATAAAACGTATTATGCAATTGTATCTACCTACTTCCGTCAAATCGGCCAGGCTGAGTACATCAAGTTCAAAAAATATTTACGGTCATCCAAACAAGAGATGTCAGTCATTTCATCATTCAACTATCATTGCGATGACTTTTGATAAGTAAAAGCTATAGAAAGTTATTAAATATGGATCGATACACACTCGCACAACGTATGAAAATACCACGCACTCTAGAATTTTCGAAAAATCGATTTTTTTTTAAATTGTCCCCTAAGACCTCAAAAATAATGTGCCAAAAGATTATGGTCGGGAAAAGTCCCTAAGTACTCGGTGCAGGCAGATTAAAGGTATTGCAAAATTATTCATAATTTTCTACTGCTCAAAACTTCAAACGCGTGTATGTCCAAACTGCATTTTTTAAGTTGGCCGGAAACATAACTCAGGCAATTTTCAACCAATTTACTTGAAATATTTAATATATCTTGAAAAATGCATTGTCGCAAGTTCGTAGGATTTTTTTTATATTGCATAGTTCATTTGTTATTAACAATTATTTGATAATTTTTCACTTTCCACTTTGGAGGTGCGCCATTTGGCCAAAAATTAATATATCGATAAAAATCTACGTATGTACTTCTATAGCAGTTATTATATAGAATCAAAAAAAAAAAAAAGAATTGGCTTATTATAATTCAAAAATTACAGGAGCTGTTTGTCCGGCAGTGGACCCTGAAAAAAAGGGAGACGTCATCGGAAAAACGCTGCACAGCCGCCATTTCGAAATAAATCGCTTCAAAAAAATTTTGTTTTATGCGCTACTAAATTACCTCTTGAAAAAATATAAAACTGTTCTTGTGGCTTTAGTAGTTCAAAAGTTATATCATTTAAAGTGGTTATGCCTCCAAATCGAAGTTGCCCCACTTTGATGGGCTATAACTTAGAGGGGGGTGAAAATAGACCCACCTGCCATACGGTTTTTTGTTCGCTAGAACTTCAGAAATCTCCAGTTAACGGATTATACCTCTTAACTGAGACACCCTGTATAAAAAGATTCATAAAATGTAATTTTGCCGGCGGAAGACAATGAAATTGGAAATTATTCCAAAGCATATGGAATAGAAAGATATTAAACTAACAAGCAGCCATCTTGTTTAGACACCAGTGAACGTGTAGAGTTACTTTTAACCGCCGCGACAAGAGTGACCCAAGATGCCGCGAGGGGGCGTCATAATGGCAATGGCCAAGCGCTCAAGATAGTGACCACTCGGAGCACTAGGCAACGAGTACTTACCACCCTGATTACAGTTAGTATACCCAACCTACAGTGGCGCGGCGTGGCGCGCCAGGCTGCTTACTGCAATACAACTGAAAGAAAATTCAGGCAGTTAAATGCTATAATAAAATCTTTATATTTAAGGCATTTTGTATGTAAGATAATAATAAAGTAAAAAGTAAAAATTCAAATTATGTTAAGTTAAAAGTTTTGTCCTATCCGTATATTTATTTATATTCCAGAGCTATCCTACGAGCTACGATTTATTTTCTGAACTCTGCAAGAACGAACGTTTTCGTTGGAGTTAGACCTTCTTTTCATTTCGTCGTTTTTCTATCGATGAAAGTGCTTAATCGGAAAGCCTATCTTCTGTATGAGAATTTCTTAGATGCTGAAAAGGATCTTTCCACAGAGGCGACGGTTATTGGAAGTGTTAATAATAAGTAAGCTGCGCATGCTTAAAATGTATCTCTAAATACCTTACTCTAAAGATGGTTCTAGAAATCTATAAGGTAAAAACTCCGAGCTGAAAAAGAGAAGGTGTCCCGAAATATTTTTGAATTTCAATTTCTGAAAATTCAAAGGAGCTACCGATTTGTGCAAACAAAAATTAGTCTGCTGACAAGTTTGATTCTATTCAGAAGTACTTAGTAATGGATATTGAAGTATAGTAAAGCATAGAGGGAGAGAGAGAGAGATAAGGGCATTCTTTTGTTAGTTAGTCGTAAGTTAGTCGTAAGTTACCTGCTGATCAATAAAGTCATTAACAGCAATGTGTCTTTTATTTTTGATGTAACAGATATCACCGTTGCAATCTTTGTCTTGCAAAGTGCGGCCAGTTGCTGACACAATTGGTAATGACAGCACCAACTTGATCCATCAACTATAAGTATCGCATCGCGACTGTTTTTGTGCGCGGACAACAGCTAGTTAATTATAAAATATATGTACTAGCAACTTAATTATCATTTTCATCCGCCATTTTTACACGCGATCGCCTTATTTATGCATTAATATTCTTCGTGAATTAAACTTAGATTCTGGACGCATGAGTATGATCACTTCCACTCATTCGGTTCACATTCACCTATCGTCGTGATCATTGAATCCGCCGGATACTTTATCTACATCCCTTTTTATGTTTTCGAATACAGTTGTTTTCTGATTTGTCACTTAAAAAGGCGATTGTAGTGTGAAAACAAATCTAAGGAATAAAAAATTGTAAATAAATACTTTTTTGATTTTTCTGCAATATTCTGCATTCCAGTGTCGTGTTTCATTTGTTTTATTTATAAAGTACAACGTTTTCATTATTAACATTTATTCCCATTAAAATTTCCTTATTTTGGTCGCATGTTTTGTGTAAAGATCTGTGTATTCTACGTATGCCTGAAGTTACGAGTAGTTCATCATTTGTTGGTTTCTTCACTCTCAGCATTCAAAGTTTTTGGCAGTGAGCAGGTCAACTCTGTGCCAATACCATTCTTTTGAACTTCTGCCGCCTATTCTAGATCCTCCATCTTCAAACTACTCTTTGGGCTGATCTTAAAAAGCGGAGCTATACCTACAACTTGATTCCCTTTATATAACTTTGGCGACTTTTGACGATACGCGTCGAGTCCAGGCTTGAACTTTTATACACACTTATCCTTCCCAATTTGTGACAACACCAGAGAAAATTGGAATTCTGTCCCTTTTGCATTGCATTGCATTGCATGGCATTCTGTCCTGTTTGGTTTTGGCCGAAAATAAGATCGATCCAATGATGAATGTTATGCCGCACTATTTCTGATTCCATTTGTTTGTTTCTTCAATTTCAACGTTCAAAGTTATTGCCAGTAAAAAAAAATGCTAGCCAATTCCACAGTAAAAGCACCAGATCTGAAACGTCAAACTTTGTATGGAGAGATTCGATCCGTTCGTTTTCAATGATCAAGTGAAACGTTGTTCACATTACCGACAAGTGGAAGATTCCCTTCGAACGGATTCAATGATACCGATTTTCGAATTTTTGTGAATCATCCCCCCCGGCGGATTTAATGATACGGGTGCATATTCATAAAATTCGAAGCTTTTTGTGGTAAGAAACAATGACAGGTCAAAGAGCATCGAAGTTTTTCACACAGTGACAGTGTTTTTCACGAAGCTAACATGATTTGTTAACACTTAGGTTATAGTCGCTTATTTTTCTACATTTTGTTTTTGATTACGCTGAAACTTTACAATAAAAACAGACTAATTGAACACACCATCCTTTGATCCTAATTAAAGTATCACAATTTGCCATCGAACCGCAGCAAAAACCATGTGACAGCGAGCGCTAAGTGTCTACTAGCGTCATAGATCTGATCTAATCTAGATCGCTCATTAATCTATTACGAAAGCCTTCAAAATTTTATTATCTTTTACTTTATATTGAAAAAAAGAAACAACAAATTATAAATAATTTGATAATTAAAAAAACAAACACATGCACCTCGACTATCGTCACGATCCAGTTTCCAGAAACGTGGATTCAAATTTAAACTTACTGTCAAATCGAGTGTGGGTGTTTCGAAACTGTCAAAAATGCAAAAAACAAATATATGATCTCACATCTGTTAATAAAACAATAACGCTTCGTAATTGCCACCGATTTGTCATCACACCTAATGGAAGGAAGTAAATAAATCAATTGTTGTAAGCCAATCGCCGCCGTAGTATATTAAAGAAAAAACAACCACATTTAATTCCAATCATAATAATAATTATCAATTTTTATTGAATTAAGTAGATAATAATACTATAAAAACATAATATGCAGATGAACGCAAATTTAAATTCACAAACTGGTCGTGTTCTTATCTTTGTGTCCATAAGTTTTTTTTTCTTCTCTATATTGCAGACAACAAAAACAAAAAACAAATTAAAATTAAAATAATTAAGTTGTTAAAAAAGTTTACATTGTTAGCCGTAATATTTGTTTAAGTAGGCAAATATTTTATTACAGTGTAATAATCGTTAAAGTTATAAACAAATTGATATACACAGAGGGAATGGAGTGGCGCGGACACATATTATATGTAGCTAAAACTATTTACATTTGTTTTTTTTTTTGTTTGCTTGCGAATAAATTTAAACTTAATAATTAATGTTGTAAATATTAAAACAAAAATTTACATAAAAACATTTCTCTAAGTTTCTAAGTACATTTGTTAGATTTGTACGTTCGGCAAACGTTACACTTAAACTTATAATATTTTAATTTTCCTTTTCCATCTAATTTTGTTTTTATTTGCTAAAAAGTTTTCATCAGGATTGCACATTACGTTAAATTGTTTTTGTTTACATATAACTATTTTTAAGTGTTTACTTGGGACGGCTGTATTTTTGCATGACAATTACTTAGTTGGTAGATGTACATATATTTTTTAAATTATATTAAACACAGTTTTTTTTTTTAAACGAATGCTGCGCAAAATCACGTTAACTTTCATTCTCAAAAACAAAAGAACTAAATTAATTAATTAAATAATTTAAAATTTAAGAAATACATTATAATACACGTTGTTTAAAAGAATAGGCTTACTTAGTACTTAGTAGCGACCTGCAAGTGCGAAAAACTGAATCGGTGCATACATCACACGGAATCTCATGTGAACTGTGATTAAGACAGCTAAAAGTGAGTGTGTGCAGAGATTTGTGTCAGATTTGCGGTACTTTTAAGCTTGTCACATTGATAGCGCTCCAACGGAGGCGGCGGCTGCAGCTGACATTTGGGAGTGCGTCTGATGTAGGTGCTGTGGTGGTGGAACCGCCAGCGGATGGTGGCCATGATGTAGCACGGAGTGATGATGGTGCAGGCTCATCGGCATGTTCATTGCCATGGAACTCATCGGATGCAAGGAATGTTGCAGGTGGTGGAGGCCTGGCTCGATTTTCGGTTTTGTGTCCATGTAGCTGGCTAGATCTGGGTGTTGAACGACCGACGACATTGGATCATCACGTTTTTTATTCTGTTTGCGTTCCTTAGCTCGACGATTTTGGAACCAGATTTTAACTTGTCGTTCGGATAGCTGTAGGGTCTGGGCAAGTTCGGTCTTACGACGGATGGTGATGTAGCGGGAGGTGCAGTACTCCTTCTCGAGTTCTAAACGCTGGAAGTCGGTGTAGACCACACGGTATTTATCTTTTGTGCGGGTCTTACCTGGAAGTAGAAAAAAAAAAGAGATGTTGGTAAGTTTTCAACGGAAAAATTAACCTCAGATTGAAAAAATAATTAATTGAAAAATAAAACCATGCAAATTATATAAAACAAATGAGATGCACATGCTCAACATATAAGCTTTGTTCTATGAGAAAAAAGGCAGATCAGAACAGCACAGATTTATGAAAAATGTCAGATCAAGTCAGAACATGTGCAATTTTGATATTTCTCACAAATCTGTTCTACCTTAAGAGTAGGTGCAGAAAAGCTGTCCAGCACAGAGTCATTGAACACAAAGTACATAGATCAGTCTCGGACAGAAACTTTTCTCATTGAACACGTAAACTTTGTACTTTTCTGTTCCTTTCTGGCCAGCACAGCTTCATTTAACAGACATTCATTTTTGTACGTTCACATATAATAGGTCTGTTCCGTTACTTTCTGCTCCAAAAATAGTAAGTTATTTAATTTCATGGAGTTGGGGGGTAAAATTCTCTCAGAGTAAGGTACAATTACGAAAAAGTAAAGGAACGCGTTTAACCACAAAAGTTGCAACAAACGAAATGTCATAACAATGTGTGAAGCAAAAGTAAATACAATGGTGTTGTACAACTTTGGATTTTACAGAAAAGTCCACTCTTGATGATATCCCAGAACCAATTCAGTATGCAATATATTGCGAAATGCAAATTTCAACATTCAGAACATTCAACTTTCATCTATGTTCCATTTGTTTCTGTTATTTTACTTTTTGCGTTAAAATAACAAAATGCAAATAATTCGAAACAAACGGAACAGCTGGCTTTGACAGATAGTTCACTTTTTACCGTAAGAAATTTGTTGAGTAAGGCGTAAGATTTTTTAGTGAGGGGAAATTTCTACTCTCTCGTTGCCTCTCTCTTTTACTACTTTTTTGTGCAAAGGAGCGCGGTTGGCCTAGAATTCGTACAAATGCGTAGTTTCGTAAATATATATATATATGTCTCTGCAGCGATTCTGTCTGTTTGTTGACTGGTAACTTTACGTAATTACTTAAAACTGCCAAAATACAAGAGAAGAGAGAGCCAAATGAGGTGTCAAAAAAAATTCCCTCTTGCGAAATCGCACTACACCTATTTCATGGAGGACCCGAGGGACATCTATCAAACAGCAATCTGACAATTTGTGAAATGTCAATCACTATTCGTTAGCGAAATAAAAAAGAAGAAGCGGAGATTTTCCACACTTTCCAAATTATTTACTATTTGACAGATGTCCCATTTTGATTAAAGTAGATTAAGGCTCGCTTCGTTCGATGTCCCTAGCCCTAGGGCGCTCTGATTAGTGTCAGTGTGTTTGCGTGGTTGTCAAAAAACCACGTGCACTCCCCGTTTCATCGAACAAAAATAGCTTGCCCTGACAATTGTCATTCTTTGATGACTAACAAATTTTGTTAATTTCCGTATGTTTTTCCGCATGTTCGTTGTTTCTAATCAATCCGAACATAAAAAAAACACAATCACAATGGCAAAATCAACGCAATAAAAAAAATGCATGACAAATCAGTTGATTCAATGTTTTGACAGCCCTTTTTTCTTGCACTGACGATTTCCAGAGCTAATCTGGTGCAGAACCAGTGTCGACATTAAACGCTGGGCAGCATTTTCAGTGTAGCACTGGCGTATACATCGAACGCCCTATGATAACCGTCATCCTACTGAATTTGATTTTGAAATTAGCCTTTCTTTTGCTAAGATAAGAAATAAATAACACATTTAATATTCATTTTAGGAAATAAGATACATTTTTCCTCCTTTCCTTTTTGAGGATTGGCTTTCTTTCTGATAAAAATGCAGCCATTTGCTGTCAATTTTTTTACTCAAAATGTCATATTTGACAGTTAATAGTGCAATTTAAAAAATATTGACTTTGAATTCTAATTCAATTTGAATGATATCCATATTATGCCAACGTGCGATAAACAGCACTATAGACATCGTTTGATCGAAAACATGTTCACAAAGTTTGATATATAGGAACATAATGTACATATGACATATGTATGAATGTACATAGAGTATGATAATAACATCACTCGGTTCATTTTGTTGTGTAATCAAACTGAATAAAAATAGAAGAAAACAACAGAAAAAAAATGATAGGTACTTGCGTCACTGAAGAATTTATAGCGCATTGGAGTAGGTACCCACAACACACCCCAAATATGTCAGCTCATCTGTAAAAACTGACAGTTGACAACACCTCAACCAGACGACGGAATTATATTTTGCTCATCAACAAGAAATAATTGGATCTTACAAACACAAAATGTGATTAAAAATGTGCAAATATTTAGCGGAAATCACGTTGGCAAAGATTAAAATCATCGCGGCAAAGATCAAAATCTACTACGAAAATTTACTGCGCAATTCGTCAATCATCTGCCAACAGTCAAGTCAATGTCAGTTAAATGTCATTTTTTCTCTCTTACTTATTTTAATCAGTTTAAAATGTATTTGACCCGCAGATTTACACCTTTTTGTGTTGCAATTTATTTTAATGGAGGTCATTCAATAAGATCATGAACAGGTTGGCTGGTTATATATGTAAAAAAAAAAACAAAAACAAAATGGATATCCTAAAATATTTACCCTCCATTAGCACGGTTGTGGGTGAAGTACTCGTACCTACGTGTGAGTGGATTAAATGACATATGGGTTTCTCGCAAGCGTTATCGCCGGAGAGATGGATTTCGGGAAGTAAATAAATACGTCAAACCATGATAAAAAAATATACAACTTCTCACCCTCATCCTTATGTACTCGTAGGTTCTGGTTATGGGTTCTGTTTGTACTATGTGCGGTATTTGTGCGCGGCTACATCTCGCTGAACAACCGAAAGGAGAATCTTTTCTCCACTTTTTTTTTCAACAAATATGATTAGTGTTTTACAACGTTTTTAACACTAAATAAATAATTTACAATGTACACATATAAGAAAATCAACCAAGACGACTCCGACAACAACGACAACGACGACGACAGACGATTTTGTGATAAGAGACGACTTAATTCTCAAAAAAAAAAAAAAAAATATAAAATAAAATAATGAAGAACGTGCGGAAGAGAAATTAGGTGTTCTTCTTACTTTGACTTCATAGAACGACGTAACCTCCTTAGAGGGTTTTATCTGGGTACATAAATTTTGTATGTCATATGGCAAATAATAGTGTTAAACAATTAAAAAAAAGCTTATCGTAACGGTGTTCTTTTATTACACCCCGTAAAGGGGTAAACTGGAGCAAGTTGAGGGTGTGAAATTATTTTTAATTATGTCACTCAGTCAGTCAGTCAGTCAAAATCAGCGATGAAATTTTGCAGTGTTTTGTACCTATTTATTTGCACTTCATTGCAACTAAACCAATGGCTGCCAAAAAATCACCCTGACATAACACTTATTCTTAGTTTGATAGTTCTCCTAGGAACGTCATCTGAAAATACATACAACTGTGAATGCTGCTGTCACATTCGTTTTTTTTTAGTAGGTACGTTGACTCAGCGGAATATTATTGGAGTGAGACTAGAAATTTTCTTTCGTCAGAAATCATATTTGGAAATGATTGCTCAACGGGGTGGGAAGCTGTCAAAAAAATATTATCCGTCCAAAATGTGTAACGTGCTATTGAAGTTAATATAAAATCTTGCTTAAGCGGAATCCCGATCTTAAAATTAAAAACAGAATACATACAGTGAACTCTCTCATAATCGGACACTGACGGCACCGAGAAATTCGTCCGGTTATGAGAGGTGTCCGGTTATGGGAGAGACAATTAATTGGCATTCTTTAAAAAAGAAACACAATGGACATAATATGGTATTAATTTTATTTTAAAAAGGAATTAATTTTCATGTGATAAACACAAATCGAAAAATACTATAACACTAATTTCTGTCTATGACAATGCTCGTAAAGCGTAAAATTACGCATACATACATACATATATTTAACATACCTACAAACCTATTTAAAAATGGAATGGGATTTATAAATGCACATAGGTAGTTGTTGGATAACACGTTCGCGGACCTATGTGTTAAATTAGCTTGGTCGTAGTATAGTTAGTTTAAGGCCGAAAGGCAATAGTTTGTAAAAATAAAGTTAAGCCTAGAGTGCCCCCTAAGGGCCAGTAAGCTAGATTAAGTCAGTTTTGTTAGTTGTTAAATTAGATTTAAGCATTTTTGGAATAATAAAAATGTTTTAAAAAGTAAAGTAAAGTAACACGTTCGCGGATAATACAGCATATGCGGTCAATGGTTGAGGAAATTAGCTTGCCATGACAACTTTAGGTATGTTAGGACAAGACCCTGATGAGAAATACAGTATACTTAAATATTCCGGCATTATTTGTCCTACCAGAGACAAATTTTCACTTACATAACTGTGACCAGCGGAATCATTTTTATCTTTATACAAAATTTGCACAAAATAATATAAAATAAATATCTCTCAAAATGCCGGAGATATATGTACGTGTGTCATTCTAGCGTTCCCCCCCTGAAAATCATGTATCCGCGAACGTGATAAGAACGCAAAGGCACACTCCACAGTTTACATTTTTGTTTCGTTTCTTTGCAAAGTGTAAAGAAGAAGAGAACAAAACAAAAACAAAATAAAGTATGTAAAAAGTTTGCCATGTTTTGTCCATTTAAGAGAGAGCGACATTATATTGTGGTTACGAAAATTGGTGTCCATGTCCGGTCAAAGGACAAAGAAATACATACTTTAAGGCCAGTGTCACACGAGCTCCATTTTCTGCGGTCCCATTTGGTGGCAGGTCATGAGTATATACATAGAATACCAATAGAACTGCACACACGAGCGCCTGCGACCAAAAAAGGCGTCGATAACACTCGCGAATTATTTTATCTAGCGACACGCGGGAACTGCAGAACGATCAGTCACTCAACCATTTTGAAGCTCGTGTGTCATTGGCATAAACGTCAAAAGACGGTTTTTCGGAGCTAGGAAAATGAGTCCGCTGATCGGAGTTGCCATATTCGACTAACAAAGCATATAGAGCGTTCCAATCCCTCACCAAGTCAAAGAATGAAAAATAAAAAATGCCCTGTAATGCCAAGGCATGGACTCTCTCTAAATGTCATCCATCAACCTTGCCAGTATGCACACACAAAATGTAGGTATGAACAAATTTGTATAGTCGGCATCAGACGTAATGGCGCTACCTCCAAAAATTCAATTAACTTGACAGACCCTGACAGAGCTGCCCTCTATAGCTATACGATGATCGATTTTCCACTACTCACTGACAAGACAATGATGTATCGAATTGAATTGAAGTTGAAACAGATCAAAGTACCGCTCAATAAACTAAACTTTAATCCTACTTGATATGAGAATCAACAAATGTGCAACATTTTTAATATTAATAAAAGTGCAGCAAAGAGATAACACACACTTTCTACTGAATGCGCTGTCAACTGTCAACAACAATCGGTGCATAAAAATTGGGTTCATGTTTCTAGCAAAAACTAAAAAGTAAATGCAATCACGTTTCATGTACAAAAAAGGGCAAACTGCAGTTTTTAAGTGAAAATCCAACAGGGGTTTGCTTAGCTTATTCCAAGTGCACCGACAAAGGAGCAGAGCTGCAGAGGGCTTATGCTTGCATTTGTGGCTAATTTTCTTCTTTTTTTTAATACAAGCAATAAAAATGTTAGCGATAATCATTGAAATGGCAATAAATTGAGCGCGATTACGGTGTACTGCTGTCACTTCAAGTGTTTTTGTCTGTTTGCTTGCATTTTCTTTTGACATTTCAGTGTGTCAGTGTGAGTTGTATACCTTTTTTTTTGACATAAACTATCAAGTGTGTATAAATGAGATTGTTATCGGCCTTAAGAAGCAAACAATTTGAGAGGATTGGGTTATTGAAATGTTCAATGAAAAACACATGGGAAAATAGAACATATGAAGCAGCAAAGGAACTTCGCACAAGGCAATTTTGCCCACATCTGTGTCAGTCTGATTGGTTAGGTGTAGGTACATATGTACATAGTATGTACTTACATACGAATAGAGTAACAACGGCGCCCCGGCGTATGCAGGGTCGTATCAATCGCAAATGGTGCCTAGGGTACGCATCAAAGTTGTGTCCGTTCGTAAATGTTCTTAATGGAAAAAACAGATACTCTATATAAATCAATCATATAAGTCTCACTTACAAAACCCATTTCATTTCTATTTTATAATGAAAGTAACCGTTGCACTTCAATTGAACCTTCTTCACCTTTGCGATGCAAACATATCATTACTTTTCTTGACCCATTGCATTGTAGCCTCAAAAAGAATTCGTTTTGATTCTGGACGCTGCCGGACGTCGTCGAATGGAAAATGACTTTAGTATATTGCGTTAGTTCCAATTTTGTCTACTGAACGTTAAAATTGGCACTGTATTGTGATTTATTTTGATTTTTAAATTTAATAATTGGCGGTTTTTCGCGCCCCCCTTTGAGAGGCGCCCGGGTCATGGGCCCTACTTGACCCACCCAAGATACGCCTCTGAGCCAGTGGTATTTGAACGAGAAAGTGGTATTTGAACGAGAACCTGCTGCCAAAACTAGAAAATAGCCACGATTTCTTCTGCTCATTTTAACGACCTGTCAAATCGATTTTTCTTTTTGGTTAACTTTAAAAATAAAAGTGATTGTAAAAAAGCTTTGCAACCAAGGGCCACGAAAGGACTTCGCAACTCTGTACTCTTCACTCTGCACTTTGCGAATCATTTTATGTTCCACGAAACAATTATTCATTTGCAGAGGCAGAGTTAAATGCAGAGTGCAGAGTTGTGGATTTGCAGAGTAAATTTAATATTTCTGTTACACTTAAGTTCTATTTCGCAAAGTTTGTCACTTATATTTGCAGACAGTAGCGGCGCTAGGGTAGGAAGCGGTTGGGCGACCGCCCAGGGCGCCTGACATGAAGGGGCGCCGATCCAGTTGCATATTGTGACTTGCTGCATTTTCGGCAGCGGCCAGGTCACTTGTAAGAGTCTTAAATTGAGTAAATCTGGCGACAAAATCATTAAGGTTGCAACACTGGACCGCGAGTACTGCTATACTTTACTGGGAACCCCCGTCAATAGACAAAACTTATTATTTATCCCCTTTGAGCATTGTATTAAGAAATAGCTAGTATTATTTGTTTGGGGTACTTCAGAAGGTTGTCCACATTGTTTCCAGCTTCCGTTCACTTTGGATTATATACTATATAAAACGCAGTGAAATACGTTGGAGAGCAAAAATAAGCAGTGTTAAAGCCGTCCATCAATGGACACGGATCTCGATAAATGCACAGAAATATTGAAAAAATACTGCGCTTTCTTGGAAAAGTACAGAGAGACAGGCTTTAAAAGTGCCATTTTAACAGCGAAGGAATTAACTGAAGAACTTGAAATTGAACTTGTATTTAAAGCCACAACAAAAATGCGACAATGCCAAGCTAGTAAAACTGCCCGCGATGAGCCTACAGATTCTCCAGAAAATAAATTTGACGTTAGATTTTTCAACTGTCTATTGGACACTACATTAATTTCACTCAGTGAATGATTTGAACAGTTAAATTAGTACTACAAATCTTCGTCCTTTTTGTACAACATAAAAAAACATTCCCGAAAAACCAAACCTTCTCAAACTCTGTGATGATCTCGAATTAAAATTAACTATAGGCTCGAAATCAGTTATAAATGGTTGTACATATGTTGTGTGATGAACTCATATTCCTATCTGCGATCGATAATATCTCAATCTAGATTGACAAAATTGGCAATTTTGTCGATCAAAAAGAAATTGAAGAAAACGTAGACTTCGGTGTCATATGTAAGAGAGTTTCCCGATAGAAAGGCCAGAAAATAAAAATTCTTTTAGTTTTTTTTTAATACATAAATGGTTAATATTTAATTGTTTCTCTTGTTTCATTCTTTCCTCTTTTCACTTGAATTTATATAGCAGATAGGGGGCGCCATAGAAATCTCGCCCAGGGCGCTGGTAGAGCTTAAACCGGCACTGTTTGCAGAGTTTAGATATTCTTTGTAGAGTACGTAAGCGTTCAGATAACATTTTACAAAAAAAGTGAGTTCGGAACATTTTTAAAAAGAGTTTAATACAGCTTTCTAAAATCTGTGGCAACAAGGAAATATAGCATAAGTCCTTTTTTTTAACAATATTTTAGGAGAGCAGTGGAAATGTTAGACTTTCCATTGTATAGAAAATTTTTGAAAAATAAATGAGTAAAAAAGTTAGTTAACGAAATGTTTTAATTTTCTCGAGTGACCAGGAAGATAGGCGAACAGCAAGAATTAACTACGGAGATCTTAGTGACTTGATTTTTAAAGAGACATTCCATTGGAGTATCACATGGAATCGACAAGTCCACAACCTGCCGCGCTGTCCATGATATAGTAAATCTTATTGTATGCCACTTGTTTCAAGATTTAGTCAAATGCCCAGATAGCACAGATAGTATTGCAACACAATTCTTTAGGAAAGAACGGTTTCCATTTGTATGTGAGTGGGTTGGTGGACTAATAAAAAACATTGACTCACCTCCAGACATAAGAGATGAGGCCAGCCGTGTGATCAGAAGACCTTTTGAACATGTTTTTGTAAATAGACATGCAAATCTGCATTACGCGCAGTAAATCAAAAGTTTAAAGGTAGCATCATCCACGACGCAAGAGTACCCCCAAAATCTACAATCGCTAAAAAGTTTGAAGACGGTTACAGACCTTTCCCAGAGGCGGTAGTCTTGGATGATAGTGCTTACCCACTTAGAGAATGGATCATGCCTCCAATTCAGAGATTTTGAATTGCGAGTTCGACAGCTTGCGCTTTAGCTAAAACTTCTTTCCAAGCATTTTACCGAACAAAATACAGTGGACGTCCAGTATTACGAATGCTCGATATAACGAATTTCCAGTATAATGAATGAATTTTTTTTTCCATTAATGGTTCTTTATAACGAATGGTTTAAAAATTTTAGGCTCGATATAACGAATGCATTGCAAATTCCTGTAGGTGCAAGTTAACTTTTGTCGGATATTGTCATATTTTGTATGTATCGTTACTTCTGCTTCGGCTAGTAACATCTGTCGAGTGTACACTGGTTCCTCGCTTTGCGCGAAATGCATTTACCTACCAAAATTCGATTTGTGCGGCTTAAATAAACGCTTACATTTAATTTCGAGGGACGTTAGACCATAAATTATATGAAATTCATACTTCGCTTTGTGCGATTTCGCCTTGCGCGAGACTTTTTATTCCCATAACCACCGCGCAAAGCGAGGGATTAGTGTATCTATTTGTTTTTTGTTGTTAATTCCTTGTAATGATCAGTTATGCTAACAGGTACATATGTACATACATAAATGTAATTTTAAAGGAAAATTAAATGTTTCAGTTGATTGGGTTTTTTACGTTTTATTTTTACGCCTTTCATTTTTTAGTGGCGCTCTGATGAAAAAATTAAACATTCAGCAGCAATGAATTGCTTCAATAAATGCATACAGTAGTCAGTTCAAAACAATATCGACTACTCAAAAACACTTTTGCTAGAGGAGGCGGACCAGAAAAGCTTGGAGGGAACCAAAAGGCAAACTAATATTAAAGACTTCTTTCCCAAATCATAATTGTTTTGTTTACCAAAAACTTATTAATTAATTTCTATTTTCTTATAAATGAATACATAAGTTTCATTGCAAAAATCACTTGTTTTTTATATTCTAGTATTAATTAGCAAAAAAAAGACGTTCCGTATAACGAATGACTGTGCATTATATAATTCGTTATACTGGACGTCCACTGTACTCTTTTTTTTCTCTAATTACTTGCCAAACCACAAACTTTTTTTCACTCGAATTTTTGGGTTACCTTTTTGCAAGGAAACCAATTGTTTTGTGAAACAGACGGCTATTTTGTTAACCGTTGTTCAAAACTACAGTTTTCCGTCGATTCCCACGCAAAATAAAAAAAAAATCATCACTCTGCAAACATTCATAAATGCAGAGCGGAATTGCAGATACCTAAAATATTTGTGGAACACGGTCGGACTCTGCTCTTTGCAAATTTTGCAGAGTGCCCCAGATCGCCCCTCGTTTTTGAAAAGTAGGTTAAATTTGCCGACGGGAAGATCTGATTCTGAAAATCTTGTTCCCTTAAAAACAACCGATAAAAAATGAGAATCCTTCGAATAACCACAACGAAACCTATTAAATTTAACGCCAGATGTAATAACAATAAAGGAAAAATTACGTCCTCACTTCCTGAAACAATGGCTACCACCGACAAGCCCACAAATTAAAAGAAATCATAACCGTTCAACACCAGAATCCCCCGGGGACAAATGACAATGTCGCTTGTCACCATTTATTGTCATTTCTCTCAGTCGGTGGTGGGTGCAAATCATGTTGACATAATGTTGCATTCAGTCTGGTGGCTTTAAAAAGCAAAAAAAAAGAAAACATTATCCTTGAAAAATACCACAAAAAAGGATAATTTGCCACTTAACGCTTTAAAGCGACATCCCGCTGACTTGGTGGTGTCAGCATCTTCACACAAAATAAATCCTCACCTTCACTCGCCCTACCTATGTATGTACGTACTTGTCCTGTGTCATCCTCATCCGGGATGAGGACACGTTAAGTGCCCTGGGAAACATTTTTCACAACGAAAATCGTCCTGCTTTCTCTGCTCATCCGCAATTCAAAACACGATACAGTTGTATAATTGAGACTTCATGGTTATGCTGATTTAAAGAGTCGTCTTTCGTACGCTTTAAGTGCCTGTAGCCAGTAGTAGCACGTGAAAGTGTCTGTTACTCGTTGCGAAGGAGTACAAGGGAGTGATCAGATCCTTTGGGATTGCATACAGACAGACAAAACCCATCCCACTCAACATTCTTTACCGCGCGCAAATATAAACATGTGCATAGCTACCCCTAAATCAGAAGTCGTAATTTCGAAAATTACACTCCAGGGATGATTTTCGCACTCAACAATTTGTTTCTTGTTGTTGTTGTTGTTGTTGCTGTTCGACTTTGACTTCTTCTTGGAGCTAAGGATAGTTTCTTTCTGGGGTAACCTCAGAGACATGAAAACTTTTGGCATTTGTTTTCTTCGGTGTTCGGGCGTCTCCTATCATAAAATCACACGTATGTGGTATTGTTATATCGTAAATATTAGGAACAAATGACGTCATAAATGTGATTTTTATTTGCAATTTAACGTTTATTTCTTTATTTTGCACTGGTTAATTTTATTATTTTATAGAAATTGTCCCAATGGGGCGGGACCGTACCGTAGGCTTTGCCTTAAATGAATCCAGATGTCATTTGTTTTAATTTTGACATCTGTCAGATGGGGTGTGTCAGTTTATCCGTTGATCTTTGAATGCAATCATTTGCACACTCACCTCATTGGCATATAATTTGCTAAATGTAATTTTATGTTTATAAGCGCGCATTTTCTACCAATTAAGCATGAGGCTCATATTTCTAATACATACATATGTACATACATAACAAAAAAATCATAAAACACATATGTATGTAGTTAAAAAAAAAACAAGTCAAGTAAAATGGCCACTCCGCGTGTCAGAGTAGGAGATATGAATCTGATCGCGTGTGGCTAAAAGAAAATTTAACAAATTCCAACCGTCATTGGTTGGTTGGTTGGTTTATTTTGAATTAAAGCGAAAAAGAAAAACAGAACGAGCGAAAGGAAAATATAACCTAAAAACAGAAACAGACATGCAATGTCGGAAACTACAAAAAAATGTTGCCTTAATTATTTTTTTTTTCTGTTGTTTTTTAAGTGGAGGAAGAACACGCTAAAAGAAATCATAAATAACCAACCAAACACGCAATGTCTCAAACAAGACCGATGCTAAAAGCTAATTTCATGCAAAAGCCAGAGAGCAATAAAAAATAATAAAATTAAAAAAGGAAGAAAATGGCTTCAAATAAAATGTTTTTTTTTTGTTTCTCTTCGGCTATTTAATTGGTAGCGTAGCGTATAAAAGAAAAAAGCAAAACAGAAATTATATAAAACGATGTGAAACTGCCAACAAAAAAAAAGAGAAGAAAACTATTTCAAGTTTTTCTTTTTGTTGAAGAATTGGAAAAAGCTAAAGTAATCTTTACATTGTGCCTACCGCTTGCCTCCAAAATGGTGGTGAAATCTTGTAAACATGGTGCTGAGGTGCAAATATCATCGTCTATGGGTCCTAAATTGTTTATAAAAAAGAATACAAATTGTTATAGATACTATTATGTTATATATTTGATATTAAAAAAAAATCAATAAATAACAAAAACTAAAGAAGAAATAAAAAGGGGCCCAAAAAACTAAAAAAAAAAAGCAAAACGATGATGGGAAGAGGGATTAAAAATAGGTATGTTCCCATGTACCTGTCCAAAACTGCGAGACTCTACGAAAATCAGTTAAATCCTGTTCCCGTATGAAGATTTTTCGTAATTTTTCACAGAAGAGAGAGTTAACAAGAGAGTAAGAAATTTCCCCACGCCACAAATTTTAGCACAATAAATTTCTATGGGCAGCATGAAAATTGTCAAATCACATATATTTTTCTTTTCTTGTTGTTCAGTTCGCTTACGTACTTTTTTGTAATTTTCGTATCTTTGAGAGCAATCCCCCACTCTTCGAAATTTGATAGAAAACACAATATTTGAGCAAAAAGTACGCGAACACCTATTGTTGAAAAGTCTTCTTCATATATCACAACTTTTCCATTGGGTTACCGCTATGGATGAGTAGAGACTAGTTGTGTTTAAGATGGCGAGAATGTCACTTATATGGTTATTCGAAGTATTCTTCTTTTTTTAAATTTTCCAACGCTATTTCCATCCCAATTGTCATTTGCCATCATTAATTGCTCTGTTCTCGTACCTGGCCAAAACTGCGAAAATCTACGAAAATCCCGTAAGTAAAGTTCCCGTACGAAGATTTTTCGTAGTTTTTCACAGAAGAGAGATTTAAAAAGAGAGTAAGAAATTTTCACATGCTGCGAAATTCCGCCCAAGAAATTTCTTTGGTCAGGTTTATGAAAACTGTTCGATGTCATACATTTTCCATTTCTTGTTGTTCAATGCGTTTCTGTACATTTGCACACTTTTACCACTCTCTGAGAGATTTTTACCCCCACTCCTTGAAATAATTTGAGAATCGATGAATTTTGCTGCAGAAAGAACAAGAACAGACCTAATACTTGACATAAGTGTTACTTCCTCTAAAAGCAATTTAGATGCAATTTTCAGTCAAAAAGTTAGGCGTTTGACTTTTGGCTATGACTTTGTCCGAATGACGTTCAAGATATGAAAAGCGTTGAATTAATTCATCTCTACCTTTTTACAGAAAAATGACAATTGAATTCATAAATTGATGTTTGGTTTCATTTAAGTCTCACAGACATCAAATAACATTTAGGCGGTGTGCCAATTGCGTTACATGGGGTCTCCACGACCACGAGACATTATTCATGTCTGCGCTCATGTCTGGCTAGGAAAAAAATTCGTGGCGACCACAATCAGCCAGACAGATTTTCTACCCCGCCATCTATGTCTGGATTTTCGGCCCGACATCTATCTCTGGACATGAGCTGTCACTTTGGTGTAAAGTTTTCAATTTCGTTGAAGTTTTCAAGAGAAGTGATATGAAAAGGCAAGACATGAAATGCCCACCACACAAAATTTGACGTTCGTTCCGCCATCTTGTGTTTGTGCTTGCCAGATATGTTCGACATGAATAATGTCTTATGGAGACGCCGTGTTAACATTTTATCCCCTGGCTAATTTTTGACATTTGTACAGAGGTGGATACAATTTTAGTTTTTTGCTGTGGCGATTCGATTAAATGGCATTTTTTAACACTTTATTTCATTAATTCCCCACTAGAATTGAAAGATTTCCCTTTCTTTACATATTATTATAACTAAAATTACGAAACTGTTTTCCCAGTTTTACTGACTTCGTAAAGGCCTTCGACAGAATCAATCACTGTATATTGATACGAAAGTTACCAGATCTACTTCTAACCAAAGCAAAGATATGCCCAACTTTGCATTAAGAGCTAAATGAATGACGGATTTGGTTAAGAATGGCGGAAAGCTTCAACTAAATGGCTCCGCAAAAGCAGCTTTACGAGATTTAAAGAACGCGCTTTCCATGAAACCAGTGCTGAAGATGTATGGTTCCACCACTGAGTTACAACCAAATGCCAGCATGGAAGGTTATGGTGCGGTGTTACTACAACGAAGCGACGAAGACCATGAATTGCATCCAGTCTGTTATATGAGCAAGGATACGATAGAGACCGAAAAAAAAAATACACCAGCTACGAGTTGGAAGTCTTGGCGCTAATTCAGTAAAGAAGTTTCGGATTTAACTGATCGGGCAACGATTTAAGATGATGACAGTCTTTCGAGAAAACGATGAAGCAGGTTCTTGCAACTAAGGTGGCTAGGCACTTCTTCTTGAGCAATGTGATTTTTGGATGGAACTTCGAACAGGAACCAATATGAGGCACGTAGATGCGTTAAGCCGCAATCCACTGGTATAGTGCCTTACAACTTCATAAAAAAATTAGTCAAAGTACTTAAAAAAAAAAATAAGAACCAGCTGAGGGGATCACGTATACGGTATACTTTAAAGACCATACGATCACGGATGATAGAAAGCTTGATTTTGGGAACCAGATTATTGATAGACCAAGTAAACGAAACGCAGCAGCAGACATGCCTATGCTACTTAAGTACATTACGTAGGTACGAGTATGTTTACTATATAAAAACACTTTTTATCAATTATTTCCCAATTTATTTGATTAATATTAATCGATTAGGTTCGATTCTGGTGAAATTTTTCAGATAGCAGCCAGTTATGGGTTTTTTTTAAAAAAAAATTTTTAATTTTATAGCGAATGAAATCATAGATGATAGCACGTTAGTAACAATTTAATCTTGGTGGAAAATCGGAGATCGTAGACTATGTTTGTTTAAATTAATAGATTTTAATTAATTAAAAAAAAGACCACAAATAATAAATTAAAATCAACTTTAAATTAGAGTAAATCCGGTTTGTCAGGCGCCAGTTGAATATAATTACACTGAACACTGACCATTGTGAATCGGCACAATTAACTGACGCTGTTGACTATTTAGATGGATGTCTGTAAAACTCGAAATAGAGGTAAATCAAATATTTGCCAACAAATTAGTATGATCGAATATACCTGCGGCTGGCACTTTAGGTTTTCAATGCAACAGCCGCTGGCAACACCACACGATGATGGAAGCTGTCAGAGAACCGACCAATGAGAAGGAGGCTTTTATCAAGATTATTCAGTTTAGTTTTTCCTGCGACGACTTTATTTCCAATAAAGTTAAATATTTGGTAAAAACTCTGCATTGCCTAAACCCTACGATTTTTTTTGGTTGAGGTTAAAGTTAAAATGTCCGTTCTGGAACAAACAGGTGCTGAGAAAAATTGAACACACCAGCTATATGTATGTACATACATACATCTATAAAATTGTTAAATGATTACAAGAACATATATTTTCTATAAATTCTTGCTAAATCATTTTAGAATCGTTTCAAAACGTCACGGCATTCCGTCAAAATCCCACCATAGCAGTCTAAAATCTTTATTTATTGCACGATTGCGAGCCTGGGTTTTATCATAAATCAAATAAAACCTCATCCCCGTTGATACACTTCTCTAAGAGTGAAAGAACGAAAATGTTTACCCAGCAAATACTAGAATTTCACCAAAAAAATTAAATATCTTTAGAGATCCCACCTTAAGACACTACTTGACAAAACGAAAAAAAAAAAAATACAAAAAAAGTCCCATATACGAGAGAGTATAAAACAAATCCCTCCAAACATTAGGCTAAAACAAACAATTATCACCTAAAAGATCATGAGTTTGCCTGTTTGCGATGTTTAACCAGCGATTACACTAGTCTCATAAGAAAACACCAACCAACTCCTCTGGCGACAGACCGTACGAAAATCGTTAAAGCCTTTTTTTTTGTGTGCACACGCAAATAAATTTGTGGCGTTCCTTATCTGCTTACTGCTGAATGATTTTAAATTTAATCAAAATTAAAGAAAGAAATATAAATTCACCACATTAACGGGAATAAGCGTGTACGCTTGCAGAAAATGAGGTGAACAAGACAACAATAATAATATAAAAAAAGCGATATCAAAACCAAAACAACTTAAATGAAATAATCCTAATTAATTTAATGTCCATCAATAAAATCACAAAAGTATAAATAATACAAATTGTATATTTTGACAGGCCAACAGTTGACGTTAAATTTGTGAATTTATTACACGACAATTGCTTAATTGTTTTATATTTATTATTATTTGCAATAACCGGTACGCGATGTTGGAGACAAATCACAACGCTGTATTGTATATTTCTTTTTTACAGTTTAACAATTGTTATTAATATTATTATTATTGTTATTGCTACTTTGTTTTATATGACCAACTACTTCAATTTTGTAAGCATTATGGCCGGGCTATGATTTCTTCGGCCATTAAATAATCATTTTTTTACGTCGTCCACCTCCTCCCCTTGGTTAACCGTGTTTATGTGTACGAGTCTTTCGTATTTCACGTGCCAAATAAATGAACTATTGACAGACGGGGAGAGATCGATTTGTTTAGTTTAATCAGTCTTTTTGCTATCAGGAGCAAATTTCGTCATGGGGAAATCCCAACTCCAAATGCGCTGTCAAACGTCACTTCATTCGGTTGACAGCTTTCGAATAGAAATCCGTTTAAGACTACCTCCGCACATATACAACATTGGTGGCGACTTGCGAATGGTTGATATCACATCCGTTGGTCGTCCATTTTATTTTAAGAATGTGCGCACTAATCCAATGGCTCTAGTATGAGCAGATATAAATGAGGTGAAATTGACGATAAAGCTCCCTTCATAAATGCGTTATCAATACCACCACCTCGATCCTGAACAAATAACTTTTATATATCTACGACTGTGCAAATGATTTACACTATAATTTTGTACATTTTCGATTGATGACATATTAAATCTTAATATGTCAAATAACTTGACAGGTTTAATGTAAATGTGAGGGATTTCAAACTGTCAAAATGGTGTTTCAGTGTACTTTTGTTGGCTTATATTTGGGGGCAATTTTGATTGCTTTTACATGCAACTTGGGGGTTTTAAGCTTCCCATTTTTTTTTCAAATTATGATTACATACGAGTATTACTAAATTTGATTGAAGAGACGAAAAAGAAATACTCGTTCGTTGAACAACACTCGTTATTTTGTATGCGCCATTGTCGCAAATGATTGTTTTATTGGAGGATTTTATTTGTTTATTAGTTCCAATGGCTTTTTATTGATACCATTGTAATTAAAGGCGAGATAATAAAGCATGTAGCCATTTCATTTCTATTCTTATTAAATCGACTAATCTAATCTAAACCAATTCGAATTGCCACACCTTTATGGAGGCACACAATCGACATAGAGGGATAGTCGTTGGACGAAATGTCAAAGATCTGACAAACGCGATATGAAAAAGAAATGTCATTCAAATGATTTTCGGTGGGATAAGGAGACGGTTACAAATCGTATAAATACGAATATTTTTTATACAATACTGAATGTTAGAGGTGGGTTTGATAAGAGTTAATTCGACGTACGGGCGGCAGAGGGATTGTGTATGCGTCTGTGTGTGTTTATATTAAGGCGTTTACCAAAATGGCATTCGATTAATTACCACATAGAAAAGTTTGCTGAATATTTCCATTGTTATGGGTTTTGGCGTTGACGTGTTGCTTTAATAAAATGATTCTGATACGTATCTGTACGTGAGTTAATAAAGGCAGATTATGAGGGCTGGGAAATTCCAAATTTGGGAGGATATACCTACAATATTTTTATGTCGGACTATGAGTAACTTTAACATAGCTGGAGGTGCGAACATTTTCCTTCCGTTATTAAATGGAATGTTGATTTCAAAACTGACACAAATGCAATATAATGAACAGAGAAATGAACTGTCAAAATGTACTTAACGAACAATAGAAAAGTAACGAGCAGCGAGTATTTCCACGCTGCCAAACACAGGAAAACTGTGAAACAGAAATTTTGATAGTTAAGTACCTACATTTTAGAGTTTGTTGATTTTAAAAGAAAATAAATTTTGTTGAAGGACAATAAATGCTAAAATGGAAAGCTCGGCGTAACCTGCGAAGGTATTTTACTATTTCCATCTATCAGAGGTTGCATATACGGGGGTAAGGTGGACAGTTCTCGGCCTGACGAGGAGATAGCGTTCAAATCAGCAAAAATGTATGTTTTCTGCCTGGGTGCATAATGCCATTAGCTCATGTGACAAATTTCTGTCAAGTAGTTTGTTCTGTCTAGTAGTTTGCTTACACGAATTTTTGCAGTAGACGTCTTGCGTGTTATTCGTTAAAATGGATAAACTTAAATATCGTGCGATCATAAAATTCTTAGCTTTGGATGGATCAACCCCTAAGGAAATTCATCCAAATTTGACAAAAGTTTACGGGGTCTCTGCTCCTTCCATGTCAACCGTAAAAAAATGGGCAGCTGAACTTAAACGTGGTCGCCCCTCCCCACATGAAGGACGGCCAAAAACCGCAACCATCAAAAAAGTGCATGATATCGTGTTAAATGATAGGCGAATGAAGGTGAGTGAGATGGCTGAAACTGTGGGGATCTCGGAAGAAAGGGTCCGAAACATCTTGCACAAAACATTAGGGATGCAAAAGCTCTGCGCAAGATGGGTGCCGCATTTGCTGAATGCTGATCAAAAGCAAATACGTAAGTGATTTTCGCAGTATTCCTTGGACCGATTCAATAAGGATCCGACCGATATTGTGCGGCGATTTGTCACCATGGATAACTGGCCGAATACAATGGTGAAGCTGCAGTGGAAGTAGAAAGTTTAAGTTGGCTGAACTTTTCGCTTCACCATACAATTCATACTACAGCAGCAGCTTCGCATTGTGTTCGCGCTATAGGGTTTACGTGTATTTTAACTTTGACAGCGATGCATACTTCCACTACAGCTAAGCCATTGTGTTCGGCCAGTGAGACATGGGTCCACCACTACACGCCAGAATCAAAACAGCAGTCCAAGCAGTGGGTGGAAGCCAGCGTGTTATGGGATGCGAGAGGGAACCTGTTAATCGATAACCTTGAAAAAGGCAGAACAATTACAGGCGAATATTACTTACTCCAACCTTTTTGACCAGCAGGATGCCAAAATTCGCGAGAAGAGGCCTGGCTTGAAAAAGAAAAAATCATCTTTCACCAGGACAATGCACCTTTACATAAGGGTGCGTTGGCGATGGGAAAACTGTGCGATTTGTGCTACGATTTGTTCAGCTATCCCCTCTATTCTCCTGATTTGGCAACGCTCAGACTTATAGGAAATTCAATATAACCAGCAGCTTGGTTTTATTCTCCCTAAAAAAAAATACCCCACTCATACACACATTTTTGTGATACTTAAACATCAAACAAAGGAATGTCCAAATAATCCTTTTTGTTCATCTAAAAGGCGCCAAATTCTTTACTTAATTGAATCAAATTGTTAAGCACACCTTAGCTGATAATTTTCAATTAAATGCCATAACATTAAAACCTTTTTCGTAAATTAAATTGGAATTCTAAACATTTGGAACGACTTCCTAATTGGGGGAAACTTCTGTCTGTGGCGCATCAATTTTTCAATCAATTCGAAGACAAACATTCAGATAGAAGGACACACGACAGAGATGAGATGACTGCTATCGCTGCAGTGCATCACTTAACACAAACACACCGATAACACCGAGACTAAGATATGAGCTAAGCCTTAAAGATGCTAATTGATGTGAGAAATAATTTAGAATAAAAAAAAAAACAAGTTCTTTAAACAGAAAAAAAGTCCAATATGAAGACATTAAAATTCCCAAATATCTCTGGAAACCTAGGGAACCGCATCGATGAACCATCTCCTGATTGATTTATGAATCAAATTCAACTGACATTGATGAGTCTCCAGGCTTTTTTTAGGACATTTCCACTCGTTGTATGTGTCTTGTTTTTTTTTTATGTTTTGACTTCTATTTGATTTATTGATTGTATCCGCCGTATAAGGATCTACTTCGTAGATATGTAGGAATGGGAATACAAAAAAAAAAATCAACGACCATTCCAACAATTTTGACACCTTTAATTGAGGTAGTGTTTGATGGACACCATACTTTGTGAGGCGCAGCAGTGTGTCTGAGTCTGCCCTGGCTTTGTTGGAATCCATGAAAATAAAATCCTTTTAAAATGTTGTCAGTGATTTTGCGTTGCTATAAAATGTCTCATGGATATCGGACCGGATTGACTGAACCGGTCTTTTAATTTTAAAGCTGGTATAAGCATGTGCCGCAATAAAACTTTGAACACATTGACATATGAATAATCAAAAAAAAAAACAAACAAAAGAACACTGAACGGAAATGAGCGCACAAAACGAAATGTGGTCTTTAAACAATTTGTCGGATTGAGTTTGGGAGATTAAATTAAATTCATGTCAGACGTTTAGACAGATTTCGACACTTGGTAGACAGAGAATTACAGAGAGTGTCTTTCTGTATTTTTAGGGCGGGGTTATGGGCTTTCACTTATACTGAGCATTGAGTTCAACTTTTGACTCCATGAAAGGTTAGGGAAGAAGCAAAGTGCTATTCATAGAAAGATTACGGAGTTTTCGATTCTAGAGCAATGCAAGGTATTAAAAGCGTAGGTATCAAAATCATTGTACTTAAGTGAGTATCTTTCTAGACATCAACGGCTTCTATGTGATCGAGAGCGGTAAGAGGTGTCTGAAGGCGGGCGAGCAGTGAGGGAGGTATCACGCACTTCAAAATCCTGAGGATACAATAATTATTTAATACTCTCTATGAAGTCAGAGAGTACAAACCAGCCATGATACGTAAATATATCCCGAATCGACAAGATCTCTTTTGATTAGATTATATTTTAAGCTATTTGAAAGCTGATGCCAAATGTCCTCATATCTGGAGCAGCTTAAAAAGATTATTTACCAAAAAATTGCTTAAATATTGAGAAATATTGAAAATCTTAAGAGCCAGGTACAAGCCGACTATCCTAATCCGTTTTTGATTTTTGACAGGACAGGAGATAGGTTAGGTTAGGTTAGAATGGGTGTGTGATTGTTCGAGCAATCATTTCCACCCGGTGACCCGAAGGTCCATTGTGAGTCCCCTCATTGTTTGGGAGTAAATCCTTTTCTTACCAACTCCTCTTGGTAAATGAATCTTAGTAGATCCGATATCTTTATTTTCCCAGCTCTGCTATGTCTACCAAGAATATATGACCTTGAGTATGGAGGCATCGTTCTTGGAGTACGGGGCAGTAGCAGATTAGATGTTGGATCGATTCTACAGATATCGTTGGACATAGGTAGCCATTTGGTTGTCAGGACAGGAGATTCGTTACCATAATTTCTGATGGAAATGACTGGGTGAGTCAACAAGTAACCAACATCGAAGAACAAGCTTTCTACACCGAGGGTTAAAAACCTGGGCGTTTCAAACCGAAGATTTTCTCTTAGGCTGTGAGTATTGTCATTGTTTTGGAGCATATAAAAACCATGAGAAATGAAAGAGCAGGGGCCGACTTACCGCATCCGTTAACGAGTTACTCGTTATCGAAATGTGACGATTTGGCATTACCGTTATCGAGTATACTTTACTCGATTATTCGATAACGAGTTCGACTCACTCACTCGTTAACAGATGTGGTAATTCGGCCCCAGAGCTCTGGATGTATCTCAGGCTCTCCCCTCCCTAGGAATTTCTATCAACGCAATAAAAAATCTCATCGACAACAAAGCTACTGATAACAGGATAATATGCCTTTGGAGTTAAATAAAATTAAGCTGAAAGACCTGCTGATATTTATATCGTCTCTATCTATTGGGTTGGCGAGAATGTAGTTTCGGTTTCTACAAGAAGATGGAGTTATGTTTGTTGATTCTCGGTGTTGTCAATGTTGTGCTTTTTTTTCTTTTGACATTTGATAGCTTTCACTTGAAGCTTACTTTTGAAGCTTACTTTTATTCACGCGTGTTAGTACAGTGTCAATTTTACCATGGAGTGCAAAAGCGAACATTTTCGACATATTTTGCTTTTTTTATTTCCAATAAGGCAAAAAAGCTGCTGGGGTTCACAAAGAGATACATATATGTCAAGTTTATGGTGTTGACTGCCTAACAGAACATACTTGTAAAAATTGTTTTAAGAAATCCCGTTCTGGAGATTTTTCACTCAAAGATGACCAGCGTTCTGGTAGACCAATTGAAGTTGATGATGACCAAATCAAAGTCATAAGTGAACTAGAGCGTCATATGACTGTGCATCACACACAACAATTGAAATCACTTAAAATTTTCGTATAAAAAAAAGTAATAAAAGTAAATTTTACACTAAAAACCGAAATTACTTTTTTGCCTAACCAATAGATGGCTCCACTTCAGAAGTTATTCTTATTTTTACAGGTTTTTCAGGGTAACAAAATACGGGTGCAAGAGACGTAAAGTAAAAACATGTACATAGATATTTACATACGGCAGCGTACTCAGCAATTAAAATATTTAAATTTTATCCATACATGAATGCATGTGATAGGAATAAACGAAGAATGACCGTTTGAAGTTCCAAAAGTAGCTTTCAAGGGAGGCCTCAAAAAACGAATATCGTTCCTAAATTGAGTGACTTTAAAAGTTATAATTATATTTCCAACAAGCAGATTTAAGGATGACTACACAGCAAATTTTACAAAAGCTATATCGTTTTTGTTTTATTTGATTATTATTTTTATTACAGGGCACCGACATTTTGAAACTGTCATATAAAAACAAAGATATAGAAACCGAAGTTTTGTACGATTTTCATGATAAATTTCGTGATATAAAGCACTTCGCGAGGTTGTAACATTAATTATTTTGACAAACTCTTCTTTGACGGGTGTATAAGTACCGTATCCGTATACCTTAATACGCGTACAAACGCTGCACCAAAATATATGATCAGTCGGATATGAATCACACTTGATATTTCGCTTGGTCACATGACATTTTTTATGACTTCTTTTTTTCAAGGCCCGTGAAGGTCGAAAACCTGACGTTAAAACCTTTTTTTTTGGTGAAGAGAGAAAGATAAGAATTCACAAGAATTGATGAAGGGCAGAAGAGGTGTATTCTTTTTTTATTTCAGAACAATGAACACCAAATGTTGCGTTAGTAGACAAAATGTAACATAGAGTATGTGGCTGGGTACATATGTCATAACACATAGAAAATTATCTGTAAATATTGTTATAATAAATTTGAACATTTAAAAATGGTGTTTTATTTTCAACATATAATAAAATGAAAATATACAGTTATGTAAATAACAGTGTGGGTATGTCATACCCAGCCACACTCTCGCCGGTTTAATAAGCTTACTCAAAAGCTTCTTTTACTTTGACAGATGCTATTATAAATCATGTAAGAACGTTCCCAGTGTAGGTATTTTGAGTTTCATGTCATTTTGAGATTTTGCCATTTTTAATTTGCGTTAGTTATAACAAATATATTCAGTGGGTAGGTACTGATTATTTAGCAGTTGAAGAATAAAGAACCCAGAGAAATGAATAGGTCATAGACCAAGATTACACGATTACTTTTCCGTACTTTTCGTCATTTGCTTTTTAGGCAAAATGTGTGCGTGTGAGTGTAAAAGTGAAAATTCTAGATTTTTTCTGGTTGATCTTTTAGATTTCTCATTTGACAAAACAACGCTGAACATTTTAATGGTGAATTGTAAAGTTGTTTTTGAAGTTAAATTTAGGGACATTTTACATTTGCTAGTAAGCGCGCAATTATGTATTTAATCCGAATTATCCTCCATAATAAGTAAATTTAGTTTGATTCCACCTGAAATTTTACTATTCCCTTCCTAAATATAATGTGAATTTCAATAAACGTCAGCATTACGAATGGATGTATTCCATATATCATTAGGAATCACGTACCTGTCAAAAAAGAATGACGAAACGTACGAAAAAAAGAAACGTGTAGGTAATCTTGGTTATATACTTTCCAAATTGCATTCCTTCATTTGCCAGACATACAATACATACGTTTACGTACAAATTATGTTATGTAACGTAACACAATGTAATCAGCCACATTTGCCAGCTTTGTGACAATGGTTTCTGACGTCTCTTGATACAATCGCACTCTTTGTTAAGTACAACTTATTTGACCTGACAAAATGAGCTGGTTATGTGAACTGCAGTTTTGGACTTAAATTTTTTTTAGGGAGATACACGAATAAATAAGCTGAATACAAAGTTGTTTTATATGATCCCGCGTAAGAGACCTATGAATCATTGATATATGATTGAATAATCACATTAACAATTCATTTGTGTCAAATTCGACATTGGCGATGTCCCACTCAGTTTTGCGTTTAATGGATAAGTTTTGAATAGTGACTACCTATGTCTCCCCACCCGACGGGATAGAATTTGAACTCAAAGTCGAATGTCACTAGTTCGTTAAGTTTGACAGTTCTTACACTTGCAGTTTATTTTCGTTGTTCTTTGCTATACAGTTTTCCAGACATGCGATGTCAATAACTATATTAAACATTTATGTATTATGTCGTTGCTAATAACTGTGACATTTTTAAAGCCAAAACAAAGTCCAGCATATACATCCTATAAGAATATTAAAGACAGCTCCGAAAAGACAAGAAAGGAAATAGCGGTGCTTAGTGCTATTGTCTGTCATTTATAGTTTTGGGATCGAAATAAATAAAACTTCTTGGGAATAATAAAAAAAAAAACTAAGAATACAAGTTTAAAGTCAAAATGCAGATTCCACTAACCTGGGGTCGGTTGCGCCGAATACGACTGCTTTTTCATCCAATCATAGTAGGGGCTCTTAACCGGCGAGGATCGGTTCGTGTTGTTGGTCACCGTGGTATTGTTGCTGCTGCTGCTGGTATTATTATTGTTTGCTGTATTATTATTATTGTTGTTGGTGCTTGTACTCAAATTAGCATGTGGCGATGATGAAGACGCCGGTGCTCCGGGGCTGGAGATCTCACTGCCAGAAACCGTAATCGGTGGCGAAGGCAATCCATCGGCAATTTGTGGCTCCCCAGCACTACTAGCAGAGTCATTCAGCTGCGTTGCACCAGCCTGATGCTGATGCTGTTGCTGCTGTTGTTGTTGATGCTGCTGTTGCTGATGATGTTGCTGTTGCAACAAGTGCGATTGGGTGGCATTTTGAAAATTTTCCGCTGAATGCCAGTCTGTCGACGGATGATTGCCGAACATATGGTTATAGTATTGTATCGGGTGATGGGTTACCGAATGTGGAGAGTCCACATCGCCCAGGAATTGATGATTGGGTGGCGGATGGTAATTCGATTGCCATGCCCAAGGTTGACCGGCGGGATACGGTAAATTCGCGGCACTGTGCTTTTGCGAATATGACAGTGAGTTGTAGTAGGAAACCATGCTGGATTTTAAATCAATTTTGATGTTTTACTTGGTAAAGTAATGTTTGGAAACAAAGACAGCTAAATTGAGAAGAAAGACGACACTAGTTACACAGAAAAAGATGCACTTTGCACACGGCGGCTTAATCAAACTTTTATTTGTTTAGAAATGCACCACATTTTAGTTGTCAACTATTTTTCATTTATGGTTATGACATCTGTCACTGTCAAAACAATTTACAAAATCACGGGCGTGCTGTAAATATTTTATTTTGATTTCACTCGTAAAAGCCCTCATTCACGTTGATTGATAATGTATTGTAAATTTTACAATTGTTCTTTTTAGGAAACACAAAAAAAAACACGCGTAAAAAATAATAAATTTGTTCTCTTTCGCAGTGAGAATCTGTTTTCGACCGATAACCGTGCGCCGAACTTGTTTAGCTGTAACTGATTAACGTCAGACACTCAACTACCGCTGTTCCACTTTGCTGTTGTTCGTTTAATCGTTCGGTGTTCCAAAGCAACCAGTGCGCGTACAATAAAAAAAATACACACACAATTGATAACATCGAACCAGTGGTGGAAAAGAGACAGAGAAGAGAAAGGAAACATCTGAGAGAAGTGTAGAGGGAGAATGAAAACCAAAATGGCTTTTTCGTTTCGTTTGCTTATATATTCGTTTGTTTGGCTGAGCGAGTATGCACTATTATTGGTTTGACTAGAGGGTGTGTTGGCAACGCCCTCTGTTTAAGGGTTGGTTGGTTGAAATATGTTTGTTGTTGCTATTTTTTTTATTTTTCTTAAAGCGAGAAGGAGACGTAGAGATGTGGTTCAGGTAATAAAGGTCGAATGGCATTTGTTTTTTTGCTTTCAATATTTACCTGAATTAGTTGGCTTTTTTATGGGTTGTTCTTTTACACTGACTGTTGTTCTCTTTCTTGCATTCGTTTTCACGGATGGCAATATGATATCCTTGTCATACCACTGTGGTTAATTGAAGTAACTAATGGCTGCTTTGGTGTTTTTTGTGCGGCCCCCATTTCTGGGAAATTGATAATTATGATATCGATTAAGTGACGTCTTCCATTTTTTTTTTATAGGATTCGTTCATGAGGAATACGGGAAGATCTAAGGCCTTTAAAAAAAAGAAACTGTTAGGTATGTATATAAGAATAATATTTTTAATTAGTTTTTGCAAATTTGATTACAACTTACTAACTAATACAACTTACTAACTAATATTTATAAGTATGTACATAATTATTAGTTTTCGCAAATTTGATTACAACTTACCTAATCATTTCTATTTTTCATTAAGTCATTTTACACACTTTCATTGGGAATGTCACTTCAATGTTGAATTTAATTTCATAAACATTGACGCAATTTGCAATTAGCTTTTTAATTCACACTTTACAAGAATGTCCAAGTTGTTTTGATTAATATTTATGACAAGTCTTAATATCTGTCACAACAATGTTGACGTTAATTGCTTTTACATACATATGTATGTGTGTATGTATAATGTATCCACAAGTCAACGTAAATTCCTGGAAGTGACGTACCTACCTACATAGGTACTTATATAAAATCTTGTTGTTATTAATGACTACCTATATTCAACGCCTTTAAATAAATTGCATCGCAGGTTATAGGCAGGTAAGTCACTTATTGCCATTGTTATGGGAATTGTATTTTTTGTTTTACAGCATAATGTATGTAAGCCTCTTAGTTCCAAGCCTCAATTAAGGATTAGATATGTCAGTGTTCTTATTCATCCATCCGAGCGTATCAGGAAATCAACATCCACTTTACGACTCTATACTACATCGGGAAATTGAATTCTTTGCGTCGACAACTCCGCGTCAAGATATCTATTGATGGATCACCATTTGAGAAAGGATTATGTGAAACAATTGAGCTTTTTAACCTGCGAGTTCCAAATGGACTCGATCTGACATGAGCATCTATTCGAAACTTATACCTATGAACTTGATAGGAGGGTAAATTTATATGCAGCAGCTAAAGGTGTACACTAGGCGATTGCTAAATAACTTAATAAATAATAAATAACAAGATAGTCACCTGTGTCCACTTGTCTACTCTTGCTACTAATGATGTTTCATCATTTGTAAAATATGTAGGTATAGCAACATTCTTATATTTACTGACGATATGAAGATAACGTAAAGCATTATACAACCATTAACAACGGTAGACTTCTGCAATTGATAACTTCATCAACTGGGTGCAGTAAATATGGAGTAAGTAATCAGTGTCAGTACATGCGACATTCTCCACGAAACGGCTACCTACCAATTAAGTTCAAATATTTGATATTGAAACGTTAGGTTTGTTTGATGTCGCCAGCCCTAGGGCGTACTGACTAGTGTCGGTGTATTTTCATGGTTGTCCAAAACCCAGTGAAGCACCTATTTCATCGAACGCAAATAGCTTGTCGACAACGAACGAATGGAAGCATATTAATTGCGTTTTCAGTGTAGCACTGGCGGACATAAAACGCATCAGTGCGTTTTCAGTGTGCCCTGATGCGCCCTAGGGCTGTCATCAAACAAACCTATTCTCTCTAAGAATGGATGCCACTCAGTATGTATCTTCATTAGGATTAACCTTTCGTTAGGGATATCAAAACCTGTGTAGATTGGATTCACTACATACTTCTCATACTCGTGGCTGTTGCTTGTATTAAACACTCCGGTCCGGGATACAAATCTGATGTTTTTTATTGACAACACTTCTTGTCTACCCATCACTCATCTGAATGCTTTCGAAAACCAAAAGAAGAACTCTATCGAAGAACTGCAACCCATGTGCGCTCAGCCAGACAAGCAGGGCCGGCCTTAACCATCTAGGCGCCCCGGGCGAGACATGCATTTGGCGCCCTTTTATATTTCATTGTTATGAAAAGAAGAATTTAATTTTTTTAAACTACAAAAATTAAAAAAACACTAAACCTTGCTTTTCTAGCTTTTTTGTCAGCAAATTTTCTGATAAGACTGACAAATTCTAGGTTTCTGCAACTTGATTTTCAACGGACAGCAAGGCCAAACTATGATATTTAATCTTGTTTGGGTCATTGTAGACCGCGAGTACGTTTTTATCAGGCTTAACTTAGAAAAAATGCGTTTGCCACTTGCAGCGGTCACTGGTATTGTGAACAGAATACGCAGCGATATCCAGGTGTTGGGATATAACTCTTGAATATTGTGCCTTTTGTTAAAGTTTAATGTCTCGTTAGGTGTTGCCTGAATGTAGTATTGCAGGCCTAAAATTTCATCGCACAACAAATCTCCATCAATATTAGAATTAAAGTTGAGCGTTAGTTTTTATTGCAGTGCAGAACAATGTCGCATGAGTTCTTCTTCATAATTTTTTTTTTATTAAACAAGAAATTCCACGTGGCAGAAAAATCTGGCGTCTGTTGAAATCTGTTCTTCATAGATATAAGTACGGAGCCAAAAGGAGCATAAAAAACTCGACTTCAAACTTTTTTTTTTGGTATTGGCTTATCAACAGCATCTTCACCCGGCCTACGTTTAATGTGTTTTCATTGCGCTAGTGGTTTAAAAATGACGGCGTACCAAGTTCCGATGCTAATACAGATGTTGTAATGCTTACAACGTTGATTTCAAAGAAAACGCCGTACCATATTAACAGAGAAACAACAAATGTCAACTCTCTAAGCTATCCTGCCAGTGTGGCCAGGAAAACAAAGCATCGCATTTCACATTTCAACAGAGAAACTGTAAATTATTAATCTCAGTGTAATACGAGTTGCTATTTCTTGTCTGTCGCTTTGTGCGTCTCTCTTTCACCCTACAATTTCATCAAAGCATTTTATTACCCTGCAAAAGTTTAAAACGAGTCTATGCTTGATTTGGCCTACCTGCTCTAGATTACTTAAAAAGTAGGAGTCTAAAATATTCCTGCGACTGCGTGCTATTTCCTGAATATGTGTGATATCTTCTGCCACAGCGATATCATTGCAGTATCTGCAAATATCCGTGCCTATGAGTCCGAGCGTCTCGGCATGTTTGCCTACAAGGCAATGTCCGGATAGTATTCATATAGCTATTCTTATTTGTGCCCTGCTAAGTGTAAGGATTTCACTAGTCTTTTTATGATCCAGCACCGGCCAAAGTGCCTTGGAAACACTATGCCCTACAATGTTAGACCATCTATGGTCAGCCCTTCTCGTGATTGCATCATTAACTTTAGATTTAATACTGCATAGCAGTGGAGCAACTTCCACCGCCTCTTTCCCGACTAGTGCCGATTTAATAGTGCTAGCGGTTCAAGCACATTTTGGTTGTCGTTTTAAATAGCAATATCCTTACCGGACAATCGTTTTATTTCAGGAGCTCTGCAGTTCTAAGTACGACTAGAACGTCTGCCTGAAGAACGCTACAGGTATCCGGGAGTCTTAAGGACACCTCTAGACCTAGTTTCATACAGTTCCACTTGCAGTTTTAGACTCGTCCGCGAAGACTGCAGTGTCTATTAGCCGAGGTACTGTTTGTCCACTCTTCTATGTGGTGTGTCAAAATGAAGTGTGAAGAAGGTATCATCCGTTTTTATTTGATTATCTATTTGAATTTCTATAAGAATAGTACAGTTTTATCTGCCGCTATTCCTAACACTACATAAGTAAGTGAGGGATACAACAAGACAAGCAACAAAATTACAGGTCGTGGTAGATAAATGCCAAATACGCATACTAACTCCTACAGGATAAGTTCATAAAAGTTTAAACCCTTATTTTAGTTTTACTTTATACGGAAAGAGATAGATATCCAAATTAAGTTGTTAAGTTAAGCTGGCGAGCAGCGCCCCGGGCGACCGCCCCTAAGGCCGGCACTGCAGACGAGCGCATAGAAAAGCTTCCTACGGGTATTTGTAGAAACATGTACATATGTATACTGCACCATATGTACCTACTCTACCATAGCGGTTTGATTTTCCCTAGCTTAGGAGGAAAGTTGCCTAAATATCCGCTTAGTCCAGGGAACTCGGCTTACTAATTGGTTTAAATGATCGCTTTAAAATGGCTTCATGCACTAACGAAATATTCTAACTGTTTAGGTATCTAAAGGAAATTTGTTTCTACAGAAAAAAACACATTTTAGTTGGATAATGCGGCAAAAGACACTAAAAATATACCAACGCCCATGCCAACGCCCAGAGTTAGGAGCTGCTTTTAGGAAAGGTCATCACAGTGCTATGATGAATGCACCAAGCCATCATAGAATTGCGAAGGGGTAGGTACATTGTCTCAGACACATGTAGGTACCTACTAAAAAAAAAAAACCAATCTTCATATCTTCACCATCAGATCAACGTTAAGAACAAAACGGTGACCGTTAGATCGAAACAATTTAATGGGTAGGTATTTTTGAAAACTGGAAAACGATTTCGGGCATATGATATAGCCACAGCGGCAGTTTGGTCCGAATTCTTTTTAGAGCAATAGTGACAGTATGTCACGAATAACATTAACGCTATCACTAATGGCTTCCACGTCAGAGCTTATTCTTTTACGTAGCCACACAGGAAATCATTGAGATGTGTCAATTTACATGATCTTGGAGGTCAATCTTTCGAAATCAACTTAACATACTATGGCTAAATTAAATATTAACCGTGTTTTTTCGCATGCTCTATAATGAAAGTGCACAAAAAACGTCTATCGCTGCTAAACGAACTCATCACAAAAAATGGCAGCACATACATATTTATGATAGATATGACAATGTTGACAAAATTGAAAGAAAAATATTATTTTGAAGAACAAAATTATAATGACGGAAAACTTAGGAAACGAACATTCTAATGCTAGGTTTCCACTTGTCGATTCGAAATTGATAAGCGACGTATTTTTAGGTCAATTAGAAAATTGGCAATTGGAAATAATGATAAATAAGCAGTTTTTCATTATTTAATTTCGATAAATATTTATTGTCTTGATATTTTATTGCTTTTTGACTTAACTTATCGTCGTCAAAAGGATAAAAAAGAAATGGAAGAATTGTTTTCGATGGTTTTTTCTACGTTTGGGGTTCCCCGGATGTCAACTTTTTCATAGAAATTCCACGCAAAAGTAGAAATTTAAATTTGGTATCACTGTTTTTATATTCGCTTAGCTTTTATTTATTGATGATGGTCGATGACGACCATTGACACTAACGCGAACTCTTGGCGAATTTTTGAAGAAATAAGGTCCAGTGATGCCACCTGTGTGCTATCCTCACGGTGCATTTTTTCTGAATTTATTGGAGTCTGGAGGAGTATCTCTACTATTTTATGCGACATCATACTAATATATAAATCTCAATGTGACGCTCTTACCTTACCTGTCAATCTTACGATTCGATACAAACAAAAACTAATGCACACAATGAAGTAAAAGTTCATTAACATCCTGTGCCTATTATAGGCCAATTTTTAAATTAATTTATTCGCAATATTATTTAAATATATGAATAAAATAAAAACACTCTAACAAATGCCACTTTTTTGTGAAATGTCACTTATTCAAACAACAAATACTTACCATAAAAATCACGAAGTCCTCTATACATTTCTGACTTAGATGAATTTCAAAAACCGTGACCAGAATGGCAGTTAACCCTCATCCTGAGTTATGAACAATCAACTGCAGTGAAAGCTCTCATTAGCGGGCATTCTGTTTAGTGGACAACTCGCATTAACGGACACCTTTTAAGGGGACCAATTTCAAATTTCCCATACATAATTCGTATACATGGACAGCTCTCATTAGCGGACAAAAAACTCCGGTCCGATGCCTATCCGTTTAAGAGAGATTTCACTGTATATTCAAATAATGTTCTAATATAGTTTGGGAGCAAATTAATTTTGTCTGATATTTAGTTAGTGCTGCTTCTTAGGAAAACGAATGAGCAACATTTCTATAATATGTAGATTAAGTCCGAAAAGCTAAGATCTGACGACTGCTTTAGTCAAATAGGAGTGCATTCCAGCTCCTAGAAGACCAAGACTAAATATCTGTTGCGACTTTATTCAATTTTCATGTGATATAAGAACAGAAAAACAAATCAACATTTAGTAACAAAGTCATCACTCTCTTAATGAAAATGGACGACAGTTGTGCTAACAATCTATTTATCTTTTTTTTTTTTATTATTGTTTTGTACAAATAAAAAAAATAAACAAAAGTTCAAAAAATTGTGAATTGCGAAATTTCCCAAATCTAGTAATTAACTTTACGACAGCTTATATAGTTAGGTTTAATATTTAACCATTCTCTAAATTAAAGAAGGGGAGGTAAAATGTCACCCTCTCTCAACCTAAGTCATACATTTGTGTGTGTACATATATGTGTATGACATCTTTAGTGCCAATTCATGTTCTAATGCCCTCGCAAACACACAATTATGACCGCAATCCCATTTAAATAACTTTTATATGACTTTCAAAAATTCCCCCACATTAAAAAAAAAAAGAAAAAAAAAATAGACGAAATAATAATAAAAGATTGCTTAAACAATTTTAATTTCATAATTGTAACAAATAGAGAGGAAAAAAAAACAGCTAAACAAATAAAGAGTATTATAAAGGTGGGGCTGCCAAAAAAGTAAACAAAAAAAAATGATTGGCACATGAAAATGCGTTATTAGCTTAATTATTTATATGAAAACCGGAAAACAAAAGGAAAAAGAAAAATTAACCGTGAAAGGCCTCGACTCTCATTGACGAAAGCCTCGTAGCTATGCTTTATTACCCGCCATACTATAGACAAATAATAAATTTATTGCATCTCATATAAACTACGGCATGATAACACACATTAGGAAAGACACACATATACAAACACTGTGCTAAGTCTCCACTCCTCTACTCCCACCCGCAATTATAAAGTAAGTACCACCGTACGAGCATTATTATTTGTTTTTGTTGTTTTTTTTTTCTTAATTTTTATCAAGAGCAGGTGACAAATTCACGCAACACTTTGACATTTGCCGCTCGACGTCGACATGTACGCCATCGATCGTATGGGTACACAAAAAGTGGAGACAGCCGGGTGACCTCTTGGACTTATCTTTTTGACTAAGGTCTGGTAGCCCTTTATGAAAAAATTACTTACATATGTATGGTATGTTGTTCTCATACAATCATCGGATAAAGCTTACACTCTTTCAATACACAATTCATTTTTAAATTTACTTTTGAAAGCATATCTATGTATGCCACTTTTGAATCAAAAATAAATACTGCAGTACCCACCACAACATATGAGAGGGAGGGATGCGTTCCAAAAAAAAAAAACATGGCGTACGAGTATGTCGACAACAAAATGTGCAACAACTTGATGTCTACCATCACCAGTGCTGCTGACCCTGCAATACCTAAATTTCCTGCGAAGAGTTTAAAGAATTCACTCCTTGAAAATATTCTTTATTTAATACGTTTAAGAAATTCTAAAAGAAGAAAATGGCTTCGTTATCGAATAGATTCCTTTCTCGAAAGTACGAAGTTTCTGAACAAAGCTATCAGGACGAAATCGCAGCCTATTAAAACACACACTAGAAAACACTTCTCTCCTCATTTGGAAAATGAAGTAAACCCTTCTGGAAAGTGTCTAAAATTCTGAAGAAAAGAGGTACGAATATTCTACCACTTAAGATACAAAACGATCTCTACCTCACCCCAGGAGAAAAGGCTAAAGTCATGGTTACAACCTTTTCCAAAAACCACACTGTATCAGCGCACCTCACTGCTGCTAAAACCGTCGCGGAAGTATCTAATACTAAATCCGAAGTATTTCGTACACCAGTTATTTTAGATGATACATATCTAGTGAATTCTACTAAAGTTAAAAAATTGATTAAAGCATCTAAGTCTTAAAAACAGCTGGACTGGATAAAATTAACAACAAGGCTATTCCTCCTGTTGGCATCAATTATTTAACGTTTATATTTAACCCATGTCTCAAATTGTATTATTTCCCAGTTCCATGGAAGATGGCAATGATCATCCCTATTGCTAAACCTGAGAGTAATCCCAAAGAAAGTCCTGAAAGCTATAGACCAATTGGCTTGCTTAGTTGCATAAGCAAGTTTTTAGAAAAAATAATTAAAGAAAAAGACCTTAACCAAAAAAAATATATTACCAAACTTTCGGTTCGGTTTTAGAAGTTGACACAACACAAACCATCAGCAAGTCCGAATCAAAAATCACGTCCGACAACAATTTGGATTGGAAGAATCTACAGGACTCTTTTAACTAGATATTGAAAAAGCTTTTGATACAGTTTGGCATGATGCATTGATCCATAAGCTCTATAAACTTGATTTTCCAATCATGATAGTTAAAATAATTCAAAGTTTCCTTAGCAACAGAAAATTTGTGTTCAACATAAAAAATTGTAAGTCCTCGGTTAGATGTATAGAACATTGCGTACCTCAAGGCTCCGTGCTTGGCCCTACCTTATTCAAAATCTACGCATCTGACTTACCTCGTTTAGGCAATAACGTTAAGCTAGCCATGTTTGCAGATGATACTGCTGTTTTCGCATCTGGGACTTTATTTCGTTTATCACATTCTACAATCTGCTCTCACTAAATTAGAGCAATACTTTCCCAGATAAAAACTCAAGCTGAATGCTCAAAAAACGTAAGCAATCTGGTTCGCACGGCGCGGCGTTAAAATAAATAAATTGATAAGAGTCCTCTATCCCTTGATCTGCAGAAACTCGAATCTCAATGTTGACAGTAAGTTAATAATCTTCAAAACTATATTCCAAGCCATTCTTTTGTATGGAGCCCCTGTCTGGTACGATTGCGCAAAAATTCATAAATTGAAGTTACAAAGATGTCAAAATAAATTATTAAAAATAATGCTCAACCTGCCATGGGACTATTCAACTAGTAAACTTCATGAAAAAGCCAATGTCAACTTACTACACTTCCTTATTACCAATTGCAACTGATTTCAGCAAAGCTTTAGATAAGATATCTCATCAATTAATAGTTTTCAAATTGTTTGCCCTCGGTTTCGAACCCATATTATTGAAATAGATAACTTCTTACCTAGAAAACCGTTTCTATAGTGTCCGTTTCAGATCCGAACTCTCTGCTCCTTTCTTGGCCACCTCTGGTGTTTCTCAAGGTAGCCATCTAGGCCCCCTTCTCTTCATCTTAACTACAAACGACCTTGAAAAAGTCATCAAAAACTCCTCTCTCTCCCTTTACGCTGACGATACAAAATTTTTCAAAGTCATTTCTTCGCCCCGTGACTTTGATCTCCTTCAGCAAGACCTCGATAGTTTTTCTATTTGGTGCATCAAAAATTGCTTAGAGCTTAACAGCGTTAAGTGCCAATCTATAACCTTGTCACGTAAGAAAAACCTGTCTTCTTCTCGACTATACCTTCTCCACGGTCAACATATATCGGTCGTTCAGTCTCTTCGCGACCTTGGCATATTGTACGACAAGGAGTTAAATTTTCGTTCGCATATTGATGCGATAATCTTAAAAGCTAACTCATCACTTGGTTTCGTCAAACGGTGGTCCAAAGAATTCTCTAACCCTTACGTGACCAGATCACTTTACAATACTTTCGTCCGCCCACTCCTTGAGTATGCTAGTCAAGCCTGGTCCCCTTTACATAGAGTTCATGTTAAAAGAATCGAAAGCATTCAACGTCGCCATCTCCGTTTTGCTCTTCGTGGGCTATCCTGGAACCACCCTTTTAATTTACCTCCTTATATAGATCGCCTTAAACTTATTAACTTGAATACCTTTGAAGAACGCAGAAATGTAGCTGATTTTCTCTTTATTCGTCGACTCCTCTCAGGTTTGATCGACTGCGCATCTCTTTACAACTCCATACAACCCTCGTAATGTAGGATGCCCTCGTTTCTTCTATCTGGCCACCCACCGCACCTCATACGGCTCCAATGAACCAATCTCCCGTATGTTGCGGAATGTCAACTCAAACATTACTGTTTTCGACTTCAACCGTAGCTCTTCCCACCTTAAATCAGATCTCCTTCATCCCCCTCAACCTTACGGCTGAACAGATTTCGATGAAACTTTTTTTTAAAATGCTTCTTAAGTACCCAGGATGTTCACAAGCTATGTAATTTCTTGCTCAGGCTAATGGTTTTTACATAATAGTCAAAATAACTGTATATCGGTGAGGAATATTATGATTATACAGCCCTAACTCAATAATGGCTTATCGGATTGAAAAACAAAAAAGTAGGTGAAATTAGTAGATTTGTCCCTCAATCATTTGAGATATAAAACATCCTTCTGCGTTGTCCTGAAGCTGAGCAATTCTCAAAACAATTATTCAAAGCAGCGCCCACAATTTTCTTTCAGTGGAGACCACTGCCAGCAGCCGGGCAGCAGTGGGTATGGGTATCGTTGCAATATTGTGTGTGTGAGTATATGTGCGCCCTCTAACGTGATCATGTGGCTTGCACTTCAATGTGCTGTAAGACCATTTGCGGCTCCCACACTCAAACAATCTTAACAGGTGAGGTGTCAAAAGAAAGAGAATTTTCTAGAGCAGTGAATTGCATTTTCAGTTTATTAATGTTATTTACAAATTAAAAAAAAAACGATTAAAAACAAATATTCTACCCAAAATGAACTCCTGTTGCTTTAAGAGCTAATTTTGGTTCATATATGTTCATATACATATCATCATCCCATAAATAAATCAAGTGGGAAGTATTGGTTGTTCATTGATACGAAACTAAGGTAATATTGCCCTTGGATGTCGCGTCGTCAGGGTTAGTAGCTACGTTATTCCCCGGAATAGTGATAAAGATCGAGTTTTCCGTGACTGTTGTCTAATTGTTTGGGACGAATGCACCGTAAGGCAGTGGAAATCGTTAACAGAACCTAACAGGATAAACTTTAGGCACACGTTATCAGTAGTACCAGGAGGCACAAAAGCTGATGAAGTAAATGCCTGTCTGAAAAAGTCAAGTTTCTGGGGTCCAATGTTACTCAAATGCAATTGACCGTCAATATGCGGGCACGAACAGGCGGCAATCCAAACGCACAAAATTTTCTTATTTGTTACTTAAAATTGATGGAGGAACGCTTCCGGAAGAAAAGTCAATTTATCACATTATTTGTTCCAAACAGTGTCTTCCACCGAAGAACTTATCTCATCCTTTTATGGTGATATATCACAACTAACAAACCGTGAGAATTCTTAGCTTTGTGAGCGAGCTATTTTGTTGCCTCGGAATGATCAAGCTCCAGCAATTAATAGCGAGATATTTTCACGTGTTGATGGTCACAGTGCAGAATGTAAGTATGTAGGGATTTGAATCAACCGGGTTGTGGACCAAGAAGTCATAACCAGTTATCTGATCAAATTTTGAAATTCTCTATCTGCTCCATCCAGGGCTTCCATCACATGAATTCAAACTAAAAGTGGGTACACCTACTATTCTTCTAAGAAACTCGAGCCTGTCGAAATTATGTAACGGCACCCGACCTAAAGTTACAATTCTGCAACGACATCAGGTAGATGCGGAAGTGTTGACGCGCTACAGTGCGGTGCGAAAATCTGCACTTAGGGGCTGAAAGTTACACATTGAAACGTTTTTGATAAAACGCAGTTAATCAACAAAATTTATTAAATACTTTTGTGGAATTAGACAAATACTTCGATGTTTCTTCGCTCCCACTGAAATTGCAAATTTGTATGCATGAAAAAGCCCTTAGAATGCGAAGCAGTGCGAGCACGGGTTCAACTAGTTTATAATATACACATGAACATAATATGTATGTAGGTAAGGTAGATACAATCTTTTGATTCCTGAATGATTCTGAGGCAATTATCGACATTTAAGTGACGACGTTAGCAATACAATTCTTTAAGGGTCCGCAACAGAGTATGCGAATGCAGTATAATGACAAATGATATCCTTCATAGTTTCCACATCTTCCAGACATTAATGGATTCCAATAAACCTATCGAAAATGGATAACAGTGTCATAATAGGTATATTATAATTAGAATAATCAGAAATTCGCCTTTTAGTTCTGTTTCTATCTGAACTGTCATGGAGCTCAAAAATACACCACAAGGAGTAGGTAGTAAGTGGTGGAGTCTGTTCACCAAGGATCTACTATTAAGTTTATCTTTTATCATAAAATCATTAATTCAATAAATTTGGAAGTCTGAAATCAAATCCTCCCAAATTTCTAGGCACTGATGGTTTGTTTGAGATGAAAAATCTGACATAAGCTTGTAGACTTTGAAAACTGTGCAAACTTAAGTTTGGCAATATCTGTATACTGACGGGACAACCCTTTACAAATGAACAGTTCAATTCATTCAAAAATCAAAACAAAAACTTTTATAATTTAGAAAGAATAACACAAAAACTCAGCAGTGAAAAACCACGACAGTGTCCTTTAATAAAGTTGAGAACAACAAGCAACAATATTATTCTTATAAAACACAAAACAGCGCACAGTGGCAGCTATCCACATAGAAGTGCTCAATGAATATTTTATTATTTTTAAATAATCAAATCCATCAACAGTGAGTAAGTGAGAACAAAACCCGGCAGACAAAAGGACACAATATTTTGTTTACCAACAAAATCAGAGACTCGGCTCCGAAACCGAAGGCCACTAAACAGAGCCACCATTTCGGTAATTAGTAAGAGGATTACCAAGCAAAGAGTACACGAAATGGTATCATAAAAGTTATTGTAAAAGGACGATAAATAAGGACCGTGTGCAACTTGCAAGGTCAACTTTAACTGAAGCGATATCCTAAGGATTTGTTTTCCAGTGGACGAGCAAGCATTTCGAGTCCTTACGCGAGAACCCATTTTCGCGGAAATAAGTACGTGGATGGAGAATGAAAAAAAAAATACCATCCGCATTAGATCACTGTGTGTCGTCTGCCAGGATGGCATAGCGGGACGATTTTTACGCGACAGGTAAAAAGTAGGTACGAAATCCTGCTGCAAGGTCATTCCCTTTACTCAGTCTAATCAAACAGAGCCGCCAATAATTACATCGAAGAGTACAAAAGTATGAGTCTTTCCTTATTTCATTTTACGATTGCAGGACGAACAATGGCGTACACAAGGCACAACAATATCCATCCATAAAATATGTACTACGTGTTTTTCTTTTTTTATAATTCAAGTTTGAGTTATTGTAAAAGATCAAGTAAATCGGATTAATTGGTGATGGTACACGAAATGCAAATATTTCACTGAAATATTTTTGCCAAAATTTAAATGCCAAACATCAAAGGAAAACCGAGAAAAGGAAAAAAAAATTGCTTCAGTTTTATATTTTATTTTATTTTATGGGGCGCAAAGGTTTTATGATCACCTAGCAAAAAAAATAAAAATTTCAGACGATCACGAGTTCTTTTGCGAAATTTAAGGATGTCCTAACAAATAACTCTCTGCATATTTATTGCCACATACAAACATGCATGCACGTATGTAGTAGATCTAAAGAAAGTCTAAATTTGAAAGGTTTTTTATTTAAAACTTATTACATAATACGAGTAGAGAAACCAACCCAATAATAAAGGATTTCCCTAAACTTACCTTAGGTAGGACGATGAGAACATATTTTTTAAATTTAAAACTTATTTATTTTTATCAAAATAACTTCAAAATTTGCCCGCCCGGTGTTGCCCGCGCACGAAGTCATTCGAGTATGATGGAAAGGAAGCAGGAAGCAATCACTGCTGTTATGTATGTATGTATATTTTTCAACTTCAATTTTCATTTTCTTTGAAGTGAATGGGTACTTCTTTAGCGACGTATTTATTTTCAAAACGTGTTACGATAAATGTGTTTGAATTTTTGTCGGTCTATCGATCTGTCTGTCTGCCCGTCTGTCTGTCTTTCTGTTTGTCTATCTATCTCTCTGTCTATCTGTCTGTCGATCTATCTGTCTGTCCGTCTGTCTGTATGTTTGTCTGTCTGTCTGTCTGTCTGTATGTCTGTCTGTCTGTCTGTCTATCTGTCTGTTTGTCTGTCTGTCTATATATCTGTCTGTCTGTCTGTCTGTCTGTCTGTCTATCTGTCTGTCGATCTATCTGTCTGTCTATCTGTCTGTCTGTCTATCTGTCTGTCTGGCTGTCTATCTATCTGTCTGACTGTCTGTCTGTCTGTCGATCTGTCTGTCTTTCTATCTGTCTGTCTATCTGCCTGTCTGTCTGCCTGTAGATCTTTCTGTCTTTCTATCTGTCTGTCTATCTGTCTGTCTATCTGTCTGTCAGTCTGTCTGTCTATCTGTCTGTCTGTCTGTCTGTTCCATCTGTCTATCTGTCTGTCTGTCTGACTATCTATATTAATTGACCAAAATTATTCATATTCACATTTCACCTGAAATTACGAAATTTTGTATGCCGGGTACCAAAACCACCAGTTGCTGAGTTATTGTAATGATGTTATGTTGTATTCTATATTAAGAAAAACGTACCCTAAAAATTTTACCAACATCGGTTGGGTAGTTTCCGAGTCTATAAAAGACAAACAAACAAACATACATTCATTTTTATGTAATAGATTTGCACCGTAGCGCAAATGGTTAGTGCGTCGGACTACTGAGCCAGCGGTCTTGGGTTCGAATCCCGCCGCAAACACCTAAAAGTTTTTCACAGTGCCCACCTCTTCCGAATGCCTGACAAGCATTCAACAGTATCATTTGTCATGTAAAGCTTCCCAACTCGCCGTTCGGAGACGGCAGAAAAATGTAGGTCCCTTCCATTCGTGCAAAAATATAACGCGCACACACAAATGGTTGCGGGAAGCTAGGCTTGATTCTACCTAGGACTGCTGAAGCCAAATATTATTATTATTATTAGATTTGCTTTCAATACATCAGGGCAGCAAGACCAATGTATGTATGCAGTTTATAAAGAGATTGTAAGGCTTAATTTTGATTTTAACTTAAACGTTTACAGTTTTACTTAAGTGTAGAAGTAATATCTTTCTTAATACAGTCGAACTTCCCTATAACGAACTTCTATACAACGAAGCTCTCCCTATTACGATTTTTTTTTTCAAGTACGCAGCTTTTTCGTTCTACTTTTAGTCTATTTTTATCTCCTTATAACGAATTTCAATATACAGCGAATTTTTCTCTACAACGAACAAATTTTGTAGCTGGAAATCGAACTCTCATGCGTTTTTGTCTCCTTATTACGAATTTTTCAAATAATTTTCTGTTTCGCACATTAATAAAACATTGTACTGAGAAAAAAGTAAGACATAGGGGATTCCCCAAAAGTTGAAATAACAGAAGAAAAAAAGAAAAAAGTCCCATCAGCATCAATTTTGGCAGCAGTTGCCTGTGTTCAGTGAACAAATTGAGAATGTCGCAGCGAAGTAGCCTTTCTCTTGAGAAAAAGTTATTGATAAATTAAAAAAGTTGAAAAAGGAGTAACAAAAAAAAAAACAGGTATTGCTAAGCAGTTTGGAATTCCTCCCAACAGCTTATCAACACTTTTAAAAAACAAAGCAGTGATTTTAAAAAATGTGGAAGACGAGGAATTAAGCACTAAACGCCATAGGCTTCAGCTCGAGGTGAACCTGGGCCTGCTTCTCGCAACCATTTGTGTGTGCCTGTTATATTTTTGCACGGATGGAAGGGACCTACAGTTTTTTGCCGACTCCGAACGGCGATTTGAGAAACTCAATCGTGACAAGTGATACTCTTTGATGCTTGTCAGACATCCGAAAGAGGTGGTACCGTGAAAAAACTCTTTAGGTGTTAGACCCGGTCTGGAATTGAATCCGGGCAGCATTGCGTAGTAGTCCATCGCACTAACCACCACGGCCACGGCGACCACTATGAGGCAAAAAGCCAAGGATTACTATTAATTTATGTTTCCACATGAGCTGATTCTTATAAGGTACCTACTTTGGAACCATTTTGATAATTGGATAAATTTCCATATTTTATTGATACCCATTGATGAAATATCTTAAAGGTCTTTAAAGAAGCATTCTCCCAGAATTATTTTTCTTAGCGAGGAGAGTGCTGGGCAGATAGGAGGATCCATGCAGCGATGCAGCTGTGTGTGACAGAAGTCAATTTTTTTTAAAGCATAAAATACACCTATTTCAATGCGAGTACCCACATTGAATAAAGCAGACTAACAATTTCCGGAAAGGATCCAAAAAGGGGTCCCTGGCTAAACAAAGGGGTCCCATATAATTAAATTAAAGAATAAGGGTAGGATAAGTATTATTTTATTAATTTTTTTTTATGCATGAAAACTCTTAAACAAAACAAAAAAATCAGTTCATTTAAAAAAAAAAACAAATCATTTAAAAATAAAGTAGGTAACATAAACAAAAACAAGAAAAGTATTTAGACAAAAAGTTGTGATTATTAGTTTTTGTACTTGTAATCCAGTTGCGCACGATAACAAAACAAAGAATAACACACAAAGTGATTACATTCTATATGAGGATACGAGAAATTTAAAATGCGATTAAGTATGACAAATGAAACGCACCAACTATTTGAATATTTCTGTTTACAAGGAAAATTTACATTTTGGCGTTGGTAAAAAAATGCATAGATAGAAATCCGGTTAATGCAAAAGTGTGATTGCTGTCGGTACTTTGTCTACTAAAAGAAGTGAAGGAATTTCGGTCGAATGTGTCAATTGTTTCTCAATTTACAGAAAGGGTCCGAAAATGGTCCCTTTTTTAAAAAAGGGTCCAAAGGCGAAAAATACATGAAATCAAATGAGAGCGCCCACATCAGCTCAGTCAAACAGACAGAATAAACAAAATGGAATGAAACAGGCGAGCGATGACTTACTTATCGGAATTAACGCTCTATTTATTCATTCAATTTTTGTAAAGCCGAGTGTAGTGTAGTATCGAATCAAGATGTGTGACGGTGAAAAACTATTATTTTTGATTGAAATTCGGGCAGCGGTATATAATAATTTTAAATTAAAAGAACATTGCGACAGATGAATTATTGACAACTTGTGGTCAGAAATTGCTGAGGAAATGCAAACTACAGGTAGGTACGTTTTTTTTATTATAATTTATTGTATTTAACATTTTTATTATGTACATATGTACATATACATACATACTCTATAGTACATTAGGTACATTAGATAACACTTGCAATTTTTATATTTCCATCGAACTGATCCGTCTGTTGAATTGAAATACTTCGTGAATTCTCTTCGTATATCAATTGCAATGCTTGTTGGACGACTTGCAACTACTACTACTACCATCAGCTCAACGTGTTGTAAGGGAAAGTGTATGTTATTCGTTGTGAATATCCGTATATTTTCTATTTCTCATTCTTATAAAATTGTGACGAATGCAGGCTGTCATTGTTATAATATCCACTTTGTCTGGAGATACCAACATAACTTTTTCCAAAACCTTAAATCTTTTTGTTATCATACCAAATGCACACTCCACCAATCATCTTGCTCTCGATAAACGGTAATTAAAGTATTGAAGTTAAGTGAACCAAAATCTCATAACGGTTCAAATTTGAACGATTGACACAGCTCCGAACCTGTATTTTTTGCTCTTCAGTAGGAGAATACTAATAAATCATGCCTATCAATAACCCACACCAAATGAAGCAGAACAAAATGTGTTTTTTGACTTGCTTTATTTGGTGTGGGTTACTAACAGGCTTTTTTGCTTTGCTTGTCTATGCCCTATTTGGTGTGGATTCACCCTTATAAACGTTCTATTTGCAGTTTCGGTCACTACGAGGTGCAGTGGAGTAAGCTCCAGTAGCACCTCTATGCACCCATTATGCAGACACATGCTAGTCTCTGTACTTTATTCAGTGCATTTCTCATAGTAGTGAGACTGGTTATTTCTGCCCATGCTTTTGCCCCATTGGTGATCACAGCTCACAGGTCTCACCACGCCAATATACATCCATCTGAGAATATGAGGTCGACAGCCTCATGACTAAGGTTAGGTTAGGTTATGGGGTGGCGGCTTTGCCTCACATAGACCAGTGTTGGTCCATGATTCATGACTTACCGGCTATACTTTTATATATCATAAGTGCACGAATCGCTTTCTTAGTAACCACTTCTCTGTATTTCTTCCAGTTGAGTTTACTGTCAAGGTGCACTACAGTCTAGCCGAGGTTGGTCAGTGTTTTCAGTAGTTCGTCAACGACGAGACTCCAGAGCAGTGGTGATAGTACTCCCCCCGTGCGGGCAGCCCTTAGTGGTGTTTATTTTGATGGTATAAAGTTATAATAAAGTATAAAGTATAAAGTATAAAGTTCGCCCGAATGAAGTATCGGGCGAAACTTACAATAAGGCTGATGATAAGACAGGTGAATTCAAGGTACAGCAATAAAAAAAACCGTCAATAAAAAATGAAAGACGATCTCAATATTTCTTCTTTTGATTGGAATTTTATTCCTCTTCTTATAATTCAAACTTATAAAGATGTAAAAAAATATTTTGCTTTTTTTTCTGTTACAGGGTCTTCTACAAGTTGTTATTTTTATTTTTTTATTTAGTATTTACACACAAATTAAACAGAATTAAAATGAAAGCAATAATAAAAAGGATGGGCAGTGTTTTTTTTACAACTTCCAAAAAACACAAATTTGTCGACACATAAGCGTTGATGTGACTCATTCGATACTAAGACGATTATGTAACTTTTTATTTTAATTAGTTAAGGAAAAGGAGAGGTTTAACTACTCTACCTCTACCATCGAAGAGCATAATTGCGGGATATGGGTTGTGTGGGAGCTACTGGTTGATGTACCACTTTCTGTACACCGTGTGCGTTCTGTCTCTTCTCCCCCAATGTTTTTTTTTTTTCGATTTATAATTCGTGTAAAAAAATAGTATCATATTTAAGAAAATATATATATGTAAAGATATATATCATAATATGTACAGACTTTGAAGCATTCCATTTAGTTTCAGGCCGAACCGAGCAAAGCCTCGTTGGATATCATCTCGCGCGTAGCCAATGCGCCGGTATTCATCCTCGTTCGTGAGCGACTTCGACTCAACTGTGCTCGACGTTCTGCCCCTGCGGCCGGTCTCTGTCGTCGTTTTTGCCGCTGATCTCGGTTGCCAAAAGCCGAACCTGTTTGCAAGGCTTCCAACAAGCTATCCATTACACCTTCCTGAGTTTGTGCGGCGTCCATATCGACTAGAGCGAGCTTACGCTGTTGCCGCTCAAGGAGATCACGTTGTGATTGTTCGCGGGCTTCTTGCATCCGCCGTTTTTTCTCCTCCTCTTCGCGTATTCGCACATTGTCTTGATGCGCTTGCGTGAATGCATCCTTGAAGGCTTTAATGTCGGAGAAGAATTCTTCCATTGTGTATTTGTTGGGATCGAAAGCGTAGTACTCGCCCAGCTCCTTGAAAAGCTTCTCCATCTGAACTTGCATTTTGCCCAAGACATCGACTTGCTGCCTGCAATCGGTCGCGAATTTACCCATTACCTCGGCAAACTTATCATCATCGCACTGGGGGATTTTGTTATTGTTGAGGTCAGACTCTAGGTTCTTTACGGCGGCATTCATTTGCCGCATTGCCTTTTGGATGTTGTCCAGATTGACGCGAGATGCCTTGTCTACGTGCGAGAGATCGCTGTAGAAGTTTAACGCGTCAGGGAATTTCTTTTCTACAAGCGAGGCGAGGTAGTGTAATAGTGTTTGCTTGTTGTCTGCATCCTTGGTGTTAGACAACTTTGTTAGGTAGGAGAATTCGAAGCCGAAGGCTTGCTCGTTCTTTGTGCCGGAATTCATGTAGTTACCAAGTAGGAGAATCAATTCTAGAATTTTGGCGAACTTCTTGCTTGTTCGCACTTCGTCACAAGCTGCTGTTCCTGCCACAATATCTGGCTTGATGTCTTGTATCATATCTGCGTAGGTGAGCTTGAAATTCAAACTGTGCAAGCGTGGTCCCAAACGTTTTACCTCTCCAATTGTAGCCGCGAATTGTTCGACTCCGGAAAGCGGTTCACCCTTGGACTTAATTTCTTGTAGTCGCTTCAGTTGCTCTGGTGGGGGCATGTACTGAATCAGCTGCTGGAGAATATTAGAAGACAAGATCGCTGTATCACAACGCAAGAGACAGATTTTGATTTGCTCGTAGGAAAGATGCTTGAGCGAACCACCCAAGAGAATTGCAATATTTTGCGCAGCCTTGCCGTCCAGCACTTTAAGATCGATGTTCTTCTTAGTAAGCGTTGTGGGCTTGTCGACAGAGTCCTTATTATCTTTCTTGACCGGTTTCGATGAGAACTTCACTGAGAGTTCCGTAAGGAAATCGTCTGAAGCCAACTTATCCTCATTACATTTCACCCAAAAGGCCTTTTCGGACATCTTCTGGGGGACGATTGGCTTCCAGTTGGCACGCTTCATTGGATTCTTCTGTTCCCACTTCTTCTTTGGCTTTAAACCATAGGGAAGTACATTTGCTGCAGCCATCATCATAAACGGCGGAGGTGGTGGACCTCCCATACCTGGCATCGGAGGTGGTGGTGGTCCACCCATGCCTGGCATTGGTGGCGGTGGTGGAGGCCCACCCATTCCCGGCATTGGCGGTGGTGGAGGTGGTGGTGGGCCACTTCTTGGTGCACCCGGCATTGGTGGCGGTGGAGGTGGGCCACCGCCTGCTCCAGGCATCGGTGGTGGCATTGGAATATTCACTTTCGGCAACTTTCCTGGAGAGCTTACAACCACCCCTGTGGCTTCCATTAATTTTACTTTCTCCTCTAGATGCGCTGCCTTTGCCTCGGCTTCCTGCTTGGCGCTCTCAAGCTCTTCGATCTTCTTCTCAAATTCCTCTGTTTGTTTCTTTTCATTTGCCTTCGTCTTCTCCACTATATCGTCTAGCAGCAGCGACGTGTCAATGTTAAAGTTACGATTTTCGAAATTCGGATCACAGTAGCCTTTATGGAAGACAATTTGTGATGTACATTCTTCTATCAACTGATAAAATGCCGGCCGAAAGTAGAAGTCATCCCGGATGAACAGCAAATGCTGTAGAATCGACAGAAAGTATTGCTCGGAAGATGTGTCCACCACCAGATTCTTAAGTACATCGAAACAGTCGTTAACATCGTCCATATCGAAGCGAACGTTGTCGAATCTCTGAATGAACTCCTCAAAGTCATCCTCGCGGATTTCGTTGAATATCTTGTAATGTTTCTTTAGATCATCGTTGTTGCTGGTGTTGACGATTTCTGTGAATTCATTTAGTTTCTCGTTTAATCCCATGCGCATAATCTCACAACGCAAGTGCAACCGGAAGTTCACATCACTGGGTGTATTCGTGAGGGTGTTAATAAAAATCAAACTGTGGCACGCCAGGTCTCTTTTCGTGTCGTTTTTCTCCTGGACAAACAGCCCATCGACAATAGGACGAAAGCGTTCGCTGCTTTTGTATGTCGTCGATGCGGCTGAGGTTATGGCACGTAGAACTTTTTCGTAGCCATTCCGCTCCGAAACGAGACAGAAACTGGCCAAAAGTTTAATAGCTTCACACATCGTATTCGGCTTACGTGGATCGAGACTTTGTGCTAGTAGCAGGACGACGGTGTGCTGTTCGGGTGTGAGGACGAGATTGAGGCCCCATGTGTTATTCATGATGGCTTTTAGGCAGCGTATACATTCGAATTCGATGCGATCAAAGTTTCGCTCTTTTTTGCAACGCCGCAGGAGATTAACTATTTCATCGATTCCATTCTCACCGAATTCCTTGATCCAACTTATCGGGTTGCTGGTCAGAGCCACGCGCAGACTCTCCACGCATTGGTAGATCTTGTGTTCGGCATGATCCCCATTCTGGAGGTATTCGATGTAATCGTTCGGCTTTTCGAAACGCGAATTTGAACGGTGTTCCAGTGAGTTTTTTCCTGCAAACGAGAAAGAAAAAATGATGATAGTAAGATTTATTTAATGCAATTAACACTTAGCGATTGCGTAGACAGATGTCAACGAATTGCTAGGATATGTATATTCAGATTTATTACTGGCCGCTAATGCTTCAAAATCGCTGCGTTCTAAGACACACATGAAAAAACTCTTCAATCTTACTCAATTGATTTGCTTAGAGTGGGTTCTAAAGCCTACTTTTAGCCAGTTCAGTGCTGCAGTAAGAACAGTAGACTTTAAGCTAGGTATTATTTCCACTTTATACGCTTGTAGGTGCAAAAACTTCAAACAGAGGCTATACGGTGACGTATGAGATATAACCAAAGTGGAATGCAACTTTTTTCAAACGCCTCAGTAACAGTTAAACCGTTAAGAAAATAGAACATTCAAGAAATGTATCCACAAGAAATAGCAGGGATAAGTGCATCATTCAATTGACCATGTCATCATCGTCCAAAATATTCTCAAACGTGTTGACATCCCGAGATGAATGTGGGCGAAATTAAAAAAATAAACTCGTGAAATCAAATTAGTTCGCGTAGTCAACGATGTCATGCGTTAAAATACATTTTTAATTCTCCTAAGTCTAGATAGCGTACATTTTATCGAACGTGCGTGATAAGAAAACAAAGCCAAAGTTTATCAGTACAACAAAATATTTCATAATATTCGCTGTCTCCGTTTCCTATAGTAGAACAACTAAATTCAATGTCATCGTGTACCAATTACATGCTACGATAATCTCAATTTGGAAGCAAGTGCACACAAAAAAGCGTACTTCTCTTAGCGAGTGGGTGTAAATGTTACACTTTCACCGGTTCTATAAATAAAATTGAACACTTGTATAACGCATTATAAAACAAAGTCCGCTAATACTTTAAGAATACGAAAAAAGGCGAACGAAATATGTTTGTTCATGCGTGATTCATCAAAGCTTTTTTACTATCTTGACACTGCATGTACCTGTATCTTATCATGAGAGGCGTTGAAGTTAATAAATAGAATGTTCATCCAATGCCATGATCTCACCTTTCAAATGCATGTAAATCATTTTTCTCCTATCCAAGATGGGCTTCGAGAGTAGAGGTTCTCGCTTGTCCTTGGGTATGTTCATATCTTCCAAGATTTCCATAAATTTCGTCTCCACTTCAGACTCGGTGAGAGCACGAATCATCTTTTCCAGATCTTGTAATTCGGGTGCGTCGCCATCTGCCGACGTTGGCCTGCCCGATGGCGTACTGTAGCCACTGCCTTTTGTTTTGGGACGACCAAACCAACTCTCCAAGAGCCCGCCGGACTTATTCTTTTCATGTTTGGACATTCTAAAATTAAAGTTTTTCATTATTTACAAAACTAAAGCAAACAGGACGTTTTTATTTTATTTTCAAAAGGAACTATTTGTTTCAACAAAACAAGAGCCCACGTCGATGATGACTATGACGGCTGCAACACATGGAGGTAAGTTACAGGCACCCAAACTCCAGATTCTTCTCGGTTCTATGGCGATGGCTGGTGTGCGCATTGCATATCCCGCCGCCACCACTACCGTTTCGGGATGAAAATAGGGAGAGGCGAGAAAAGGACGTACCAAATAGAAAAACGGGTTTTTGTTTACATTTTGTAAATCACCCCACGCCCATTCTTTTGTAAGAGTCAATCAATTGCAACACTTGATTTTGATTACTAACAGTCCGCTTGCAGTGATGATTTAATCGTTTGTTGATTTGTGGAATTTTTTTTTGTGCTTCTTCTTTTTAAACCGCATCTATTGTGGAAATATTAAAACAATGATTTTACCTTGCCCGTTTACGTCATAGACGATTATAATACAAGGTAAAAACGTTCACAGCGCAGCAATTCTCTGTAACCACTTGTTGATACTTGGAGTACACTTTTCCAATTGTTTGGTTAAATTTTTAGGCAAATTCTTTATATAGCTGGTGTATTTAAATGGTGCGATTTAATTGCGATCAATATTTTTCCAAAATTTCGAAGGATATTTGTTCATTAATAGAATTTTCAAAAAACATTGAAAAACACTCAACGTAATTTCTTATTCCGTTTTCGTTCGTTTGGATTTTTTTTCTTTTTGCTTTGCTTTTACTTCTGTTCTATGTGTGGGGTTTATGTCATGTGTCATGCAAACTCACCTTTCATTCACAATAGATGCATGTTTGGTGAATTTGTGATTCTTTTCATAATTATGACAATAATTTTATAAGGCCGTGTGCCAATTGCGTTAAATTTGTATCCACTGGCTAATATTTGACGTTTCTACCAGAGGTGGATACAATTTTAGCTTTTTGCTGTGTCGATTGGATTAAATGGGATTAATATTAATTTCCCACTAGAAAAAAAATCTCAGATTTTTCGTGCTGAATGGAAAACAAACGAGATTGATCTGTTTTTCTGCAATTGTATTAGTGTGTCATTTGACATCGTGTTCGTAAAAGGAAATGAATAAATAAAAAAATTAATAATAATAAATACAGTTTTAAATACACTTTCTTTGTAGTTATTTTCTAATTTTGTACGAAGTTTCGGATAATATTTTTGCTGATTGGTAATATTTTGATGTACTGTGTTGACATTTCGTATAAAATGAGGTGTGTTTGGTAACTTTTATTAACACAAATGAAATTCTCTCTTTTTCTTTTTTAACTATTGAATATTTTCACGAAAAACTAATTTTCTTTTATTTTGTTAACAAGAAGTGATCGACAGTTCACAAATTGTCAGATTGCTGTTTGATAGATGTCCCCGATGACTCCATGAAAAAGATGTATGACAGTTGGATGTAAATTTATGTAAATTAACTATTAACAGGTTACTAAACAGATCTATGTTTCGGTGTTAGTGCAAGTAGGTGTGAATCTCGAGTTGAATTCAAAATTCAAGAAAATTGATCTCAAGCAAAAAAAGTGATTTTTTGTTGGAAAATGGAAATTATACTTGAGCGATAAAAATTCCTCGAGATCAAAAAAATGTGATTCCTTTGCCCAATCGAAATCGACATAAATATTTAAAATATTACTTAAAACTAAAAAGCTGAGGTTTACTCCTAATATAAAAAATATTCTCATTGTGAATAGTACTTCATTTGCCGTTCTCTGTTCTGTTCTATCCTGTACCTAGGTAGACCGGACCGGACCGGACCTGTCACCTGTACCAGTAATCAACAAAAACAGACTTCACTTTATCACTTATCAGCTGCGCAAGGTCGCAAACATGTCGGTTTGTCTTTGCAGTTCGCTTTACTTTACTTTATATTCAACATTAAATAATTAAGTGAACATTTAATTTTTAAAATGCATTCGAAAAGAGGATCACGTCACCCACCAGGACTATCAGGCCGTGCAATCGGTTTGTTCTATAAAAATCGACGCGCGAATATCAATAAAAATCCCTCAGAAAATCAAATTGTCTATGTTAGTGAATGCTTTTTTCTTTATTAAAATAAAAAACTCACTAATATGTTTTTTAGGGTTCGTCGGTGTCCTTACCCGAGCGCACTTTTACTGAGGTAAACAATTTGCTGCGAAAATATCACGACGAGACGGAAACCGATGAAATTGAAGTTTCTAGTGAATTTAAAGAGCGCTTTCATGATTTACTTCGAAATGATTTCACTGAATTTGTTACAAGTAAAAATAGCGACGACTTGAGACCGCACAACAATCCAACTCTAAATAAGAAGCTGCAAGACGAATTAGAAATACAAAAATGTAAAGAAGATTTCATTAGGCGCTTAAAATCGCGGAAAGCTCTGCCTACAACACATCAAAAGCAATCAATTCTGGATGCTATCGATACGAATCAGATTATTCTAATCGTTGGAAGTACAGGTTGCGGAAAAACTACACAAATACCTCAGTTCATATTGGACCACTACATAGAATCGCAAAAGGGTTCGATGTGTCAAATTGTGTGCACCCAACCGCGGAGAATATCGGCCATCACAGTCGCCGAAAGAGTTGCATATGAACGATGTGAAAATCTAGGCAAATCTGTGGGATATCGTATACGATTAGAGGGGTAAGGACAAGGAGGTAATAGATGAGTTACAAAACGAATACGTTATCTACTTTTATTTCTTATTATAGTGTAAGTCCACGTCCTAATGGATCCATTCTGTTTTGCACCACTGGGACTTTGTTGCGGCGCATGGAGGCAGATCCACTGCTGTTTGGTGTATCACACATAATACTTGATGAGATCCATGAAAGATCCGTGGAGACGGACATGTTAATGGGACTCTTAAAGAAGGTTGGTCAATCGTTTCCGACATCGGACACATGGTTTACCTCTTGTCTCATTCAAAGATTCTTCCGTTTCGAAATGACTTGAAAGTAATTCTAATGAGTGCGACAGTATCCCAAGATCATTTTCGGCAGTACTTCAATGGATGCCTAACTATCGAGATTCATGGAACACTGTTCTATGTAGAGGAGAAGTATCTGGAGGATGTTCTTGAAGAAACTGGCTTTCAAAAGTATCCCAAATTGAATAAACCATCCCACCACCAACGTAGGTTAAAGGTAAACTATTTTTCTACATCCAGTTATAATAGATTATTTTAACAAAGCGTATTTTTCATATGTAAAGGGCGATAACAATGCAGAGTTCCAGTTCCAACGCATGATAGAACAGTATGTTCGCGTCATACGAAACGATTATGCCTCGCATGTTATCAATTCTCTTCGCAATCCATCCACAGAATCTATAAATATCGAGCTCATTGAAGAGCTAATATTTAATATTTGTGAACTTAAACCGCCAGGTGCTATATTGGTGTTTCTTCCCAGTTATGATAAAATCTCCAAACTCAATACGGCTTTGAAGAATTCCCATCACTATCACAGCAGTCGTTATAACATTTATACTCTGCATTCTTCGATGCCAACAATAGATCAAAAGAGTGTTTTTCTACCACCCCCAATGGGTAAACGAAAGATAATCCTCTCGACGAACATCGCTGAAAGTTCTGTCACCATCGATGATGTTGTGTATGTAATCAATTCGGGCAAGATGATGTCAAATAACTACGATGTGGAACGCAATATGCAGACATTGGAGGAACAATGGATCTCTCTTGCGAACGCACACCAGCGCCGTGGAAGAGCGGGCAGAGTACAAAAAGGCATTTGTTACCATTTGTATACCAGGTTAGTCCTATGTTGAAGAACCGATTCTAGCTTCTCAAATAATAGTAGCGTTGCATAGAATTTGTATAATCCTCTAATGTTAATTATATTACATATTAACTGACAGCTGTATAGAATACCCGCCTACTTATGGCTTATGGGAAGTGACTCATAATTCATGACCCACAGATACCTCGGATACGACGGTGAATGTAGGCTAACTCTACTATTTTATCCGTTGAATCCATGGACATTCGGTATTGTTTTTTTTTTTTTTTTTTACTGTAGCACAGTAGCTTCCTCGTATACGGCGGATTCCAACTCATTCCGACGGATTTATGGCTTCTAGATTACATCAGGGATCGTGGTAGTCAGGACTTAACACACGACACTGAATATATCTCTCGAAGATGCTAAAAGCTGTTTTGCTTATTTTCCAGCATTCGACTCCCTAAAGCAAAATCAGTGTTGTATATACAGAGCATGATGTGGACAGACAGATGAAACGGTTACTATTTCCTCTTCGTCGTATCTGTGTACCGTCGATTGTTATTTATTGTTATTGGTTATTATTCAAGCTTAAGAGGTCTAATATGTTCCTTTTGTTACCTTCAGTGGTAATGAAAGTTAGAAATGATAAATGCTAAATGCACATTCTATGCATGTCTTACCCTTAGACGACACAACTCCGAATGAACATCGGAGTTAATACTGCGATCGAATCCACACCAAAGGTTTTCGAATAATACCGAAAGTATTGGCATTTTTGGCGAAAGTGTCAGAACATATTTTGTAGGAAAACCAGTATCTTATGAAAGCTATACTTTATACAGATAAAAACGCGTTTGCACAGATATCAGAAACAGAGAATCGAATAATTCTACTAAAAATCCTTGCCTGGAATCTAGCCCATATGCAGTCGTTAAATTAGAGAAAGTGGGGACTTCACGTTTCTGGTGTCTCCAAGAAAAGGCTCTTGAATTGAAGCGGATTGAATGAACCAGGTTTATTGTTTGTGCTAGACGGTATGCCATTTCGTTTTCTGAGTATCCCTTGTGGGTTGGGATCCCGTAGAGTGGTCCGAGCGCTTTATTTGGATTTCGATTACAATCTTTGATTTCAGCGTGCCTAAGCCAAGAGTTTTAAGCGCTGTTTGACTATAGAAGATTTCTGGATTGTTTCACAGTGCATATATAACTGATTCGGAACCAGATATTATGATACAGTAGGTACTAATTCGATAATGTGAACTCCTTAAGACATGTGCGGTAGCAGTACTCCATGCTCTTTGAAATTATCTGAAACTCATGCATACATTCATTCATTTATTTATTTATTTAGCAGATCTCTGCTGTTTAAATTCAAAAGTTAACGAAAGGAAACAAAAACAGTTATTTAATGATGTAAACATTTGTTAATTAATCATTTTATTGTATTCACAACACAAACAAAAATTAGTTATATTAGTTTTTCGCCCAAAAACCAAAGAAAAAAATCTGAATTTCTCAGACGGGACGGGACGCACATTTAAAACAGGGGCTGATTTATCTTGTGAAAAAAGTTCACATATTCGAGTTCCTATCACGAATTGGTTTTCAGTTCACATCTTCCCTTCCGTTTTTTGGATAATTCACATTATCGAGGTAGTACTGTATAGTTTTTTTTTTGTTTTTATTATTTACTATACAATATAACCACGATAACTTAAGTTGCTAACACGTTTGCCTGTTTAGCTTACCGTTTCTAACAATATTTTTCATGTAATTAAGAGCTCGCGAACGACTTATGGACGACGTTCCTTCACCGGAGATAACTCGTTCAAAACTGGAGAGTGTTCTACTCAATCTTAAGCTTTTACACATAAACGATGTCCTGGCGTTCATGCAAACTCTTTTAGATTGTCCCGATTTGCGTGCAATCCAAAATGGAATTCACATCCTTAAGAGGTAAGCAGTAACATTGTTTTAACAGCATTGCGATAATTTTTGCTATCGCTTAAAGAATCAACGCTTTGGATGAAGAAGAAACCATTACTCCACTTGGTATGCATTTAGCACGATTGCCAATCGATCCACAAATGGGGAAAATGATTCTGATGGGAGCATTGTTTCGATGTTTGGATCCAATTACAACGGTTGCTTCAGCCCTCGCCCATAAGGATCCCTTCTACAGACCTTTAGGTGTGTAAAAACAAACAAGTTGTTTTTTGTTGTTGTTATTTACAAGTTTCTTTTTTAACAGGCAAAGAGAAGGAGGTTTATGAGGCAAGGAAAGATCTCTCTGTCGACACTAAAAGCGATCACTTGTTGTTTATTAATGTCATAAGTGCTTTTCGCAGCGCACGAAAAGACAACCGCGAGAGGAATTTTTGTCATCGGTATTTTCTTTCCTATTCCATTTTATCGCAATTGGAAAAAATGAAAGACCAATTTTGTAAACTACTAGAAAACACACGGTATGTTGTTGAATTTTTAATTAAAGGAAAAATACGAATTTAAGGTGTTTTTTGTTTGTTTATAAGTTTTGCAGAGTCAGACGATCCATGTGACGAGTCGTCGAATGTAAATTCCAATAATATAACATTACTGCGAGCGATTATTGCTGCTGGACTTTACCCGAATATAGCACATTTAAAGTTTGTTACCAGACTTAAAACTTGGGAAGGTGAAATAAAAATCATTTAATGTTTTAGAAAAGTGCGACAGATAAAGAACCGTGTGCAACCAATTCACCACATGTGGACACCCACAGATCGCAAGGTTAAGTTCCATCATTCGTCTGTGAATAACACCGAACGTGCATTTGATTCGCAGTAAGTTTTTGTTATGTACATTTATGTCTGATTGGATTATTTTGTGTTCCCACTGTTTTCAGCTACTTTGCATATTTCCTCAAGCAGAAGACCAACGAAGTCTATCTAATGGATACAACGATGATCTATCCAATGGCTTTAATTATTTTTGGTGATCAGATTAAATGTGATGTCGACCGAAGAGGAGGAGGAGGGCATTATATATCAGTTGCTGATTTCTTTTTGTAAGTCCTTGTCGATGGGGCATTTTGTAAGAAACTATACAAAACTATAATGGGAGCGATGTTATGATTTTGCGACTCTGACCGGTTTGTTTCAAGTTGGAGGAATTGAATCAATCAAATGTTTAACCCGAATTATATGTTCTTCACTTTTTTCTAACCATTTCTATTTGTTTTAGCTTCAAAAGCGACGAGGCAACAAATGAGCTTATAATGAAACTTCGTCATTCCCTTGGGCTACTTCTGCAGAAGAAAGCCCTTTACCCATCTCCAATCAAGTTCAACGGCAAGGATGAAAATTTGATTAAGTAATTTTGAAAAAAAAATAGCGAGTTTCACAAGTTTTTAACTATCCTAATTTTTTTTTTCAGTGCTATTAAAATTTTGCTCTCTCATGATGTTGCGATCATCAATTTTGAAAATGAATACTCCGATGAGTTTGATGACTAAATAATGCGATCATGAATACATTTACTTTAAGAGGATGTACGCTCCTTTCTTTAATTCTGATTAAAAAAAAAAGAAAAATAAATTAATTGGAATGAAGAATGACCAACAGTTGTAGCGTGTTGTTTAATTTAGTCGTCTTCCAACAGAGCAAATACGTTGTTTCGGTGTTTGGAGGTTGTACCGGAACCAGATTCTTCATCTGCATTCATACCGTCTTCAGAACTGCTCTCATTATCACTATCTTCACCTGCTGATTATATTCGGTTTAACGCTTGCATTACTGCTGCATATTGTGTACAGGCAACAACTTACCATCACTGCATTTGTCTGAAGAGTGGACACTCATGGTTTCTTCATTGAGTACCTTGTCTCCTTGATACTTTTTCACCTCATCAATGTCGGGGTGCTGTTGCCAGTTCTCTGTAGATATAAACAGATTTGTTTATCATTGCACTAATGACCACTTTCTAAGGCATACCTCTCTCCAGAATGAAATTCGGCGGGTAAAACTCTAAAATAATCTGTCCACCTAAGCACATGCGCAACAATTCGTTACCCGCCCGGTAGCGGTCGGGTCGAGCAGCTTTAGCCGTGAAGTAACCTCGTTTATGGGCCCACGCTTCACATATGGCCATCGATGACCACTCTTCATAGTCTTCTGGAAGTTTCAACTTGAGCAGTTCCGGCAAATTAATATGCTCGGCGAGAAACTTTACGGGATAAATCTGCTTTAACTGAGCAATAGGATAACTGCCGAGTAACACCTGTAGGTATTTTGGTGTAGAGGACGGAAATACTAAGCCAGGACAGTCACACAGGCGTACTTTGTTCGTAAGAAAGATCGTTTGAAAATGCTTAGTGTGACCAGGCGTTCGGCTTACACTAACTACTTTCTTGCCCTTCATCGCATTGATAAATGATGATTTTCCCACATTGGGGAACCCAAGACAGCCAACGGTCAATATGCCATCTTTGAACATGACGTGTTTTTCGAAATCGAAGTCACTTGTTGTTGCGTCGGAATGGACAGTATCGTTGGCACCGAACCTTTCGTCTTCGTAGCAAAAGTCTTCTCGCATGTCTTCGAGAATTTTTTGCTCCCAACCAGAGAGATCGACATTAGATTCAGCTATTCTGTGACATTCTTTGTAGATGTTGTGAACACCTTCGATACTTCGTTTATGGGCCATACGCCCTTTCGTGGAACCTGCAGTGGAATCAAATGATCATTATCAACGTGTATTTGAAGAATTTGATGGGAGTATCATTTTACCTTTAAGTGTTTTTGCTGGATATGATGCAAAAAGTACCACGGTTATTCCAGGATAAGTTTTTGCGAAATAACTCCTCCATGCGACAATTATTTCCGGCGCTACTAAGTCCACCTTATTCAATACGAGAATGGCGTGCTTCTTTAAATTCTCTACGACATATGTGTACAGGAATGGAGGAAACATAAGGGCCTATCAACGGGGAAAAATTAGTAAATATAAGCAAGCTTGAGTTATAATAAAGTCCTTTTACCGCATATCGAACGTCAACAATGACCAGCAATACATCGGACATCTCTAATACTCGCCATAATTGTCGCCAGGTTTCTAAATTCAATTCGAACAAGCTCAGTCGATCGTTCTCTTCTGTGTGATTCTTGCGAATACTTTCAACGTATTTCTAGAACATGAGTAAAGTAAAAAATAATTTTCTTTAAAAACCCACAACGTACCCGAAAGTAGCTATTCTCGTTTTTATCCAAGATTTCCTTAGACATCTGATAGTTCCATTCTGGTCGAATGGGAAAATCATAGTTTTTAAAGTAACTGTCATCAACTTCCCGATCTTTAGGGCTATGATATTCAAGGGGCTTGAACAACTCCTGCATCATTTCTTTCAATTCTTTTTCAGTCTCATGGTAGAACTTCAAATTGTAGCGATTGACATTTTTATTCCGACTTCGAGATGGTTGCGCATTCACCTCCTGTACTGTCTCGGTGTCTTCGGTGGTTTCGTCATCATCATACGAATCATAGGCGGTTTTCAGAAGTTTTTGTTGTGTACCTTTTGTGGGAGGAAAACAAAATTGGGGCCCCAGAGGAAAATAAGCGTTTTTTGTTGCAAACCTTTCAGTTGCCGCTTCATCTGGATTTGATCTCTCTTCTTCTTACCACTAAAGGGCATTTTTCGTGGCATCGTCTTGAGATATGGCTTTAATTTTTAATATGGTCCAGAATTAAAAACTGAAAGCACAGACTTTCTTAAATAAACTGGGTAAATTATAAATTGCAATACCTATCAGCTGCGATTTTGCAATTTTTGACAAGGCGTCGTGAATCGTGATGTCGATAATACAGGCTAGACTTTACTTCAAAAAATACTGCCATAGTTCACAATTTTACGAGATATCAGTTACCCCGTTTACATGCAGAGGTGAGTGGTTGAGATGAAACTAAGCTGAGATTTCAACTTGAGTATTTGAACACACCGAGTTGAATGGTTGAAATTCTCAAACGAGGTTCAATTGACATATAACTTAACGCACTAGACACGCAATCAAAACAAAATGATTTCCCGCTCAAAACAAAGGCATAAAACATAAACATAAGCTGTGTTTGTTAACTTTTATTAACACAAATGGCACATCTGTCAAATAGTAAAAGTTAGGGAAAATCCTATCTTCTTCTTTTTTAACTATTGAATATTTTCACGAGAAACTAATTTTCTTTTATTTTGTTAACAAGAAGTGATTGACATTTCACAAATTGTCAGATTGCTGTTTGAAGGATGTGCCTCGGTGACTCCATGAAAAAGATGGCACGATTTCGCCAGAGGGGAAATTTTTTGACACTGTAATTTGGCTCTCTCTTCTCTTGATTTTTGACAGTTGGATGTAATTTTTCATAAATTAACAGGTTACCAAACACACCTATAGAGATCACACACACACAGAGACAACATGTCAGTTCAACCATTCAACCCACGTATACAGGCATTTTTTCAACTCCGGTCAAACCTGTTTCAACTCAGCTCGCCTCTATATGCATTTCAGCCCGAGTTGAAGCTGAGTTCAACTCTGCATGTAAACGGGGTATATGTGCTGCCTGTATTTTTTATTTCTTGCATGTTATCCCCCAGCAAAACGTTTAATCAAAATTATGTAGTCTTTTAAATTATATTTATTTATAAATAAACGTGAAAATAAATATTTATACTTATGCAAAATACTCAACGCTTTTTTAAATAACGAAGAAAACAGCTCCTACAATTTTGTACCTTTAAAAGTGTGTAGTAATGATTTTTTGTACAACAAATTTTTTATTATGGAGACAAATGAAACTGGATAAAGTTACAGAAAAGCCCACATCCTATGTTACCATATTTTTATATGTAATGAAATAGCGGTATTCTAATTCGAGGTGTCTGTGACATGGCAGCACTACACTTTCAGTTAATTCACAATCCTAAACTTTTCTGTCATTTTCACAAATCACATGTGTTGTGTATGTGATGTGTAGTGTTTATTATTAATTTCAAGTGAAATTATTAAAGAATATTTTATTTATTGTTGCTTCAATACAAAATCGCAACGATGAAAATAAATAGGTTTAAAAAATCTCAAAAAATTTTAACATTCTTCAGTACAAATTTCAACTATCATGAACCCTATCAAGTGCTTATTGACGCAACATTCTGCCAAGCTGCTCTGCAAGTACGTTTTTTTTTTTTTAAACCAAATATCTATGAACCAAATGACTTATTTTCAGAATAAAGTAATTGTTGAAGAGCAACTAAAGAAATATTTTCAATCTGAGTTAAAACTCGTTACAACTCAATGCATCATTTTGGAAGCAGAAAGTATTGGCGGTCCACTTACTGGAGCCACAATGATTGTGAAAAAGTTCTACGTTCACAGATGTGGCCACGAAGGTAAACCAATTTCTGCTGCTGACTGCATTAAATCTATGGTAGGTATGCATTTTTATGTTTTAAATTTCTAAATTATATATACATAACTAATTGCAGACAAAGACGAGTCGGTATATAATAGCTACACAGGATCGGAATTTGCAGACGAATCTACGTAAAGTTCCGGGTCGTGCGTTGTTATACTTACACAAAGCTACACCTGTTTTAGAGTCTCCTTCAGATGCATCCAAAAAGTGTGTTCATAAGAAAAGCAACGATTTGTTGCCAGAGAAAATCGAAAAACAGATTGTAAGTCTTAAGAGAACACATGGCATTGCTGTGTCCAATGAAGAGATAAATAAAATTAAAAAACGCAAGGGTCCAAAAAATCCAAATCCCTTATCGTGTAAGAAAAAGAAGAGTAGAAAAGAAGAGAAACCCAATGATTCCATAAGGAGAATAAAAAACAACGACATGAAAACAAAACGGAAAAGAGTTAAAATTCCAAGCCATGTCAAGGAAATAATCAAAAAAGCAGTTCAAAGCTAGTAAATAAAAGTGGTGATCTTAGTACACAAGTTTTTATTTATTTAAGAAGATGGATTTGTATGAATTTGTAGATGGAAAAACTCCTCCCTTATTTATAGATAATATGACTCATTTCTACTTTGCAAGTATGTAGTTGCTAGTTTTCCTTCAGTTAATAGGTTTATCCTAAATACAAATAAAAAAAGTAAACATTTTGACGTACCTAGTCAAGATTAGAGATGTAACGGATATCCAGTTGGAAACCGGCCCCTTTTTTTGATATCCGGCACATCGCAGAATAGTCTTTTGGTACCCGGCTGGTGGCCGGAAAAAAAAATAGAATTCCGGATCGTTGGCTGTGCCACTTTTCTTTGAAACTTAATTTTGAGTATTGTCTTTCGCCACCGCAAAAACAGACCCAAAAAGTGTCTAGAGTATCACCTTCACCCAGTTTATTTTTCTCCTAAGTGGGGAATCTCCTACTCCGATCACGTTCACTAAATTTCCGTGACTTCGTTCTTCCAGTAAATTTGTTCACTGCACATTTCATTTCTGTCATCTACCTCACATCCTGTTAACGGGATGGCCGAGTTCTTTTTTGTAAGTTATTTCGATCATTTTGAACTGTTTGCGGGATAAAACATGAATGTATGCATCACAGTACGCACTACGGCCAGATGCCCGGCTGCCGAATATCCGGCTATCCGGCCTTTTTATTATTATTATTATTATTTAAAAGCTAGGCTAGTACCTAGTAATTGAAATTACTCGGCTGGATAGCCATAGCAACAAAGGCCTTCGGCTAATTAATTACAAAATTAGATGAGGTTGAACAAGTTTGTTTTTTTGAGAAAGTCTATTATAATTTTAGTATTTTTTGGATTTGGGTTGGAAAGGAGTTCTTTGGGGTTGTTTTGGGGAAGGAGTCTGAGTCTATGGTTGTAGAATGCCGGACAGTCGGAAAGAATATGGTGGATGCTGATATGTGGGTGGTTGCAGTAGGGGCAGTGAGATGGATTGTTTTTATTGATGTAGTGTTCGTGTATGAGTTTGGTGTGAACGAGTCTAAGCCTAGTTATTTTAGCTATTTCGATACGGGATATTTTAGAGGGTTCTGTATTATCTGTGTAATCTTTGATGGACAGTTTATTTTTATTTATGGTTCTGTACCATTCAGATGATTTATGCCAGAGTAGTAGTTGGTTAGAGTTAGCTTGGTTTTTAATATGTTTGTTAAGGTCTCGATGGTTGAAGTTGGGAGAGAGAAAGGATGAAGTTCTAAGAGTGTCTTTGGCGGTTTTGTCCGCGAATTCATTGAACGCGATCTAAACATGCCCTGGGACCCATATGAGCTTGATATTGGCGGATTGTTGGTGAAGGAGATTACGGACTAGGGAAGGGTAGTAGGTTTGGTTATTAACGTTGGTGATTGCATCGATGGATGATAGTGAGTCAGTACAGATGGCAAATTTTTTGTTGGAGTTTTTAGTGTATTGCAGGGCTAAGAATCCCCGGTGGGTATTTTAAAATGGGAACATGGAACGTTCGAAGTATGTATCAAGCGGGTAAGCTTGAAAATATTATAAAAGAAGCGAAAAGAATGAATATAGATATTTTGGGAATTGCAGACGTACAATGGAAAGGAAATGGAATCATAACAAAAGACGGTTACAAATTTCATTATTCATGTTCGAACGCAACCCATAATAGATATGGAGTAGGGATACTCATTTCCGAAAAAATGAAACAATCAATAATAGGAGTTTTGAATTTATCAGAGAGAGTAATGCTTATGCAATTAAAAGTAGAAGGAAATATAATGAACATCATTCAAGTTTATGCCCCAACAAATGATTGCGAAGAAGCGGTTATTGAAGAATTTTATAATCAAATTGAAGAAGCAATCAAACTAACAAAAAAGAAAGAAACTTTGTTCATTTTAGGCGATTTCAACGCTAAAGTTGGGAAAGGAAAGATTGAAGACGTTGTAGGAGATTATGGGCTAGGAATTAGAAACGAGAGGGGTCAGCGACTAATAGAATTTTGTCAATTATATGGACTCACAATAACAAATACATGGTTTAAGCTTCCGCCTAGGAGATTATATACCTGGACATCCCCCAGACACACTCAAGACTCAATAGTCAGGAATCAAATAGACTACATCATAGTAAATAAAAGATTTAGAAACTCGTTGAAATCAGCTAAATGCTATCCAGGCGCTGATGTGGGGTCAGACCACAATCCAGTTATAGCTAAAGTTGACATAAAAATGAAAAAAGTTCAAAAAAGTGTTAAACAGAAAAAACTTCAAGTAAACCTTTTAAAGAATGAAGTAATACAAAATAATCTTAGAAGGGAATTAAATGCAAACTTAAACCAAATAAACACAAACCGAATAGACGAAGAAAATATTAATCTAAAATGGTCAGAAATAAGCCAAATTATGATGGAAACAAGTAAAAAATACCTCAGCAGTGGGAACCAGCAACCCAAAAAGGAATGGATGACAGATGAAATTTTGTCCCTAATGGATGCAAGAAGACAAAACAAAACAAACCAGAGTAGATACAAGGAAATAGATAGATTAATAAAAAATAAAATCAGAGAAGCCAAAAACCGTCACATGCATCAACAATGCGAAGAGCTAGAACGGCACGGCAGGAACCACGATAGTTTTAATCTCCACAAAAAAGTTCGAGAAATATCCGGCGTTGAACGCAAATCGATGTCCAATGCCTTGAAAAATAACGAAGGTCGATTTTTGTTAAATACAATGGAAAGATTAGAACAGTGGAAAAAAATACATCGAGGACCTGTTTTGGGATGAAAAAGTCCAACTAGAACCCTATAATGGACCCGAGGGACCAGAAATAATAAAAGACGAGGTTGAAAAAGCGCTTCAAGAAGCGAAAAACCGAAAAGCGACAGGTCCTGATGGAATACCGAACGAAGTTCTTAAGCTAGTCGGGGAAGAAAACATTCCAACACTAGTTAATCTCTTCAACGCTATTTACAGACATGGCAAAATTCCAGATGAGTGGTTGAAATCAACTTTTGTTACGTTGCCAAAAAAGAACAAAGCAATAAACTGCTCGGATTACAGAACAATAAGTTTGATGAGTCACGCATTGAAGATCTTCCTGAAAATAATTCACAAAAGGATATACAATAAACTTGAGGCAGATATAAGTGATTCTCAATTTGGTTTCAGAAATGGTTTTGGAACACGTGAAGCACTATTTGCGTTCAATATGTTAATACAGCGAAGCTTAGAGATGAACACAACTGTCTTTGTATGTTTCGTCGATTATGAAAAGGCTTTCGACAAAGTGCAACATAAGAAAATGGTGGAAATCTTGAGAAGCAAAAACATAGACAGGTATGATGTCAGAGTCATTGAGAATCTCTACTGGAACCAAAAAGCAAAAATAACCATAGAAGGTGAAGAGTCCGAGGAAATAGAGATTCGCCGAGGAGTAAGGCAAGGCTGCATTTTATCACCGCTCCTCTTTAATATGTACTCTGAAGAAATATTCAAGAACTCAATAGAAAATTCACATGGAGGAATCAAAATTAATGGAGTCCAGATAAATAACATCAGATATGCAGATGATGCGGTAATAATGGCAAATGACATTAACGAACTAAACACTATTATGAACAGAATTAGCGCGGAAAGCAACAAATTCGGTTTGAAAATAAATATAAGCAAAACAAAATTCATAGTATTCAATAAAAGTCAAGAAGCAGGAAACTATAAGCTGAAGATAAACAACGTTGAGGTAGAAAGAGTTAACACCATTAAATACCTGGGAACATTTATAAATAGCAATGCAAACCCTAACAAAGAAATCCAATGCAGAATTGAACAGGCGAGGGCAGCTTTCTGCAAAGTAAAGAAAGTGTTACTGAGTAGAGAGATACACTTAAATCTAAAAATAAGATTTGTCAAATCCTACATTTGGTCAGTTCTATTATACGGAGCAGAAACATGGACACTAAAAAGCGCAACAATAAGAAAAATAGAAGCTTTCGAAATGTGGGTGTATAGACGGATTCTACGAATATCATGGATTGACAGAATTACAAATGAAGAAGTTCTAAGAAGAATAAGAAGAAAAAAGGAAATATTTCTGTTAATAAAACAAAGAAAACTTGAATACTTAGGACACATAATGAGAAATAACAAATATCAACTTCTCCAACTAATTCTACAAGGAAAGATCGAAGGAAGAAGGAGCGTCGGAAGGCAAAGGTCGACATGGTTGTCAAATTTAAGAGAATGGCTCGGTCTTTCAACGGTAGAAATACTTAGAGGAGTGACAAACAAACAAACACTTGCATCGATGATTTCCAACCTCCGGAACGGAGTGGAACTTTAAGAAGAAGAAGGGCTTTTAGGATGACAATTATTTCGGCGGAGAATATGGGGCTGTACGTAGAGAGTAAGAAGGAGGAAATCGTTTCATTTTCAGAAGTGACGCTTAAGCCTGTGGTGTCTCCTACTTTGGAGCCGTCTGTATAGATGAAGGAGAAGTCGCTTAAGTTATTTTTGAGTTCGAGGAAGTGGGCTTTATTACATGCCGAATTACTATCAGTTACATCTCTAGTCAAGATATTTTGGGAATGTTAAAAGACATAATTTAGTAACTCAATTATCGGAACGGTTGAAATTTGAAGTTCGTCGGGTAGCTCTAGGGCAACTAGTTCTAGATACTAATCCCACGGGTTGTATATATGTTTTATCTTTAAAAATCAGTCAGAGACTGCAATATTTTGCTAATTTTTATAATTTTTCAGATTCAATTGCAAAGAAAAATGCCATTAACATAATTGTTTTTATTGAATTTTATAAATATTCCTTAACATTTAATTTTGATTACATGGTAATTATTGTATATATTTTGTTTTGTTTCTCAGTATTGTTGATTAAAACAAAAACAAATTCAATTCAATCTACATATTCTCTATGTAATCTTTGGAGCAAACCTGAAAAAGAAACATTATTTTATTATTACATTATTTTTTCCCCAACTTTTTTGGCCGTGAAAAAGTTAAATAACGAATTGGTTTTTACTTTATTTTTAAGTTAACTTTGGTTACTTCGTTATTTGTAGATTTAAACTATGACATTACGTACTGTTACTTCTTTATTTTACACACATTAAAATACATACTCCATTTTTTTTTTCTAATACGTTGGCTTTTAACTTATCTCTTCTTAATTTTGTATAGAAACAGAACCGTTATATGATTTTAACAAAACTAATTTACTACTGGAATTCAACTGAGGTATATTAAACATAATGAGAGATACATATGTATATGTACATACATAGCGTATTTATCTACTTTAATAAAGATCCTTTATTCTCTAAAACAAAATATCACATTTCTAAAAATAAATCTATGTTTAAGGAAATAACACATTAAACTATACAGTAAACACATATATACATATGTACATACTCGTACGTAAACCCACTAACAGCTTTATTTACATTTATCTAATTCCTCTAATTGTAAATAACAATTTTTTTTTCTAAATAAACTACGTAATATATGTAGAAGATTTTTTTTAGAAATTGTTTGGGTAGATTTGGTCTTGTATTTTATTAAATGGGTTCATATATATATGTTCATACCTATTGAAAGTCAAGCAATTCCAAATATTAGGAATATAATACTGTTAATGAAACAAATTAATTTTACTAGTAGAATAGAGTTGAATAACAGGAGAACATATAATTTTATTTGGCCATGCAGACACTTTTATGACTAGTTGGTTTTAAATGGAACGCTTAAAGGGCAGAGGGTATTGATGGAAACGTAAAAGCTGACGAACCGGTTAGGAAAGGTTCGACTGAATCCTTTATCTTTATCCTTTGCCCTGAGCCGTTTTGTAACATTCTAAATTCAGCTATAAACTTAGAAATCAAAAGTTGGGAAAACAACATGAGTGTCTCCTATTGGGAAAATACCCAGGGCCTTCGTCAAGTTAAAAGAGCTAGTAAGCCCTTCCAAAATAAATCCATCAAAAAACCTACTCTTCTGTAGAAATGATATCAAGAGATTTGTGCGATTTCTAAACAAAATAGGTCTCATTCAGGAAACTGAATGTCGTCTTTGCATGGAAGACGACGAAACTGTGGAGCATATTTTATGTCACTGCATGGTACTCTGTGCCCTCAGGAGACAACATTTCCACAGAGAAATCCTAACTCCCATGGACTTTCGTAAAGTCTCCACCAATGAGATCCACAATTTCATCAAAAGAGTTGAACCTCTTCTGTTTCCCTAAATTGACTTTGTGGGACAATAGACCTTTTAGGTAGCCACTGGCGCGGTACAATCAACTAACATTAGGAAGATGTTGGATATTATTAAAAACAATTTCGTATTACGGAAAGGTATCACAAAACTGTTATTTTGAATGAAGCCATCCTTCATTACAAAGAAATATTGGTGCAACATTCGTAATAACCTTCAGAGGTAGGTATCTTCTCTGAAGAACAAAAACTAGTTTGTCCAGTTAGTCTATGGATATCAAGCTGTAATGTTTGATTTGCTTCGCGTTGGATCACCTGGAAATAGTTCAGGTTAACGGAAAAAGTAGGGACTCTTGATATTAAAAACAGCCAACCACGAGTGAATTTTATGAAACAGAAAAACAGCAAATATGACAACGTTTATATGGAATGTCCATAAATTCTACGACGACGTAAGAAGAATTCTATCAAAAAGACGGTTTACATACATACATAATATATCATTTGTTTTAAGTATCTGCGCCACCGCCACAGCAACGGAACTTAATAACCTTTTTGCAACCAGTTATAATTTAACTTAATTAAAGTTAACTTCGATTTAGGCAATATTCCACTAACAATAACTTAAAACTGATCTACTAATATGTGCACACACTTACTAGTACATACGTTCCACAGACTACTCGTATCATCTAATCAAAAGTACTACAGTTTCTTAACTGTCTGTTCTATCTGTGGCAATAGCAGAACATCTTCAGCGTGTAGTCATCTATGCAATAACTCTGACTGCCATACATGTTGATGCGACTGATGGTCCCAGTCAAGTGTGTTGTATACGAAGACATTCGGACGGTCGACTCGAACTCACCAAGTCCTGGTTTCGTCTGAACCCGCACTGTTATGTCGATTAGATAATCACTGGTGACCTCCTTTAAAATCTTCTGATTGGACGTTCCAATAATCGCTTCGGCAATTGAATTTAAATAAAGCATTCGACACTGTGGATATGGCCGTAGTTTTTCGTTGATCAGTTTGACAATATATCGGGCCGCCCTCTGCACCCGAGCATCATTCGTGGGCAGTGTCTCTTTCTGATGACACGTACACCAATGCGAAGCAATGCCTGCGTTTTCGCAAGTCCTTGTGATTGGCACCGGCAGGAATAAACTAATTCCTCGTGGGATTGTGTCTGCTTCTTGCAGTTCTGCGGCCCGTGATTGTAATCGATTTTTTTCCAGAACCGACAAATCCAAAAGGTCGAGAAATGTAGCGTGCAAGTCGTAGTGTGTTGTAAGCTTTTTGGCGTTGTCACGAAGATTCGCTACAGCTTCGGGGTATTGCTGTGCAAACCAATCTGGAAAGATACTCACTAACAGCGGCTGACGTTCCTCCATCATTCCTTGGTAAGTTTTACGAAACGATCCCCACCGCAGACCGTGATCGCTCATCAGGAACACGATTGTGCGATCCAGCACTCCCGACAGACGCAGAGAGTCGAATAGCTGCGCAATGTCGTCATCCAAAAGGTATGGCATGTTAAAAAAATCATGCGTCAACGATGCCATCCAAAAAATCGAGAAAAACATTTCCTGCTTAAAGAAGGGAATAAGCTTCCTAGTGAACTCCAAAACGACATCAACCGCACGTCTTCCACCCAGGCACAGACGCATGTTGGCTTTCTTCTTGTATGCGATGTACTTTTCCATCTCAATGAGCACCGGTCGCAGGTAGTAATCGGTTGGTTGTTCCGTAAAACCGGTGCGGAAGTAATTAAAAAGTCCGAGGTTTGCTACGTCTTCGGCAAAGACTGTCTTATAGCCTACATCTTTGTATCGTTTCCAAATAAATGGACAATTGTCGTAGGACACATTTCTCCCATGAATTGGAGAAAGACAAGCCAAGTTCAGCTCACTTTCATCCAATCCACTCAAAGCCGGAACCAAATTCGGATAGGTGTTATCACCCACCTTATTGTAGCCTATAAGTTCAACAGAATTGAGGTTGTCTCTGACCAATCCTGCAGTTCGATTCATTTGTCGCAGGAAGTTCAACCTCGAAACACTATCAATACCTATCACCATTACGGAAATTTTCCGATTTCCATCAGAGTGGGAATTGGAACTTGTTCGATAGCTTTTCGACTCCTCATCACCGCGTTCGTTGCTATGGACGTTCTTCGCAGTCGTTGTGGTGGTGCGTTCTTCGACCCCTGCTGGGACAGCAAAAAAGTGAAAATCCTTATAAAATGGTTTAGCATCGTTGTACTGGCAGACCACTTTGACAAATTCAGCCCTAACAACTTTTGTCACCTCGTTAAGCTTCAGATTCAGTTCATATCGGTGCTGCGCGTATTCGTTTTTAGTGTCAGTCTTTCGCTGAAACTCCTGGTAATAGCAGGACACCTTGTCCGGATCGGATATGTTGTAGAGTTCCAGGAATTCACTCTTTTCAATGTTAAGTGTTATGCCGTCATTGCCTACGGTTCGCGTGAGTGCCTTGTTACAGGTGAATTTTGGGATTCTAAACATATACTGCTGGATGGTATCGTCGACAATGTTAAAACTTGGCATTCGGCAACCCGGCGTGTCGACGAAATACGCCTGGCTGGTGTTATCCGATTGTGCTTCAACCTTCGGTGAGAAATCGAAACGATCTTTGAGCCGATTGATTTTCGTCTTGAGGTTGAAATCGATGAACACATAAGAGAAGAAACAAATGAATGCGAATATGGCGATGAGTTTCTTAAGTTGCGCCCGATTCTTCGGTGCATTGTTATGATGATAGTGATAGTAATCACGTTTGCTGGTTACGTAATGTGTGTCAAGTAGATACTTCCTTCTGTAATTACAATAAAAATGGGTTACAAGACAAATAAATAAAGGAAATGCCTGGGGTAGGATAGAGATAACTTCAACACATCACAGCCGCATGCAAGAAGACAAACCAAGTCAGTATGTCATCCAATGACTTCGCGAAGAATAGGCAATGAGGCGATGTGATCTTCGCAATAGATGCGACCAGATGCGCCCAACTCAATTTTGAAAAACGCTACTACAGACGCGACATATGTAGCTACACTGTCAGACAGCCAATCTGCTATCAAGGCAATCGGAGCCCATGTCATTAAATCTAGGATTGTCTGGGAATGCCTAGATAAACTTAATAGATGGGGCGAAGGAAACGAAGTGGCAGACAAACTTGCCAGAAAAGGGGTGGTTCCATTTTTTTCACACTGGTATTTAGATCTAACAAAAATAGACGATCGGGATGAAAAAACTAGCATTTGGATAGTGCGTCGCTATCATTCATTGAGGTCTGTTATTTTAGTCCAAAGAGAGGTGGACGTTTGGTGGCATTCCTCCGAGCAGATGGACTGCGATGAAGCTAGTTAACTATTTTGCCGAGCCTTGGAAAATCACAAGAGGGCAAATTCACCGAAATTCTTCAGTTAGGACACAAAATACCATTGCTGCTGGAGCTGCTGCGATACAAACCAATCCTAGCGTTTTAACCCGGAACTTATCTGCTCAGTGGGGAATAAGCAGACAATCACTGCCGACAATTCTGCGTGAAGATTTGAGCTTATTTTCCTACAAAGTTCAAACAACAAACAGATTGAAAACAACTGACTTGCCAATTCGCTTGGAATTTTGCCAGGAGATCATTCAAATGGTGGAAGGGGACGCGGACAACAACATGTTAATATTAGTTTGTCTGACGAGGCCCATTTTTATTTAAACGGCAATACAAACAAATAAAATTGTCGAATATGAAGTCACTCTAACTCGGAGGTACTCCATGACACGGAAATGCATACAGCTCGAGTCACAGTGTGGTGTGCAATTTCATCAAGGGGCTATACTTTTTTGAAAGAAAAAAAATGAAACGGTCGCACTGTAACAGTCAATGGAGACTGTTATTTAAATTGCAATCGAATTTTAACTCTATGTGGTTTCAGCAAGATGGTGCGTTTTCACCACAGCCAGGCCTGTTACGACAGAATTGCAGCAAATATTCCCAAATAATCTGATTTCCAGAAACTACATTCGATTGGCCGCCAAGGTCTACTGACTTGACTGCACCTACCACCTTATTTGAAATCAGTAATTTTAAAAAGCCATCAAAAACAGTAAAAAATGAGTTATCTTTAAAATGAACTAAAAAATTAAATGTTATTTGAGCAATTTAGTTTAATATCCGGAATCATTTCATTTGTCGGCTTCAACATCTGAGTCGTCTTCAATTTGCTCGGTTTCGAAGTTTGGCCGCGAAAATCTAGGCTATTACTTTGCTGAAGACTTTGCTCAATTACAATACGCCTATATATCCACCAATCAATGGTAATCCGATTACTTTTACTCACTCTTATTAAACTTACACTACAGATGAGCGTATAGTAATCAATTTGACTTTTAAATTATTTTATATTGATACATACCCAGATACATACATACATGTATTAAATAAATTCCGAATTTTCACTTAACTCCACCCATTGTATTTTTAACTCACATTCTTGCTGCCAACGTAATGAAATTTGAATGATCTGAACTTGCCTATCCGTAAAATATCGACTATCGACACATCCATTGTGTAGTCAAGTTACGAGATGAACGACGTCCTTTCAAATGCAATTAAGTCAAACTAACAAAAAGGCGAGCAAAGTCCACTTCACCAGCCTTAGACGGAATTGGATTTCCATAAATTACACGACCTCAAGTGTTAAAATATGTGTACCTAAAATGTACACATTCGTGTGACTTACTCGTAATTCATCTCCGGGAATAGGGATTCTTCAAATGTTCACTCAAAACTCAGGCTCAATTTGAAACACACAAATTTTCAATTATTCCAATTACCGGAACATACTCTTATTTACAAAGAGAAAAATGAAAAGAAAAGCAAAGTTTTCTTGAATTTTTATGTAGCCACAAATTAAGTAACGAATGTCAGGAAGTAATAACAAAAACGCACTAAAGCACTGCCATCCTTCGCCCAGAGAACATCGGAATTTTGTTTTGACATACAGAAAGTCAGGAACAAAAGGAAACTCTCAAATGTACCACATCCTGCGTTTGCGCCGCAGCAAGGATACTGAGAGATGTGTGTGGGTAAATGGTCCATGATGGTGCTGCACTAGTAAAGAAATTTCATGACGTACAAGGTGGTGGTGGGTTGTTTTGATATGCGATGCCAATAAAGAGGTTTGGGGTAGTAGTTGAAAACAGAATGCCATGGATTTGACGGTATTTTAACTGAGTGTAAGAAGTGCATAGAGACTATCAAACATCGAAAATTGCTTTTCAATTGATTGCTTTAAAAAATGACATCTTGGTACATATTTATGTATATGTATACAGATGGAAAACGAGGAAGGTTTTCTTGTGGATTATAATAAGCACGACAATGCAATTGCACTAAATGTTTTAATTTTTGTCTTTAATCTCGAAATCCTTAAGGAAACACAATGGTGAATTAATGGATTCATAGAAGTATGTAAAAATAAAAACATAAATTTATTGGTACTGAATAATTGTCATTCAAAATTTAAAGCTGCTTCTTCGCACAGCCATCGGATTTCTGGTCTTTCGTTTGACTTTGATCACAACGAAATTCATTGCATATCACTAGGCTCAACAATCCCCACAGTCGCCGACAAAAAATAAAACAGAAACTACTCATTTGACATTTCCTATCAGCTGTTTTTGTTTGGACATTTCGGGTCTTGTGTTATCAACATACTTTGTGGTTTTCTTGAATTGATAAGAATCTAATGCAAGTTTAGGGAATTTATTTCTCGTTTTATTTTGTGTTTCGTTATTAGTTTTAAGTTGAAATTGACAAAAAATGTCTCCATCCGATACGATGCGTGAACAATCCTTTATTTTACGTCAGAGTAGTAAGTCCTATGAACATCGAGAATCTCTAGCCACTGCAATGTCCGTGGACTACTCAGGCCAATGGGTTCTGCTGGCTGGAAGGTTTGTTTCAATAACTTGTATTTCGACTGTGCTGCTATATTAATGCTTTTAAATTGCATAGACGGTATTTAGCGCTACAACGTTTGGGCCAAGACGACGGCACTTTGAGAAAATATCACAGGAACTCGAAATATGAAGTATCTTCAGCAGAATTTGCCATTTGTCCAAACAGACAGGACTATTGCGCTATTGCGGTAAGTTTCATGTTGTCCAATTGTAAATTAAACAAAAAAAAACTTAGTCTGACTAGATACAGAATTAAAGTTACAGCCTGAACTCCTAAATTGTAAGCTTAGAACTCCATTAAAGAGCAACAGATTATGGTAAAATATTAAGAAAACACCATACGGTAGCCGGTGGGCCACCAATATATATCCTTACTCCCGAAGCCCTTTTCATAAGTTTCTAAATCACCTGTAAAACAAAAATCCTATTATTTGAGTTTTTATTTTCTTGAGCATAAATATGAAAATTCTCCCACAGACAAGTCAACTTATAGAAGTAGTTACATGGGGTTCGGCTGAGCCACAGCTCATTCACTCGTTGCGCGGCCACACGCGCATGGTCACCGACATCGATTGGCACTCCAAAAATCCGAATTTGCTGGTAAGCTGTTCAATTGACACGTTCTCTCATATCTGGGATCTGCGAGATGCTCGAAAACCGCATTTATCACTGAGTGCTGTCTGCATGTGTAAGCTTTTTACCTCGAGTGTTAGATTTGTTGCTATGTTTTTTTCTCTTATTAGCTGGAGCTACGCAAGTAGGATTCAATAGAGTTTCAGGAAATTTACTCGCAGCTGCCCATGATGGTGATTTAAGAATTTGGGACATCAGAAAGGGTACATGTCCCACGCATTACATAACGGCGCATTTGAACAGGTACTTTTGGATTCATAAGGATTCAAAGATGTTAAAACTACTGTCTCATTAGGGTTCATGGAATCAACTGGAGCCATATGAGGGAAACTTGCTTGGCTACTGCTAGCCAGGATGGGACTGTGAAATATTTTGACGTTAACAACCCAAGGCGAGCGGAGAAAATTATAACAACTTCTTCCCCTGTGTGGAGAGCTAGATATACGGTAAGACAAAGTTGTCATTAATGCACTTCAGATGATCATTTATAGCTTTTTTTTAGCCAGTAGGAAACGGATTAGTTAGCATTGTAGTGCCGCACCTAGGAAGAGGTGAAAATAGTTTACTGCTTTGGAGTAACAGTAAGCAAACTGACCCAGTGTGCTCATTTGTCGGACACACCGATGTAATTTTGGATTTCGATTGGAGGCCAAATCATGAGAACTCTTCTGAAATTGTAAGCAGTCAACCTGGAGCAAAATCTTTTCCTACTAATGAATATTCTTTTCTCATAAAGGAACTGGTAACATGGTCTCGTGATAGAACGCTTCGTGTATGGAAGATAGACGATGCATTGTTGAATCTCTGTGAACCAATTTCATCGGATATTGAAGAAGAAGGTATTGTTTTGTAAATTTACAAATATGCCCTTATGCTTGGATTTTTTTTAGTTGAAGCAATGGACGCACTTCAAATTGCCCGTTCACCGCTGAAGAGCGAATCCATTGCTAGATCATTAACGGATCAACCAACATGTTCACTGCATCATGAGTTCTCTTTGTTCAATACAAACATTCCGCATGTTGAAGTGGACATTCTTGATGCGATAAAACGTTATGCAATATTTAAGATATCCGCAGCTGGACATGTTGTTGTTTTAAGGGTAAATGATTGTTTTTAGTTAGTGTCATCGATAACTGTTTATTTTTTATTTGTAAAGGTTAATTTTCCAATGGAGTATCCAAGTCCAAGCATAGGACCCGAATTTCAATTTTGTCAAGGCACAACACTTACCGATAACCTTACGTTGTATTTATTGAAAGTGCTGAAGACAAATGCGCAGCAAAGAGTCAAGAAGTCGCGAACTTGCCTGGAACAGTGTGTACGTGCATTAGTTACGGCTTTAAAAAAGGTTAGCGTTGAAGAGAGCGAGAAAGAGAGAATGATACTAGATCTAAACATAAAAAATTTGCTTACAGTCTATTGGAGGAAGTGACAAATCACAAATGCGCCTTCAATCGCCGCGTCTAGAAGGTGCACTAAGCGGTGCACTCCATGACACGTGCATTCCCTTCCCTCGGACTTCGGGAGCGAAATTTAACGCAACTGGAATGTTGGTCACATTCGCACAAACATTTAACACTAAAAGACTAACGTTGCGCAATCCAAATGTTACTCCACGCACCTTGTCTGCCATTAGTGGTGGCTGCCTACTGGGCAATGTAATGGGCCCCCAACCCGTTCTTTACGCACACCGTGATAGCAATGCATCATTTTATCTTCAAGAACGACTGGCTAAGTCATCGAAAAACCGAAGTCTCCACAAGGCCACCACAAATGCCGTCGTTCACATATACGATGCGCACAAAATACTCAATATCAGCAAGGAAATGGCCCAAGAGTACAAGCTCAGCAAGACCGACGTTATTGGTGCATGCCAACACAACCGACAAGTGGCAGAAAATCACGGACGTACGGATCTGGCACCGATTTGGAAAATCGCCGAAATGATTGCTACTCCAAATATACCGAATGAAGCCAACTGTGAAATGCTTTTCCTCCAAGATCCTTTTAAGAAGTTCCTTTTGGAATCATTGATTACGCACTACGCCACCAAGGGTGATCTACAGACTGCGGTCATGCTGTGTTGTGTCTTCCACAAATGCCATCCCGAGTCGGAACCCACTACTTTTGGTGGTAAAATCAATTTAATGCCAACAGGATCGCCATACCATACGGTTTTGCCAATAGACAAACATTCTAATAGAATTTGTACTCTTCCGAAGCAGACGCGCAGCAATTCCTGGTCCGATCCAGTGGGTTGCGTTGACTCAAATGTGATCAACTCGGATAATTATTCATGTTCGTTATTGAGAAAGTCCAAGATGCCATTATTTGATAGTCTGAAGCAAGTTTACGGAGATGTGCTCTTTGGTTGGCAGCTTCTTACCGAGAGAGCGTTGGTTAGTAGATAAAATATTACTGATGAACTGATTAAATAATTAGATCTCTTTGCAGATACTGAAACATACAATGTACCAGAAGCCTCCACCGCATGACGTTGACTTCGTAACCGAGTGTTCGGGGTGCAACAAGACGAAACGAACGCCAGCGTGTGGACCATGTCAGAAACTGGTCTTGTTTTGTACATTATGTCGCCTGCCAGTTAAGGGCGCTGCGAATGCATGCTTAGCATGTGGCCATGGCGGGCATGTTGAACATATGCAGCATTGGTTTGAAGTGAGTTTTAGAAAATTTTCAAAATGATTTGCATTATTTGTGTCTTCTTTCCAGAAACACGATATTTGTGCCTCGGGCTGTGGATGTTACTGCCTTAAGGAAACTTTCCTCTTGTTAGATCATTTAGATTAAAATTTAACGGTTGAAAACTGTTTTTTTATTTTTTTATCTTTAATACACTTATGCTGTGTTATCTTTTCTAAGGATGAAATATATTACTTTACAGTACGTTATGTATTTTAATTTATTTTTTTATGTGTAAACATCTTAAATCAAATCTGGGTATGGTTTTACTTAGTATTAGGGCGCTCTCTGTATATGATTCTCTTAGTATAAGATCATTCTCTATTTATCCCCCATCATATACAAACGTATGTTTACACATCAAATTTCACGAGTTCCTGGTACTCACGGCTTTTTTTTTATACAACGATGCCTCCAACCATCGATATAAATTATGTATACGCAAAATAACATCTTTTGCTGAAAATTGCTAATTTTTTTATTAATGTAAATTCTGAATTAAAAGAAAACAATAAGATATTAGTCAACTGGGTGTGCGAAACTGGAAATAGTTGCCTAAGATTCGGTCTGACTGCTGATGTTTCCGCGCTTAGTCTCAGGTTTAGGAACGGAATGCTTTCATCAAACTTTACACAATGCCCCTTATTTGGTCGTGGAATGAAATAAAATATCAGCATTTGTTTAATTTTTCTTTCTTTTTTATGTCGATTTCTTTCTTACATTTTACAAAGTTTTACTTTTTTCCTGTCGCTTAAATTAGCTTAAATATAAAACTTTATCTGCAACTTATATTTTTGTTTGTGATTTTGCATGACATTTCTTTTTCTTTAGACGATACGTCTTGTGTTAACAAATAAAAGAAACAAACATGGAAACTAAACTTCAGTTCGACAAATAAAAAAATAAAAAAAAAACATTAATTTAAACATTACACGTGGATGATAATTTGGAAAAAGGCGAAATACAAAAAAAAAAAAAAAAGAGGTTAAACTTAAAGCGCGATTTACGAATTCTATGGAAACTGGTTTTCTTGTCGATATTAACAACAAAAACAATAAAAAATAAAATAATTTCTTTTTTATAAAAAAAAAATGTCATTTTTTTGTATTAATTTTGTTACAGCATTTTGCCATCAGTACATTTTCTCGGCCATCAATCCCTGAATGGCTTTCATAAGCATACGAACGTTACTGCATTGCTGGTTCTTAGTTTGTGTATTCAGGAACGCTTGGCAGTTGCGGTAGAGCTCTTGCATCACTTTAGGTGCGTGCTCACGCGTGATTGGATCGTTTGGATTTATACTTAGAATTGCATCTGCTAGATAGCTGTAAGTAAGATTTGGCTTAATTTGAATTTTTTTTGAGAATCACAATTTATTGTTACTCACTTCTGTTTGACTTCATTGTGATTGCTCATGTCAGCTGAAATTTGCTGTATGAGAGAGAGCAAAACCTTTTGCTCGAGGCAACAAGGATGAAATACTGCATTGTGATCTGCCCTTTTGAGTGTGAACTCGACCAGGGTTAAATCGTTTGCCAGAAGAGCCTGATGGAACGCTTTGTTGATTTGGCCCGTGGTAAGCAGAAGTTTGATTTGATCCTTGATGTCATATATCGATGGAGCGGGTGTGCTGGCTTGTGAACGCAGTGCTGCTGTTTGAGATTCGAAACCTTTTCGTACCTGTGAACAGAGAAACTGGTAAGTTAGGTAAACTATTTCAAATCTATTTCTACTTACTTCAGTCCTAACGACTTCACCTATTTGTCTCGATAATGTCATCTCCATGTGTTTAATGTCAGTCTTTGTGTCCAACATTAATTCTTGTACGGTGTTCCTGTGCTTTATTAAAATCGAATCCAAATGCTGTCTAAATCCAGAGAATTTGTTAAGAATCTCTTCAGTAGAGTCTTGCATTGGTTGTAGATGTGACAGATAGTTGTCAAACTGTTCCATAACTGTATAAGAATTGGTGTAATCAAATAATAACAAATAGTTTTCTACAACTTACATTCCTTAATACCAACAGAGAAAGCCTCATGCAACTGTTTGAACATATTTTGCGATGACTTCTCGTAGGCTGGTATCAGAGTACTAGACATGGATTCAATGAAGGCCGCTTGCAGGCTACCCTGGACTCCCACTAACACCGATTTTCCAAATGTATCAATGATGTTCTGCAAATGTTATTCGAATTATTTGTTATTTTGCAAGTTGTACCCCTTGCCAATACTTACTTTACTTTTGCATACCTGTGCGATATTCTCTTTTAACATCATATCAAAGGCGGCTAATTTATTAGCCACATCCATCTGAATCTGTTGCTGAAGACCATCGATTTTAGCGCCTAAAATTGGCACAATATGTCTTTGTATTTCAATGGCAATTACTTTCGAAATGACTTCCGTCAGGCGCGTCATGGTGAATTGATTTAGCAGTTGCACGAATGTATCACGGAGTTCACGATTTTGTGCTTCCCTTGAACAAAAAGAATAAAATACCTGATACGGTTATAAAAACTTACAACTTACTTTCCAGCTAGAAACGCAGTTAGTTTTTTTTTATGCTCAGTCTCGTACCGTTTCAAATACTGTTCCATGAGCTTGGATAATTGCATTTCTACCTTGAATGAGAAATCTTTCATGTCTTTGTAGGTGTTATAGGCGTTACCAGCTTTGAGTTCGCTGATTTCATTTTGTAGTGCATTGATTTGAACGGACTGCTTCTGAACTAAATCTGTGGGGGGAAGAATGAAAATATATGGATATCTTGGATGCCTAAGCAATGATCGTATTACCTAGGATTTGACTCATTTTTATATTAATATCACTCAAATCGTTGTTTGGCTGGGTTATAAGGTTTTCGGAATTCTGAAGTTCTGTAGAGTGTTTTGTTACTGTGCGCACATCCGGCACCTTAGGCCAGTTGGTGGTAGTTGATGACGGCGGTTTCTTTTCAGCTTCTGAAAGTTGCACAGAAAATACTTTTTGTTAACATTTTACATCGGTTATTGCGACGTCGTATCTTTGACCTATTAGTTTTTCCGGCAACTTGTTGAGAACTTTTGTTGAAGGACCATTCTCTGGTTTACCTTGATCTGTATCATCGCCACTGTATGAGCTCTTCCGACAATCGTAGTCTTGAAGTGACATGATTTCTTGAACTTCCCGGCTGGGACTAGAGTTGCCGCTGGTTAAATTTTCCACGTTATGGCGGCTGGTCCTGTTCTCAATCGCTGAAATTATAAGATAATCTATATACTCGTATCCTTAGAAGTCGGATAATTTCAGCAGATTTTACCCATGAATTTCTTTTGTGTTTCCATTGATTGCTTCATTTTTTGTTGCTCCTGATCTTCTATTATTTTATTATTTACTAAATTCAACAAATTCATGTTATCCGGCTTGTTCGCTGATGAACTCGATCCAGTAACACTTGCCAGCATAAGAATTGTGTTCAAAACTTCAGAACTCACACTTTCAGGACTTTTCTTTCCTGCAGTTACAAATTGGTCTTTGAAATACGAAAAAGAAATATCTAATTAGTTTATCATCACTTACCGGTGGAAGAACTAAATGCATCTGGTGTCATTAGATTGACCTGTGTAAAGCTCTTGTGACTACTTGTGGTGGACATTTGTGGCGACGGGCTTAGAGAGTCAGTCTTATCTACGACATTTGTCTGTACATTCGACACTCGCTCGAAAAGCACCTCTAAAGGACCCTTTTCGCTCGTTGCTTGTACACCCACGTTATCTACTTCATTATCATTTATTTTTGCACTTACATTCTCTATAAACTCCTTTGTACTATCATTTGAAATGCTACTCTTCACATCGGTGTTCTCATCGACGGTCGGCTGGTAAAGTATGTGGCACTCCTGCACACTCTTCGGTTGAATCATAAACAAACGCACAACGACACAATAAATAGAATTTGTTTCCTCATCGTAATCGTCCATTTCATCGATCAAGTAATTATCATTTGCACATTTATACCGGCGTACCGCTGCATCCACAATAGAGAAACTAAGAATTGGCGATGACAACGGAAACTCAGAAACGCTTTTCACGTACACACCCACAATCTTTTTCTTTGCCGGATCATTGTCTGCTGTAGTTATGGAGTTACTGGAATTATGGGCAACTGCGCCTGTGGCTTTAACATTATTTGTTTGATTCAACGATGGAACACCATCTTGCATTGTTATAATCTGAAGGACGTACATGACACGAGTCTCTAAATTCGATATAACTAAATACGATGAGGTTCTATCAATTTCTGCTAAAAATTTGAGTTTTTTATCTTCGCTGGTCTTTAGAGTGATTGTTTGGAGACACTCCCATGTACCACAATCCCAAATTTTAAACTCTGTATTGTCATCCGCACCGGTAAGTGCATACTTCCAATACGAACTGAAAAAAATGTAAAGTTAAAAAAAAGGACAATAAAGGGGGGAGCATTTTACTTACTCTGCTGATGTCTTGGTTAAGTTATCCAAGAAGAAAAATGAAGACACTGGTCTACCGCCATGCGGTTTCCACTGATGTAGGCACCTTGGTTCTTTTTCATGAAAATATACCTGGGACCAAATCTGAATCGATTACAAGTGATTACACGGAAAATAGAACGACTTACCTGATAAAATCTAATAATACCGTCTTCCCCGCCAACTCCAAGCGTTGTACCATCCGGCGAGAGAGTTACCCACGTAATAACTAAAGTCGGTTCATAGAACTTAAGGTAGCCCGTTGCGATATCAGATGGGCTAAATTTCCCAATCTGCTGTGTACAAAGTAATTAGTCAAAATTAGAATATGGGCAGCTAAAACAGACGATCACAAAATACGGTATATATAAAATATGCCTTCGCATTTCAATTGCGCCAGCAACTCATTAATAAAATACTGTGAGATCAAACAAAATATTGGTCTTTTAGAGTATGAGGATCAATTCCCGAAAATGTGTGCACCAAATTGAAGATCCGTCGATTAAAAAGTTACGCATAACTTCTATGACAAAACTTAGCAAGGAATTCTGTGTATAGATACAGGAATACGAAAATGGAGTAAGAGCTTCTGCAAAGTTTACCAGTTTTTGTGGAAGACACAAGCTAAACGGTCACTTACCCCATATTTAGATGTTATTGTGCTAACATTGAAGCACTGGTAAATGCTTCCTCTCGCCCACACAATCAAGTGATTGCTATCCTCATCGTCATCGTTGGCACAATCCACATACGGGCACCACGATATTTTATCATATTTTGGAGTGTAATTAGCCAAAGGATCTTCAATCTTAATAACCAGATTACAGTCCAGCGATTTTCCGACAACATCGATTCTGTGCACATACATGCAACTAGCATCGATTGACGCCAGTATCCTTTCGTCCTCAATGTGTGCGAATTGCAGGTCCAACACTTCCCCAGACATTCCTTTGATCAGTGCCCGGAGACTGGTAGTTGCGTTCACCACCCGCACCATTCCCTCCGTTCGAGAAATTTTGTTATTCACTAAAGACAACAAATTTTAATTTTTATACGTAACGTATTTGATGGCAAATCGCCTACCATTTATAACGTAGGCTATGTGCTTTCCATCAATGTGAACGGCAATCAAGTGGCCTGGATAGTTCTTCGTCTCCCACTTAAAATCGACAATATTTTTCAGTTTCACCTTAGAACTGCCATCGTCATGATTTCCAGCACTACCGACTATTGTTACATTTTGCTCGTTGATCTCATAGCAGTGCTGTTTGTCGCCGGACTTAAAAACACTGAAAAATTTAGAGTACAAGATTAACAAGCATGGAAGACACTTCACCCGGCCTTTCAACTCACATAACATTCGAAGTTGGGACTTCGCTGGGTTTTGTGAGGAAATTGCTCATTTTATTGGTTTGTTTATTGTTCGTATTAGACGGTATATCCGCACGGTCTTCTTGTTTGAAATAAAAACTAAAAGTATTTTTTAATAATAATAGAACAGATAGAAACGCTATTAACATAACACATTTGGATCGAATCCTATTTGCAAATTGAATTGAATCCCGCTGCGAGATTTTTGGGGTTTAAAAACCTTTTGTGAAATTGAAGTAATGATAGTGCGAACTTTTTATAACAAAACTGCTGATATACAAAAGATTTCTTCTTGCGTTTTTATTGCGAAAAAAAATACACCGCATAGGCAAGCGCCCCGTTTTTGATTTCTTTTTTTTTTGTCGTTTCGAGTTTTTTTCGGCAATAGGAATGGATGGATTTTGACAGTTAAGAGAAATTTCCTTCGTCCCACGAAAGATACCACAAATATTTAGGGTAGTGATAGCACTAGTTTGATTCTTATATATTTATTTAAGGTGTAGGTATATTTTAATGAAACATTTTTTTAAATACTTTTTTAATAATAACCGAAATATTTTGTGGCGTTATGTCACTGAGCGCTAGATTTCAAATGTTTGCACGCTAATTTCTTAAAGGTATATATGTAGATGGGCCATAAAATGATAATCGTCTGATTCATAGCTCAACAATTATTGTGATATTTTGCAAAACAATATTTGTCGCATATTTATAAAATGTATTTGAATTACGAGAAAATATTACGGCTCTACTTTCCAATATGCCAACCTGAATTTCCAGTTTTTATTATTATTTTTGGTAAATATAGATTATTATAAGATGTTCTGTATATAAATTAATGTGAGGAAACATTTGTTTATGTGTTTAAAATAATAATTAATTTTTCACAAAACCTTACAAATCTGCAAAAAAAACCGTACAAATGTCAACATATTTGACATAAAAATGACTTGACAGGCTGTTTTTTTGCGTTCAGCGAGTCTAGTATGCATTACTTTCTGTTTTTAATGCGTTCAGCGGGTCTATTATGCACTTTTATTATTATTATTTTTGGCGTTGAGATTCTCATACTCACCCAACTGTTTAGTAAACCAGTTGAGGAAACAGCCATACAGGATTCGGCCACTTCGTAATGATTTCAGTCGATGTCCTGTCCATAGTTTTTTTGTTTAATCGAGCGCAGCGCGCCAGGCATCCAACTGTTTACAATATTTATTTATTAATTGCATATATATATTTCACAATATTTTCTCATAAAATTACCACTTTCATTCATTAAAATGGTAATTTTAAGTATTTTGAGGTTAGAATTTTGAAAATGAAACATTTTTTTTTTTTGCCTTTTTTGTTATTTCCTCACATTAATTTTATTTTTTTCGTGTTTTAGGGTTCATTTGGGGCCTATAAAAAAAAATCAATAAAAACGGGAGGTTGGCATGTTGGAAAGTCGCCAGGCACCCAACTGTTTAGTAACACCTGTTGAGGAAACAGCCATACAGGACCCGGCCACTTCTTAATGATTTCAGACGATGTCCTGTCCATAGTTTTTTTTGTTTAATCGAGCGCAGCGCGCCAGGCATCCAACTGTTTACAATATTTATTTATTAATTGCATATATATATTTCACAATATTTTCTCATAAAATGACCACTTTCATTCATTAAAATGGTAATTTTAAGTATTTTGAGGTTAGAATTTCGAAAATGAAACTTTTTTTTTTTTGCCTTTTTTGTTATTTCCTCACATTAATTTTATTTTTTTCGTGTTTTAGGGTTCATTTGGGGCCTATAAAAAAAAAATCAATAAAAACGGGAGGTTGGCATATTGGAAAGTCGCCCCAATTCTTTTTAAGAAGAAATTTAAGAAGAAATAATTCTCAAATAAAATAACCAACCACTTTCTTAAGTATGCTGTCAGAAAATTTTCGTGTCAGTTTTATGAAAGAAGCAATCGTGTCAGTTTTGACAGTTATTTTGGCCAATCAGCGCAGACCACGCATAATACAGATGTCGAATTGTCGACAAAAATTAAAGATGAACCAAAACTGATAGCGTAAACATTTTTCTGTAGACAAATTCTCTACGTAATAAGTAAAATTAAATTAGTAAATAAATTAAAGTCACAATTATGCGTGCGATATTTCTGTGCATTGCAATACAAATAGTGTTTTGTGCCCTTTGTACTGCGGCCGGTCGAGATTTCTATCGTATCCTGAATGTGAAAAAATCTGCCTCAACTAATGAAATTAAAAAAGCTTACAGAAAGCTAGCCAAAGAACTACATCCGGATAAGAATAAGGACGATCCTGATGCATCCTCTAAATTTCAAGATCTTGGCGCAGCATATGAAGTCTTATCGGATACTGATAAGCGAAAAACTTACGATCGATGTGGCGAAGACTGTCTGAAGAAGGACGGTATGATGGATAATTCGGATCCATTCGCCAGTTTCTTTGGAGACTTTGGTTTCCACTTTGGCAATGGGGACTCAAATCAACATGACACACCTCGCGGGGCAAATATCGTCATGAATATGTACGTAACACTGGAAGAATTATACTCGGGTAACTTTGTCGAGATTGTTCGCAATAAGCCTGTCCTTAAGCCAGCATCGGGTATGAGAAAATGTAATTGCCGCCAGGAGATGGTAACCAGGAACATGGGTCCCGGAAGATTTCAAATGATTCAGCAAACTGTTTGCGACGAGTGTCCAAATGTAAAGTTGGTCAATGAAGAGCGAACGTTGGAAATAGAAATCGAGCCGGGTATGGTGGATGGACAGGAAACACGCTTCGTTGCGGAAGGTGAACCACATTTAGACGGCGAACCTGGCGATTTAGTAATCATGGTGCAACAAATGCCACATGCAAGATTCCAGCGCAAGGGTGATGATTTGTACACCAACGTCACCATCAGTTTACAAGTAAATTATTGGCGGAATTGAATAGGTTTTATGTTTATAACTCTTTTCTTGTAGGACGCTCTGATTGGATTCCAGCTCGATATTTTGCATTTGGATGGTCACAAAGTTGCAATCACAAGGGAAAAGGTCACCTGGCCAGGTGCTCGGATTCGCAAGAAGGGCGAAGGTATGCCCAACTATGAAAACAATAACCTGCACGGCAACTTGTATATAACATTTGATGTTGAATTCCCAAAGAAAGATTTGGACGACAGTGATAAAGAAGGTGAGTTAAATAAAATTTTGTGGGCGTATCATAGGGGATGTTTAACTGAAATTTTGCTTGTCTTTACAGCCATTAAAAAGATATTGGAGCAAACCTCGATTAACCGAATATACAATGGACTTTAGACTGCAGAGATTTCTTAGCTTAAGTCATAGACATTAATAAATTGAATGAAAGGTTATTTATACGCACATGTGTTGTGATTTAAATTGACGATGTAACGAAAATTTAACAGGAAAAATACTTAAAGATAGTACTGCTCATAAGGAATGGTTATCGGATAAAACTTTTAAAATTAAATCGACGAAAATTATGGAAAAATCAAAGAAATTGTTAAAAATTAGGCTAATTTTTATTAAATTGAATTTCGGGATTTAAAAAAGCATTTGGCAGGCAATTTGTTGGATACTAATTGAACAAAATCATTTATGAAGTCAGGCAAACCAATCTCATTGTGCCTGGCATTGTATGGTATGTAAACGATGGTCTGACGAATATCAAGCAGTGTTTGATATTTTGGTGCGGATTCTGGGTGTCGTACGACCGATTTTATGGTATATCCCGTTGAAAAGATTCATATGTACATAGATATCCTAAACACATCCGCTTTTGGTTAATAAAGGACTTCCGGTGTGAAATGTTTATGCAGTGCACTAGCGTAGACTACAACCAAAATAGTGTTTGTCCTAACTAGATGTTTTCCTTTCCAGTTTCCAAAACAGGAAACACTTTTTATTACTCTCTTTTAAGGACATTTTATCACCTTCACTCTATTTTGTGACATAAGAATGTCCCACAAATAAATCCCTTTGAATCTGACAAATCTTTAACATGCATTCACAACCCCGGTGTTGTGTGGAAAAATTTATCGTCGCTTCAAACTGTTCTTACTGTGTTCATATTTTCGTGTTTTTAATCAGCACATGATTTTGATTTTATTTAAAAAGAAAAACTCAATCAAAAAAGATTCTATACAATCTTCTTGAGTACACGTTTTTAGGTCGCAATTATATTTGTGTGCATAGTTCCTAAGAAAAAGAAACTACGTCTCTTAGAATATTTCGAAAGACAAGTGTACTCCAGTTGTATTATGAATGTCGCCCAAATTTCTAAATTTTGAGGTAAGTGTGTGGACCAAATCGTAGCAAGAAAGAACGCAGGCACGAAAAATTTCTCAGGAGTTTCGTGTATTGATTTTTCAATTCATGAATTGACCCGAAAATATTCGGTTTTCTTGTTGGCCCCCTCCTTTGGTGATTTTCAAAACGGACATTAGTTATAGTTAGCTTAGAATTGGATTATTTTTCAAGTTTTTTTTGTTGAAAGAAAAGTGTCATCTATCGAAAAGTGGTAAACGGTGGCAGTGACGGAGGAGAGAAATGCATTTAAGTTATAAATAATTCGGTTAATTAATGAACGGTTGTGATGTGTTATTATATTGAAATTACACCCCGAATATTTGACAGTAGAAGGGGGCTACAATGAATTGATTCTTTTATACAAAACACTGCCACATCACTCTTTCAGATAACCCTTATTTACGTTTTATTGCTCATACCATGGCCTCATTCGAATGTGATAAAGTTACTCTGCTCGAAAGATAACAGTCGTCTAGTGCGTAAGATTATACGCTCCAAATGGACTCCAATCCTGGATAAGTATCAGGTGGGTTTGGGCATTTAATACAGTTGGAATAGTTTGTTTTAAAGTTCTTTATTTTTAGGTTAAATTGCCTTTAGAGTGCCCCCTACACCCATTCCGTGATGTATTTGGACCGCGACAGGATGCGAAGAAGCGTGACCGACCGACACAGTGGACGTGTCGACTGTGTGGTAAAAGTTTCTATCAAGAACGATATGTTGATATACATTTTGAGACACGGCATAGATCCGTCCTTAATGAGGTGAGTATAGCATTTGATCTGTCCCTTCTGATGAGCTAAATAAGGGTCTTAATGTTTATGGTCCCACCCATTACCAATGGTTGGTTGATGTTTTTTTAAACACCAAAGTTCTCGTCCTCGTTAAACATTCGATCTATCGATTTTTTACATTGGTTGCTGTCCGCAATATCTCGGGTGGGAATATTGGGATCTTTTTTTGGATAATTCCGTTAATACTAAAGGGTTCGTGTCTCGGTTAAGCTATTCACTGTCAGAGTACAGTAATGTTGCAAAATGGTTTTTTTGCTTACCAAGATCGAAACGATTTTAACTAAAAATTTACGAACTAATGAATGTAATTGCTTTTCAGGCCGAAGATGCTGTGTGTTTTGCCGACTTCTGTGACATAATGCGTTGCGAAGTATTTCAATCGGAGGAGGCCAGTCTAACAGGCGGTGATACTCATATTGTCACCGACATTGAAGTCTGGGGTAATTCTTTGGGACAAAGTTCAGCTTTGGCTAAAGCCAATGCTGCTTACCTTAGTTTGATTCCATTGAGGTAATTGTAGTAACATTTAAAAATAATATTTTAAATGGATACGTTAATATGAACTAGCGAATGTTCATGTTTTATATTTCTTTTTTCTTAGATCATCAGCGCTGGGGGCGTCTAGAGCTTCAAAAGTTCAAAATCGACAATTGTGTCAGGACAAAACTAGCCAAAGTAAATTTAAAGATATTAGTAAGGAATCTATAAAAGGTAATATTTATTAATTAAGTTCAGATAAGTACATGAATAAATTGAATAAAATTTATTGCAGCAAATATTCCCAATGAAAATTCAGATAAATCAAAAAAATCGTCATCATCATCATCCGCCAACCATTCATCAATGAAAATTGATACAGTAGTACAATCGAACGTATCCGAAGAGACCAACAACAAAACTACCAATGGAAGCTCGCTTAACATCCAAAAAGTAAGAGCTAATTGCCGCACAGAGGAGCTCAACAAACTAAAGTCGAAATGTGAATACCTAGTGAGGGGTTGCATAGCTGGCCTATTGCTAAAAATGACTGATCATGCGTTCAAAGAAATGGAAGGTAATGATGAAAGGATTAATTTCTAAGCCTAACCTACCATACACCTTTTTTTAGATGAAATGAACAAAGCTGTTTGCTGGTACTTATCCTGTGACCGCTATTGGGAGGATGGACCGCTCGAGCCGAGGGCATTCCCATGGGGACTCATCCTTATACTTGTTATGGTACTCTCGCTGGGTATTTGTTTTTGTTACTACATCATTTGGATACTTTTCGAGTAAGTACATATCTCACCTTCTTAAATTCAAGTAGTGAAGTATTAAATTTCCAGCTCCGAAGAGATGACAATCAGCAACAGCGTAAATCGATACGAGTACCATCACTATGCGCTCCAACACCACAGCAGTCCGCGTTATGTTGGTGGTCCTCCGCCTGCAGTTGGACATCATTTGGCGCATCATCCACAACAGGAGATCTACGAACGTCGAGAAGTCACAACCCGACTTCCGTCGACGGCTGTAACAATGGCTGACTGTGATACGACAATCGGTGGAAAGTACTCCTCGACGGGGGCAGTGATGGATACGACGACGGTAATGCGACCGCCCACGACGGCAGACATTCAAAATGATTTGGCACACAATGAGCACTACATTTATGTGACCTATCCGCCGGATTTAAAGAAGAGATTATTCGAGAAATACGAATGAAGCGGATAGGTCGGTTTGAATTTTAATAAAACATTTTTGAAGAGTACATTTTAAATTTAGTAATTTTCTTTCGTAATAATAAAGCAATTAAAAAAAGAAAACAATTGTTAGCTTATCTTCTTTATATATAAAATCACGTGTCACTGTGTACGTACACGCTAATCTCCGAAACCGCCTAACCGATGAAATTTGGTGAATATGTGCGGTTGGTTCCAATTTAAAAGATAGGATAGTTTTGGACCCGATAGGTGGCGCTAGAGTCAAGCTATTATTAAGAAATTCTATATTTATCGACAAAAATGAAATGATTCAAAACATATGTTGGTTTCTTGCTAAAAGAGAATCTTACAAAATCTGAACCCGACAGGTGGCGTTGTCGTCAAGTTATTAACAATTTTTAAATTTTTGTATAAAAAAAATGACTTATATTCACAATATCTGCTGGCTTATTGCCAACGGAGAAAATTACAAACTTCGGACCTTACATATGGTGTTACATACCAGGCAATACTCGCATCATTGGACTAAACTAATTCGAAGTTTCAAAAACGGAGATATCCATCCACCCCTATACTGGAATCCGTTGGATCTGAGATTCACTTCACTAGTTCGATCCACGTGAACTTGTAATCGGTATCACTGAATCCATCGGATGCACTATTTAACCGATACGTCGGTTTATTCTTTCGAAAATAGCTGGTTTGCATTTGTTAACGGTAAAAATATTTGTTATTTGTAAAAAAATTAATAAAATTAACGAAAATAGATACTGTGGCTCTATTTTTTGGACGAGATGAGGAAATTTCTGCAAGCAGAAGAGCTCGTACGAATTTAAGAGCAGGCACTGAGGGTGACGTGAAGTCAGAGCCAAACGCAAATGAAGCGGTACAGACACATACGCGATTAAACCATGAGAACTTTAGTAGTCCAACTCTTTTGTTTTTTATTTTATGAAAAAGCTACACATAATTAAATGAAAATAACATACTTATTTTGTTTACAAAACATAAAATAAAATAGACTTCGTTTTGTAATAAGAAATTTGATCAAAATTCAGAGCCTTGTTCAGCACAGTAAGTTAATAATTTATGCACAGAAGAACCAAATCCGCAATGAAATAGTTGCGGATGTCGAATGCATGGGGAGATTCGATCCGCTCATTTCGAATAATCCAGTGAATCTCATTCATATTACCGACAAGTGAACGATTCCCTTCGAACGGATTCAATAATAGGAAATTTCAATTTGTCGCCCTAAGTAAATCTTGCAATCAGTCAAATAAAACAACAATTGCTTTTGGGTTTTTTTTTAACATTGACAGAACATTTATTCAGAGAAAAGAATTAAATAAACAAATTATTAAAAATAAATTAGATTTACTTTGCACAACAACGATAAAGATTTCTTTCTTATAAATTTAAATTGAAACGAACAGTAAACTATAAATTAAACAAACAAAAAAAAACAATTAACATAAATCTTAATCTAAATTCTAAACAAAAAATTAAAATATAGCCGCCGGTCTTTTCATCCATTTGTATTTTTTTGTTTTATTTCTTTTAACCATATCCGTTACACTAATAACTTAAATTTGAACATACATATAGTATGTATGCATATTTACTTTCACGTTTGGCATATACTTACATAACAGTTACAACTTTAAAACAATTAAACAGACAAAAAACAATATATTAAAATAAAACGAAACATGCTCTAAAATAACAAACATTTCCAACATTTAGTACAATTTGATAGGTATATATAGTATATGTATATAGATTTTCACAAAATCATTTGATTCGGCATTATTACACAATAATAAAAGTTAATAACAGATTTGGTCCATTGCTACTTTTGGAATGTATACAATAAAAGTTGTCTTTTTTTAAGTTTCTTTTTTTATATAAATGCTCAGACATTTTTTGTTTGTATATATATGCGATTTTAAAACACTCATATGTATATAATATGTATCTATAAATACTTTGTAAAATATGCTTCTTTTTTATATATGTATGTATGTAGGTATATATTTTTTTCAATAACAAATATCCACATTAAGTTTTGATTTAAAATACATTGTTTTTTTTTTATAATATAACTTATAAAATATTTCATAAATATCAAGTGTGTAGGTGTTTTATTGATGTGTACATAAATATTTATTTCCGTTTACTTTAATATTGTATATGAATAATGTTGAATAAAGTAACATATGTTTTCTTACGTCCATATTTTAGTGTTCTTAGAAATAGAAAAATATCAGCCTGCAAAAATACAACATCTAAGTTAATTGCACTCGGTGCAATCTAAAAAAAAAAACACTCAGTTTATTTGTTTATTTTCTATGAGACTATCTGGTTAACAAAGAACATAATTTATCTATAAATATTGTTTTCCTTAATTATAAAAACTTTGCCTAAGAAAAATAAAATATTTTATTTTTATGACGATTTGATAAACAATATTATAGGAGAACTCGTATCTTAGTTTTCCTGTTTTTTTTTTTAATTCTAAATATTTTTGGTTCACAATTTTTTGGTAAAATTTTTCTAAAAAAAAAAAACAATACATACATAAATATCAAAATTACTTAAAAATAAATCAATGAATTTATATGTTTTACACTTTTGACTTTGGTATTCTGTCGAAAATGTGGTTGTCGACGTTAAAGGCCGCATAATGTAGGGTGGTAGAAATATTAAATTAGCGTAGGAGATTCTTTAGAAAATTTATATAATTTAATACCAATCTGATTGAGCAATTTTCTTTCCTTTTATAAGAAAATGTTTAAATATATTAAATACTGCTATCGATAATATCATTAATCCTTGGTCAGAGTTCAGTTCCGTAACTGCACTGTGAAACGGATTGTTTTTTTAGAACTTTATTAGAGTAACAAGAAAAGTGGTTACGAGCAAATGAAGGCCCTACAAATAATATAATACGTGAGGTGAAATTAACTTCTTGAATTTTTGATTTTGACAGTTGCAAAGTTGAATTGAGCGAAAGTCAACAGGCAATGCTAATTTACAAATGGCGGGCAATTCATATCAACAATGTACAAGGTCTGTTCCCGTACTTTCTGCACCAAAATTCACAGATTATCAAATTTCAAGGAGTGGGGGTAAAAATCTGTCAGAGCGAGGTAAGTGTGCAAAAATACAGAAACGCATTGAACAACAAAAAATGGATGTATGACATATAAATTTGTACGCCCAAAGAAATTTCTTGGGCTAAAATTCACAACAGTAGGAAATGTCTCTCTTGTTAGCTCTCTCTTCCGTGAAAAACTACGCATAATCTACGTACGGGAACAGGATTTGACTGATTTTCGTAGTTTATCGCAGTTTTGGATAGATACGGGAACAGACCTAATATCTGACAATTTACGAGTTTTTTAGAGCAAGATCCAGGTGACATTAGATGATTTTTAAGAAGGAAATTGTTAGTTGCATAAGACTGCAAGATCACCTGCTTTAACAGCTTTAAACTTTCTTTGTGTGACAAAGAAGGCGGTCCTATGTTTGCAAGAGCTATGGGTCCATATCGCTTCTAAATGTTGCCGAAAATATCCTATAATTTTTTGTGAACATCTCAAGCCTCTTGGTAAAACACACTCATTGGCAGGGTAGTATGGCTTCCGACCCAGCATATCGAAAACAGAGCAAAAATTTCACACTTTGGTCAGTTTTGTAGGTAATTTGTAGGTAACACTCAGCATATTTTCGTTGAAATTAAAGCCACTGTACCGGGTGATGCTGTTTTGAAAACAGATCTTCCAAACTTTTCCAAACATGTACCAGATTTTGGCAACGAGATGCTCGTCCTGGAGCTTGTGATAACACGGAAGGTACGATCTTCTGCTCCTCTGCTGTAACTTGGAAGTGGTTAAGGGAATCACAAGACTCGGAGTGAAGATAAACAATTTAGTGAAGATTCGGGGAAAACTAATTATAGGAAAGCGCTGCTACTTCGGTTTAGCGAATAATCTGGCTTCTAAGCTTTAAACTCGGAAGACGAAATGTATACTGTTCACGCAAGTTGTCTATATGGTGACTTGGCTGGACGATAGGCAGGACAACAAAGCAGATATTAAGCACTTTTGAGAAAAATGTTTCATCAAAAACTTGGCCCCGTGTGCGAATGGAGGGCGAATGGAGAAGAAGATATAAATCCGAACTCTATGAGCAGTATCAAAATGCTGACGTGTCTTATATCGGGGACCCCACGGGTCAGAAACCCATTTAGTGAGTAAGTAAGACGTGGTCTCACGAAACTGCCTTTTATAAGTTTTTCTGATGGTGCGGATGCCAGACACTTTACTGCCCGAACACAATGCATGCCGCGGCCGCGTAGTATGCCGCACTGTCAAAGTAGAAATATATAGAAACTCAATAGTGCGCCCATAATGAGGTAGTTGCCGCGTAGTACAAGTTGGCCAACTTTTAACTTATGCCGCGCGGCGTTTGACAGCTCTCTTAAGAATTAAAGAAATGGAAGGGGAGGACTTAGAAAAAGATTTTGAAAGTGTAACAAAAGTGAAATATGATTTTATTTTAGTTACATACAATTTTTACAAGAAAAATAGTTTTCGCAATATATTATCTCAATCTGAACAACAAAATTCCAACCAGCTGAGTTTAGAGTGGAATTTATTTGACATGCCGCGCAGCACCATTGTGGGCGAATTTTTACTGCTCGAACATAATGGCGAAGCTGTAGTGGAAGTAGTCAGCGCTGTCAAAGTTAAAATACACGTAAACCCTATAGCGCGAACACAATGCGAACCTGATGCTGTAGTATGAATTGTATGGTGAAGCGCAAATTTCAGCCCACTTCAACTTTCTACTACCACTACAGCGTCACCATTGTGTTCGGCCAGTTATGCGTACATGGCGGCAACATTTGACAGCGCGGCCTACTGCTACGCGGCCGCGGCATGCATTGTGTTCGGGCAGTTAAGCGAAATATTGCCCAAATAAATGCAGGATCATGAGCGAAGACCTCGGCATCCCCAACACAAACATGAAAGAAGCTTCTCGTGTACATCCTGAAACAAGTACTAGATCCTAGATCCTTCGAAAACGGATGATAGAGTAGCCTATGGCATTGTTAATGAATGTGACACAGTCGATTATAAATGACTTCTTCTCTGCAGAAAGATCATCAACAAGATTTGTTAGAGGTTATTTCTCATCAATGTAGATACGCCAGTATAAAAGGTGAAGCGATAAGGGAGCGACTTTAAACGTCTTACATCTACAACAAAAATTTTTTTACAGAAATCTTTGACTATGAATTGAAAGTAGGAAGCCTGTACAAATACTATACCTAAAAGTCTTTTTGAACAGCTTAGCGAAATCTCGGGAAATAACATTAATTAAGATTTAATTAAAGCCTTCGGCTCTGGTTGCCAGCGTTTTTTTTTATAATGCACGTGGCTTTAAATTGCTTCGTACAGCGCGGGCTATAGGGAAAAATTAAGAATGGAAAGAGGAGAATTGAATGCGTATTGTTCTTGAATATTTTAAATCATAATGGAAGTGAAAATTGGTGTTTGGTTAAGCATTCCACTTAATCTCACCTTGTATTTAAATGTAATTCACTAACATGTTTAATATATGCACATACTTATAATAATAATAATAATCAATAGCCTTATTTATGAACCTTCGGTAAATGAAATATAGGTAAATACAATAACATGGAGTAGCATACCCAGACGTAGGACACAAAGGACATTTAACACATAGTACCTGATACGATCAAATCGAAAAATTGAAAGCGTATCCAAATTGATCACAGATTTGTAAAATAAATTTGAAGCAAACAAGGTCACTCCCCATTAGTGGATCAACCACAGCAATTACAATTACGAAGTACGGATCAAAAACTATACAAAGCAGGTTTTTGCCACGGATTGCAAACTCAACGGGTTCTTCTTTTTTTAGGTGGCGCTATACCTCCGGGTGAACCAGGGCCTGCTTGTCGCAACTATTTGTGTATGCGTGTTAAATTTTTACACGAATAGAAGGGAGCTCCAGTTTTTTTCCGACTCCGAACACCGAGTTGAGAAGCTCAATCGTGACACATGATACTCTTTGATTGATTGTCAGACATTCGAAAGAGGTGGCACCGTGAAGTAACTTTTAGGTATTTTCCTGTGATTGAACCCGGGCAGCATTGCGTGTTAGTCCAGTGCACTTACCACTACACCACGTTGCTCACAAAACTCAACGGGTTAGCGGATCAAAATTTACATGCCTGGAATCCGGGGTCAACTTCGACAATACTTTACCGCGGTTCTTAAAAATATTCAAATTAGTTTGTCCAGACTTTAAGGAATTAATTTAAGATACATTCTATAGGAAAACTAGACACAGTGTACGTCGATTGCTTCTCAAAAAGTATGTTAAGTTGATGACACACATAATGACAAGAGCGTTTCTAAATAATTTCAAACACCCTTTCTGTTTGTTTGGTATCGTGACAAAATAAAATGCGCATAATCGTGACGTTCCAATACTCGTCACAGTTAATCAGATTACGTACGGAGTAATGTAGCATTGTATCCCACAAATAAAATTAAATCATGTAGGTGTTAATTGAAAACCGAACTTTATTTATTTCGTTATTTTGGAGAAGTAGAATTCTTCTTCTTTTTTTTTTTTTATGGGATACGTTGATGCTTGTTCACATAATATTGACGTAAAATATCAACAAGTAAATGCACTTGCGGTGCGAAGAATTGAATCATATATGAATTAGAGTATAGTTATATAACGGGAAACAGTTACTTTTGTTTATTTTACATCAGATTTAAGAAAAAAAAAATCGTGCCGAGAAAACAAGACGGACGCAAACAAGTTTCCGTGACTTCCTCTAGTCGAATTCTCTGGATGAGCAAATACATTTTTGACAGCATGTGGAGACAGTTTTGTTCCCGTACTTTCTGCACCAATATTCACAGCTTCTCAAATTTCAAGGAGTTGGTGTAAAAATCTCTCAGAATGAGCTAAAAGTGTGAAAAAGTACAGAAACGCATTGAACAACAAAAAATGGAAAATGTATCACATTGGACAGTTTTCATAAAGCTGCCCAAAGAAATTTCTTAGGCTAAAATTCGCAGCATGGGAAAATTTCTCACTCTCCTGTGAAAAACTACGAAAAATCTTCGTACGGGAACATTGCTTACGGGATTTTCGTAGATTTTTGCAGTCCATTCGCGTACTTTTTGCACCAAATATTGTGTTATCTATCAAATTTCGGCGAGTAGGGGTGATTGCTCTCGAAGATCCGAAAATTACGAAAAAGTAAACGAACTGAACAACAAAAAAATAAAAATATATGTGATTTGACAATTTTCATATATCTGCCCATAGAATTTTTTTGTGCTAAAATTTGTAGCATGGAAAAATTTCTTACTCTCTCGTGAGCAGCAGTCCGTTTTACGAAAAACTAACGGGTTTTTCGTAACTTTTCGTATTTTTTCGTAGTTTTTGGAGCGTACGCGGACGGACCTAATGTTAGAGACAAAATCCGGAATTTAAAAATCAACAAGTGAACTTATCAAAGAACTCTGATGAGACCTCTTTAAATCAACCCCAAACCATCTATCATAGCCTAGCCTAGAGCTAGATGTAGAGCAGATCGGATATTAACACTTGGTATGAAATTGTTATAAAAACTAATAACTTATTCAGATCATCGACAGGTGGCAGTAGATCACAGCGCAACTTTATTACAGAACTCTCAAGCAATTTTAACTACAATCAGCTACAGATCAAACTGAAATTTTGCGACCATTTCAACATTTTTATTCTTTTAATTTCGCACTAGTGTTGTATTCTTATGATTTTTTTTTTTAATTTAAAGTTATTATTTTATCGTTCTGAATTATATTTGAATAATTTCTGAAGGCCAATGTCACCACCAAAAAATCAAAACAACGTCTAAACACTTTAGGTATTTTTATTAATTTTCGTGATCCCCTTTATTATTTGCTTTCATTTTAACTGATAATGTAAGCAAGTATAAAATTAGGTCAAGTTCCTTGTTCCAAGAATAAACACTTACTATTCAACATACCTTCCTTCAAGTTGAACTACCCAAGAAGCAACTGATATTACCCAAACATATAAAACTTCGTGTTTTATGTTCCACACTAGCGCTTTTGTTTATGACGTACTAATTTTTTTTTATACGGTTAACCATAAAATAACAGACCGCAAGTTATGAATGCTAAATGATTTGGAAACGGACAAATGAACAGTTTGTTCGACTTATTAAACATTTTAATTGTTGTTCATTAACATTGGATTGGATTGATTGACTTTTGATATATTTTGGGTAAATACGTGTTTTAGTAATTAGAGCGAATGTAAAACAATCATAAATATGCTAGTTTCGCATGAGAGAAGCCATGAATATCTGCATTAAATCCGATTATCGGAACAAACGTCAAACCAAATCAGCGTTCCTGAAATCAATTCAGTTGAAGTTGTTTAAATTGTGGAATTTACTTGAATCCTACTAATATGATATTGCTGAAAGTTTGCTGGGATGTTTGTTCTATAACCACGCCAAAACGGCTGAACCCTTCCGGATGAAACCTAGAGGTCTAGTGATATGTAGGTCATGTCCTGGAATTAAATAAAAGATAAGTTTTCATCTTTCATCCCAGAATGAAATGCATCTCAAAAAACCATTGACATACTCGGGGAATAAAAACTTCAATATTAATGGCCAAATCACAACGTGGCGTTCGCGCGGTCGTGCGTTTGCGGATCGAGTGGAAACAATGTGCTCTTATGTTGTCACACAAAATGTGACCTCAGACGTTTTATCGTAAATATCGTATAATATCGTAAGTTCAACCTCAACACTGAGGCAGAGCTACTACTTTGCCATACGTTTGACAGCTCACACACAGTTGATTTTTTGTTGTTTTTTTTCGTGTGCATAGATACAATAGTTTAAATTCAATAAACATTTACAGGAAGCAGCAAATCTATTCGTTTTTACAGTTACATATGCAACATCAGCGACAGCCCAGATGGCCAATAACCCCAACCATGAATCAACCAATTCAGGGTTCAACAGTAGTCATCGCTCCTCAAACGGAAGCGATGAAAGTGCAACATCAGCGGAAAAGCTGGATATAGGCACCTCGTCAATGTCAACGCGACGGCAAGTAATTCGACTATTCTAAGAGCGATAAGTTGCAGTGACGCTTGGACGGCGAACTTAAGATTCAATAAAGAAGATTATCGAACAATGTCCAATAAAGTGTTTTCTTTTCTTATTATTGAAAGCCAAAGGCGCAGTCTGTAGGATACCGAACCAAAGTGGGAAACGAATTAAACCAAGGTGAAATTTAGTGGTTTATGTAGACACAAGACTGTTAAAAAAAAGTGAAGTTGAGTGATTTATCACCAAAGACTTTGGTGAAAAAAGTAAAAGTTTAGTGGTTTGTACAGAGACAGACACAAAACTGTAAAACAAAACAAAAAAAAAAAGAAGTGCGAAAATTGATCGACAAAGACAGCGGGAACAAGTGTTCGACCAGCATCGAGACATGATGGCAAATCCGGATCCCATCTAACAATGTTTGGTGGCTTTGACACAACTTCTTATTCGTAACAATCGGCCCTCAAGTGCCAGAGCCAGGCTTGAAAAGGACATAAGATTCTTGCCAATTTTCTCTGGAGAATCAGGAGCATTGCCTTCATTCATTGACGCTGTAGCAAGGACTTTAGAAGACTGTACCGATGAAGCAAAACAAGCTAGTGTGTATAAAGCTATATACGATACGAAGATACGAGGAGCGAAAAATCTGTTGACCAGGGGATTGGACATCTTGCAAGGCGAAACTAAGGTAGCACTACAGATCATCCAATGACCAAATGACGATTACAAAGAATATTGGAGCTTTAAGAGTGAGTAGAATAAGTGACTTAGATTCTAAGCTAAAATCCTTAGTAGAAGATACAACAGAATATGGCGCTTTTAGTGAATGTGGTGTTATAATGATAGAGATATTTATTGGTATGTTAGTACAGAAGGTAAAAGAAATAGTATCGGGTGCTTTAGCAGCTGCAATAAAGACTAAGAATGATCTAACCGAAGTCAGAGAAGTAGTAAATAATTTTATTGGACAGGATCAGGGCAATTTACGCTTTTAAGATTCTCGTAGCAGGTACAATAAAAACTTAAGTAATCAGGCAGACTATAGCAGACATAACAATACGCCAGTAAGACCAGATTATAACTACAACCGACAGACCAATCAAATTTTAACAGAAATAATAGCTGGCATACAGGAGCGAACACTCAGACTAACAGATCACAACAGTTTAGGCGAAATACCAATGAAAATGACAGTCGACAAAGTAGACAGCGACCTCAATCTATGGAAGTAGATACCTTAAGTAGCTCTGAAACAAACTCTATCGAAGAAACATTTTTAGCCTCGGAAAATAATAAAATCTTTATAACAGTAACTATAGAAGAAGAAAAGTATCTAGTCCTAATAGATACGGGATCAACGATTAGTATCGTAAACGAAAACATATTATCCAATATTAAGTACCAAATAGTGAATCACACCTCCAAAATAATCAATACGATAGAGTGAGAAGTGAAGACACCCAATAAAACAGTATCAGCATCGTGCTCCACAGAATTTAGATATCCTGCAAATACAAGAATGAAGTGGATCAGTATGAAATTAGAAAAACCCTATGATCTTCTAATAGGAATGGATTGGATCATTAAAAATATGGGGTATATTAATATAGAAAAACAAGAGATTAACATTACTTACGGAGGGAACCTTCCATTCTCAATGCATGAACAGGTTAACATACTTGAAGTAAGCGAAATGCAAAATCTGCAGTTAGATCATTTGCATGAAGAAAAAATTAACACAAATAATGAAGAAGAATCGAATTTGGAAATTTCTGATACAAACGATTCTATAAATTAAAATTAGTTAAAGTAGGAATATTAAAATATAAAAATCAATCATAAAATATTGAGAAACTAAGAACTACATATAACAGATGTAAAACTTATCACTCCACAACCTAATAAAGATTATCGAGAAATAGATGAAGATAATGAATATGTTTTTACCATGGGAAATAGAACTTTTAGTTATAAGGAAAACTCTATGTTAAAAGATTTAAAAACTAGTAAGAATTGTATTTTAAAGAATCAATGTAAATTTATATATAATAACAGAACTAAAATTGAATCTTTAGATGACGAAACATTGTTAATTAAAATGCAATACAAGAACAATTAAAACAAAACATTACTTTAAATAAAAATAACTTAATAAATTTTTACAATTGTAAAATAGAAAGATATCAAGAAACATTTTATAACCAGTAACAAATAATCAGAAACAAATTCTATTATCCTAACAGTTTGTACAGTCATACTAAAGTAGAAATGATCACTTTTGACAACATTGTAAATAAACAGTTTGAAAATATTAATGAAATAGGAACTAAAATGGCATAGAAATATTTCATATGGAATAAATGTAACCTTTATTGTAATAGTTATGTTAAGTATAATCATTTTAATATTTTGGTTAAGAAAGAGAAACATGAATATAACGATTGTAAATAAAGAAAACAGTATTGGGAGAACAATTCAGGGCAATTCTTATTCAAACCGAGGGGGAGTCACATGCAAAACATTAACATCAGCGATTAACCATATAACCAACAACCCCAACGATGAAACAGCCAATTCAGGGTTCAACAGCGACCATCACTCCAGATCGAATGCAACATCAGCGGAAAAGATGGATATAGGCACCTCGCGACGACAAGTAATTGAACTATTCTAGAGCGAGACGATGCTTCGACGGTTGAATGGGAAACTTAAAAATTTAATAAAAGATCAATAAAGCATATCATAAATAAAAGTCCAAATAAAGTGTTTTTCTTTTATATTCACTAAGGCGATATATTTAACTTGCGTTTGCGGATCGAGTGGAAACAATGTGCTCTTATGTTGTCACACAAAATGTGACCTCAGACGTTTGATCGTAAATATCGTATAATATCGTAAGTTCAACCTCAACGATGAGGCAGAGCTACTACTACTACTACTACTACCCACAGCTGTTTTTTTTCGTGTGCATAGATACAATAGTTTAAATTCAATAAACTTTAACAGGAAACAGCAAATCTATTCGTTTTAAAGGAACGCTTGACAAAATACCATGATTTATGGTATTTAATCAAATTCAATTTTATCAAAACAAATTGGAATTCTTTAAAGGCATTTTAAGCGCAGTAATAAATAGACGTGTTCGACAAAAAACCAAACGTCTGTTTATATTTATTCGCAAAAAATGAATTCATTTGAGGAAAAATTAAATAGCTCTCGTTAAAGAGAACGAGTTCATGTTAATAGTGAAAATTTGATATGTACTTAACCTCTCAAGACGACAACCACTGGGATTTTAAGATGAAGAAAGGGTCATCATAACCAACAGAACTGTCTTAACAAATATATGTATTACACAAACTCAAAAGATCACATTTATATTTGACATTTTATAACAAAATTTCATTCATCATTGGAAAAAAATTAAAAACGTTCCTCTTTGATTGGCTGCTGCCCAAAAAGAAAAATATATATCCATCAACATTGCATTATCCGGTATTGCTACTACGCTTCACAGCGGTTGATGCACTGCCCATTCGATCCTTAAACAGCCACTCAATTTGGCAAGTGAATATACATCAATGGTTAACATAGGCAAAACAGCAGCCACGCGTAATGCTTTCAAGCTGTTAGTATGGGATAAGTTCACATTGTAGCATTTGAGGCTCTGGATCGAAGTATGTAGGACATACATACATAGACATAGGATAGTACGGTAGTTCTGTTAAAAGGCGATTCCGACAAACATTGCCCATTAGAACTACCGATGTTCCGGTTTCACTGAAGCCTAATATCGGCAACAATGGCGCAAGATGGAATTTTCTTAGAACCACTGTTATGGCGTTATACAAAATATAAACCCAATTTCGGCAACATAAAAAGTACGTTCGGGGTTTCAAATATTTCACTTCGTCACGTTGATTCACAATGAGATTCTATTATTTTATTTGAAACTACAATTTATAGTTTTACTGAAAATATACTTTTTTTCATTGCTTTGAACTTCGAATTTTACGAATAAATAAAAAAAGAATGGATATTCTATTCACAAGAACAAACAGATTGCGAACTTGATTTATTTATTAGCTTAGCTATCACAAAGATGTCGCACCATAGCACTGTATTATACACAAAAAATGGAAAAATACAAAAAAAAAATGTTTAAACCATCTAATCGCATAAATGCGCCGGGGAAGTGACTCTCCGCGACAATACTCGAACTAATTGCCATCCTAATTGAATTACACCAGAGCGTGTAACGATGAATAAGGAATATTTTCACTTAGATAATTCCATAATCCAATTTCAAATGTATAAAGCTGACACTGTAATACAGGGCAATATACTTCAATGGATAAACAACAGCAAAGATAAAATGGTGTCAAAATATGCGACAAGATACGCGTGAACATTGTCACAATTCCAAGGCAATCTTCTTTCTAATCTTCAAAGATTTATACCAGCTAGAATTTTCAAGATAGCAGGGCATTGTGATACGGAAATTGTAATCCATGGTCATTCTGAATTTATTAAATGTGGTGTTATATTATAGGCCGGGTTATTCGTCATTGAAAATAATCAAGTTTTTTGAAAGTATGTACACATATCCTGGATAAGCAAAAAAGTCAAGGAAGCGACTGAGTTTATAAAAAAAAAAACCACACAGTATATTCGACATTACCGTTACAACGGAAAAGAAAAAAGAATAGACCAAAAACTAGATTGTTTATGACGCATCATATTGTACGTCTTATTTTTTTTTTAATACAGATGAAGGGGATTGTGATGCGTAGAAACTGTACATATTTTCATAAATTTCACAGACTTGATGAGATTTGCACCTGTGTCGTAAGATGTACTCCACCATTTTTAACTACCACAGTATGACTCTCATAATGAATGAAACGTTCGTTACCGAAGAAAATGCCAACAAATTTTTAAAGCGATATTGCGACATTAAAATTAAGTATACAATGGGATTTTGAAACAATTCAACCGCCCTATTACACTAGACTTCTGCGCCCGTGAAAACTTTGACTATAGCAGTCCATGCTAACCAGCCTAATGTAACTTGCTAATGTGTAATGGGTATAATCATTTCCAAATAATTTTATAACCGAAACAAAATTTGCACTGCTTCTGAATACAAATGAATCGAGTTCATTAAATCAAAAATAAATTAATCATAAACACTTCGCGGCCAATAAATGGGTACAGGTATTTTTAAAAGCCATTTATGTAAGCTCAGCAGTTTGTCGCCTGAGAACCGAAAGTGTGTTTTTTTGTGCTGTCTCAAATAATGTATACCCTAAAGATTACCAAATTTTTTGTATTCTCAAAAAATGTGGAAATGTGTTGTCTGTTTTTTGGAAATGTATCAGATACGTTGCCACAATAGCCCCAGGATGTGTTAGATTCAAATCAGGAAGTACTGAATTGAGTTAAATATAGAAAACAATAACAATGGACCAGTTTACTAGTTTCGTTAAACTTCATCTTTGGGTGTTTTTCTTGTGTTTGTGTTGCCTTTTCAGTTCAGACACATCAGAGCCTTGAATTTGTGTTTCTTTTTTCGTTCAGAGCATGGTCAGAACGCACTCTATAAGGTCAGAATAAATTGACTGACCTGTTCGAGAAGCTGAGGACAGCAACGTCACATTGATAGAAGGGAAAATAAAGGAAAAAATCCAAACCAATTGAAATGGCAGGCAAGGCCTGTAGTTGCGGCGTAAAATTTAAGAAATAAGTATATTAATGGAAATTCGACTTGTGCACACATTTTATTTGAGGGTATAAAAACATAGTGGTGAACAAAAAATTAAAAAAAAAACCACAAACTACACCGACAAACTTGATATCATTTTGAACGCACTTAATAAATAATTGAAATAAATTTCAATGAAGCGTTAAACAATAACAAAAAAAAACAAAAGTAGGACATTTCTAAACCTTTTACCAACCCAACTCCAATTGAATACCTTCTCCCGATACAAAATCATCAATTTTCACTTCTTATTAGTAAAACAAAAAACAAAAATGCAGAGAAATCAATTCACAAACAAAAAAACAAAACACTCGTACAACGACCACACCACAGTCTGTTCATCGTACAATATTCAATATTTTCTTAATTATACGCTTTTTATATTTCTTTATAATTCGATTCGCATGATAGAACTCAGATAAGTTGCCCTGCACGTATTTTGCATGCAAATATTTTAAAAACTTTTCGTTTTGAAACTTTTTCATATTATCAGGTACAATCTCTTCATGGTGGATCGATGGTGTGATTTCTGCGGACGCCATCATTAGCAGTTCACCATCGTCGTCCGATATAGTAGAATCATTTGGATGATAACGGCGACGATGGCAACGATCATCATCGCCATCAACTACATTAATAACATCGTGCTGTACAATTTCGGACAACATTAACATTTCGTGCAATTGTTCGTGTCCAACTGCGATTTGTTGTGTTGGGCAATTTTGCTCAATCAATGGCGAAGAGGAACAACCACCTAGTTCCGCGGGGCACGAGGTAGAGCGCGGGGATGGCGGCGACAGTATCAGCCGATGTACGAGCGGATTAATAGTACTTGAATTAAAATTATTGTTATGCTTGACTGCATTGTCAAGCGGCAAATTACTCACCTCAGTGACAGAACAACAACGTTTTAACTCTTCAATTGTTCGAGTTACTACTTCTGTGTCGCTGCCATGGATTGTTGTTGTCGTAGTTTCACTCCTAACTGCAGCTGTAGGAATATAATTACTGCTGTTGCTGCCACTGTTATAATTATTATTGTTATCATTTAATATTTCTACCAAATCATTATTGGTATCTTCGGCGTCATGTTGCTGTTGTTGTTCTTGCAGTATTTGTTGGTCTACGTAGTCTTCTAGTATATTCTCATTGATATCACATTGAACAACAAATAAATTATCACTATCTAAGATTTCATCTAAATTAATAACTAATACATCGCGATCAAAGGAACTATTTAAGGCATTCTTACAAAGGTCACTTAGCTTTGGTATTACTGAGGATGATGATGAGATGTCACCACCGGTGGTTTGTATTGATACTGCTATTGTATCAATGTTGACCTCGTTGACGGTGGTAAGGTTGATTAAATTTTCGACTTCACTTGGTCCGAGGATTCGATTGCGAAATTTATCGGAATTCATCAACGACACACAAAGACTTTTTAGAGACTGTGGATTGAGTTTCAATCGTGATTGTTGGGTAGAGGGTTTCTTTACCCGACGAATCTTTGGGCGCGGTAGTTTCCGTGAAAGTTTTGATTTTCTTTGATTTCGCTGAATCAGCCGCAGCTTCAGCAATTGGGAGCGGGAGAGTCCCTTGCAGCGGGAAATTTTCCTTCGGAATATATTTTTTCCTCTATGGAGGTCATTTGGTTTCTTTGGAGGTGGTGTTGGCTTCTTTTTATTTATATCTACTTGCTTCTCTTCTTTGATAAAGAGTTCTTCTTTTGCTATCTTTGGAATGTTCGCCACAAGGATATCTTCGGGCAGGCTAACAACATCCTTGCTGGATTTTTCAATATCAATTATAATATCAGGCAAATTTATGTACTGATCCGATTCGACAGTACTGTCCACGGTGATGCCCACGTGGATCTTTGGTCTGGACGTGAATGATCCTTTGAACTGCAGGTGATTCTCCACAAAGGGATTCGTTTGCTGTTGACCCTGAGACTGACTGAAATGATCAGCGGCCAGATGCAACTGATCAATGAAGGGAATGTCGGTGGAACTCATAGTTCGGTCTGTGCCCTCGTCTTCGTCTTCGTTCCATGTGGTGAGAAAATCCCTCAAGTTTTGACTTTTAGTCGTGACACTAATTTTGGTGTCCACTTGTTGCTGAGCATAGAGGTTCTCTTGCGGCTCTGCGCTAGAATATGCCTGATGCGCATATGGATGTAGGTTGTGGTAGTAGTGATGGTTGTATGAGGACGTCGAAGTGGACGTTGACGACGGTAAATCGGTTTGCTGCTGCTGTAAGTACCTGGCGTTGTAGTCGAGTCCTGCAGACGCACTGTAGTCGCTCGGCTGATGATATGACACCGATGAAGTATTCATCGTTTGATACGAATTCGCCTGCGGTTGGGCGTTGAGATCAGTGTAAACTTTAGCTGTAGCACTTGCGGCAGATGGAGCTGAATTCACTTGAGAGTTACCGTAGAGATCATTGTTGCTTCCGTTGTAATCCATCGCGGTAGATGATAGTGACTGCCCTGGATACTTCACATATTGCTGCGGATAGTAATTGGCTGCACTTTCTGCCGGGGAACAGCAACTTTGATTTGCAACTACAGCCGCGGCAGGATAACCTGTGGACATATTATTTTGATATTGCATTGGCACTGAAGGCCACATAGTGGTTTGCTTAGCTGATGCCCCATTCACATATGCGGGATACGCACTTCGACAATTGTTTTGATATTCAATGCCGCCACTACTGTTGTTCCACAACCAGCGACTTTCATCGCAAACACTTTGACTTTGATATGTGTGGTGTCCCGTCGAGGCGGCTGACGGGTAACTGTGTGGGTGGTAGGAGTAGTTTGACGGATATTGAGGTGCTCGAGCACCACCCATTACTGCCGAATGTATCATTTTACTGTTAACATATGGCATGGCGCTGGTATCTGGTATTGTTTTCATTACACTGACACCGCCCTTTTGCGAGGAGTGGTAGTGGGGATGGTAATAAGGATGCTGTAGATGATGGTAGGGTGCATAGCCGTACTCGGGTGGGGATATTTTCATTGTGTTCACTGCACTTGTGGCCAAATTCTGTTGCTGATGAATATGTTGTTGCTGCTGTTGGGCAGCTGCCTTTGCACTCACATTGTATTTGTACTGCTGTTGAAGTTGACTTTGATGATACTGCTGCTGCTGCTGTGGATAATGGTTATGCTGATCGTAGGCGTATGCGTAATAATGAGCACTTTCAGGTGTTAAAGCAGTAGCACTTTGGTTGTAACTCCCGTAACAGCTGTTCGGATTGTACGAATGCTGTTGCTGAATCTTTGCACTATTGGTCACGGTATTACCCGCCATTTGCAGATGAGTCGGTTTAGCCTTACCCATACCTGTCCGTTCCTTGAATTCAGCTTCGGCATCGTATGGATACGCACTAGACACCCTAACGCCTGCACTTCCGCCACCATATGGATCGTAAACACTGTATGGGACACTCCTTTGACAGTTCACTGCGTTGTACCTTCCGCTTACACCTGCAGCGATTCCAATTGCTACTGCACCTGCTGCTGCAGTTCCTCCTCCACTAATACCGCCACCAGCATTTGCATAATTAGAATCCATTATCGTCTCGAATCGGACATCTGATTAGAATCTTCGCATTTATATTGGAAATCTAACGAAGAAGAGGAAAACAAAAACAACAAAAATAGAAAACAGAAATCAAACCAATACTAAATAAGATTTAGGCCAAACCAAATACACAACACTGATACGACGAGCGTGGAACGCTTGTTCTAATTTTAGAGGATTTGTTTTGGTTGCAAGCGCACCAAGTTATCTACATACTTGTATATATACGCGATTATTTTATTATTATTATTGCTTGCGCTTCTGCCCCTGTGTGGCCATAGCAACTTGTGTGTGTGACACACAATCGAAGAAAATGATTTCTTCTTCCATTGGCCGTGGTACTGGTGCTGGTGCTCCCCTTTGCTGGGCAATGGTAAACAGAAACATATTTTCCCATAAAAATGCATCGGGGAACATGCTTTTTGGCTAATTTTTACGTGTAATTGGAGGCGAAATGAAGGTGTAATTTGAATATTAACTTACCGATTGCAAATAGAATTCGTTTCAAGGGGAGCCTTTAGGGAGAATAGAAATTCTAGACGTGTCAGCAAAACACACGAAAAGGTGTACAACGTTTGTTGAGTACTGTGTGTGGTGGATAAACTGTATACCTTTGCTGCTGCTAGTTGTCGTCGTTATCGCTTGTCGTTGAATTTTGATGTGCGAATGGTGCGAGGGAAACGAAGGTGCTGTGTTTGTATCGTACATTTTTTTTATAAAAATCGCTGAGGGTGAGTTTTATTATGACATGTGGTGTGCAGTGATGCCAGGTCATGATAATTATTTGGTTTACTCTATTTTCAAACGAATATAGGGAATAGAATAAAACTGTGGTGTGAACAAAAAATCAGAATTTCGTTTATCGTGAAACATGCAAGTATCATTGTTGTATTATGCTACGATAGAACTACTGAAATTCACAGCCGTCATAGTAAAAACAATACTATACTTTGGCTGTGTTTAAAATTTGCTGGTATTTGAGAAATCATGGCGTAGATAACTAAACCGTAGATAACTGGGCACCGTAGCGCAAGTGGTTAGTGCGTTGGACTACTGAGCCAGCGGTCTTGGGTTCGAATCCCGCCGCAAACACCTAAAAGTTTTTCACAGTGCCCACCTCTTTCGAATGTCTGACAAGCATCAAAGAGTATCATTTGTCACGATTGAGCTTCTCAACTCGCCGTCCATTCGTGCAAAAATATAACACGCACACACAAATGGTTGCGAGAAGCAGGCCTAGGTTCACCTCGAGCTGTAGCGCCAACTAAGTAAGTAAGTAAGATAACTAAACAGTTTTAAGAGCTCATGTTGTTTAGGGGAATTGATCATTCGATTATAATGGGCACGTTCCAAAACTTAGATATTAACAAATGCAAGTAGTTTACGACCTCTGATTGGTCGAGAGCCCGAAAAATTGACAGAACATCTAGTCTACTTTCATTGAGGTCGGGGACTGGACTTTTTTTTTTTTTTTTTTTTTTTTAACCAAATCAAATCAAATCTTTATTTGTATTAGACATACACAGTAAGATACATATCTTTTAAATTTGTGCAAGCTTCACTGTAAAATATTATGTACATACATATTATGTGCTACTAAATATAATAAAAATCAAAAATCAAAAATAACAACAATTAAAATAAATAATTCATTATTGTAAGAAAAAAATAACAAAAGTAAAATATATGTAAAGAAATAATAATTTGAACGAATATGTACAATTAAATAATTAAATAATTAAATCATTAAATCATCATCATTAAAGTGCCTCTAAGTATTGCCTAAGTTTTCCTTTGAACAGCGTTGGACAGCTCAGTATTCGAATAGATCGGGGAAGAGAATTCCACAGCCGAATCGCATGAACAAAAAATTGGCGCTCTGATACCAAGAGCTTGTAGCGTATGGGTACGAGGTCACATGTTCTAATAGAACACGAATAACTAATTTTATTAAAAAGGTAAGAAGGTTGACGTGTTTGCATTACATCGTGAAGCAAGGTTAAAGTCCTCAGTTTAAAGAGGTTCTCAAGACTAAGTCCATGTATTGATTTGGAAAAAGCAGAAATATGATCATATCGATTTTAGAATAGACACATTATTATTAATAATTGTGTCTATGATTTTAGTCAAGAAATTCTTGACTAAACGTCGGAAACAGCTGACTGATTTGTTTGAATGTACTGCGTGGCTGTTGTTTGCTTGTTACAAAAGACGCGTTTTTTTTCAAATCTATATAGACTTCGAAAAAGCTTTCCAAGTAAAAATAAGACTGGATAATTATCCAGGCTAAGGTTTTGTTGTATTTTACATTGAAAACATGTTGCGGAAACATATTAAGTCTATATAGATTTGAAAAGAAAAACGCCTAAAAATGAAAATTTAAGTAAATTATGAAGGGGAAATTTTTATTTTTTTAATTTTCCATGCAGTTCGTATACAATCAACGAACCCTGCAAATCGTTCATCCTCTAAATCGTCCATTAATACTTGAAAGTTTGTTTTTGTTTTTATCTTCTTTATTTATTTCTTTATTCTTTTATTTATTACGTTTTTGACATTTGAACTGTCGACTAAATTATTTTGTCGCGGGATTGTTTCGAAACCTTAGATTATTGCATTTATTGTATCTAAGAGCCCCAGCACACTACAGACTTTTTATCGGCCGATAGTTTGGTCGGGTTGGTAGTGAGTGCGCACACTAGACAAACAATCGGCCGACTGTTCTCGAACGATTTGGTTTTGCTAGTCGTTAAACACATTCTGCAGAGAATAGTCGCTTAATGTTAGTTAGTAAAAAATGTTCCAGAGAGGTAATCATTGCTCTATGCCCAAATATGTCCATAATTCCATATTTAAATACGACGAAATATCCAGAACTTAAAGAAAATTAATTTAAAATTCAGAGCAAACTGAGCTATCGAAAAAAATCGGCCGACTTTATAGTCTGTAGTGTGCGCACGTAGAAGAGCGCCGTACTAATTAAGTAGTCGGCCGATAGTTTGACGATACTTTAGTTTGAAGGCAATCGTGTAGCCTATCAAACTTATTTATCGGCCGATATCGAATCGTTGTAGTTTGCGCACTCTCATATATTTTCATACTGATTAAGAGTCCGACTAAACTGTCGGCCGACAAAAAGTCTGTAGTAGGCGGGTGCTCTAAGTTTCGGAATGCGCCCAATAACTAACCGGAAAAAATCTAGTTAATCGAAAAGCAATAACAACAACGAAAAGCAGCAAAAAAAATAAACGAAAAGTTAATGTACATGCAATAGTTGAATACTTTTACTTTCAGGTTGCGCTACAGCTCGGGTGAACCTGGGATTGCTTCTCGCAACCATTTTTGCGTGAGCGTGTTATAGTTTCGCACCAATGGAAGGGACCTACATTTTTTTGCCAACTCCGAACGGCGAGTTGACATTGACATTGACAAAAAACACTCTTTGATCACTTGTCAGATATTCGAAAGAGGTGGCACCGTGAGAAAAACTTTTAGGTGTTAGACCCGGGCTCGAATTGAACCCGTGGAGCATTGCATAGTAGTCCAACACACTTACCACTACACCACGGTGCTCAGTGTAGAATATTTAGTGTAATAGATGTTCATATACCCACCGATTGTACGCCCTCTGCAGTTTTATTTTTATATCTTAAGAAATATATTGTTTTGGCAGCACTGAAAAAAAGAAAAATTGGTTTCCGCCAAGAACAGAATCATTCCTCGTGGAACCGAAATAAAGAGAACATCGTTAAATTAAAAAGTTATTTTTATCTTGCACAAGTGTTGTGTTTATAAAATATTCCAAAATTTATTTTAATAAATACAAAGTATTTAACGTAAGGATTTTTACACTTTCTGCTAAATACTTTTCTTCTTTAACGCTCTACAAATTTAACTATTACTTCGGTGATATGTAGCCCTTAGGCACCTTAACTCTGTTTTGGCAGCACCAGAAAACAATTTACTGAGGTATTTAAGTCTGGCAGTACCACGGCATTATGACAAATGACAGTCACTTTGTGTTGATAGAGTTTGTGGTGTAGTTGTTTTTCTCTGTTGTACCTAATTTTTTAAAAATTTGACTTCATTTTATTTATAAGAATGGCAGACGATTGGCAAAGTCCTAAGTTTCGACAAGGCATTGTTGGAAAAATGTAAAACAAAGAATCAAAAATATATGAATTTCCTTTCATGGTTATTTTGTTTTGTCCTTGCAGAAACGAAATGCTTCAAAGCACTGGGTCGGACACATCGAAAAATGCCAGCGTCATGGAGAATCATATCTACAAGAAGGCTCGCAGCAAAGAAGAATACCTAGGCCTGGTTGCGAAACTATTTATGCATTTCAAGGAAATGGTAAATCGTAAGTTAAATGAGAAATTACATGCTAAAACTTTCCTTTGACCATAATAGATTTAATAATACAACTGCATATATCTGCACTATGTACCAAAACTGGCAATGTATGTCAGAAACCGACTAAAATATTCGTCACTAAAACATTGAACTTGCTTACTGCTTCTAAAATAAAACAATTTACTCATTTCGGTTTACAGGTGGTCCTACTGGCAAGACTCAACAACCCCCAAACGCTGACATGGGTAATGCCAACGCCATGCAGGATCCGCTAAATGCATTGCAAACTCTGGCAAGCCAAGGCAATCGTAACGCCCAGATGATGCCAATGGGTGGTGGCCAACCAAATCAAATGGCTCCCGGAGCTGTGGTTGGAGTAAATGTAGCTGCCTCAAATCTATTACAAACACTTAATCAAGTAAGGAATATGAAACCAGTTTATTTGGTAGCTTCAAAGCATCACAGTCCCTATTTTAATTCCAGCAACGTCCGGGCCAACAAATGCAAAACATGCAAGGCATCCGTGGTCAGATGAACGTTCCAATGGGCACCAATGTACCTCAAGGTAGCGTCGGACCGGGAAACATGGTCCCACAAATGGGAAACAACATGGGCAATGTAAATGCTAATCTTAACATGAACGTGATGGGCAATCAGTCACAACAAATGGGAAACCAAATGGGAATGCCAGGCCAAATGAATCAAATGGGTGGCAATCAAATGCAGATCAACGCAAACATGCAAGGTCAGCCAATGAACTCAATGAATGTCCCACAGATGCCAATGAATTCTATGAACCAGAATCAACTAAATGTAAGTATTGGCTTACGCCATCCATCCAATAAGTATTGTCTGAATGAATATACAATTACAGATTGGGCTCAACCACCCGCAATTAAATCAGATGATGACTCGCATGAACAATAACGCAGCGATGAATGTGGGTCAGCAGACAGTCAATCAGGGAATGCACAGTCAAATGAATGCAGGGCAAAATATGCCCAATATGCCGCAACAGGGACAGATGCATCCGAATGGTGTGAATGCTGGACCACAGGTTGGAATGCCTCAGAATGCTGGTCCAGGAGGTTAGTTATTATAATACAGTCAATCCCAAAGAAGTGGCAAACATTCGTTTTTTTTTACAGGAAATATCAATCAAATCATCAATATGCCCAACATGCAACAGAAGCAGAATCTGCCCATTAATCAAGGCGGTGCTATGTTTCCGGTCAATCGGAATGTGGGACAATCGCAATTCTTACGTCAAAGTCCGAGTCCCACGGTCGCTTCGCCCGCTGGCATGGGTCAGCAAACTCCACAGCAACAACAGCTTCAGCAACAACAACTACAACAGCAGCAGGCTGCTGCTCAACAACAAGCTCAGCAGCAACAGGCACAACAGCAGCAACAAGCACAACAGCAACAGCAGCAACAACAGCAACAGAGCCAGCAACAACAAGCCCAGTTGCCAAATCCTCAGATGATACCAAGTCCAGCTTTGGTGCCTTCCTCAAGTCCACAAATGTCTAATCTAATGAACAGTAATCAAAGAGGTAAAAGGGGTATTACCCGATTCCGCTGTCAAATTTTGTATTTCTTAATCTTTTCAGCACTTCGGCAATCTCCGAATGCTCCATTGAATACACCCGGACAGGTGTCTGCAACCAGTCCATACAACTCACAGGAGGATATACTCTATCGCGAGAAATACAAGCAGTTGACAAAATACATTGAACCTCTCAAGCGCATGGTAGCGAAAATAGGAAATGACGGTAAGTGATCCAATCATCGTTTCTTTTAGCTCCCTTCATGTGCGCTGCGTCTTTTCTAGATGTTGAAAAGATAACGAAGATGAGTAAACTGCTGGAAATACTATGCAATCCCTCGCAACGAGTACCTCTTGAGACGCTAATGAAGTGTGAAATAGCTCTGGAAAAAATGGATATTGTCTCCTATTGCGGTAGCCAATTCGGGGTAAGTAAAGCAAACAAAAGACACGAACAAGCTCCCATTGAAATATATTTTATGTTTGTCTCATTTAGAAATCTTCAAACCCCCTCGTGGACGTCATAAATACAACGCTACAGAGCCCTATTGCCAATCACACAATGCAAAGAACGTTCAAGCCCAGCTTGGAGCTACTCTTCGGCACTGACATCAGTACACCCACACCAGCCAAGCAAGCGCGTCTTCATTACGATGAACCACCACAGGAAATACCACACGTATTGCAGGGTGAAATCGCCCGCTTGGATCAAAAGTTTAAAGTATCTCTGGACACGTCAGCGCAAAATAATAACAAGACAATCAAATTGATTTGCTGTTTAGATGATAAGCGCTTGCCGTGTGTCCCACCAGTTAGTGTAAACATTCCAGGTAAGTGCAAGCTGCAATGGCTGTTAAAAACCGTCTCTAAATGTCTTACTTTTCAGAGGAATACCCTTACACCTCACCAAACTGTTCACTTACAGAGCAGGAGTATTCGGCTACTCCATTCTTGTTAGCTGTGCAAAATGCTTTAACAGCTAGAATTGCTAAGCTGCCAAAGTGCTACTCATTGTCGCATCTATTGGACACTTGGGAGATGTCGGTGCGTCAGGCGTGTTCTCCAAATGCTGTCGCCGTTAATGATTTAACCGCCATTTTCGGAATGTAAAACTATTTCAATGCACTTAGATTGAATAATCGTTTTTAGTTTATATTTAATGGTAAATAAAAGTGTTTCATCGTTTGTTCATGGGAAATTACTTTTTTCTTTCGTCACATTGGTTTTTGGCAATAAATGAAGTGCAGGGACAAGATTGAACGTTGTTTCAGCAAACGCAATATTCATTGCAGATAGGAACTTAACGAAACAGGCTAGGCATGAACAAAAGGTCGACAAAAAAGCTGCATATTATTACATGCGGTGTTCCACCGTCTTCGTTGGAGTTTGGGATTTAGCTCGATATCGAAGTTCGGGAGAGTGCGTTTGTGTTTTTAAGACCATTGATACGTTTTTGTGGAAAAGTTCTATGATACTTCTGACAAACGCTCTTCACGCATCAGTAGCGCCATACGTTGAATGCTTACCACAATAAGTATCGAAGAGATAAGTCTTGCTTCTTGTGGAGCATACATCAACAGCTCTTAGACCATTACATTGACTCAGCGATTAATAAAAAAAAATGGAAACTTAAAATGATGGGATTGCTTCACAAAGTTTATTCTATAAATGATTGCTCCTTCACTTGACTTCCCTTTACTAAGGCGTCAATTACTGTGAAATAGTCGTACATACTGATATCAATTGCCTCGCAAATCTTCCCTCTCTGTCAATTGTTATCAACAAAACTTAAACCAGTATTTTAATTCCAATACTTTTACATGTACATAATATGTAAATAATGGCGTAAAACACAAAAGAGAGTTATTTCATGTGTAGAATTAACGGTTTGTCTAGCTAGTTGTGTCTATTTAGGTTAGCGGGCTGATGAGAATTGAACATCCTCATCACACTTAGGTTCATGTGGACCCATTGTGTGTCTATTTAAGTAGTGTTTATAACAATCCAAAGTTGGCGTTAAAAACTATTAAATAAAACCACAATTTTATAAACCCAAAAACTCTTATTACTCATAATTAAAAAAAAAAAACTTCGGAAACTACCTACTAGTAAATATGGAACAATATCTACCAGGAATAGACGCAGCTGTTAAAGAACTAGCTTGTGGTAATTTCTTTTGGTCTCTGTTGTTTATGTCAATTTCAATAATGAATCATTTCAGGTATTCATAGCTTTAAAGCGATTCCAACGGACATTTATTTCTATGAAAACATGCTATTCAACAGGTCGGATGATAGAGTATTTTGTGAGATGTACAAGCAGTTGGAGAAATACATTGAACCTCTTAAGCGGATGATAGCAAGCATAGCCGCTCATGGTTAGTGGATCTATAGATGTATTATTTTTTTTTTTTGTGTTTAATTTTTTTTCTTTAGATGTAGAAAAGATAACGAAATTAACTGCACTGTTAGACATAATTTGTAATCCATCAAAAAGAGTACCATTAGAAACTCTAATGGACTATGAACCAATTCTAGAGAAAATCGTATATTTTTATAGCGGAAGTGTAAGAAGAAAAAAAGCGAATTAAACCTCACAAAATTAACTCTTTTTTTATATATACCAGATAATGTGGCACCCCGTTTTAAACGCTTTAAAATTAGCTCTTGGAAAACCAAATATCAACCATGCTTTGAATAAAACTTTCAGTCCGACTTTGGAGTTCTTTCACGGCTCTGGCATTAGTACTCCCACGCCGGCCAAACAGGTGCGTCTCCATTGTGAACAACCAGAAGAAGTACCACACGTTTTGCAAGGTGAAATCGTACAACTCGATCAGAAGTTCAAAGTGTCACTGGACACATCGGCGCCAAACAAAAAAGACCTCACATTAATTTGCTATTTAGATGACAAGCGGCTGCCTTGTGTGCCTCCGATTAATGTAACTATTCCAGGTAACAGATGTTTGTAAACATAAGCGAAAGATATTTTTGTTCAAGTCTGGTTTTCGTTACAGAGAAATATCCCTTCAGCTCGGTAAATTGCTCACTCATTGCAGAGGATTACTCGGTTACCCCATTTTTGCTGGGCTTGCGAAATATTTTAAGTGGAAAAATTGCTGCGTTACCTACGTGCTACTCTCTGACGCATGTATTGTACACTTGGGAGATGTCAATTCGTCAGGCATGCTCTCCAAATATAACCGTCGTTAATGACTTGTCTGCGATTTTTGGAATGTGATCTTGGGCTAAGTCTATTGATAAATACAAGTTGCTGATCGTGTGTTGTTTTGTATTATTATTTTAAGGATTTGTAGCAAATAAATCGCTTACTTAGGTCGCGCTACGGTCCGGTGTAGACGAAGGCCTCAACCAACAACCCCTTCCAGTTAGCCCGGTCCTTAGCTAACTGCCTCCAGTTGCACACTCCAAGTCGGTTGAGGTAATTTTCCACTTATACGCACCACCTTAGGCGGGGTCATCCTTTGCTGCGCTGACCCTCCGGGTTAGAATCGAATATTCTCCGACCCGGAGCGTTGATGTCCATACGCTCTACGTCTACATGTCCATCTTAAACCTCCAATGCGCAGTTTTTTTTTTTACCAGGTCGATGTCGCTGTACAGCTCGTACAGTTCCTGATTGAATATTTTTCTCCAAAACCCGTCAACGCAAACGGGACCGAATATCTTACGAAGGAAGCGACCAATGATATCTTCATTCGCTTTCCATTTTTCAGCTCCATATAGCAAGACTGGGATGATAAGGGTCTTATATAGATGCTCTTTAGTCGATCGGGAAAGGGCTTTACTAATCAATTGCCTCCTTAGCCCAAAGAAACAGCGATGTCATTTTGTGATGTTATAGCAGAGCCGAGGTCTATTGTGACGTTCTATCCAATTAGTCGATGTTAAGTGTCCCTTTTCGTTGACAGCATAAACTTTGGTCTGCCCTCGTTTATCGCCGCTTCCGTTTCTATACTCGCAAACTCACCAGTGACAGCTCGCATGTTGCAGAAGTCGCATAACAGTGCGTCACCTTGTCTAAATCCTTTTTTGACATCGAAGGTCTCGGTGAGGTCATTACGGACCTTGATGGAGCAGCGAGCTTTTTCCATCGTCAGACAGACGGATGAGTTTGGCAGGGATGGCAAAACTGGACAGCTCTATCCAGATGCTGTCATATGCGGCCTTGAAATCGATGAATAAGTAGTGGGTATGGATTTGGACTTCTTGGGTTTTTTTCAGGATCTGTCTAAGTGGAAAAATTTGGTCTATGGTAGACTTTCCTGGCCTACAACCGCATAATTAGGTTGTTGACGAAAGGTTTCAGCCGTTCACGCAATATGGCAGACTGTTGCATGCTGAGGCCGGCCCTAGAATGCACTAGAATACGCGTCAGTGCCGCCTTCTCCACCATGCGTCTGCAATTTTTGCAAGTGTAGTCTTGCAGAAGACTGATCTCCATCACTTTTGTCTTAAATGCTTTTATCCGTCTCTGTGTTACTCGGTGCATACCTAGAACTTCTATCTTGGCAGGGCTTATCGACAAATTTATAGATTGGCTCGTTTACACTTCCACATGAAAGATGCTGATCATCTTCAACCCCTAGGATGCTTTGGCTTGTTAAGAAGCTCATGTCATGATGACAAATGATACTCGTTGAATGCTTGTCAAACATTCGAAAGAGGTTGCACCGTGAAAAAAACTTTTAGGTGTTTGCTGGGATTGAACCCAAGGCAGTATGCGTAGTAGTCCAAAGCACTAACCATTACGCCTCGATACTCAAGGCGGCATTAGAGTTGTTGTTATTGAAGTCCTTTATCTGGGGAATATGATAAATTTGTAGAACAAGTGATCTCTTTATACTAATCCAATCCGATATAAGCCAATTCTTTTATATTTATCGTCAACAATTTGATGACGATGAACGTCGTTAAGTACGATCGGAGTATGATGTTCCCCCTTTTATATCTAGGCATCATACAAAATGTTTGGAAATTTTATAATCCCTTTGACTGAAATACTTTTGTAGTCCTCATTCTTTAAAATGTGTTTGCCTAAGTGACTTGGGTCTTCTTTTTGCTGGAGAAGTTCACTCTTAGATCAGATAAGGTAAGGTAAGGTTAGACCCTTAGGTCCATGTGGACGCATTGTGATACCCGTGTTGTTTTCCCACCCGTAGTATTAAATTCTAGGTTCCAACCATCCAGATGCTCTGGCAAACTCAAGTATGACTAATGGTGTTCCATCCGATAGCTCACCGATGTGTTTGAAAAAGAATTTGCCCAAAGTTTTATTTCTAAGTTGGCAAAGATAAGGGCAGTGACAGAGGAAACGGGTTGTGTTCTCATGAGCCTCTGCATCACCACATCCCCTGCAAATGTCATCATCATTCAGGCGTAGTTTCTTCATGTGACATCTTAACAGGTTGTGGCCAGTTAGCACTGCATTAATAGTGATTTCTTGTCTTTCTGTAGGAGGTTTCTCGTTCTCGCTTTTTTATATTCTGACCACAGTCTTCTTGATACATCACAGGTGGTTAATGATTTCCACCTGTTATTTGCTTCACTTAGTGATTTCCGTTAAATGTTGACCTAACAGAAACTAAAAAATAAAGCAATGAGAAGTATTCTCAAGTGCAACCGCTTTACCCCGATTCGCATAATGCTGAAGGCCATGAAGTGGTTAAACATAAAGCAAAGACTGGAGTTAAATACACTTATAGCTGTTTTCAAGATCAGACATGGAATAGAAACGAGGTACGGTCGTACGAGGTGAGGTCAATCTAGTGAGCGAAGTCCAACCATACCAACTCAGGAATCAGCAGGATTTTCGATTGCAAAGACAGACAACAGCAGCAGCTCAAAAAACACTTCTAAATATATAAAGGAGTCCAATTATTCAATAACCTTCCTAGCCAAATAGAGAATGAAGTAAATTTTAAAATGTATAAAAAGAAATGTATAGAATATATTAAAACAAATAATTAAACATAACTGAAAAATCCACAATACTAATTAATTACTTAACATAGATATTTACATACTACACACATATAACGAAAAAGTGTTTACTCTTGATAAATTTCTAAATTTTATCCCTTTTTGTGAAATATTTTGTGAAATATAAAGTAATATTAATAAAGATAATAAAAAAAAAAAAAAAAAAAAAAACAGAGTGGAGGTTTAAACACATCATCTGCTAGTTCAATGTCCTGGCCTATTCATCTGCTGCTTCTTACTTACTTACTAAGTTGGCGCTACAGCTCGAGGTGAACCTGGGCCTACTTCTCGCAACCATTTGTGTGTGCGTTATATTTTTGCACAAATAGAATAGGCTTCATTACCTGGTATTCCGCTATGACCAGGGACCCAGCAGAGTTTTACGTTGTACTGCATGCCAAGAACATTCAGTTCTTCGCGGCGATACTTTACAAGCACTCAGGTGCTCCGTAGTTTCTTTTGTTTGTTAACCGAATCTGCAGGTGACTGTGATGCTTTTGTAGAGGTGACTGATTCCTGTTGCAGTCCTGCGCAAAGAATTCTATCTCTGTTCAGTTTTAGTATTTCATCTGTTCTTTTGTTGTTGTGAGGAAATTTTTTGATTGCTTTAGACTCTATATTGTTCCAGTTCCAGTAACTTTTGAAGTTGGCTTGTTATCCATTTTTCGATAACTTTATTAGTGTCTATTTTTGTGAAGCTATAGTGAGGGCTTGGTCCAATAACTGTACTGTTGGCTCTCATGTCCTTCATGCCCTGGCACCCATATGAGTTTAACTTGTTTTTCTCTGCCAGTATTTATTTATTTATTTATTTATTCTCTGCTTAGTACAAGCCAACTAATACAAATTAATAATAATACAAACTAATATAAACTAGGAACTAAAATTAAATAAGAATAATAAGAAATATAACAATTAGAAACAAGAGAATGCTTAACTTCTAAGAAAGGGAGGGGAATTAGGTTGAGTAGAGGGAGTTTCTCAGTGTAAGCCTGCTGCATTGAAAATCAAATGACCTATGCATACGATTTGCCGTGCGGAGCATTCTAGATATAGGCTCGTTATACCCATAATTGGTACGGTGGAAATTAACGCGGAAGAGTGGGAAAGATCTGAGGTTGCGTGGGTTTGTGTTAAGGGTAATGGTATGGAGGAGCGTGGGGCTGTCAATGTTACCGGTTAGTAGCTGATGGATGAAGAGTGTGTCCGCTACGAGACGACGTTTCTCGAGTGATTGCATATTAATCAGTTTTAAACGATTCTCATATGGGGGTAGGTTATAGCTATCGTTCCATTGAAGGCCTCGTAGCGCAAAACGAATGAATCTGCGTTGAATCGCTTCAATTCTGGATGAAGGGGTGACTTGGTAGGGCGACCATACTTGGCTAGCATATTCAAGAATAGGCCTAACGAAAGTGACGTAGAGAGATTTCGTGACGTAGGGGTTTGAGAATTCCTTAGACCAACTTTTTATGAAGCCCAGCATAGAGTTGGCTCTGCTAATGATTTTGTCTATATGGCAGCGAAAATTAAGTTGTTGGTCACATATAACACCCAAAACACGCATTTGTGAAACGGGTGGGACAAGTTCGACACCGATGAAATATGAACGATTGACTGTTGGATGAAGTTTACGGGAGTAAGTTATAGTCTGACATTTGCTAACATAAGCTCAAGGAGTAGGTTTAGGTTTGAGTGGCATTCGAATGTGGCTTTTGATTTGTTGTTGTGGCTTCTTAGTGCCTGTAGTACAGTTTGGCTGTCAGACATGCTTATCTTTGTTTTATTTCAGTTTCTCTGAAGAAGAATTTGTGCAGCTGTATTGATGGCACATATGTACATAGTTCCGCTTGGAATATTGTGACATATGCGTGTGCCATCTTGATCCCACTATTCCCGCTCCGACGCCCTTTTCTGTTTTCGACCCATCTGTGTACCATTGTTGGGCATCAGTCCTGATACACTTTGGGTTGATTTCCATTCTTCTCTGTTCGGGAAGAATGTTTCATAGTTTTTTGCCTTTCTTGGTCTTGTCTTTAGCTAAATAGACCTTGTTAAGTAAACTCTCCCATCTTTGAATTAATAGATCCTATGAAGAGCAAGAGCTTGTTTTTGTTTAGCTGCTTATTCCTGTATTGCTAGGTGAAGTGGGGTGATGTTCAATAGACCTTCCACACCTGCAGTTGGTGTGGTTCTCAATGCCCCTGTTACGCTCAAACATGCTAGTCTCGGACTGTTAATGACAGTTTGTTTGGTTCTGTTTTTGGCGTGACTGTAATGCCTTCGATATTAGCGCGGAAGTTTACTATTCTTCTTTTTGTAAAAGGGACAATATACAATAGTGGTTTTGGTTGGATTTATAGGATAGTCCTTCCTTGATTTCCTTGCGGATTGGTCTCCATGCTACATCATGTTTTCCTCTTATTACGACTGAGATGTCATCTGCATAACCTGTCCTGTCGATAAGTAATAGCAAAGGAGTTGTTCTTCTTTTTTATAAATAAAAACGCATTATTTAGGATATTTTGAAAATATATATTTCAAGATTGTTTTTCTATTTTCTTTTGTTCAATCTTAATTCATAGATTTTGTATTTTATATGCATTTTGATTTTTTTTTATATTTTTCTTTTTCATACGATATATTTAATTTTTTGTGTTTACATTATAATTCAATAAATAAGTTTGTTTGTTTTACGAAAAAAAAACTTTAATATCACAGGCTTACAAAGATCTTAAGATTTTGTTTGTTTGATTCTTAAGTCCCAGTACTAAATTGGATTCGGATAGAGACATACGAAAGAAATTCTAAGATAACCAGAAAAAAATAAAATTAAATACATTTCTTCTGCCGTGAATCCCAATTCAAGGAACACGCGAACGTTCAATTAACAAAATCCCAATCCCAATTGGAATGAAAGAAAGTCGCGTAGCATGGAACAGAGATAGATTGAGAGTGAGAGAGACAGAGTAATCAGCTTACTGCATCAATTGGAACTCTGTCCGAAAGTCACTGACGCCACTGCAATTACTACTACTGCTGCTACTGATGCTGCTGTTGCTATTCGTGCAGATTTGTACATGAACTGGTGCTGGAATGATTGGACGCAGGTGAATAATCTGACCGTTGGATGCAGCTGAAGCAGCTGCTGTTGTCGCCGCTGAACCGCTTTGTTGGGCCTTGTCTTTGCCATGGCGCTTAACGTGTTTTGACAAATGATCACTGCGCATGAATTTCTTTTGGCACACGCCGCAAACGAATTTCTTTTCTCCAGTATGGGTGCGCTTGTGACGAGATAGCTCGTCGGAGCGAGAGAAACGTTTGTCGCAGTTGTCCCACTTGCAGATGAATGGTCGCTCACCGGTGTGCACACGTTGGTGGGCTTTCAAGTGGCTGGATTTGAAGTAGTTCTTTCCACAATTCGGGTGCTGACACTCATAGACGCGTCGCCGTTCTGGAACTGCTGCAGGCGCAGGTACTGTGGATTGCTGGAGTTTTGGTTGAGGCGCAGGCTGGAGGTTTTGCAAGATGCCATTAGCTGGGTTAAACACCAGCAGGTGAGTGGGTATGAGGGTTGGTTGATTGTGATGGTTGTGAGTCGTCGACGCACCGGCTGTGGCGATGTATATACTTTTAGGTGCGATCACTTGGTACTGTGATCGTGGCTGTTGTTTGGGTGTCGTCGGTGGTGGCAGTTGAACGTTGTACTGTTGTTGTGTGACTTGTTGTTTCTGTTGTACTGGCATTGACATGGATTGGCTTAGATGCTCCTTCTCCTCAACGTTTTGCGACTGCTCAGATTTTGTAGTAACGGGCGACGATACTTCATTTACCACTGGACTGCGACCCATTTTGAATTTTAGCCTACGTACAATATTCACCGAATCATATTCGGGTTCTGAGTTGCTTGCGCTCGAGTCTGTCGATGAGTTTCCCTCCAAAGATGAACACACTCCCGAACGGCTTACATGCATAATAACACTTGCACGTGTTTGCAGGTTGTTTAGATCGAAATTCACCTCTGGTGGTGGTGTCAACGCAAGAGTGGGAGGAATTCCAGAGAATTCCTTCGTCTGAAATTGCTTCTGTTGTTGATGGTCTTTGTCTAGACGTTGTTTCTTGCATGGTGGCATATCAGAGTCAGAGTCCTCATTGTCTGATGGTTGTGGGGTAACAAAACCCGATTGTGGTTGTTGCGATGACATTTGAGCCTCGAGTTTAACCTTAAGATAGGCATCATCGAGATCTTGATCAGCCTGGAAATAATAAAGAAAAATCCAAATTAGTAAAAAGTTTCAAATAAAAAAATAAAATTGTTTATTCAATTATGTAATCCTAAATCTATGCAACGTATTTTTTCATCTCATACTCCTAGGGTGTGATGATTACAAATATATTGGCCAGTACATCTTGAATGGTCATGATTCAGTTGGAATTAATAAAACAAAAAAAGCCCAAATGTGGAAATGCACTTAAGTCTTGCATCAGACGAAGTTGATATTTCACCTAGTTAACGATTGAAATTGATGGAAAATAACTGTCTACCTTGCCTTCTTCTGAATGTTGTAAAACGAGGTTATAACAAAAATATTAAAGAGAAATTACGAATCGCCTTCACAGATAAATTTAAAAGTTTGTGCAAAAACAGAATCTGATGCAATTCTACTATACTATTGAGCATTTTTCCTTTTGGCTACCATAGGAAACCAGATTGTGTATATGTAGGTATTTGACGACATAAAACGAGTTTTATTTTGAATTTCTTGCCAACTATGGCATAAGGAGTGGCCACATAAGAACTCTTGTTGGGCGTCATTGGAGTTTTATACACCTACATTAATTCATATAATGTTATTTTGTACCTCGGAGAAAATTTGTGGGGGGCGTGTGTTAAACGACAAAAACTCATACGGGATGAAAACTTTATTATTTTAGAGATAAAGTGGAACATGCAAGTTTTGCCGGGAAGAAGGTTCGAGAAGGTAGAAGGGTCCAGTTCATGGAATGTGGCACTGATCTTTACAAATTTTAGGGCTTTATATTATTCATTACTGTTAATTCGCAGACTCCATTGGTATTGTTTAATGTATTTTAACAAAAGTATTCGTTTTACTTTAAATCGATTTCAAGCAATTCACATTGATCGCATTACTCTCAAAATATTGCTTTTAAACAAAAACATGTGAAGAATATAAAAACTAATCTTTATTTAATGTACATATTAATTTAACAAAAATTGTTAAAATCATAGAAATTTTTGTTTTCCTTTTTTTCATACGCAATTGTGAATGCGCCACACGATATGAACTAGGCACAATCACGATTCTATCGTGACAACAATAATTTTAATTTCCGCAACGGTCGCCATTTGTAGGGAAAATATTGTTTCCGTTAAAATTTTATTGCAAAATACTTTTCCCAATAAGTATTTGACAACTGATTTGATAAGAATGGATAACGAAGATCAATTTAATTTGAAATTAATTGGTTATTTTCTTAATTTGGTTTGGAATAAATTTCAATTTTTGTCTGTACCTACTGTAGGCCTTCTGAAATCAATGATAAAAACAAACAAATAAATAAATAAAATATTTATTTGTTCTTTTTTTTCTGTATTTCGCCACTTATCAGTCATGGCACCGTGTAATGCACTCATAGCATGGAAACAGATTTTTTGTGTGGTCATTCGAATAAAAAAATGGAAACAAATGGAAAAAAAGAGAAAACAAAAACGACTCTATGCTATGAGTAATAAATTTTATTTTTGTTGGGAGTGTTTGTCGCTCTTAATAATAAATGTTGTGACTTTTTCGAGATAAATCGAGAAAAAGAACAAAAAAGAAAATAACTGCACCTAAATAGAGGGAACAAAAGTGCTGCCATGAGGTTGGATAGGGGGAAATTGGTTTTCATATACTTTGATTGATAGAAAATCTGGGAATTCCTAGTTATTGTAAAAAAAAAGCCTTAAAAGAAACTGATGGTCAAAAGGGGAAATAAATTTTTTTAATGTAAATATTTAATATATTCTAGAACCTATCTAAAAATAATTAAAACCCTTATCCAAAAACCGTACACTTATAAATTAATCAATAGCGATAGAAAGACTGATATACAAGAAACCTCACCCATTCTACGTCACATGAAGTCCAAAGTGAAACGAAAGAAACAAACAGAATATAATAATAAAAAAAAATAAAATAGTTTTAAGGTCGCCTCTGTCTATTTCTGTCCAACGTCATGCGGTGTACCTGTGGCAACGTGATGGAACCAAAATACAACCATTCACTACTCCAACGACAGTAACAGCGAGGGAGAACCCCTTTTATACCACACTCTACTCTTCCTCTCTTCATCAACAGAGCACGAAACAATGCGATAGCCTATAAATGTCAAATGAACACTCGAATCTACGTCATAGCTTTTCCAAACAGTTCTTGGAAATAACCAAAAATATCTTTCCCCATTCCCCCTTCAAGGTTGCGAAAGAAAGGGAGCAGAGTTGTTCGTTCCAGCGGATACCACCCACCTTCAATTCGGAAGTACCGACAGGGGACTCAAAATCCCGATTGTGTGTGGGTGGGTGCTCCCGGTAATATTCCAAGCCAAAAGAACCCTCGAATGTGTTATTTAAAAATTCACTACCAGAAAAAAAGGGGGTGGGTGTGCGCGCACTCATCATCATCGTGCCTTCCTCATCCATTCTCAATTCCCTATCTAAACACGCGACCTCCACACACACACACGTACAAACACCCATACGGCCATACCCCATAGAAAAAAAAAGAAGTACTATCTCACATCACTAGCCGAGTACGTGAGACGCGTCAAACGTAATACCCCAGGCCGGATGAATGCCATCGCGTCAGCACCAGCCAGTCAGCCACAATCCATGCCGTGTTCACGTGAACACCAGCTGATACATGAACGGGCACTGCGTGATCGTTCAGTGAACTGCGAGTGCAAGCGAAATGGTTGTGGTTTGTTTTTAGAAATCAAATCAGAGCGAGCGAGATAGTGAATGGCCGTGCTCTGTGTACTTTGTTGTACAGGGGGAGCGCGCGATGTGGGTTAGAGTTTCTGGCGATTGGGTGGTAATTTATTGCCTTTATTTTTATATTTACTCCCATCTTTGGCGAATTCGTCTATTTTCGTATTAATTTTATAATCCAGTTGTCAGTTGAAGCGTCATTTGATTTTAACCAAATTTATATTAAAAAAAAAAAAAAACACATTTTTGTCTGTTGTTTGATTGACAGGACCTAAAGTATACTTTCACTTGAAAAAATCCGTTTTCTACTGTTGTTCAAATTTTATCCTTTATTTTCAAACTTACATTTTTAAATTCACATAACGGCGGTGTTGCTGGCGGTGATGGCAAAATTGTGATATCCATTATTATATTTCTTTGATTTTGACAGTTTTACACTTGGTTTGGTTCTTATTTTGTTTGAAAAAAACAATAATCTAACAATTCACTTCACTTTGGAATTTTTGTTCTCTTTTAAAACACTTGTTCTTTTTCTTATTTGAAAAATCTTTCACTTCTTTTTATAATGAAACTCCGAGCTGCGGATATTCAACGAACCTTCTCGTTTGGAATTCAACAAACGATTGAAACGCTTTGCAGATTCGCATTTCTTGTTGTTAGCTTGTTGAGTCAGTCAGCCAGTCGGAGAGTGTTGTTCAGGAAGAAGAAGAAGAAAATAATAAAATGTATCCAAATGTTTACAGATACTAATACAGATACAGTAACGGTCGCACAGTCAGTATAGTGTGTATGGGTATGGGACGCTGTCGTCACATCACCCAATGTTGTGGTGCGGTGCCATGCCCCTTGACGGATGTGTGTTTGTTTTGCGTGGTTGTGAAAGAGGGTTGGTGTTGATGTTGAATTGTGTGCTTGGGAAAAAGGTAACCAGGACCCGAGAACTGTGTATAGGGTGTGTCGGGACGGAATGAAGATTATTTTGGTGATGAAATCAGGTTTATTTATGGTTCAAAGGACGATCATGGGAAATCGGACTACCGAATTCTTATAAACTCATTTTATCCACCCTTGGACATTGATAGACAGTTCGTATTTTAAAATGGGTGGTTGTTATAAAGTTTACCTTAATCTTATTAATTTATTTATTTCATTTCATATTTATTTTCATTTTCATTTCATAAATACCACTTCCAAAATATCTTCATCTACAAACAGGATAAAAAAAATTAAAAATACCTACAGTGAAACCTCCTTATAACGTAATTCTCTATACAGTTAAACTTGTGTATAGTGGAATATGCTAATAAAAGGAATCTGGCGAAACTTGGATAGTGGACATTTTTTGTTGCCAATTTTGATTTTCTTCATACAAACTCACTCTTATATCGTGGAAACCTCCGCAATCTGAATAATGGAATATTTTTTAAAGGATTTTGGGGTTTTCCATTGCAAATTCACTTTCAATAGCAGTATCGAGAAATGAATGCACCAAACGTAACTAACATTTCGCCAGCTTCGTTTCGCTTTCCGAGATTGTTGACATTTCAATTGTTTCTTTTCGTGTGTGTCTCATTTTGCTAGCGGTTACAGTCAACAAATCAATACATTCTGAACTCCGATATCAAAATTGATCAAAAAAAAAAATAAGAAAATAAAAGAAATTAGGTTGCCGATTGTGGAAAAAATTGCGAATAATATTAATGTTGCGAGTAGTAGCAAAAAAGGACACCGAAGCATTTCACTATTTCACTACGGTTGGCTGCTCCCATAATATTTGGGTGCCAATGCTCAAAAATGACGTAAAACCGATGAATATTGAGCCAAATCACTTAAGACGACGAAGACAACCGATCGCCAGATTGTCAGAATAGTTAAAAAGGATCCGTTTGCTACTTCTAGATGGAGAAATGTTTTGCAGCCCGACGAGTCCAAGATCAATTTATTTGGACATAGCAGCAATACTGAGAGGTGCCAACGTTTGGTAGATTCCATGCCAAAATAGTGTCAGACTGTCATCAAAAATAAAGGATTTGGGACCAAATATTAAACCCTTATTCTGAATTAAGCACATACTTGTTAAATATTACTTTTGTTTATTAAAAAAAAAAAAACTAGCTGATCCGCCCGCTTCGCCCGTGTACGCAAACAGTACCTTTACTCACATGGCAGATAACTGGCCTTATAATCTGGTTCAGGATAGAACTGAAAGCCGCCAACGTCGACAGGCTGTAAAGAATCAAACGTTTATATGTAGTATGAATAAAGAACACATGGAAATATCCAAAATCTTGCGATTTGGAAAACAATATAATTTATTAGAGGGGAACAAAACTGATGGTTTTCCGATCCGGGAACAGGCGACATATAACTGACCATGCGAGAGCATTAAAAAAAAGGAAATGACCCAAATCGTCCGATGGAAAAAATCACTTTCAGTTTTCTAGAAATTTCCAATTTAACGGCGGATTTTATAAAAATGTTCTTTAATACAAACCTTGTCTTGACACTGGCGAAGACAATAAAAGAAAATCAGCCAAATTGGTCGAGCCGTTCTCAAGTGATGATCAGTCATATATGCGGTAATCGATTTTTAGATATAGAGATAAACCATGTCTTAGGGATCACGAGGTACTATTTTCTTCAAAGCCCAACAAATAATAATTTATTAATTTAGTTTAAAGTTTAAAAAAGTTTTTGTTCTAAATTAAAACAAAGAGCTTAAAAAATTTAATACCAAAAAATTAAAATGAAGACTCTGGGTTCATAATTGCAACTTAAGCGAACGATTTAGAGGTCTCTTAGGTACACACCTATTTTTTGTACACCGCTGTATACCTATGTAAAATCGTATCCGATATTTCCAACTAGCCGTATTAGATTTTACGCAACGCATTTTTCGATTTGACAGCACATAAAATATCCACTGTTTTTAGCAAAGCAGCTTTAAATGTGAAATTATGTTATCACTTAAAAATTATCAAACAAAATTTAATTGAGTCACCCTGTTATTTACAAAAAGAACTTGCCTACCTATACATTTCCATGTATTGATTAGCTCGCGCCAAGAAAATTCCCCCATCCATCCAACATCGCATCCCACTCGTTCTCTTCCACCTCACATTCCATCGGCCAACAAACACCACTGGCACCACTGACTCTCTATACAACAGCTAGTGGCTGCTATGTGGATGGGAACCTTTAGCACACTTTATCATGGGAATTGGGTTGCTTTGCTGTTCATGCGCTCACCAGTTGATCAGAATCCAGACGCAATTTTTCGGGCGTCATAGTGTGTGTGTGTGTTTCTGTATTTTGATTCCCTGCTCTATTACGTTGCACGCCGCGCCGCACCGTCGATTGAACACCATTCCCCTCCCTCACTCGCTCTATACGACAACGACAAGTACAAGCGACAACGTAACCTAAAATGAAACCATTCTGATTCATAACTATGCATGACAGTGTGTCGTTGTTGTTGTTGGCACTTGGAATGGCACTTTACTTGTGGTTGTTCTTCTCTCGCCTCAGCTTCAACGTTCATGTAGAAAAAGAGAACAAACTGGGGGCTCGTTCGTCGTGGCCAATCAGATATCAAGGCGCCGATTGCTGTTCACGCGTTGACCTCATGTTTATCGCCGAGTGTTCACGTGAACAGCGAGCTGATTCGAGCTAACTGTTCAAGGGTCAATTTCGGTGTTGTTGTTGGATCGTAGAGCAAGCGGTGTCGGCAGTCGGTTCGGTGGTGCTTCGTGTCGTTCGTTGTTGCTTTTGGCGCATTTTCTCATTTCTGCTCGGCGATATCAACAACAAAGTGGAATGAAAATAAAAAGGCGAGAATGGAAAATATTCCACAAGGCTGGCGGCGGCTGTGAATTTGTGGGTGTGTATGGTGTTGGGGTGGTGGCCGGTATTTTGTTTTTGTTGGACGGAGTACGTTGTGACCACGATTTACGACGAAGAAGGAGAAACGATGGATGAGTGTTGCGTTGCAAAACGCGAAGAAGACGTAAAAAGCTGAAGTGGGTGTTTTTCTCGTGTAGCATGTAGCGTGTAGGTTGGTAGTGGAAAAGGAGTGAGGTTGATAATAGGAAATGGAAAATTTTCAGTATAGGAAATTTGAGATGGCGGGGGAGGTTTTTTCGCAATGAGATGAGATGACACCGTATGTGGGAGTTTTGGTATTTTCAGTAGGTACAAGTGCCTACATTATGTTAATATGTACATAGGTACCTACCTATTTATGTAAATTTGCTACCTCCAATTGTTTGAATTTGAATCCTGGATACAGAATAAATACCTACATACAGCTGTGGACAACTAATTAGAAACACCCCAATTTAAATTTATATTACGGTGTTTATTTATTATTTATATGTTCAAAATAGTAATAAATAAAAAAATAAATAATTAGCCCTGGAAATTGAATGGACAACTAATTAGAAACACCTCAAAAAATGGTTATAATTTTATGTTGAGTGGTGAACTCCTTCTGCCGAATAACTTCCTGGCATCTATTTTGCATAGACTGAATGGGTCGTCTACAGCGCTCCACAGTAATTGCTTTCCAGGCACCTTCAATATTATTACCCAAAATGTCTAATAAAGTTATCCTGGACACCACCCATAGAGTTAGTTGAAATTGAAACCTATCATCTGAGTTTCCTACCACTACGTCGATCTGTCTGCCTCTCGTTCTCGTCTTTCATGTGCTCGCGCTGTGTGTAAACATTAAAAGGGTATTCATATGCGTGTGTAGATTATAAAAAAAAAAAAAAAGTTGGTTTTTTTTGAAGGCGACTGCCCTTTTGACATCGCCTCATAGATGTTCGATTAGATTCAGGTTGGCACTTGATTCCGCCCACTCAAGAACACTGATTGAATTGTACTGGAAAGACTGTTTCGTGACCTTAGCCATATTTTTGGGGTCATTCTCCTACTGTAATTTCCAAAAAACTAGCGAATTTCTGTCGGCCAAGTTACCAGGTTGTTTTCCAATATCTAGATGTAAAATGTCATCTATTCGGTGTAACGGACCAACACCATTCCAGGGAAAACATTTCACAACATTGGCTGATACCCCACAATGTTTAATAACTGGTAAAACAAACTTGGGGTTCAAAGCTGTGCCTTTTGGTCATCGTACATATCGAGCGACATCTTGTCCCATGCAGCTATACTTAGTTTCATCGCTCCATACTATGTATTTCCACTGCTCTGCTATCCAATTCATGTGAGACTGTTTTTCTTTGCTTAAAATAAACGAGCGGTTTCTTTCGAGAGGCTCTTCCATTCATCCCAGATTCTACCAGTCGTCTCCTAATGGTGCGTGTGGAGACTGGAGTACTTGATTTTTCTAAAATTTATCGCTGGATTTCCATTGGACTTATTTCTGGATCAAATTTGGCAACCCAACCAATCTTTCGATTAGTCCTTTAAGATGTTTTGCGCGGCCGATTTTTCCTTTGAGCATTTTCTGCGGTTTCAAATACCTTAAAATGCCAGATAGCGTCAATAATTTTCTTAACTTAGCAATTTAGTTAAGTTACGATTGTTTGGTATGACATTTTGAGAGTCCATATTTTAATTATTGCCTTCTGAGTAGCTTTTGGTTTTAGTCATTGCAAAATCGCTACACAAAAAAAAACTTTTCTACATTTTCCACGATAAAATATGAACCGAACGGGGAACCAACTACAAATGCATTATTTTTTGAGAAGCAAAGTGATCTCTTTGCCCTAAAAGAAAAAGCATTACCATTATGTTAACAGAAAAAAATGTGCGCTTGTTTGAACAGACAGAGTCAGGGTGTTTCTAATTAGTTGGCCACAGCTGTCCATATGTACATATGTATGTATGCAGGTATGCACTATGTATGTAGATATGTACATAGATAGTAGCTGTACCCTGTGCACGCGGTTCCGTGGTGCCTGTTGAGTGAACTTAATTTGTAAAGAATATTGCTGATTGATTCATTCGCTTCTGTACAGGTTTCCCTTTGTTTTCTTTATCTTTTTGTGAGTTTTGTCGTACCTACCTACATAGGTACATAAATATAAGTAGGGTTTTTTGAAACCCAGCTACTAATATCACGCAATGCAAAATACGTAGGTACCTATGGTTACATACCTATTCAGTAGGAACTGTCGAACTCAATTCTACATACAGTGGACGTTCAGTTTGACGAATACCCGATTTAGCGAATTTCCAATACACAGGACGTCCAGTATAACGAATGTCGATATATTTGTATTGTATTGTATTTAGAAGGGGGTTACCCCATAGAGACAACAAGCACGTAGACCTGTAGGCCCATTGTATTTACTTTGGTGAAGTACCACCCCATTCGCTGGGCTAGCGATTTGTTGCTGAGCTATACATCGATCTAAATCTGCCCGTCGCGTCGCTTTCGCAAAGCGAAGCAATAGGTTAAGATTGAGCTCCAGTAGATCAACGTCCCGTAGGACGTAGTCGCCTAGAGTGGCCTTTCTGATCCAAGCAAAGGCCGGACACTCGCTAATGAAGTGCCCAGCTGTCTCTTCTTCTTGCAGGCACATCTCGCAAAGGCCCGAGCTTCTGATTCCAATTTTGTTCTGATTTTAATGCCGATATAACGTAACGTCCAGTATAGCGAATCACCATTTGAAGTCCATTGATATCTCTAAATAACAAATAGGTACATACACCGTGACAAATATATTCTGTCCTTAAGGTATTCTTATCAATATAGCTCTTTCTATTTGTTTTTCTTTTTCAGAAGAATATATCAAATCAGAGAGCTTGTTTATGGCAAGTATTCATATAGTTTTCAAGTAAAAAAAAAAATAATTGTGAACTCCCAGATGAAGGAACATCGTGGAATTATAAGTGGCACGCTGGTGACGAGTTCATTTTGCTGATGAAAAACTGTTTGTCCTGGAAGAAAATTTCAATCATCAGAATGATCGTGTATGGGGAGCTAAACTAAGTGATATTTCTGCTGACCGAAGGTATATTTCAAAATTCCAAAACAAGTCGTCGGTGATGGTTTGGGTGCCGTTTGTAAAAGAGGCAAATTTCTACTGATTTTCATTAAAAAGGAGTGAAAATCAACTCTGAATATTATCTGGGAACTGTTCTTCAAGCAAATGTGCTAAAACATGCTAAAGAAGTCTTCGGAGATGATTACTACTGCTTTCAGCAAGACGGAGTACCATCACATACGTCAAACTTGGTACAGGCTTGGTGTCAGCGTAATTTGACTAATTTTATACCAAAGGATGAATGGCCGCCATCATCACCTGACCCTAATCCATTGGATTATTTTATATGGTCGTATACATGCTAATGAAGCTTAAGGACTACAAGTATAGAAATATTACTGAGTTCAAGCAAGCCGTTCAAAAAATATGGGATGATATGCCTACAGATGTCGTGCCACCTGTAATGATTTTGAAAAGCGTTTGAAGCTGTAGTCCAGGCTAAAGGGGGTGTCATTGAAAAAACCTATTGTAATTATTTTTTAAGTCACTAAGCATATAATAAAAAAGAAACCACTTTGCTAAATAACGGATTTTTTATTTAAGGGTAGTTTTTATTTTGGACAGAATATATTTGTCACGGTGTATATAATGCAGAATTGTACTATACTCTCTATAACGAATGACTCACCATATTTCTGACAGACTTGATCTGTCCGACCAAATCTGATAATGTGAACGCAATAAACGAAGGTCGGATAGACATGTCGGATGGTTTTTTGGTGGTCGGACGGATATAGAGGAAATTTAATTTATGAAATTAAATTTGACTTTCAATTCAGTTTCAATTCGATCTTATGATTCGCCATTAAATGTGGTATTATGACAGATTAGATGCGAGATACAGGAACTAGGATACTTTCAGTTACACCCAGATTTGTCTACGTATTCTGCAAAAAGGACTTTATTTCCTTTAATTTTAACACAGAGATTGTTCATACAAAATTTGTATGTCCTCCAGCCCCGTAACCAGCTGGAAAATACTGGACATGCGCTCGCAGCATAGAGAAAAGTAAAAAAAAAATCGACATTTCTGAAATCTGGTTTTATTCAATTGTTTTAGTTTCTTTTTTTAAACTTGTTTTTAAAATAATTGCACCTTCCGATCTTTTGCACCATCGAATCGTCGTAAAATGATCATTTTATCCACGCTCCGTACTTCATTAGACTCCAACGCTAGAAATGTTAACGTTTGAGTCTAATGAACACACACCTAAGGCCTGATCACATGACACTGTGTGATTTGTATTAAAATTTGAAAAGCTCACGTCTTAAGGCTTGTCTCCACTGAGGAAACCGCGTCTCCACGTGATATTTCAGATAGCAGGATTTCATAGCAAGCTATAAAAAAGAGAACTGTCAAATTTGTGTGTGCGCAAATTATAGCTTGATATTTAATTTTTTTTTAGATCCAACCGCTTGTACTCAGCACTTCTATAACTCCGCAAACATGGAAACGGCCTAGAATTGCTTATTATTTTAACTATCTCTTCTTGTGACATCTTCCAGTCGGCCATAATTATTTTTTTCTTATTCAAACGCAACGAACGCAACCAATTTTCACTCAAATGTCAAAAATTAGCAAGATATCTTTAGCTTGCTAAATTTCCTGCTATGGATAGCTTGCTATCTCGACTATTTTGCTATTTGCCGTCTCCATTAGCTATTTTCATAGCATGCTAATTATCTTGCTATAAATTTTAGCTCGTGGAGACGGCCTGTAATGATTCTTTAGTGTAGATTAGCTTCAAGCTATAAAATTATCCATAATACAGTCAAATCTGGACATGCGACAATATTTTTCCTGGACATGCGCAATTGATCTTTGGACATGCGCAACCATACCACACCGCGCCGTACTGTGCATACGGGGCTGTCTTCCTTGACCGATATTGTCTCAAGTTTTGATTGTATGAAATGCCGTAGATGGTATTTCCAAACATCTTTTTGTACGAGTATATGTAAAGGATGTTTCAATAGCTATGTCTGAACTTTGACAGTTTATTGCTCTGACGTTTCAAGTGGCAACTCTGTCATTCTTTGATATTTGCGTTTTGTCAGAATTGTTGTAATTTATTATAAGAATTCGATCCTGTTCGCCAAACTTTTCGTGGGCAATGAAATATCTACGGCTGAAATGATTTTCGTTTTAACAGCTTCGTGAACATGAACAATGAAAATTGCCGCGTATGGGGAGAAAATAATCCACAACAGTATCGGGTCATGATAACTGACTTTTTGTAGCCTCAATTGGATGACATGAAGCTGGACGACATGTGGTTCCAACGTGCCATACACGCCCTTAGACTTTTTTCTCAGGGGTCACGTAAAATCGCTGGCTTATGGTAACAAACTAACAACAATTGACCAACTGGAGAAGAACGTCATTCAAACAAATGGTAAGATACAGCCCGACTTATGCAACAGACTCACACAAAATTGAACCTCTCGGTTCGAGTCCTGTTAACGAAGCCGCGGATGCCATTTGAATTATATTATTTATAAAAAATGTCCACTCGGAGACCCGAAGGTCCATTGTAAATACCCTCATAGTTGGGAGTAAATCCTCTTCTTACCAACTCGTAAACCAGTTTGTGCTCTTGGTGCATCTTAGAAGATCCGATATGGCTGGCTGACTATCCACCAGAATGGCTTTTTCCAACGGGAGGCCGCTTTCTTTGATGAATATTGCAGCCTTTTCCAGCGCCAGTAGTTCCGCCTGGAAGACTGTATCATGTAGTCTGAAAGATTCCCGAGCGTATCTGAGTAGAACCCAGCACCAGTACCTAGGTCCATTTATGAGCCGTCGGTGAAGAGAGCTATTTCCTGGTCCACTCTGATCACCTTGTTTGATAGCCAGAAATAGGATTGGTACATTCAAGTTGAAGTCATAGTGAGGAGTAATGTAGTCTGAAGTCTTAGTTAGAATTTCAGGGTTGCATCGCCTCAGTTGCTGTATTTTTCCGAGTATCGCCGCATGTCGCCACCGTACGTGGTTTAATTTATCAAATCGGATTTTCTTAGTCTGAGGGCTCTCTTTGATGCTGCGCCTTTGATGAACATGTCAAGGGGAAGTTAATGAAGAATCATATCCAATCCCACTTTGTGGTGTACTTCTTGCTGCTCCTGGCACGCCGAGTGCCGAGTGACTAGAGGAATCGACGTTTAAATCATCATCAAAGTAAAACATAATTGTTATAATAATTGCTAATACTTCATTCTTGTTATAATTCTCAAAATTTAATGCATGTTTCTTTTGCGCTTATACATATGTATATTCCTTGTATGTAAATGCATTTACTTAATTATAGTCATTTCATTTAATTTCTTTTTGTTCTGTCCTGGTCCTTCGAGCCGGATGTATGTATGTAAACATGTCATTTACTGATTACTCGGTTTCGATTTTATTTCAATGGGAAATATTGCAATTATTGCTGTATATACTGTACATAAATGTGAACATATGTACAAATTACTCGTACATATGAAGACACATTTCCCGACTTTCGTTATTACGATTTTACGTCCTATAACCTTTCCTTTTGTTTATTCTTTTAACCCATGCGCTTTTGCTAGCAATTTTTAATGTGATTCCACAAACTGAAAATGTAATAAATCGTGGCTTAAATAATTAGCAATGCATTCTACACAAAAAATTGATAAAATAATTAAAATGATTGTTGCTGTTTCCTGTTTTTGTTTTGTTGTCTTTCCTCTCGAACAATCGTTTTGCGTCGAACGCAACACGACACCGCGACGATCCCTGAATACGATTCAGAGCGAGTTTGCTGAAAACTTTTCGAATCGCAGATGAAACATGTTTCTGTTTTCAGGTTACCATGATGAAATCTCCAGATGGATTGCGAAATATATTCATGAACTTTACCTGTGATCGTTTAAAAAAAATATATGTGTATATCCAAAATCACTTCGCACAAGTTTTCTTCTTATTTAAGACACGCAAAGTGATAATTAATTGGAGAAGAAAAAAAAAAACCCATCGCGTCAAGTTTAACAAGCATCGAAGTGACAGGTGCTCAGCTATCGCCTTCAATTGGCAACTCTTTCTCTAGTCGCGTTCACTCAAAATAACAAAAACAAAACCTTAATCAAACGAAATAATCAAATTGCTTGCATCATCATTTGGGGGGTGAGCTGGTGACTTTGTCTATTTCAAATGATTACAACTAATTTCGTTTTCGTAGGCAATTAATGAACAGCGGCGGGTGGCTAGATACCAAACGGGTCTGACTCAATGACGTTAGTTGCCCCTCAATGAGCATGTGCTCTGCGAGTGACCATTGAAGAACCTATTTATGTGGGCAATTGACTGCCTGTACAAGCAACACACCGCCTTAGATACCTATGTAAATATTTACGGCCGCGTCATCTGACCGCAAAAAAAAGAAAAGCTAGACTACAGATAAAGATACACACACAACACCATAATCGCACATTCTGTGGAGGGGCGCAATCTCATATCTAGAGGTGCACGTTGCTATTACAAAATCCGTGCAAATGTTTTCCCAGACTGATAGTGGCGGCACCGTGGCGTGCTATCACCTGAAATCAATTGTCACCATGACGGAGGGTTAACGTGAAAGCATGTAAGCGAATTCCTCGAACCCAGGCAGACATTGCTGGCAGCTACTGTCAGTGTGATAGCGATTGGGCTTTAATCACATGAGGAGCGCGAGGCAGACCGACTGTTAGATACTCGTAGCTCGTAGGTCTTCTCGCATGAAAACAACAAACCTCTGGGTCCAAAGTTGTTCGCGCGTCGCGTCTCCCTGCGCCGCGTCGTTCGTCGTTGTCGTCGCTCATACTGCTCACACTGTGCGAAGATGAATTTCTCCATGGAACACGTTTTGTTTTCGTCGAATGCCGTGATTTTTTTATATCTGGCACGCCCCTATCACGTTCGCCAAACGTGATCGATTCGAATGAAAGTCTATGTGTGTGTGTGTGTGTGTATGTCAAGTGGGAAATTTATTCGCACAAGCCCACTATTTTTTATTTGTTGTATTTGTATGTCATCGTCGCTGGTTGTTTGTTTAATTAAATTACATATTAATATTTATTTATGTATTTTTTATTTTTTATTAAGAAATGGAAAGATAATCTTTAGGGGTGGTGGTTCGCTGGGAGAAATTGCTTAAAGGGAATTGCGCGGTTGAGTGTTGTTGACAATTTAATTAGTATGGACATTGTGTTGTATGCAAATCTATTACGGTACCTAGGCAAGGTATGACAAATGTACAGATAATAGGTGAATTGGCTTTTCAGTTGGACTATATGGAGACGTGGAGTTCAAATATGTACCTACCTACCTTCTTTTGTTTTATGTAGGTAATTCGGGAAAGGTCCGATTAATTCATATGGAGTTGACCTTGATTATTGATAAGTTACGATAAGATTACGATACGTTACGATTCGATAGTGATCGAGTGAAACCTCCTCTAACTAATGGACACCTTTTTGGGCAACCAATTTTTAATTTCCCATACATAATGCGTTCCTATACGGACAGCTCTTATAACCAGACAAAAGACTCTGGTCCCGTGGCTGTCCACTTAAGAGAAATTTCACTCTACTAATTTATGTACAGTCGACTCTCCATAAGTCGAATTTTCACGGGATACCAAGATTTGTTCCAGTTAGAGAGAGTTTTCGACAAATTCGAGTAATAGCGACAAACATTTATTTTTGTTTTAAAATGTTTGTATAGAAAAAAGATTAATGTACCTACTTACAAAAAAGTTTTATACTAATTCGTTGTTGTTCAAATTTTCTGTTGAAGTCCGCAGTACCTTTACCTTAAAGCTAAAAACAATACATTTTATTAATAAACAAAAAGGATTACAATGCTTTTTTTTTGTTTTTGCGTTTCAACTTTTTAAAAACTGTATCTTTTTAAGGAGGTACCAAAAATATGAATAGAAGAAACACGACGAGCTGACGATGATGGCACATGCGATGCTACACATACGTATGTATATAGGGTATTGAAGTGTGTAGGGACTTGATGGTTAGTAGTTACGAGTACCTACATATGTATATACTCAAATACGAATTCCGATGGGGGTGGAAAAAGATGCCAATAACCGAAAAAATTTGTTCGAGTTAGTGAGATTTTCGACTTAGAGGGAGTTAGACTTATCGAATGGATTTCATATTTTTTTTGTAAGGAAGGTGGAAAGCATCGAAAGCCAGTGTGTGGGACTTTAACCCTAACTAAAACCACCTCTGCTTCCAACCCCATTTCCCGACGATGGTACCAAGGCATATCGTCTACCGGGGGGGTCAACTGAGAGTAACTCTCATCCAGTAATTTTTCTCTAATATATTGCAATATTAACGTTTTGGAGGGGTGAAGCACATTAGCTAACCCCGAAACTAACTTTGTAACCTGAATTTTACTTATGTATTATAGATAACTCATAACTATATATGTGTGTAATAATTTATTTATATTTTATTTTTCTTTAAGAAAGTAAGTCATACGGCCTAAGCCTTTTAAGCCGTCTATTAGTGTTGTAGTTTTCTTCAACCATGTGCTGAATTTGAGGGTTTACATGGTCTCGGATCTGTTGGTAATGCCTTATTGCATATTTTTGAATAATTTCGCTAACATTCTCTACTTGTAAATCCCTGTGTAGGTTGTCGTTTCTTATATACCAAGGTGCATCTACGATGGCTCTTAGTATTTTGTTTTGGAATGTTTGTATCATTCGTAGATTTGTCTGTTTGGTACAGCCCCAGAGCTGTACCCCATAAGTCCATACAGGTCTTAAAACTTGCTTGTATAATAGCAATTTGTTGTCAATTGATAGCTGGGAATTCCTTCCCATTAACCAATGTCTGAGTCTAATATTTAGTTCTTCCTTTTTCTTTTTGACATGCTCCTTCCATTTGAGCTTGGCGTCAAGTGTTATACCCAAATATTTCGCAGTATTTGCGTACGGAACTTCTTTTCCATCTATATTAACTCTAACAGTATTTATTTTCCTGTTAGTGAAGTTAATATGGGTAGATTTAGTTTCATGGAGCTTTATTCTCCATTTTTTTGTCCAATCACTTACGGAATTAATGGCCTTTTGTAATCTTTTCGCTGCCTCATTAGCATTGTCCCCAATAGTTAAGATTGCAGCGTCGTCAGCAAAAGTCGCCAAGCAGGCTTCTTCCTGCTGTGGTAAGTCTCTTGTATAAAGAAGATAAAGGATTGGTCCCAAAACGCTTCCTTGTGGAACTCCTGCAGATATTTTCTTTAAGTCTGAGTATTTATCTTCATATCTTACTCGGAAATAACGATCTGTGATGTAAGATTTTAGAATCACATAGAACTCTTCGGGGAGATCTCTTTTAAGTTTAAATTCTAGTCCTCGATGCCAGACTTTATCAAACGCTTGTGCAACGTCTAGGAATATGGCTGAACAGACTTTTTTGTTCTCAAGTGCTTTTTCTATTGTACTCGCTATTCTATGCACTTGTTGTACAGTAGAGTGTTTCTCTCTAAACCCAAATTGATGGGAGGGAATAAGATTTCTTTCCTCTATTATTGGTTTGAGTCTTTTCAAGAGCAATTTTTCAAATAGCTTTGATATTACTGGTAGGAGCGAAATCGGTCTGTACGATTTCTTTTCATTTGGCGACTTATCTGGTTTCAAAATCATAATTACTTCTGCCACCTTCCATTGCATAGGAACATACTTAAGCCTGAGTGCGGCATTAATTATATGTAATAGATGGATTTCGTATGGAAAATTGAAGGGAATGATAAAATTTGGCGACAAAATTCGAGTTAGAGAGAAATTCGACTTAGAGAGAGTTCGACTTAGGGAGAGTCCACTGTATATGGAATCGTCATTCCTTTGAACGGACACCTCCCTTGAACGGATGTGGAAACTACACTACAGAACACGGATGCAGCTGAAACTTTGAAACATACTTTAAACATGAGATGCAGATGATGGTTAAATCGGAACATATCCTTCCACCTGCAAGTAAGGTTTTCCCCAGCAGCATTCCTCATGTTTTCCACGATTTCTTCGTCTTTTCCAATTTGTAATTTTGTTTTCTTTTTCTTCATCTCTTCCTCCTCCTCCTCAGCCTTATCTGCTTCGTCTTGGTTTTCATTGGATAAAGAACATTTTTCTCTGTTGACATAGAGGGGTTACTCCGATGTCGTCGGTTTGGTTTTTGTTCCTTTAAAGGTTGATTTCGTATATCTAATTATTTATTTATCTCCATAGTAAAATGTGCTACTTTATTTCCAGGTACATATACTGTCGCCTGTCTTCGCCGGGCACCACCCCTTAAAGGACAACTTTTCCAGTCCTGTTGGTGTCCATTCAAGAGAGGTTTCACTGTACATATATTCAAACCAATATTCAATTTTCTATTCTGAATCAGCCATCAAGCAGCTTAAGTTGGCTTTTCTGTGCCACACATAATGATCTTGGTACCAACTTTGGCTCCATGGCAAATCGCCCAAAACCAAATCGCTAAATGCAAAAATGTCACATTGCCCAACAATGTGAAAAATTAAAAAAATGTAAAATCGCCCAAGAAAGTGTCGGCGTTTTGTCAGAACTCATGCTTCCGACGCCCAAAACCAAATCGCCCAAAATGAAATAAAATCCGAAAAATGTTAAATCGCCCAAAAATCTTTGTGGGCGATTTAACATTTTTGATTTTTGGGCTATTTAGCATAATGTCAAATCGTCCAAAAATATTACTTTGTTAAATTGGGTTTAAAAGTGTGCTCAAAGCGAATTGTAACAACTACAGTAACGGTCATAGCAGAATGCTGTTTTTTCTTCATATTATGATTATGAAATGAAATATATGAAACGTCTGTACATATTATATTAGCTCGTGAAGCGGCGCGGTTACGGTTTTGCGCCGTGTTTCGCGCCGCGCTTCGCTCGCGAACCGGCGCGGCAACTGCGCGACTGTAAGTGGAGATTGTAAGTGGAGTCTGACTTTTTGTTTTAATATATCAATTTCTTCAATTCTTCATTTCGGATTAAAGCTGTTTTTCTTTTTATTAGGTACTTACTTCAGATCGGACAGTTTTTAAAATACAATGGTGTACTTGGACGGATCCCCTATACTCATACATATGTTGGTTTTTTCGAATCCCGATAAAACGCCCATTTCTTCTTTGAGTGATTTGACATTTTTATTTTTTGGTCAATCTGTCATGGTGTTAAATCGCCCAAAAATGTTGGGCAGTGATTTGGTTTTGGGCGATGTTACACAAATCCGCCTAAAAAAGCCGAAACACAAAATCGCCCAAAATCACTTTTTGGGGTATTTTGACATTATGCCAAATCGCCCAAAATATAAAAATGTCAAATCGCCTAAAAAAATAAGTTGGGCGATTTGGTTTTGGGCGATTTGACACTGAGCCACCAACTCTAGCTTCCGCATTTTGATGCTCTTTAGATCGGAAGTCGAACGTACACAATTCAAACAATATGAACTCAAATATGTTATCTAAGAGCTCATAAAGTACATACCTACATTTGTACATATTTATGTATGTATCTGATAAATGTATGTATGCATTTTCTACGCAACGTTTGTGGAAACATGGCGAATTCTATTACTTTAAAATTACCTACCATTTCGAGTCGCAGTGAATGTGACTACACAATTTTAACGCGCATTATTAAATAATCTAGGTTAGATTGGGTTGAAAGGGATTGAGAGGCTGAGCCATCCCAAAACATTAGGCACCAAAGTGGCCCCATCGCGATCCCCTAAGAATCCATCTAACCTAAACCGGCACAATTTCCTCAAAGCATTTTATTACCTTGCAAAATTTTAGAACGAGACTATGGTTGATTCGGCCTACATCCTCCAGGTTACTAAAGAAGTAGGAGCCTAAAATGTTCCTGCGACTACGTTCTATGCGCTGACATTCACACAGAATATGTGCGATATCCTCTGCTACACCTTTATCATTACAGTGTCTGCAATTATCCGTGCCTATGAGTCCGAGCCTCTTGGCGTGTTTGCCCAGAATGCAATACCAGGATAGTATTCCTATGGCTATTCTCATTTTTGTCCTGCTAAGTTTAAGGAGTTTAAGTCAAAGTGCCTTGGAAACCCTGTGTCCTACAATGTTAGACCATATATGGTCAGCGCTTCTCGTAATCATATCAATTACTTTTAGGTTCTATATTCTTATTGGATTTCCCATTTGGATTTCTGTAAGAATAGTACAGTGTCCTTTGCCGCTATTCTTGAAAAGACCTACATATGTAGGTTGGTGAGCCTTAGTGCACTATTATTCGCCAGTTGCCTCAAATGCAAATCGAGAGGCAGCAGATGTAGAGGAACATGTTCAGTGCCGCCGTGGTGGGCGTCGTGCGAAGAGCACCAGTGATGGCAACACTAATCTAACCAATGTCGTTTTCTTATTTGCAGCCTTCCAGCAGACTAGTGCCCCGTACGTGAGTAAATAATAATAGTAATCATCTATCTTTAGTATAAAAATATAACTAAACCTATATTACCTATTTTAAATAAATAAATAGTTCGATTGCTGTTTTTTACAAGTTTCTTGATTGTTCGATTCGTACATACTTAAGCATTACGTTTTCCATACGTTTAATGTTTAAGTGACGTATAGTCTCAATGCGAATGAGTCATTTCAAATTGTTGGCATTTCACTAAATTATGATATTTTCAGCTGTCAACTTTTTACGACAAAAAAAGGTGACAAATCGATTACCTCATTTGTTTCGATTCGATCGTTCCATTGGGTTATCAATACTATTAAATGACCTTGATCTTGCTTTGTTCACATACTCGTACCTACATAAATGTACATATATTATTTTGTTTTGACGTTTAATCATTTATTTTTGCTTGTTGATCAGAAGATTGACAGTTCAAGTGTTAAACAATAATTACTTAATACACATTTGTGATAGAGCTGCCATCTGTGGGATCAAACGATAACCATTTTGGACTTTTTGTTCTAATTTTAATCTTGCCAAGTTGATTAAAAATTTAATATTATACGGTGACACATTTTTGGGTTCGAAAAAGAACAAAAGAATAATCGTCTAAAGATTCAATAAAATTAATGAAATGTCAAAAAACGCCAATCAACTGTCAAATTAAACTTACGCATGAAACTCATTGCTGCCAAACCAAAAGACTAGTAAGGTATCATAGCAGTACGTAGTAGAAGATACATAAAACTCTACAATTATTAACGAAGAGACACAGAGATAAAATCCATCACTTGAATGTGTGCACGTTGGCACGTAGTCTTCGTGAATGCCCCAACAAAAGCTTTTCCAGTGGCGCAGTAGATCACGTTTTCATCTTTCGTGTGTTGCTGGTAAAATTTTTCAGCATGTCAATCGGTGGGTAACCCCCGTCGGCTGATATTTATCTTGTGATGATTAATTTAAGTCATTGTACGCAAATTTGGTTTCTGGGTAATTCGAATTTGCGGGTACACCTTGAAGCTTGACTTGAAGGCGATAATTTAATTTTTATTTGCTCATGTATCTGCGGTTTGAGTTAAGCTGTAATTTTTGATCTACAAAGGTGCAGGGTGACAATCATTAACTATTTAATAACATGCATTTGTCAATTTCTTGTTTTCAGTTTTAAAATAGAAAATTTGCTACTATGAATATAATCTTAAATTAATTTATGCCATTTAATTGGAATAGTTCAATATTCAGATCAAGGCCGTAGAGAGCTAAGAGGACGGGTCCAATTTTTATGGGTTTCTACTTTTAAAGAGATTTGCGACAAACCTGTTCTCCGTTTGTAGTTTATTACTGGAACGTGTTGAGTATAACTAGAAAGACTATATATAACCAATTTAACTATTGTCTGACGCATTTCGATGTACTATTAAAATAAATGAGAGTGGAACTCCTCTTAGCCTTATTTAACTATAGCAGTTCGTTGTCATTTATATACACTCGTGTCAAAAAAAAACCCCCGCACCATTACTCTTCTTCAATTTTCATAGAAAAATCAAAATTTTTCTTACGCTATAAAATTGTTTTTTATTTTAATAAGGGAAAACTTTTTAATTTAGAATAACACTAATAAATATTGATCGAAATTAAACCACACAATTCACACATTTTTGCATTTGTATGAAAAAAACGGAATTTTACGATTTATTTAGGCAAACAATTTATTTAAAAAATGATTACGAAACGGTGCGACTATAAGAAAAAAATCTAAGTAAACATTGAATATACAATATAACTTAAAACTAATAAAATAGCATATAATAAGAATACATTTATTGTACAATAAACTAATATGTATTTGGTTATACCACCTCATTTCTTAATGAAGTTGTGGCGGCAGTACTAAATAAAGTTTCATCGCTGGCAACACTGTCTACAACTGACATTCGGCTGACGTCTCTAGTTGCAATTTTTAAATAAAAAGTCAGTTGGTATTATTCAGTCATCGACTTTGGCTACGCCGCGCCGCACAGTGGTTTAGGTTGTATGGAAGCGCGGAAATAATTCAATATCTCTTGAAGTACTGGACCGATACCTCTATTGAATTACTTATTTTATAACTAACAGCATACATTTTTTTTTCTCAAAAAATTAATTTTTATACACCAAATATTATTTTAATCATAACGTGTTTTTAGCCAAAAATCGCACATTATATTTTCCCTCAGTTGTTACTCAACATTTTTCTTAAATCTAAGGGAACTTTAATGAATTTTTTATTGGATTTGATGCTCCAACTATTGTTTTATAAAATTAGAATGAAAAATAGCGTTATATTTAACATTCATAAATCGATTTTTTTCCGATCCTGAACCACTGTGCGTCGGGATTTCATAATTTATTTCAATTTAAAACATTTAATAAAAAGTTGTAAAAATTAATAAATCGCAGTTAATTATTGCGACAACGTCATCAATCCTGTTTGGCATCGAATTAAGCAATTTTTCTACATAGGAGATTATTAAATCTTTATACCAGACGTCTTTTATTATACTTTCCAGTTCACGAACAGATTTTGTTGGCCTTTTCTCTCTAATTGTTTGCCCATGTAATGCCAACAGTTTTCTCTGGGGTAAAGATCCAAGCTATTGCCAGGCCATGGAAGAGAAAGTATCCCCAAAGAATTGCTGTAGTTTTGTACCTTAGGTTCGGTTAGGTTAGGTTAAGAAGGTTGTGTGATTGAACGAGCAATCATTTCCACTTGGACACCCGAAGGTCCATTGTGAATCCCCTCATAGCTTAGGAGTAAATCGTCTTTTTACCAACTCGTAAACCAGTTTGTGCTCTTGATGAATCGCAGAAGATCCGATATCTTAGAAATTCCGAGTTCTGTTATGTCTTCCAAGAATCTATGACCTAAAGTACGGAGGCGTCGTTCTTGGAGGCCGGGATAGTAGCAGAGAAGATGTTGGATCGATCTCTGCAGCTACAGATATCGTTGGACTCAGGTAGCCATTTGCTGTCATGTGACCTATGGCACAGTGCCCTGTGATTATTCTGGTAATTAAGCGTATGGAGGATTTATCCAGATGTAACATCGTCTTTGTCCTATTAAGATTAAGATTCGATCACAAAGAGCTAGATGCGACGCAGTCGGTTCGTGTGAGCCACAGAAGATCGTTGGTCTCTTTTTCGATTATATGGTCGATTGTGCTGAACAGTGTTTTAATCCGTAGCTGTATGGAGGTGTCAGCATCACTGTTGCTCATGGCTGAATCAGCTCTAGCTAGTTCATCTGCTATCTCGTTCCCTTCAATATAGCTATGTCCGGGTACCCAGTAAAGTCTAACATTGTGATGCCTTATGGCATTTAGTGCATTGCGACATTTTTGGACTGCCTTTGATTTTATTGTGCTTGATCCTATTGCTTTCAGAGCTGGCTGACTATCCACTAGAATGGCTATCTCCGACGGAGGGAGGTCGCTTTCTTTTATGAATATTGCGGCCTTTTCAATCGCTTGTAATTCCGCCTGGAAAACTCTGCATGTATCCGGTAGTCTGAAGGATTCCCTTTTATTTAGTGTATCTGAGTAGAACCCTGCTCTTTGAGGGGTTGATTGTTAGTTTTGTACCGTAAATTAGAGTAAATTAAAAAAAAGTTTAAAAAAATGTTAGTTTACCGATCATACGTAAAAGAAAAACATACCGATTTCACTCTATGGACAAGAGGTGAATCGTCGTGAAATATTTCACTATCTCAGTGTTGACAAAGTTGCTGTAAAGTCGGCACAACATTTTCTATAATTTTTTTTGGCATTCCATGGCATTAACTGACACCTTGCATTAATCCCCATTCCATTAAACAACTTATTGTCCCTATTACGCAAATAAGTTGGGTTGAGTTGAGTTAAAATTTGCGTGTAATTCAAATGGGGTAAACAACTCAACTTAACTAAAGTTGCCTTACGTAATAGGGACATATATGTACAGTCGACTCTTTTTAAGTCGAATTTTCACGGGATACCGAGATTTGTTAGAGTTAGAGAGAGTTTTGGAAAAATTCGAGTAAGAGAGAGAAACATTTATTTTTGTTTTAAAACGTTTGTTTAATAAAAAAAAAAGGCTAATGTATGTACTTACAAAAAAGTTTTATAATAATTTGTTGTTCGAATTTTCTGTACCTTTACCTTAAAGCTAAAAACAATACATTTTAAATAAACAAAACTTTTCACCACACAGTTTACTTCGTAATAATTCCTTACATTTTATTTTAATTGATCTAGCTACAAACATGCACATAAAGACTGCATCAACTCTGTTGAACCGCATAGAATCAACTGATTTTGAAACTCCAGCTGGAATTTTACTAAAACAAGTTCTTTTATATACATACGTAGATATGTTAGATCCATTGAAAACCTGTTTTGAATGCAACCAACAACACGAAAAAAAAGGATAACAATGTTTTTTTTTTTTTGTTTTTGCGTTGCAATTTTTTAAAACTGTATCTTTTTATGGAGGTACCAAAAATATGAATTGAAAAAACACGACGAGCTGACGATGATGGAACACACGATGGTACACATATTTAGGGTATTGAAGTGTGTAGGTACTTGAACTTGATGGTTAGTAGTTATATACTCAAATACGAATTCCGAAGACGTAATGTATTCTTATTTTGTTTTGGGCTAAACAAAATCTGACTTAACCCTTAACCACCTAGCATACGTCTCCAGACCCCGACGAATTTTCCAACTGTGTTCGTTTATAAATATAAAATAAGAAATGTTGACTACTTAATGTAGTGACTACGGTAATGTGACAATAACAATAACATGTTCCAGGAAGTTATAAGGGTTAAGTAGACAACATTTCTTATTTTACGTTTAAACTAACACATTTGGAAAAATCGTCGATTTCTGTGAGAAATATGCTAGGTGGTTAAGGGTTAAGGATTGAAAAAAGATGCCAATAATTGAGAGGATGTGTTCCAGAGAGAGTCCACTGTATATTGTCCTATCGCTAATTGTTTCCCAGTTTGCTCCTGAAATGACTGGTTAATATCCCCAGCATGTGCAAACCGGGTTTTTAAACAAATTCGCTGGATCAGACGCTGATCTCTAGGAGATGTCTTATTGGGTCTTCAATCATTCCGAGCAATGGTGCCCTCTAGTTGAACATTTTTCAAAACTTTTTGCACATTCCATTCATTAGTCCCTAGTCGACAAGCAATTTCGCGATTTGACACTTTTTCGAAGGCATTAAATAAATTCGAAACCCTAAGCAGATATAACAGGGCTAAAATATCTTGGGAACCAGGACACTCTGGTGTAGAAAGAAATGAACTCGCAGATGAGTTAGCAAGAAAGTGAGGGGCACACTAAGCGAGATGGTGCACTTAGCAGTTTAGCACCACCACTATGTGGCATCAGGCCGAGAATAAAGAATACTATCATTGGTATGGCAAACAATAGATGGTCAAGAGTAGAGGGACATAGTGTAAATTGAGGATGAAATGTAAACAGAGGACAACGAAAGTTTAGCAAAATACAAAGATGTCTTCTACTACAGAAATCTTAAGTAGTGGAGAACTGTCAGAGCAGCTCGGACATGTGAGTTGTGTGTGGAGCGAGTTCAGTTCTATAGCAACTTTAGGTAGGTTTTTCGGTTACAAATAATAAGGTTTATAATAGAATGTCCAAGGCTCTTTGGCCGGCCTTAGATCACAAAAGCACAAAGTAATCCTTGGACTAAGTAGGACAAATCTAAGGAATACTTTCCGGGCACTGTCTCCTGAGAAAGCATGCGAAAAAAATGGACATTCTAGTACGGACGAATGCAGGCACCGCAATGACTTGGGTTCAGCGGAGGATGTCGAACATATCCTCTGCGAATGTCATGTCATTTCTCGTTCGCGTAAAAAAGTCTTAGGGAGTGACTTTTTTTGATACATTGGAAGAGGCGGACCAAACTGGCCACAATCAAATTTAAAAATTTTGTTTCAGTTTAGGTACCATCAACAGAGCATCGTGATGGGCCCACTATGGTGCCTCTGCCTAAAGTTTTGTGATGGTTCAGCCTCATAACTCCGTTCTAACCTAACCTAACATAACCTAGCTTCCAGGCACTTATTTTGACAGGGACATCTTATTTTGACAAAGTGCTGCTATCTTCACTACCGAACCGATTGCCATCACTCCCTACGTGCTCTAAAGCACACACATACTTTGGTATGATTTTCTCCTTCAAATTATTTTTCCTTATTTTAAAATGATAGATTTAATAGGAACGACAAGATAAGCCAACAAATGCGTTTTGAAAACATTTTTTTGCTTAATCAGTCTTTGCAGACTTAAATTTAGCATTAAATACGCAAATGGGTCATTGCCAGATTTATAAAATTTATGATGGCAACATCAGAATAAATATTTATATTTCATTTAACAATCTTTTTTTTTTTTTCATATTTTCAAGATAAAATTTGATAATGGCAAATTTAAATTTATCTCCGAACTATAAATATATTCCCGCGGGAAAAACAATGGAACCACACTCATAGTCCACGTGAACAAAGCGTGCACAATGTCACTTGATTAGAAGTGTTCTGCTCTTTATATTTTTGTATTTATTGAAACATCTTACGATTTTCATTAGCAATCAGGAGCTTTCACTTTCTAATTGTGGGACGCATGACGATCAACTCGTTCATAATAAAAGATTGCGAGAAGTTCTATCTGCGCACAAATGGAATACGTGCGAGCGCAGATAGCAGATAAACATATTTCATTACTTTAAATTAATCTGAAAGTGAGTGTATTATTTTATTTAACGAATCGTAATTACTTTTTGGCATAAAAAAAGATTATTATTTAAAAAATGCGAAACAGAACCCTGACATTGGATGCTAAGTTCAGTTGCCTTGAATCAAATCACAAAAAAAAAAACAAACAAAATAGAAATAAATATGTCTGTAGATAGTATTTTAACATATTTATATCGTCAATTTTATTGCATTTCCGTTGAAACAAAAAAATTTGTACATTGCATGCAAAAATACAAACATCAAATCATTCATTGTGAATGACAAGTAATCCACCCGATCACGTTCAATCGAATGTGAATATTCACACGACCTTTAAACAGCAATTATTTGCTCTCCTTAATTTTTTTTTCTCGAATTCTTCATAGATAACCCGGGTGTGACCTGAAGAGCACTGTCGCTAATTTAAATTAATGTCCACCCTGTTTTGGCTGAGCACGACGCGACGACGCGGGGTTCAAATGGCCTGTGATCTCGAGTCCAGAGGATTATCATTATTTTCGTATGTTTTATAAGCTAATGAGTTAACTTTACTAGCTCGCAACCAGTTCATTGTAATTATGTTATATATTCGTAAATATAAATTCATTGATACAAAAGAGTTCGAGCGTGTGAATTTATTAATTTATGACTAATTCGATTAGACAGCCTTTTTAGAAATAAGTCATGAAGTCATAGTAGATATGGCACGAGTCTGTGCAGTACTAGCGAAAGTACAAAATGAACAACGAGCTTAAACGAATTGGCCATAAATTACGGGGCAATCAGATAGGGTGACCCAAGAGGGGCGTAGTTTGCTCTGTTAAATCGATGTACAAATTTACGAACCTGATTGAAAGGGCTCCATGACAAATCGCTCAAAAATTAAAAAATGTCAAATCGCCCAAGAAAGTGTGGGCGTTTTGTCAGAACTCATGCTTCCGATCGCCCAAAATGAAATAAAATTCGATTTTTTTTTTTAATTACTGGGCTATTTAGCATAATGTCAAATTGCCCAAAAATATCACATGTTGGGCGGTTTGACATTGACATCTTCGTTAAATTGGGTTTAAAAGTGTTGTCAAAGCGAATTGTAACAACTACAGTAACGGTCACAGCAGAATGTTGTTTTTTCTTCATATTATGATTATGAAATGAAATACATATATGAAACGTGTATTAGCGCGTAAAGGGGCGCGGTTACCGTTTCGCGTCGCGGTTCGCACACGAACCGGCGCGGCTCTTACACAGCCCCCTTCCCCCTCCCCCGCTCGTTTCTTTCCACCAGATTGTAAGTGGAGCCTGACTTTTTGTTTTAATATATCCATTTCCTCAATCTTTCATTTCGGATTAAAGCTGTTTTTCTTTTCATTACTTACTTCAGATCGGGCCATTCGTTTTTTCAGTTTTTAAAATACAATGGTGTACTTGGACGGATGCTAAATAAAAAAGAAACTTTCCCAAATTCGTCAAAGTCCTACTGGATGAGGAAAATTTATGAAAAGCCTTAATTTCTCTATGCTTATAAAAAGTGGTAGAATTATTGGTACCAAAAAAAATAAGTTAATAAATAATTGGATGATTTGAGAAAAGGCCCTCTAATACCCATACATATGTTGTTTTTTTCGGATTTCGATAAAACGCCCATTTCTTCATTGGGTAATTTAACATTTTTATTTATTTGTCAATCTGTCATAGTGTTAAATCGCCCAAACATGTTGGGCAATGTGACATTTTTAAGATTTGAGTGATTTGGGTTTGGGCGATATGACACAGATCCGCCATAAAAAAGCCGAAACACAAAATTGCCCAAAATCACTTTTTTGGGTATGTTGACATTATGCCAAATCGCCCAAAATAGAAAAATGTCTAATCGCCCAACTTTTTTTCGGATGATTTTACATTTTTCTGATTTTTTGCATTCTGGGCGATTTAGTTTTGGGCGATTTGACACTGAGCCGTTTGAAATACTTATTAGATTGTTAAGATTGTTAGATTATTAAATTAGGTGATGCCTAAGAATGTTTGTACATACTTTTACATTAGGCGTGTTTTTTTTCAAACCTATATAGGCTAAACATGTTTCCGCAACATGTTTTCAATGTAAAATACAACAAAACCTTAGCCTGGATAATTATCCAGTCTTATTTTTATATGGAAAGCTTTTTCGAAATCTATATAGGTTTGAAAAAAAACGCGCCTATTGAGAAACCATATCTCTTAATTTCTTTCACGCTACCAGAGATGGCGTAGGTAGTACATTCTTCATCTATTACGTACGTCAAATAATTTCCGTAAAACAGTTGTCATTAGGTGTCAGTTTCAGTATACATATGTCGTTTGGTTAGAGCGTGAATATCAACATTTTGAACTTTTATCGGAGATGTTGAACTTTGTTCCGGATACATTTTTTTTGCGCGGAGTTTTACTTCATCACACGGCGTGTCCACGAGACATTTTCCATGGCGGACATAAAGCACATAAACAAGATGGCGGAACGAGCGTCAAATTTTGTGTGATTTTCTTGCCTTTTCATAGCACTTCTCTTGAAAACTTCAACGAAATTGAAGAATTTCCAACAAAGTGACAGTTCATCTCCAGACATAGACGGCGAAACGAAAATCCAGGCACAAATACAAAATCTGTCTTGCTGATTCTGGTCTCAACTAGACATTTTCCAAACCCAATGCAATTTATACTTCACTCGTCTGTCCCCAATTGGAATACGCTTCAGTTGTATGGGATCCACTTTACACAGTTTCAAAAAAACGAATTGGAAAAGTTCAAAAATCTTTTACGAGATTTTTGATTCGACAACTAAAATGGAATTTTCCAGAATTGCCATGTTACGCCACTAGATGTGCCTTGATTGGTCTGATTACTCTGGAAAAACGTCGCCTCGTGAATTGTTTTATGTTTGTTTATGATATATTGTCTTACCACATAAAATTCCCCGTTTTATTAAATTATTTGAATATATATGTTCCAGGAAGAAATATTCGACCCAGAAATTTGTTTTGTATTCCTCTTCATAGATATGACTACGGTACTAATGAACCATTTACAAGATGTATGAAATTATTTAATGAACTAAATGTTAAATTAGACTTAAGTCCTACAAGAAATGTCTTTAAATTGCAATTGAATGAACTATGAATTGTTGTATTAGTTTTAAGCAGTCTGTAAGAGATAACTCGATAGATGAATGAATGAATAAATAAATAAATTAATAAATAACAGAAGTAGGGATAGATGCACAAAAATGACAAACTACATTTTGTTTTTAATCAGAAATTGTTAAGCATTCGTTAAACCGAGCGGATATTTGCTATTGTGAAATAGTGAAAATGTAGTTTCAATCTGAAAACTTTCGATGTAAGCAGAATTTCCCTTCCGGAAGAACAGAAAAATGTGGTCAATTAAAATTGAAAATTGGTTGTTCATTCGGCCCTTTTTGCAGGCCACCGCAGCCGAATAAACATTCAAAAACAGAACTCTCGTTGATTCGTTTAGTAAAATCATTGAAGTACCAAAAAACCATTGTGGAAAATTTTAATATTTTCATAGTTTTGCGTAAACATTAAACTCGCTGGCATTCTACAGTCCTTTTAAATGTGGTCATGCCTGTAAGGCGTGTACCATTGACCAAAAAACTATTTTTAGCTAAACCTATGACGCATCAGGCATCAGCCATTAAAATACTTCTGAAAAAAATCAAAGGGGAGAAAAAAACAACCTGCGTAGGTTAATCAACCACAAATTGTTGGCGTTTCGCCCAAAGAATTTTCTGTTGACATAGGCCGGGTAGATTTCGTCATTTTTTCCTTGCTGCTTAATTTGCTCGTATTTTGTATTTTTCAGGTTCTGCTATAAATAGCCACAAATGGTATTTTACCAAAAGGTTATTTTATAATTAACTTCATATCATCTGCGGCTTTTAATAGTCTCGTGCTGTAACAGACTATCACAAGGCCAATTTATAATCTCATATCTCTGCGCGAAAAAAACAATAACTGGTAAAATCCAGGAAGTTAACTGCTTCAACGCCCGTACTTTGTTTACTCTCTGGTCGTGTAAATAGTACAAATATAGTAAATAATACATCGGGGTACCTTATCGCTGCGATAAAGAATGTCTACGCCGAATTATTTCACCAAAATATGCCATCAGGTGTATATACATAAGTGTTACCAAATTCCTGGTAATAGAACGGTTGCTATTGGCTTTAATAATACGATCTGACAAGAGGACAGTAATAACAGTTTTGTGTAGCACCGTGATTAGCTAACGCAAATTTGTTTGCTAGTTTTCTGTTTTTTTTTTTTTTTTTTCTAAAATTAGCTATAATTATCTTTTTCTTGCGATAACCCGGCCAAAGAGCAAAACTATATAAAAATACTTAAGGACACTTAAAAATAAATAAACACCCGCAACGGGGTAGGGTGTTATTTATCGATCAGACTGATTCATTTATTTAATTTAGAATCTGAAAGTATCTTTATTTTTTTTTGGTTTTTAAGTAGGTACATAAGATTTGCGGGCATAAAATTGCTATTTTGATATCGAAATTGAATAAATGACCTTTGAATTATATTTGAAATAATGTTTCCTCTTTTTATGTGCGAGTAGCTTATCTTTATTCATTCACTTCGTGTGTGTGACGTAAAAATATGGCCTTGCCATCTACCTGCCATCAAAGTAAATTTTGGCGCAATGCCGCTAATTGTTTGTTTTTTCTAAACAAAACAAATTCTAAACAAAAGTTTATGTTTGCATGGGGTTTTGAAATATGTTTCAGTTATATTTTGTTGTTGTTATTGTTTATTGCGATGATAACAGAATGTATGCTAGATAATAAATGAGAGTTGGCCATAATTAAATATGTAATTTGTTTTTTTTTTTGATAATCTATGACAGTAGGTGAAATTAAATTAATGCAAAAAGTCTTATCTGGAAATTTGTTGCTGTATGTCGCACAAAATAATTATTCGTAAATTGAATCCACATCGAATGAAGCCAAGTGATGGAGAATATATACGATCAGTATTATTCCATGACGTGACAGACGTTGAACAACTTACTACGCAGATGACTTCTCTGCTGGATACGTGTTGCGCTGTTGAGTACGAGGTGGTAAACATTTATAGCGGAACCTCAGCGATTTTCTGTAGTGGATTGAATGGTAACTTGGTGAATCATTTACAGGTACTTAAATTTACCTCGAGTATAAATAAATTTGCTTAAGCCCGTATGACACTAGCTTTTTTGCCCTTTTTTAATGCATTAAAAATGAAGGATGTTCAATACAAAGCTCCAATAGGTGTGAGAGCGTACACAAGAATCAAAAACATATGAAACTATCAAAAAAAAATACATTTCAATTCACTTTTTCCAGCCGCTGGCAGCTTGTTTTTTGACGTTTTCCCTTTTTTTTTTGACAGATTGTTATTTTGTTTACACTCCGCAAAACAAAAAAAAAAGGACCAAAACGTTTGTGATGTTTTAGCGTTTTAATGTAAAAATAAGTGCTCGTGGTAAATTGTATTCCATCATTTGGTCTTATTGGCACTATGTAATGGTATTTGTTTATTTGTTTATTTTATTTACTGTTTCCATTATTTTTTTTAAAAAATTAAAAATTTATTTTTATAAAATCAATTCTAAACTCTAAGTACTATAAAAGACATTCCTCTTAATGTACAAACCAATGAAATTTAATAAAATTAAAAATTGAAAAATTGAAATTAAAAAAGAAAAATCATCACTGTGCGAAATATTGATGGACCACACGTGGTTTTTTGCACTTTAAATAAAATAATTTTAATGGCCCGTAAATTTTCTGTTAGCAGGCATGTGTTTTATGAAACATAATAATTTGTTTTTGTTTATAACCTTAGTAGTATATTATCACAGCGGGTTTTCCAAAGTGGTCAAAAGATGGAAAGCGCTCGTCAACTGAAAGAAGCAATCCAGATTTAAGAGAAAACATCTATCAAAATGAGTTCCAAAACCTTATAAATTCAATGTCAATGCATTTGCAGTAAACTATTATAAACAAGTAATCATCTACGAGCTATTAATACTACCAAAGTTATCGATTTAGTTTTTTTTTATATATTTTTATTGTACATATTATGCTATTGGATCTTATCATTATTTCGTTCTATTAAAAGTTGTTTTTTACTATATTTTTTTAAACAACTTTTAAATTAAGTTTTTTTAAGTGCTTTAACACAACTGGTTATTCATATAATATTATGTGTACAATTGGTTGCCATCTCATTATTTAAAAAAAACAATCACTCATCTTAAATTTGCCTTTTTTTTTTTTTGAGGAGTGTATTTTTTTACTACAAGCAGCATTACCCTTCTGCGACTAAAGTCGCAATTTGCAACTTTTTTGACTGGCCTGCGACTTTGATACGACTTTTTCAAAAAACTTCAAATTTGCGACTTTTCATAGAAAAATTGAGACTTTTTATGGTTTTCTGCGACTTTTTTGTCAAAATTTATTTATTTTCATTTCAATTTTGAATGCATCAGTTTGCAGGTTTTTCTTAGATCTATTTTTGTGCGCAATTTACTTTCACACATTCACATAACACATGAGGACAAATTTTGTAATACTAGATAGTATTGGCAATGAAAACCACCTCGGTAACCATATATTTTCAAATGTATAGTAATCCGTTGCGAATATTTTGACACTACCGCAGCGCATGGCGCATAGTAGTGCTTGTGCGCAAGGGGTTTTTTCAAAGCTTACAACATAAGGAAACTAACCCTCTACACGTGGAAACATTGTAATAATATGTAATCTGCACTGAAGCTTCTCGAAAAAATTAAATTGAGGCTTCGGCTTCGATAAATACAGGAAAGAAAGGACTGGGAAGTAATTTATTGCACCTTTTATAAGCTATACAAACTGAATTATTTGATATTGGCTGGCTTAATACTAAGTGACCTTATCTATGTTGTTTTTTTAATTTTTAATGTACCTAGGTACCTATTGAATTGAAAACTGAATTGTAATAGAAAGATACTAAATCTACTTTACTTTATGTGAGGGACAAATCTGGGAATCGATTTTACACCCACTTGCAGATATCCGATCATGCTGAAATTTTGCATGTCCGGTGACAACTTAATATAGTATATTTGATGATCTTGTAAATCTAATAAGGCGGACGCCCCAGATGGTGGATTACCATTATCTTCACGACCCCCTTAATATGGGTATCAAATGAAAGGATTTGACAAGTAGACTACGATTAGCTAAGTTCTTCAAAACCCCCATAACATGGGTATCAAATGGAAAGATTTGACGAGCAGAATCTGAAACATTCTGAGTAAACTTTCTCATATTAAACCACCCAAGCCAATATATGGTGCATACGTACCGACGAAAATTTGTAAAAAAAAATTCAGATACTAAAAAGTAGAAACCAAATATGTATATAGATAAAAAATTATTTTTAAAACCACGCTTTAATGAAGTAAAATGTGCTCGATGTGCAACGAAGACGAAGAATCAGCAGTACATATTGTATAGTCAGAAAACGTCATCGTCATTTAGGCAAATTTTACCTCGAGACAGAGGATATCGCTCGCTCATCAAAGACATTTTTGGATTATATGTTATCATGACGGGCCTACCATGTACATTATAATGTATAAGTGGAGGAAATCACATGAGGCCCATCTGTGGCCGCAGTGTTAAGGTGACACGGTTCCACCTATACCAACAATCCACAAAGGTGTAAAAAAAAAAACCTAAACGCCCAAGTTTTAAATAGTCACATATTGGTGACTCGGAAAAAAATTATTTTTATAAGCTTTATATTTTACTTTGTTTAAAAAAAAATGTTCTGTAATTATATTTATTTACGTTTTTTTATTCTTTGTCTATTTTGTTTTCAAAATAAAATAAATATGTGTACATAGTGCCTTCAAAATAGGTAAATACGCATTTGTTAACTTGTTATTAATAAATGTTTTAATTAAATAAAACATCTGACGTACTGAATACCCCCCCAAAAAGGTCCTACAGCCAAGAGCATTTCAATCTATATGTTGAGACTTTTTTGAAGTCTCTGAGACTTTCTTTGCGACTTTTTTTAAGTCTGTGCGACTTTTTTTGCGACTTTTTGAAAATTCTCAGCGGTGACACTGGCTACAAGTTCTATTGGCCTTTTTCGTGCAATATATTTCTGTCTCTTTTACGCGCGGCTGACATTTACGTACTTAAAAAGTGCATTCAAAAGTGGAAAAAAAAATGTAGTGTCTTACTTTCCAGCAATAATTTGCACGTACTGTTACATTTGTCATCGAATTAATCTTGTATGTATACATTTGTTTTTTAAGGACAATTAGCAATTTTTTATCACATATGTATGGTGCTGTGCAAATTAATTGAGATAGTTAGTTTAATAATCAAATATGTTCATAAATATTTTAGGTTAGTAATAAATATGCCCTAAGGTTTTGTATCCTAGTGGACATTGTAGATATAAGGTTAGGTTAGGTTAGGTAAAATTGAATGGGGTTATGAAGCTGAGCCATCTTAAAACACAAGGCACCATAATGGGCTCATCGAGATCCCCTGGGATCATCGTATGATGGCACCTAAGTCGGAACATTTTCGTCCGAAAATTGAATTCAAGATTTTATTGTGGCCAGTTTAGCCAGCCACTTCCGGTGCATTAAAGAAGTCATTTCCTAAAAATTTCTTTCGAGAGCAATAGCTTAACAATCAAAAAGAATATGTTCGACATCCTCTAATAAACCCAAGTCATTGGAGTATCTGCATTCGTCCGTATTTGAATGTCTCATTCATTTGGCATGTTTCCTCAAGAGACAGTGCCCGGAGAGTATTCCTATTAGAGATCTAAATTTTGCCCTATTCAGTCCAAGGATTACCCTGGATTACCAACAGATTCTCAATCGAATTGAGGTCAGGTACGTTGCGGTCAGATATTTTGTGCTTTTCATTATACTTTCGATCGGCTTTAAACTTCCAGAGGACCGTCAGAGGTGAAACAATCCCAAAATATAACCCCAACCACTTCTTCTCACGACACTTATCCAGTATTCCTTGACATCGAGTTCGAGGTGACTCTCTTCTTAAAACATGACTTTTCTCCAATCCTCTTAAGTTCAATCGCTATGTTTCCTCCACCACTGAAAGGTTTTTTTTCCCTCATAGCTTCGGTCAGAAATTCTTTTTTGAGTGGTCTTCTTGCTTTGCATCCCACTTTAAGAAAACGTCATCGAACCGAAGACAATCCACCTGCACAGAGGCCGAAACCAAGTCCTTTGAAGGCTGCCACTTGTCTTTTTCCCAGAATTCATAAGGCTGTTTTGGATCAAAATTTTGTTATCATAAGCCGTGGGTCTCAATGGCCCTTACATGATCCAGAAAACACTTTACTTTCCATCTCTAACATCAACCGAAATATGTATCTATTATGCCTTTTTCAGTGTACTTATGCTCTGATAATGGAACTGAGTATGTGTACTTGACGTATTATGAATAACAAAAAAAAACACGATTTAGTGGTAAATTCCAGTGTTCGGAAGAGAAAACGAATTCAATTTGAAAAAAACGAATTGAATGAAAAATAACGAATTTAATTTGCAAAAAAACGAATTTATAGTGAAATTGCTATGTAAACCATTCAATTTAGATGATGATAGCAAAATCTTCCATCCATCTGATCACAACGAAGTGAGGGCAGAAATATCCAAACTTTGGTCCAACAAGGCTGCTGGACCGACGATTTACCCGCAGAGCTATTAAAAGCAGCCGGAGATGACTACACACCAACTCATCTCTAAGATTTGGTGAAAGTATGCCGGATGAATGGAATCTCAGCATCGGAGGAAGGAGACCCCATCAACTGCTCAAATTACAGAGGTATTGGTCTCCTCAACATTGCCTAGATCTTATCTGTCATATTGTGTGAACCCCTTAAACCTTTCGTCAACAACCTGATTGGCCCCTATCAGTGCGCCTTCAAGTCAGGAAAGTCCATCATATACCAAATTTTCACATTTCTGTAAATCCTGTAAAAAACCTAAGAAGTCCAAATCGATACCCACCAACTGCTGATCGATTTCAAGGCCGCCTAGGACAGCACCTGGAGAGATAAACTGTATAGAGCCATGCCTAGCTTTAATATCGCCGCTAAACTCATCCGTCTGTGCAGGATGACGATGCAGAAAGTTCGCTGCTCCATCAAGGTCGGTAATGACCTTACTGAGGCATTCGAAAGGATTCAGATAAGGTAACGCACTGTCATGCGACTTCTTCAACATCATACTTGAAAGAATTGTTCGAAACTCACAAGCCAACACAAGAGGAATGATCTTCTAAAAGTCCGTCCAACTACTTGCATACGCCGCGCCGATAATATTGACATCATTGGTAAAACACAGCGAGCTGTCACCGGTGCGTTTGCGAGTATAGAAATGGAAGCAACTAAAATAGGTTAAGCGGTAAATTAGGGCAAAACAAAGCATATGCTGTCAACGAAAAGGGACAAAAGGGAGCGTCACAATAGAAAGTTACAAATTTGAGGTACTAAAGGACTTTGTCTACCTCAGCTCTGCTATAACATCAAAAAATGACATCTCGTCAAACGAAGGATTACTGTTGCCAATCGTTGTTTCTTTGGGCTAAGAACGCAATTGAATAGTAAAGTCCTTCCTCGATCGACTAAGGAGACTCTATATAAGACTCTCATCGTTCCAGTCTTGCTATATGGAGCTCAAGCATGGACTTTATCGAAGGCGGATGAAGATATCTTTGCTCGTTTTGAGCGAAAAATCCTTTGTAAGATATTCGGTCCCGTTTGCGTTGACGGGTTTTGGGGGTGAAGATTCAACCACGAACTATATAGTCGTTCGGGGCAAGAGTGCGCATTTTGGACTTCGGGCTTAAATTCTGGAAAACTTACAACAGATAGCAAACAAAAGAGCCAATTATTTGGTAGCTCTATATTTTAGGAACAAAATTATACAAAAATACTTTATATTTTTTTTAATGTGTCATATGTTTTGATCAAAAAACCAAAGTAAGTCAAGTTGCGCACTCTTGCTCCGAAGTCAGGGTAAGAGTGCGCAACCAGTTTAAGTCACAGTTTTCGTAGTTGAAATGGTTTGAAACTGTACTTTTGCACAAACCAAATTCTTCTAGGAATTTTTCTGGAAAAACAAAAATAGAAAAATAGTTCAGCTACGAGCTACTACCTACCGCTTACGACTGTGATGTGCTCGTTGCATCTTTCGATAGAAGGTAATAGCCTAAAAATTTTTATTATTATAAATAGTTAAATACTGGGTAGGAAAGCACTGCGCACTCTTACCCACAGAACGACTGTGCACTCTTTCCCTAGACGCTACTTTCTTTTCATTGTTTTGAAAATCTAAGAACCAATAATATTGTTCACTAAAATTTTATCCTAAATCAAACACAAATATACACTGTTTATGCCTACATACTACTTATGGGGTATCGGTGTTGCCACGCTTTCCTGACACGCTTTTGAAAATTAATTTTTTTTTAACAAAATCATAATCAAAAATTCACCCAATTCTACCAATTCAATTTAAAACAAAAGAAAAAAAATCCGGTCAAGTGCAAGTTATACTTGCGCAATAAGTGTTCCGTACTGTATCAGTTATTTTAACTACATACATATGTATGTCATAGATTTATGTTGATAGATCTATATGAACCCTTTCTTTACGATACGATTTCTACTAAAGATACAATGATACTTTGTTCGATACTCACATATATGTACAAACATAAAAACATATATAGGTACATATATGTACATATGCACTTGTATATCTGCAGACACAAGAAAGTACATGTGTACCTACATACATAGTTTTATGGTGCACAGCACATTTCAATACAAATAAATTGAGCACAATTTGCGAAAAATAAATTCAAATTTTTACCTACATAAATGTATACCAACAAGTAAGTTGAACAAATTACCTACATATGCATGTATGTATGTACATATGTCTCTGATGTCCTTTCTCATCTGCTCAGAAGAATAGTTATACACACACACAAAGTAAAAGAAAAAAAACAACAACAAATAAAGCATGTATATACATACATACATATATACCTACATAATATGTTCATACGTATATGTATTTACAAGAAATGTACGCTTGTGCATCAGATTTAATTTTTCGTCTCGTTATTCGTTCAATTGCATTAACTGCGTATTTTGCGATTTGTCTCCCTCTCTGTGGCTGTATATACACAAATTCAATTTTTTCCAATATAGTAAAAGTAGAGACACCTACATTATAATAGGAAACCATCAAGCTTCCTTTATGTGTTATATTATGTATCATTGGTTTAAGTCTTAGGTCAATAGTTATCCGGTAGGAATATGCCACGAAAATTCGCTGCGGGTATAACACTTTTGCCATCAATTATTCAATTTTTACTCTCGTATCTACTTTTAGGCGTTGTGATATTTTTCTGGGTATGTAAACAGTAGGGTAGTTGAAATTAAAAAATTAATTAAAAAAAAAACGGTTGAAGTAGGGCAGTCGTGAGAATTATGTTTCCATCTACACTTTATTCTCAATGTTTGTGATTTTATTCAGATTTTTCTGAGCGATATTTTCGGAGAAAAAGCTCGGGACAGCAAGCTGTAACGTTTTGTGAAAATTTGTTAAGAAACTACCCCCCCAAAGTCGAAATTCAGCTTTTTAATTTCTGGTCTGTGTTTAGGCCACTAATTGCTACAACTGTTCCAAATTTCAATAGTCTAGGTTAAGTAGTCTCTGAGAAAAAGGCCTGTGACAGACAGACAGACAGACAGACAGACAGACAGACACCGAACTGATTCCATTAGTGTTCCGTTTTGGTACGGACGGAACACTAAAAACAAACAAAAACCACTTCAAAGACCGATTTATCTGACAACTAAGCGATGAGTGATACCAGCTACGATAATAATTTGTTTTTATTAGTTTAATATATTTTGCGGATAACATAAACATGGCCTTGTCCCTGGAATTAACAGATTAAGTAAAATAAATCAGACCAAAACAACATTTGAGCAAAAATAGATTATTTAAATCGGTTGGAGGGGCGCGTCTAGACAGGTGTAACTTTGTTCTGTGTTTTTTTATTTGTATTGTGTTTGTTGTTGTCGCTTGGGAGTGCAAATTAATTGTTATTGTTTACATTTTGTCGGATTTGTGAGATATTAGAGTCTATTTGCATCTTGTTGCTAACGATAAATTTATGTAGGAAGCTAGAGAGCTATAAGCAAATTTAAGGAACAAATATTTTATGCGGGGGCTGAATTGTAGTTGAATGCGCTGTTTTATTACCAATTTCGAATAAATAGCTTATTATACAAGTTTATTGCGTGCACATTATATACATATGTATGTACGTATGTAAATTTATTAATATTGATATACGAGTAGCCATGAGTAATGCTATTGTGGGAGGGTTGAGCAATGACCCAGCGATGGACCGGAACGAGGTTGTTCATCAGCGCCGTCAAAAGGGGTTCTGACCCGCCAATTGCGGAGGGAACCGCGACCTAAAACATCTATTGTACCACAAAGTCATTTTAGGGAACCAGAAGAGGCTCAATTCTTTTGATGAAGTTGAGGATCACACTGGTTGAGACTGAACGAAGTTCCATGAGAGTAAGGAACTCACTGTGGAAATGTTGTCTCCGGAGGGCACAAAGTGCAATGCAGTCACATAGAATATGTTCCGCAGTTTCGTCGTCCTCCATCAAAGACGACATTCAGTATCCTGAATAAGACCTATTTTGTTTAGGTGATATCGAAGATGGCAATGCCACTAATCTCTTGATATCATTTCTACTGAGGAGTAAGTTTTTTATGGATATACTTTGGAAGGGTTTAATGGCTCTTTTAGCCTGACAAAGACCCTGGGTATTTCCCCAATAGGAGATACACATGTTGTTTTACCAACTTTTGATGCTCAAGTTAATAGCTGAGTTTGGAATGTTGCAAAACGGCTCAGGGCCGATAAAGGATAAAGGATTCAGCCGAACCTTTCCAAGCTAGTTCGTCAGCTTTTTCGTTTCCATCAATACCCTTATGTCCGGGCACCCACCAAAGTTTGACTTTGTTTATATGGGAGAGGTCTTGGAGAGTATTGAAGCAGTTGCAGACTGATTTGGAGATTTGGCATGAATTTCCGCTTGAAATACACTGGGAATTTGTCCCATTGGTTTTGATATTCTAGTGTTTGGACCAAAAATATCAGCACCCACCCCGGTGTCCATCTTTGAACCATCCGTACACCACTTGTTACCTGTAAGGTCTGATGTAGGATTTTTATATTTCCATGCTTCACGGCTTGTGATCACTGTATCGAACCTCCTGCCGAAGCATAAAGTTTTTGGTAAGCGGTCATTTACCGCGCAGATCATGTCAAGCTCTGGGATTTCGGAGAGAAGATTCACCTGATCTGTGTGATCTATGTGATTTATCTCCCCCGTTTGTAGTAGTCTGACAGTACTACTAATTGCCAACCTTTTAATGAAAAGGTGGAGTGGCGTTAGGCCAATAAGCGCTTCTATAGCGGCCGTGGGGCAAGTGCGCATAGCGCTTGTAGTGCCGAGGCAAGCCATTCTTGGTAGTTTTTGAAGCCTTGAGATGGTGGATATCTCTTTAGTTTTGCTCCACCATACTACTGATGAGTATGTGATGATAGGTCGTATCATCATTATGTATATCCAATGTGTGACCTTTGGGGTAATTCCCCAGGTCTTACCGTACAAACGACGACAGGCCCACATGTCTTTGGTATTTTTGTATTTAACGTGTGAGTTCCAATTCAGTTTTTTTTTTATCGAGAACCATAGCTAGATATTCAACTTCATTGGAATACTCGATTGTAATGTTATGAAGGGATATCTGGTCTAGACTCAGATTTCTTTTGCGGGTAAAAGGAACAAGAAGAGCTTTACTAGGGTTATTTGAGAGATTTTCTTTAACGCACCAGTCAGCTCGCACTATCTTGAGAGCTGTTTGCATCGTATTTAAGATTAGAAACCTAAATCAAGCGATCAATATAACTTTTTTTTATCAACGCTTATTTTTTTTGGTAGACTCTTATAGAAAAAAAAACTCAACAAGTTGATCCAAGCGGGCTTTTAACATAATGTCGCGGCTTATTTGCACAAGTGTCACTTTGACATTCATACTGGTTAGACATGATGAGTGACGTGACGAGGTTATATTAATAAGCAAAACTACAAGATTTTGGAAAGATAAGTACATACTCTCAACTGGGAATACATACTGGAAAATGGTACCCCTCTATTTGTAAATGAGTTCTTGGATGCAGCGTTTTCATTGCTTGAGGTACAGGAAGTCATACCAAACTATTCGAACTCATGGAGGTATTGAGTACGCAGGTGTGTTGAATAAAACTCTTCTGTTCGCCGATGATATAGTATTGTTGGCAAACTCACCCGAATCGTTGCAACTAATGGTAAATCGGCTAGCTGATTATTGTAAAATGTGGAATTTAACGGTCAATCTTAGTAAGTCGCAAATCATGATTTTCAAAAAAGGGGGAGGGAGATACTGCTCAAATAAAAAATGACACCTAAACGGACAAAATATAGAGGTGGTGAAGGAATTTAAGTATCTAGGTGTGTATCTGACGAGAAACCTTAATATCGAAAAACATTTAAGTAAAAAACTCTCCAAGGCAAAAGTGGCTATCAACGTAGCGTGGAAGAAATGTTTCAGCAACAAATGTATAGCACATAGTGCGAAGTTTAATGTATTTGAAGCAGTTTTTGAATCAATCCTGTTTTATGCCGCGCAAGTATGGGGAGGAAGATGTTATGACACTGTGGAAAAACCACTCCGGTATTATTTAAAAATAACTTTTCGCCTTCCAACAAATATGCCCAACTATAGGATAATATTGGAGACAGGCCTACTACCACTATTTATGAAGACCATTAAACTGCAAATCGATTATGTGCTCAGAGTGTTAGATATGCCCGACTATATTCTACCAAAAAAAGCTGTTCTTCAAACAATCCGAATGAAAACAGGATCGTACAATGATTGGCTGGAACTAGCAAATGGGTGTGGAATGGAGCTAAATTTCGAGGATGCAAGAAGCTGGAAGCCCAAACTTTATCACTTGATTGAATGCGCTGATAAGCAGATAAGACATAAATATCTAGAAGACGCAACAGGCTCACTCCATAGAGCTGTCTATAGCAGGCTTTGTCACAATGTGGGTGAAAGAAACTATTTTCGTGATGAACATAGCATTGAGGAAATAACCACGATTCTAAAGTTGCGTGGAGAGCTCCTCAGACTTAACTATTTCCCGCATAGGGAGGATTTACCCATACTCTGCAGTATGTGTAATTTGACGGAGAGAGAAGATGTCTTGCATTTTGTTGGCCGATGTCCAGTTCTGAAGGAGACGAGGAGATCGATATTCGAAAGAGATGTCTTATCGGAAAATCAAGTCCTTCAAATATTAAATGGAAGCGACTTCTCAAGAATAACTAGGTACTGCAAAATCGCACTTCGATATAGGGAGAGAATTTTGCATGAAAGTTTTTAAAATAACAATGAATTACTTTGCTGTTGGTTTTTTTTTTGTATTTTCTTTATCTTGTTGTAAATTAATCTTGAAATTTTAAGAATTATCAATCAGGCAGACGGCAATGCCATGCAAACAGATTTTTGAATTATAATTATTGTTCACAATAGTATAAAAATAAAAAATCATTTCTATCTATCTTCTATCTATTCGAACTCATGGTCAACTACACTGGCATCTTTTAAGCCGAAATCTGCGATACTGGCAGATGTGCCCAACTCAATCTTGATAAGTGTTACAACAGACACGACATAGCCATACTTCTATTAAGGCAATCGGAGCTCAAGTAATGAAATCTAGGATTATCTTGGTATGCTTAGATAAATTAAATAGACTTACTTACTTACTTAGTTGGAGCTACAGCTCGAGGTGAACCGGGGCCTGCTTCTCGCAACCATTTGTATGTGCGTGTTAAATTTTTGCACGAATTTAAGGGACCTAAAGTTTTTTGCCGACTCCGAACGGCGAGTTGAGAACCTCAATCGTGACAAATATACTCTTTGATGCTTGTCAGACATTCGAAAGGGGTGGCACCGTGAAAAAACTCTTTTAGGTGTTAGACCCGGCCAGGAGTTGGACCCGGGCAGCATTGCGTGGTAGTCCAACGCACTAACCACCACGGCCACGGCGACCCACTTAAAGAGACTGGGAGAAGGAAACAATGTACCAGGACACTTGGGGATATAAAGTGACTACCAGAAAGGGGGCTGCTACACCCTTCGTAGGTTCCTGAACCATTCTGTGGCATAGGGGAATACACCATAAAAGAGGAACATCGGTCTCTGGAGCAGACAAATAGGACTTAGTCGTGGACAAAAATTCAGGCTCTAAGACAGGCTAAGGAACTGCTGAGAGATTCAAAGCTTGCATTAGACTGGACAGAAACATACTCCGTATACTGATTGCGTTTCTTGCGGGGCATTGTAAGCTCAAGAGCCATCTCAGGAAGCTGGGTCTATCAGATGTAAATTTTCCAATGAGTCCAGTAAAACTCGAGAACTCCTAGTGGCGGAATGTGGGGCATTAACCCAGAAAAGGTTCAAGTGCTTGGGTAAACACCAATTTACAGTCAAAAATTCGCCACTCCAAGATGCATCCAGGACTCCTGCTGCGATTTCTCAGGGAAATTGGTCTGGATGACGTGCTATGACCTCGGCAATTCTTATCTGGGCGAGGCATGAGCTAAGCTCTCTAACCAGTTCTAATATGAATAATGACGAGAGGGATGATCCTTCGTCTAGAACTTGTAGGGGGAACCTTGTTCGCGCTGCATCTCATCCTTCAATAATAATAATAATAAATAATAATACTTTGTTTTAAGTGAGTCCCACCGAGCATGGTGGATAGCCACCTAACCTAACCTATTTAGGGTTGTGTGATCTTAGTATAAATGCAGTCGTATTCGTATCCGTTTAGTGTATGAAGATCTGGTGTATGTAAAAAGGACAAGCACTCGTAGGTACGATTTGCAACTTTTAACTATAACTCAAGTCGATAAACTCTCTTAAAACAGCTAGGCGAGCTGTATATGTGTGTAGCTTTGCAATGCGTCACTTGCAGAGAGCGTCACTGGAATGATGCGGACAAGTACGGAAGGCAACATTCAAAAATCGACCCCAAAATACTGCGGACATTCCACTGACAGACAAAAAAAAACCAAACATCAAAAGCAAGAACACAACGACACCGATAAGGGAAACCGAAATCCGGGTGACCTATAAAGTGCTCAAAACTAAATCAATTCAAACTTGAATCTGTGTACGTCCATCACACGCACACACATTAACGCGTTCAAAAACACAAAGAGCAACAATTGTTTATATTTCTTTCCTTTTTTTTGCACAGGCAAATAAATACGTATACAATTCACTTACTCGCATACGAACAAGTGACTCCCATTTTATAGGGCCAGACACTCCACCAGCACAGATTACGAGTACGGGCACTGGTACCGCACCTACGTGCAACGTGTTCTCGGGCCAAACACTGGAAAAAGCCAAGGTGATGACATCATTGCCGCGTGTGTATGCCATGCCATCGGAATGGCAAACAATGGCGATGACGTCATTGCTTTACAGAGCAAACCTCGCCAAACACCAAGTGAGTGGGATGTGGGATCGATGAGCGAATGCGCTTTGGCCTTTTTTTTGTTGGTTGTCTTTTCGTCTCTTTTGTCGTGGGTTTCTGCTTTTTTACGTTCACTTTTGAATACACACGACCAAGCTTGTGTGAGGAGAAACAAAAAAATAATAAAAAGGTTACGTATACGCCCTCGTAATAAGCAGATTCATTAAGCCGTGTTTCCGGTGCTTCAGTTACACACTTTCGTATCTCTATGTGTAGTGTTTCGCTGTTGATATCGGTGGTGGAGTTTCCGCCTGCATCTTCTGTTTTTATCTGGGTTTTCCCGTGAAGTGTTTTATTGCTGCATGTCTGTACTTGTTTTTTTTTTTCTTGGGGAATTCCCTTTTACACTCTTCGCTTGGCGAGTGGGTACAATGTAAACACCTACCTAAGCCAATGACTTGGCATTGTTTATTGTTTGCGTTGCTAAGATGTTTTATTTATTAATTTCTGTTTGCTGTTTTTCTTCTGCTCTTTCTCATACTATCGCCCTCTCTCTCAACTGACCTTGATTGTTTATACCAGGGTTTAAAGACTGATTTTTTTTTATCTTTTTAGGCTGAGCAAATGTACAAAAAATCGACTTAATACATTTTATTCGGAGAACAAAGGCCTGAACTGACGTGTATGTATGTGTGGGAAGTCATGACACCGATGTAGAATTACAAAAAAAGATTAATAAGAAATGTGGATGTAACTTGATTGAATGCCAGTGGGGCTGTGTGGGGAAATAGTGGGCGTTGAACATTTCCATGGGGAGAGAAAATCTCTATGTATCTACAGACACCAACATTTATTTTCTTTTGAATTATTTTCTCCATGCTTGCCTAACGAGGCAGATTTGAACGCGGCAATAGGGTTGGTTATACAATATCGTCGATTACGTCAATGGTTGGCACGTCACTGGGTTGTCAGTAAATTGGACGCGCTACACAAGGACGTGACTTTCATAGGAACATCAACTGAGCAGAACGTGCTGATTTGGTAAATATTGATTATGACTATCAGAGAGTTGTTTTACAACAGGAAATGGAAATAAAATTTTCTCTATGCACTTGCAAACAATTTAAATAAAAAAAAGTTGATTCATATCTATCTAGCCAAGCAGATATTCCATTAAAAGAATGCTATGCAATGAATGTTTATGGCAGATAATTGGAACCAATGGAAATCTAACGAAAAATCAAAAATAGAGCACGGATTTGGTACAAACAATTTCCTTCCATCACATTTTGAAGTCAACTATAGATTTAAATGTAATGACAGGATTGTTCTAGCAGTGCAACCAGAACTTTTAATATGACGTATTGGTGATAGAACGACAGGGAATATACATTTAAGTCGTGTGGATACAGCCAATATGCAAGGTGTTGGCGTGGGCGAATATAAATATGTAATTGTGCCAGGATTGTACTCGAACCGAAGCGAAACGTCATGAAAATGTCATTTAAATGTGTGGATTGTTGGTTGTTGTAAACTGTTGATTAGATTGCAGGAATTACTTGAGATTAAGGTAAAAAAAAAATAAATTTAGTTTTACTCTGTTGTATGTAGAATGGGCTTCCAATATCCAATCCAAACCTTTGGTATTCTATGTTATTGGGAGTTGGAATTAATTCGTAGCATTTTATCAGAGATGATGTAGGTAGTACATTCTTCATGTACGTGAAATATTTTCATTAGGCGCCAGTTTCAGTATATGCATGTCATTTGGTTTGAGCATAAATAACCACACTTTGTACTTTATTGAATATTTCGAACTTTGTTCTGGATAAATTGCTTTGTGGGGAGTTTTACTTCATTACTTACCTGAATATAAAAAAAGTGCTGCCATCGTATTTTAGTGGAAGCTTATGGCGACTATGCTCTAGCTGAGCAAACGTTTCAGAAGTGGTTTGCACGTTCTAAAAGTGGTGATTTCGACTTGGAAGAGAAGGAACGACCTGGACAGCCGATAAAGTTCGAATATGAAGAATTGGAAGAATTGCTCTATAAAGACCTATGTCAAACTATTCAAGAATTGTCTGAATCGTTGGGAGTTGACTTGTCAATGGTAAGAAAATGCCCTAAAGCTATGGGTATGATTCTTACTTCACTTGAGGGGCGCTACAGCTCTGGGTCTGCTTCTCGCAACCATTTGTATGTGCGTGTTATATTTTTGCACGAACGGAAGGGACCTACAGTTTTTTGCCGACTCCGAACGGCGAGTTGATTGCTTGTCAGACATTCGAAAGAGGTGGCACCGTGAAAACACGTTAAGGTGTTGGAACCGGACTGGGATTGAACCCGGGCAGCATTGTGTACTATTCCAACGCGCTTACTGCTACACCACGGTGCTTAGCTATGGGAATGATCAAAAGCAAGAAATTGGGTCCCATTCAAGTTGAAACCAAGTGACACCTGTGAACAGCTACTTCAACGCCAGAGTAGGAAGGGATTTTTACATCGAATTGTCAGTAACGATGAAAAGTGGATCGATTATGACAAACCCAGCCAATCATCAACGGCGAAGCCAAACATCTATAAATCCAAAGTAGTGTGCTCTGTATTTGGTGGGATCAGAAGGGTGTGGTCTACTATGAGCTACTCAAACCGAATGAAGCTATCACTGGAGATCGCTACCGACTACAATTAACACGCTTGAGTTTTGCATTGAAGGACAAGTGGCAGGAATACTTCGAAAGTGACGACAAAGTTATTTTGCAGCACGACAATGCTCGTTCGGGTTTTGTTCCGCCTGGAAACTACTGTGCGTCGCAAAACCAGTCAAAACATACTTGGAAACGCTCAAATGGGAAGTCCTACCCAAACATTGCTCCTTCTGGGTATTACTTGTTCCGATCGATGACTTATGACTTGTCCGAGCAGAAACTTGCTTCTTATGAAGATTGCAAAAAATGGGTCGATTCGTGGATTGCATCTAAAGCTGAGGCGTTCTTCCGGCATGGTATGCTGCCCGAAAAATGGAAAAAAGTAGTAGCTAGCTAGAAGAAAATAATTTTCAATTTTATTTTAAGCTAGTCGTAAGCCATTTAGAATATTGTTTGCTTATGTCATAAAATGTCATGAAATTTTATCGAGAGACTTTTGGTGCACCGAACAGTACCATCTGGAAGCAGGAATTGTATTTGCGAATGTTATTCAAGAAGTGCTTGGAATCGGAAGTATAACCCAAAGTTATTGGAACTCACTTAAATTTAATATGTTCCATATATGTATGTATATAAATATCATTTTGAATTTGACATTTAAAATAGTATTGACTCTGGTGGCGGATTAAATGGCGGCAACACAATTCCTGGCATCACAGTGCTTGGCAATATTGACATAATGGTTCTAAAACAACTAATGCATGTTCACTATATGTAGTTAATTTCCGGATCGTCATCGCATACAATACATTCGTAAACAAATGAAACAATAATGCGTCGTCTATTGTCTGCAATTCGTACATTTGCGTACATTTGTGACACGTTGGTCATGCATGTATGCGTCTGTTTCATATTCTCGTGTTATAGTCATACGAATTCGTAAGCTTTCAATACCCACTGCGCTTTGCTCGTCTGTTTTTAAGGATCAAACGAACAGCTAATTTTAATATACCTCATAAACAATTTTTTTTTGTTAAAAAAAAGTTACGAAATAATACCAACTTCAACGAAAGAAATTGAGAGAAAAAATCTTTATATCTAATGTGGGGATGTAGTAACGTTTGAGATCGGAAAGCTAAAAAGGCAATTGTAAAAGATGAATCTATCGATTGAAAGAAATTCACATAAATGGCAAATATGGGAAGAAAATGAAAAAAAGATGAGGATAAGAGATCTAAAGCTAAAATCCTTTTTGTATTGTATAATTCCATTGAAGCTAACATTTGTTAGTCCCTACGTAGTACGTACATGCATGAGAATATGTACCTATGACTCATAGTGACAATTTTTAAATTTTTTCTACCGAACTTAGAGAGATTAGAATATCAAGTTGTTCAACCAAGCACCGTGGTATGCTAGAAACGACGATATCCACAGGGATCTCGGAATTCCGATAATCGAAGCAGAAACTAGAAGCTTCGCGCGAAAACATAGAAACCGACTAATCGGAAATGCTAATAATACAGTCCTACTTATTTTGGATGAGAGCAATTTATTGCGCCGACTACAAAGAACAAAACCTTTCGACTTGGCGAGATAAGGATTAACCGCATCTAAATTGCGGAATATGCAGGATCTTTCATTGGAAAGTAACCTGCCAAACGTTTATATTTCGTGATAGAAAAATTGCTTGATAAGTAGTATAACTTAGTTGCAGTATCTAACAAATTTATATCGAAGGGTGGTGTTTTTGGTCAGTAAGAATCTGACACTACTATGAGCACGCGTTTGCTATTCTCATAGTGTCTATGGAAGATTTTCACCTACCCTCGGCAAAAAAAAAAGAAAAAAAAAAAGAATAAAAAAAAAGTTTTTCGACAGATAACGGTTATGCTCTAAGCATATATAATAAATGTGACCACATTTCCAAGTGATTTAGAGATTCTAGCTCTCTGTTCCCGGCTCTAGTACTTGGAATGCTGCAGTGGAAGACTAACATTCCTGTTTTCAATTTTTAGCCAGCAGTCCAAAGTTATGTTTCTACCGAAATTTCTCCTGCGATGCCAATACTTGTATTTCCGGAAATATTGCAATTTGCAAACAATTTGGCGGCATTGAGCAGTAATTTGTAGATTCATAAGCCAGGCGTTATAGCCGTGGGATATCCCAAAGCTATGACTACGAATAGTCCAGGATGCATGATTCTAGATTCACATTCTCCACCGGAAATGGTACTTCCCCCTAGCATTGAGATTAGTCATTCTCATGGTCGTAGAAGAATTTAATTACAAAATAAAAAGAAACTTTACTAAATGTTAAGGTTTATTCAAAGTTATAAATTATACGGTTTAATTTGTGGGGTGAACGTTCTGACTGTCGAAGAAGTACTTGCTCTCATTTTCATGCTCGTTACCAACTTTATATATCAAAGAGACCCGATGACAGTTGACTGGAATGTGACTGGAATAAGTGTTGCTGTAGGGGATACCACGCCACAAATCCATAAAAGTAGGGATTCACTTTTTTTTACTTAGTCACATTCTAAACTAGACAAATAAAAATTGTTTATGAATCACAATGCTCATAGTCCCTGACATAATTGTAAATTATTTATTTATTTTCCCAATTCCACTCTGAAATAATTTACATTTTTTTTTTCTACTCAGATAAACCACTTGTTCGCTTAACTACGTATTTGAAATAATTTCTCCTTGTTTATGTTCTTAAACATTTCAGGTAACAATCTATTTGATAACATTCAGAGATAGACGTTTACTTTTTACGTCATTCGAATAACAATTTCGGTGTTTATTTATCGAGTGACATAAGTAGTGAGTAATTCACAATCGAAACTCCCAATTTGTGTAGTGTTCGTCGTGTTGGCCTATTTTGACGGCTACGTCACTCGCAATGGGACATTTACATAGTTCTCATTTTCTCGCCCATTTTCGTTCGGTTTCGGTAAAGTTCAATGAGTGACTAATGTTTTTACACAGCAATTAAAAATTTTAGTTTTAACAGACATGCTAATCAAATAAATGCTGCCAGCAAAACAAACAAAATTGAGGTGGCATGAATTCTCATGATCATTGACGTACACGAGACTTGACATATAAAAATCAGTGCAGCTCGTGCCGTCACCGATTGTCCGAGAGAGTTCTATTGCTGTTTATGTCGACAGACCAGGAAGAAATGAGGTGGAGGATCTCCTGAATTGTTATAGTTATAAGGATTTTAATATATATATCGCGTTATTATTACTAACTATAGCAGGTATACATACATATCTATACGTTGTGTGGTTTTTATATTGATACAGCAACTATTCATTATGTCACACGTCCTTTGGTACCACTTCCTGAAATCGTAGGCACTCGTAAATTTCTTTGTATTCTATGCAAAATAAGCGATTTGTACCACAGGAACTGTTTCACAGGCTCCAATAAGCTTAACGTAGGAATTTATTGACCTCATCGATTAACAAATGTCCTTTCGGTTTGTCACTGGAATTCTATTTACATTAGAAAAAGGCAGGTGGGCAGGCAGGAGAATATTTAAATGGGATTTGTAGGAAATTTATCGACCGGAATGAAGGTGTTAAGGAGTAATATACAGTGCATACAGACTTAGGGGGTAATATTATGTATTGTCGAGGTTTTGAGAATTTTGTTGCACTGAAATTCTGCAGACAAATGGAAGGAAAAATAGATGCGTTTATGTATTGGGTGTTCTACAAAAGTTGACAGATCTACATGACGATGAGGAAAGGTGTCCTATAATACGCATCGATTTTGTGTTTAAACAAAATTTCGCGTAAATACATTACTGCTGTTTTTGCCAAACTTCAAAAATAGTCAGCCTCGGCTGCCTTGAATCCTTCCTTATTGCTCTTGGCTCTACGCTTATGAATTTCATCTTTTTCCCGAGTAGAAACATTTATATGGTATCTTTTTGATTTATATCCCAAAGATGACGTAGAAGAGGCAAAGTACTTGGGTCTATAGTGACAAGCAAGCTGCATCTAAGCCGTGATCAATCCTTTATACACTTTAAAAATTGTGGGACAGGGTTTTTCTCAGAGACTATTGGACGTGTAGATAATTTAAATTTCAGACAGTTATCATTCATATGTAAGTGACCTTCAAAAGTTGAATTTTGTCATTGGTGGGTTGGTTTTGAGGGTTAAATGGGAAGTTAACAAAGAAAGGGTCAGATTCCAATAGGCCATTATCGCTACATTTTTGAAATAAAACTTCTTACTTGACTTCAAACGTTAAACGGTTCCGCGGTATGAGAGAGAATAACGAATAGAGCAGAGACGGCGAAAATCTATTGAAGGGAGAGGAAACATAATTCTATAGTGCTTTTTGCGTGTATGAATATCTCCCTTTATCTTCTCACACATTCTTTTTCCTTTGCCCACGATTACAGCTAAGAAGTTTCAGTTCTGTCGCGCGTAACTTCTACACGCACTCTTTTTTTTAATGAATGAGGGTTTTTCAGGACCAGAATCCACGTTGGGTCTACCAGATACCTTGGCCAGAGCTTCCAGAGAGTGTGCAAGTTCGTTGGGAAGAAGAGAGTGTTGCTGAGTACGCTGAATCTCACGAAGCGAAACTAAGCAATGTTACCTGAGGACGTTGTAGAGTGAGCAGCCGAAAATAGTTTTGAAATAGGCGGAGATATGCTCGCGCCTATGAATGTTGTAGATATTGTGGGCAACACTGTTAAAAACCAGGTCCAACTTTCGCCTAGATCTGCAGTCCACATTCGAGTAAACTTCACAACAAAATAGTAGGATTGGTAGCAGCCGAGTTTTGGCAAGAAGCATCTTAGTCTTGACGAGTAGGTAATGTTGTGTTATCCAGAGAACTCGTAGCATACTATACACCCAGACCCCTCTTTACCACTGGGCCCAGGGCCCCGCAATCACCAGGGGCCCCCAAATTGCTGAAACATCACTTAACCTCTTTTGGTCTATTTTCAAGAAAAAAAATATTTCGATACAATTTTAGATGCATAAAGAATGATCAGAATTCGTACTGAACAACAACCTTTGCTGAACATTTTAAATCGCATTCCCTGCGAAATTATATTCAAATTAAAACAGAAATATGAAGCACCTATAAATAATGCTCCGCTGTGAATAACTATCTAAGTGGCAATGCAGTTTGCTTTCTGACAGTAACAAAAAAAAAAACACACACACATTTTGAATATCACTGTATAATGTATAGAAGAACGTTTTGACTTTTTTTTCGATTAAAAAATTTGAATTCAGAAGACTTAAAAGAAAACTGCAAATATTTTGCTAAATTTTACACTGAAGATGTGAACGGAGATGAACTACATGCTGAATGCCCTGAATTTAAAAGAATACTTGAAAATTAGTCGACACGAAAATGAAAAAAATGACAATATTCTAGAACTTTATAATTTTTTAAAAACAAATAAAATTGAAGATGAATTTCCAAATGTTGAAATTGCACTAAGAATTTTCTTAAGTATGATGGTGACCAATTGCAGTGGGGAACGTTCCTTCTCTAAGTTAAAAAGAATAAAAAACGAACTCAGAACTACAATGATTCAAGAAAGATTGACAAGTTTGTCGCTGATGTCAATCGAAAGCGACATCCTCAGAGGCATCGATTTTGAAGATGTGATCAATGATTTTGCTAATCTCAAATCAAGAAAAAGACTCCTTCAATAAAGATTCCTCTCTTTTACCTGAAAAAATATAGTCTGTGTCACTTTTTGCATATCAATATATTGTTCTTTAAATTACATTCTGAATAACTTATTTAATTTTCTGATATTAAAATTTTGTTTATTTTTGAATTTTTATATGAAATATTTATTTTTTTGTTTTTATTTTTACATGGTTTATATTAATGTTTATGTTTATGTTTTAAATGCTGCAATAATTATTTATCTTTTTAATGAATTAAAAAAATATTATTTATTTAAAAAATTAAAAGAATAAATATTAATTTAAAGTTATGTTATTTTTTCTGTATACCTTTATTTCACAACATAACATCTTTATATAATCATACAGGGGCCCCATTTTCGAAAAGTGCCCAGGCCCCCCAAAAGGGTAAAGACGGCCTTGTATACACCTTCCCAATGCAGGCATTGATGTGGTCATTCCAAGAGAAGGTGCGGTCGAAGGTTAACCCCAGGTTTCTCGCAGACTCAAAAATGTCAATATTGCACTGCCCTAGTTTGATGGCTGGAGGGATTGAGGTATCCAGCGAGTTGCGGTATATAACCAGGGATTTGGATTTGCTAGGGTTGAGGCAAAGTTTGTTTGCTTGAACCCAGCTGATTCTCATTCATTAATTTTTTTATTTTATTATTATTTTTATTTCAAAACTCAAAATTTCAAAATTTTGGTAGGGAATAGTTCCGCTGAGCCAAGTGGGACTGCAATTCGTAGCTGCACATCATCTGCGTACAGGTGTACACAGCAGTGCTTAACAATGCTGGGTAGTTCATTGACGAACAGCAGGAACAGGATAGGACCCATAATGGAACCGTGTGGCAATATAGAATAATGAAAAATAAATGAAGAATATTATTTCCACCGTGAGTTTTGTTTTTTGGATCTCCAAGTTCAAATAAAATAAAAAAACGCGGTATTCGTAAATATGGTATCGTGGGGTAGGCAATTATCAAATGCAGATTCTGATGCAAATTTTAACGGAATAATGTGTAGCCATTAGAATTATTTTAGCAAATTTAATTTAACCGATCATTCAACGCTGAGATAATCATCCTATTTTCGAAATGCGTATTTTCAATAGTAGATGTTAACGTTTCGTTATATTTGTCACAGTGCACTTAAGATCAATCAATATAACAACAATTTGTTTAAATAAACTTGCTGTTAACTTTAATGGTCGCTTATTCCACATAACTACAATATAGGTTAAACTAAATCCACTAAAATAGTTTCACTTTTACTGAGCGATAGTCCTTGAGTAAACATACTCTCCTTTTTTGCAGTTCTTTTTGTTTTAATGAATTCAACAATCTGCAAAGGAAAGTATTTTATTTATTTTCTTTAAATAAAAAAAAACTATCTTTGAAGGTAATGATAAAAAATATAAAACATTTATTTGATTAGCGATCTTTATCAGACTCGTTTTTCTGCATCTCATAACAGTTTATAGAACAAAGGTAAACAAAATACATAAAATGAAGAAAAACATTTAAAGTTTTTTATCAAGAAAATTACTAAGTTTCGAGCAACTTCGTAGACGTTATATCTACTGATTGTGAATGTATACTTAAACTATCCAGTGGGAAAAGTCGTAAATGTCTCCATGGTAAGTGCATATTTCTTTAAAGACAATCTTGAAAATGTAAGATCTTACCAAAAGTAACGCCTAGTAAGCGAATGTGTAACACATTGAAATTTTTTAAATATTATTGAAATTTTATATCGTTGCTACTACTTTTTCGCTTACCAGGCGTTACATTTGTAAGATGTTTTTCTCTCATAGTCATAAGCATTCTTGGAATGAAAATACAGTTATTCGACTCAGACAAATACAATCATGACAAACTTCGTCAGGAAGTTTTTCGATGCGGCATCATTTGAAGTTTTTTACTGAGCGGTGCCAGTACTTTTTAGTATTAATAATTAATGATAATAACAATAATTTAAGAATGTAAGTAAGTGCTTACATGCCAGGATGTAGAAGCTAATATTTTCAATAACTAACTTTAACTGCTAAGTTACCTGATTCCCTATAAGGCAAATAGTAAGTGTTTACGCGCCAGGATGTATTAATCAATGTGTTCAGCAATTATCATTCACCGCGGAAGTAAGTGATTACCGGTAAGCCAGTTGGTAAGTGCTTACCACCTTAGGACATCCCCAGGTAAATGTAATCGATTTTGTAATAAGCAAAGTAAGCGCTGGTGGTAGCTACCAATCAGCACTTACAGAATCAATTCGGTAAGTAGTAACTTCCTACTGGGTCATATGCGTGCAGTGATGCCAAATTACTTTTTTTGTAAAAGAAAACTTTCTATCTGTCAGAATAAAATGCATTTAAATGACACTTTGGTTTACATTTTTCAGTTTGCCTAATTTTTGACAGATACCACATTGTATTTCTTGGTTTACAGATCTCATCATATTCTCAATTACCTGCTCCTAATCGCCATTGATAGCTTTTTGATAAAAGATTTGCGAAGTTGAAATAAAAATGTCCCCATTACTCTTTGCATATCGAATTACTTTTTATGAAAGCTTTGCTTTCCCCTTTGCTTTAAGGCTCTGACTTCAGGTTCAATAAACTTGTGCATTACATTGAGCCCAATTAACCAGCTGGTAAGTGCTTTGTAAATTATTGCGATTTGTGCTAAAAATCACATGACCGCTTATTATTAATTTTTTTGAATGAATAAACATTAAATCGTTTTCCAATTACCAAACCTGTATCTTTTTTTTTATCATTTCACGATTTTTTTTTTGAATGATGCAAACATTGTGACACATTGGTTCATCTTGTTATCACAGATGACTCTGTGTCTGCAAACTCAAATACACACTTTGGGATGTTTGTTATTGTATTCCATTTCATTGCGAATAATTTAAAATAAATTTGCTCGAATATCGGTTACGATGCGGAGGAGGCGGGACCACACCACACCGCACAAGCCGGTTGATTTGACATAAATTTTCCGCCTCGCCGTCACATGCGTCAATCTGACGTAAGAGGCCATTACTATCGCACGAGCAGCATCATTGAACTTTGCATCACATTAACACCTCCGTCCACATGCGCACAGATGAATCGGATGGTATCCAAACAAATTTAAATAATTTTAATATAAACGAAGTTTTGCATTTGTTTTTATTTCAAAATATAAAGAAACAAATCGAACTATGGACGAACAGCGTCAGAAGTAGCCGCCACGGTTATAGTTTATAGGTAGCAGTGGTAATGCGGTTGGAAAAAAACACGCGCGTAATTAAACTGAAAATCGTGCTAAAGGCCTACTTAGAGCGGGTAGCGTGTGTAGGTCACATGATGAGGTTTTATTCGCTCGGTGCTATTTGCGGATAATGTGTGAGAATGTTTGACGCTGATCATGTGAATAAATAGTGCGCAAGACGGTATAATCATTTCCACAAATATTCACACATAATTTGCATTGCATCGTCGGTGCTCAGTGTGATCGTGGAACTTCCGGCAGATGGGGCAAGTAAATTGAAGGTGTTTTGATTTTTTAAAAATCAAATTGGAATTCGGAAGACATAAATGATAATGCTATTTAGTTGGAATAAATTCGTTTATAGGAGAAGGTGTCACTTGAGATATGGATCTAAAGTGCAGGCTGGGTCAATTGGTAGAAGAAGACCCAAAAAGCGCATAGAGGGCGCCGTTTTGATACCACAACTTCAGGTAAACCGTTTATTCGGAATTAACTATGATAAATTTATATCCACCCGGTGGAGTTTAAGAAGAGGATCAGCTCTCCAATCCTTTTCCTTATCTATCTTATCTATCTCATCTTATCCATATCTCTTAAAGATTGTCGAAGAAGAGTTTGCCCAGGATGCGGTGCCTGGTTCTCGCTAGAGCGACTCTTTTTAATTTTCATCAGTGCAGCTTCGGCAGAAATTTTTGTGAGGATTCCCTAGTTTGGCCAGTGCTCTGTACTGACTGCCACTACTCTTGCGATGTCTACGCGAGTTCTTTGTAGCAGCTTATCAATTTTTCACCTATTGTATATTAACTTGGTCATATCTTTCTGGACACAGTTTGTCAGACTGATCCACCGGCCAGTTTTAGGAAGTGTGAGAGTATATTGCCCTTAACAGTAGCTAGAGGAATATTAACGTTTTTCGCTAGTGAGCTCTTAAGGGCTGACTACATCCATAGTGTCATCCTATACCCCAGTCCCTTTGGGACTTTGGGACTTTGGGACAAAGGTTTTGTTGCAGGCGTAGAAAGCTTTGCACGCTTTCTTCACCCGTAATTCTATATTCTTCTTGCAGCTAAGTTTAGAGTCAAGGACGTTGCCCAATTACTACGCACTAGAGGATAGTAAAAGTGTTTGGCCGTTCAGTTTGGGAATATCAAAGGTTTTTACTTTGATTTTTGTGGAAAAAAGTATCATTTCGCTTTTGCTTGAATTAACACCAAGGCCACAGCCAGCTCGCCACCGACAGCTAACTTTATCCAAAGCATTCTCCTTGGTTTCGCTAGTCACAGAGAGAACATTTCCTGACCACATCATCCACGTACGCTCCTGGCTTGATCCCATCATATCCATTGGCCAATGAACCCCTCTACTCCAAGCTCAGCAACAGATTGTTGAATTGATTCAGTGTGCACAGTATTGAATGCTCCTTCTATACATATCTAAGAAGGTAGCAAGAGTGTAATCTTTATAATAGATTGTATGTTCTATTGTACGCACTACCTCGTGGAGAGCAGTCTCTGTGGACCTACCAGTTAGTTAGTGGAGATTCTTTTAGAATCTTCCGAATATGAGTATTAAGGATTCCTTCCAGGGCTTTCAGCATAAGAGGTGAGGCTAAAAGGCGTGAAATTCTTCGCAGATTTTTGACCTCGCCTGTCAACTTTTGGGATGAAAACCACACGAATACGCCTCCATGACTGTGGAACATAATTAAGGAATATGCATCCTCTAAAAAGTAAGGACTAGCCACGGAAATGCTACGCCTTGCACCTTCTGCTGCATAATAGGTATAATGCCATCAAGTCCCGGGGATTTTACCCTTTTACCGTTCCCATTGCTTCTACTGACTAATTTAAAACTTTGTAAATATTCCTCCTCCAAATCTAGAAAAGCACATTTTTGAAAAATTGATTTTCAAGGTGTGCACTGTGCACATTGCTCACACTGCAATTGTCCAGCAAAGGTAAAACTAAAATTCGAATATTCCAATTTATTTTAAAATATATACAAAAACGGATGTTCTTCCTTTCTATAGTTAAAAAAGCGAAACATATTCCACATACACACACATATCACATTCTAAGGGATTTAGTTTATGTTATAAACGAAAACCTTTTTCTATACCGGAGACTTTATTTCCGCAACTGTCAGCATTTGGAAAATCTATGCGCGATGGCTTTGCAGCACGCTGCAGGACATTTATATTTTCTTCTTTTCTTTATGTATCCCTTCATAATATATGCGGTAGGATAAAAATATCCTTCGATGCACACGCGGTTAAGGGAATTCCGTCCGTTTTTGCATTTAATTTCCTTAATTACAATTTTTTTCACTCTTGAGCGAATTTTAATGGAGAATTGTGGTTTCGGTTTTCGTTTGTTTTATTATTCTTTCCTACAAAAAAAATGTCTGCCAACATAATGCGCAGTACTAACCGGGCATTTAATTTATTGCGTCCATTATGCAAATGTCACATAATAAGATGAGAGTTCTAAATCATACGAAAGTCTGTCGTCGTGCATTTGAAATAGAATTTGTCGAATTAATTGATTCGTAATTGTAATTATTTAAATGCCGTGCAGGTGTCTGTATGATGGCATGATTGACGCCAATTTGAGATTGCCGAACGAATCAACAATAACATTTGTTTTGTACATTTAAATTTGTTCTTCCTTTTTGGGAGTTTGCAAATAATATTTGTTACTGCTGACAAAAGCTAATGAATAAGCAGATATTCTTGGACTAAATTGCACCATCCACATATTTTGAGGTTACATACAGTGGACAGTGTGGTATTGTGCCCCAAAACCTGGCCATAAATGGATTTTTAAAAATTGGCGGCCTACCCCTTATCGTTGTTCCTCAAAATAGATAAGTAATTACTGCATTTAAATACGAAGAGTGCAACGCGCTAGTGCAATATAGCGCTCCGCACGACCAATCGGAAGTTACCGTTCACTCACCGTTTTAGCGTGATTGTTCGATGAGCTCCAATTTCATAGTTTTGAAAGTTCAGTGATTTTTTTTATAAACATTTTAGTGATCGTTTTTGTGATGGATTACTCTAAGTCAGGTATGTACTTTATATAACAGTATAGTTTTCTAATCATTTTCCAGCCAATTTCTATCTATGGGGTCTAGAACTAAGATGTAATTAACGGCCATATTATTCACTCCGGGTGTAAATCAAATTTAAATGAATTTTAAACCCGATCTTTAACCCGCATTTTTTAAACCCGAAAATTTAAACGTATGTTCATAATTTTCACTCAAAAACATTTATTAAACCCGATGGGTTAAGAATTCATAAAATGACAAATGTCAGTTGAAATTAATTAAAAAGTGAGAATTCTCTATCTATGCTTCCACCAATGAAAATGCATACTCTTAATTTGTGAATGCGTGAACTTAAATGCGTGAATGTGTGAACTGACAACGGAGAAGAGTCAATATTATGAAATTGAGTTTTAACCCGGGTTAAGGTATTTAAACTCCTTGCCAGAGGCAGTTTAAATTTATTCGAATTTAAAATTCAATTTAAAATTTTTTCGAGTTAAAGTGCGGCTTCAACGAGTAATTATTATGTTGAGTTGGGTTTAATTTTCGGTTTAAATTGACGTTAACCCGGATGTAAGTTTCAACCCAGGTTAAAGTGAGTGAATAATATGGCCGTAACTCTTGCTTAAATATTTATTTTTAAACTTTAAAAAGGGTTTAGTTATATTTCTCCACGCTTCTCCTCAGCGAAACCTATTGTATAATATGAAATGCAGAAATCATTTGGGTATGACGTATGAGTAAAACTGCCACACATAACCGCACTTTTTTTTAATGATTTTTTTTGTTGATGCCCACGTTTTATATATAATTTATGTTTACATGTGAATGTTATATGTAAATTATGGTTATATGTAAATTATGGATGTCCTGAACAGGCTTCTTTTAACTTCAGACCCCATAATAACGGGTTTGAGAAGCAACCCGCACAGAAAAAGATAACCTTTATCGTCAGAAGTTTTAACTTTACTCTGTCGACAAGTAAGTCTGTCCTCTTTAAGTGGCTCCTTGTTATTTTTCGGAGCTTCATGTGATTATCGTTTCAGCGTACACCTTATAGTGGAGTAGACCATCTTTCTGGAATACAGCAGATCTTTCCCAGTCGCATCCATTCTTCTACCTACAAATCCCAACGGCGCACTATATATTTTTGAATTAATCTTTTGTGAGCGAATTTCAGTGATCGATACAGGTGAAGTTAAAAGCGCAATGATATTTGGTACCAAAAGGGCGTTTAAAGGTGCAGATATCTTGCAAATAAATATGAAAACACAGAAGCGAAAATAAACAATACCCCTCCCATTGTTTATAATTAATTTTCCACCACTGTACATAGCTAAAACTTTTTACCAAAAAGTATCTAAGCGTAGCCTAACCACTAACACCAGCACTAAATGATGAGCCTGTTGATGCATATTTTGCCCTGGCAAATTTCTGCTTATGGCTGTTGCTTGTATTAAGCACACCATGACACAGATCTGATAGTGTTAAAAAAAAGAAGTTCATGTCAAAATATTTTGTATATTCCTGTCGTTGTACAATTGGATAATCTTCACGTATCGTCAGTTCAGAATCCCCCTTTCACCGTTGTTAAACATGCATAAAACTACGTTGGTTTCCGTGCTTCTTTTAGTGCCACTCCACTCCACTCCATATTCCAGTACTCCACCCTAGGAGAGTGGCATAAGAAGTGCATTATGTATTTACTTTTTATTCAGTTATAATGAATAAACAATTTTAAATTTAAAACTTACTGTGGAATATTCGAAAATACCGATGGTACAATTAGCGCCATCTTATGAAATTACTCTCAAATTCATATGTACTTGTATTCCATTCACATCTACTACAATTGATTTGTTTCCACAGTCACTCTTAAACTGTCCATCAGTCAATACTTTCTTCGTAGAATATTATGTTTCCATGCACTACGAACAATAATTTCAAACGAGTTTTTCATTTTAATTCACATATTTAATTATATGCTTTTTAAATTATAACTTATTTTTTCTGTAAAAAGGTTTAAAATTACCTGGGGTATTCTTAACTTTCAGCTATATAAAGCGTAACAGCCATCTACTACTTTCTCGTGAGTACCCCCAAAACTACTACCTATGAAAAATTGACATTTCTCTGACAAGTCTAACTTTTTTTTACTCCGTCGATTTGTGTGGCTGTGCAAAAAATAACAAAATAAAATTCGCCAATTCTTAGTTAAATTCTGCGAAATTCATCTCCCAATTTAAACACATGTAGTGCCTAAAATAGTGCTTCCGTGTAAATCGAATTTAAAACTATGAAATACACCGTCGATTCCATGATATTTCTGTTTTGCCGTACGCGAAAAAAAATCGGTAAACTTTTTTGTTTTGATCCTTATCACAACAATCCCCGTCGTGTTCGTTGTTTTTGTTTTCATTTCCAAAACGTCCCGTGCGCATTGGAATTTTGCACTCACTCTCACTCAGCGCGCGCCTCTGTCAGCTGTCAAAAGTTTTCTTCGTTCCGAAATTCCACTCAATTGCTATCATCCATTTCGATTCATTCCAAGTGCGACAGTCGTGAGGAATTCGTCGTGTGTTTTAGTTCGTGCTGCAGTTTGAATTGATTTTACGCGTTCGCCGTTTAATTTGAAAATAAATAAAAACAAAAATCTAATTAGTGAACGAACGGTTTTCTTTTCTGAGTTTTTAGTGAAATTTTTTTAAATGGCAAATTTTATCGAATTTATTTTGTTCGTTGTACTTGACGGGTATTTTTTTCTCGAGGTGCGTGCCTAAAAGTGATTTCCTTCCTGCTCGTCGGGTGTGTGTGCCTGTGCATGTGAGTCAGAGTGCGCGTTCCTGTCTTGTTTGTTTTTTTATTTCGTTTGATTTTTGCAACCGGCAACTGTGGATTTAAACCGGAAAAGGATCGACCATCGACGAATCAGGACAAAACTCTTATTTACATGTAGACTGTGGGAATCCACCCTGAGAAGTGAGGCAATAATGTCCAGAAGGAAGCAGTCGAATCCGAAACCTTTACTCAAAAGTATGTTGCACAACCCCCTCATAATCGTTTAAGTATCTAAAGTTGAGATTACTATCTCTGTGTATAACTTCCCATGGGACACCCAATGCATAAACCACCAATTTACAATTAATTGTGATGTCATATCAATCAGACAGACATGATCATAAAATAAATGCAATTATAACGGGTGAAACGACAGAAAAAAAAAAAACTGAATTAATTCCAAAGCATTTAGTCATATAATGCGATTGGAAAAGGTGACCAACAACAGAACCGAACTCCACTCCCACTGTCTGACATACTGACACGCTTGACAGTCAGTCAGTTGGGCTCTACCTTTGTCAACTTTTTTGGGGATACTACACCGTTCTCTGTACACCCGACACCACGATGGAATGTGGTGCGGCTGCGATAGTGGTTAGAAAAAACGAAAAGGCGACAACAACTTGACTGATAACAATCTGCCCAGCTCTCGACCAAGTATGCTAATTGCGAGTGCTTTTGTTGTTTCCTCACATTTATGTGACTCGAGGAGTGAGGAGGGCCTCTGCAGCGTTACCACCACCATCGACGACGACAATAATAACAAACAAACAAACGAATTCAGCGGGCGACACACAGCACAGAGCTGCGCTGATGAAGTACGATACAGTCTTTGTGGCGTACGAAGGGTTTTCGATTCGTAGAAACTTTAGATATTTCGAAAGATATCTCGAGAATATCTGTGTCGTTGTGCGGATATGATTGTAGATTGTCCTCTGGTTTTGATTGTGCAATCAATTTTTCTTGCAAAATTTCTTAGTCAGATTTAAGAAACTTTTTGTTGTTAACAAGATAAAGTGGTGAATGTCGACTTTAGTCGAAAATTAATACGATCACGACTTCCGGTAGGCGTGACGGTTTCTGGTTTTAAATAAAAGCTTTGAGTTTTGAAAACCAAACACTTATAGCGAGATAGCTTAAGATGCATCAGGACAGGACGTTCCTGTTAGTCTGTCAGGACGATTACTTGAGAAAGGTCAGTGATCATGAGCACCATTTGCCTATAAGAAAATGATCTTGTGAAAAGATGCTGGTGGCTAAGCGATCTGTTTGTATCGTATCATTTAAAAAAGGGTTTGAAAGGTTTGCCGAATTTCCACGTTTGAAGCTTACAAAATAACATTTAGTGTCAACAGATCGGTAGCCTAAGGCGGGTGGGGGTATCCCTCCTGCTCTCAGGATAGTAGAGATATGTACGTAGTGTAGTTACAACTGCAGCTCTGTGGGTGAGTTGGGCGCATTGAGTTAAGTTGAGTTTGCAAATCCAAGCTGGAAGGGCGTCCTTTCGTTCGCCTTGTAATGTTGCGAACAACGAGATAGTTTTTTTTTTTTGTATTGGACGAAAGTGCAGTGTAACATTAGTCGGTTGTTTGCCGTCGGTGACTAAGAAATAAAAGGAAGGATATCTCTTGAAACTACCGAGCTGCTTGTTCGATTAACTTGTGTGTTATCGATTGTCTGTTATCGATAAAAACAAACGCCTGCCACCACTTTTGTATGGCGAATCATTAAAAAGGGTTTCTTTCGCCAGATGCTGGTTTTCTGTGCTCTGTCCTCCATTCGTCCATTCCAAGTGGGAGTTGAGTCAAGTTTGTATTTAAAAACAAAACCATTAATTATAAAATGTCCAACAATATTTTTTTGGCTTAGCTGATCGAAAAGTATTTTGGAGCTTAAAAAATCGTGTTTTCATACGAAAAATAGTTCCAAAAAGGAAGTGTTCAATGCAATAAAACATTTTGAAGCATTTGGTTCCCGTAGCGCCTTTCACTGAAAGCAAGGACCTCGTAACACGACAGTCCGGAATCACCAAAAGATGTTGAGGTTATAGAAAATGTATCAAAAAAAGTGCAGGAGTGATTCAAGGGAAATTTTGAATGAAATTGATCCACTAGAATTTTGATCATTTTCATATTTAATGCCAACATTTATGTAAACAAAGGATATTTCTAAAATATGTTAATGTATTAGCTTATATTATTAGTATTCACTTGCGATAAGGGAAAATGATAAGGGAAAATGTATGTTCCTTACACAGAATATCTAGTGAAATATTAGACTATGAAATCACTGATCATTGTAATCTTGATGGTAATCTTGAGCATGGAGCACTTAAACATAAATAAAACCGGTAAGTATATATACCCTTCCCTATTAAGCCAAAAATTAACTTTGAAAAACTAAATGAAGATCTTAAATTTGAGTTCTGGGAAGAGGTCCATGAAAAAAATCATCCTTCGATAGTTTACGCCACTTTTTTAAGAATCTTACAAAATCACAAAAATCTCCGCAATGATTCTGAGTGAGTCACCAATTGGTTACCAATTAAAACGACTTAGGGCCTACTTAATATAATAAAACAAAAAATGTTCTTCGAAAGTATTGTCGCCCACCATCACCATGACATGAGGCTGAAACCAAAATATACTAAAGTAAGTAAAAAGGTGAAAAAGCAAGTACGGGAAAGAAGAGATCAATTTTATTCTGATAAGTTTGATAGAGGAAATATTAAAAAAAATTTGGAAAATTTCTTACAATATCATTTATAGAGAAAAAAATAGAGGGCTTCGAAATTAAAGTGGAAAATAGTTTAGTTTCGAACACGGGCAGACGTTAACAATTTTTTCGTTTCGATTGCCACTAATCTGAAAACTTGTACCCCGCAAATAATTGCATGTGCGACCTACTGTGATCGTCAAAAAAAGTGCACATCTACATATTACATTTGTAACAATTTATTTCGACGAACGGTTTGTATCCTAATTTGAAATATTTTTGTACATTTTATAAGTAGTCTGTTCTCAAAACGTTGGCGAACAAAAATTAATGCACTAGACGCACATACTGTAACAGATTCCGCTAACCGGGAATACTCCCGTTAGGTTCGTTTTATTTTTATATTTTATTTGTTTTTGCCTCAATCGAAGAGATGCATTCACAAGGAAAGTAACTTTCTTTGAGTTCCAAGTAGATCGTTCTTAAAATGGGTAAACAAAGTTCAATTGAAACGCGAAAACTTGTGTTAACATTTAGACAGGAAGTTGATAGAGGCCATAACACAGTTAAAAAAAAAAATTGGATAAATTTAAGATGTTCAAATATGTTAACGATCGACCTCGTCCGGGTAGGCCAAAGAGGTTGCCCTGCCCCTAGGTGAAGTGCGCTTCATGGCAGAGTGCCTCGAAATAAAACCTATATTTCCGAAAAGAACCAAAAACGACGAATGCTGTGTGTTCAAAAGTATAAAAATGAGGGTTTGGCATTCTGGAAAAATGTTCTCTTTAGTGATAAGAGCAAATTTGAAATATTTGGATCGAAGAAACCCCTCAAAATATTAATATGGAGAAGCAAAAACAAAGAATTTGAAGAAATAAAATGTAATTTCAACCATAAAGCACGGTTATGGTCTGGCAGCGTCGCGTGTTGGAAATCTAGTCTTTATTGACAGCACAATGAACAAAACCGATTACCTCAACATTTTAAGGGAAAATTTATCATCAATTGATGCAAAACTGGGGTTAGATCAATTATGGGTCTTCCAGCAAGAAAACGACCTCAAGCACACGGCCAAATTCGTAAAGGAATGCTTACTTTATAGGACACCTTGACAGTTGGATCATCCTCCGCATTCCCCAGACCTTAACCCGATATAGTACATTCATTTGTGGGAGTACCTCGATAGGCAGACTCGAAAACGTATCATAACCAGCAAAGACTCGTTTTATTGGAAGAATGTCAAAAAATTCCAACAGAATTCACAAAAAAATTTGTTGAGTCAATGCCAAGAAGATTAGAAGCTGTTTTGAAACCGGAAAGAAAATAAATACTAATTTTAAGTTTTTAACTTTGTTTGATGCTTCAAAAAAGAAATATTTACTGTTACTCTTTTTGTTAAGTTTTGTTCGACAAGTTTTTGAGAATAAATTACTTCTAAAATGTACACAAATATTTCACATCAGGATACAAACTCTTCATTGAAATATATGGTTAAAAAAGCTACATGTGGGTGTACGCTTTCTTTTGACGCTCACAGTATATTAGAACTTAGCTGATGACACTTTACAAATTAATTGTTTCGCTTTTGAGCCTGTAACCGGGCTTGAAATTTGTAAGCGAATAAACAGTACGCTACGAATATTAATTCCAACTCCTAATAATATTAAATTATTGAATTAGATTTAAGAAAGAGATCCATAGGGATAAAAACACCTAATATATACAAGTACATATATATTTAGGTATACTATGTAATATATGTATACTTGTATTCAATAGCTACTAAATGCTAAATAAAAATATCAATCGATCAATCTTAAGTTTGGCAGTAAAAGGCTGCAATTTCTTCATGGAATGGCTTTTTATTCATTCAAGGCAAAATGTGTACATATGTACATATATATATGTTATGTGTGTACAAATTGTTTGTATGAGATAAATCGAAACAAATAGCAGGTTCTGTTTTACTTTCAAAACCTGTCCAAAACTTAAAGTCTCCATTTTTTTAAATTAAATAAATTGTATCCACTTGCTGGTTGTCGTGTACATACTCAAAATTCCATGGCGCAGTATCACTGATAGTTCATATCACTTCATTAAATTCGTCCCTCATACCTGCATGGTTGGGTGTCTATACAAGTCGTATTGCCTACCAGCAGCAGCTGGTCATAGGTGTTGTGGGTACTCTAGAAAACTCATATAACATTCGTTCCCCTATCACTAATTAATTTCAATTATCGAAAGTTATGCTAATTACACACAGTGGAGTCAGAGTTAGAGCTAAAATATAAAAAAAAAAAAAATAACAAACCAACTGAGTCACAAAAAATGGGGAAAAAAGCCTTCAATACTCAGGGACTCACCTACCTGTGTAGCCTATGTCAATTTTTCTTTCTTTGTTTCTTTGATGGATAAACAGAGTTCACAAACAGTGTGCTACCAAGATACACGTGTGTACACGAGTACCTACATATCTGTTTGTATGTCGTTCCCGATAAGTAAACTTACTTTTGACTAAAAAAAAAACAACATTTGCATGCGAAGCGGACATGTCACATACTCCTCGTTATTTAGGTACAATTCACGCCTTTGTGGAGCGTCATTGTGCGCGAAACTAAAGCAGACTCTACGGTGTGATTGTAGGTTTTTTTTCATTTTTATCAGTGGAAAAATAACGTTATTTGATAAGGTCTCACTTGAGTTGGTATTTGCCCGAGAGTTGGTTTTCTGTGACATACTACCTCGTACTGGGAGCCCGACAGTCGCGTCGTGGAGCTGGTAAATCTGATATTCAAAATTCAGTCGAAACTGGTAGTGTTTTTCTTTTTCGCTAAGCTGGAGTTTTTGTGCGTATCTACTTGGGAAAATCTATAGAAACATTTGAATTTTCTAGATACATTACACATGTACGTACTTTTTGATATTTTAATAAAACGAAAGGCCACATCGATACAGTTAAAGGGTGTCCATGTCCACTGCAATGGGAAACTTGATCAAACAGAATCAAGGGAGTGATGTTCGATTTTATGGCGGAATACGGTCTTCCCCACCAAAATTTCTTTCCTCCTGGCTTCGAGTTATCTGGTAGTCGGATAGTATATACAGGATGTGATCAATCAAAACCTTCCTGGCGTTTTACCATCAAGAAACTATTGCCCAATTTTACATCATAGGTAGTTAGGTGCTTATGTTCATTGCTTCTTCAGGTCTTCTCTAGTACTTACTTACTTAACGGGCTCCTGACCCGTGAAGAGTCTCTGCCTGAGACACGGCAGCCTTCCACTCTCTTCGATTCCGGGCACGCTGCTTCCAGTTGTCTAGACCAGCGCACTGGCATTTGCGGTAGCTAGGTGCTTAAACCGGAGGTCCGGTCTTCTTTAGTGTTCGCAGCAAACTTTGTATTAAGATTTGTGTCCAAAAACCAGATTCCACTGTCAGCATAGTTTTCTGAGTTAAGACCCTTGCATTTTAAGTAACTAATTAGCTTTGCCACGCACTCAGCTGATCAAGTTATGTGCTCATCTTTGACCCTGTGCTCTTCAAGACTGTCATATTTTCATTTGCCGATTGTTGAATCTATGCGGATGTGACCTTTAAGAGCAACTTCTCACACCGGGCATTTAACTCGATCGTAACCTTTAATACCCAAATTACAATGTCGCGTTCAGGCGCTCGCGTGTCAATGGGCTTTGTATCGGCTTTACAATCTATTGCTGTTCAAAGCACGACATCGGAATTTGCAAAACGAAATGCCACTTCAGATTGTCGGGCGCTGAAAGGTTGGAAATATGTTAGATAACATATTTTGTTTCCTCAAAACTTCCATACTCGAATTCATGGATGAAAAAAGAGTTTATTTGCCACATAGGACAAATTTAAGATTACCCCATACGAGTGCAATGTTTCTATTCAAGAGGTGCATTCTAGTTTTTACACCAAAACCAAATATGTGTTTTGTGTCAAATTTCGAAGAGTGGGGGTGAAATGCTCTCAAAAATAGGAAATTTATGAAAAAGTAAACGAAAGCGTTTAACTACAAAAAATTAAAAATATATGTGATGTGTGTTTTCATATATTTGTCCAGAGAAATTTCTTGTGCTAAAATTCGTAGCAGGGGAAATTTCTAACTCTCTCGTGAGCACTCTCTTTTTTGAAATTTTTGCGTACGTAGTTTGAGGAGCGTACGCGAACGGACCAAATAATGTCAACACGCGGGTGCCCAGACGCTGAATTGTTAATTCGTCTTAAACCTGCATGTCCATATATCCAGGTGACAGTATAGGGTAGAATTGTCCTATTCCGGCCGTCTCCAGTATTCGGCCACTTGTCATGAAAAGGGTCAACAACAACAATTTCACTTATTACGACACTTTTCATGACAGGTGGCCGAATACTGGAGACGGCCGGAATAAGGCAACACTACCCTATACCATTAGACTTGTTTTTTTATTTAAATTTTTCTCTTTTAAATATAGGTGTGTTTGATAACTTTTACAAATTCGTACGATTTTTCGCGAATTCCTATTTGTCAACTCAAAAATTTTGCAACAATTCGTACAAAAGTGAGTCAAATAAGAGTATCAAAAATTTGCCCTCAATTGGTAAATTGGGAATTTGTTACGAATTCTTATACAGTCGACTCCGCTTAACTGAAACGGCAGTTTGCCACAAATTTTATTTCCCTTAACTCTTACAGCGCAGCTGGTTAAAAATTTGAACCACCGTTTTTTTTTTTCTAATTCGCGAGGGTGGTACAAAATCTGAACCACTTAGATATTATTTTGTCCCTACTACCGTTCATTCTGTAGGCAAAAATAACTCTTCTTGTGAACAACATAGTTCTGTTAGTAAATTGCAGCTACATATGTTCGTGTGAAATAGCAAAAGTTGTTGCCACGAAAGTGTTTTCTAATGTTCAGGTTGCTGTAAGAGTTAAATGGTATTTTCAACTTAACCGAAGTTCGGATAACTGAAAAAACAATTATGTATATTCGAAAATCCAAGAAAAATTAACAATGAACTTTTGACAACATTTTTACTTAAATAATAAATGTTTTACTATACGTAACGCATAGTAAAGAAAAACATGAAAAGTAAACTTAAAAGCTTACGAGCTAATTCTGGTGCGTTCAATAATTTTCTTTCAGTCATGCGAAGCTGAATTAGTATAATTTATTAATTTCGGACGCCGTAATATTTTTTTCAGTTTAACCGGGTTTTTCAGTTAAGCGGGTTATTCATATGAAATTTGTTAAAAAATGCTCCGTGCTAAATTCGTCGTTTCAATTAACCGATTTTTTCAGTAAAGCGTAGTTTAGATAAGCAGAGTCGACTGTACCACTTCTTTTTTTTGGATGAAGTGGGTGAAACCTCTCAAAATAGTCATCTGTCAGTTCAATAGTGGAAAACAAAAACAAATTGACGGGTTGTCCCCACAAAATGTCAAAATGTGGTTTAACGCATTTGGTTATTTTCTTGCAAGTTTTCCACTCACTCCTCGGAGAGTTTTCTCCCTCTTTTAAAATTATTTATTATTTGAAATGTTTCACCAACTTGACTTATATTTTTGTCAGAAAATCACTTCAATGATGCGGCCACGTCTGTTGACAAAATGCCGCCACTTTTTTTTTTAATAACTGAACTTTCGATACTTTACTTGGACGAAAAAACCGCACAAATTCAGTTTTGGTCTTTCTAATTTATAAACGTATTTATTGTTGTGCGGCGTCAGCTTTAAAAAAAATGCTGCCAAATTTATTCGGTAGAATTTCAAACGCTGAGGGCTATTCCGTTACCGTGCTTGTGCTTCATTTCTCAATTTGTGTCCATTATTTGAAGCGCGTAAAAATGCTATTGTCATCCGAGTTGTCCAATTTAATATCTTTGTAAAATTGAGCAATTATTACGAGTCCGCTGATAGGAGTTTTCTTTATCTATTCATCGAGTCCATATTCAGTCCCATAACTTAGGAAGTGGAAGGTAAAAAAAATCTCACTGCCTGACCTTCCGGGTTCGAAATCACTACAATTTGCCGCCGAAGGGCTAATAAAAGGTCGTAATATAATTTACCTGACGAGACATTTCCTGTCGCATTCCAAATATCCCCGAATGACATCACAATGCAATTCGAAACTAATTACTCACAGTCCGCAGACATACGGTGGCGGCGTTAATTGACATATTGCTCATTGTTGCTACCTTCCACTGTTTTGACTTAAGAATCGGAAGAAAGAAACAGTTTTCCCTACCAGCTTGATCCCCATTCCCGACTTTGTCCAGTTATTACCAAAAATGTTCTTTGCCCCAGCATGATATCACGATGAAAGTGGCACTGTGGTCACCATCAACTCGAACCAAAACAAACACAAGAAATGAGTAACCCGCAGATGCACTCACACACAGTTAACTCTATTACCATCGTATATACCAAACACCACCAGTGAATGACAAGTAATTCAGTTACTCAAGCCGGGCGAAATAGCAAGCGAAATAAAGTTGAGGAGCATTGTAAGTCTTAAGGAGTCGTTATCTCGGGCCATTTCCTGGATTTTTGGTGATAAAAACTGCGTCTTCCTCTGACCCTACACGCTGGGCTGCTCCTTTGTTCTTTCCAGTTTCGTATTCATGAAATTTATAATGTACGGCTACACATAGACATTAGACAGTACTGTGGTTAGTGGTGGGGGCGAGCATTTTTACTCTTTCGCCCATACACATTCACTCACGTTTTCTCTCCGATATCGAAGATCTACGAGTATCTCTATCGACAGCAGCTGAGCAATTTGGTGGATTTTATTGTTATTTTTTTGTTTCCAACAGAGGAATGCACATAACTTGTGTAGCTATGTCATTCTACCTGATGTTATTGATTGTTTGATTCACGTGGCGAAGAAGGGGGACTGGAAGAATATCTTGTTTTTGCAATTTCATGTTTTATTACTCTTATCAGACATTTGGTGGTAATTACCATACTTATGGTGGTTCTTTTTTTCACGTTAAATTATTGACAACAAACGCTGAACCAAAATGTTCAACACATATCAGATGTTTAGAGATAAGATTGTGTTACGAGTATTTTCAGACAGTTAAGTGTCATGTATTCCAAAAAAAAGTTCGCCATCTTGGATTCGTCTCCAAACGTCAGATTTATTGAACTTGAATAAGTAACTTGGCTTTTTTTATACTGACTGCTCTGACTGGACTGATGACAGCTATCAGCTCGCATTTTAATAATCCCCATTGCTTTTGTGACGTCCTAACAAAACCATCTTAAATTGTCAACATGGTGAAATAAAGGAATTTTTTGACGCATGGAAAAGATGGACATTTTGAAGGCTAATGATATTTTTAAGGTGAAAATATTACAATGGAAAATGGGACGAGATTAGGAAAAGTAATCATTACTAGTGTAATGTCGAAGAATGATCTGCAGGATTTTTGGTACCAACTAGGTGCTGCCCCAATGAACTCGAACCCTTTTTTGGACTTGAGAGATGTGCGTTTTGTAAAGCCCGTGAAATTGTAAAGTGAAAAAGCAATAAAGCTTACAGATATTTGAAAATATGCTATCGACGAGTCATCTATGGCGCTACTTAGATTACCCACAACTAGCGACTCTAGAGTGGTTAAACTCACTTTGTAGTGCATTAAGAAAAGATCCGTTGTACAATAACTGTGGAAGACTATGAGAGGGCACCACTAGAATTAAATCCATATCATTTTTAATTAGTACCAACCTACAAAAGATACGTGTATTAATTTGACAGCTGTCGGACTATTAGATATAGCATTTTGATTGAAGCAACTTTTGTTATTTTAAAAAAAATGGATAAAACGGAATTTCGTGAATTAATGAAACACTGTTTTTTTATGAAAAAAAAAATGCTGCTGATACCAAAAAGTGGCTTCTCCGGAACCTGCGCTAAGCGAAGCAACCATTCGTAAGTGGGGGCGAACACAAAATCCACAAAATGATTTTGGATGACCGTACAATTAAGTTGATCGAGATAGCTGACACTCTAGATATACCAAAGGAACGTATTGGACATATCGTTAATGAATATTTGGGTATGCGAAAGCTCTGTGCAAATTGGGTGCCGCGCGAGCTCACAATCGACCAAAAACAACGAATTGATAATTCTGAGCAGTGTTTGAAGCTGTTCAATCGTAATAAACCCGCATTTTTGCGTCGATGGATGAAATATGGCTCCATCATTTCACTCCGCAGTTCAATCGACAGTCAGCCGAGTGGACTGCACGCGATGAACCGAATCCAAAGCGTGGAAAGACTCAACAGTTAGCTGGCAAAGTTATGGCGTCTGTATTTCGGAATGCACGTGGAATAATTTTCATCTTGAAAAGGGGAAAACCATCAACAGCGACTATTACCCAGCGTTATTGGGGCGTTTAAAGAACGAAATCTCGTAAAAACGGCTCCATTTGCAGAAGAAGAATGTGCTGTTTCATCAAGACAATGCACCATGCACAAATCAATGAAAACGAAGGCAAAATTGTATGAATTGGGCTTCGAATTGCTTCTGCATCCACCGTATTCTCCAGATCTGGCCCCTAGCGACTTTTTCCCGTTCTCAGACCATAAGAGAATGATCGCTGGAAAGAAATTTAGCGCCGATGAAGAGATAATCGCCGAGACTGAGGCCTATTTTGAAGCAAAAGACAAATCGTACTACAAAAATGGTATCGAAAAGTTGAAAGATCGCTATAATCGGTGTATCGCCCTCGATGGCCACTATATTGAATAATAAAATCGAATTTTTCAAAAAAATGTTTTTTTTCTTATAAACGATACGAACTCTTCAGCCGAACTGTACAAAATGTTTAGAAATTTGATGATTCATTTGAATGCCTACGTACTAATCCACACCATGGACACTTTTACCACTCTCCCCGCGGAACTGCCGTTGTAAGTATTCCTTCGCGGGGCTGGTGCTATGTGTTCTGTGTCTGCCGTTCCAGCGCTTCTTAATCTTTCGAGTCTTCTTGGCTCGTTATGAAAGAGCATATGTGCAACCAGTAGTCCCCTGAGCTTATCATATTGTTTTGTAAGAGGTGGCTATTGCAGATTGAATGTGTCAGTCCTGCGCAAAGAATGCTTAAGGATCTATATATTATGTATGAACATACATATAGAAATTATTCAGAACATCATTAGGTCTCTAAAACCATTGCACCAGTTTTGAAAAAAAAAAAATGTTACTTCAAGGCCTCTAAGAAATAAATTTACTGAAGAGGTTCAAGCTCTCCTTCTAAAGGTGTTTTTTTTTTTAATGTTGGGGAAAATATGAAAATCACACGAAGATCATTGTTCATTATCCTAGTGAAGTAAAACTTTTTTTTACTTAAAGCCCCATTTAGATGATCAGTTCAGTTTCAGTTTTAGTTGAGCTATCACTTGAGTTTTCAGTTAAACTGATGTGTAAATGCTAAAACTGAAACGTTATGGAATTCCCATCAGTTGTCAGTTAAACTGCTCAGAAGTAAAATTAAAGCTCAACTGAATACCGAACTGAAGTCTAAATGCACTACCTTTTTTAACTGAAATGTCAACTGAACTGACAACTGAAACTGAAACTGATCATCTAAACGGGGCTTAACGTTCCTGGACGCTTCAGTTTTCTTTGAGTCGTAAAAAGTCGATGCCATGCATTACGTGTATTTAATCCGTCCACATTTAAACTTAAGCTTTCTTTGAGGCTGGTGACTTAGATCTATCGTCCCAAACACAAGATGGAACCTATCTTGCAGAAAGGCTGGTGAATCCTTCTACGTCTTGAATGGCATTTTGGTTTTGTTAAGACGAGATACCGATGATCTCAGTCGACTCCCTTATTTTCCATCTTAACTTTTAAAATCTTTCGTCTGGAAATCAATATATGTATGTACGTCCCAGAATGTAATTTCAGTTCTAGCAAAGCCGGCCTTAAGGAAAGCGAGATGAGATGAAAAAGGAAAAACATATTAACTGCTCAAAACAGTTAGTGTCAGAATTGTCCTTCTTGTGATCCATCTGTTTGATAATGTATTATCCGTCCATCTGTCGAGCTTAGACTCCCAAACTATACAACTTCGTATTGCTCCACTTGACTGCCTTCTAATTTGCATTTTTTTTTTTATCACAATCAGAAATGCAAATACCCAAGATCAACAGATCAGCATTCCTCTTAATTAATCTGACCCGCACAGATTATATTTTATTTCAATTTATGATTAATTTTTTAATACAAGCAAAAAAACGTAACCGTCCTATAAATATTAATTACCTAATTCTTTTCAAATTCACTGTGTGTGCAACGAAATCGATTAAAACAGAAAACCGAGAAATAAAAGTAAAACAATTAATTTAAAACTCCCAACGGCCGCGCGGCGCAAGGTCAACTTTCATTTTCATGGTCAACCGGTTGCATTGCGCTAAGTTACGAGACACACAACAGCGCGCAGACTTACTATTCTCCCCTTAACCCCGCGAAACAAAAAAAAAAATACAAAAAATCTAAATCAAATCAAACGCCCCAATCAAACGAAATAGCTTCGATTTTAATTGAGTTTTGGCCAACCAAATGGAAATTAACAACCCGAGCAATAAAGATCGCTTATCTCGCCGTTTAAGTGCTTCAGCTGCTGCCGCTGGCATCGTGTGTAATTGTTGTTGCTGTTCCCTAGTCCAATTGATTATTATCAGCGATAATCGATTTGATTTCGAATACAAAACAAACACTCACAACGTAAAAAAATCTCGCTATATGAGATACTCACATTCACAAAGACGCGACACGTTATTAGTCAGGTTCTTTGAAAGGTTCGCATAAATCTCCCACACCTCCCCCTGTGGCCCATCAGCCACCCGCCTATTTGGTGACTAGTTGGAGCTCGAGTTTCTCACTTAAAGCCCGGACTTGAGAAGATCTTTATCGCCGAGATATCCATTTGTGCGCCCCGGTGGACTGTGGTTTTAAAATCGCAAAGATGATTGGATTGGGTTTTTTTTTGTTCGTCTTTCCTTCTAATCCCTCGAGATACTCGTTGGAACGTTCTCTTTTTCGTTCTTCTACCCCTCCACCCGCCTTATAAACAGATATTGACAGCGATTGACTAAGATTTATTGGCTTGTAGATAATTTCGAAAGATTGCCAGAGCGCAGCAGCGCAGGTTTTCGAAGCGCTGATAAGGCCCCATTTGAGCGCGCTGCTGGTTTCAATTAGCGACTTTGATTTTGCGTTGTCGACTTTTAATTGTATTTTATTCTTTTCTCGCATTGGGAATAGTAATTTGCATATTAAAAAGGTGACGTTTGTGTGTAGGTATTGATCAGTATCTGTGGGTGTTGCTGGAGATCTTTGTGGAATCTCTCTTAAGGTGTCTTGACATTTCCAATCAGTCGAAGGGAGCGGTAGGTTAAGCTTTCGAATTTGGTATGGGCCCGACAACTAATGGATTAACTGTATCTACATATTTTGCATTTCGTTGTTTATCTTAACGGCCAAGTTAAGATCATCACGTCATATTTTTAAATGAATTTTATAGAAACGAGAATGATGTTTATCGATCGGGGTACACCTTACTTTACTTATGTGCTATGCTATGAATTTGAAGAGATATTTTCGTATGGCAAGTGTTTGTTGAAATTTAAATCATTGGCATTTTAATTTAGCTGAATAAATTTAATATGAAACCAAAACAATCTGAGGAGTGGTCCAAATTGGTAAACATACATTATGTACATTGCCGCCTATAAGTTTCTGGACAATTAATTTGGGCCTTCCGCATCTGTTCCGCTTTTCTGGGTCTTAAGAAACAGTGAAGCATACTCTGTATGTCCTTCTTCATGCAAGGTTATTATGCCACAACTTTCAGCTTCAGTTTTTTACCTGTTTCTTCCCATTTGAGGCATTTTTTTTTGCTCTTTATCGGTTAACTTTAAATATTGAAAATTCAGGACTAACTGGCGGCGAAGAATACGCAACCTACTTTTAGTAGTTAGTAAAAGTCCTTGTTTTCCCAAAAAGGACCTGAATTGCGGCAAATTTTCTACAAAAAATCTAATTATTTCCGTTTTACGGTTGATTTTATGGTAAATTAATGACGTGTGCAGTTTTGTTTTATTACTCTCTACATCGGTGTATGTTTTGATTCCACTCCTTTTTCTTAGAGCTCTTTAATTGCTTTGAGATGTAATAATATCTAACATCGACCCTAATCGGATGTGAAAGAATTTTGTTTATTTAAGTCATACTTGATCAATAAACGTATAATTGTGGGGAAAATGGTTTGTCCGAAAATTTATGGTATAGAGTGTATATAGTTTGCTGTTTAAAGTGTATAGACGGCGCCACAAGTCAAATATTTTGTTTGGACATTATATTGTTCCCTTAGACTTGTCCACTGTCAATTCGCTTTAGCATGTTATTAAAATGTGCTTCAGGGCAGTGTTGCCGGTGGGCACTTTCGTATCGCAATTTGCCACTTTTTACAATGTCCGGCCGCCAGGGACCGATTCGCCGGTGAAGGAACATTTTGCTTTAAAGAAATGGAAATGAACTGAAACTCATAAGGTACGCGTCATTGGCTTTTATCTGTTTTATTAAAAAAAAAAGAAAAAAAAAAAATTGAAATCTATTTATCTACCCATTACCTTATTTCGCAGACAACCAAAACAGCAAAGAAATATTTAGCTCTGTTCGATGCATGGAATAATCATGAGTGCAACCCTGAAAAGTGGGGGAGAATATTTTCAGTGTTGTGGTGAGTGGACGTCCAGAGTGAACAGCGTCAGCAAGGTTTGCATTTTCAGAACGAAAGCGTGCAAACCAACGCTGCCAAGTGACAGCGCTTATAACCGAATCCCCATATATGTTAGAAATTTCCCGTAGCGCCTCTGTCGCTTGACACATTTTAAAAGACAAAAAGCACAATATGCCTAAATTGCACTTTTTTATACTCGAATTTAAAAAAAAATATTGAGCACTTAAAACACATCCGATCAGAATTTTTTTTTGTAAAAATGTAAAGAATAACCCCTTGGACCCGCGCTGGGATTGAACCCGAGCAGCATGCGTAGTAGTCCAACGCACTAACCACCATGGCCACGGTAGATTTACTGGACATGGCATTTTCACCCAGTTATTTGCACTAAAAAATTTCACTGTGGATCATATTTTATGTACTTTTTCACGCTAAATCGAATGGTGATGGTCTGTTTGGCTGTAGGAGCAACGCAAAAGAAGCTACAGCCCACAGAATATCCACCTTCGGTTTTATTTAGTTTTATATGAAATAATATTTCGTACTAATTGTAATAATTTTTAACTGAAATAAGCACTAATCAATTGTCTTTGAAATAAGACTTTGGTTGCTCTAAGTTTAATACACTAGAAGTTATGATTAAATAACTATTGGTACCTCTTCCTCGCAAGAAACACCCTGTAGCTCAGTGGGTGATCAAGAAAGACCCCCCCCTCCCATACGATTTTTTTCATAACATGAACCAATGAATCAGATCCCAAAATATCTGCATATGGTTGAATTTTACGATGGGAGGTAATTGCTCAAACATGAATAGCGGGCGGAGTAGGACCAAGTAGGATATAATTCTTTCGCATATCTTTCACTAAATACCTAAGGTAAACACCTGTGAAGTCCATTTTTCGGAACAACTCGGAACTTTTTTGTACGGGTTGAATTTCCCGAAAAACGGTCAAAAAAGACGTTATTTCCAACAAAAAATAACATGCCCTGGCTACTAAAGAACATAGAATGTTTTCATTTCCTGGCATTATTTACTACTAAACTATGTAAAATGACAATATTAGAAATAAAAGACTCAAACATTCCTCCCGACTTGATTATGTTGCGATAAACGGAACCCAATTTATCATGAATTTTGGTTAAAATGGTAGATTTTTAAGCTCGTTTTTGAGGTTGCTTATTGAAAAAACGTGTGGAAAATCGAGACCGTGGGTGCCAAAATTAAATTGATATGTTCACTAGTGTCTATATAATAGCTGTATATACTTTGGAAAACCGTACTAGATACATGCAATTTCGACCCATGTTGCGATTTTTACACCACTCGTCCCACTGTGAAAGATTACAATTTGTAGATTTGTGTTTAGGTTGTAGCTAGCTCGGGTGCATTGAGAGGTTGACTAGTAGACGTCAAACAACCAGCTGTGCTTACATGTCTGTCGTCCTTGATGTTGCTAGTCCCCCTCGGTGGCAAAGTTCACTTAAAAAAATGTCTATCTATTTAAAATGTTACACCGAGCCGAAGTCTCCGACCCATTGATCGAAGCATTCACTTCGCTTTTATGTACACGGCATTGGCCCGTTGTACCGCTGTAGCTCTAACTTTTGTTGCACCACAAAAATGTGGCATTCCAAAGGCAAAAATGGAAAAGAAAGTAGCCGAAATAAAATTAAGTTATACAAAAAATTTAATCAAAATAATAATAAATAAAATAAAATTTGACAAAAGCAAGCGACAGTATTATGCACGTGTTTACTGCAAATCGCGCGAGTCATCTAAATACAACAGCTGCTAGTACATTCCTTCCCTTCTCCGCATACAATTGAAAACAACATAATTTCGACCGCCGCTGCTACAAAACAACAATCAACAATCACAATAACTACCAACTCCCCCCTCGCCCAATATAAACTGTAATACAGATAATAAAACATACAAAAAAAAAAAAACGCCAAACAAAAACAAAATTCAAATCAAATCAGATAAGCTTTTTGGAAATTTTGTCGATACCGACCCACACGACAAAAGGAACAAAAACATGCGACAATGGTTGGGCCTCTCCAGATAATTACCCGAGAAACTTGATTTATCACACCCCAATGATAATTATTGTGTGATTAACTGGTTTTATTTACTTAATTGCAATTATCACACGTTCGCCCGTCCAACAACAACAATCGCACTTGACAAAAATAAACAAAAAAAAAACAATTGGACATTCACCTATAATAATCAATGCCCAACAACAATGACGACGATAAAGCAACATTGTTGTGTGACATTGGTAACACGTTTGTCTGTTGCCATAAAGCCACCTTTCTGAACTACAAACTGGCGCCTACTTCACTACTGCTCCCAGTTGCCTGACCGCTTGGGTATTGGGTTGCCTTTGGCTTGTCCCCGGTTCGCGTTCTATCAGTTAAGTGAAAGGAAAATTATTATTATTGCCGCAGCAAGGCGCTGTTATCATACCTTTTGTTGAAATTAGCATCAATCATTCAGCTGATAAGGCACACACTCAGAGCCAAAGTTACTCTGTGAGCTGACAAAACAGACAAAAAAGAAACTCACCCCAGAGGGGTTGGTGGCTTTCCTCATTTCCTCGTGTGTCTCGTCTTCACTGGTCTCCTGCCCGCCTTTTCTATTTTTGTAGATTATGATAATTACAATTGCGCGGCGGTTATAAATTAATAAATTTTTGAAATTTTAGAACACGACCAGACACCGTAGTAAGAGGGGATGGAGAATTCGGGGATATCTTGGTGGTAATCAAAATCTTTGATGGGTTTTCGGGAATCTTGATGGCGCCAGTTATGTTTATCTTCGTTGTTTTTTTTTTTTTTGTTCTGACAATTTCTTCTTTTTTTGAAATTGATACATCGCACAGAGTTATTGACAGACTGGAGTGTCGTTTGATGAAATTTGAATAATTTTTATTACAATGAGATTTGAATGAGACCAGTAGAGACCGCAGATGATGCTCGTAGACCAATAATCATAAACGATAAATATGAATATTTTAATATATCTCTACTAATGGTGGTTAAGTTAAAAGCCAAATAAATTGATAAATTGACAACAAACTTGATTTTAACATCTCGAAATTATACAGTGAGCAGTTTCGTGCTGTGCCTTTTTTGGTATTTCCAATAAATTAGTTTTTTTTTTTTTTAAATGCTAAGTTCACACTAAAGTAGGTATTCATGGCATTTATATTTAAATAAATACTTCAGAGAAGTCCAGATAAAACTTTGCTTTGAACATACTCTGAGTATAGTTAGTTTATATGACTTTTATTTTCATTTTTAATTCATAACATTCAATATAATTCTAAGTCTATTATGGTTTGGCCTATGGCCGTCTACCAGATTGACAATAGTTACATTTCTATTTTTGTTTTTAACAGAGAACAAAGAAAAAGACAATATGTATATACATTAAACATTAAAAATCTTCTTCAACTATACATTTTCTATAACGAAGAGCATTTGCACAGTAGTTGAAAAGTAAATCCCAGCCTCGGACTCCATTTAAGATTTCAATTGCTTCACCTAATTCCAGGGTATACGAATCGAAGAATCTCAATCGAATTTCTTTTAGAACTGGGCATATTGCAAGGAAGTGAAATATATCCTCTCGTATCTTCATATTGCAAAGATTGCACAAGACAGGTAGCTCTGGACGGTGTGGAATGAAATTCAAATTTAATAGCTCTCCTCTGATTTTAAAAATTACGCTGATCTTTTCTATTGAGTTACAGTTTAAAAAGTAAGTTCTTTCTGCTAGATCGTATTTCAACTTGCTGTAATATGTCCTATACTGGGAAGACTGTGCTTCCGTTACAAATCGATCATACATAGTTCGATCTACTTTTTGCAATAAGACGTTGAGTTGTGCTTTTAGATGTTCAGGTTGCTCATCGGGTGTTATCGTTATGGTTTCTCCATAATCTGATGCAAGGCGTTCCCATTCTTGAATGAAGCTTGCTCTACTTCTTATTACACTCTTGAGTACAACTTTTGGCAGTCTGTCATTACTCATTGCCATAACTTTTACTATGTAGTCGAAATGTAGTCTCAGTGTTTCCAAGAACATAGGAGGTGTACCAGTCTCTAGATGCAGCATATAATTAGGCGTAGCACTTGGTAAACGAAATATTCGCTTTAAGAAATACCTAAGAAACTTTTCTATTTCAACAAAGGAACAGTATCCCCACACCTGCGCTCCATATAAAAGAACTGAAGCTGAAGTTGTGCGAAAGAGTTTCTGCTTCGAGCTATGGCTTAAATACTTGTTGTTGTTGCAGCGACCCCATACCGATGAGATTGCTCGTTTAGCTTCAGATAGTTTGGTTTCTAGATGTTTCTTCATATTCAAGTTCGAAGACACCAAAATTCCTAAGTATTTGTATTCAAGAACAACTTCCACCATTTCTTCTGACTCTGAGTATATAATTTATTTAAAAAATTTAAAAAAGTAAAAGAAAACTGTGGTTTTGAACACAGATTTTTTTCTTTGTCACTGCGTCATTTTGCGGTTGGACATCCGGGAGAGAAGTCAGCTGCAAACGTCGAAACTATTGGATTAAGAAATGCCACTCGAACGAAGTGGAAGAAATGTGAATTAAACATCTCACCCCTCAATAATAATAAATTATTACTTTTCTCACAGAAAATGTAAAAAGAAGATATAAGTATATATCAAAATCTTGTGAAATAATCTAAACAAATTTGTACATTTTATTTTAAAACGTTATTTAAGAACTAAGATAGAGCCAGATAAATGCCCAGAAGTAAAATATGTATAAACTTTTCTTTTTCTCATTTAGACATTTTTTTATTGAAATATATTGTCTTTTTATCCATTTTATAGATTTAATAATCCAACCAGAATCGATTGCAAAAAACCGCATTCAAATCCGTTTAGTAGTTTTTTTTTTTGTTTTTGCGGCACATACATACATACATACTTTTTTTAGTTTTCCTTATATAAAAATAGTGATATTATTATTATCTATATATGTAGGCTTAGCGGAAAATGGGGAAAAAAAAACGCTGAGCAGTGACTTGGCAGGACTATGCTAATTGACATTTGACAGATTCACATCAGCATTGTTTTCATTGAAAGTAAGGCCGGTAGTTATCAAGCGCTCATTAATAAGTTGGTGGATAGAATTTTTTTTCGTCAAATTTAATTCAATTAAATATGTAGTATTATTCACTTAATTCATTATTTCTTTTCTACCCATTTTGAAATGAACAGAAATAATTTAAATTTGAAATGACAGCAGAGTTCGGTTGATAGCTACCGGCCTTTATATTTCTCCCTCAATTTCATGTCATATTTGACATTTTGGTACAATTTTCGATAACTATCGACGAAAAACAGATTGGTAGCACATTTTGCTATCCAGGCTAAGCACCTAAGACTGGATAATTATCCAGTTTTCGTAAGCCTATATAGGCTTAGTTGTTAGTGTAATTAACATGGAAACAATTTTCTAAGCCTATATAGTTTTGAAGAAAAAAAACACGCCTATTATTAGAGACCGGATTATATGAAACATAAAAACCTTGAAATTGCATGCAAATATGCATGAAAAATACTTAAAATATGCGTGAAAAGTTTCAAAATATGCAACATTAAAAACTAAAAAAAATATTAGTTTTAAGATTTTTATTTCTAATTCAGCATATTATTAGTAATAGAAATACTAATTAATAGTATATAAAACGAATGTAATTAGCAATTCTTAAATTTATTTGTTAATTTTATAAACGTAAATCAATCAGGTATTGCTCCAAATGTTCGGTGGTGATATTGTGTCTTCGATCACTGAAAATGTTTTTGTAAGTGGAAAAGGACCGTTCCACATCCACTGAAGTGACTGAGCAATACTTTAGTTGGGGTGCTAGGTTAGCACTTATCGTTTCTGGCAAAATTCACCCGTCTCATTGACAAAACTATTTACTTGGCACAAAGATTCAAAGCCTGGTTTATTGCTCAAAATCCTATCCTATCCTATCCTATCCTACTTCCTACTAATATATAAATGTGAAAGTTTGGATGTTTGGATGTTTGGATGTTTGGATGTTTGTTGCTCTATAACACCTTAACGGTTTAACAGACTTGAATGAAACTTTCGGGAATAGATAGTCTACTTTCTGGATTAGAGATTAGGCTTCTTTTTAAACAAAACATACAATTCCTTGATTCCATAATTCGAGTTATTCCAATGTCCGCTTTTATTACTTGGTCATTATTTTTGGGTACACCATTGTCATTGATCGTCACTCTGTTGGGAGAGGGTTGTTTTTGTAGATGTTATGCTCTTCTCTTCGCCACAAATCCATCGCTATCGCTTATTCTTTAATTCTCTTTCTACCCATACGCGCATTGAATGATGGGTAAACCATTGCCATTGATCGTCATTCTGTTGGGAGACGGTTGTTTTTGTAGATGTTATGCTCTTCTCTTCGCTGCAAATCCATCGCTATCGCTTATTCTTTAATTTTCTTTCTACCCATACGCGCATTGAATGAGGGGTAAACCATTGCCATTGATCGTCATTCTGTTGAGAGAGGGTTGTTCGTGTTAATAATTAATGCTCCTTTTTCGGATTGTGACACAAAGTAGAGGAGGGATGATTTTGCTGATATTTGCTACCGACTTTAGTTAGTTGTGTTTCTGCTTCATCAGCGTGTGGATCTAGATCCACAGAAAGGGGGAAATGCACGATTTTTCTTACTTTCTTTTTTTTTTTTATTCACTTTACAGCGGTATTTGGTTACCTTAAGGTTAAGTCGGTGGATACCTTAGAATAAAGTTTTTCCTTTTATTTCAATTCACAAATACATATTATATTGTAGTAGGGGTAGGCAGGCGATGTTGAGTCTTATTAGTTGGTGATTTCAGACAAACCTCACCAGTTACTCCACGATCAATGCTTACAATAAAGCCTAATATCTTCGGCGTTTACATAATGCTATTGTACTTTAAATATAAACATTAAGTACAACTATTAGAGACAAGAAACCAGAAAGTACCATTATTTGATGCTCATAAAATACATATTATGTACATATGTGTGTAGACATGTTTGTACACAGGAATATTACATTTCCATAAATTTTTTATGCAATCGTTTCATCTATTATAGAGAACAACCACTTAGTTCAGATAATAATGTATTGGCTTCAGAATTCTTTAGAATCTTAATTTAAATAATATCGATTCCTACTACTTCCTTTCTATCATACTACAATCAAATGACGCTAGTATAATATAAAATAGACTGACGTCCGTGTGTGTACCCATAACTCGAGAACGGGTCGTTCGATTTTCACGATTTTGGGCTTAATGGGTTTGTATTTGCCCAAGGAAAGACATTGCGGAAAATTTCCAGGAAAATTGGCAAATTTAGGCAAATCGATTTTCAATACATATTATTGTATGGGGATTTTTTCTTTCATTTTGTTCGTAATATTATAGTTCACATGTTTGTAAAAGTGAGTGACTCGACTGTTTGTGTGCACGGGCGAAGCCGGGCGGTTCAGCTAGTGTTTTCATATTTCTCCTTATGTTTAGCAGGGAATATATCTGGCAATGCGGAGTTCATTCGGCGTATATTGTTTATTCTCAACAAATTCCATCCACGCCATACCCCGAGTTTCGAGCTTTTTAGTACTCGCAGGTATTGGGAAAAAGGAGGGGTTTAAAATGCTGGGGATATTAAACGCTTCCTTGGATTTACAAACTGCTACAGCCTCCGTACTATCGAAGTCTGTAATCACGCCTTTGATGTCCTCAAAATGTTCACAGTAAAACAGCACAGCCTCAATCCACGTTTCCCATGGAGTTATCTCTGATTCAGGAGGTAAAGGCATATTTGGCAGCTTTTCTTTAAAGGCTTCAATGCGAGCAGGTGCCTTAAGAAACACTTTCTTTGTCGATGAAATAAGTCTTTTTACAATGTCAAACTAGAGACTGGATTATATGTACGTTTTCTCTACATTTTCCCGCTTGAATCGTGGTGCCGCCAAAAAGGTTTGTTGCGAAAATATGCATCATCACTAGATTTTCAGTATAATATGCAAAAATATGCAACAGCCGGGCAAAATTGTGAAAATATGCAAATGCATATAATCCGGTCTCTAGTAATAACATAAAGAAATATTGTTTGTATGCTTTCGCGACAACGATCAGTGGAGACCATTGCCACCGTCAATGCACCAGCGGGTATACGTGTATGCGGTACATGCGTGTAGTATACCTATACGTGATTGGCATTGCTTCGTGCTAGCATATATGTATTGTAATTGTTCGATCATCTCTAATTCAATAACCGGATAAGGAATGGAATTTTTTATGATAAGTATATGCCGGGCTGAGCCACCTGAGCCAATTTTTTCTTAAATATCCAAAAATCTTTATCCACGCAATTCATTCAGTCTATATGATTCTAAAAAAAATTATTTTCAAATGACTTCATTTGGTGCTAAGCAAATGGTGGAACAAGAATTTATGCCAACTTTTAAGGTGCAAGGAAAAGTGTAGCATTTAGCTGGAAGTCTCCTTCCAGTAGACAATTTATTACAAATACACATATCTACATATATACAAAGACTATTTTTGTATGCGCAGCGAAGCGGGTTTAATATATTTGCCATTACTGCTTACGAGCTATTACTTAAACTTGACAGTGACACAGTCAATAAAACTAATATTATATAGGAAAGTGGGCATATGTACATATTTACCTTGCAACTAGACAGATCTGGTCCAGGCTCGATCTTAACCGCTCTAACTACCTTCTGTCCCTTAAAAGACTGCAGTGTCATTTCATCGCCTTGGTTTAATTTCAAATGACTTCTGTAGAAGTTGCAGAGACGAGGAAGAGGAAGAAAGCCCAACACATCTCCTCCGTTCATGCCCATGCTTTAGAAAACTACGCCTAGAAGAATACTTCCTCGACGATCTTAGTGATCAACCACAGCCTATCTCGCTTTATACAAAGCTCCAAATGATCCTTGGCATCACAATGGGTCTATATAGGCCTAAGTATGTTGGTACTTGAGTTACTGGCAGCCGCTGCTACCTAACCTAACCTATTGGTGGCTAAACAATCAATTCGTATATTTATAGTTTCAATTATATGTCAGTTGGTTAGCTATCGAAAGAATGGGCACTGCGAATAGTCCATTAGCCGTGAACATACCTTTGGTATATCTTTCTCCTGCCTCTTATCCTCTGTGGAATGTCACTCATTACGTGAGTCATCCTTCCGCCCAATTCATTGGAATGTCCACAATCAATGCCGTATGCATATGATTGGCAACATCATCGCCCGTATTGCTGTCTTCTTCCATATTGCTATCTCTTCCTTGTGCCCATGTTCTTCTTTTGTATATTTTTAAGCAGAAAAAATCCATAAGATAACAGCCGCGCCGCAGACAAACTGTCCGTCCGGAGAGACAAACTCACAAACAAAGATATTTATCGGGACTTTTATATAAATTCTCTTAAAACTCATATCGCTGATATCGCATCCGACTCTCGGCACGGGGTGCTGCGGCTGGGGAGCGAGGCGTTCGGCGTTGTGCATTCAGCAGCGTGCGAGATATCATCATCCACATCAGCGTCATCATCGTCATCCTTCTGCTGTCCATTTGTCCGTCTGTCCGTCTATTTGTCCATTTCGCTGACTGTCGTGTGGTTGATATTTTGTGTGCAACACTGTTTTGCCTGTCAGTTGCGATTACATACAAATTTCTGTTCCCATAATCGTGTATGTACGAGTATGTTGGTTACTTCGAAGCTTTTAAGTAACCATACATTTTTTTTTTGGCCTTCAGTGTGTTGGTTTAATTTTTTGCTGTAGGTTTATCAGTCTTTTGAATTTTTTTGGTGCAGCTGCTGTTTTGTTACCCCGTTCGGCCCACAAATCTTAGGACCGGACATTTATATCTGATTTATAAAGAGAAAGGGCAAAGAATAAACTTTCCACCAACAGCGGTTAAAGACAACTTAGTCGAATTGGAAATCGAAATGCTACGTTTGCTGTCGCAAATGGTAATTGTTTAACGAGTGTCCCAAGTGATGATTTTGATGACAGTGTGTCAACGAAATGTCAAACGAATTTTGTTCTTATAGCTTATAGCTGATGGTAACATATGGTATGTATTAATATCTGCTAAAGAGATCACTACACTTTTAGTAAACTAAATAGTAGTGAAATTGAAGATTGAAGATCCAACATCATTTTGACATGTACAATGTCTGAACAGTGCATTCAAGTAGATCTTCTGTCAGCGCCATCTATGCATGGGTGCACTAAGCATAGACACTTGTGCTTAGAGCCTAAGGGCTGAACTATAATAGTAAAATGGGTTCGTTCGACCACGTAGGAAATATTGCGAACACAAGGAATTTGTATTCTACGACCATATAGGGGGATACACATGATACGACCGATCTGACGGTCTTGGTCGGATGAATATCTGACAGACCGATGTCGTTAGCGGGCACGTTGTCCGACATGTTGTCCGACTTCACTTTGCAAGTGGATTTGAAAGATGTTGGACGTACTGAGAGCAGCGCTTATGACTGATAAAATCTTAGAAGAACAAATTTAAGAGATAAAATAAAGAAAAAGGAAACGACTTTGGGTACAGGAATGGATGAAAAAGCGACCAAAGATTTTTTTATGTTTATTTGCTAACAGAACTACAATATTGGATTCTCCAGGCGATTATCAGAATTGTTTATCTTTCCAATTTTTTTCTCCAAAATTCAAAATTTCCATACACAGGCATTTTTAATTTTCCGACATCAACCACACCGCTTGAAATACATTTCAAAAATGAAATTTGCTCTAGGTCGGACGGACATAATGTATACATTATAATATACATATGTCTGTCCGACCACCAAAATATCAAAAAAAATTTAAAACCATCCGACATGTCCGTCCGACCGGTCGTTTCGAGCGCACACACACGTCAGAACTAGTCCGACTCCGACAGACCAGGTCTGTCACATATCTGACAAGCACAAAACAAGATGGCGGAACGAGCGTCAAATTTTGTGTGGTGGGCATTTCATATCACGTCATTTCATTTGAGTTCAGTTCACAGCGAAGAGATGTCGATGCCACAAAACAAATATATTCAGTGCATTGCAGCACTTAAAATATTAAAAGGGTTAAACAAAACATTGAGAAAACAAGGAAACATAAATTCTGGGTTAATCTGAGTTATTTATTAGTCATCAACTTTCCTAATAAAAAAATGCCTTGCAAGACTCTCCTTTGAAAACAACCGCATCTGCCAAAAGTACAAAATCTTCAATCAAATGAAAAATTTTAACGAAACGAAATTTTAACGGACGCACATAGGGGTATTTGCCTCATCCTCATCACACTTATTTAATATACATGTGGACCCATTGTGATACCCATAGTGTGTTCCCACCCGTGGTGTCAATGTCTAGGTTTCAATCAATCCGACGCCCTAGCAAATTCAAGCAGTTCAGATGGTGATCCATCTGATAGCTCGTCGATGTGATCGAAGAAGAATTTGTCCAGGGTTCTATTTCGCAGTAGACAGAGGTTAGGGCAGTGACAGAGGAAATGGGCTGTGTCCTCATTTGCCTCCTAATTACCGCACCCCCTGCAAATATCATCATCATTCAGTCGTAGTTTTTGCTGTGCCCAGTAAGCACTCCTATTAGCATTTACATTCTTGTTTTGTCGTATTCGTTAGTCGGTAGTGATTTCCACCTGTTATTTGCTTCAATTACTTATCTTTGTTCAGTTTTGGCCCGAAGATTACAGAGTGGAGACTTAGGAATCCCATCTGCTTGTTCTCTGTCTAGCGCTGAGCCCTTTCTGACCAATTCATCTGAGGCTTTGTTGACTGGTATCCCGCTGTGACCAGGGACCCAGCAAAGAACCTTCTGCTCTTCGCGGCAACACTTTACAAGCTTAGATGTTATTTGCGTAGCGGTTTTTGCTTTTATGGCCGCCTGGCTGTGATAATAAGTGATATCCTCTCGCGATACTGTCATCATTGACACTAATTGGATGGAGTTTGTAACTGCTAGAACCTCAGCATGGAAAACGCTGCTGCCTATTCCTAGTTCCTTTGAGAAGAGACCCGCTCCTATACCTATGTCCATCTCTGACCCATCGGTGTAGATGTAGATGGACTTAGCGTTCTGAGATACCTCGTTTTTCTCCCACAGCTCTCTGCTTGGAAAGGTCCACGAAAAGGCCGAAAAGGTCTGAATTGGCGTCACCTTTTTAGGGTAAATGCCAAGTATCTTGTTGTGACCATATGCATTCGACCTCCTGTGCTTTGACTGGCTTAACCTGAGGACTAAGATCTCATTGCTAAAGTTGTCACATCATTTTGTGGTGTTGCCAGATAATAATTCTCGTGGTAAAATTAAGAGTATAAGTTGGTGATGAATTTATGTTTAGAACCTGCGTATGAAATTCGTTTTACTAACAGAAATAGTTTCATGCAACTCTGTTTAGTGGTTCGGGAGTTAGAATCAGATGGACAGATTTTAAGTAGTAGATTTGTTCACTACAACTTAAGTGAAAACTAGTACAATGAATTAGGAAGATCACCCCTTAACTTAGTTTGAGGTCTTTGCAAATTGCACGTTTTTCTGCAAACATAAAGCCCGTTCAATAAACCAAACAGTTCGAGAGAACTTCGCGAAAGTAGCAATCAAAAGCAAATACACACTCAAAAGGAGATTGAAGATTCAAAATTCAAGATTGACGATTTCATTATTCTATGTCCACGTTTTCGCATTTTTAATTAGAAAAGAGACGTGAAATCGCTTTTATCAATCTGCTCGCCGCAGCTTATCTTCGGTAGAAGTTCATCATCAGAGGTCTTGTTATCTAGTCCCAGCCATCTTTGAATCTCATTGATCCTCGTCCAAACTCGAAAGTCATCATATACACAGTCTGAGCAGCAATCTTAATCTTCCGTCGTACGAAAACAAAACCGCAAAATAAAACTTCTAAAACAAAACGAAAAGCAACAAAAAAATAACCAAGCAGCAGCAACTTGAAAAATAATTTTATTTTCAGCTTCGAATTGAATTTTATCAGCGTGATTGTGATTTTCTCCTCCGCGATTTATAGTGCTGCTGCTGGTGATGGTTAGTGGCCAATGATCTTGATGATGATGACTCGAATTAAAAATACATTTTTTTTGCTGCTTCTCGTTGAATTTTTTATTTATTTATTCATCAAGATCATTGCTGTGGTGGCTTCGATCGATAAGCAATTTTAAAGTTCACTTTTGGTGGTGTTGGAGTTACTACTGATCGCCACTTGTTTTGTTTTGGCCTATCGGATAGGCGTTGGCTGGTACACCGATTATAGATATTGAACTGGGAGACCATAGAGCAGATCTGGCAAAGATCAAACTGGGAATGTTCGGCGATGGCGATAAGCGAATCAGCGATGGTGTGCATGATTTTTTGGAACGATATTGTTCATCCTTCACGCCGCCACGCCGGCCGTGCGTCGGTCATGGAGTTTTGAAATTGGATTTGAATGAATACTGTGCGCTGAGTCTCATGAATTTTAATGCGCGATTGTTTTGCTTAGTTTGAAAGAGTTGATAACTAATGTGTGGTAATGTATGCGGGTGATAAGAGTTTTATTCGTTTTATTTTCTGTGCAAAGGGGCGTAAAGAAAATGGAAATACATGAAATTATTATCGGCAGTGATATCGTTGACGATACGCCCTTAAACAATTCAGTTTTAATTTCAGAGCTCATGCATATCATAATGAAGGCACTGAAATGATATGCATATTAATTATAGCTACCCACTTACAAAGTGGAGAACTCGCTTGAACCCACATCAAATCACTGTCAACTCTCCGTATGTCACGAGTCATAAACCGTACCAAAAGATTTCAATCTTGCGCTTTTTAAAAATATAACAAAACGAACTAAACTTTTTGCAAACTGTTAAATGATCAATATTTTCAAGAGACAATCACATTTTTTTCGTTTGGTTATGTTTCGTTCAGTGGGAATAAGTTCGAATTCGGAAAACTCATTTGCTTGGTCTGCTAATATACACGATGAATCTAGATGCATGCATCTTCTTCGAATTCTTATTTGTTATTGATATTGATGTGTAAACATCTAAGCGCGCGTTAACAAAATTTCTAGTGGAGTAATTCCATGATTTCGGTGAGAAATTCCGGGATTTCGGGGACGGGAAACTGAACGGTTTCGAAATTTGTAACTCAAATTTCATAGCAGTGCGATGAAATATTGACATAGTGATTGCTTATGTTCCTGGTCAACTTTTATGTATACACCTTTTATCCCGGAAACTGGCATGGTTTTCAGAAAATAGTGAAAATACTGCATATTGGGAGGGAAAATTATAGTTATACAGCCGTAACTCAATAATGGCTTATCGGATTGAAAAACAAAAAAATAGGTGAATTTAGTAAATTTGTCCCTGATTCATTTGAGATATAAAACATCCTCCTGCGTTGTCCTGAAGCTGAGTGCTGAGCAATGTTCAAAAGAATTGTTCAAAGCATCGCCCACAATTTTCTTTCAGTGGTGACCACTGCCAGCAGTCGGACAGCAGTGGGTATCGTTGCGATAGTGTGTGTGCTAGTATATGTGCGCGCTCTAACATGATCATAATGCTTTGCATTTTTCACTCAACCAATCTTAACAAATGAGATGTCAAAAGAAAGAGGATTTTCTAGAGCAGTGAGCAGGGATTTTTAGTTTATAAATATTATTAACAATCTCGCATGTAGAAAACCTACAACCTATTTACGAATAAAATGGCTACCTACTGGCCTCTAGTGACCTAGTGGCGCCTTGTTCCAAAAAATAAGAGCTACTTTTCGTGATAGAGATCCTGATCAATATTAAGATTAAGTGTAAACAAGTTGTTTATATTTATAAATCAGAGTGCATTTCGTCATTGCTACATACAAGACATTATTTTCTTTAGACACCTCATTTGTGAATGTAGTTACGTTGAAATAATGTGTTTCCATAATAACTTCATTCGTATGCTTTTTTCAAAATTATTTATATTGATGAAGCCTTCAATCAGTGTTAGAATCATTGAAATCAGTGCAGAAATAAACTCTCAGGAGGAATCACAAGCTCTTGCGCTAGCGATTTATTTACATACATACATATATAGAAGATAGATGAGGTTTTTTTTTTGTTTTGTTGTTTTTTTTTTTTTACTACTTTTCTTATTCGTGATGAGATGACAGAACAGAGTACATACCTAAAAGCTGATATTATTTATGTAAGAACTTGGATGAAAAGTTTTTATAACCGCGGCGGTTGAGTACTACAGTACTACTGAGTTCGTTCGTTTCCTGGCGTCAACTGCTGCGAATGGAGTGGATTCGATTAGTATATATGCGATTGGCTTAAATTTTATCGAACATAGACTAGTGGAGCTACACACCCCATTAGCGTGATGTTTACACATAGCTCGGGACTGTTAGATACAGACGCATCATTTTTCTCATCCCCTGACGCAAGCGCTAGCGCTAATACATGTTAAAACCAAATTCATAAATCCGGTTTGATAGTTCTTTTTATTTGTCATTTCGATCTTGGTCTGTGTTCTTAAAAAAAATTGTATGTTCAGCTTGTGGTGCGAGATTTTGAGGGTAAATTCCTAGAATTTCAAACTTCGTAACGAGGTTTTTGACGTACGAGTTTTTACATTTTCCTTCGTCATTTGAGAACTTTATTTTTTGTGTTATTTTCCTCTTCTTATTACTCATATTGAATTAAAAGTATTTTGAACAAAAAAATTAAATTTTTTTAAATAGGAAATTACGTTTAAAGGCGCGAAAATGTGTAGTTTCCCTTTTTGCTACTCATCTATACTATCTATACTATTATTATAAAGAGGAAAAGTTTGTATATAAGGGGTAATCTCTGGATCTACTAAACCGATTTCAAAAATTCTTTCACTAGTAGAAAGCTACGCTATCCCGAAAGGAAACATAAAAAAAAAGTTTCTCTACCTATTTTACTTTGGCGGCTATCATTTCTACCTTAAACCAGATTACCAGAACAATTATCTGCCATGTGAGTAACCTGTCTGTTTGCGTACACGGGCGAAGCCGGGCGGGTCAGCTAGTAATTAATATAATTGTTTCCTCTTTCATTGAAAACAATACCAAAAAATCGCATCTCATTGCGAGAAAGAATGGTTTCTCGCAGTGAAGGTGTGAGAATTTTGACATTTTACGCTACGATTATTTTTCTCGCAACGATTTTTGTTCTGGGAATAAGGGGCTTTACGGTGCGCGTTGCATCGAAGTCTACTTCAAGCACAACGAAACCTTATGAAGCAAAAAGAAACGTCAAATAAATTCACCGAAAATTGTACCCACGCGATACAGGGAAACTTTTTATCCATCTCATCTTTTCGAATTTTTTTCTCTTTTGCACTAACGTTGTTCGAAAAGATGCATGCATCTGGACTAGATTCATCGTGTAATAGCAGACCTAACGAATACATTTTTAACGCTTCTGTCAAAAAAAAAGCGAAAATAAGATTAAATTACAATGCACCTTGACATTTCTCAATTTAGTGCTTAAAAATTAATTCAATGGAAACGAAATGTTAATTCGATTGTATTTTTCTCACCTGTATAAAATGCAAATAACCAAATAAAAATAATTTGAAGATGATGTCAACACATGCGATTGCCTATGACAGACATTAGATTGCAAATGGCGAAATGGAGTTGCCTTCGTCCATGGGTTAGGATGTGTTTTGATTTTTTGTTATTTTCTAGGCTTTCTCTCTCTTACGTCAGTGTTCTAGAAAAATTCAGACCTATAATTGGACAAAAGCCAACGTTTTTCTTATAATCAAATCTTATAGTAGCACTTCTATTGCTAGGTACTATCGGTCTTATATGCCGAGGCAAGGAATTCCAAAGCCGAATTCAGTTGACAAAAAACTGACGCACAGATATTAGACAATTAAAACGACGGATAACTAGAAGATTGTTTTTCCTACTAGAAGTGAAGAACCGTATTGCATTAAAGAGGTCAACAGGTTGATGAGTAAAGATTATCCAAAGTGCGGAAGATAAGTAGATTTTCAAATGTCATGTTAAGCAGTGACATGGCAAGGTGGGATACTCGATCATAACGATGTAATCTGTAGACGTATCTGAAGGTGTTGTTAAATGTCACAACGACTTTCCTTTTATTGTCAAAATCAAGTTTACCGATAATTTCGCACCCATATGTCAGCAAAGGAAAAACAAGACTCTTGGTGAGCAAAACGCGAATTTTGCATGGGGTGAAGTGCTGCAATGCCCATATAGTGTACGAAGCACGCCATATGTTGTGTGTAGCTAACATGATCTTTCCATGACAGATTGCTATAAAAAATGACACTAAGATTTTTTGCTGTTTTAACATATTCGATTGGAGAATAGTTCAGGATAATTGATGAAGAATAAAAGAGGTCTAGACTATTCTTAGAGAATACTAGACATTTGGATTTCGTTGGATTGAGCAACAAATCATACTTTTGTGACCAGTGAACAATATTTTCCAAATCTTCATTTATACAGTTTGCGAAGTGTTCAATAGAACCCAGAGGACAGCTTAAGTATCTCCGAGCGTCGCGTCGTCTCCATACACGCGAATGGAGCAGTGCTTGACAATAGATGGGACCTCATTTATATAAAGTGAAGAAAAAAAACCAGTGGTCCAAGAATTGATCCCTGATAAACTCCGCTTACGAGAGGCAAAAAGCTCTGACAGTACACTGTTTAACTCAACAGCTTGGAAACGACATGTTAAATACGATGAAAAACATGATTGCACTTCAGTAAACTAACAGCGATTGAAGCATCCCATTTTTTTTTTAATAATAATTATCCTTTTCTTAGCAAATACTATACATTAATTTCTTAATTTTCCGGTATTTTTAATTTGTTTCTTGTTTATTTTCCATTTCAAGCACCAAATCATTTCTGATTGCATTCGCTTGCCATCCGCAGGTATTTTCGCGCGAATGCGATTCGTCAAACTTTGTGTGGACTGCGAATCCACTGCGTTTTCAGTAATGGCAATTTTATTACCGACAACCGTTCACTTTCTTACCGACGTTTTTAGTAATACGAAAAACTAAAAATTGAGGATAACTCCCGCCGCATCTGATCCGACGGATTCCATATACGGCATAATTATTCTTATTATCCAAAAATCATCACCTTTTGCAGTTTTAAGAACTGGTACAATTTAGCTATTTTCCATTGCATAGGGAATAGGGGCGCTGTGAAATTACGCCCCAGGAAATAAGGCCCTAAAGATCGAAATTAAATAAGGCCCCAACTATGGGGACATAGTTCATAATGAAATACAGCCCCATTTTGTTCGTGGAAATCAAGACCAGAAAAATGAAAATAAGACCAAAAAAATAAATGAAATAAAGCCCCAAAGTATTTTTGTATTTTTTTTTTTAAATTTGACACAAATGAAAATAAACCAAAAAACTTAATAGAAGAACACTTTCATTGTAAATTTAAGTAATCAGTAATTACACATCGCGTAATTTTGTTAGTTTTATTTTGTCAAATTCACGCAAAATAAAATGTTATGTCTCTTTTCTTAAAATTGTATCTTCTTAATATATAAAAACGTTGGTTGGTGCGTATGTATGTCCGACTATCACGGCTGAACCACTGAAGCTATCCACCTTATATTCACACCATATGTTCGGATGGTTTTGTTTTATATTAGAACCCGCTAGGTTGCAAAAACGAAGAGATACACTCCATAAGCCTCAAAATAAAATAATAAAACCGCTAACTAAGGCAAATGGTAAGATCGGTCAGGAGAACGTAAATAAACAAAAACCACCGGGTACAGAGCGGAAGAAGGCGGTGATAGCAGAAAAGCCCTCGACTTCTGGTCTTAAAATAAATGGTAATGAAAAGCCATTAGAAAAGACATCGGGTAATAGCCCTCGGACAGCAGGAGTGCAGACCTACGCCCAGGCTGCAGCATCCGAAAAATCAAAAAACCTCGAAATCCCGACGGACCCTGCTTCTCAAGTTTTCTCAATTATTCTCGCAAAACTTGAAGAGCAAAGCAAAATAAATAAAATTATTCTCGATAGGTTGGTTAAGCTCGAGAGTTATTCACGGAAAACGCGTACTTCACCTAGAATATGAATGAAAAAAGAATTTTAAAAATATGTACTTGGAATGCAAACGGACTTTTGCAAAAACTTGACGAATTGGAAATATTCATGCGAGAAAAAGATATTGACATTTGCTTGATTTCTGAAACTCACGTGAAAAAGGAATCGCATTTAAAAATAAAAGGCTATACTGATTACCACGCTTGTCACCCTTCGGGCAAAGCGAGAGGCGGATCTTCCTTGTTTATTAAAGACTGCATTGAACAATGCGAAGACCTAAAGATAGAGCTTGAAACTCTGCAACTGTGCACAATTCGAGTTAAAAATAGTCAGCGTACTATTAAAATCTCATCTATCTACTGTCCACCGCGTTCCGGGCTTGAAAAAAGTGATTTTACTAACTTATTTAAATCGCTGAAACCTAATTTCATTATTGGCGGCGATTTTAACGCGAAACATACGTTCTGGGGCTCTAGATACATCTCGCAAAAAGGTAGAATGCTCTATGGGGCAGGTATGGAGTACAGTTGTGATTTCCATTCGACGGGCAAACCGACTTACTGGCCAGCTGATACTTTGAAAATACCTGACCTGATCGATTTCTTCGTGGTGAAAGGAATATCTAACAACCACATAAAAGTTGAAGAAAGCTTTGATCTGTCGTCTGATCATTCCCCAGTTATTTTGACATTGAGCGAAAAACTATTATTTAACCGAGAGCCAGCGAAATTAACCGGCAGAACAACTAACTGGGAAGGCTTTAGGAACGAAATCGAAGTAAATGTTGAACTGAGCGTACCGCTTACGACACCCTATGAACTTGAGGTTGAAGTCGATCGCTTCGTTGATATAGTACAGCTCGCCTCTTGGAATAATACGCCCAATCCAAGAAAAACGCCGGACAAATACGGTCTACGATATCCTTCTGAAATAAAAGAATTAATCAGGGAAAAAAGAAAAGCGCGTAAAAGATGGCAACAGAGTCGTGCTCCACAGCATAAAGCATATCTGAATCGTCTCTGCAATTTGTTGAAGAATAGCATTAAGGATTTTAAAAATCGTGCGATAGGCTCTTACCTTGAGAGTTTAACAGCGAAAAAAGATTCCAATTATTCCCTTTGGAAAGCCGTAAAAGGCACCAAAAGGCCCAAAATCCCTGCGCCGCCAATTAAAATAAATCAAAATGAATGGGCAAGGGAAGATAAAGAAAAAGCGGATATTTTTGCCGGCCATTTGGAAGAAACCTTTAAACCGAACGTTGGTCAAGTGGTTCATGACAACATCAACATCACAAGGATGGTAGTTCCACCATCTGACGATTTAACGCGCAGATCTGCGACGCTTAGAGAACTCGAACGTGAGATCGCGAAACTAAAACCTAAGAAAGCTCCTGGTTATGATTTGATCACCGGAGAAATTCTCAAAGCCTTACCTAGAAAAGCATTAATTAAGCTTCTCCATATTATAAATGCTGCACTCAGATTAAAACACGTGCCGAGCCAATGGAAAGTTGCGGAAGTCATAATGGTTTTAAAACCAGGAAAACCGTCATATGAAGTAAAATCATACAGACCAATATCGCTTCTTCCCGTCATATCCAAAATTTTCGAGAGGATATTGCTAAGGCGTCTCCAACCGGTTATAGAAGAAAATAATCTAATACCTGACCACCAGTTTGGGTTCAGAAGTAAGCATTCGACGATTGACCAGGTGCATAGAATTACTAACGTAATCGAAAAAGCACTAGAAGAAAAAAAGATATGCTCAACCGTATTTCTTGACGTCTCGCAAGCCTTTGATAAGGTGTGGCATGATGGCTTGAAATGCAAACTACGACAAGTACTTCCCGCAAACCTATACGAGATTTTGAATTCATATCTCGGGAATAGACTCTTCCGTGTTAGAAATGGAAACGAATACTCAGAGCTCAAAGAAATTTCGGCCGGCGTACCGCAAGGAAGCGTTCTGGGGCCGCTTCTCTATCTGTTATATACTCGTGATATACCGAAAGAAGATGGCACTATCCTTGCTACGTTTGCCGACGACACCGCTATCCTAGCGGTAGGTAAAACAATCGAGGAAACGACTGCCAAACTGCAAAACGCATTGAATAAAGTAAATGAATGGATGAGGGACTGGCGGATCGCCCTTAACGGAACTAAATCTGTTCACGTGAATTTCACTTATAGAAAAATTAATGACTTGTCAATTTTTATAAATTTGGCCCGAATTCCCATTGCAAATGAAGCCAAATACCTGGGAATGACACTTGACGCAAAGCTGAAGTGGAATTCGCACGTGAAAATGAAACGTAAAGAATTAGAAATCAAATATAGAGAAATGTACTGGTTAATCGGGAAACATTCCCACCTCAGTACCGAGAACAAACTGCTTTTATACAAGCAAGTGCTAAAGCCGGTGTGGACCTACGGTATACAACTTTGGGGTTGTACCAAGAAAACAAATGCCAATATTTTACAGACCTTTCAAAATAAAGTGCTAAGAGAAATTGTCCAAGCACCGTGGTATGCTAGAAACGACGATATCCACAGGGATCTCGGAATTCCGACAATCGAAGCTGAAACTAGAAGCTTCGCGCGAAAACATAGAAACCGACTAATCGGACATGTTAATAATACAGTCCTACTTATTTTGGATGAGAGCAATTTATTGCGCCGACTACAAAGAACAAAACCTTTCGACTTGGCGAGATAAGGATTAACCGCGTCTAAATTGCGGAACATGCAGGATCTTTCATTGGAAAGTAACCTGCCAAACGTTTATATTTCGTGATAGAAAAATTGCTTGATAAGTAGTATAACTTAGTTGCAGTATCTAACAAATTTATATCGAAGGGTGGTGTTTTTGGTCAGTAAGAATCTGACACTACTATGAGCACGCGCTTGCTATTCTCATAGTGTCTATGGAAGATTTTCACCTACCCTCGGAAAAAAAAAAAAAAAAAAAAAAAAAAAAAAAAAAAAAAAAAAAAAATATGTTCGGATGGTTTTGTTTTATATTAGAACCCGCTAGGTGGCGTTGAAGTCGGTTTTTCAAAATTCTTATTTATGGCCCGAAATGACTCAAATTCACAGCATAAAAGTATCTAAATAAAAAAAAAGTCTTTGGTAAAATTTCGAACCGATGGGTTGCAGATATTTACGAAAGGGTAGTTTTCCCCGTATATAATTTTCATATAAACAATATTAATTTTAAATGTAATTATATAGTTTGGTGTAGTCACAAAAACTTCCCACTTCATGTGAGTAACGCGGGCGGATCAGCCAGATTTTTATAAAGTATACATACAGTAGGTCCAAGCCAAACTCGTACACCCGAAACACTTAGTTTCATTTGGTTAAAACTGCTTTATAAAAGGGTAAGCAAAAAAAGTTTAAATAGATTTAAATAGTATATCCAATACTTTATTAATAACAAAAAACATAAAAGAAAAAAATTCATTATTACAAAAAGTATACAAGAAATAACAAAACAGTAATTGAATTCAGTGCCAAAGCCAAAGTCGTACAATTAAAAAAAAATTAAATTAATTAATTAATTATTCAATTATTGATGAGTTAATACTTTGTGTGTAGTCCCTTATTCTTTATTACCATTTTAAGCCTATTAGGCATGCTGTCTATTTTTTACAGAAGCTGGGTTCAATATTCTGCCATTCCTCCAGTAGAATTGGTTTCAGTTGTACTTTGGAAGAAATGCTGTGTTGTCGAACTTTATTGTCCAGATAGCTCCATAAATTCTCAATGGGATTTATATTAGGACTCTGAGCTGGGGTGTCGATAACATGAGGGCAATGGTACAGAAGCCACGACCTCACATTGTAAGCTTTATGCTTAGGGTCGTTATCTTGGTAGAAATGCCAACTTTCACTCAGCCCCGGTTTTTCTTTAGCTTGAGGCAGATTTGCTTTCAAAATATCTAGGTATACTCTCTGGTCCATTACTCCCTCGATAAAGTAAAGCATTCCAGGTCCAGCCCCGGAGAAAGAGCCCCAAACCATCACGGAACCTCCACCATGTTTCACATTTGTTTTCATATTTTTTGCGAGCAGTTCCTCATTCCTTTTTATCCACACGTAGGGCCTACCATTCGAGCCAAATATGTTAAATTTGCTTTCGTCTGTAAACAAGACAGTTTCCCAGAACGAAAAATCTTTGTTGCAGTACGTTTTAGCAAATTCCAATCGCGCTTTTTGATTCCGTTTGTTTATCAGTGGTTTCTTTCTTGCTCTTCTTACATTCGAATCGGCCTTATGGAGAACATTTCGTATGGTCTGAGGGCACACCTTTTTCCCCAACTCATTTTCTGCAATAAATGCTAGTTTTGGAGCACTTAAAAATGGATCTGCTTTACTTTTTCGGGTAAGGTATCGCTCATCTGCCTCTGTAAAAACTTTGTTGTGCGCTGTCTTAGGCTTATTTTCTACCATTTGATTATTTCTAAAACTTTTCAAAATATATTGAATTTTATAATGACTTCTGTCTACAATTTTGCTTATTTCGCGTAAAGATTTTCCTTCCTCAAAATGTTTAATAATTTACTTTTTCAGTTCAAGACTGGTTTGACCTCTTTGTCGTCCCATGATCAATAGTGCTCAGTCAGTGGCATATGTCCAACTATAAAATCAGTTTTTACATGAAGTAGTGAAATTGTTATATGAAATAATAAAATTCGGAGGTTCGTCAATATTTAATGGAGTCAGATGGCGCCAGCAAGGGAATACTGCTTATTAATTTGGACTGTACGACTTTGGCTTTGGCGTTAAATTCATTTACTGTTTTATTATTCCCTTTATACTTTTTATAATAATGATTTTTTTTTTCTATTTGTTGTCATTAATAAAGCATTGAATATACTATTAAAAGCTATTTGAGGTTTGTTTTTCAAACCTCGTTGATTAAGTTGTTTTTACCAAATGAAACTAAATTCTTTGAATGTACGAGTTTGGCTTGGAGCTACTGTACATAGCTTATAATAAAAGAAACATAAGAAATTATAGTATTTGAGAATTTCAGAAAAAAAAACTAAAAAAAAAAAACGCGTGAGCCATAATCAAAAAAAATTTCTTGGGTCCAATTTCATTCTCAGAAATGGGGGCCTTAGTTCATAATGAAATATCACCCCGATTCTAAAAGTGAAACAATGCCCCAAAAAATGAAATTACACCCAAAATATGTCATATTTTTGTTGTTATTGCACTGCGAGTATAAGTTTGGGGCTTAATTTCATTTTTTTGGGGCCCTATTTCCTGGGGCGTAATTTCGCAGCGCCGGGAATAGGTACACCAGTTGAAAGAATTGAATTTAATATACATATGGGTAATATGTGGAAGATTTATAGGGAGAACCAGTTTTAAGAACGAGCTGTGTATTTTATCGAGGCCAACAGCGCTCGATTTAATAGATAAAAGCCCTTCGTCAACATCGTCGGCTGTTATTGTGCAGAAGGTAAAATAATTCTCAGCTTCTGTATCCCTCTCATAGAAGAAGTCTAGCGACAGGCTTTCGTGTGAATTTCTGTTGAGCGATAATTGAGAGGATACGAACTTTTGGTTGAGGAATCTCTTCTCCTCAGTTGATCCACATCAAGTTTTCTATATGCCGCCCAAAACAACTGCTTACAGCTCTAACAATGCCATCTATTTACCACCTATGACATACCGACTGAATGAATTTGGCTTACTAAACGAAAGTAATATCTTCCCAGAAGACTGGCTGGTTAAGTCATGGTGGCCTAAAATAAAGCTTGCTAAAGCAATGATAATCCCTGCCAAGTTATATCGCGGAATAACGCACGCCTGTGTTCCAAAGTTCTTATCAATAAATCAAGGCATTGGCAGTGTTGGTTGATTCAACCCAATCAGTAAATTGTAATCGAAGAAAACTTGTGATCATTTTTTTCTTCAAATAAAATAATTACCTATGCGCGGACGGGCCGAATCTAAAGGCCAAAGGCTTAATCATGTGAATCGATATATACCAACGTTAGGCTCGATATCAATCTAGAATTAATCGATTCGATGTTGATATCGAAAGCTGACCAAACAGTTAAACCCAGATTAATCAATCAAAGTGTCTCCCACAAGACCATACCGCCGATAGGTGGAACGTTGGTTTTTTTGGTAAAAAATTTCGATTTGGGTACAATTTGAGTTTTTTTTTTTTAAGATTTGCGGGCTTTCAAGGTGGTGGTGCTGTGTTGCCCCCCTTTTCTTTAAACAAAATTGGTAATTTCTTGTTAACTTTCCATTTCCTTGCTCGTACTAATCTGGACAACGGCAATTAAAAGATTTTTTTCTCATTCGTCATAGATAAGCGAAAGTGATAAATCGTTCGGTTGTTGTTTGTACGAGTAGTCGTGTTGTTCGGTGATATTATTAGAACGTTTCAGTGGTTCCGTGGTGTTTTTCTCGTTTCTTATTCCGTTCTCAATCTAAAAATATGTTCCTAAGTACTTGTAATTATGATAGCGCTAGGCTAAAGAAATTCAATCAATTGCTGAAGCTGAACATTTGAAATTAAATGACGATTAGTTTCGAATTTTAATTTGATACCCGCGATAAGATTGCTCGTTCGAGTGGTAGCAATAAATGTTTAGAGCGTGGATGTTGTTCTTGTTTGTTTTTTTCTTTGAAAAAATGTATAAGGGGGAGTAAAACAATTTATTTATCTATACCGATCAATAACATACAAAAAAACTTGTATGCTCTGCTTGAACATGATTCAGAGCAAAAGAACAAACATTTTTCACAATCTAAAAACATTTAAGATTCTCCTGTTTTTTTTTTTTTATTAAAAACTAGTCGCTGCTAGCCGTGTTTTTTTTGCACGCGTATATACGCTTATTTTGCAGATTTACATTTAAGGCCTTGTGCCAATTGCGTTAAAATTGTATCCCCTGGCTAATTTTCGACGTTTGTACGGTGGTGGGTAAAATTTTAGCTTTTTGCTCCGTCGATTCGATTAAATGGGATTTTTTTAACACTTTATTTCATTAATTTCCCACTAGAATTGAAAATTTTCCCTTTCTGTACATATTATTATAACTAAAATTACCATGTTTTCCCAGTTTTACATAAGAAACATAACTAATAAGAAATTTCTATGTTAACGCTTTTGTTTGTAAATTATATGTTATTTGTGGACATGATTGTTCGTAATTTGTTAATGTGTAGTTCTCCCATCGTATGTGAAAACTAGTGCACTGCATTTGTCCACCGACAATCGATTGGGAAAACCGAAACAAACACAAAAGCTCTCGTCGTCTCTCTCATTCCTTCATGAGTATATATAAATGTATATCGAACTCCCGGGAGTACACCCGATCCGCATTCGATCCCCATTTCATCCCAGATTCATAATGGAAACCATCGGATGAACTGCTTTATCGGTCCGCAAACTACATTATCAATTGCGAGAACACGTTATCAATTCGCTGTCAAAATTTCAACTTTTCGAATGATAATAATTCATACCAAGAAGTTCAAAAGTGTACGTTGCATTAATTTCTTTATTTAAATAAACGAGTCTCATTTCAATAAGTCCAAAGTTATTAATTAGGGAACTTAAACCAAAAAAAAAAAACATGATTGCACTTCAGTAAACTAACAGCGATTGAAGCATCCTATCAAAAATTAGCCACGGGATCATTTTTATGCAGTCCAGAGCCGGCTAATTTTTTGAAGTCTATATTCACCGAACTAGTGTCTAAAATTAGCTAGGAGATAAAAGTTTAGCGCAATTGGCACACGGCCTAAGATACAACAACAATAAAATAAGCGACGATAGAATACCCACTTAAGTGATCGAATATAAAAACAGTGATATCAAATCCAAATTTCTACTTTTGCGATGAATTCCAATGAATAAATTCATTCTTTTGACAGTCGGAGAAACCCAAACGTCAAAAAAAAAAAAACAATCGAAAACAGTTCTTCCATCTCTTATTTATCCTTTTGCCGACGATTGGTTAAGTCAATAAGCAATAAATTGGTCATTTAGGATAATAATATATTAGAATGTGCATTTCCTGCGTTTTCCATCTTTATAATTTTATTTTTCAAAATAATTTGTTTTTTTCAATTTTGTCAACAAATGACAAGTCAAGGGTAGTTACATATCTGTCAGAAATATGTCTGTGCTGCCAAGTTTTTGTGATGAATTCGCTAAGCGACGATAGGCATTTTTTTGTGCACTTTTATAGGTATCTGATGCGTGCAGAACACGGGTGCTGTCTATAATTGAAATACGAGTCAAGTTTAATTCATCGTTGACAGGAGCCCCACTACCTACATACTTATAAAAAAAAGATGTTAATAGCACTTTTGTACAAGATCATTCTTCGGTTCGGCACAAAAAGTATCAGTATCGTTGAGAAACTTTTTTTTCGTAAGGTCTACCCATCTTGACACTGCTGTCAGAATTCATCTGAAGTCCAGATTGTCTCCAAAAGTGTGCCAAAACATACAATAAAATATCCCCACGCGTTTCAACTTCATACCGCGCAACTAATTGCCCAATTAGCCACAGACACACACTTGCCTCGTTAAGCGGGGAATACCGCATTACAAAACCCATTCCAAGTGTCACATTTTGTACAATGAAATTATCCCATTTCTTTTGTCTGGCACCGGGACGTCAGAAACCCTTACAAAAAAAAAAAAAAAAACCAACCACTAATCTTCCCCACCAACTATTTACACCATCACCACACGCCGTTGCCTGCTGACAAGTGTCAGCACCGCAGTGCCACCGCCACCAAGCCCAACCAACACCACCGATTGTTTACCCGTACACAGGTTTCGGTGATGAAACATTTTATTGACACACAAAGTAACATCATTAACAGTGTGTCGTCGTCGTCGAAGTTTCCCGCCCTTTACTTCCCCACTATCATCCTCCTTCAAATACCATTCTTCATCGTTTTTCGTTCTTTATTCCTTCTTTGTTTTTTTTATCCACTTTCAGTGCGCGTTTCTTTTGGCGGCACCTTAACATCACCTCACCACCGACCGCCATTATTACAGTGGCGACCAGCGACTAGCGGCCAATGTCGGTAATGGCGGCCGGCGCTATTTGGTCAGTCAAACATGGAATTTGCTCCTCGTTTGTCGGTCAAGCTGTTGATGGGTGTTTTAAGTCGTTAAATGTTGTTATTGCCTACCGCTATAATATGCTGTATAATGTAATTGGTGTGGCGGCCGTGCGCCGCTGCGGCAGAACTAAAAGAAGAACAAGACCACCATGGGGGCTGCATTGGCCCGTGTGCTGCTGCTGTTGGTTTTTTATGTTTTTTTTTGTTTTGTTTCGTTTTTGTTGGCAAAGAACATTGGGAAATCCGAAATTATGGTAAAAAGGAGAAACTGTTTGTTTTTTTTTGTAATTTGTATGCATATGCATTTGCGTTTAAGTTAAAACGGTCGTTTGTCTGTGAGGGCTACTTTTTCCGATACGTTCGGGTATTTTATTTGTATATTAGAATTTTTATGGGAAAATTGTTTGACATGACATTTTGAACATTTGACGCAGGGGCAGACGTTGCGAGGTCGTGTTGAATTGATCACAGCTTCTGGTATTGATTCTCAAGTGTCAAATTTATGGGTATTCGCTATTTTTTTTATCGGTAAAATTTTACAAATATATAATAATTGATAGGTCTGTTTGGTAAGTTTTTATGATCAAAATGAAACGTTTGTAAAATGGTAAATAATTTGAAAAGTGGGGGAAAATCATCTCATTCTTTTTTAACTATTAAATATTTTCACGAAAAACTAGTCTTGCTTTATTTTGCTAACAAATAGTGATTGATATTTCACAAATTGTCAGATGGCTGTTTAACAGATGTCCCTCGGTCACTCCATGAAAAAGGTGTAGCATGATTTCACAACAGGGGACATTTTTTGACACTCTCATTTGGCTCTATCTTCTCTTGATTTGTGGCAGTTTTAAGTAATTTTCCGTAAGACTACCAGTTACCAAACATACCTGATGTGATGCAAACTGTCAGAAATCACGCAAAAATTTGACACAATCCCACCTTTTAGGGAAACATTTGACATTTATATTTACAAGCGTCAAATGAAATCGATAAAACAAGCTGAAATAGTTCGTGCGAAAATTAAATCGTGCTGTGGGGAAAATACAACACTTGGCAACTGAAAATGCAATATGTCAGCGGTCTGTTTCGTCCTTTTTCTCATGAAGTGGGTAAAACGTGTCAAATTAAAAAAGAGGGAGAAAATTCTCTCAGAGAGTGGAGAACTTGCAGGAAAGTAACCAAACGCGTTGAACCACATTTTTGACATTTTGTGGGTTTAATCCGTCAATTTGTTTTTGTTTTCCACTGTACAATGAATTATGACAACTAATTTCACCGACGAAAAACTGAAAGATGACTGTATTGACAGGTTTTACCCAAAGAAAAAGTTGGTGTAAGAATTCGCAACAATTCGCAAGTTTCTCAATTGAGGGGACATTTTTGACACTCTGGTTTGGCTCTCTTTTTACGTAATGTTGCAAACTTTTTGGGTAACCAAACAGGGCTACATCTGAAACTTTACGGAAGATGTCCTTAAAGGGGTACCTGACGAAAGAAAGGAGTCCCATATAAAATTCAAGAATAAGACCTACTACAGGTTTAGTATTATTTTATTAGTTTTTAAAGCTTGTACATATGTACATATAAATAAAATCTCTTAAGCAAAACAAAAAAAAGTCAGTTCATTAAGGAGAAATGTGAATTCGATGAAGTATGAGAAACGAAACGCACTAACTATTTGCATGTGTCTGGTAACAGGGGAAATTTACATTTTTGGCGTTGGCTAACATATTCATAGATAGAAATCGGGTAAATGCAAAAGCAAGATTGCTGTCGATGGCGATGTCCGCTAACAGAGGTGAAGGAGTTTTCGGTTGGATGTGTCAATTGTTTCCCAATTTGCAGAAAGGATTCAAAAAGGTCGTATTTTTTCAAAAAGAGTCAGATTTCGATGATTTTCAAAAACGCGGGTCCCGGGGTCCGTGTATTCAATTTTACCTCAAATTTTCGCAAAGGTAACTTTGTTACCAAACAGGAATTTCTGTAAATTTGTACGAATCTGTACAAATTCGCAAGTTACCAAACAGACCTAATATACATATGTGTGTCAGTGTTACGTTTTTGATGAAGTATAGTGATGATAATGATAAAGAAGAACTGCCTCAGCTTCTACGAGCATAATGGATTACTTCTTGTTGACATAACAGTGTTTTTCTGGAGTACGCAGAAGGGAAAGTGATGAAAACAAAGATTCCCGGACGCAAGTCATTCGCCGTGAGGGTTAATAACGAATAACCGAATCACAAAGTGGCGTTGACAGATAGAGTAGAAGTACTGGGCTCTTATGGTGTAACACAAAATGTGAATTCAGGCGTTTGGTTCGCTTTTGATCGTAAATACCGTATAATATCGTAAGTTCGACCGTTTGACAGCAGTTGTTTTGCTTCTTTTTTTTTCTTGTGCGTATAGATACCTACTAATATTTCGTGAACACCGTGGTATAGTTGTAAGTGCGTTGGACTACTACGCAATGCTACCCGGGATCGATCCCAGTAAAACACCTAAAAGTTTTATTCACGGTGTCACCTCTTTCGAATGTCTGACAAGCATTCAAAGAGTGTCAATTGTCAAGAAGCTTCTCAATTCGCCATTTGGAGTCGGCAAAAAACTGTTGGTCCCTTCCATTCGTGCAAAAATATAACACGATCACACAAATAGTTTTAAAAAGTAGGCCCTGGTTCAACCCGAACTGTAGCGCTACCTAGTGAAAGATACCAATATTTTTTCGTAAATAATGAATTCATTCGAAAAAGCTAATATATCTCTTTAAAGGAAAAGATTTCTTGTATAAATAATACTGGAAATTCGAGGTAACATTACATATTCTGTCACACTCCTAACCTCTCAACGCCCGACCATCGTCTGAGGCCGCATTTTGTGTTGCCAATTTTTGAGGTCGCGTGTTTGATAAATATTTATTGTAAGGTAGAAAGCCTGCCAAACGCACGAACGCCACATTGTGATTCGGCCATAAGAAATAGGCCTAATGTCATTGTTTCTTGCGTTTTACATTAAATGTCACTCAATAGTTGACAGTTACCAGACATTTCAAAATCCTCTTTTAATCTACGTTTTTTTCTGCAACAGCATTTTATTAAACTGTTTTATTGATGCACGGACATATAGAAGCAACTTTGTGTTTTATCCAATTCTAATTTGACAATCATGTGACACCAAATATTCGATGTAGCACTTAAGTTGGTCCGTCGCGTCGTCCTGTCAAGAGTTGCTGCACGGAAATCAAAAGTAACTCAGTTTTATTTAATGAAGCGACTTAGGACGTGATTAATTCTTACAATTAAAAGATTCAACTCAATTATTCATCTTAAAACTGCAATAACACTAAACCCGTCTCAACCTATCATTATCATGCTGCCATTGAAACGCACACGCCATGTACGAGTAGCCGTATCCGTCGTATGGCCAGCAACAATCACGCACTGGACCATGTTCAATTTGTTCGCAACTCCCTACACCACTCACGGCCACGGGAATGAATTTGACGCGCGCACACACACGACAGCAAGAAGAGTTGTTGCGCATGCGTGTTGTGTCGGCTTCTGCTCCGATTCTGGATTCTTGCTTGCACCTGTCCTCCTTCTCACATTCTTCACTGTGATTCTTAGCGCATTTTTCTAAAAGAGAAAAAAAGAAAATAAACAAAACAAACAGTCCGAAGTGCCTCGGTGCTTGATCGTTGTTTGTTTTGTGTATGTTGTCTTTTTTGCATGTCGTTCGTCGCTTCTTTTTTTTTTGTTGCTGTTTGTGTAACTTGTTCTACACATACTTTGGGGGAAATTAAAAACGAATAAACGAGCCTCTTCCGAATCAATTTTCTGGAGTGTGCAGAGCACGACTGGGAAATGGGATATTTACATTTTAATTACTGTGCCCCCGGCGGCACGGCGCGGCAGCTGGCCTCATCATCACCGTCTTCAGCAGCAGCAGCAGGAGCATCAAAATTCACAAGGAGCAGCGTGTGTTCTGGTTGTGTAGAAATTTATGTTCTTGTATGTTCTTTGGGCTGCTGTTTCACGACGCGAAGACGGTGCAGTGATGGTGGTGCTGGTGTTGCCTTTCGTGCGTGCACCTCCCAGTAATTTTCGCGAGGAAATGTTGGACATTTGTAATTTTCGAACTTAATTATGGATGTTCCGTGTTATTTATCACTTTGCACTGCATAAAGTGTTCGATTAAGTAATAGCACTCCGATTGAAATGGGGCGTTGATGTTGTTGTTGTCTTTTTTTTTTATCAAAATTACGGTGAAGGAGCAGACAAAGGAAAAAAAAAAAAAAAAATCATTTACGTTGGCCTCCACCCAATCTTTTTAATTTGACACTTTAACCCTTGGCCTTCGTTAGCTTATCTCCAAAAGACGGATGCGATTTCGTATCAACGTTCGTTTCGGTTTTCGATTTTTATTTTTGTTTTTGTCAGTGGGATGCCAGCGACGCTATCGCAAGTATCTTTGGCTTCAAACGACCACATCTGCTGGTGACTTATCTCCGGACATACAAACATAGTACGTTTGGTGATTGGGATTTGATGGATGACTATTTTCAGAATGTCGATGTATAATCTTATCGATAGAGAGTTGGCCATTTTCGATTCATCGCCGAGTTAAATGCTTGGTGAACCGCACAGACAAGAGATTAAATATGATGGGAATGGGTACCGCACTCTAAATTTAGATATGCACTGAGTGTAGAAGATGGATCAAAGAATTTGCTTTCGGGATAAAAAGACTGAAACAAGTTATCACACTTCTTGCACTCTGATCCTAACGAAGGGTTCTCACTTTGTCTATGTATTCTGTATTTGGTACAGTGGTGGCCACAGAATTGGAAACGATGTCTTTATATCACTTACAAGTAAACAAATAATTTTTATCACAACAATCTTGAGAGAATAAGTTGTTATATTAATAAGTAAGCCGGCTCGAAGGACCATGATGATTTGCACTTGTAATCATACTAGAAAAATGAGAAACCGTATATTGTGTATAGAGTTAAATACATTAAGTAAAACTACTAAAACCAGTAGCCATGTTCTGTAACTTGTGCGAAAACTTTTCGCATCGAGAACTCATGAAATAAAAAATTGCGCCTCTGGAAAAAAGTGTTTCTGTAACTGAGGTCGAAAACCTAAAAAATTGGTTTCGTATTGCCGTGGAAAAATCGTGGAAAACCATTTGACTTAAGAAAACAAAACAAATGAAATCGAGTTTTATTCCTTACGCCGCGTCTGCAAGTGCTATTGTAATTAGCAGGATTTAATAGCAAGCTATAAACAAGAGAACTGTCAAATTTGTGTGTTGGGAAAATTATAGCTTGATATTTAATTTTTTTAAATCCAAACGCTTGTACTTAGCACTTCTATAATTTCACAAACATGGAAATTGCCGAAAATTGTTTATTAATTTAATTATCTCTTCTTGTGACATCTTCCAGTCAGCCATATTTGTTTTTTTGTTATTCAAAAGCAATGAACGTAACCAATTTCACTGAAATGTCAAAAATTAGCAAGATATTTATAGCTTGCTAAATATCCTGCTATGGATAGCTCGCTATCTCAATTATCTTGCTATTTGCCGTCTACATTAGCTTTTTTATAGCATGCTAATTATCTTGCTATAAATCTTAACTCGTGGAGACCGGGTGTTAGTTTGTGTCAGTTAGTATTATTATTTTTAAAAAAAAAAAAACAAATTCATAAATTTTTTGCCTAAAAAAATCAGTCCAAAGCAAATTCATAAGTGTTTTATAAAAAAAACTCAGTCCTACTATCTATACCTGCTTATCTTTTTTATCAGGTTCAAGCAACTTATTTAACTTATGTAATATTTCCTTTTTTCTTTCTTTCTTTTTGACAGCAAAAGCGCATCTTTCAAGTCATTTCTTTCTAAAATATTTCATGCAAAAAGTTATTCGACATCGAGAGATGCAGAAACAGATGAATGCGAAAAAGTGTATTGGCATTCAATTCAGATCGTTTCGTCGAGAAATTTCTCGATGCGAGAGTTACAGAACATGGTTATCGTGATGAAAAACATATGTACGTTACTGGCGTGTATTCAAAACAATAGGGGGTTCCATAGTATTCTCTAATATGCTTTTATAAGCGTGTTGATCTATTCGACCACTTAAGCGAACTAATGGACCAACACCGAACCAAGAGAATTGTGGGTGGCTGTGCCGTAGTGGTAGTCGTCGTCGCTTGTTACGCTGAAGATTCACGGTTCAAATCCAGATGTCGCCGAAACATTTATTTCTCACGAAATAATAATAATGCGAATTCATAACTCTTGCAGTATGGTGGTGATGATGGCTAAAGATATTGATCGCAAAAACAATAATTAGAAACATCTGGAAAAAACTTCTGTGAATCTTAAGAAAGGCAAAACTTTCAATAATACACAACTCTCCAGTTATCCTGGACACCACCCATAGAGTTGATTGAAACCTAGCTTTTGCGTTTCCTATCACTACGCTGATCTGCCTGTCTCTCATTCTTGTTTTTCATGTGCTTACGCTGTGTGTACACATTATAAGGGTATTCATATCCCCTTTAGCAGGTGTAGATTATAAAAAAAATGCACTCTCCTTGCTTTATGGTCTTAATCGTGTTCTTTGAATCCAATTCTTTGTTTGGAGGACGTCCTACATACACTTTTCCATCGGATCCAAACAATTTACACTTCGATTCGTCACTCCAAAGAAATTTGTTGGCGAAATTCCAATCGTTTTTCTAAGTGTAGTTTTGCTAAATCTTCTTTAGTTCCTCTGTGGACACATGCGGTTTTTTTCGGGCTATGCATCCACGAAGATTTTGGTCTAAGAGACGACGCCTTATAGTCCTGGCGGAGAGTTCTTCATTGGATTGGAGGTGCAACAATCTCCTTTATTTGTGTAGACGTCAAAAAAAAGGTTTTGATTTACTTGTCCGACTTAAAGCTGAATAAATAAACTGGGGCTGATAATAAGTATCTACTGAGCGAGCACTTTTAGCTGATTTTACTCAAAAGGGAGCCTCCGGGTTGTATTCAAACGGAGTGACAAAAGTTTTTATGTAAAACCTTTTCGGATAAATCGTTAAAGTGAAGTGAGTTACAAGAAATATTGTCCACACATATGTAGATACGAATAGAACTACCATTCCATAATTAGTCGCATTCCATTGCAGATGCCTCTGCTAGCTCCCTCATAATTGCGTGTGTATCCCAATTCCAACGTTTTATAGGAAAAAGCAAATGAAAAATCATTCGCGAAACAACAAAGTGACACGATAACAGCAGAAAAATAAATCTATCTAGATACTCATCCCATATTCCATACGATTATCCGCCATTTCTTCTTCAACCATACCGTGTGTGGTGTAATCGTGTAATGTACTGCAGCACTAACAATGCACACAGAGCACCATCCTAACTGTGCAGCACTTTAATGATGCTCCGCCTGCGCGCCAGCCACTCGCTGCTGTGACACTTGACAACCCCTAAAGCGATACTAAAATAATGTGCAGCGCAGGATAAGCGCCACCACACAACTCAAGCCGCCGACATTTTGTTCTGCCAGTATTAGTCAGCGCCTCCTCAGCCATTGAGTTTGTGTGTAAGAACCAACTCAACTCACTGCTCAATGCTGCTCACGCTTATCTAAATGCCAGCCTTTCAGTCTCTATTTCCATTATGATACAAGAAGATACACACAAAGCGAAAGAAACATAACATTCTCGGATGGGATAGTGGATAAATCCAGTGGTCCAGCGGTGCGAGGCGAGGGGGGACACAGGATACACGAGTTAAGAGCGCATATCATTTCACTCGCAGTGGAAGATGAATTCAAGCGCCGGCAATAATAATCGCAATAATAAAAGCAGAAAGGTAGATAATAAAAAGAAACTTAAATAACCGAATAAAATAAGTCAATGAAAGGGAATGGATTGCTGCATGTTTGGCCGGAGATATGGAACTGGGTTTTATAGGGTGGTGACTGGTGATGGAATTTTTCAGGGAGATGTGATGGGGTTTTTTTTTGTATTTTTTTGTATGATTTATAAGACATGGGGATAAGGAGTCTATGGTTTTGCAACAAAGTATTTCAAATTGAACAGTTTACTTCGCTCTGGAAAGTAAGTTGCCATTTCGACTTTGTGAACAACTTGTACGATGTACTTACATACGAGTTCCCCTACCGACCAACGAATGGTAAACAATCCCAACTATGTCTATGGTACAACTTAAATTCCTATCAATTGATATTTAAAAACAAAAAGCTGTGATAAGGGTAGTCTTTCCTCTTTTGGAAAAGTGTCCCAAATCTCGCAGTCACTGTATAAGTCACTTAAATAAATTAAATAAAATTCTGTTTTGGAATATATAGTGGGTGATTTTTTTATAAATGCGGTAACAGCATCTCAATAAAGAACCAACCCTAGCTTCTCGCAACCATTTGCCACAAATGGAAGGGACCTGTCGTTTTTTTTTTTTTTTTTGATGTCTCGGAACGGCGAGTTGAGATGCTTCACACGACAAATGATACTCTTGGGTGCTTTTGGGTCGTTGGGAAGAGGTGACGCCATGTGAGGGTCGGATAGCATACTCAGTAGTTCAACGCACTAAATACAAAGGCACGGGTGCACTTTTACTAGCCACGAAACACCTTCAGACACCCCTAAAGTCGGCTTTGGGACAAGTTGCGGGCAAGCTACATATATCTATAATTATGTTAATTTAAATTATTTGGGATATTTATATGTACGTCTGTAAGTATCTAAAAGTAAAGTATTCCTGAAAAATTCGGCTTTGACAAAAGGACCTCAGAGAATGCAGTCCCACAATAAGGGTTCCATGGTTTGGACGTAATCCGAAAATTGAAGTGTATATAGTCTATGGTCCCTATTGCGAGTGTCGATCAACGATCGTCACGACAATTGTCGATTGCGTCGATTGCGTCGATTAATTTTGGCTTTGCTATTGTGTAACTCAATCGACGGAAGAATAGATTATTGTGAATAAAAATGTGAATATTGTGAATACATCATACTTTAGACAGTTGTTTGGCTATTTGTTTTCATAAATTATTTATTTTGTATCAGAACTCAGAAATAAATTAAAAGAAAAAAGTTCAATTTGTGGTTTAGCGATGGTCGAGGAATAATGGAACGCACCATATTATGGCGAATAACTTTCTGGAAACGAAGAAGCGGTAGAAATCTGGAATATTCTCAAATCCATGTCCTTATAAAATGTAGAATAAACCAAATAAAAGTTAATTGAACTTTCAACTTATTAAATTTTATTTCATCATATTGTGGTATTAAACTAAAGAGAATAAGCTAAATAACAATTATTAGGTAATTATCTTTTTCCATCACCCATCTGCTTGGGTTTTTGCACAAAATGTCAGGATTTTTTTCAATAAATAATACCAGCTCCAATTGCTTTTTCTTTGTAACCTGCTTCGCACTGCATTTGAATTAATAATACGGTTTTTTTAACATATAATTTTTATTGAAAATTACTATCATTTCATACGCACAAAACTCTTTCACATATATCAAAAAAAAAAAACCACCGACCAGAAATTTGTGATCGACTACAAGCGACTGTCAAATCGACAACTACCGATCACAATCACAATAGACAATACCGATTTCTGCTATCGACGATCGATGATCGTTAGTTGTCGATTATCGATCGTCGACCGACACTCACAATAGGGGCCTATATTAACAAATTAGAGAGAGAGATAGGGTTCTGATGGCCTGACAGTGACAGTCAAAAGAAGCTCCAAATTGTCGCAAAATTGGCGCAACGGCAATGCTGCTTTTCATCTCTTTGGATCCCAAAAAAAAAAACTCCACGGCAACGCTTTCTTTTGTCTATTCAAATACAAAAGAAACTTAGATGGGCTGACAGTCAAACAAGTTCGAAATTGTTACAAAATTGGGGCAACGCTGCCGTTTATCTATTTGGATCAAAAAAAAACTCTGATGGCCTGAAAGTAAAAAAAGTTCCAAATTGTTACAAAATTGGGGCAACGCTGCCTTTTATCTATGTGAATACAAAAAAAAAGTGCTCAGATGGGCTGACAGTCAAACAAGTTCTAAATTGTACAAAATTGGTACAACGGCAACGAAGCCTTTTGCTATTAGGATACAAAAAAAAACTCTGGTTGCCTTAAAGTCAAAAACGTTCCAAATTGGTACAAAATTGGCTATTTTTGTATTGTTGTATTTATCACTTGTAATGTTGATGTTAATGTCAGATTGTGGTCTTAGCAGCGCGTTACTTCACTGGAGCGCTTCTGTGAAGTGAGTTTGAATGTTAGAGCGAAGGAATCCAAGCGAACCTATCAAAATACAGTCGACGACCAATGTAACGAATCATATAATGCACAGCCTTTCGTCAAATTGAAAAAATTGTTAAATCGATCGTCGTTTATCTAACTAATAATGCCACCAATGTATTTATTATAAGAAAAGAGAAATCAATCCACATGGACAAAATAACAGAAGTAGGGATAGATGCACAAAAATTACAAACTACATGTTTCGTTTTTCACCAGAAATTGTAAGGCATTCGTTAAATCGAGCGGACAATTTTCTCATCGTTCGATACACTATATATATTGGAAATTCGTTAAATCGGGTATTCGTTAAACTGGACATCCACTGTATTGCGTTCTATGGTAGATTTCAGAAATGAGATAATACATTACAACGATAAGAATCGAGTTTCCAGGACCGTGAAACTTGAAAAGAGTGCTGACAGATCGCAGAAAATAGAGTAAATCAAAGGTTTATTCTTCGTTCAGGCATTTGAAATTTTATTATTTCAGACAGCATTTTTTGAGTTAAAGAAATTTTAAATTTGGACTATTCCAGGATTGAAACTGTCGAATATAATTGTATTGCGATTTTGCTTTTGATTTTTGATTTTTTGATTTTTCCCAAAACAAGGATTTAGTTTTTTATTTCCTTTCTTAGCGTAAATATTTTTTAACCTCTAATTTTTTTTATCTTGTCTTCTCTTCTAGGTAAGTGCCATAATCATTAAAGAAGTTTTTGTGTTTTATCGGTGAGTGTTGTTTCTCCTTTGTGTATTTCATTTTAAATAGCAAAAGTTACAGGATACCATGGATATCAATTTGGTTTTTGCGATAAATGTTAAAAAGAAATAAACCGCGTTAGTTAATTCTCTTACAAATAAAAATATGGAAACTTTGGTTTCAAAAATTTAATGTGAATCGAATTTTCTTTTTTTTTTTGCATAAATAGTCAAAATAACACCTCAAAAATGTGCCTGTAAATTTTTAGAATGAAATTCGCATTATTTATCGGACAAAAACTCTGACCTCGGGGTCTTTTGTATTGACAACTCGTTCTGTTCGGAGTGATTTAGTCAGTGAAAAAAAAAGAAATGCAGTCTTATCCTAAAACTGAAAAACGTGAATCAGCTCGTGCTGCGAGACCACTAAAATGAGAATTCAATGGAAATCAACATAGTAATAAAGAAGAAGAAGATACAGATACAGAATCATAGAGTTTCTGTGTGTCAAAATTTTAAAATCTCGAAAGCACTTTTTTTTAAATTGGCGGGCAAGATAACTCAAAAAGTTCTCAACTGATTCTTAAGAAATTAAGCACACGTCTTCTCTATAGTATAAGCTTCTAGTTGAACCTCAAAAATGCCAAACAATTTCAAAAATTACCATTTTAACTCAAAAACCATCGAAAAAAGGGTGAAAAATCGGATTTTTTTTTCTGAAGCATGCCAATTTACGATTTTTTGACTTTTCTGTTTTTTTTTTATTGGTTCTACTAGAATGTTTTATGAACACACTTAAACCAACATTTTTGATTTTAGATCGCTGTAACAGAAGCTAAAAATCCCGCCGATTGATGCCTTTCGCCGCCATCTTAAATCTCAAATCCGCCATGTTGAATTTCCTTACTTTATCGGTCCTATCTTTTAAAAAAATCGATTATGCCACCAGGTACGAAGTACTTATTAGCCTCCTATCGTAGGTGGCTTATGTTCAAATTTACGGTTGTTTGGAAAAAAAAATTGAAATTTCACATTTTTTCTGCTTTCAGCTGCCATATTTCAAAAACAGCGGCAGATACAACAATTCTGTCCCCGGATTCGGAAAGGGCAGAAGAAACTACGATAGAAGATGTTTCTTAGAAAGCTTTGGTTGATTTACTCACTAAAAAGCAAACGATTGAAAACAGTAAAAAAATGTATGTCATTTGGCATGAAACGGGTTCAGATGAAGTTAAGAAGACGCTTTCTAGTTCCAGAACATAATTTAATTTACTTTACTGTAGGTGGCGCTACAGTTCGGGGTGAACCAGGGCCTGCTTCTCGCAACCATTTGTGAGTGCGTGTTATATTTTTGCACGATTGGAAAGGACCTACAGTTTGTGCCGACTTTGGACGGCGGCGTGGCGAGATGAGAAGCTCATCGTGACAAATTATATTCTTGAATGCTTGTCAGACATTCGAAAGAGGTGGTCCGTGAAAAAAGTTTTAGGTGGTTTGCCGGGATTGAACCCGGGTGGCATTGCGTAGTAATCCAACACACCACGGTGCTCACAGAACATAATTTAAATCAATTAATAAATCAAGAATAAAGACAGCCATTCTATTGGAATTATGTATTTATGTATTTCTTAGTAACTGAATCGATATGTACTATGTACGATATGTACTTCGGAAAAAAATTAAGCAAGGTTTGCTGATAACTATATATATGTACTATGTACGATATGTACTTCGGAAAAAAATTAAGCAAGGTTTGCTGATAACTATTGAAGTGAAGGGCTGTCTTCGACCGATAACTAGCTGACCGCATTTTCTGAATTACGTCTGTCAGCGTTATCTTAGCGAGGTCGTCCAGGCAGTCGAAGAACCGTGTTCCCATACAAGATACGCGCCGTTCTTGAAGAGCCGGGCAGTGGCAGAGAAGGTGTGCTGCAGATTCTACGTGGGCGGTCCGACAAGTACTTAGCCTACAAAAGAAAAATAAAAAAATTGGAAAAGTGGCAATTTATTTCTCAACATAGTCTCCTTTTAGCTCGATACACCTGATCCAGCGATGCTCCAACTTCTTTATCCCATCCAAAAAATAGGTTTTCTCGAGGTCTGCAAAGTAGGCCTCCGTGGCGGCGATCACCTCCTCATTCGAAAGTTCGGGAACAAGCTGGCTTCCACACGTGGTCAAAACAAAACTACGAGTCCGATTCGGCTGAAATTTTGACAGTAGCCGTCTAAGAGAATGTACTAGACGATAGTAAATCTCTCTTGCGATACTGGCACCATCGGGCGGTGAGGCTAAGCACTTATCGTATTTCATCCTCATCCATGCAGCAGCTACAGAAGTCATTTGTAAGGATGCCATATCTACTGGCCATGTTCCCTTTTGTACAGTATCCGGTACAACACTGACGAGCACATGGATTTGGCTTCTTTCCACTGACAGTAGGAATGTTGTTATTTTCTGGTCGTTTGCGGGCCACAGGTGCGGGTTATGGCACAATCGCTAGTATTGCGCCATCGGTCGTCGGCTGGATTAGTGGTGATGCAGATTTTTAGCTATGTTGAAGGCCGGCAAGACCTGTCTGTCAGCTAGTGTTATAACCATATCCATGATTGTAACAACATGTCTAGTATTGATTCGCTACAATGTTGCACCAAACTAAAAATCTTTACTGATTTTAAGTGCACAGCACATACTGCAAGCATCTTCGCAATTATTGGCGGTGCTGCACTAACACCATCCGCATCTGACTCTGATTCTGTTGCTTCTGCTCCCGCTCCTGCTGCTGGTGGATGTATTTGTGCAGAACCTACTCTACCTCCCGAGATGGTAATGGTGGCAAATGCATGCATGCATCCACCAGCAAACGAGATAAAGTGATTTTCTTTTTATTTCCCATAATTTCGTTTGTTTTGCTTCACCTTCGTTGGCAGTGTGTATGTATCTCTGCGTGATTTTTTTTTTGCAGTTCTGCTCCTTCATCATCATCGTGGCCAGAGAGATTACACATAGCAACCACTTACCCTGCGCGCTCCATCGGTACGGTGTGGTGCTGCTTATCAGTGAGTTGTTCCTCCACCCCGTGTCTGGGTGGAAATCTCACACATATGTATGTGTATGCGAGCACATACAGAAAAGACCTACTGCAAGGCACACAAGAAAAAAGCCACAAGTCAAGATATTTGGTTTTCGTTATGATAGGCGGAATGGAACTCTTATCTCTGCGCTGCACTCAGCTAATCTTTCAAAATTATCTCAGTGTCTGGCAAGTGCTGGTGCTGATGCTGATGTCAGTGCCGGTGCTGGTGCTGGTTGTGTGCTGCTGCTGCTGATGGTGGATACAGACACACACACACACACAGAAGGCCAGAAAAAAAGGAAGAAACAAATCCTTTCCGAATGAGCTGTCCTTGATGATGCCTAACGTACATACATCGTTGTCACCAGGTAGCACAATCGTAATGACCTGTTCGGAGTGCAATTAAACGCGTTCTGAATTCTGCGTCTACCATACTTGAGCTAGTATATATGTATCTCCTCTGAAATACACGAAGATATGTATGTGCACACTTGAAAAAATCACTCCTGGAGTGACTCATTGATTTTGAGCGTAGATTAGCACCGAGTGATAGGGATCACTGTTTTCTAAAACGTATGGCACCGCATGTCTGGCCGTCTGTTTGATAAACAAATTCTTTAGATCACAATCGATATGAATAGGCTAATGGATGACTGAAGTATGAATGAGTTTTTTTCTTTTGTTCTTTTGGTTACCTAATATTTCAAAGCAGACCACCATAATAAAAGTGAGAATGGATATTAAAACGTTAGAAGTTTATTGCACTGTGTCTGGTGCAGCGAGTGTGTAGCATTGAACCATAAAGCAGTAGCGGCTCTTAGATATCATTCATTGGACTCCTACCAACTCAACGTAGCTTTACTTATTTACGTAAAGACCTTGGGACTTCCTACAGATCAATAGAAATTGTCATGAATGCCAGCAATGTCTACGGGTACATTAGCAATTGAATGAATGTATTGAAACTTAAAGTTGGGCGTCCGCCATCATTCATGAATGTCATTTCCGGCGTATTGTTTTGTTTCGGAGACCATCCACTGTCATTCATGAATGACATTCCTCAGTTTTGCTTCGACAGCAGAGATAGATGGTTCTTTTGGTGAACTGCGTTCACTGCTATTTCTTTGTGTAAATGCAAAGTGAACAAAGAGTGACATTCATCGTCATCCACTATCATTCATGAGTGCGGAATTTAAGAGTATTTGAATTGCGTCGCCCATGAATGCGCACTTTGACGCGCAGACCCATCCACCGGCATTCATGAATGATGGTGGAAGGCCCTTAAAACATGCAAAGCATAGTTTCGTCAAGTTTTCGTTCATGAAACGCAGTGTCTTGTACCCAATTCCAGTTTAATATTTCTGCAGAAAAGTATTTTTATTCAACTGATTCGGATCATTCTTTAACCTGAAAAATAATAATTACTATTTTTCACTATTAGATGGCCTAGTTACGTAGTGCACAATTTGGCAGCACTGTTGAATGTGATGTCATGAAATTATCTTAAAATATTTAATAAATAAACTTAAGCAAATATTTCCCACTTTAAAAACATATTCGCTCAGCTTTGTAAACGTCAGTGTGACAGCAAATGCTACCAACGAGGGAAAATAATGTTTTTACCGGAACCACGAGAATTTTGTTTGAACTTTTCGTAGTAACGACCAACGGGTCGTACTTTTTCTCAGTAGGGATGTTATGACAGATCAACGCGTAAGTCGTGTAAAACTGTCATGGTATTTTCAGTATTGTTTGACATTTCATCATGGAAAGACAGCGTCTACATATTATTCAGCTGTATTACGAAAATCTGCGTTAAACGAGGAATGTATTTCGTGCGATGAGGCCGGTTTGATGTGGTTTATGGGCTGGTGGAATCATCAGTCCATCCAAAAATGAGGCTGGCCGGAACGTGACCGTGGATGGCGCCCGTTTTCGCTTCATGATAACGTTTTGCCACTCAGCCCATGAAACTATGGCTTTATTGCGGGAACAATTCGGTGAACAGTTAATTTCACGCTTCGGACCGGTCAAATGGCCGCCTTGATCATGTGATATAACACCTCTAGACTTTTTCTTTTGGAGTAAAGCCCAACGTCTATATGGATAAGCCGGCTACGAATGAGGAATGGGAAGCCTATATAACTCGCAATATTCGCAAAATATCAGGCGTAATGCTTGAACGCGTCATCGATAATAATTGGAACTTCAGAAGGGACCATGTTACCCGCAGTTGCGGCTTTGAAAGAAATTATCTTTAAAAATAAATGTAATGAATGGTTCCCTTGTATCATAATAAAGTTTACCCAATGGAAAAAGTATATATAGAGGAATCAACCTTTAGGAAAAAAAAACAGCTTCTATTCGTATTCCTTTGAAGTATATTCAATGCAATTGGGCAACAAATTGTCACCACCAACATACAACGCCCTCTGTTGCAATTGCATTTTCAATAAGAAAAGTCATACCAATATTATTTTACAAATACATATGTGTACTAACTGATAAATATAAACTTTTAGCAATATATTCGCGTGACTAGAATACGTAAATTTTTTTTTTTTTTAAATTAACAACTCAATCGAAATTCCCATAACGTTGTCAAAGTGACAGCCAGGCATTTATATAACAATAACGTCTCTCTCTCCTCTAGAAAGTAATCACCCACGTTATTTCAATGCGCGCGTATAAGATTTGTGCAACTTCACACTCCATTGAATCTGTAGTCCGTAACCATAATTAAAATGTAACTCGAAATCGAAACCATTGAACGATCGTGAGCTCGACTGACACGCTTTGAGGGATAGCCCTCGCGCCTTACGCCGCGCCGCGCCACCACAAAATACGCTTCGACTTCGTGCCAATCATTTCTGTGGCGCGAACTTTATCCATCGACGACGTGCGATTGAGAAACCCACAGCAGGCAACCTCGTAGTTCAGGTGATTTGCCACAACAAATTGTTCCTCCAAGAGGACAAGAAGTGGAGGAAATAAGAAAAGCCAAAAGAAACCGTCCACACTGTGACCCCTGTGAACCGACACGCTCGCAGTAATAACAAAAATATTTAAGGCTACGAAAATTAACACCTTCGAGTGTGCACCACTCTCGTGGAGTATCTGCAACAATGCATTCTGAGAAGATCCCAGGTGATTATGGCCATGGGTATGCTGTGCCGAGGTCCTAAAGACCAAACGTGCGCGCCCATTCTCTTCGTCGTCGTCGCCCGGTTGCCGGTCGCGTCGTCTGAAGGGTTATGGAAGTTTGCTCAACATAACCAAACAGTTTGCTTGACGACGGTGTCACGGTGAGATATCGTCCAAGGAGCTAGGCATCTACCAATATACTGCCACACCATTGATTTGAGGATGATGTGCTCTGGAGGAGGTGGAGGCTGCGACCGACAATTGTCGAACAAATAGTTCGCGGATTAGCAACACAAACTCCCCACTATCGCACTGCAGTGGATGTGGATGCCAATACCGATGATGATGAGGATGGCGATGATGACGATGCTGGAGGTGGTATACTATACGCTGGCACCGAATGGTATCTGCTGCTGGTGCTGCTGTTGTTGCGCCGCGGAATAATGGGAATTAGACACGATTCGTGATTTATGAGGTGCGAATTGCACCGAAAACAATTTCGCTATTATTGATGGGGATAAGTGTGTCCGGGTTTTGGGGCTTCGGATTGTTACGAATTAAGGCTTAAGTTGGTTTGCGCGATACTGGGATAGTTTTTCCCATTTTCAGGGGTATTCCACAAGTTTTGATGTTTTTTTTCTTTTGTTTTAAACGGCTGGCGAAGGTATTCGTAGGACCTACCTTGGCATATCTGGATCTGTGGATCTACATGGAGGTGTAAATTAATCACGAACGGTGGTGATGTTTTGCAATCGTCTCATTTAAATTGGAATGGGGTAATAATGGGGAGCGTGTTTTTCTCTGGAATCTTAAGTTTTTAGATTTAATTTAGCAAGAAAGTTTGAAGAGATTTTTAAGGGAGTGTTAGCTTCAAAGTGGATTTAGAAAGCCTGTGCTTGCTCTCTCCACGTGCCGGCAAGTGGAGAGTCTTTGCTTGAGACAACGTATCATTGCTCCATACCGTTAAGTTTGCTTTTTTTGTTTCCAGCTTAGAACTGTGATCTGAAGAAACTATGTTGATCTATTCGCGTCCATTCCAGTGATGAGTCTTACCAACTGGGCATTCACCTTATCCTTTCCATAACCTCACTCATCCATCAGGTCCAGGGTTTCAATTTCAGGCTCTCAACAATACAGTCAGTCAACCTCTTTTTGTAACGTTGTTTTATCCATCATCCATCTCATTCAGCTTTAATAATAATGGGCCCATTAACACTGGAAGATAAAAACATTAGATGAACTTGTCCATGACATCAGCTCCATCTATGACTGGTAAAAATCAGCACGCAATATGAAATTAAACCTCTTAATGCAAGAGCTTGTTCCTCGACCTTCAACTCACGCAAATAAAGCTTCAATATAAAGCACAAAAAGCAAAATATTGTTGAACTGCATTTTAACGGATTCCCCAGAAAAACCAAAAAAGTCAAAAAACAACAACAAAGCGGCGACACCCTCACATACTCAAATTCATTTATTGGTTCTCAAAGCACAAAATCCCAAAGCTCTTTGACAAAAACCACAGAAGAAGCAGTCTTGATTTGCTTTAAGTTAATAATCGTAACACATTTTTGATGTTCATATTTTCCATACATACAGCGATAGTTGATGGCGGCCACGCATGATCATGCTGCCATCAGCTGTGTGGCAGGGTGGTCAAAAACAAAAACAAAACCTGTGTAAGTCAGTGGTTTTGTTTTTATTTCAGTGGCAATTTTTCTGACTGAGTGCCAGAAAACTGTGCATGTGCAGGCACCAGTGTTTAAATTTAAAACAATGACAATTTTTGTGGAACAGAATATAAGTAATTAGAAACTTCTCGGGACTCCAGATTCAGCCATCTTTCTCTATTGTATATGCAGTTTGGAAGCCTATGGCTTTCTACCTACGGGTGATTCATTTGAGAGTACGCGTGAGTTGTGTCAAAATGTCATGGTATTTTTTTTTGGCAGTATTGTTTGACATTTTATCCAACAAGATGGCGCTACTTGCCACACAGGTCGTGAAACTATGGATTTATTGCGAGAACTATTCGGTGAAAGGCTTCGGACCAGTGAATTGGCCGCCTAGATCATGTCATATCACACCTCTAGACTTTTTTTTTTGGGGCTACGTAAAGTCCAAAGTCTACATGGATAAGCCGGCTACGATTGAGGAATTGGGAACGCCAACCTTACTTGCGTCATTCGCCAAATATCACTAGAAATTCTCAAACGCGTCTTCGAAAGTTAGAACTTCAGAATGGACCATGTTAGCCACAGTTAAATACAAAAGGCAGATAATAAAGATTACCCAATAAAATTGAAATTAATCACCCGTTATACGAGGGTAGGGTTGGCTAAGGGGGGTAACGGTAAGGCTGCGATTTTCGGTTAAAAAATGATTTTATTATTCAACATACATAGTCTCCCTTGACTTTAACACACTTGGTCCAATGTTTCTCCAACATCAGTATTCCTTCCCGGAAGTGAGAGTCTGAAAGGCTGTGAAAATATCTATCTACGGCATTCTCAATTTTTGCATTGGGATGCGAAGCGCTTCCCAGAAACAAATTTCTTCAAATTTAGGGAACAGATAGAAATCTGAGGGTGCCAAATCAGGAGAATAAGGGGGATGGCCGAGCAAAGCGTACCCCAAATCCCCCAGTGTTCCCATCGCCAACGCACCCTTGTGTAACAGGTGCGTTGTGCTGGTGAAATATGATTTTTTTCTTCTTCAGGCCAGGCCTCTTCTCGCGAATTTCGGCATCCGCCTGGTCCACAAGGCTTTTTTTAAGGTAATCAATTAACAGCATCCCTTTCCCGTTGCGAACCACGCTGGCCATGACCTTTCCAGCAGATACGATCAACTTCGCTTTCTTTGGCGCTCAACTACCGGCTTTCACCTACTACTTCGACTGCTATTTTCTTTCTGGCGTGTAGTGGTGGATCCATGGTGACAAATCGCCGCAAAAAATCGGCCGGATCCCTATTGAATCGGTCCAAAGATGGTTGCGAAAATCGTTTGTGTATTTGCTTTTGATGGGTATTCAGTAAATGCGGCACCAATCTTGCGCAGAGCCTCAGCTATCTCATTTACCTCCACTCGCCTATCGTCCAACACGATATCATGCACTTTTTCGATGGTTTCGGATGTGGTTGCGTTTTTGATCGTCCTTCACGTGGGTCATCTTCGCTGCCCACTTTTTAACAGTTGACATGGAATGAGCAGGGTCCCCGTAAACTTTTGTCAACTTTGAATGAATTTTCTTAACGGTTAATCCATCCAAAACGACGAATTTCAAGTTTATCCATTTTAAGGAAAATACGCAAGACGTCTACTGCAAAAATTCGTGTAAACAAACTACTTGACAGACCAAGGAAACATACATTTTTGCTGATTGGAACGCCATCTCTGCGTCAGGCCGAGAACATTTCACTTACTCTGGTAATGCCAAATTTTTGACAAATATCTGACCTTTATTGAAAGAGGCCCTGAATAAATTGACTGCGAAGTTTGAGCAACAGTGTAAAAAATTGTCAATTTCAGAGTTATACGTAATGACAGGAAAGGCAGAAGTGACAGTTAAAAGCGATCTGATTTGATTGCATTCAGTTTACATCAAACTCGACATGGAAAGGAATGTTTTGTGCGTTTTCCGTACAAAAAAGCAAAGGAAACGCCATTTGCTTTCATGAAAGTTTTCTTGTCAAAGAACTTATAAACATGTCATCAACGCTGCTGCCATCTATCAATGAAATCTGAGGAGAAAACACTTTAATTGCCTTGAATACCTCTTCATCGATCTACTACGGTAGCATGAACTAAATTAATTTAATTATTTCTCTCCCGAGACGGTCAACCAATTTGCTGGCACAATCGATGATGATTTGTACGAGAGCCATTTCGCTGTCAAATAAACGATGGACTCTGCACCGCTGATAAATCAATCTGCCAACATACGGGTACCTCGCTTCTATAAGAGAGGAAAATCGCATCCTGGTGCTGGCCTGCTTCTCTCATTAAAGCCAATTCAATGTGGAGCGAGAAGAGCCAGAAAAAACCCCTCTGGAGCCCTACCTCCTTGGCTTTAATTTTCGATTTAGTCTCCTTCGATAGAATTCGATTGGACTACCATGTGCAGTGTGGAAGTGCACTCCTTGGATGCAACCACGGCGCGAATGATGATGATGATGATGCCGTTGATGGTGGTGATGCATAGGTGAGGTAGTTAGTTCGTTTATTCCTCCAGTTGGGTTTGGTTAGATCGCGCCCGATTCGATTTGTTTCTCGCATCCTTTTTGTTATTCGGTAGAATCGCGTGCACAATACTCGCACTATCGTGCGAGTTTAATCTTGGCGCGGTCTTAGAGCGGAGACCTGCTTAGCTTAGGCCTGCGATACACTACGTGTGTAAACTACAAGCCATTCAGCCAGCAGCTACATCCCAAGAACCAAACAAGAAACTCATCTCGAACTCAACGAGCCGTGAAAGTGTTACAATGCAAAACGACGACGACAACGAGCAGAACTCCCCAAATCAAGTGAACAATCTGCCATCGTGATTTGGGGAGTCGGGATTCGGTTCTGTGCTCGGTCCGGGTCCGTTCTGTGTTTGTTCGTTTTATTTTGTTACGCTTCTTCTTTTTGAGTTTGGTTTTTATTTTATTTTTTTTATTATAGGTTCTTCCCCTGATTGTGGCGCGATGCTCATCTGGTCCTTTGTTTTGCAGCGGTTTCTCATTGTTCTCCCCCCTTTTGCAACACAGAGGGGAAAACCCCTCGATATTTTATTTATTAGGTTTTATTTATCTTTCGCTGCGGTGCGGTGGTGTGGTGCCAGGAGTCGAAGTCGTCGTTCCTGCCAATAGATGAACCTTGTGCCGTGCTGTGCGTTACCCTTCCCTGCCATGCTATCATGGTCGTCGCGTCGCGTCGGTTTCTTCCTGCCACGACGTTGACTGCTAATTTGTTATCTGTTTATATTTTCTAAGGAATTTACAAATTGCCTGTGAATTTTCTTAGTTTTATCTGCGTTCTGTGATTCTTTTCGCAGATTTTTGTTCTTGTTGGTGGTGCTTTGGTGGGGGGCCCAGAGGGGGGGGGGGGGGGGCGATTTGGAAGGCGGTAGTTGATTCGTGATATGATTTCCTGCGATGCATATGGATCGCCACCGCCAGTATAGTGTGAAAGTGTTAGCTAGCGCTTGTTATTTGCTGATTGATCAGCGGTTATTGGTTAATATTTATTGGAATTTGCAGTCGGGAAGGCGGACTCTCTGGTGAGAGAGATCACTAGGCGCGTGCATTTACGTGAGGTGGGTGGACATGACCTCAGCTGCAATGAGATTGAATGAATAATGGCTGAGAGATTGAGTTGAAAAATAACCATGAATTTGGATTTAGATGGTACGGTAAGTTGTTGTTGTTTAAAACGTGACACTAAGTACCTTGAGATACAGCTTGTATATGGTTGAAACAGGAACCTGTTTCGTTCCATTTTGCGGTTTCTATCTAACCTGAAAGCCATGCTGACATTTTCTTTAATAAAATGGAACACATCTATGAATGTACTAAATTTCTGTGACAAGGCAATTTAAAAAAAAAAACATGTACAGTAAACTCTCTCATAACCGGACACTGACAGTACCCAGAAATTTGTCCGGTTATGGGTGAAAAAAATAAATACACAATAGACATATAGTAAAACCTCTCTAATTGGGACACTGATGGGACCGACTCTTTCCTGTCCGGATTAGGAGGTGTCCCAATTATAGAAGTTGGTATAAAAAATATAGAAAAATACAACTATTTATGAAAAGACTACTATTTTCAATTCTGCGAGTGTCCTCAGGCTTAGTTTTTGTTCCTCGTACAATTTAACGATCTCCATTTTTTTCTTTAAATCGTCTTCTTTATACTGTTAACTCATCCTGGAAAGACAATCAGGCCAACTATTAAACCCCAAACAATCATTAAAAATCCTGTGCAAACCTGAAAGAAATTCAACACGTATGCATACGAAAAAGTTTGAAAAATGTATTGTATCGACACGAAAACATCTGCAACTACACGATACCAATACCTAATATTCAATGAAAATAAATAAAACGTTGCTCTGTTGCTTTTTGTCTCCGATATAGTCACCCTCCTGTAAAAAAATAACGATTTGAGAATTTGTAGAATGAGATGCAGCTGCGAACATTTAGTAAATGGAATTTTACTGTCCCGATTAGAGAAGTCATAATTGCTTTTTTTCGAGTCTAGTGTCCCAATTGAGAGGTTCAACTCGAATTGTCCCGATTAGGGAAGTCATATTTCCTGACTTTTTTAATAAAATGTCCCAATTCGGAGGTTTGGCTCAATTATGGAGGTTCTAGGAAAGTTAAATTGAGTGTCCCAATTGAGAGGTGTCCCGATTTCAGTGTCCCGATTTCAGTGTCCCGATTACAGAGGGTATATTGTGTGAAAACTTTTAGGGTTGGCAAATGAGTTGTCCCGATTGGGAGGTCGTCCCGATTACGGAGTGTCCCAATTAGGAGGTTTTACTGTATTAAATTTTATAAAGAAATTCATTTTTATATTTTTTATTACCGAAAAATACTAAAAATACTAAAAGCATAAAATTACACAAAATTACACATACACTTAACATACAAATCTTTTTAAAAAATGTAACGGGATTTATAAATGCACATAGTTGTCGGATAACACGTTCGCGGACAAGGAAGCATATGCCGTGAATGGTTAAGTAAATTAGCGGGTCATGACAATTTTAGGTATGTTAGGAAAGGACGGGATACTCTGACGAGAAATACAGTTATACTTCCATATTCCGGTATTATTTATCCTACAAGAGACAGATTTTCATTTCACTATGACCAGCGGAATCATTTTTATCTTTATACAAAATTTACACAAAATAATTTCAAATATCTCTCAAAATGCCGGATATACATATGCGTGTGTCATTCTAGCGTTCCCCACCGAAAAGCATGTGTCCGTGAACGTGATAATAACGCAAAGGCACAATCCGCAGCTTATATTTTTGTTTCGTTTCTTTGCAAGTGTAAACAAGAGAAGAACAAAACAAAAACAAAATAAAGTATGTATGTAAAAAGTTTGACATGCGTAGATGTGTTTTGTCCATTTAAGAGAGAGCGACAGTCTATTGCGGTTACGAAATTTGGTGTCCGTATCCGGTTATGGGAGAATTTTTAAGATGAAAAATCGTGTATTTATTTCCCCTCTTTGAAATCTGTCCGGTTATAAGAGGTGTCCGGGTATGAGAGGTGTCTGTAAGGGGAGAGTACACTGTATAGTTTGATTGACAAATTAAAGTTTCGTTGTCTTTAACTTGATTTGCTTCGTCAAGCTTTCGTTCACTTCTGACAGATTGTTTCATTTTCTTTCGAATTTAATAGCGAATGCGAAACAATAAAATCAATTTTTAGCTGCATACACGATTAAGTAGATAAGTAAGAAACAACAAACAAAACAACAATTCGACAGATGGTCAGTTTGGCAGATGCAGTTGCGTGTACTTTGTGCTGTGAACAAGTTACATGATTTTCATACTTTCTTCATTCTGTTATATTCTAACGTTTTACAATGGCTGAACTGTACAGTGAAACCTCCCTTCGGCGGACAGTGACGGTGTCAACATGTTTGCCCGCCTAAGGGAGTTGTCCATTCAAGGGGGATAGACACAATTTTTTTTTAAATAAATTATCTTGACTTATCAAAGCATAAAAAAAACTCGTGTGTGTAACCTACGCGCGAGTTCACTCTCCTCTCTTATCTTTAACTCATTATCTAATGAGTATTCAGCAAAAGCAGCGGTGCAGCATTGCTATGCTTCCAAGCTGAAGTTTTCTCTCGGAGTTGCTGGGAATGAGTTGGTTGCTATGCCGATGTCGTCACCACAATGCTGTTGCTGAATACTCATTAGATAATGAGTTAAAAATAAGAGAGGAGAACGAACTCGTAACTCGCGGCAGAAGTAAAACTTTACCCCTTCATGTACATAAATAATGGTCAGTTAATGTGACCTTCGTGTAGTTTTCATTTAATATTTCCACTGTTTATAAAATTTCTCAAAAATTCGTCTTGCCGTGTTTCTGTCGGCTCCATGTCAAATCGCCCAAAATTTCACATTGCCCGACATTTTTGGGCGATTCAACACTTGGGAAATGTAACATTTTTCAGATTTGGGTGATTTGGTTTTGGGCGATATGACACAGATCCGCCTTAAAAAAGCAGAAACACAAAATCGCCAAAAATCACTTTTTGGGTATTTTGACATTATGGCCAAATCGCCCAAAATATAAAAATGTCTAATCGCCCAACTTTTTTTTTTGCGTGATTTGACATTTTTTTGATTTTTTACTTTCTGGGCGATTTTGTTTTGGGTGATTTGACACTGAGCCGACAGTATTTTCGAAGCCCTGTTTGGGCGTATCTATAATAATTACTCCTATTCTTTCTCGAAATTCTATCTGAATCCGTTTATTTTATTTAATATATAAATAAATAAATAAATAAATATGTATATACCAACTCGCATATGTAGCACTGGCTCCATAGCTGCCTCTACTACGTGCACGTTTCATTTTATCCAAGAAATGACGTAATATGTCGGATTTTCGCGTTTCACTCTTTTGTTACATAAAATTTTGTCTAACGTGCGTATAGAAGTTTTTCTTTAAAAGTTTTACTTCAAAAACACTGCAATTTTATTTCCAACGATTAACAAAACAAAAAACGGACACAAAACAGAACAAAGATTGGGATTCCTTGCAGCTGCATGGATGAGGAGGAAGAAGAATCACCCTATCACCTCGTGCAGCTGCCCGGTACTCTTATCCTAAAGAGATAATGATTCTGGGAGATTATTTCTTAGTAGAATTTTAAGATATTTTCTCAATGAATATCAATAAAACACGGAAATTTATCCAACTGTTTAAGTGATTCCAAGCGCACGTGGCAATACAATGGACCTACTATGTAAATGAATTCTAACGGGTACAGTGGATAACCACATTACCTTACCTAGCTACGCAGGCTGAATCTGTAACCTGACATCGTTCGCATCTGTTGTGACTGTGAAGAAATATGTTTCTTTTAGATTCAAATCAAAATAAGAAAAAAACTTGATGTGAAGCTGCGGAGGATTTTTTTGTGTTTGTCCGTCTAATAGAATTAACTTAAATAATTTCTGACAGATATGCGATCAATGGAGTGTCCGGTTAAGAAACAGAAAATGTATGCAATCTTAAACATAGAAGCTTGGTTAGGAAAATTTGTCCGTCTACGGGAGCTGGCCGTAATGGGAGATTTCACTGTATACTACTAGCTAAAAACTACATATGTGTGTACATAAATCCTTTTTATTATTTAGTTGGCGCTACAGCTCGAGGTGAACCTGGGCCTGCTTCTCGCAACCATTTCTGTGTGTGTGTTTTATTTTTGCATGAATGGAAGGGACCTACAGCTTTTTGCCGACTCCGAACGGCGAGTTGAGAAGCTCAATCGTGACAAATGATACTCTTTGATACTTGTCAGGCATTCGAAAGAGGTGGGCACTGTGAAAAACTTTTAGGTGTTTGCGGCGGGATTCGAACCCAAGACCGCTGGCTCAGTAGTCCGACGCACTAACCACTTGCGCTACGGTGCCCGGTGTCCTTTTTATCGACACAAAAAAAATTCTTTCTTTATGACAGTTAAGTGTCAAACTGCACCTTTAGCCCATCTAAACCCTCGGTTAGTGCGTTTTCTACTCGATAATAATTAATTTTACAAACGTATCGCGTCTTTCGTTTGCAGTTCAAATGATTACACCCATCGATGTTCGCAGATAACGAGATCAAGTTGCCATGCAACATTGTGTCAAATGCCAGGAAATTGACTCGATGAGGAATTGCAACATTCTAATAAAATCCGATTACGAAATGCGCGCTTCTTTGTCGCAGCTCGCAGCAAAGTGGTGCTGCTTCCCTCGCATTACAAACGACATAATGCGCGCGAGTTATTAATGATTTCCAACGGGCTGGACTGGACAGTGTCCTTTATTCGTGTTGCCTTCCAATCATCATCACTCATAGTCATAGCCTTTCCGTCTCGGCTTTCATGCGATGCTCTTAAATTAAGCTATAAGTACGGAATAGCTGATGAGGGAGCAAAGAGGGCGGGGGAAAAAACGTCCTAGAACGGATATTTGTTGTGCGAAATCTTCAATCATTTCGTTCTTCGCCAATGGGAATGGAAATGGGAATGGGAACATCAGAAGTTGAACAGGTTCTTCATCACCAGCACCATTGGCAGAAGATAGTGGTCAAAGCATGTTGCTCTTCTTCAGTGTTCCCAGCAAAGTGGTAGTGGACAAACAAAAGAAAAAAAAAATCTGGGAAAAAGAGCACACTCCTTCAACGTAAAAGGTCTTAATCGCGGGATGCATATTTACACAGCGCAGTATATACCTATCGCATCCACCGCATCTGGGACTATTTAAATTCATCAGTTTAGGGAGGCAAAACCAGGAGGTGAAACACTCCTTTTTCCATGAAATCAGTCAGTTTCCATCTGCTGAAGTTTTCTTCATCCAAAAAGAAAATCTCTTTCAAACACACACACAAACGTTTGCTGATTGGAAGGAAAAACAGAGTCCAACTCACATAAAACCACCGGCTACAGAATCAAAGGAATGATAAGTGATGCAAACACGACACATTTGACCACAGTTACACGCTGGAGGAATGTTCGTTCGGTTTCACTGTCCCACCGCATCCCTCAGGCTCTGGATGGTTCTGTTCTGGTGCGGGTATGGCTGGCAACCAGTAGCACCCAGTGTTACAGTCTCCTGCTTCGGAGTACCCTGTTGCTGTGGTGGACAGCATTTTCATCGTAGTCGTCGTCGTTGTCGTTGCACGGCGGAGATTGGAGGTGGAATCGAATTCGCCCAAATGAACTTTAATGGTAATTCGAATAATTACAGAATGGATTTCGTAGTCGAACTGGTCAACAGTTGTTGAATTTTGTTTTCCTTTTGCTTTGTTGTTGTAGGTGGTGTTACCTGTGTAAGGAATTGTGTATCGGTGAGTTGAAATCGTGTTCTTGTCGATTTAGTTGTCAACCCATTGTATTGGACTGGCGGTGTTGCTTTGTGTTAAACGAATTCGCTTGGTATACTTCGAAAGTTGCCATTCAATTCCAAGGTGCTGCAGATAAAACAAAAAACATTTAAGAAGTATTATAATAGTCGTCTGTGTTTTTGTATTACTTGGAACTATCAGCAAAGATCAGAACCTATTTGAGCTTCATCATTGTTTTCTTTGAGCTACTACTTTCTTTGGATATTTTTTAAGCCCCAAATGACGTTTGCTGATTATTTCGATGACACTAAAGGGTGTATCAACCTATAAGCCACTCCAGTTAGTCTTATTCTAGTTCCAGTTTACTGAGGTTCCCTTGCTTCGGCAACCAGGCTAGAGTCACTCTTCTCTGGGTTCCAGGACATAGTGTCATAGAAGAGAACGAGAGAGCCGAGGAACTAGCCAGGCGAGGGTCAGCCCTTAACAGCTCACTAGCGGAAAATGTCCATATTCCTATAGGTGCTGTAAGGGACAATATACTCTCACACTTCTTAAAACTGGCTGGTCTCAGGTGGACCAGTCATATCTGGAAAGATATGGCCAAGCTACAAAATGTCAAAAACAAGTTAGCTGCTACAAAGAACTCTCGGAGACATCGCAAGAGTAGTGGCAGTATACTGTATACAGGCCACTGGTCAATAGGGGACCATGCGGCCAAACTAGCGATCCGTCACAATAATTTGTGCCGAAGCTGCAATGATGAAAATTAAATGAGTCGCTTATTAATTTTCTGTGCAAATGTCCGGCTCTAGCGAGAGTCAGGCAGCACATACAGGGCAAATCCTTCTTCGAAGACCTTTTTTTTTGTTTTTTTTTTTTACAATTTACACGCGCTAAAGGGGATATGAATACCCTTTTAATGCTTACACACAGCGCGAGCACACGAAGGACAAGAACGAGAGACAGACAGATCGACGTAGTGATAGGAAACTCAGATGTTAGGTTTCAACTAACTCTATGGGTGGTGTCCAGGAAAACTGGAGAGTTGTGTATTATTGAAAGTTATGCCTTTGCTTATGATTCACAGAAGCTTTTTCCAGATGTTTCCTATTATAGTTTGTGCGATCAATTTCTTCAGCCATACCATCCTACTGCCAGTGTTATGCCTTCGCAGTAGGTTTTGATATTAGCTTCTGAAACTGATCAACTTATTTTTATTTCGTGAGAAATAAATGTTTCATCGACATCTGGATTTGAAGCGTGAACCTTCAGCGTGACAAGCGACGACGACTACCACTACGCCACGGCCAACCTTGAAGAGATATCGGAGCAAAGGATTGGATAACTGATCCTATTCTTCAACTCCACAGGGTGGATACAAATATCTCAAACTACATTCGAATTAACGGGTCACATGAGATTGTGGCTGGATTCTTTACACCGAAACCACCACTTCTACCTACCTACCAACCCTAGGTGCGATTTTCTTCTATTACATATCTGCATGAAGCATAACCTTCGTTATGTGTGTATTTGCTTAACATGTCTTAGCCTATTCAGCCGATGAACTTGGTCGATTCAAGCGAAATCGAAAATCCTCGAATTATTTTTCTGTCGTTGGCCTTTGATAAAATGCTACGATTGATAACATACGATTATGAGGATCTTCTGTAATGTCTCATTAATTTATTTAACTCATACATCCAAACAAGAAGTCTGAGCTTACGGCTAAGCCAAGTCCGTGTCTAACATTAAGGCTACAAGTGTCTATTATGATGTTTTGATTTTTATTTTTATTTTTTGCATGTAAACCAGTTATAAGTTGTACATAACATACAAAGGACATGCGGTCTGGATGCTGGAGCCCGTCTTATCAATATCAGGTACGAGTATGTACACACATATGTAGGTATAGGTACTCATATGTAGATGCACAACTCTGACCAGGCTCAAAACTTGCGGACTGTTGTTAAGGCTTCTCAACACATCCGAACACAACTAAATTTGAATGTTGGCGTACGAGCATTTTTGATGATAAACGTCCGTCCACTGGTCAAAAAGAAGTGGCGTCTAGAGAAGGGATCCAAAAATTCATAATTTCGTGTTGGCAGATCGAAGAGTGGAAGTTCTTGAGATTGTCTAAGCACAATGAACATTTTAACTGATGCAGTGGTTGTTGATAGCTCATTCTGTATTCAAGAAGGCCGTCGACGGGAATTCCTTGAGGATGGGGGATTTCTCGATTGTAACTGCAGCTTGTAGCGTGTAGTGCACTACATAAGGGCATGCTTATTTCGAGTTTGTTACTTAGGAGAGTAGTTGCTCGAACGTTTTCAAAAGATATGGCTTGAGGCAAGTCTGTAGTCTTTTGCAGTGGAATGGCTCGGTTTTCCTGCTTTATTTCCCCCGTACTCCACTATTATAAATGTATACCATCGTAAGGCTACTGATGAACATAAATAGTTTGGAGCCACGGAATAACTGTTCTGAGCATGAGTATTTGACTATGAGAGAGCTTTCAGCAAAATGGGCGCCGCCTTTGCTCGTATCGATAAAAACGCATTCAGATGAACACTTCAAAGAGAATTTTCAGAATCGTCAATGAAACAACGTTTCATCATTACACACCAGTATCGAAAGAACAGCTGAAACAATGGGCAGAAGGAGTTGGTGGAAGAGTTTCAAAGAATGTTAAAAGTCCATTAGCTGGAAAGGTCATGGCGAATGTTCTCAGGATGCACGTAGCATAGTACTCATCGACTACCACCTTTTAAAGGAATAATTACTGGAGGCTATTATGTAACCAAAATCAATGCAAAGGACCACATTTGAGAAAGGATACGTGTTCCTTCATCTGAAAAACTCTCCACCGCACAACGACTAATTCCTATTTCCGAACATAAGAAATGGTGGACAAAGATTAACGTGAAATGAAGAAGTGTAATAGTCGCCGTGGCCGTGCTGGTTAGTGCGTTGGACTACTACGCAATGCTGCCCGGGTTCAATCCCAGACCGGGTCTGACACCTAAAAGTTTTTTCACGGTGCCACCTCTTTCGAATGTCTGACAAGCATAAAAGAGTATCATTTGTCACGATTGAGCTTCTCAACTCGCCGTTCGGAGTCGGCAAAAAACTGTAGGTCCCTTCCATTCGTGCAAAAATATAACACGCACACACAAATGATTGCGAGAAGCAGGCCCAGGTTCATCCAGAGCTGTAGCGTCACCTAAAGTAAAACTGCATCAAGCTGAAACTTCTATGGAGTCCTCATACCTTTTTTGTGGAACCGGAAACATGCCAAAAGCTAACAGGTACGACATCCTCTGAGCAGCTTGAAAAATAAAAGAACTGACCTGCTTACTGAAAGTTCTCACACCGTCGCGTCGGAATATGGTACTGTTCTTCGTTTATTAGCAGATATTTCACATTGTTGGGCGCCATCTTGAGTAAAACCATGCCCTAAAGGTATTAAGTAAAAATATATTCAGTGCGAATGGCGGTTTTCATGTCCTCCACATAGCGTGTCTTCAGTTCAAAGAGTCTCTATCCAAAACTGACATAAACTGACAATTCGGACATAAAAGCGCATTTTCGTCATTTTCGTCTCTTTAATTTATTTGATGAGCAGCTTGGTTATGCTGAAAACTAGACTCATGTACGACAAGACAGATCAACGGATCAAAACTGGGGATGTGTCAGTAACCTTATTCAGACTAGATCCTGCATATCTAAAAACTTTGAAGTCTGTTTTCCTGTGTTTTCAAAACTAACGCTTCCATTATCAATCGTTTTAACTTTGAAGACCATTTCAGGATCTATCCTCTAAGTTTTCAATATTGAATTCTAGAGTTTTCCATATTTCAACACAAAGTTTCGGGAATGGAAATAGATTAAAGTAAATTCAATATCGTTATGTTTTAAAAATGATATGGAAATGGCTTCGTTTATGGGACTATCCGAGAGCTCCAATGTTGTATAACTCTTTGCATAACTCGGGCCGTGGCCGTGGTGGTTAGTGCGTTGGACTACTACGCAATGCTGCCCGGGTTCAATATCAGACCGGATCTAACACCTAAAGATTTTTTTCACGGTACTACCTCTTTCGAATGTCTGACAAGCATCAAAGAGCATCATTTGTCACGATTGAGCTTCTCAACTCGCCGTTCGGAGTCGGCAAAAAACTGTAGGTCCCTTCCATTCCATATAACACGCCAACTAAATAAGTAAGTATAAGTCGGGCTGGATCTCACCAATATGGTTTGGAGGATGTTGTTCTCCAGTTAGTTCTCCAGTTAGCTCCTGGATTTCAATATAAAATATAGGAATTATATTCCCAGCCGACAGGAATGGGTAGGAAATATCTGTCTAAATGTCAAATCCGCACTTGAGATCTATACGGATGGATCCAACACAGGGAAGGGTATAGGAGCGGGCATTTTTTCAGCCCAGCTCAGTCTGAACCTGTCCTTGAGACTCCCAGATCACTGTAGTGTCTTCCAAGCGGATGTGATGGCTATTCGTGAAACCGCTGAGTGTCTTTCGATGAAAGCGATGTACAATCGCGACATTTTTATCTACACCGATAGCCAACCAGCTATGAAAGCACTCGAAACACCAATTATAAGATCAAAATTGCTCACTCTATGCTGGGTTCCTGGTCATAGTGATATACCAGGTAACTGTGAAGCAGAGGAACTAGCCAGAAAAGGTACAAAACTGGGAAGTCTTATCGCAGAAAGTGAACCACATGTACCAATAGAAACAATAAAACACAAAATCTCTATGCAAGCTTTACAACAGGCTAATGAAAGATGGTGTAATCTTGACACGTGTAGCTGCGCCTGACAGATTTGGCCACAGCTAAATCAACGTAAAACTCGCAGCCGAACAACCTAACCTAACCTACCCTAGTTTGTTGCCTTAAACCAGCGACTTTACGCAGGCCAGAGAAAAAAGTCTAAGAGCGTTAAATTGCACGATCTTAGCCGTCATTCCACATCGCCTCTTCTGGAAATTACTCGTTCTGGGATATTTTCCTGCAATAACTCTAATGTAACGCCCGATGTATGGCACCTTGCACCGTCTTGTTGGAGCCATATGTCGTCCAGGTCCATGCCATCCGATTAAGGCCACAAAAAGTCAGTTATCATGGCACGATACCGTTCGCCATTGACAGCCACCGTCTGGTCATTATCGTTTTGAAAGATGTATGGCCCAATGACGCCGCCTGACCAAAATCCACATCAAACACATCCACATCAGTGCCTTGCCTGCTGGAGAGGCACCGCAAAATGAAAGATCTATTGTACCACGAAGTCAGTTTAGGGGACCAGAATAGGCTCAATTCTTTTGATGAAGTTGGGGATCTCACCGGTGGAGACTTTACGAAGTTCGATGGGAGTTAAGATTTTTTCTGTTGAAGTGTTGTCTCCTGAGTGCGCAAAGTGCCATGCAGTCACATAGAATATGTTCCGCAGTTTCGTCGTCTTCCATACAGAGACGACATTCAGTTTCTTGAATAAGACCTATTTTGTTTAGGTGATATCGAAGATGGCAATGCCCTGATAGAAATCTCACTAATCTTCTGATATTATTTCTACTGAGGAGTAGGTTGTTTCTGGATTTATTTTAGAAGGGTTTAATGGCTCTTTTAGCCTGACGAAGATCCAATAAGAGATACACATGTTGTTTTCCCAACTTTTAATTTTTAAGTTAATACATAGCTGAATTTGGAATGTTATAAAACGGCTCAGGGCCGATAAAGGATTCAGCCGAACCTTTTCTAGCCAGTTCGTCAGCCTTTTCGTTTCTATCTGCTGGAGATAGTCGAGTCGTTCTTGGACGAACTGGTGGAGAGTTCGGGTACTCTTAGGAAATTGAAGGTTTTCATTGGGTCTACTGAAGGAGTATTGTTGAAGCAGTCCGTTCTTTTATGGGACGCGCAACCGTCAATTAGATAAGTCAAGATTAAATTGTACTATCTGCAAAACTCTTCCAGGATTTAGCTTATAGTGTTCCGTCAAGAATCCTGTGCCTGTCCGAAGCCTATTTTTGTTCAACCTATTACACATGTTCTTTTGATAAATTGCAGTTCAAGTTCCCGAGCAGCATCTTGGCTTGTCTAAGTCTAGAGAGATATTGCAGAGACCACCTTTTGGGTCTTCGTATATTTTAAGGCTTCAGTTTGGCTCAATATGACGAGTTAAAAGGCATCAAAGGGTTTGCGTTATAAATTCCTAAAACCTAAAAAAAATGAGTTTGGCTTGGAATGATTTTTATTTAGTCGAATTTTGACGTCACATTTGTACGTCATCTGCGAGCTGATTAGATTAAAATTTGACATCTTCATTTTTTTTTTAAAAAACCTTTAACTTTTTACGTTCGACGGATGAGTGGCTACATACATATGAAAATCGATGAGCAGAATTTTAGTAAGCCAGTATCAGGCTAAAAATTTACCAATTGTTGACATCTGTCAAACAGATCCATCAAACGCCTCCCACGTTTTAGTCGTTTACTTTTTTATTTATCAAGTTATATGCATAGATACAGACGTATCTAATAAATACCGTCGGCTTTTATTGACAGCAGTCGCCTCTAATGTCACTCTGACCTGCCGAAGCACATATGTATACGAACCATGTGTGCGGTGTGGCGCGACAATGACATGCATATGTGTGGGGGGAGACACAACTTGCGAAGATAAAATGACGATAACTCTTTTTATTTTGTATTTTTTGTTGTTGTTGTTGTTGGTTGGAATAAAAACCAGATATGGGCGGCGCCATACCAATATTCCAGGCCAATCAGCGACTTATTTTCTTCGTGCGGTTAACGTTCGTTTCCAACTGATTACGGCGTCGTCAACTGGTTTGCTGCGCGCGCGAAAGAGCAAGACACCGCGGGTACATCACGTTGTATCTATAAGATACACTGGATGGAGCTCTCCCCAGGCCATAGAGATATGCACGACTAATGCAAGCCTGGGAAGTTGCTTTTTGTCTGGCTAAACGATTCGTTATATTTTTTTTTGTTTGTTGGTTCAGTTGGTTTTTCTTCACTCGAACTTGAGATGCAGATACATCCGAGCGAATGTGCTGCTGAATGTTGCCTCTTCGTGTTTTGTATCTCTCGCACATGCACTGGATGCAGTTTGATTCGAAAATGTGTGTTGGGGGTGTGTGGGGTGCATTAGGCACTTGTCCAACGAAGTGGTTGTGGTAGAAAGGGGATATGGTGGTGTTGGTGGTGATGCTGATGGTGGTTCAAAGCAGATAAGGCAAATGCATGGCAAATAAATGAAGTGCATGCATGCATTTCTTGCACTTTTGTGCATCTTCTTCCACTCTCTGTTAGCTGGGCTGGGGGTATCCTTCGATGATTTATTGTGTGTCAATGTGTTTGTGTGTGTTCTGCGATGGGGTTGTGTCTGTGTGGACCGCCTACACTCCACACCGGCAATGGCTTTTTAAGGACATTTTTTTTGTCGCTGTCGATGGTTTTTTCTTCTTCCTTTTGCTTGAGAGTGCCTCATGGAAATTGCATACAAAATGCGATAACGCGCTTTTTAGTGGAATTCGCATCGATTTATCTGTCCTGCTTTTGATTGGCGGGTAAAATAGGTACGCTTCTTGTGGTTGGCAGTGGTACGTGTGTATACGTGTGTGTGTGTGTGGCAGAATGTAGATACGAAAATGGTTCTTTGATTATCTGTGCTTTTTATCTGCACATTTATGGGCGTAATTTTTTTTATTGGCCGAGATAAGGTGAGATAGTAGAACAACTTTTTCCATGCTTTTGCTAGCGGCCATATTGACGCGTTAAATGCGGCTGCTACTATACTGAGTACGTTGTAATACAAGGTTTAGTTTGTCTTACTAGAAAATTTGGCCTTAGTGATAATGAATTGAACATCTGTTCGAACGAGATTTCGTAGGATATTTGTAAAAACATAAATCGCATGATTTGTGTTTCTTAGTATAACGGCTAGAATTTCGATGGTGCGTGAGGCGTGACCTCAAATAATTCTCTTTCTAAAAAGGGCTTTAGTTTTAAATTCTTTTAATGCAGTGCCAAACTTTTTTTTAACATTCCTGAATCTGCCGAATAGCGAAGCTATGATACCCTGAAGATCAGAATCAGGCGGGCGATCTACAGACACCTTGAGGAAAGCAATCAGACTCAATGGCAACACTTACTTAATCCTTATTTTCTAAAAACGACTGTCGTTTGACAGCGATTGCGTTATTACAGGTGTACAATGAAATCTATTTTGAGCGGACCGTTTTGGCTCTAATTTTGTTAAGTCCGTGCAATAATAGTAATACAGTGAAACCTCCCTTAGGCGGGCAGTGACGGTGACAAAATTGTTGTCCGCCCAAGGGAGTTGTCCGTTCAACGGTAAACATAATTTGTTTTTTTAAATAAATTATATTTAATTCTCAAAATATAAAAAAAAACACTGCAACTTTATTTGAAACGATTAACAAATCAGAAAACGAAAACAAAACAGAACAAAGATTGGGTATTCTCGCAGCTGCATGGACGAGGAGGAAAAGGAATCCGCCCGGCACTCTCATCCTAAAGAAGAAAACAAATCCTGAGAGAATATTCCTTAATAGACCTTCAAGATATTTCCTCAGCGAATATCAATTAAACATGGAAATGTATCCAACTTTTCAAATGATTCCAAGCGCACGTTGCAACACAATGGACCTACTAAGTGAATTCTACCGAGTACGGTGGATAGGCCTTACCTTACCTTACCTTACCTTACCTTACCTTACCTAACCTAACCTAACTACGCAGGCTGCATTTGTAACCTAGCATCGTTTGCATCTGTTGCGAATGTGAGCAAGTATGTACATATGAAGTTTTTTTTTGATTAACTTTACAAGAAAAGAATATTATTATAACATTTTTAAGAAATATATTTTACTTAGGGTACGTTCTTAAAATGAAGCAAGAAAACCGGCAGAAGTACCGTTAGATTTGTTGTTAGGGGATCAAATTGATAGCTCGTCGTTTATGCAGCTGTGCAAAACATATGCCCGTTTTTTATTTTATCCCCATTTTTGTTTTAATTTGCGGGAAATTCACATAAGGTTAGTAAAATATGATTTTAAGCTAAAAATATTATGTTGATAGGCGGTTCAGTTTTAATTGAAAGTGTGTTAAAAATTAATGGCAATAAAGATGATACCCGAACAAAGAAGCTGGTATTCGAAGCTCTTTGTAAAACGGATCAAAGCAAAGAGAGATTGCCGAGCAATTCAAAAATCACTAATAAAGTGTCCCGAGAATAATTGTAAACTTTCTACCAAATTCATCAATTGCAACGTTTAATTCTGGGTGTCGTCACCGAAAAACAGACAGACAAACTGACAAGAAAGTCATTAATTTAATTCGCTGAGAGCCTTCCCGGTCTTTAGTTTCAATTGTTGAGGGTCTCAACTTATGGATCGATAAGAGTACAGTGCGTAGGCCTGAGATCGAAAGCAATTTTAAAGCATACAGAACAGTTAAGATTAAGATTTGATTAAAACTTGCTAATAATTTTATATTATTTGTACTCGAATTGGCTTATAAATATTCAAATTAGCCCCTGACACAATGGAAAATATGTAGTTTTGTTTAGTGATGAGAGCAAGTTTAATATTTTGTCTTCAGATGAAATTGGCTGTTCATCAAAAGTCAGGTATTCGCTTGAATCGGGCTACTCTGAAGCATGGATGCGGTTCAAGTATGGTTAAGGGATTCTTTTCAGCTCAAGCATATGGTCCCTTACACCAAATAACGGGAATTATGGATCTATTTGTGTATAATGAGATATTAGAGACCATAATGTACTCATATGCTGAGGAAGAGATGTGGTTTCAACAAATAACTATCCGAAACACACCTCAAAGTACTCTCCGACTACCGAAATTAACTAAACTAATTTCTGATATTCATATGTATATGCATATCCTCGTTAGTTCAGGGGAGTGTCCGGTCAAGGAAACGTAAAATGTATGCAATCTGAAACATAAAAGTTTGGTTAGGAAAATGTGTCCGTCTAAGGGATCGTCCAAGGGATATATTCTTCCTGATCCCGTCAACTGAATCGAATAGCCACAGGAACAGGGAACAATCTTACAAAAGTTCGAACTTAGTTAATAGGTTTAAATCCAGTTGAGTCTCCTATCAGTTCGCTGGGGCATGCTTTCTGTCATCTGCGATTTCATATTGTTTACAAAGAAATATCTAACAATGATTCTTTTAAAGGAATTTAATATCTGCAAACATCACCTTACAGAACTGCCAACCCAAACAACAGACAAAGGCAAGGCATTCAAACTTGAACGTAAGCAGAGTCTCAAGTGGGAGTTTGTTTAGTCGATATCTAAAGCTTTTCTTTGATTTGCTCTTTGCCCCCATTGAGAGATTCTCTTCACCTGACTTTCGATAGGTATTTACAATTCTAGATCATGCTTTATTTTTCCAGATATGATTTTCCTAATTACATAAGCTGACTTTCAAATCGCTTCGAAATTTTAAATTTCTTTGATTTAAATTGGGGCTGTTGCTCCTTCCTGTAAAGTAAAAATAGCGCCATGAACCTATTTAGGATAGGTCATTCACGTCTTGGTGATTTTGGAGATGCGTTTAACACATTTAGATTTATTTAAAGCTCTTCAGCTTTTTGCCAGATTACGGTGAAATAAAAATCCTGTTGGTTTACAAATTTAAAACGAACCATTTGCTGGTAGGTCTACAAAAATCGTTCATTGCGGCAGAACCTTTTTTGAAAAATATTTCCTTAAGATATACTCGTATGTGCATTGACCGTTCGTTCCAAGTCGAAATGAGGAAATAGTTTCCTTTCCCAAACGTAATATTCATTCTCCTTCGAATCGGACAATTCTGGCTTCTTTGGAAACATAGTTGCTGCCAATTGTAAAGACGAACAGCGTTCCAGAATTTAATCATTAACTTTGATTGCCGGCAAAGCTGGTGCAAAAGAAATTCAAAGCGTTCCTTTTTTCCTCATTTTTTGGAAGATGACCTAGTCATTGCTTCTATAAAATAACATTTGCTTTTTTTAGCGAAACAATTTCAAACAGAATTTCAAAAATTTAAAATTTATTTGAAAACTGCACTAATTCAAAAACCAACCCATATTAGTCTGGGTAATTTCTAGTTCATTCCCTTTTTTTTTTATAAAATTCTGTCACACATAAATTCCGCAACTAAAACTATTCAATTAAATAAATAACAATAAGCTATATCCACCACCAAAAACTAAACAATAAATACTATATTCTCCTGATACACACCCAGGCAAGATACATATTTATGATTATTTTAGCCAAACAAATTTGTCATCATCGGATAAGAGGACTGAAACAGAGTGCCCTCTTTCGTATCACAATTCAAATCTCTAAACAACGAAATAGTATTCTAATTAATAATCCAAATCGCATCGAATCCTTTTCGTTATCAATTTTTGTTTATTTTTTTTTGTGTGTACTAAAAATAAATTATGGCGATATTTAGATAAAAGCTTTTTAAAATCATTAGATACTGCATAAATTTATTCGCAAACTTAAATGTCGAAAGCAATAAAAAAAAAACAGAACATATTAAATGCGTGAAACCGGTTTAAATTTAAAATAAAATAAAATAAGAATCTATTACAGGCGAAGCGTTAGACGGTGTTAACATTAGCATGTGCTAGTCATTTAAATATCTTGCTGTCAAACAGTATTTGACAGCATTCGATTGTATGGCATTTTTCGAAAAATGTTGAATCTGTTTTTTTTGTTTAAATATTGCTCCAAAAACTATGAAAAATAACGAAAAGTAACGAAACCCCGTTCACGTAGGCAAACATTTCGTAGTTTTTCATAGAAGAAAATGCTCACGTAAGAGTAAGAAATTTCCCCATGCTACGAATTTAACCACAAGAAATTCTTTGATGTAATATGTATATGAAAACTGTGAAATCTGTCAAATCACATACATTTTTAATTTTTTAGTGCTTAATGCGTTCGTTTACCTTTTCGTAATTTTTCTGTTACTGAGAGAATTTCACCCCCAATCTTCGAAAATTGACAGATAACACATATTTCGTGCAAAAAGTACGCGAACGGACCTATTGTGAGTTGATTTAACCTGTAATGTTTACCTACGAGGGTGGTCCCAGAAGTACCCGACCCAACAAAGAAAACACAAAATATTTGGAAAAAAATACGTAGTCTCCTTTAAGCTCAATACAGTTTTCCCAGCGATGTTAAATTGCTTCGATGCCCTGTTTGTAGTGAGAATCATCATCATCAAACTTAAAATAGCCATCAACCGCAGACTCCACCTCTTCACTATTGGCAAATATTTTACCACCGAGCCATTTTTTCAGGTTCGGGAATAGAAAATAATCCAAAGGGGTTAACCCCCTTTATCCTATCCGGCGAATAAGGTGCATGAGGAAGAAATGCGAACTTTAACTCATTGATGTTGGACATCGCGATGACGGATGTGTGAACTGGTGCATTGTCTTGATGAAACAAATTTTTTTCTTCGGTCGTTTTTTCTTAATTTAATTTTTCAAACGCTGCAAGAAGTTCGAATAATACACGCCCCGTTGATTGTTTTTCCTTTCTGAAGATAATCAATGAAAATTATCCCACGCGCATCCCAAAAAAACTGACGCCATGACCTTGCCTGCAGTTGGAACCCTCTTCGCCTTCTTTGGAGCCGATTCTCCCCTCTGAGTCCATTGTTTTGACAATCGACGGTCATCCAATACCGTTTTGTGGATTTATTTTCAACATTTCTGGTGAACTCACCTCATTTGGTCGACCACTGCGATGTTCGTCTTGGCAACTCATACGGCCTCGCTTAAACTCTGCCACCCAATATTTTATTGTTGTAAACGAAGGAGCAGACCCCGCCAGAGTAGAATCCAGCTCCGTTTTGATGTTGGTTGGATTGAGGCCTTTTAAATAAAAGTATTGTATCACATAATGATGACCAATTTTTTTTCATATTTAAAAGTTCATTGAGAGTGTTCACTATTGATGGCTGCCGAACAAATACTAAACAACGCAGCGTCGTCAAACTTCAAATTTGAGCTTCATAAGATTGGTACTTTCTAGAATAGTCATTATTTTTAAACAACAACCGTCAGGTCGGGTTCTTCTGGGACTACCCTCGTACGTTCTTGACATTGCATTTTATGTCAAAAAGAGGAATTTGTGTGAAAACTCCCTTATTATGTAGGTGTGGGGTAAGGTGATTTGTTTTTTTGTTGTATGAATACTATACCTTAATCAAAATGTTTCAGGCATGAATGTACATCTGTCTCCGTGTGTTTTTTCGATTTTTTACGATTTTATAAATGGAATCAACTTTGCAACTATAAGATAATCAATACACTGATCCCTAAGACTTTGCTTTTACGATCACCGCCATCTATCTCTGAAATTGTAAATAGACATAATGATGATGAACTGTTACCAACTTCACTGTAAGAAATAAATAAAAAGGAAACACACTTCCGTCAGAGGAAAGAGAGAATAAAGGCGCGTTTCTTGAAAAGTAAATCTAAAAATCGTTTACACAACAATGAGTTTGCATCAAATTTGGTGTTTAAAACGGATTCAACGGTGCGAAGACTTTGGGAATGTTGGAGAAGTGTTTCGGAAACGATACTCTACCGAAAACAAACGTTTATATGTGACACAAACGTTTAAAAGTGGTCGGGAGTCCGTAGAGTATGGCGAACGCAGTATAGGCCGTCGACATCGAAAAATGATCAAAAATAAAATAATAATAAAATAGTAATAAAATCAAAGAAATGTTAGCCGAAAACTGCAAATTGAGTCAGAGTACTGGCAGAGGACTTGAACATTGCCTATGGATCCGTTCCAGACGTTTTGTTCAAAAATTCGGGCCGCAGACGTGTCACTGCAAAGCTGGTGCCGAAAGATCTGAATTTCATGCAAACAAGGGACCGCATTAACATCGAGAAAGACATGATTTTAACAGCTGAATCCGACTCAACATTCATCCAACGCATAATTACTGCAGACAGGACGTGGGTTTATGAGTACAAACGCAATCCAGGCATCAGGCTTATACCGAATGAGCGAAGACCGAAAAAACCATGTCCTGTCGTTTTCAAACGAAAAAGAAGGCGATACTCACAGTTTTCATCATTAACAACGGTGTGTGTATCATGAATTTTTGCCACATCATCAGACAGCCAACAAAGTTTATTATTTGGGTGTTTTTTGGTTTTTAGTATTATTTGTTTGCTCTTATGCTGAGGACAAATATTCAACCGAGCGAGAAAGACGGGGAAAGCGGCTCGGTTGCTGATCGAGCAGTCCCTGTACGACGCGCAGTCAAGCGAGAGTATTGCTGCTGTTGCTGATAGTGTGGCCCAAATCTCTCGATTCCTCGTCGTGCACCAGGATTTATCCTTTATGCGACCTCAACTTGGCGAATTTTGCAAAAAGACTAGAACATGCATCCGTATAAGATCCAATTGACACATGAACTGAAGCCCCAAGATCACCAATTTGTCGTACGTTCTGGAGGAGTTGGCAACCGATTCAAATTTTGACGAAAAAATCATCGTCAGTGATGAAGCACCTTTTTTGGTTGAACAAGCACCGTATTTGGGGAGGAAATATCCACAGCAGTATCAGAAGCCTCAATTTTATCCGAAGAAACTTACTGTTTGTGTGGATTTTGGTCAGGCGGCGTCAATTTGCCATAAATGAGACGAAACGAAACGAGAATTGCTACGCTGTAACTGTCAATAGCGAACGGTATTGGGGCATGATAATTGACTTTTTGTGGCTGACTTTGGATGACATCGACCTGGACGACATACATGTACATAGTTCCAACAAGACGGCGCGCGCAACGTGCCATACATCGGGCGTTACATTGAAGTTTTTGCAAGAAAAGTTCCAAGAATGCGCTATTTTCAGAAGAGGCGATGTGGAATGGCCGCCAAGATCGACTTAACGCCCTTAGACTTTTTTCTCTGAGGCTACTTTAAGTCGGCAACGAATTGGTAAGATCCAGCAGACTTCCAAAGAGTCATTCAAAATTGGAGCTTTCGGATCGAGTCCTGCAAATGAAACCGCGGACGCCATTTGAATTATATCAATTTTAAAACATAATGATATTAAATGAACCTTTATCCGGAATAAAGATTTCAATTCTATTTTACTCTATTCCAGTGGTGTATGATGTCAGATCTGTGCTGCATTATTTCTGTAATAGAGAAGAAACATGCAGTGCATTCAAACATGATGGTGAGATGAGGACATCAGCGATCGCTGATCGAGTTATGTTTATTTGCGAAACACGGAAGGGGTGTTGATGTTGTAGGAACATGAAATCTATAAATAAAAATCCATAACCAATGCCATTGTTTTTTGGCATTGGTGTGTCTTGCTTTTCGATTAGCGGGGTGACGAGAATGTCTAAATCATTTGTAGACTCAATAAATTCGTGGAGACATTTTCAAATCAAACATACAAAGTTCAGCGTTTATCCACTCACTCTACCATCCACGTAGTTTCTGTGCTGAGTAATCTCGTGTTTCTTCTGCAGCGTATCTGCTACGCATTGCTGATATTTTTACTTCAGATTATACCTATACTCTCACAAATCTGTTTGCAGAAGAATTGAATTTTATTAAAACTGTTAAACAATGTAATTTGAGTCCGGCTCGAAGGACCATGTTCAGTTAACAATTTTTTATTCACTAAAGACCCCTTACCTCTGGCATGGGGTAAAGTCATAGAAGAAAAACAATGTATTGCTAGCTAAAGGCAAAATTATAAAAGATAGTCGTTTATTAATTTATAATGCCTTCAATAATAAAATTATGTTAACATTGCAATTTACAATATATACAGTAGAATCCGCTTAAGACGCTATCCCGCTTTTAACGCTCTTTTTCTCCGGTCCCTTCATTTTGATAAGAACTCATATGAAAAAAATCCGGTTAATACGCTCTATTTCCCGCTTAAAACGCTAACACAGCTAAACGATACACTTCGTAAAATTTGTATTTTCTTGTTTTTTATTTTTTTTTTTTTTTAGAAAAACCATTCGGTGCATTGGGATATACGGCAGCACCTACGGCAACCGCCGTTCTTATAGAGATTTTTTTTTTTTTTTTCGCAAACAAACCATATGAAGCGCGTCGTTCTTGTGGTCGTTACTTTTGTCAGTTTTTTCTGCAATTCTTGTGTGCGCCTTACGTACATACAGGTGGTGTCAGTGCATTAGAATTTGATTGCGTACAATGGTTAGCACAAGGGATGAAAGGAAAACTAGCATAATACATGTATAATTTCAACTCTTTTTCTAAAATAACCATATTTTTAACTGGATGTATTTTTTTAGTTTTTCCCGCTTAAGACGCTATTTTCTGTCGGTCCCTTGAAGAGCGTCTTAAGCGGATGCTACTGTATTAACAACACGGTCAGTCAGCAAGATACGAACCCCGTCAAAAAAGCAATGGCATTCAACGTTCTCTTACAATCGCGTAAAAGAGGCAGGCGTAAAAACTCCTGGATCACACAAATGCAGAAACACCAGCATTTGATTGGCCTCAATGATGGAGTGATTCAGAATCGGGAGGCCTGCAGATATTTTTTGAGTTCGAACCGTCGAACCCCACAGGTGGACCAGTTGGAATGAAGTGAAGTGGGAGGGTTGTGATCCCTATAATTCTGATCATAACCTCGTCGTTTAAATGGAGAGAACAATACAACGATGGAGAAAAAATATAAAAAATTAGGTCTGATGATGTCATCACGACAAACCGTTTGGAAAATCATTTGACACATTGACGTTTCGTACATCGTTTGACCCATGTTGATGTTTCTGACTTAACTTTTTGACACTTGCGTTTTATCCTTGTCTGTTGGCGTAAGTTCTTCAATAAATTGAGCCTTAAATGCAGATTCACTTAACTTAGATGTAATTTTTCCAATAAATGTTCAAGTTTCTTCGAAATATTTGATGACATCACGAATCACACAGTTGTCAACAAAAATCATCTGTCAAACCGCAACAGAATTTTGATTGCAATTCAGGAAATGAATTTGAAATGCAATTCCCTGCCAATCTACAACAATCGCGAATGCCTTTTAATTAGGCACTTGGAAATCACTTGCAGTCCAAAAACGGAACAGGTAATTACCTACCTGACCATGAATCAAGTCAAGGTTTCAACACTGTCGATAAGTCTTATCGGAAATTTTAAAAATGTATTAACCTCGGATATGTTCAGTTCCCCTCGCTTGTTTTAATACGAGAGTATGTTATATCAAAGGAGGAATCCTGCTTTTTTCAATTATCTTGCGCGAGTTTTTTAAGAGCAATTTTGACGTCTATCTTGATAACAAAACCAAAATAACTTCCCCAACATTTGTCAACCATTAAAAAATATCAACAACTCATTTGTTGTTTTTTTTTGTTTTATTTATTTTTGAGTGTCCCCTTGCCCGTTCGCCATCATCGACAGACAGAGACTCCCAAATCATTTCATATCATTTCATAAAAAAAAAAAAAAAAAATGGATAAAACAAAAAAATCATCTCCACAAATGGAATCGCTTTGCGCATACTCCGCGCAGCAAACAGTCACCACCACCAGACAACGAACTCCGCGACGATGACGGCGGCGGCGGCCGGCGCCGCGACAACTTTGTCGGTATACGAGTATGTATGTGTACACATGCAAAATAGGCTCCGGCTCCATTTTATATTTTGTTAAGAGCGACTGATAACGCTAAGTAATGTCAGCGATTGTCTTCGGTGATAACGGTTGGGTAAAAATGTATATAAAAAAAAAAAAAAAACAAAACTGTATAAAGGTTGAGCGAGTAATATACGCATACTTGAGCGTCTCACAGTGTAACCGCGCCTTCTCCTCCTCCTCGTCCTCCTCCTCCACCTACGGTTGTTGCATCCGAAAGATATTGTAAATATTTCTCGTCTCGCATTCGAAGCCGATAATTATTTATTGGCCCCGGTGATTCATTTTACTTCACGGTACTCTGTCCGTGGTTTCTCAAATTTCCGTTTTTTCTCTCAGCGATTATTACCACGTAATGTATATTTTCTTACAAATAATTTTTTTATTATTGTTTATGGCAGGTGTGTTTTTTTTTGTAATTTGTTTTAATGTTTTTATTTGCCGTGTTCTGACTCGGATTGATTTGATTATTTATTTTTTATTTTTTCAAACGAGTGACAATAGGCAGATGGTTTATTTGTTTAAGTGGATCTACATTGGTGGCATATAAAAAAATATTTAACATTTTGAGATACAGCAGAACCTCCTTATTGGGACACTGCAGAGGACCGATAAAATGCGAACCAAATTGGAGATTGCATCTTTGAGAGGACTTCCAAATTGGGCCAAATATCATTTTGTCCACTGCGAAAATTAATGAGTACTTTGTGGATTGTGTTGTGGCAACAAGAGAATAAGAGCAGGGCATTTTTTTGACGAACGCATTTCCGATATTCCGGGGATTCCCCTATTTTTATGCATCATAGCATGAACATACTGTTAATGTCTGGCTACAAGATCATTTTCATACCGATTCTTTCCAGTGAGACAGGTAGATTTTATATGAGTTAAAACGAGAAGGGTTGATTTCACCAAAAGTACGCCGAAAATCCACTTCGAATAATAGGTCCGATTTCGTACCCAACAACGAAAATCCACGAAAAATAACGAAAACCCGTTCACGTACGCAAAAACGTCGTAGTTTTACGTAAAAGAGAGTGCTCACGAGAGAGTAAGAAATTTCCCCATGCTACGAATTTTAGTCCAAGAAATTTCTTTGGGGTATATTATGAAAACTGTCAATTACTTTTTCGTGATTTTTTTGTCTTTGAGTGAATTTCACCCCCACTCTTCGAGATTTGACAGAAAACCCAGATTTAGTGCAAAAAGTACGCAAACGGACCTAATAATTCTCGGTGGAAGATGCATGTTATTTTCTCAAAGCGGCGTCGCGTCGTCGCGTCGGAGGGTTTATATCACGGAAAAGTCAAAATAATTCTCTGTGCAGGACGGAGCACGGAGGTTGTGTCTTGTGTGAGCTATTTTCAAAGCGTCTAATGCTGTAAATCTTTTTTTATCTTAAGGCGTAATCTAAGTTTAATTTTTTTATTTCTGTTTTTTTTTTTTGTGAAATTTTGTTTCCCATCGCGTGGAATTTGTCGCGGATAAGCAAGATTTTGTTTATGTTTCTTTTTTCCCCTAAAACGAGCTCAATTTAGGTAGGAAGCCCGTCCTTAGTACGTGTACATAAAGGTACAGATAGGTTGCAGAACATCTTTTGTCTCTTCATTTTTTTGTTGCTTTGTTTTTTTTTTTTGTTGTTAAATGATGATGATTCTTCTTATATAATAAAGTCAAAGCACAGTAACTGTACAATCACGTCCTATTGCTGGAAAATGTTGTTTTATTCAAGTAGGATGACTCGCTAGGTGTTATTTTTCAGGGTTGTGTGGAAGGTACGCTAAAGACCTTCGGCTGATGGACTGAGCTGCTGAGGCATCCGAGCATTGGGGAAGTCCAATATGGCCGCCGGACTTCCAGGTTGGGAGGGTCTAGAAAATGGCCGCGCTAAATATCATCACTAGCGCCCTTCAATGCGGTATAGCCGTCCGTTCGCTAAAAAGTAAGTAAAAAGTATTAGATCATTTGGCACGATTTGTGTTTTGTTCATGTAGGTTAGTTGTTTACGGGGGGGCAAGAACCACCACAATTCCGGCGAGCGGAGTCGCGCATCGCAAGCGTGCCGCGCTCCCCGTGAACAACCCTCTTTCCTTTCCCGTCACATCCTATCCTAAGTTCCCATCTACATCCTAATTTTCAACCCAATTTTCAAATTCCTAACTCCTCCCACTCCACTCCTACATAACAATGGCAACTGGGACTGAGATTGTCAATTTCATGTTCCTTGAGAATCGCGCTATGACCTTAGCTTCTATTCCTGAAGTTAGTGAGTCTAATCGCACTCTTGCTGGCCAGGTGCATTATATGATTATGCAGATCGATTGGAAAGTATCTAGTGCTGCCGTGGGTGTTGTGCGCAGTGCTCCCGTTATGGCAACACGTGTGTTACTAAACACTAAATTTGGCTCCCACTTAAAATGTACGTATGTATACTCTTATTTTAACAGTTGCTACCGATAGTGAATTTAGTAGACACCTTTTCCATTGACCGAGTGTTAAATTTAGATATTTTAAACCTTATGTTTAAATTTACTTATATGATGACCTTAACTACTGCTGTGCTGCCAAAGTGCTAATACATATAAATTGGATTAAAAAAATATATGGAAGGAGATATTTTAATACTTAAAAGTCAAAAAAGAATATTTATCAATGGATGTACGGCGTACTACTACTCCTTCCAAAAATACATTATCGTGATTCTCCAGTCAGCGTTTAGAACTGGAAAGTTGACGTTCATTTTCTTTGTCATTCATCAGATTTGCGAACCGTGGTTCCTAAATGGATCAGACAAGTAATCACCGATTTTAACATTATTTCTGTAAAACTTATAAGTGTCATTGAGTTTTTTCTGTTAAAGGGGTTATATGGGTTTCCTCGGGTAAAAAACGGTTTATTTTTAACAATTTATTTTTTAAATAAAAAATGAAATATTTCATTCAAATATTTTATTGCCTTAAATATACACATTTGACAAATAATTTCTGAAATTTTTGTAGAAAAATATTTAAAATTCTGCCATTGCGATGTCATTTCCCGTGACCTATCGGGAAAAAGGTGCTTGCGCGTTGACAGCAGAACTGATGACAGGATCAATTGAAGTAAAAAAAAACGTGTTTTAGTTAATCCCTTAAACTAGAACTTAGACGATGGAAAAACAAAAAAATTGAAAATTGGATTTTTGGCAGACATTTTTACAAAAAATTTATAATTTTCGACTTTGAAAATACAGTTTTGAGAAAAACGCGTTTTAAGTTTTGAGTGGCAATAAAACTGACCCCAACTAGGGTTGAGCGCGAAACTTCTCAAGGCTCTATCTCCGAAACTATTACTCCGATCGACGTGAAAATTTAGGACAAGAGATGTTGTAATATAAGATTTTTATAATAATAAGATTTTTCGAAGCCGTGAAACCCATGTAACCCTGCACTCACCGACCTGCGTTATAATGTTGAATTCAATGACTTGTCTGTTCGAAAATAAGAGGTTAGTCGTAGATCTGTTGCCACAAAGTCTACATTGATATTCGCCGATTTGGCAACATTTTATGTGTGTAAAAAACTAATTGGCCTATTTCCATTCCATTCCAGTCGAACGCTTTTGGTTAAATCGCCTTACAAAAAGCGTTAACAGCAACGTGTGTTTCTAGGAATGTTGCAATATTTGTTCATGCATCACTCAATGTTTTTATTTGCCTAATATTGACATTCATTGCGAATGACAGACATTTCATCTAATCGGGAAATGTGATGCCAAATACTTAGTTCTAAATAAGTGCTACCAACGCTAATGTTTATTAAGAATTTCAACTGCACTCGGATTTTCGATTAAAGCTGCTTTAATTTGTTTTTAAATTCCATTTGCATCAATCAGTCTTGTTCCAATTGTTTACCATCACTCGACACTTTACAAATTGTCACCGCTTCAGGTGGCAAACAATAATTAAATTGATAATTAATAAACCAAACACAATCAAATATTTTTCGATTATTAATAGAATCGGATGAGAAATCCACTGGACAGTGAAAAAATGAAAAAAAAAAATAATAAAGTATCTGCTGCTCGGACGTTCGTTGTCATCATTGTGTCACCCCGTTGTCATATTCGCGTAGCGTTGTCCTCATCGGCTTTTGTCCCGTGCATCTGAAATTGAAATTTCATCGCGGGATGCAGTCGAAACCTGGCCCCGGTCACATTTAATGGACATTTAAGCGCTCAGCGGGACCCTTCTGTATCTGTATCCACTTTTTGTGATGTGATTTTTTTTATTTTTTTGTTTTTAAATTCACACATTCTCGTCCTACTCCGAATGGCGAATCAGTAACAGGATCAGTGTGGACAGCAGGAGCATCATAATTTCCATCATCACCGTCATCATTGTTGGCGCGCATCAACAGTATCATCAGAATGTGTGTCGGCGGGAATTGCTGCTCGTGGTTGAGAACCGATGATGGTTGCATGCATGCACGCGAACGTGAGGCGCTTCCCTGCTCTTCCTTCCAAAGTGAACGATTCTATAATTCGTTTTTTATTATTTTGTTGTTTGTTCCCTTTGTTGGTGGTGTATACCTAGTGTCCACGGGTTGTGTGTGGATTGGTTTTTTATTTCACCTTTTTTTTTATTTATTTCATCGCGAAAAATCATTTAAAAGTTTACAATACTATCGGCGCTTTTAAGTTCACACATCGATGCATTCGCTCATAAAGTGCGAACGACACTATAAAAACGAAATCAGTCGGTGGCCGTTGTGACAATGGAAGTGGCAGTGTCAGTGGCTGACACTAAACGACCAAGAGCACTATTGGATTTTTTTTATGACCAATGAAAGAGGTCTGCCGCAGCTCCTATTTGTAGGATTAAATTTCTTGAGTTTTTATTTAGTTCTGTGATGAAAATGCCGATAAATATATTTTTAGTCTAAGCGTTCTGGTCTTCATTCGCTACTTAACCGCCTTACCTGCTTAGATGGCGCTAAAGGTCTACGACTTTTGAAATAAATTCAAAAGTGGTCTGGGACTGCCTTCATCTGCTCAGTAATTGATATGTGTGAAAGGAAACATTGGCTTTGAAAGCATTGAGAAGACAGGCCAGATCTGTTTCATTGTTTAAACAAAATTAGAAATTGGTTACTTAGTGAATAAGAAGAAAAAACAGCAGAGCACATGACTACTTAGTTATAATGCGGTTTGTTCCCTAGGTAAGCCCTATCTTGAGGCAAATGACATAATGCCCAGTTCACACAAAGACATAAGTATTAAACTTGCGCAGTAAAAACAGCCCTCCAATGTGTACCACGAAAGCAAGAAATCATTTTAAATAGCGCCATCTATCAAAGACACCTCCAAAAACTCGTGCGGTACGATTTACAAAATAACTGTACATATTTGTATTTTAAATGAGTGACATTTCGTAAAAAATGTTTTTTAATTTTTGAATTAATTTAAATAATATTGTGTATAAATTAATTTAAATTATAAAGATAAAAACTAATTTTTAAGAACAAGCTTTAAGGGGGGCAATCCCTTTAGAACGCTTCAAAATAACTCATTTCTTAACCGTGTTTTTAAAGGTGATAAAATAATTTCAATCCTTTTGAAGTTGTAACATCATTTTATTCGAACTATGAAAATATAAAAACAGGTTTTTTTTTATTCACGTACGGTCTTTAATAAAATGTTGAATTTTTTTACCTTTTTTTTGACATTTTTCATCCTTAAAAAGTTGTTTATTTAAATGAAATCTTTAAAACTTTAGGTTTATCCTTCCGGTAATGATATAGAGAAAAGCCTCACAAAATTTCAGCCAAATCGATCAATAACTTTTTAAGTTACAGCACGAGCAGTTTTTGAAAATACGGATTCCGATATGTCCGATAACTCTGTAAATATTCAATATTTTAATTTTTCCTCGGGTCAATATATTCTCAACACATTGTATTTTCGAAATATGAAAAAAAAATCGATTTTTTAAAATTTCTAAAGGGATTGCCACTTAATGAACTAAAAAAAATAAATAAATATACGGCGTCAGCAGTCCTATACAGAACCAAGCCTAGCTTCTCGCAACCATTTGTGTGTGCGTGCTATTTTTTCTACGAATGGAAGGGACCTACAGACTTTTTGCCGACTCCGAACGGCGAGTTGAGAAGCTTCTCATGACAAATGATACTATTTGATTGCCTGTCAGACATTCGAAAGAGGTGGCGACCATGAAAAACTTTTTCAGGTGTTGGACCCGGGCTGGGATTCAACCCGAGCAGCATGCGTAGTAGTCCAACGCAATAACCACCACGGCCGCTAACTAAAAAGTAAAAAAATAATTTTTTTTCCGAGTCACCAATATGTTACTATTAATTAAAGCTCCGCCATATTGGATTTACAACGTCATCGGAGAACCCATATTGTATTGTCTCCGGACTTATACACGTGTGCGAAATTTCAACATGATGGGATATTTGGAAGTGGGTGTAAAATCAATTCCCAGATTTGGCCCTCACAGAAAGTGAAGCTAATATAAAGCTTGTAAAAATCAGTCTATACTCCTCCTCCTAGGATGTTTAGTAACAGGTGTACGAATTTAAGCTTCATTTTGTGTATTCGTTTTGGAGTTTAATTGGGTCGATGTTAAAGGGTGACATTACGATTTATATACAGTGAAATCTATCTTAAGTGGACAACCACGGGACCGGAGTTTATTGTCCGCTAATAAGAGCTGTCTGTTTATAATTGTTTATTTTGTATGGGCCATTAGAAATTGGTTCCCCAAAAAGGTGTCGGTTAATGCGAGTTGTCCGCTAAACAGGGTGTCCGCTAATGAGAGCTTTCACTGTATTGCTATGATGATTAAAGAACGAGGAATTCCTACCTAAAGCTCTCAACTCAACAAGATTGTTCTTCTTTAATTCTTTAATCATCCGTTATTTGTTTGCTAATTTAATTTGGGAATGTAAAACTTGTAGACTAAAAACTAATTTGAATTTTTTCTTTCATTCTAGGTAAGTGCAACTGAGATGAAAATGGATTATGTTATGATGACTGACGGTAAGAACCAAAAGTTGTTGTAGTTAACTATATGTATATAAGTTGCTGTTGTTTTATTATATTTATAAGTAAACATTACACATTACAAAATAAGGGGCTTATTGCGAGAGTCTATTCGCAAAAAGTCTATTCGACTTTATTCGATTCTATTAAACAAATTCGTGGTATCGCGTAACGCAATAGAATTGATTAAATATAACCGAATTTCGAAATAGAAAATGAAAACCTTTCGGTAAAGCTATCGGTGAACTTTCAACTCAAATGTCAAATTAAATTCAGTTTTGTTTATTGTCTTGCAAAGAATTGTTGGTTTTATTCAAAAATGAATTTTATTTGGTTTGATATTTTTGGGGACGAATTAGACGAGGCTTATTGTGCTGCAGTTTTTTCAACTCTTCGAAACAGAAAAAAATTACGAGTGCATTCTAATCCGCTGGACATGGACGAAAATATGTAAGGAAACACATTTCCCCTAAAAAAATGTATTTTTTTATAGTTGTTTTATTTAGGTTTAGAAGGAACTTTAGATTGACTGTGTTGGTAATGACTACAACCTCGCACTTGGTCAGTCAACAGTTTCAATTGTCCTAGACGAGCTCATAGATAAAGTTATGTTTGTCTTAAGTGGATTAAGTTTCACTACTCACAGGAGGAAGAGGAACCTAAATTGTTCTTTTACGAGAAAACTGGATTTCCTGGCATTATCGGTTGAATCGACGGAACGCATGTCAAAATAAAAGGGGACCCTAATTTCTCCATCTGGCGCTTGTTTGTAAATTGTCTCCTATTTTGTATAAAAATTAATAAATTTGCATATTAAAACCGATTTTTATATCAAATTCAATATATCTATTACTTACTTATTTTTGTTGTTTTCCATTTCACCGAACAAAGAAATTTCAAATAAAGTTCTACCGTAATTTTCTGATAGAATTGTAATTTCTATCAAATAGAAAAATATCCATAGCAATAGACTCGCAATACGCCGGTAATAGATTTTATTTCTATTCGAAATTAATTCTATTACGAATCGAATTCCGCAATACCGTCAATAGATTTTATTTCTATTTGACTTTAATTCTATTGGGAATAGATTCTCGCAATAAGCCCCTAAGTATTTAACTGAAAGGTTTAAATGTTGCAAGCCAAAGCGCAGTCTCTAAGATCTAAATCTGCTTGTTCCACGTGTATAATAAAAGAAGAAAAATTATCTCAAGCTCAATGGAATGAATACATCACTCATACTCATACTCATGCAATTTCATTGAAGCAACAGCAACAACAAAAAAAAAAAAAATAAACAAACCCTCATCCAAGAAAATTGAACATTCCATCGTTTTCGAACCACCAACCAACCAACCGCCTTCGATAAGAAGTTGAAAAAGATATTAGTTCGCCTGAAATATGACTAAATCTTGTCGCCATCCCCCCAACCCCTAACCACATTGCGTTGCACATCCGTGAGACTTTGTATCCTTTTGCAGTGCATACACACAAACATAGGAAATTATATTCTCTGTTTTCCCACACACCGAAAAGCGACGAGTTAACTTCCATTTCATTCCATTCCACTTGGTCGGGTTGTTGCAACAGCAGGGACATTATCACTCGCATAAGCGGAGTGAAAGTGGGTGTCTCGTGTCTATGTTTCCCATCGACATCCCCCCCGAAATGGGGTGGCAAATTTTTATGTTAATTATTTAGCTGGCATTTCGGTATGGTGGAAGAGTTTTTCGCGCGCCAGCACTCACATAAAACTCAGATACTGAGCACGAATTCCTTATCAGTCTTCCGCACGATCGCTACTACACACACTTGCTCATTGTTAGCAGCAACAGTGAGAGTAGCAGTGTTACAAGACAGAGTGTGCGGTTCCTTACCCCTTTAAGTGTATGTAGTTACTTCTTGGTTCTATCACTCTTGATACACTCCTGTCCTAAGGGATGGCGGGTAGGTAAGTCCTATTTTCGCCTCAATTGATTGTACTAGGACTCCATTCGCGTCGTTGTGTAGACACATTTCGTCTCTTAACGATGCTAATCGTGGAAAAATTCATTGAAGTTTGAAGTTTTATGGATGCGTTAGCGTTTTCTTTTGTATCCCACCAATCTGTGGGAGTAAGTAATTCCATTTCTTGGTCTCAGCGGATTGTTCTTGTGTTCATATTGGTACTGTGGATAAGGGTGCAAGATATATTCGTGTTTGATCTTTGGCTAAATTTAAAATGTAGAACACATCCCATTGAAGGATTTACTTTTTATTTAATCACCAGCATCACCGTTGGCTACCCCGTCGTCCAGGTATTAGATATTTTGTATCGATCTTTCAGCTGGTAAACGAACGCGAGTTCTTAAACCCTAGTGACTGTAATAGCTTCTTTGTTTAAAAATAACGGTCCCATTTTACCACTCTAGGTATTATTGGGCTCATTCATAAATGCAAGTTTTGCAAAGCAGGAAAAGCTGTGCAAATGAAAATTGAAATCTACTACAAAGCATGTTCTTGCAAAGGGCTCCGCGAAATAAGGCCCCAGAAAATAAGAGCCCAAAAGTAAAAATGAAATAAAACTGGGGTAAATTTTCATAGTGAAATTTTGCCCCATTTATCAAATGGAAATTAGGCCCCAATGAAATTAAGTAAGGCCCCAAAAATAAATGAACTATGCCCCAAAATTGGGGTATTAGGCCCCAGAAATAATGTTGCGGTCTTATTTCATTGGGGCCTTATTTCATTATGAAATTAAGCCCTACATGAAAAAATTAAATAAAGCCCCAAAAAGGGAAATTTCACCCCAATTTAAAGCAATTTTTGTTGTTATTGTTTTGCATGCGCATTTTTGGGGCGTTACTTCATTTTTACTTTGGGGTCTTATTTCCTGAGGCCTTATATCGCGGACCCCTTGCAAAGCACGACAACCGCCAGCGCAATACGATTATGACAGCTGCACGATTGCCATTAAAATTGCGCAATGAATAGAGCTCTACTACATTTATGAATTCTCTGCCTAGCAGTGATGACAATTCATGCATTTGTGAACTCTCTGCTTAGCTCATCTTATGCAGCATTGCATTTATGAATTGGCGGAATGTTTCCATATTTCTGTTTAAATTTTGACTATTTCTATGCGTTGTTGAATCGTATAGATTTTACTTGGCATGCTGCGTTACATCTTTAGATTTGACAGTTAAAAAGTCAACTCAAATAAGGCTGTGGAGGACGCAGTTCGGTGTATTTTCGTTTCGAAGTATACAAAGTTTGTCAATAAAACTAAACAAAGTCGCTAAAAATAAATAAGGAAAGGTAACATCAGCCGTCACCTGTCAGTTTTGTACCGCAATAGCCTCAAAATGAAACAATCTCTAATCGTCGATTAGTCGAAAATAAAATGCAGATCACAAGTGTCACATAGAGTACAAGTGTATACCACGTACGCAGTAATTCTCCACTCTTACTTAGTTACTTATTGTTTATTATGTATAAGGCTATAACGAGACACTTAGAGGTGTGTCTTCCATCCTTCACGGCAGCTGTTTTCAGTTGGTCATACCGCAAGCTCTCTTGCGTCGGCGATCAATTGATCCTTAAACCAGATGTTCGCTCTCATTTTCCTTTGGGAAGTGGCTGGTAGTCTAAATGTCCCGACCTATAGATTGCGTCGACGACGTTGTGTTAAAGGTTGACGTTGACGTTAACGTTTTCCGGAGAAAGCTGTCCCGTAGAATCCGTTGCAAATCTGCATACATACGTTAAAAGACGACAGATGAAGACATTATCTTCGATGACAGTGTCCGTTCAAATTAATTCAAATTTTGAAATGTCAACCGATTGTCAACGGCGATGATAGTTTCTCAATTTTCTCTCAATGCTTCCACCAATGAATGTGCTTACTCTCAAGCTGTGAATTCATGAACTATAATGTGAATGTGTGAACAGCTAATGCACCAACGCAACGCACTAAAAAGGTAGAAAGCAGACCTACTTTCTGAGTCAGAGTTCATATATGCTTTTGTTATGGGTCAACTTTCGTGTATTCTATCGAGCTGTCAGTCAAAAACGACGCATCAACGCACTAACTCATTTTTTTTGGGTCGGGGCGGCCCTAAGATAGCTGGTTGTTTGATGGCAGTGCTACAAGTCATGTTGGAGAGTCTTTCACTCAGTTGCTCTTTGCAGTCTCTGGCTACTACCGGCATGCTTAGGCATTCAATGTTGAATCACCTTTTTGGTGGCTGCTGTAGCCTTCTTTGCTTGGACAGTCGAGCCCTGAATCGAGCTGCAATTAAAAAGCGGACGGAGTCGAAGATATACGATGAGTCAATTCAGACACTGTCGATATACAAAGTTGGCACTGAATGTCCACACTCAGAATAAATTATGAACATCTGGAATAAAATATTTAAATGACAGATGACAATTGGCCATATCTGTCAAAATATAATGATAAACATCGCTGTCAAATCGAGAAAATAAGAACCCATCGTTGGCTTGCGTTTCACGTTATTGGTCACATAGAAACTGTAATCTAATATTCATGTCTCTATTAACTTTCAATGTCAACTAATTAATGCTCAATTTCGTTATTGGTCATTATCTGGAATAAGTAGAAACATACGAGATGTACCATATGTCACCGAATGTAAGACAAACCCTCGCAACAGTTTTATGGTTTCTTTTAAACTACTCGGACATGGATAGAACCGTTATATCGAATCATGTTGCTGGACATTTGAAGGTGACCCGAATCATGGCAACGTTACTGGGTGTTTTCAACTCCACCTATGACGAAGGGAAAAGAAAATACAAGATAAGCCGCCCGCTTACACTGTATAATACCTGTCTAACCTGGTTATCACGCAGTACAGTTATTTACATCTTGGTGCTGTTGTATTCCACAATGCGAATACTTGAGGTATCTATAGCAGAGGACGACAAAGCTCAGATGCAGAATAATGTCCTGGATTTTCTAAACATTTTTTTTATCTGGTTGGCAGTAGTAACTACCTACGAGAATCACAAGGCTAACGGTGAAGTGTTGCAATATATTTTGAATAAAATCCTAAAAACCGATCGTTATGTTGCTCGTCTAATTGGCAAGGGTACACTCGTAAAGGATCGAAGATTAAGTCTCATCTGGAAAATTAAGTTCTGCACGCTAGTTGCGGACATTTATGTGATATCATCGCGGCCATTTTTAATCGAGAACATACTGTGGGAATCATCAATAGCGGTTATAATGTACAAGTTACTGTTATGTGTCATGTTCTTCGAATGGCTTTTAATTCAGGGCCACCTGTCAGCGACTTACCGTAACATGAATAAATACACAATGACAAACACGAAATTAAAGGAAAAAGACTATAAGCACATTTCGGTCATATGTACAGGAATTTTTAAGATAAAATGCGCATCGAACAGGTACTTCAAGTCGTTCATGTTGATGTCCTATTTGAGTCTATTCCGATCGATCTACTTGGCGTTTCACTTTACGGTCCACCTTGAAATGAGCTACAAACAGGAGCATTTCCTTTGCCTATTAGGGAGTTTATTTTCTTTGGTACTTTTTCCCGCTCTTTGTATTCTCCTGGATATGCTTTTGCTTGGTATGGCTGCTGAGGAACTAAAAATGGCGTCAGAAAAGCTTCGATTAAATTTGCTAATGCATGCTTATCAACACAACGAAGAGCTGAATGCCCAGCGTATGGTAAAATTATTTTTATATTTTTTTTCTCTTAATATTTTAAGAATTGTTTGTGTACAATTTGCTTTTAGTTGGATGCAATATTGCTACAGATTCACTCTGAAGATATAAGAACGTGTATTCAGCAAGCGATCGTAATTGACCGGAACGCTACTTTTCAGATGGGCGTAGAGGTTGTGTCCAAGACAATTGTTTGCCTGATGTACGTGGTAAAAGAAATCGACCAATTGCCTGTATTGCTGTGCAGATTGTTGGATAATTAAAATTGTTTTACGTTTTGTTTAATATACTGTTAGTTGTATAAAAATAAATGCGGTGCATTCACATTCACATTGGAATTACACAGTTTGCAATTTAATTAGATTTGACATTCAATCCCTGATCGGGCGCCATGACATTAAATGTCAAAATCTGGTGAGGGATACATTGTGTTGCACGCGAAGAATTACATTTTTCATCTCTAGAGGTTAGGTTAGTCTTGAAAGGGTCGGTGATTATGTGAACTCGGAAACCAAAAGGTCCATTGTGAATCTCTTCGTGCAAAAGGGATTCTAAGCACCCTTATGATGTTGAAAATTTTGCAGTTCTCAGGGGCGTAAAAGAACTCGTCTTACGTACACATCTTCTCTAATAGTCAAGCCACGCTTAAAGCACTTGCAAATCCAATAACTAACTCTAGGATAGTGAGGGAATGCAGGGGAAAACCCAACAACCTCGCAAAATCCTGCACGGTGAACCTGCTCTGGGTTTTTGGCAAAAACGACATACCGGGGAATGAAAGAGCAGATGAACTGACAAGAGCAGGGACTGAAGACTGGTAACTTGTTACCATTGGCCTGTATACGGGCCACATCAACTTGAACAGGCACGCAAACAGACTGGGACTAGTGCAACATAGCATCTGTCCGGGTTGTGAAGAAGAGGACGAAAGTATCGCTCTGCTGCTCTATGTACATATATGTAAAATAAAGCAAAAATATCTGGGAAGTCATAAGTTTGAAACGTACGCCTTATGAATTTTGGCCAAATCAGAAGGGATGAAATATTTCTTGCACCGCTTAAGGAAACCTAGACATTTCGCTGCGCTCTTAGCGACATCAAACATGTGATCATTCCAACGGACGTTGTCATTCATACACATACCAAGAATGGAGAGTCTTTCGGTTTCAGGGATGCAAGTGCAATTCATGGATAATGGCGAAGTGTAAAGGTTCTGCTTCACTGACAGCAGACATAGCATTGTTTTTTTGGAAGCATTAAATTCCACTCTATTGGTTTGACCACACTTAAGTGTGATGTCAAGGTAGGAATTTAGTGATATTAGCATACGTTGCCGTCACAGTTCTTCGCCCGAAGATGGAAGACGAAGGAATATGAGAAGCTGACGGTACTGTCACCGGCGAAGGGATGGATTAGATTAGAAGTAACAGACAGGAGATCATTTATAAAAATGAGAAAGAGACTCGGAGACAAAACGGAGCCTTGGGGAACAGCAGCATTTATTTGGTGGGTTGCAGACTCGAAACCGTCCAAAATACCTTGAATTGAACCCTTCGGACTAAAGGTAATTTCTAATCCATTGAAGAATGGTATCATCGATCCCAAATGCGCGCATTTTCGATAAAAGAGCTCGTTGCCAAACTCTGTCAAATGCCTTTGAAATATCAAGTGCAACGATCTTGCTATTACCACATTGTCGAACTGATTTGTTCCACTTTTCGGTTAGATATGCCATGAAATCACCAGTGGACCAGTGTTGCTGCGAAAACTGTACTGCCGTTCATTTAGACGTTTCCGGGATTGGTGTGGAAATTTAACCCTTTTTTTTAGCAACCTCGTTTGGTCTAAGTGAATCCTACCGAATACGGGGATAGCCATCTAACCCAACCTAACCTTCCAACCACGTTAACCAAGAGTTCCGATATCTTTCAGTTTTCTTGCTCTGCTACGAGTATGTTTTCAAAGAATCTGTGGCCTAGGCTGCGGAACCGTAGTTCTTGTAGAGCGGTTTACTTTCATCCTCGTCCTCGAATCTTCAGCAGATATCGTTGGATCTAGTTTCCGATGTACTCGTCATAGAGCGTGCACAGTGCCCTGTGACTATTTCGGTAACTAAGCATGTAGAGGATTTATCAAGTTGGTCCTTGTCCAATTAATATCTAATTTTGGCCATAATGAGCTTGGAGCGTTGGTCTCTTTTTCAATTATATCGTCGATCGTGTTGAACCGTGTTTTGATCAGTGGCCAACTGTCCGTAAAGATCTGTCTGCCTTACTGTTGCTCATAGCTGATCCCACTTTGCTTATAGCATTTAGTGCATCGCGAACTTTTATCGCTGTCTTGGATTTAATTGGAGGCCGATTGGCTATACACCAGAATGTCTATTTCCGACGGCGGGGAATGGAATACATTGCATGATCTGGTAGTCTGAACGATTCTTGTTTGCTTAGTGTCTCAGAATTGATTCATTTTCAGATCTGGGATGACTTATAAAAAAACCTAGTGGATAGAAAATACAATACAGTCAAACTTCTTTAATACGAACTGCCTTATAATGAAATTCTCTATATTGCGAAATTTGTTGCCAGACTAAAAAGGTCCTGCCAGAACTAAAAAGTTCCTCTATAGCCAAATATGTCTTAAACTTCTTTATAACGAACAAAATTATTGGTCCCTTGGAGGTTCGTTATAAACAAGTTTGACTGTAATTATAAAAAAATTTAAAAAGCTTCCCTTTGTATTACTTTCTTAAAAATAACATTAAATTTCCTTCTTTTCTTTTCTATAATGAATCAAAATGGGTTAAAAGTGGGGAAAAAAACGCGTAAAGAATGAAGAAACTTTTCAAAATGGGGAATTTCAGCAAAAAAAATCTGGCTTCACTGGTCTGAAGTCTTAGACTTGGTTAGAGTTTCAGGGTTGTCTCTCATTTTTAGGGGGGACATCTCTCAATATCGCCGCATGTCCATATGTGATTTGTTTCAATAAAGTAGATTCTCTTAATCTGAGGATTTATTTTGCTGCTCAGCCTTTTATGAACAAGGCTATAGGAAGGTTATGAAGAATCACGTGCTCCCCACTGGCGGCGTACATTTTTGTGCGTATTGAGTGCTGCTAGTCCACCAGACGTTAGATCCGTAGGTAATGATGGGTCTAATAATTGCAGTTTACATCAAATGGATGATTTAGGGTTGCAGGTCATTCATCATTTTCCGAAGGTCCTTTTACGTAACAAGCTTTTATCTCACTTTCTCCTACGGTCAACCTCAAGCATTATTTCCACATCTCATTTATGTCATATCACATCAGTCACGCCGAATCGCACGAGAAAAATAAATTAAAGGATCAAATCTAACTACCAACCAACCAATCCTTACACAAATCATCTCTCTAACTAACGTAGCTGGGTAGTAGTGGAGAGATCCTGGCAATAAAAGTCCTAAAAAGATATGGAAAACAAACATTAATTTCCATTTCGCTGATAATAATTTTCGTCTACGAAGGCACTGATAAATCAAAAACTGATATTTCTCACCACACCCCTCCCCATTGCCGAACACCCTCAGGCATAACAGTGAGTTGAGATTGCCACTACCAAATGGCATGGCGCACCACTCCTGCTGCTGTTGCTGTTTTCATGGACAAAAAGAGATTACAGATTCTCAGGACGAGACATACTACTCCATGTGTATGCAGTTATCCTGCCTAAATATGTATGTACAGAGACGATACAGAGCATAACAATACACGACCATGCTGCCTGCATACAGTTGACACACAAAACCATCACCACCACTAGTCGGCGGTACCAGTACTAGCCAGTCAGCCAAAAAGTCCCCCATCACCCTGACCCCACTACACAGCCCAATGTACTGTACGCCTTATCCTCCATTCAAACGAAAGCTAAAAAGTGAATATAAACGGTTATCAGACAACAAACCAAAAACCCAGCAACATTTCGTTTTATCTATCGAAAAACACCGCCACCACCCACAGCCCAGGAGCCAGCCCATCATCATTTCTCATCGCACAGCACACCGCCACGCCACTTCGCCACTCTTTGTCTCTCTCTTACTCTCTGTACCTCTCTGGTTTTGGGTGGCTCATGAAAAACTCCTTTTATTATCCTTTATAGTCATCGGGAAAACTCTTATATCGCAGCTGTATATCTGTGGCAATGGCATGGCAAGGACGAGATAAGCAAAGCACCACACACAGCAGCAAACAGAAGCGAGATAGAGAGCAACCGAGAGAGCGAGAGAGGGCTATAGGGGTACACATACATACATATACATTTTTACCACCCACCCAGCGCAGCGCCAGCAATCTGGAGTAGCAGACCATTGACAATGAAAACTGTAGAACAAGTAGTCATTGTGTGTATGTGAGTGTTATCTTCTCAACAGAAAGTCGACTGCAAGGACGGCAGGAGCAGCAGGAGGAAGGAATTTCAAAACTGAGTGCTACTCCTTCTCAGACTCTCTGAATGTGTGTATGTGTTGGTGTGCAGCAGCACCCTTCATTTAAAATCTTATCTCACTTCCTGATTGATGGGAATAGATAAGCGTCTTTCGCTCTCAGCCCCCATTAGGGAGTGCTGTTTCTGCTCTGCTACTGCTGCCTGGCCTTTCTGCCTGCCTGACTGACTGACTGGCTGGCTGGCTGGCTGGTTGAATAGCTCGATAGCTGGCAGGATGATATCAGTAGAGAAAGAGTGTATCCCTCTTACCCATCTCGCCCACCTACGAACCGAAATTCATTTGGTGCAAAGTGATAAGGGAATAAAATATAGCGGAATGTCCTTTTTTTACCTTGTCCCCTCTCACCGCTCGTCGTCCTTTATATTGTGCTCTCCATTCGTCTCTCATTTATCATAGAAATGCATAAATATGATAACAATTTATATGCTTATGGGTTTCTCTTCTCATTTTATTTTTTGTGGGCAACGAGATGAATGATGAATGACAGTGGTAGGGAAAAGTTAGTCGACGGTTTTTTTTTTTTGATTTTGCATAAATGAATGTTGCGGGGAAATGAGTTTAAATGTTAACATACCTTTTTAGATTCAAGCTAGTAAATAAGTGTAAATAGGTACATGAAGAGCACTATCACATTTAAGAGTTGCGTTCACGATTATTTAATTTTGACAGACAGGCTGAAAAGTCCCGCGATTTTTAAATAGGTGGCGCCACTAGAAAATGATCATGACTCATTGCGGAAACTCATCTGTCACTGGTTTATGTATGAAGTTTCAAGGAATTTCGTCCATTCGTTTGCAGGCTGCAGTCGTTTGAGTGACGCTACTTTCGCCGTAGTACAAATAATGGAAAAACAGGTAAAACATGGTTTTTTGATGGGAAAAACCTCCAAACAATCATTGCAATGGTTGCAGAATATTCTCCTTCGAGAACAACACTTCATCGGTGGTTTAGTGAAGTTAAAATGGGTCGTACAAGCACCGAAGACGAACCTCGCTCCTGGAAGCCCAAAAGAGGCTACGAATGCGGAAATCGTCAGCAAGTGCATCGTGAATCGTTTTGAGTGATCGTACAGTGAAGTTGCCCGAGTTAGCTGAGGCCGTGAGTATCTCAAAAGAACGGGCGGGATACATTTTGCACAAAGTTTTGGAGATGAAAAAGCTATCGGCGTGGTTTAGCGTTGTTGCAGCGTAATCGAGCGGATTTTTTGTTTGACGTTTTGTGACAATGGATGAGACGTGGATCCATTACCATACATCTGAGTCCGATAGACAGTCTGCAGAGTGGCTGGAAAGCCACGAAAGCCGAACAAAAGACCAAAGCTCGGCCGCGAAGGTTTTAGCCTCCGTTTTTTGAGATGCGCATGGCATAATCTTCATTGATTATCTTCAGAAGGGAAGAACAGTCACAAGGGAGTATTATGCAGCGTTATTGGACAAACTGAACGGCGAAATAAAGAAAAAAACGACAGAAAAAAACGGAAGAAAAAAGTTCTGTGCCATCATGATAACGCACCGGCACACAGATCGATTCGAATTTTTTGTTCACCCACCGTATTCTCCAGACTTGGCTCCCAGCGACTTTAATCTGTTCCCGAACCTCAAGCGGTAGCTACAGGGAAAGAGATTTAGATCGAATGAGGAAGTCATCACGGAAACCGATGCGGATTTCGAAGGCTTGGACGTTTCGTAATACATACAGAACGGGCATCGAAACGTTGGAAACTCGGTAAAGCAAGTGTATTGCTCTCGAAGGCAACTATGATGAGGAATAAATATAACTTTGCATTAAAAACGCTTGTTTTCATTAAAAGTCCCGGCCCACGTAGTACAGTGATGGTCAGTTTTTTTTTAAATTACATTACGTAACGTAACGTACACGAGTCATCATAAAATAACGGTATACAAAAATGGATCAATTTGTGGTCAAAGTGTTGTCACCCACTCGTACCTTAGCTTACTCAGGACAATGTTTATACAAAAAAAAAAAAAAACAATCCCGTTTGAATTTTCTTGTCATCCACTGTAAAATTGTCATAAAAAAGTTTATCATCCAAAAAAAAAAAAAAAAAAATTAAATCACAACAAAATATTAAGAGTCCAGTTAAAAGGATAGGGATAGGGATAAATGGTAAACGCTGATAACCACATCCAAAAAATGCTCGTATGCGAATAATGTAGCTGCTTTCGAGGTTTACTTGGATGCGGATGCTGAGGAAGATAGTTTGGGTGGGTCACCATCACACACACACATTAGCCTTATCCTCTTCGTCCTTAGTATCAAAATAGAAACTATGCGAAATGAAATTTTGCACGAGACATGCAAAATCAAAATACCATCAGAGTTCGAGAAGGATGCTGTTTTTTTTTTTGCTCGATTCTCTGCTGCTGCAGGAGTAGGTCGATAGTGCAAAAGCATTGTGAGCCCATCGTCCTTACGACTATAAAATGTGTAGATACGAATACTGGTAAATGATCTAGTATATAGTTGTCGTTGCGGGCGTGATGGAGGGAATGATAGGATGGTGTATTGTCATCATGTCACTCCTTTTCTCCAGGACTATTGTTACGCTTGGCATCGTTGTCGTCTTCATTTCCATCTGTGCATCTCTCTCTTACTATGGATGTGGGTGTGTATGTGTGTGTGTGTGTAGGGCATTATCATTTATTATGAGAATATTATTGTTGCTGATATTGCTTTGGTGCTTGGCTGTTGCTTCGTGTTATCTTTATCATTCCGACGAAACTTGAATGGGAATGTCATTGTTGCGACGATGATGATGCCTCTGGGAAGTCACTCCAAACGGATGTTGTTGTATGTTGTGTTTTGTTGAATCTCTTTCTCTGTCGCTGTTACAAGATAGTTTGTTGTGGCTTATCAGTACTGAACCAGATGTTGAACTAGGATATGTTTACTAATCAATGTTTCACTTCTAGAGAGATGTTACTATGGAAGGTTCTATCTATGGACGAGTATATTTGTGTGTGTGTGTGCATGTTTTTGGGCAGATAACTTCCTGTTGCCCCACTTTTAGTTTAGGAAAAAGGTATAGAACTTACTTTTGAGATTAAAATGGAAAAATGGATTAAAATGCAAATGCGTTGACAACTACATAGTATAAAGGACCAAAATCTATAGCTCCAGCTTAGAGAGTTTGAGACAACAGTGAACGCTGAAGCTTGACAGCAAAGCTCTACGTAGTTTGGAAACCTTTTCAGTGAGCGATTTTGTGTGCAAAGTATGGAAAGTAACCACAAAGCCATTTCTTAAAACGCAGCAGATCCGATAAAGAGCATTTTAACAACTGTCAATCAAACGTGCTAATTTCACTGAACTGTTCCCAGAATAGAAATACAGTAGACGCTCGATATAGTGAACTAATAAAAACCAGGCCTGTTCACTGAAGCGAGATTGTTCATTGTAACGAGCGTGAACTCCTTGACGCAAATTTTATCAAAATGTGTATGTTTTTACGTACAATTCATCGAAAATAGAATATAATTACAATTTTTCTTTGCGATTACTAAAAAACAAGCCAATATATATAAGAAAGAATAGCTTATTTTTAACAAAAACAACTCTTCCGTAAAAAGCATAATACATTCCATGTACTTAAAAAACAAAAATACAACAAACTTAAGCTGTGCTTAAGTGACATGGTCACAAAGAATATCGTTCAAAAAATAACAAAATAAGCAACACGCACTTTGTTTTTGCACTAAAAACAACCACAAGCTGTGAAACAAACACACGGAAGATCAACACTTTGCCCATAATACATTCCATGTACTTATAAAATATTGGGTGTTCACTATATTGGATTGTTCACTATATCGATGTTCACTATATCGAGCGTCTACTGTATGTACATATTTTGTGTTCTTTACGGACTTTCTGAATGTGTTAACTTTTTGTTTTGGAACTTTGTCGATTGTCAGAATGACGTATGTTGTATTTGAAATGAACGGCAGAATCCGTTCACTACCAAACTCCTTGTGCTTTAAAAGCATAGTTCATAAAGCGTGTCTTAACGTTTTAAATTGAATAAAAGGGGTTGTGTATGAGATGTGACAGAAACCTTTATTGCGGATTAAAGTACATTCAGTAGCATCATGTTTTCAAAATGATATCATTCAAATGGCCTCCGCGGCTTCGTTATTGATCCGAGAGGTCCAATTTCGTATAACTGTGTTGCATAAGTCGGGCTGAAGCTCTTACTTACTTAGTTGGCGCTACAGCTCGAGGTGAACCGGGGCCTGCTTCTCGCAAACATTTGTGTGTGCGTGTTATATTTTTGCACGAATGGAAGGGACGGCGAGTTGAGAAACTCAATCGTGATAAATGATACTCTTTGATGGTTGTCAGGCATTCGAAAGAGGTGGTACCGTGAAAAAACTCTTTTAGATGTTAGACACGGCCAGGAGTTGAACCCGGGCAGCATTGCGTGGTAGTCCAACGCACTAACCACCACGGCCACGGCGACCAATGGTTTTAATTATGTAGTTCTCCAGTTGGTTATCGCGGTCCCAGAGAAAAAAGTCTAAATGCGTTAAATCGTACGATATTGGCGGCCATTTCACATCGCCTCTTGTGGAAAAACGCGTTCTGGGAAGTTTTCTTTCAACAACTCCAATGTAACGCCCGATGTATGACACTGTCTTGTTGGAACCAGATGTCGCTCAGGTCCATGTCCTCCAATTTAGGTCACAAAAAGTCAGTTGTCATGGCTCGATACCGTTCGCCATTGAATGTCATCGTCTGGCCATTCTCGTTGCAGAAAATGTACGCCCAAGGACGGAAATCCACACCAAACACTTAACTTCTCCGGATTCAATGGGAGAGCCTTGATACTGGTGCGGATTATTCTCTTCCCAAATGCGTCAATCTTGCTTGTTCACGCAGCCGTTTAACCAGAAATGTGCTTCATCATTGAAGATCATTTTTTCGCCAAAATTAGAATCTGTTTCCAAATGCTCCAGAGTCCAATTTTTATAATAAATTTGAACGATTTCCACGCGTTATTGAATGGTGTAGCGCCGTATGGTAAAATGGTGACTATGACGCTGATTACACGACTCTTTTTTTCGTTCGTTTCGTGTTTTTGACAGATAATGTGAGGGGCATAGAAACGAGAGGAGAATGAAGTAACGAAAGCAGGAATGAAAATTCTGATATTTATTCCGGTTGATCTTTGACATTTCTCGTTTGACAACCAAAACAAAGCAAGAAATTTAAAAAAATTAAGTGAATTTTTAAGTTGATTTTGGAGCTAAATTTGGAGACATTTTACACGCAATTATTAGCCTCCATAATAAGTAAATTTAGAATGATTCCACCTGAAACTTTACTATTCCCTTCCTAAATGTAATGTGAATTTCAATAAACGCCAGAATCACGTATGCACGTATCCACCAATTAAGAACCGTGTAATCACTATCGTACGTACCTGGCAAAAAGACGAAAGACGAAAGACGAAACGAACGAAAAATAGTCGTGCAATCAGCGTCTATGACAGAGCACAAACGTCAAAGAATGACAGCGTTGCCACTTGAAACGTCAAAACAATAAGCTGTCAATGTTCGGACATCTTCTATTTTTTCTTTAACCCTTAAATGCCCAACGACACCGATTTGTTTGGAAAAAAATATATTTTATGTTAAATGAAGCATAAATATTGAATCAGGTGCCGAAAAAAAATAAAAAAATTAAATTTTTTTTTATCAAGTTATTGATAAAAAACCGGTTGTATCTTTAAAGACACACTGGGCATTAACCCCTCAAACGCATTCTGAAAATGATTTATTATGAATACATTATATTATTTCACATAATATAATTACATCCGCATAATTTTTTTTATCAATTTAGTGCTACGAATTCATAAGAAATTTGATAAAAAAAACTCAATTTTTTTATGTTTTGTTAAAAAACATTGCAGCCAGTAATTGTTTAAATAATAATTGCATTTTGATAGTTAAGAAACTGAGTATTTTATTGGAGGTAGAATTTGAGTCAATAAACCCAAAAATATAAACTTCGAAGCTTAAATGCTAATATTAACGAAGATATCATGTTTTGAATGGTTGTATCTTTAAAGACATACTGGGCATTTAAGGGTTAAGGTGGCGCTACAGTTCGGCGTGAACCAGGGCCTGCTTCTCGCAACCAGCGACTGAATTACCGCATCCGTTAACGAGTGAGTGAGTAGGACTCGTTATCGAATGATCGAGTAAATTGTATGTAAAATGGTACTCGATAACGAGAGCGGTAATGCCAAATCGCCACATTTCGATAACGAGTAACTCGTAAACGAATGCAGTAATTCGGCCACTGTTGTATGTGCGTGTTATATTTTTGAACGAATGGAAGGGACCTACAGTTGTTTGCCGACTCCGATCGGCGAGTAGAGAAGCTTATTGACAGATGATACTCTTTGATTGCTTGTCAGACATTCGAGAGAGGTGGCACCGTAAAAAAAACTTTTATGTGTCTGCTGGGATTGAACCCCAGCAGCATTGCCTAGTAGTCCAAGGCCCTTACCACTACGGTGCTCACTCAAAGTTCGGACATACCTACATAGCTATTAAAAACATCTACATAAATTTCGCAATAATAATTTTTTCAAAAAGGATGTTCATGAAATCAAATGATTCTTTATGCGGCTGCCTTATTTATTGCATCGTACAGTGATTGTTGTTGCCTCAAAAGGTGTGAAACTGTGTTGTCTAATTTTTACAGTCTGTCAAATAGTGTTGAAGGAGAAATAGATATGTACACCATGTCACAAAAATCTACATACGATTTCAAATAATGATTTATTTTATTAAAACTGAAGTAAAAAACAAACTTTCTTAAACAAAACATTTCACTTATCGTATATCAACGAAAAAAATAAGATATGTATTATGTATGTACATAAATTTATGCAAAACTGGAAGTCTGAAATAGAAAAAAGCCATAAGAGTCTATTTTTGGTATTCACAAAAGTCTAAATTTATAAATGCTGAATTTGTAGCTATCAGTCACGTGTTGGGCCACCGTTTGCTTTGATAACCTCTCCTAATCGTGAGGGCATCGAAAGGGCCAGTTTTCGGGTTACTTCAGGTGGAATTTTGCCCCATTCTTCAGTCAAGACACTTTTAAGCATTGAAATTGGTGTAACGGTCCTTTCCTTGATCTTTTGCTTAAGATGGGCCGATAAATGCTCAATGGCATTAAGGTCAGGCGATTGTGGAGGATGTTCAAGCTTCGACCGAACACGTTAAAGCAGCCATTCTTTGACGAGAAGCGAGGTATGCTTCGGGTCGTTATCTTGCATAAATATAAAGTTCGATGTAAAGTTCAGTTTTTGCGTGCTCCTGAGAAGATTGATTTTTAAAATATGAAGATATTTGTGCCGATCCATTATCCCGTCAACGAAGTGCAATTTCCCAACTCCATTCGCCGCCATGCATCCCCATACCATAGCAGAGCCCCCTCCGTGTTTGACAGTGGGACAAATGTTTTTTCTGTGGAGTGCTGTGTTTGGCTTTCGCCATACTCTTGTTCGTCCATCTCGCCCAAAATCGTCAAATTTACAATCATCGATAAATATCACTCGTACCCAGAATGTTGGATCGTCAATGTGCACTTTCTCACACTGTTTCGCGTAATCCAACCTTTTCATTCTGTTACTTGAGCTTATCAGCGGTTTTTTCCTTGTTATATGTAAGCTCAATCCAGCTTTTTTAAGTACATGACGAAAAGTTTCAGGATGCACTGTTAAATTTTCATATGACTGTAGTTCAGCCGCAAGCTTTACGGAGCTCTGTTTTTGGATTTTCTGCAACTTTCCGCACTATCTTCCTCTGCATCCTATCACCTAGCTTCTTCGGCCGTCAACTTCTTGGCTGACTATCATAGATTCCGGTGTCAGTATAGTTTCTTTTTATAGTCTGAACTGTAGCCTTATATAAATCAAGAGTTTTGCCAGTTATTGCCATCGACTTGCCCTCGGTTTTAAGCTTTATGATAATTTTTTGCACTTCAGTTGTGATTTCTTTTCTGCCAGTCATTTTATCAAACAAATGCTTACCAAATACAAACAAATTAAATTTTCTTGTCTCTGACCATCCTTGTGCACAACTCAACCGCGGATAATCCTGTAGCTGTTTCCATTCAGCTGCGCTAACGGTATTTGCGATCGGTTTTACGATCGTATGTAGACTTTTGCGACATTCCTTGTGTGCATGTTTTGGTTTGTTAAATTTTTTCTTGTTAACGAATTTCAGAATACCCTATAATTGATTGTGCATAAGAAAAACATTCAGTTTCCCTTATTTCAATAGAATAATTAAGTAATTTCGCTTTGTATGTAGACTTTTTTGACATGGTATATTTCAAACAACGTACAATTAAATGCAGACAGCTGGCTTTCAACTTAATTTAATGTCAAGTTGGTTGTCTCAAACGTCTGACATTTTGTCAAAAAATCTATTTTTATCTAAATTTAGGTATAGCTTAAGTGATGCCTCATTCCAGTCCTTAAGTGGGATATTTTTCCTTAAACAGTTTCATAGAAAAAAAAAAAAAAAACAAATCAGTACCTAGTGAACTTCAATTTGCTCATCAATTAATCACAACAACCCGGTTGAGCAGCAGTGACATCCCAAAGACTTTCTCAACACAAAAGAGCTACCAAACGACACCCATCAAAGTGACGATTACTCGTTGAAAATTGACACCACCTCCACCAATCGTCATTGCCATCATCAACACCGTCATTACACAACCCTTCCCAGTTTCCCAAGCGAAAAACAAAAAAAAAAAAAAAAAAAAAAACAGATCCAAGAAAAACCAGGGAAGCACAAAAAAGGCGAACGGAAATGTGGTTTGCTTCCCTCCTAATTCGGAACCAAAAGCATCAGAGATCACATATGAAGATAACCGCTCGCGTGCTTCAGATACTCTTCTTTTTTTTCCGTATTTCATTCTCTTTGTCGTCTATGCAAGGACTTCATAGAATCTAACGAAGGATGAAGGATACTTTTTGACAATAATTGTGATTTTCATCCCTTCTCTGGTGTAGCAGTGTAAAAGTCAATGTGACAATGATGACACGACAACGAGCAACGACTGTCTTTATTATCTTCGACCAGCCAGTCGTCAGCCAAGCATCATCGTCATCACCGCAGGCATTACCATCATCACCACCACCAGAGATTTTGTGGGAAAATGACGTAGTAAGTGGAAATTGAATAAAAATTACAAAAGGAGTCGAGAAGTCGATTCGAAGAAGGAGTGTGTTGAAAAAGGGTGAGGAGTTGCCTTGAAGAGGCAAATCACCCTTTTTTTTTGTTTTTGGAAAGTTCACAGATAAACCTTACCGCACACGTCGTCATTGGGGGTTAAGAATGGAATTCCAAGCGCCGAACAATTACCCTACATAGACTGCACAAAGGGGTTGACATTTCTTTTCTTTTCCTGCTGATTTGCTGATTTGGTTTCAATTGTCTTCCATTGTCCGCCAGAGTATCTCTTGTGCGTTCCTTTTCCGGTTGTCTGATTAAATTCTGGCGGAAAGTGCTTTGGACTTTTGAGTATCAAAAACTTGCCCTTTGCACCTGGTATATCAACTCTATCTACTTATGTCATTGTCTTTTTTTGTCGTGCGTTTTTTCTGTGAATATCTTTCGAAATAATCAATTTTTACGTGCTTTTCGTTTTGATTTGATAATCTAGCAGTCAGTTCTGCCTCTCTCTCTCGCTATCTCTCTCCCTCTTTGTCTAATTAATTACCGCTGTATGTCAGTAACCGATTTATCAGCGAGATGTCGTTCGAAATCCCAACGCAATACAACACGTACACTGTTCTACACTCCAACAGAAATCAGCACGAATTGACAGTTAACAAAATGTAGTAGTACAGTACGATTATTTTGGCGAGATCAGATGTACGATTGAGCGATTCGAAAAAAAATTATGGGTGCGCGCAATCGGACGGAAATAAAAAAAACAAAAATGATTGAATTTGCCGGATTAGATGCAGATTGTGATAGAGAAAACGTTGAAGCTATCTATTGGTATGAAGTAGGTGATATACCATATCCAAGAACAAACGAGATGTAATCAGAGGATTGTTTTTTTTTTTGTTTGGTTTGCATTTTTCCAGTTTGACATTAGAACCTTAAAATACAGTTTTGTCTAATTTTATTGACACATTCTGCAATTTCGAATTTCGAGAATGATGACGATAAGTTCGAATATTTCGCTGGCAATTATTGAGTAACAGTTCTTGGAAATGTTAAATTTTGTACAAAAGTAATGGTAAAATGCCGTTATCGCTGCGGGACTCGTTGACAGTTTGTAGCGGCTGATGAAAGGTAATGGAAATATGCGATTTTCCATAAATACAGTAACTCACAAAGTGATCACGCTATGTCCTGAAAACTGAAAATATTTGGCTTAAAAAACAAACAAGGACTTGAGTTTTTTTTATAAATATTTTATGTAAGCGATTTAATTTCGAAACATAAAAGTTATTAAAATTGTTCTTCGCTGTTGAAAAAAATAAGAAATAAAAAAGGTAATTTCTGAGTTTCAAAAAACAAAGATTTCCGAAACTCAATATTTCGTGTATCCACGACGAGGTTAAATAACCGCTAAATTGCCGATTTCGCCTTCAAGGGATCGTTTCAAAGTCCCATAGGTGTTCAATCTGGTTTAGATCCAGGGATTGCAGTGGATTGTCTTGCTGGAGAACAATGTCCGAAGCTTTAATACCAAATTTTACTAGCGATTCGCTTAAGTGACAATTCAAAATCTCAATATACAATGATGACGTTATACATATGTATGTCATTCGATCCTGTGAATGTTTTCAACTCCTTGTGTCATCATTTAACCCCAGATCATAATGGATCCCCCACCGAATTTCAAAGTGGGCTTAGTATGACGAGGTTATAATTTTTTTCTAGGAAATTTCTATACCCACTCTCGTCCATCTGAGCCCAAAACGGTTAATTTTGCCCTCATCCGACCAGATTACTCTCGCCCAATCCTTAGGTGTCCAACTGGAATATCTTCTTGCAAATCTCAGCCATAATAGTCTTGGGGTCGTTTTGTAAGCAAGGGCTTTTTAACTTTGGCCTTTTCTCTTAAACCAGCTGCCCTGCTGTTCCCGTTCCAGTGCGTGCTTGGTTTAAAAACTGCATTTTCAAATTTTTGCATCCTCAAGACTCGAACAATCTTGAGGTCTTGAACTGCTGACAAGATCTTTTTAAGCCCGGCTTGGTTTCTGAAGGACAAGTTTTCAAGAGATTGAAGAAATTCGCGTATGGCACGAAGGGATATTCCCGTTGACTCCGAAATTTGACGATGTACACCTTAAAAGGTCCTCAATCTTAAAAGGTCCTCAATTTGCTTATTTTCTGCTGGTTTTAGTGGTTTGTTATTAATCAAAGGCTAAATACAAAAAAGAAAAAAACATCAATATATTTCAATAATATTTAATCACACACAGAACAAAGAATGTTTCCTTACTGTTTACTTATACTGTTACGTTGCTGTTTGTTTTTCATTCGTAATACAAACGGTTTTTTGCAACTCCCGCTTCAAACGATGCAACTGCATGTGCATTCGTACAAAAAAAAAAAAAAAACTTTTGAGTGAAAAAAAACAACAAAACTTCATAAACCGTTAGGAGAAACTTCAAGTTCAATAAAATCATTTCATAAAAGTTAAACGCATCTACCTTCAAGTCATTTAAGGGCATACTGCATTTTTAAAGAAAAATCGTGATCAATATTGTGAGTAATTGTGTACACAAATATGAAATTCGATTGATTAAAATAAAACAAGGGTTGCTCGCGAACTCGGCATTGCGCCCGTAACCAATGGAATGCACGATCGAACTGACATTCAAACATCTTCCACTCACAATACCGAGGATCTCCATTCTCCACACATGAGACGGGATTTTTCTCATTTCACTCGGTAATCCAGTGAACTCTGTGGTTAGTGGTGGGGGGGCTGCTGAGTCCTTTGTTACGAACTATCTTTACGCAAAGCTCTTTGAATGTGCTCGATATTCTTATAAAGCACCTATAAAGTACACTCATATGAAAATATAAGAGCAGAAGAAAAGGTACAAAGCAGGAATGCAGGGGGAGTCCCATAATAAACTCACAATTTAACATCGCTCTGTCCGGTAATTAGAACTTCGCATCCGGTTACCGGAGGTTTTACGTGGATTTGCTTATGTTCTAAGAAAAAAAGAAACTGTTTATACAAAAATAACCCTTTATTTAATTAATGCGTCCGTTTATGAGAGACATTCTATTTGAAATGAATTAGAAAAAGTGTGCGCACCCGTTTGAGAGACATTTTGTATGGAAAAATGGAGAAAAAAGTTGGCCCCCGAATATGTGCCCAGAAACTGCACGCATTATATGCATCATCATTTTCCACCTGTAAGCGGTGACACTCTAACCGAATCGGAGATTTCATAGATTACAGTCAATTGGTCATTTATGTTTGGTCAAAGTGTCAAATCTACCGTCACGCAATAGAAATGACGGCCCACAAATTAAAGTCACAGCCACTGTCGCTTAAAACACTTCATTGGTAATCTTTAGCATTACGGTAAAATCCTTAAAAACTCCGGTCGTGTTTTTTTGTAACCTATGTATGTATATGAAGTGAAGTTCGCATAAAAAACGATTATGGAGACTTAAAGTTCTCTTATTTTTTTTAACACTCAGATCTGTGTCGTGGTGTGCTTAATACAGGCAACAACCATAAGCAGAGATTTGCCAGGGCAAAATATGCATCAACAGGCTCATCATTTAGTGCTGGTGTTAGTGGTTAGGCTACGCTTCATACAACACTACCACAAGCAATAAATAAACAAATAATAAGAAATACATATTGTAATATAATAAGAAAATAATAAGAATAATGTACATATATCTGGCAGCATTGTTCACAGTGACGTGGCATAGATGTCACTTCAGTTGTAGTATTTATTTATCTTTGGCTAATTGAAGACAGGAAATTTGTATTAAGACATTTTTTAATTTAGCTTTTATTTTTGATTATTTACCATTTCTCCTTTGAAGACATTTTTCTCTGCCGATTTTTTTTTCATGAGTGACATGACGTATTCTCATTTCTGACATTTTCGATAAAATTTGCCAGAAAAAAAATTGGAAGGTAGCTATCTCGGCTAAACTAATTCTATATGAGCTTAGTTATTGTTTTTTTACATTGAAAGCTTTATTTAAGCTTATATATGTTAGGTTACACAAACAAACACACCTTCCATTGAATTAAAGTCTTGGGTCAAAAGACAAAAAATTAAACAAAACATATGAGTTTCACAAAACTTTCAGCCCGTACTGTAGCTCCGAGTTCTCATCATAACTTTGACTTCGTAGTGTAATGTAATCCACGAGGTTTTTCTTTTATTTGTTGAAACCCGCAGCTTGGTGCATTTGCATGACTCACGATTCTTTCGTACATACAAGCCGTGCATTAGGCAATGACGCACATGGCTTTTATCGCGAAATTAACAAACGAAGCTTTGTCAGCCGCCCTAATCCCCCCTCTATGGTGTTACAAATAAAAGTAAACAGGTGAACATTTGTCACCTATCTCACCAGCGCGTAATCCGTCATCGTGAATACAGCTCACCTGGGGTAATTAATTAGAAATCGACTCCGTACGCGACCGAACAAATATCAGACACTCAAACCGCAGCTAACGGCTCGAGGCGCCGGCCGTGTCGTTTGCTTATCCATCAATTGGAAAACTTTTATCAGTCAGCCCCGGTCGGCACCCTTTGCGGGAGCCCGATATCAAAGGGTTCCTCTCAATCCTGCAATGCTCCATCATTCTGAACTCGTGTGTCAGGATCCAACTGCTGGATTGTATATGGCGTGAAAAACAGTCGAAGTTGAAGTCAAAGCCCTACCCAACGAGTACCTACATTCCGACCGACCGCGACGACCGGGTAACGTCGCCGCGTCACACTTTATCGCGCCGCGGTCAGCCTGACACACAGAGTCGATTTCAAATATCATTATAATGATGATTTATTAAAATTCCACTCGAAACTATATCATTGTTATCTAGCTCATTTATTAGTTGTCTGCCGTCTGCGCGCGGGGAGGGGCTGCTACCGCTGCTGCCACTGCCACTGCCTGCTCATCGTCCTTTTGGGCGCTGCTTATCGCTCGCTCCCCACCACCACCAGCATGCCCATTAAAAGTTTCCAGTTATTCTTCGTCTTTTCCAAAGAGCTGCCATCCTAAAGATTTTTCGCTATCGAAAGTACGGCGGGGGGTGGTGGCGGTTCTAAAGGCAAAAATATAGCTTTCATTCGTATAACCGCGCGAATTATCTCGACATTCAATCGCTAGAATGTTGTGCAGATAAAAACCGAATAAAATCTCACATCCAATACACATGCAATGTTCTGTGTATGTGTGTGTTTGAGTTTATGTATCTTTAAGTTTATTTGCTTTCGAAATTATTGATTTCTTCGATCTAGCAGTGATTAATTAAGATGGATTGATAAAAATACGCGATAAGCCTCGGGTAATGTGCTTATTTTCTCATTTTGGAAACAGCAAAAAAAAAAAAAAAAATAAACAAAATCACGCTCTTATCGGTGAATCAATTTATTTCGGGGCTATCGGCGCGGAATAGGGTAGATTTACTTTTATGTCGACGGTATGAGCCCGACGAATTGATAATAAATCGATCGATTTTTGTTAAGTTTTTTTTTTCTTCGAATTTTACTGCGATGAGAGGAGCATTTGTTGTAAGGAGTGCCGCCCGACACCTTGGCAGTTGTCGAATTTGTTCAAAATTTTAAATACATGTTGTTTGATGGGCTTAGCATGACGTGAATGGATAAGTTACGAGTAATATACCGACTCTTGAGGAACTCGGAGTGAATTTAAACTCTTTTTCGGGATATCTGGAGTAGTATCTTTTATAAATTTCGACAAGATCAGTGCTTGTATGTAAAAAAAATTCTAAATAAATATAACTATTCGGCGTAACAGTTTGTATTTTAGATTGCAACACTTAACGTCAAAATTAGGCCAATAAAACACCGACAATTAATTATTTGTTTGGAAATTAAAATCTGAGTCACACAGTAAAGATTTTATAATCATACTTCATACTATTTTATTTAATATATAAATCACAATGTCACGTTTTACATGTCATAAACACCCGATAAACACAAAAACTAACACACACAATGAAGTAAGACTTCGTATTCCCGTTCTTTAACATACTGTGCGCGCTATAGGCCGATTTTTAAATTAATTAATAAGTACAATTATTTTATAATTATAAAATAAATACACTAACGAAAGGCACTTGCTGGCGAAATGTCATTTATTGAAAATATAAATACAATTCACACTTCTTTTGTGGATTGTATATGTTGGTAGTTTGCAAACCTTGGGGTGCGATCACACTTTAGTTTCTTCGAATTAAATGACAATGTATGTATTGTAGGTAACACTATATTTTTTAGACACGGGCGTAGCCGGGCAGAACAGCTAGTAATATATAAATCTCAATGTCACGCTTTTACCTGTTAAACTTCTTCCAGGATAAACACAAAAACTAATACACACAATGAAGTAAAACTTCGTATTCCTGTTCTTTAACATCCTGTGCATATTATAGGCCGATTTTTTAAATTTATTTATGCGCAATATTATTTAAATTACGTAATTACAAAATAAAAACAATAACGAATGCCACTTACTGGCAAAATGTCACTTATTCAAAACACAAATACAATCCAAACTTCTTTTGTGGATTGTATTTATTGGTAGTTGGCAAACCTTGGGGTGCGATCGCACTGTCTTTGATTCTTCGAACTAAATGACAATGTATGTATTGTAACGTAAGTAACACCATATTTTTTAGACACGGGCGAAGCCGGGCGGGACAGCTAGTATTACCATATAGAATAATGTCATCGACAAGCACAAGAAAGTGTTGAACAATGAAAAAAAAACAGTGAAATCTCCCATTCAGGGCAGCTCCATTAGACGGACAGATCCTTTAGACAGACAGATCCTTTAGATTTAGATGGACAGATACTTTAGACGGACAGATCCTTCCGACGGACAAACTTTCATAACCAAGCTTTTATGTTTTAGATTGCATAGATTTTACGTTCCAATAACCGGACACTCCCTTGATCGGATGCGGACTCGCATTTCTGTTAAAAATCATTTGATTTAATTCCATTAGACGGACAAAAAAAAACTAGCTTCCCACCGAGTTTCTGTTTTTTATTTTCCTTTGAGCTTGAAAGAAACATACATAAATGTTACTTGCTCACAGTCGCAACAGATGCAAATGAAAAGATAAAATACAACAGAAATAACGCACACATTTAGTACAGTACGGTTCATTCTTGCTCTATGCGGCGCGAAGTGGTAAATATTATGTGTGTTGTGTAGTGAAACTACTCCCTGTACATTATATGTATGATGGAATGCATACCAATGTTTATGACGTATTTTCTACAGTCCTGCTGTATTTTGCGGATATCCAAAGTCCTTGTACCAATAAATGCTTGAGTACCGGACAGCTGCACAGGGGGTGATAGGGGATTATTCTTACTCTTCATCCATGCAACCGCGACATAATATGTAAGTCATTGGAGAGGATTTCCAATCTATGTTATGTTCTGTTTCGTTTTCGTTTTTTGTCATTTTGCCGTTTTTCTCCCTTGGACGGACAACTCCCTTAGGTGGACAGAAAATCTGTGACTGCCACTGTCCGCCTAAGGGAGGTTTCACTGTATATCAGGCCATCCAGTGTCAGAATTTTGTCGTGTGTCATAAAGCCGTGTTTATTTTATAAAAGGCACCACAGAAATATTAGGTGTGTTTGTTAACTTTTATTAACACAAATGGCAAATCTCTCAAATATAAAAGTGGGAGAAAATCCTCTATTCTTCTTTTTTAACTACTGAATATTTTTACGAAAAACTAATTTTCTTTTATTTTTCTAACAAATAGTGACTGAAACTTCATAAATTGTCAGATTGCTGTTTGATAGATGTCCCTCGGTCGCTACATGAATTAGATGTAGCACGATTTTCGCAAGAGGGAACATTTTTTGACACTGTCATTTGGCTCTCTCTTCTCTTGATTTTTGAAAGTTGGATGTAAATTTAAGTAAATTAATAGGTCTGTTTGGTGTGTCTTTTTCGCGTAAGTGATTGATATCTGTCAAATAGTAGAATCCTCTCAATGAGAGAGATATCCTCTCCCAGAGAAAAAACTTGAACAAAAGACACCAAACGCTTTTGAAACAAAACCTGTCGACACTTGAGCTGTCAGTTGTTGACCAATGGAAAAAAAAGATTTATTTTGGAAAATAAAATTATTAAATTGGGAAACTCAGACAATGAACATTCTATAGTATGTAGTTAATTCCGATAAAATAAAACATTTATTGTTTTAGTTTTTTCTATATACAAATAATGTCTATTTTGTGCACAAGTAATTGATACCTGTCAAATAGTAAAATCCTCGCAAAGAGAGAGATATCCTCTCAAAGAGAGAAAACTTGAAGAAAAAAAACCAAGCGCTTTTGAAACAATACTTGGTCAGACCTGTCAATTTGTTTTTGTTAGAGGGGCTAATGTCACCAATACCATTTGTGGCAATTCTTTTTTAAATAGTTTTATGTAACAATTTAATGTTAAATTAAATTTTTTATTTACTGTTTACTGAGATTGATAGATCTTTTTCGTTTTAGCCGCGCCGCGTCGTCTCTTTACCATTTCTTGGTCTGGGAGGGTGGATACATGCATGGCTGGTATGAGAAATAAGCCTAGTCAGGTGCCGTTTGCTTGCAATGATTATTTATTTCTTGCTCAGCCTTAGGAATTTTGAGCTCATTGTGTATGTCGTAGTTCGTGACGTACCAGTCAGCATTTACTATTGTTCGTAGAATATTCGATTGTTGTCTTTGGATAATACTTCTATTTGAATTCTTAGCTATGTCCCAGACTTAGGATCGGTACGTCTATACAGTCGACTCTCGTTAAATAAAACTCTTGATAAAATAAATCTCTCCGTTGAATTGAAGTTTTTCTTTGGTCCCTTGAAACCCTCTCGGTAAATTGAACAAACCCTATGTTTATATCTATACTCTTTAATTTGAAGCGCTCGTACTGGCTCTTTCCACAGCACACAGCACGCTATAAATTGAAGAAGAAGGCAACCTTTTGACCATTTGAACTAACTAATGTACGCAAACACAACATTGGTGTGGAATAAGTTGCTTGCTCGAACCTGATAATTACAACTTTCGTTGAATAAAACTCAATGATTTGAACTTTTTGCCACAGATTCCATTTATCAAGAGTCAACTGTGGGTTTTTTTTTGACAGTTCTATAAAGCAAGATATTTGTTGTAGGTTGATAATGGAGAGTCTTTAGGTACGTATTAGCCAAGAGAGTTGTTTGATTTTGTAATTAATTATGTATTGTCTAAGATGATCGATTTATTGCTAGGTGACTAAAGCAAACGTCATCAAAAGTTGGTTCTTTTTTTGACGTTTGGGGTTCTCCGGTTCTTGAATGAATGAACTTTTTCATTTAGGATGAAAATGGCATTTGGTATCGCTGTTTTTTTTTGTATTATATACGTACGCATCGCGTGCAAAAAACGGCTATAATTCCATCGAAAAAAAAAATGCAAAAGAAAAAATTGTCACGCTGGCAACGCTGTTGAGTTGTAAGGAAGCTACGAATATGAACATTGTAAGAATAGTAAACTTTTAAATCAGTAAACCCGCCCGAATGTGGTCGCCGTGGCCGTGGTGGTTAGTGCGTTGGACTACTACGCAATGCTGCCTGGGTCTAACACCTAAAAAAGTTTTTTCACGGTGCCACCTCTTTCGAATGTCTGACAAACATCAAAAAGTATCATTTGTCACGATTGAGCTTCTCAACTCGCCGCTCGGAGTCGGCAAAAAACTGTAGGTCCCTTCCATTCGTGCACAAAAAAAAAAATATAACACGCACACACAAATGGTTGCGAGAAGCAGGCCCCGGTTCACCTCGAGCTGTAGCGCCAACTAAGTACGTAAACCCGCCCGAATGTAAGATTTTATTTTCAGAAAGTTAGCAACTTGGTTCTTTAAGTCAAGGCCAACTTGTTTTTCCTGGCAGATTATAAACTGAAAATGCCGTTCGTATGCTAAAGTTGACGAAACTACTATGGTTCTAGTATTGAATGTCGGTGTGGGTACTCGCTAAATTAAGCTGCCGTTATAAACAGTTATTTTTAGACCAAGCATCAATAAGGAGTCATTTTAAGGCTCTGAAAAAGTTTTAGCTTAGCTTTTCAATTGATATCCACTGAACAAAAAACAACCCGTCTAATATCCCAACCCAACCCCCTCGTAGACTCATTACGTAGCCAGCCCAAGGAATTTATGAATCAGCACCGTCATCGGCAAGTGAGTGAGCATGAAGTCAGTCACTACTGCGGCGCGGTGTGTGCGATAAAAATCCTCATAATATAATCAACGAATCGACAAAAAAGTGTTCCACAACTAAAAATACACAGAAAAAAAAAACAAACAAAAGTGTACTCAGAAAACGACGAATGGTGGAACACACGGCAGAACAGTGGTGGAGTACTACACTACGCTAAAACCGAGGGAGTGAAACGAATGACAGTATGACTGTAGCGTGCTCGGGGGGGCAGTGACGGTGACGGCGGCGGCGGCAACTGCGGCTTCAGCATTAATGATCCGAATGCGATAAGCGAAATGCTAGAGCTGGCAGCGTACTAACAAAGCACCGAGATTGTTTATGTTGATTAGATCCTTGATGCAGATAAATTCTTCGTTTTCGTTTTCTGTTTTCTCGTTTCGTTCATTTCCCCGCATGCTATCTTCCACCATGTATCTCGATATCTTTTCCATCACCTTTTTTTCGTTTGTTTGTGTTCTATTCTGAGTGTGTGTGTGTGTGTGTGTGACTGACTGACGCGGTAGTGGGTTTATTTGCCTGCTTTTATAGCTCGAAGAATCACTTTTTTATGTGCATGTGTACGAGTATAGTGAGCGAAACAATCGAATCTCACCGCGCACCGCACAAACAATATACTCGTACTGTCTGTTGACTGTCGTGTCGAATCGAATCGGAAAATTAAAAACTTTTGCAGTAGGTGTACAGAGCGGATAGCGTGCGTATACATTTTTGCACTACTGTGTATCGAGAATTAAAGTTTTGGTACCTTTGTGTGTTGTTTTGTGAGTGAGCGGGTCTGAGTGTTGAATTGTAATGTAATATTCAAGTGACGAGTAAGTGGAGGTAAGGTATGTGGGTTGACGTACAGGAGAGTTAAGATCCATTGTGATACCTTTTGGGATTTCCTCTGCAGAGCGAATGTACATACCTATTTCCGAAAGGTTTTTAATCCAACCTGAAGCTTTAATAAAGTTCCGGATGTCATTCACCAGTTTACCGCAGAAATTTAAATCTTATGTGGTAAGCGTCCTGGGCAGTGGCATAGAAAGTGAGGTGTCTCCTCATGGATCCTTTACAAAGATCATTTTCGTTAAGTCTTCGTTTTTTTTGCCGAAATATGTTATGTCCTCTTCTTACATATGTACTACCAAGTTAGACAGTTGTTCTGATTTTATGATAATTTACCAGAGTTTTCTCGTTATAATAGCCGCTTTTTTTGAAATCTTGCTAGCCAGTCGTTCACTTAGAGTTTAGACGATTTCCAGCCAGCCAAACCCAGCCGATCTACCTCCAAGTTGGTATGTGTGATTTCGGTCCTATGAAATCAGCTGTCGTGTCAACTGTCAAAGTATTCGGCATTCAACCAAATTGTTTTTTTTTTTTATTTGTTGTGAAAAGAATTAATTTCGAGAATTTATTCAATGGATAATTTATAAAAAGAGGTATGCAATCATAACATAGTTGATTATATTTATGAAACATCATATAGTAATTGAAATTATATAATTTTCGTACACGGTAGTCTGTCAAATGTCAAGAGAACATAACAAATCACTTTCAGCGCCACCTGGCCATGAGATATCCCAAAATTGCTAGCCAGTTGCTTTTGGCTGGTTGTTGTATTTGCTTTACGTGTGAAATTTGACTTTGCTAGCAACTACTGGCTAGCTACGTTGCAAAAAAGCACGGCCATTTCCTTGTCTTAAGCGAGGTACACACCAGCATACAAGAGTGTCACTCAAAACTCATATCGTTTTTGCATTATGAAACGAGCGTACACACACTATAAGTCTTGTATGACAACCCAAATCATCGTTGTTGTTGTTGTTTTTCGACCCTCTCTACTTGGTTTTGCTTTTTGGATGACGGAATTTCTATACACACAATCGAAGAAAAACAAAGATGGCCGCTGAGTGTCACTCAGTAGCAAAAAATTTCGTGAGCATAATTTTTTAGTGTCAACCCGAATCTCAAGCGTACACATTATCAGTTTTGCGTGTTATCATTCACAGCTGACATTCTTGTATGATGGTGTGTACCTCGCTTTAGAATCCAAATTGGGATCTCTCAGTATCAGTGCACGGTATTGCCTTCTGTACAAAATCACGGGCGGCTATCGATACTGCCAGTGCCCCTGTCTAGAGGAGACCACTGCATTGTGGTCTAGAAGTCTGACGGATTTCAATAGTTTGAGTGATTCCGAGAAAATAATTACCCTTCAGCCCACTTATTCAGTTTGAGTGATTCCGAGAAAATAATTACCCTTCAGCCCCCTTATTCACCTCATCATTATATCAACATCGAAAAGAGCCCAAAGGGAAGAAAAATAGGGGTTTTTTTTTAACTGGATCCTGCCCCAAGGCTGATACTGCGACCTAAAAGATCTATTATATCATAGGATATTAATTAGTCCATAAGGCAAATCACCTTTCTAATAAAGGCGAGGAAGTCCTTGGTTGACGCATTTTTTAATCCATAAGGTCTAAGGAGTTCTTTGTGTAGGATACGTCGTCTGACCCCGAAAAGTGCCAGGCAATCACATAGGACGTGCTCGGTTGGTTCGGCCTCTTCTAAACAGAGTCGACAATCAGTCTCGCTAGACAGGCCTAACTTGTTCAGGTGGAATCGTAATTGACAATCACCAATCTTATTGTAGTTTAGAAGTTCCCTGTGATGGGTATAAGACTTAATTAACAGTTTGGCGGAAGATTTCTCCAATGAGTGAGTCTGAGATTGAGTTCCCATTTGTTAATTAAGGCTGAGATAGTTGCCCAGTTTATGCCGCAAAAGGGTTCTGGACCTGAGAATTTGGCAGTAGAGCCTGAACAGGCCAGCTCATCCGCAATCGCATTTCCTTCAATGCCTCTGTGACCAGGCACCCACCAAATTTTGACCTTATTGTCGATAGCGAGGGATTGGAGAACATTGAAGCAGCACTTTACCAGTCTTGAGTCTACAGAATAGGAGCTCAAAGCTTTGAGTGCGGCTTGGCTGCAAAATAGGTTTGTCAGTTGTCCTATATGTATTTGGAAAAAAAAAAAAAAAAACGTTAAATTCACTGTTTCGATCGCATCGACGAACAAGAGTCTTAAGAGCGCAGAAGGGTCGCCAGCGGCAAAGCTGATCAGTATATGGAGATGAAAGTTGCAGTGAGCTTCGGATTTGTTTCCCACTCCTCTATACTTGGATGCAGGCAGGAAAACGTCAGCGAGTCTAGATAAAGTAGAACACCCTATCTATATATTTGTATGGGATCTATGCGTGTTCTGTAAGGTTCGGAGTTTTTGAATGATTCTTGTTACTAAATTAACTTAACACCAAGAAAACTGTGATAACCAGGTAAAAATTTTGTGAGGTGAATTTGTAGGTGACGTCATGGCACATCAAAATAATAATATGTAGTAAACAAAAATTATTAGCACACTTTCCCAAGACAAATGCGATTTTCACAAAAATTGATTTAAAAAAATAAAATAATCTGTGTTTGAAGACCAATATCTCGATAGTAATAGTTTTTACTGTTATAAACACTAATTAATTGTCTATGAAATGAGCCCACTTTGGTTGCTCTAAGTTTGATACAGTAGAAATTATAATTGAATAACTGTTGGTATCTACTTCTCTGAAGGATCTTTTTTGAACACCCTGAAGCTCAATGGGTGTTGAATATAAACCCCGTGGCACCGTGGCATAGTGGTAAGTGCGTTCGACTACTATAGAATGCTGCTCGGGTTCAATCCCAGTAAACACCTAAAAGTTTTTTCACGGTGCCACCTCTATCGAATGTCTGACAAGCATTCAAAGAGTATCATTCGTCATGATGAGCTTCTCAACTCGCCATTCGGAGTCGGCAAAAAATATAACACGCACACACAAATGGTTGCAAGAAGCAGGCCCTGGTCACTTCGAATTATAACGTCACCTAAAGAAATAAAGAAGAATTTGACATACATATGCAAATGTATACTTCTATAACTGACATAATTCCAATGGGATTAATAACTGACACTGTGTAAACTTGATTTGCTAAAATGACATACTTAAGTTAAAAGTTTCAATCATTGTTAAAGGGGAGAGTACTAAATATACTAAATATAATAAAAATGTAACTTTTTTTCGACTGCAAAAACTTTGTTCCCTTTTGTCTTAAGAACTACTGCACGAAATTGAATCCGGTTTTCATAGTTGGATTGCAAAATGTCAGGAATGCAGGCTTAGGGTATTTTTTTTTTGTTATCTGCTATCCAGAAGCGGATATCTTAGCTGATATCTGGGCAGAGAGTATTTTTACGAATACCTTCTAGCTCCTAGCTTAAGAATGCCTTGGCCGATGAGAATGGAATTTCTTTTATTATAAAGTTCAATTTCGTACAAACATTTTAAGATATAAATCATCTTCGTACGTTTGACAGAAGTTGAACAATAAGCATTAAATTAAAATTAACATTCAATTAAAAATGACATACAATTCAAGAAAAGCGATTTTTTTCTTCTGTATTTTTATTTTGAACTGACGAGGAATTGAGGATATCTATACTGTTTGAACGCGCATCACACATAAACTACTGGAAGGATTTTGATGAAACTTGACATAGTGATTGCTTATGTTTTTGGTCAACATTTTTTAAATTTTTTATCCCCGAAAATGATATGGTTTTTACAAAATATTGAAAAAAAACTGCATATCTGTAAGGAAAATTATAATTATTCAGCCGTAGCTCAATAGTAGCTTATCGGATTGAAAAACAAAAACATAGGTGAATTTAGTAAATTTTCCACTGATTCATTTGAGGTATGAATCATCATTCGGCGTTATTCTGGAGCTGTGCTATGCTCAAAATAGTTCATGAAATGTTCAATTTTCCATCAGTGGAGACCGCAGCCAACAGCCGTGCAGCTGTGGGTGACGCCATAGTGTGTGAATGCGCGCTCAATGCATCTTAAGCAGCCCATACACCATTCAACTCAACCGTCAACTTAGTCGGTTCGTGGTGAAATCAACCCGTGTGTGGTGCTGTCAGTGATCGATTTGAAGGTTGACGAGCTGGTTGGGGTAAAATTAAAAGATTTTGATTTTTGGAAGTTGATTTCAACTCAGTTGAGTGTGTGTGGGGAAGTCATTTGATTTGCTGTCAAATTGAGGGGAATTTGTACTAGGCTTGTGCAATCTGTGAAAGTGTGTGTGAGCGAAAAGTAAACAGCAAGATGACTTTAAACGCACACATGAAGAAAACTCCAGATATATTTGTGGCATTTTATACAAAGTCCCTCAACTCAGTTGGTGCAGTGTGTGGCCGAATATAAATTCATGTGTAAACTCAATTGACAATTGAATTGATATGTGTATGGACTGCTTTATATTTACAATAAGTATGTACCTATATATATGTATGTTTATGTATATTAAAAGTAATGTTTGTGTGTTCCTCTTTTATTTGTTCGCGCATCGTTCATCCGGTCGCGGTAAAACTTGGGGAATGTGCAAAAAAAAACATTTTTGCTGTGCGCACGCCGAGGAAGATTCCTTCTGCATTGGGGGAAGATTTCTACTTCATTGCAATCCAATTTTTTTTATTTTTTTCCAAAAGCAAACGCATTAATCATAATCTCGAATCTGCACACGGTGGAGACAATACAGGCGAATTCCTCTGCATTATGTCGAATTTTCACGGGCGCGGGCGATCAAAATTAATGCAAGTTAGAGGGATTTTTGAGAAAATCGGGCTAGAACGATTAATCCTTTTTTTTGAAAACCCATTTATTCATAGTGGACAACAAAAAACAGAAAGAAGAAAAACTTTTAAGGAAAATTAATTAATAAAAAATAATTTGTGATACAAATATAATTCCCATTAAATTATTAACGGTATATTTGAGTTTCCGATTTCCTGGTATGTTAGAAAGTTAAAGAACATTTTGTTAACACTTCAGCTTCGAAAAATGTTTGGACCTACCAAAAAAGCATTTAAATACGAGGAAATAGGTCAAGTTTTGAAAATCAGAAAAAATGGCAGGCGGGCGAAGCAAGGCGAGTACGGGTCAGCTAGTTGAGCAATATATTTGATAAAACCGAGCTTTACCTTATTTCGACAGGATATTTATATCTTCGCCTGGCCGTTTTCTCTGACGCCAAATACCTTTGACTACCGTCGACTACCATTAACAGAAATTCAAGGATGAACTATGTAATGCCTGAAGGTGCAATGGTCCAGCATGTTGAGTCTTAACGAGTCCTTTAATCGTCGGTCAAGTTGATAGCTCTTGTCATTTGCCAGTATTCAGAAGGCCTTTATCAATATCAATTATTCACACGAACTTTTCTATTTATACCATTTATCGTCGGATGATTCATTTATCTAAATTTTCAGAAATAATCAAGAATAAAATATATCTAGATTCTAGATTTATTTATAACTCGCACAGAGATTTTAATCAATAGGTGGGGTTCGTCATATGATTACATACCACCCTATGGTATCCAACGTAAGACCTGTCATATGTATTTTATCAGTGGCGAGACGGATTTACCCATCAAAAAACCGGGGTCTTGGAATTCAACTATATTCGATATAAGCCCCAATCACTTGATCAAAGTTTTAAAAACAGAAATTAGTACGCGTAGCAACGCGTAGGGGGCGTGGTCCGGCATTTCTTAGAAATCAGTTAGCATACCTTAGATTCCTCTTATCTTTGTTTATAGACAGACCTATTGAAGTCGCTTCTGATTCATTACGAGTACTATAAGCGACAGAATCACGAATTATTTGCTTTGTTTGGGTATCGTTCAGTTATCAATTTGACAAATAGGATTCTGTTGTTGTTCGCTTTAAAGACCTGTCACAGCCTTTCACCTCGGCAGCAGTCAGATTTCTGGCAGTGTTTTTGGGATACCACTAAACCACTGGGATATCGTAGAATTAATTAAACTTCTTTTAAACTTTCTGTGAAAACAATCTCTACCTTTAAACTGCATACATATGTGTATGAGATTGTAAACTCTACATTGACATCAGACTATCCTACCACCCACCTCCACATCATCAAGTTTGCGTGTTTATTTGTATTAATTCCATAGCACAACCTTAAGGACGTATGTATGCCTATCAAATTTCGGCATCTAACCCAAAGCATAAAAATTCCAAAAATAATTGTTTCAGCAACATTCTTAAATCTCAATTAAAAAATGTACGAAAAAAAACTCTACCCACCACCTCCCTCCTTGTAGCGGACAAATCTTAATTCCAAATCATGACCTTGCCTTAATGTTAATTCCACAGAAAAAAAAAGCCAGATCCCAAGTGATAACCGAGAACCACGAAGCCAACCGTAACTAAAAAAAAAATAGATTGAAAAAATATACAAAAACAATTCACGACGAATGAAAAAAAAAAAGATACAAAGATATAAAATTCAGACTGCGCTACCCATTCAACACGCTGTCCCACACTGTCGAGGTGATAACTATCTGAAAAGTTTTAATTATTGAAGAGGTAGCAAAAACAACCGAAAAGGAAGTATTTTTTCGTCTGCTACTGCTGGGTAGCATATGCACATGTGTTACTTACCTACCACCAGACAGCTCCTCCTCCTTCTGGTCGTCCGTCCACCTACTGCAATATCTTCTTCAGAGATTCCTTATCAGCGAATGCAATAAAGAGTGAGTGACTAAGAAAGCACCCCCATTCTAGGAACGAAATCGTATCAAATCTTGAAAATAAAAACACTCCACTGCACGTCCAACCGTCACAGTAACCACTGCTACTAACACAATCAAGAAATGTTATCACTATCATCATCAACCATCCATCCGTCCGTCGACCGTCCATCCAACCATCCATCCATCGGTTGGTTTTATCAGCTAACCAAGTCCGGTGCCAGACGAAATGAACCCTTCCTACACACATTTTCCTATCGCTTCGTGCCCTTGTCGCTGTCCCGCATCCGTATCTACGACCTGGTGCGAGGAGATATCCATCAAAAAATAAACGTTTTTCTCAGCTCAGCTCGGCGCAGAGCACAGCGGCGCGCAGCGTTTTCGTTCGTCCGTGTGTACGGTGTACCGTGCGTTGTCGGTCCATCGAATCGGATTCAGAATTCAGTCGGGTTAGACCGCGCGCGGGTGAAACATCACAACTGACAGTGTGCCGCTATTCGAATTCAAATTTGAAAACAAAAACAAAATACAAAAATCAAAATAAAGATTCTAATCGAGCGCGCGCATACTTTAAACTTCCAAAATTGTTATTCACCAAACGTATCTGACACCACACCACGCTGAGACCGAGTATATTTTACCATCGCGACTTTGTCAACACAGTTCGAGATACTTTTTTAGCATTTTACAATTCGCGTACGCAATGCGCTCAAAATTTAATCTCTAAGCCAAAATCAACGGCGACGATGACGAACCCACCACACAAACACCGATACACGCACACACACAACGGCAATCAGAGAGCCAGATGCAGATGTTAGTCGGAGATAATAATCGGAGAGCGCGAGTTTATAACCAAAAATAATAATAATACAAAAAAGACGTTTATTTTTTTTGTTGTTGTTATTCTCTGTTTTTTTTGTGTATCTAATTTGGAATATCGACTTACGATGAGGTTATCAGATGCGAAAAAAAAGTATCTTTAGTGTTTCATTGTTGTCAGTTGTTATACTCGTACGTATGGTCGATTAGTTGTTAATGATTGCCTATATAAGTGGATTTAAAGAAAAAAAAAAAAAATACAATAATAAGGTGTGCAATATATTTAAATGCTTGAGGTGCAACATTGAAAAGCTTTCAGTTAAAGTGTGATAAACATCTGTGTAGTGTTAGTTGTTGTTGCGATGAGATAAGTTGAGAAATTCACAGTAAACCTGATAGCTGATCTTTTGAACAGGTACATACATATATTTCACAAGTGTATTTTCTTTAGATATCGTTAAAGGTCAATTGAATTATGGGCAAAATGGTGTTATTAAAAAAAATAACAAAAATGTGTTAGCCTCATCCACATAAGCTCACGGGGGAAGTGAATACATATCCAATCAAAAGCAGTTTTGTTTGTGTAATGTGCAAGAGAAGAAGCAAGTTGTCTAGTACAATTGATAGAAAATGTGTAATAAAATTTAGTAAATATGTATACATATAATAATATACAGCCGATATTCATTTTGGTCAATTAATATAGAAGTTGTTAATAACTTGACTCCAGCGCCACGTAGCGCGCACTTTTTTGGTATATGGCCTTCCTCAGGCCCAAGAATATCTCTATACCGAATTTCACTATGATTGGTTCAGTGGTTTAGACGACAGACAGACAGACAGACTGGCAGACAGACAGGCAGACAGAGAGACTGATAGACAGACAGACAGACGGACATCTGATGTTTTCTGTATACATATTTCCCCTGTATGGAATCATTTCCCCTTTATCGTAACTTTTTCAAAACAAATAGGTGTCTAAAGAAGTATTCACTTCAAAAAGTCCATCTTCAAGCCGCTTTTCGACATACGAGTATGAACGAACAAATATACGGTGGGCGATGTGCCCAACTCGTGTATCTGATTTACAAATGTTAAATTAAACAGGCATTTTCAATAACAAACTTTATATCACTCTAAACACTTATACACAGTACGACGTCAATAAAATCAACTAATAAATATTCGGGCAGTTGCTTTTATTGAGGTTGCTACCATAACCGAGTCAAAAACTATTGGTGCCAGAAGTGGAACAAAATGCTAAAAGGGGCGTTCTTCAACTGTATTTCGCCATCACTTTCTGCTGCAAATCTTTAATTGATGCAATTATTATTTTGTCTTTGTCATAATCAGTATTTCGATACATCAAATGGTACCGACACTTTCGTGTTGCGCTAGACTGTATATGGTATGCCTTAATTTGTCTTTCCAAATCTGACCCTTAGCTTTATTTCTCATAGAGTTTAGTCAAATTCAGGACAGATATATAAGGTATGTCAACTCACTTTGACGTTTGATATGTGACATCACGATATATCGATTCCAGGGATGGAAGAAAAAGTTTATTTTTGAAGTGAAACTTCTTTAGCCGTGGTAGGGCAAATTTGCCTGAATCAGACGAAAAAGTGAAACGCTTTCAATTCTCCTACTTCAACAGGCAGTAAAATAAATTCTACAAAAAAATATACATACATATCGAGTCACAAAATATCAAAAGTACAAAGCAAGCGAAGAAAATAAAATTTTTATTTTCAACCCCACCATGCAAACATTGGGCCATTGCACATGAGATGATTTTTGCCGACAGAAAATCGGTTATGTAGGCGCAGCGACTGAGGTCTGCGGTAAGAAATGACTGAAAATCTTCTACCGAGTTTGAGCGGTTGAATGATGTAGGAAACTAATGCATACCTACACTACTTTCAAAATATTTTGCACCAAAAAAATACTACCACAGTGAAAAGGGGTTTATGTATACAATTTCTTCTGCCGGTAAAAATGTTTTCACACAAAAATTTTATATGAGATGCGACTTCTTGGGTTAGTATATTCTTTGGTTTTATTTCTAAAGATATGAAGAATGAATAACGTCGTTTTTAATTCAAACCTTATAATTCAGCTTGCAATACACTTTTGAATATTTCGATAGTTTTTTGGTGGCAGATAAGACTTCTTTCTTGTGCAATAGGTACACATTGAAATACATTTGCAATACACCTTTGAATTTTTTTGTGAAATAAGTTTCACTTCTAACGCGCGAGACTCTCAAGCACTTTTTTTAGTTACATGAAATGGTTTTAATTAACTTCCTGTCTTTTACATTTGTACGGATTAAACAGGGCTTATTCGAATGCTTAATTCTAAAATATAACTCCAACAATGATATACAGTGTATCAATCTCATATTCGTACACCTCATGTGGCAATATTTATTTAAGGAAAAATCCAAACAAATTGAACAGATACTGCAAAATTTTATTGATTTCAGTACGAATGCATAAAAATGAAAAAAATAACTTCAATTAATTCAAATATTTCAAAAAAAGTATTGACATTTTTTTTATTAAAAACATAAAATTAAGAAAAATATGGTCAATTTCGTATTCGTACACTTTGATATTAGGGCCGGCATTCACCGACAGCTCATAAGTTAAGAGCCTCATAAACCTGTTCACCAACCGCTATTAGTGCGTATTTATGAGCGCTCATAAGACTTATGAGTGGTCCCAACCACTCTTAAATTACGAGCGCTAATATCAGAGACAATTATTATTGTATCCGGTAGTTATCTTAGATAACTTCGAAATAATTCGAACTCTGTTGTCATTTCAAATTTAAATTATTTCTGTTGATTTTAAAAATGGGTAAAAATGAAAGAAATCCGAATTTATCCGACAAGGAAAAGAAAATTATAATGAATTCAGTGAACATATTCCTTATTTTACTATTTAATTGAATTGAATTTGATGAAAAACCACCACCATCAATTTCACTATCTACAGCTGTGTTGCATCATCCCCATAATTTACACTGCCAAATGTCACTGACATGTTCGAAAAAGAGCGCCATTGACTCCGAATGTTCGAAAGAGAACGCATTCGGAAATCCGAAAATTGAGATCTCTCAAAGTCGAAGTAGCATAGTAAGCATAGACAAAAACCTATTAGTGGTCGGTGAATACCAACCAGAAATTTTAACTTATGAGCCTCTTAACTTTAAGAGCGATTTATGAGCGGTCGGTGAATGCCGACCTAAGTCAATTTGTTTACATTTTATCTAAAAACTAATACTTTGAATCAAAATCTTTGTTAGCTAAGACCTATTTAAGATGGCTGGGCATGGATTTGGCTAATTTTTCTGTAATTTCAAGGGTAATTTTTACCCACTCTTCAATAAGTCTTTCCTAGAGATCATTTTTGATCCTTATACCAAATTTTCTTACTCTGCGGCCCAACTCGTCCCACAAATTCTTTATGGCATTAATATCCGGTGACAGTGGAGGTATTTCCAATACTTTTCGAGAGTGATAAAGAAGCCACATTCGTTTGGGGTCATTATCCTGGTAAAGGGTAAAATTGTTGAACAGCACTTTTCTTCAGATTTGGCTTCGATATCTGAATATATTGCTTATAGTCCATTTATTCCTTAAATTATATGCAGTCATCTCACTCTAGCTGCGGAAAAACACTCCCACAGCATTACCGAACCACCATCATGTTTGACTGTCCGCCTTGGTATGTGGAAGATATCCGGTAATTGTTTTTCGCCAAACAATTTGTGCGTCATCCGACCCATGATCATTAAATTTAGATTCGTCTGTTAATGCTACTGTGTTTCAGAAATTTTTAAATTGTTGTTGTGTTGTTTAGAGAATTCTTATCTCTTGCTTTTGTTCATTAAACTATTGAGAGGTTTCTTACGCATAACTCTTCAATTGTACCCATGTTTTCGGATGCAATTTCTTGGCATTTCTGTTCAGATACCTTTATTAAAAGTTCGACAAAGTTTTCTGCCACTTTTGATGCACTATATGTAGGTTTTTTTTTTTTTGAATTTACCGTAGAATTACTACATATGCATATGTACTTAATACATTTCCAGGTGTATTTTTTGGATGTGGTTTTCATGTTTCAACCGATTAATGGTAGTTTGGATGGTCGATCTTGGCCGACCTACCAATTTTGATATCACACTATAAGATTTTCCTTCTCCGTTACGTCTGATTATCTGTTCCCGCAGCTAATTTGTTATATCACCTTACGTTCTACTAATTTTTCCAAGAAATCTCGAATAACCTTACAAAGTAACTTTTTTTTTCATTATCTCACTTTGAAAAATAATAATTCAATGCAAAAAACAACTTTGACAAGCAACAAATCATTAATTTTTATTTTTTTGTGAATAAACGATCGGTGTACGAATACGAAATTGAGCTCCTTTCTGTCTATTTTTTTACTTTGTTCTATTTAAAAACCAAAGTGAATGTTAACTAATGTCAAAACTAAATGGAATGCAATTGTTCAATATCCAGTAAAAATACTATACTATATTTAACTTAATATCTCAAGTCGTTTTTGATCAGGAATTCAATGTTATTCTTAATAGCTGGTGTACGAATATGAGATTGATACACTGTATGTATCTTAATCTTGTTCTTCCGCTGGTGGAGTTTCAAATGAGTTACTTGCTGTGGGATATATTATCTTACCTAGTATACAAGAACGTAATCTATATTTAATTACTAGTGGTGTTGGGTGATCGTGTAGGCCTCCCTTAGATCTAATTACACCGAAGAAACGTTCTAAGTCGTCTTGATTGAGTCTATTTGTTATAATATACGTTAAACTGTACTAAAATCTAGCATATTCTAGCAATTGTGCCAATGATTCGTTCGTTGTTCAGCAGAATTCCTTTTTCAAAAGGGAGTAGTGAACGTCTAGTAGGAGATCGCAAGTTCTGCATTATTTCACTCATTAAATCGACTATGTTGCGTTGTACTTCTGGAGCCAATCCGAACGCCTTGACCCTTGCCATTCCAAGGCATTTGCTGATACAATTTTCCCAAGGGACATACATACATCTTCTTATGGCATTTATAATGCTGAATATACAGAGTTTATACCAAAACACATATATATCCGAGAAAAAAAAACAAAATACACATACAACAAAAACACAACTCTCCTCTTCAGAAGAAAATGGCGGATTGAGAGTGTTCAGTTAGCGTACCTTTTATATTCTGTTTATCCTGAGTCAAATCGGTCACATTTTGATCCAGTGGCTGGAGAATGCAGTTTGTAAAATAAAAATAAATGAATTCAATAAAATGGCGGATTGAGAGTGTTCAGTTAGCGTACCTCATTATTCTGTCTATCCTGAGTCAAATCGGTCACATTTGGATCCAGTGGCTGGAGAATGCAGTTTTTAAAATAAAAATAAATGAATAAGAAAGACGAGATAGAAATTAAGGAAAGTTGTAAGAAGTTATGAAACAAAAGTTGCGTTTATGGAGTCACTTTTTTTTTTTGAAAAGTGGCATTAACTGAGTCAATAATGGTAAGATCTTAAGTGTTGCCTTTATCGAGAGGTTGCGCGTATCGAGGGTTGCTTTCATTGACGTCGTGCTGTACTAACTTACTTGACGGGCTCCCAATCCGTACCAAAGCAAGATCGTTGCACTTGATAATTCAAAGGCATTTGACAGAGTTTGGCTCTTTTGTCGAAGCTTCGTGCATTTGGGATCGATGATACCCTTCTTCAATGGATTAGAAATTACCTTTTGGACGGTTCAATTCAAGTTGTTTTGGACGGTTTCCATTCTGCAACTCAATAAATAAATGCTGGTGTTCCCCAATGCTCCGTTTTGTCTCCGATTCTTTTTCTCATCATTATGTAAATAGGCGAAGGGAAAACAGTTCAACGCCCTTAAACTCTTGTTGGCAGAAACCAACGACTTCATGTAACCCTAAAAAAGAAATTCAACAGCGTTAAATCGCATGAGCGAGCTGGCCATTCGACCGGACCATTTCTCGAGATTAGACGATTTTCGAACTTCCCCTTCAATTGTTTGACCAGCCATTAAGCTAAAAATAAGCTTCATCGCTGAAGGTGATTTTTTTTTTTATGAAATTCGGGCTTTTCTTCAAACCTTTGCGGAGCCGAATCGGATAAATTTCGGCGCTTCAAATTATCAAGAGGCTTCAGTTCAGTTATTGAGTTAATTTGATCTTGTAAGGGTGTATGCCACTAATTGATTCCCAATTTCTATGAAGTGGCATGAAATCAACAGATTTAGGTCATTTTGAACTAAAACACTATTTTTCATTGGCTCCTCGGAGTGGTGCTTTGGTAGTGTTCTTATCACTCCGGATTTCATTTCATATAAACTCTTACATCGGACTACTTGTTAAAGTCATATGAAACAGGACACATCATTTATATTATTTCTGTAGTATAGGTACCATTTGCGGCTCTCAGCTTTAACCGATCTTAACAAATGAGGTGTCAAAAGAAAGAGAATTTCCTGGAGCACTTTCACTTTATGAATTTTAACAAATTAAAAAAGAAGGCAGTTTGGATTTTCTCCGGCGAGAGTTCTCGCACGGGCACACTAGTTATTTATTATTTCACCAATACATACACAATTGGGCAAACGACAATTTTCGCATGTTTTATTGGAGTCTAGAAGGAGAGAATTCTGGAAACCAATGGAAAACGATATAAGTGACAGAAGGCTTTTCAGATATGTTATGACAACTGAATGCTTAAAAGATTGCATAAACAAATATGTGCAGGCTCCGTTCAGTGCTTCGTTGGTTTTTAAAAAAGCAAAAAACGGAAAATCGCCCTGAATGCAGTCTTGCAGGGGGGTTTGCTCGACGTAACCTCTCCTGCACTGCTGTTGGGGTCCTGAACGAAACGCGAGTGTTGGTCGAATCGCTAAGACGGGTGGATTTATCCGAAGTGAAAGGCCAAGTATTGGTTGAATCGCCGAATAATAGAGGAAACCCTACAGAACCTAAAAGATCCAATTCTTTGCGGAATGCCAAGTATTGGTCGAACCCCAGAGAATCGCCTCTGGCGAAACATTGGTAAGTTGGCCACCTGCGGTGCAAGAATATTTAGCCAACTTACACAGGGTCCAACTTATAAGGGTGTGCATTTTTTTTTTGTTTTGAAAAAGATCTGCACACGATGAAACAAGAACGAACATTTCGTTATTTTACCGCCATGTCTAGGCTACAGTTGGGCTAAGTCGTGAATTTATATTCACTGGTATAACTGTGAACGTGATTTTTTATTCACTGTGAATATAATCAGTGAACGTGAATTCACGGCGATGCGACTATGAAACTACATAAACTACTATAAAACTACATATAATTTACATACAATTAATTATTGACTATGTAATGTGTAAATATGCATGTACATACGTTTGTATGTATACTATCCTTATTAGTGCCGGTAAAAACATTTCGACGCAATAATTCAAAAATAAACTTACCCCAGAAACTAATGATATTAACGGATGCTTGATTTCCATATGCCTTTTCAAATTGCACATATTACATTTTACGAAACTTTCGTCAATTCAAAGAAATTCCACAAAAAACAAGTTTTTCTTCGCTTTGTTATTGGCGGCATCTTAAAAGTATTTTTTTTTGTAAATACGTAGTCCTAAACACCAAACAAACAAATGCATGTCAATTTCCTTAAAATCACATATTCGCATGCACAGAACTAAACAAGCACACACAAATTCTTAGAACCGCTACGAAGTTCAACCTTCATCTCCTTTTTTCAGCGGCAATTCTCAATGCAACCCAATACACATAACACACTATACATACATTTTTGTGTGCGCAAGGCAGCATTATTCAGTATAGTATACACAATATCGTTCACCACGTTCTGCTTTGTTCTACGTATCATTCACTGCCTCGCACCTCACGTTCATACTCACGACCGCGACTTTTGTTGTGAAATCGTTATTTGCGAATTCCAAACTGTGACGTGAAACTATTCACTATTTAGCGATTCACTGTTTATTTCCAAGTCGTTAACAGACGTTAACAGTTATTTTTCGTTCACGGTGAATAATTCACTGGTAGTGATTTTATTCACTAGTCTAGGCGTTTTGTTCTGTGGTTAACTGAAAATATGGAACAAAATCCATCACATACTACACTTGGCCAATTTTCGCAGATCATTTAAGATGACATAAAGTTTTCAAATTTGCGGCCAAGTTCCAAGACAAGGTAGGTGAGGAATATCTGTATGGTATTTTCTTGGTGCAGTAAAAAATTTGCCAATTTAGCCGGTTGGCCAACTAGACAGGTTTTACTGTAATACATACATTAATGAATTTCTCTGCTAAAGTCTTACGATAATCTTTAAAAGGATATGCAAGCATAAGACTAACGAGGGGATTGAGTCCTGATTTGCCAACCTTTTCTGTTGGTAACTTTTCTAAAGTCCGTTATATGTAAGATAGCGCTATATCGGCTTCCAAGAACTGTCAAATTTAGTGTGACAGTTCATTAGATTTGTTAACAAAGTGAGTAGAGTAATAGACTTCGCGGTGTTCTAACTTATGTTAAACCACTCAACTATCGGTGTAAACTAGGCCAACGTCGTATTTGTCGTTTACAGTATTTTTGTCTTTTTTTCTGTTTCTGTTTATTATTAATCACTCATCTCCGAAGTTTATTACTTACGCGCGGCGCGGCGCACTCGTATCGGGTGTAGGTACATTCTATAACCTGTCAGAGTGTTATCGCTTTATCTTTAGCCCCACACACGCTTTCAAATTAACGGTATATACATACTTACTGGAAAGAAAAATTAAATACACTGTGCTGTGTGTATGCTCCCTGGAAAACAACACACAAAGTTTAACGTAGTGGTGGTGTGCGCTGGCTATGGCGGGTGGCGGCATGCGGCAGCAACGATGATTCAGTTCGAGATAAAACCGAAAATGAGTAAATGTTTCTTTTTGTGTATCTTATTCTTACAGTCGCCGTATCTAGATATACTCATATGTATCTGCGCATTGATAAGTATCAATTAATCTGTTAAAAACAACGAAGTGGAATTTGTTTTTGGGTTCGTTTGTTCTTTGTTCGTCGCTCGTCTGTGTTTTATTGGCTTTTTCCATGCTTCAAGCCAGATTCCCCCCGTCGTCGTCTCTATACGATACCACCAGTGCTCCAGTCGCTGCGAGGCGAGATAAGAATATCATACGAATACGCACGCAGTAGTACACGTAAGTGTGTGTATGTTCACAGGAAATGCAAAAAATTAAAAACTAGTATTTATCAGATTTGATGTACGAGTTGCTGTTCCCGTTCCCGGGCTTTTTTTCTTCTTCTTCTTTTCTGTTTTCTGCTCCGGGTCCCGCTCCCGCTCGCCGCTCTATCATGAGTTTGTTGTTCAGTTCAGTAGGCAAACTCGACTCGTATCTATTTTTTGTTCTGTAAAACATTTTATCTGAATTTTATCATAATTTTAAGTTTGGAAATTTTCTAAATCGTTCGCCTTCTTCATTTTTTATTGCAGGTGAATGCCAAGACACTGCGGAAGATATGACTGTGGAAAGAGGTAAGTGCTGTCGCAGATAATCATAATTTTATATATTTTATTTGTTTAAAAGTGCAGCGTGCACCCTGTAGCATGTTTGTCATCAATTTAGAGGGAAATATTTATACGATAATGATCCACGATGAGATAGGGATACTTTGTAGTCTAATTAAACTGGAACTGGACAGGAGATGCAGTACGAGAATTTAATAAGTAATTAGAATCAATCATCATATTAGATAACATCATAAAATATTAAATCTCTACTTAAAATCATTCAATAATGGACAAGTAGATGGAATGAGATTACATAGGTGAAAGCTTTTATTTTTATTGCAACTTTAACAGCGCTGTATAAAGATAAAAATAATTCCACCATTTCAAAGCTGCAAAAGCTACAAAGACTGGCATGCCTCGGCACTACCGGCGCGCGCTATGCGTACCTGCCTGACAGCTGGTATAGAAGCGTTCATTGGCCTTACGCCACTCCACCTTTTCATTCTAAAGCTGGCAATCAGCAGCACAGTAAGACTACTGCAAACATGAGAGGTGAACAACATAGATCGTACAGATCAAGTAAATATTCTCCTCGTAATCCCAGATCTTGACAGTATGACCGCCTACCTAAAACTTAATGCTTCGGCAGGAGGTTCGATACAGCGAGCCCAAGTCGTGAAGCATGGAACTACAAAAACCCAACCTCATAGACCTAAAAGGTAACAAGTGGTATATGAATGGATCGATGATAGACTAGTATTTTTGGACCAAACACTAGAATATCCATACCAATGGGAAATAGTCCGTGTGTATTTCAAGCTGAAATACATGCCATTCAAGTGTGCGCCAACCTCATCCTCGAATCGGGAATAAAAGTATACTCACGGTTAGTCAAGCAGCTATAAAAGCACTAAGCTCAAACCTGATTGACTCCAAATAAGTCTTGAACTGCTTCAATACTCTCCAATACCCCTCCCATAGAAACAAAGTCAAACTTTGTTGGGTTTGGTGACCGGATATGATGGTATTGATGGAAACGAAAAAGCTGACGAACTAGCTAGAAAAGGTTCGGCTGACTTCTTTACCGGCCCTGAGCCGTTTTCCAACATTCCAAACATGTATGTATGTCTCCCATTGGAAAAATACCCGTTGTCATCGTCAGGCTAAAAGAGCCATCAAACCCTTCCACAATAAATCCATAAAAATAATATCCAGAGATTAGTGGGATTTCTAACAGGGCATTGCCATCTTCGATATCACCTAAACAAAATGGGTCTCATTCAGGAAACTGAATGTCGTCTCTGCACGGAAGACGACGAAACTGCGGAACATACTATATGCGAATCCTAGCTCCTGGAAAAATTCTTAAAGTCTCTACCAGTAAGACCCCCAATTTCATCAAAAGATTTGAACCTCTGCTGGTTCTCTAAACTAGCGATGGGCGACTGCGAATGAGTTTTGACAATCGAATAAATTGACAATTTCTGAAAATGTAATTCGATTATCGATTTATTCGGTCTCAGCAGCAAACAATCGAATAACTATCGAATCGTATTCTAGGGAATTTATTTCTTTAGGTACACATTACAATCGAGAGAATGGCGATTATACTAATGGTCGATTGTAGAAATGTGTGCCTCGATTTATTCATCGTGGTATCAGTCTGATTTTTGAATTTGGATATGAAATCTGAAATCTGCTCCCTTGATATTTAAAGTAAAAAGATTTTCCTATCACCAGAAATAATCGCGTTAGAACAATCGACGAATAAAATACAAAAATTCCCACTCACAGTTCACACTACCTAATCAAAGAAGACAACTAGCATTGCCAGGGACGTCTGGTTTACCTGGGATGTCCCGGATTTTAGATATAATTTCGATTGTCCCGCCGGGACAGCTTTTGTCCCGAGTTGCGAAAAAATATTATACACAAATAATTTGAGACTTAATATGAAATCATTTTTTTTACTAAATTTTATCTTATCACGTATTCTTTTAAAGTAAATATGTATATATATGACAGTGTCCTGTAATGACTCCAATAATCGCCGAAGTCTGTTTAGAGACACAAGGCATTTAGAGCGGTTTACATCCTGTCTGGTAGCAAGGCAGGTAGTTCCACCTTCCCATCTAGCATTGGTTTTATTGACTGTGTCTGAGTGATAGCTTTTAAGTAGGAGGATTTCCTATCGGGTAATATAAGTATTGTTGTTCCTAATTTAGCGAGCTCGTCAGCTTTACAATTAGCTGGAATGTCTCTGTGCCCCGGCACCCAGCAAATGTGAATATTAAACTTGCTAGCCATCTCTATAAGAGATGAACGGCAGTTGGAGGTGGATAAGACTGATTCCAGAGATTCCAAGACCGCCCTGGTATGGTAGCTTTCTTCACTTTTTTTGTTCAGGATGAGACCTAGATACTTTGCTTTGTCGGCAAAGACTAGTTTGGTACCGTATATAGAGTGGGGTCTATCTGAGGAATTTAGGACTTCCTAGTGAAAAGAACCAGTTCCATTTCTGAGGGTTAACCCCCAATCCACATTTTTCGGTCTATTTCGAGATGTTAACAATATATAAATACAAAAATATATAATTTTTATATCTTATACTTGGAGTTTGTATTTTGTCCCGGGAGACATTTTAAAATCCCGGATCTTTCCATATTTTTGCCATTTGTCCCGTCGAGCTGCGAGAAAAATCTGGCAACCCTACTCATAACCCAATGTGTAAGTACCATTCTGACAGATGAAAAGGCAGCACTCTCATAGAAAGTTTACATTGTAAACAAATACTACAGCTACCCTGAGCGGTGAACGTGATACTACGGTACAGCAACGGTACTTATTTACAATACCAAGAGCCTTTCTGAAAGTGTATGTGTAGGGTGGAACAATCTCTCCCACTGAAGTGAAGAATCGACGTAGCGAATGCACACAATCGTTGTCGATTATTTCGGTTGCAATTATTAGTGGTTGGTGAACAATCGCGGGGCCAACAATCGACTTCTCTCAATTTTATTCGAATAAATTGAATTGTGAAAACAATGGAATTATTCGATTCTTTTTATTCACAATTGGCCATCGCTACTCTGAACTGACTATGCGGTGCAAAAGATCTTTTAGGTCGCAGTGCCCTCCGCATTTGGCGGGTCAGAATTAAAAAAAAAACAGCGCTGTAGAATGTAACGGATTATCTGACGAATCTGGTCCTTAACAATTTACATAGATTGGTGCTTTAATCGGTAGCCAACTGTCACGCTGACAGCTTTATATATGTATGTATGCTGGCCATTTGGCTGACAACTAAATATTTAATTTTTGTACAATGAGAGTTCTCCTGTATCCGCCTTATTCTTTTATCATTCGCCCTACAGTTAATAGTGGTTTCGTCTTACCTGATACTCTGAATTAGGCTCGAAAAATTCTTAAAGAACGTGCATATTTCCGCACTGCAAAAGACAGCATATCCCTCGCCATACCCTTTTTGTCATCTTTACCGACCACGCACATCATTACCGACCGTGATGGGATAGAATTCGTTTTTAATTAAGTTTTGTCCTGCTAAAGTCTTTTATAGAAAAATTGTTATTTGGTATAAGACATATGTACGTTAAAATTGAAACAGTTAAGAAACCGTTTAAGCAAAAATGGTTATGGATCCATTTCCAACTGCTCCAGAGCTCAATCAACGAACGTTCGGCGAGATTGCTGATCTTGAAATTTCAGTACTTGTATTAATTGTATCTAATACGGATGCATGCCCAAGTCTTCTTGCAAACTTCACCAATTTGAAGTCGCAGAAAGGTCATCTCCTCGTGCACGACGATGAATCGAGAGGTTTGGGTCTTCAGCGACACTTTCAGTAACAGCAGCAATATTCTGGCTTGACCGCGCATATTGGCATTGTACAGAAACTGCTCGATCAGCAATCGAACTGCTTTCCCTGAATTTGCCGATAATTCGTTGAATTGCTCGCTCAGTTGGACGATAATTTCGGCTGAAAATATTTCGTAGCTCACGAAAAGTTTGGCGAATACGAAATGAATCTTAACGAATTGTTGAATGGTGTAGCGCTCCATGGCAAAATGGTGTCTGTAATAGAGCACAACTGTCAAAGAATGACATCGTTGCCACTTGAAACGTCACAGTAATAAGCTGTCAAAGTTCGGACATATTGAAAAACCCTTTGGAACAACTCAGAAAATTGCAATTCTTTAAGTGTGGATGTGGATATCTAAAATGTGGATTTCCTCATTATTTTGCATTCGTTAAATCTTCATTAGAAGAGCCACATAAGGTCTAATTTACAGTCGAACAACAAATAATTGAACAGATTGCATCGAAACATAAAAAAAAAAAAAAAAACCTCGACTGTCTGACTTCTTAAAAAGCTATCGCCTTTGGAAACTCCAAAATATCGAATCGCAAAAATGATTGTTCACTTTTAAATCCACTCGCTCCTCTTCCGACCAACCAACACTGCGAACGTGCTCCAACCACAATTGACCGAATAAAGTTTTCAATCGGCCCCCTCATCTTAAAACTCAACGCAAATATTTAGCCACTTGGAGTATCCTTGAGTTAACTTATGTACCTCAAGGTCCCAACACCATCCTTCGAAGCTTGGCTTCTTCTTGCGGAATTTTGCAAAATTGTAAATATTTGCCCGGGTATGTCCAAAGAAACGATACAATTTCACCCAACTCCAAGTCAATGTTTCATTTAGGTTTTGTTTTCTTTGTCGATTCATCGCCATCATCGTTATAAGCAATCCTTATCGCGTCCTTTTCATATTACACCCGACTAGCCACCTAGCTTACCCCTTTCTCAAAAAAATATTGTTCACTTGAAAGACGCGCATCGTTAACCAAAGTATAAGATGACAGACTGACTGCCGGGCATGCGGTGTCCTTTCGATACTACACCACTACGATGAACGTCAGAAATGCAGATGAATATGTGTTAAAGGATTTAAATTCAATGAAGAAATATGAGGAAATACGGTCGCAGGACGTAACGAAGCGACAAGTTTAAATTCGTGTGTGTGTGTGGGTGTTTGATATGACTCCACCCTTAGATTGTACATTTAAAAGCGTCTGGTCGCCAAAGATAAGAAACCAGTACACAAACACTGTCGTCGTGGGGTGTGAGTATTGGACACCATAAGACGGCGAAGACGACGTCGTCATCCTTTTCAATAACAAAGCAAAAAAAAGGAGGAAAAAAATGGAAAACCAATAAAATCCTTTCCCAAGAAAATATGAAAATGTAATATAATAATAATGTGTGTGTGTGTGTGTACATACTCGTACATCGTAGAAACAGTTATTTGGACAAAATACCCAGCCATTGCCAGTGCCACCCACTCGCCGCTCGCTTTAAGGATCCAAGTGCAAGTTGGATATGAAAGTGGAACACATAAAATTGTTTTTTGATTTCCCCCCCAGAAGGGTTGGTCCGCTCTGCTGGCAGTTAAACGGAATAGCCACACACACGCCAAATCAATTCATATTTTTATGTCTCAAAGAGTCGATTGTAATATTTGGCCAATGCGATGCGATGCGATGGGGAGGGGTGTTGGGGGGTGGGGGTGTAGTTGCGCGCATAATGAAACTAATCCTTTCGCATGGCGATCGCCAACGTGCAGACATGCACTGTAACCATCAAAATCTCCTCAAAGGATGGAAAATTATAGCTCCAAGGATAAGACTATTTGCTGTGATACGAGTATGTTTGGTGAGTGTTGGTTGTATCGTTGGTGTGGTGACAATAACTTTACCACATGATTAATTATATGTCCCTCTCTCTGTCGTTCGCTGTGTATGTGTGTCTCTGTGCACATTGAGTGCGTTTAAGAGATAAAAAGTCAGCAGCCTTTACAGGACAAAGATTCATCTATCCTATGAAGAAAGGAGAATAGAATTAATGATGGTAACAGCAAAAAAAAAAATAATACGAACTCTGTTCACGAGATGATATCCTTTTTCACCCCTTTTTTCTAATGGCTAATGGTTTTTATGGTGACCAGCAAGTGTGTGTATGTATGTGTATTGGTGTGTGTGGTGGTGGTGGGGGTGGAAATCTTTTGCAGATTAAATTTTTATTGGCAATAATTTAAAATGCTTCAGAGGGCGTCATCGGGTGTTCTTTTTTGTTGTTTGCCACTGGAAAGGATACTCGTATCTCCCTGTAGTCAGAGAGGAAGAGATTGGTTGGGCACGCGGCGGCGGCGGTGGTGGCAGGCGGTTTTGGTTGACGATAAAATAGGATTTTCGGTTTTATCATACGACTACACTCTGCATATAAAGTTAAGGTTATACTTTTTGAGTGGATTTCCAATGTGATATGGGCTAAGTGATAACTTTTTTGAGTAGTGCGATGGGCGGGGGATGTACATACGGGTATAGTCATGCGGAAGTGGTTCAAAATAGATGACATTTTGGGTTTTTTTCTTTGTTGGGGGCACTCATAACGCGTAGGGCGTTATAAAATATTTGGGATGTTGATGGATGGTTTGTAATTTGAAGTTTGTTTATTTTTTTTTATTGGCATGTTGGTAAATGTTGACCTTTTTTTTTTTAATTTTAATCACACGATTATGCCGTGCTGAGTTTTTTCTTAAACTTCTTAGAGTTAGATTAGTCAAGTGTGAGTTTCAGTTACAGTAACAGCTTATGTCTCTCGTTCCATTGGACATCATAGCGATGTGCTTAAAAGATGATTATTTGCATATTTCCTTTATAAATAGACTGGCTGTCCCGCCCGGCTTCGCCCGTTTCGAAAAAATATAGTGTTACTTACAATACATATGTACATTGTCATTTAGTTCGAAGAATTAGACTGTCTGTCAATCTATCTATCTATCTGGCTGGATGTCTGTCTGTCTGTCTGTCTGTCTGTCTGTCTTTATTAATTGGCCAAAACGTTTCATATTCACATTTTACCTGAAATTACGAAATTTTGTATGACAGGTACCAAAACCGCCGGTTGTTGAGTAACCGCATTGATTCTATGTTGTATTCTATATTAAGAAAAACGTACTCTGAAAATTTTAATCTAATAACTTAACTCCAGCGCCACCTATCGGGTCCAGATTTTATTATATAATTTTCTCAACATATACCAACATATATTGTGAATATGAGCATTTTTGGTCCATAAATTTAGAGGTTATTAATAACTTGACTCCAGCGCCACCTAGCGAGATGAAATATATGTACTTTACAGCCTATTCTCATACCTACCAAATATGTATGCACAAATTCAATTTCATGAAAATCGGTCAAGCCGTTTCGGAGAAGTGCGACTTACAAAAAAAACATCATCATCAACTCCACACGATTGCTACTGAGTGCTGTGATTCTGCTTCTGCTTGAAATTTTTTTTTAAAAAAAGAGAAATTAGTAATCTTATGCCAAAAGAATCGTTAAAATCTATTCAGCGGTTCTTGAGATCCTTTACTAAAAATGTTAATATGACACCGATCGGGACTTTGCTTTATACTATGTAACGGAAACCACATGTGGAGTGCGCTGTGGTGTAGTGGTAACTTAATTTTTTATTACAGTGAAGATTCATGGTTCGAACACACAAGCGGCAGCGAATCAGGAAACTTTCATCATCTCCTATACGCTATCTTCTCTGAAAAACAACCATGAGATGGTACAAAGGGCTTTGCTAAAGGGACATATTGAATTTCGTATTTTAAAACAAACGCGCCCTGTTCTGTCAATGTCAAAACTTCAGTCAAGGTTTTCATTTTTATCTACCAATACTACCGAAAATCTGAGTCAGTGGTCACAAATTTAAGAGCTCTAATTTTTTAATTTACTCTAATTTTTGGTCGTAATAATCGTCCCACCAGACAGGCTGTACGTGCTCTATAGCGGATAAATTCGAGTCAACATACTCAAGGCTCCGGCCTATAGAATCCGTCAATCCGTTGCTCGGTCGTTTTTCACTGAAAGAATAGAAGAATAGAATGCACACATTCTTATGGAAGATGGCCAATAACCAATGGCTGTTTAGTCTTGTGCAAATTAATCTGAACATATTATATTTTTGTTAATGGGAAGGGCAAATAAGGTAGTAATTGGTTGTCACAACGTAGATAATTGGATTTGTCCAAATTGTATATATTTTTAAACAAGAACCCTTTGGCTATGTTTCCGAAATATTTTTGAATTTAATTTTTTGAAAACTCCAAGGAGCTACCAATTTGTGCAAATAAAAATTAATTTGCTGACAAGTTTGATCCTACACAGAAGTGCTTAGTAATGGATATCACTGTTGCAATTCGTGATAAAGTAACTACTTTCTTTCAGCATACGTCTAAAAAACAGAGACAGATAGCGAAAGAGTGTGGAATATCGTTAGGGTCGGTTAACAACATCATCAAACGCCAAAACGAAACTGGGTCGATTTTACCGCATCGAACAGGAAAATGTGGTCGAAAACGTAAAACCTCAAAAAAGAAGACTAGAAAACCAGTGACGACTTAGAAATAGATCTTGAGGCTGCAGGAACCGTTAAAAATGCCTCAACAGTTCGGCGACGTCTTCTAAAAGTTGAAAACCTCTGAAGAAACAACAAATGGTGTTATGAAAAAGAAGAAAATGGCTTGGGTCGAAAATATAAAGAATGGACAGCGGATGAATGGAAAAAGGTGCTATTTTCGGAAGAGAGTAATTTTTTCGTGCAGGGTATAAAACCTCAATATGTTCGAAGATCCGATGGCGAACCAATTTCAACAGCCCATATCCAGCAGACTGTAAAACATCCTGTAAAGCAAATTTTTTGGGGTTGTTTCTTATATTTTGGTACAGGATCCTTAGTTCCAATAACAGGAATGATGAATTGTGACAAAAATATCGAAATATTGGAAGGTCATCTGGTTCCTGAGCTGTCAAAAAAGAATGCAGAAACCCCAGTGAAACATGAAACATGATATGGCCCGTGTCATGCGTCAGAGAAAGTTAAGAAATATTTTGCAAAAGAGGCTATAGCTTGTTTGGATTGGCCTGTCAACTCGCCAGACCTTAATCATATAGATAATTTATGGGCTATATGCAAAACTTAATTGAGAAAAATGGACTGCTCAACCAAAACGAAGCTGATTGAGTCAGTTATTCAAGTATGGTACCGGGATCCAAAAATCGTTAAAAACCGTCAAAAACTGGTGGAATCCATGCCAAAATGAATAAAAATGGTGCTTAGAGCCAAGGATGGACACATTTAATATAAATTTTATAAAATCATGACTAACTGCTACTTTGAATAAATAATACAAGTTTTTGAAAAAAAAAAGTTTTTGTTCACATTAATTTGCACAAGACTGTATGAACTTAGACGGATAAAGTAGGCTTACTTTCTTTTAACTTCCATCGATCCGTTGTCAGTACACGCATTCACATTTTGAAGTTCACGCATTCACAAATTGAGAGTATGCGCAGTGTCATTAGTGGAAGCATAGAGAGAATGTAGAGAAACTGTTATCGCCGTTGACAATTGTTTGACATTTCAACGTAGATATGTGACGGATTCTGTGGGACTGCTCTATACGGCAATATGTCAACTTCAACACCAACGTACAACAGAACGACGTCGACGGATTCTATGGGTTGGGGCTTTCACTATCGAATGTTCCTGTGCCAGTGAGACAATACACCGGTCGTAGTACCGAAAATATCGAAGCCGTAAGTGCTTCAGTTCACAATTAGCTAAATCAGTCGATTCCACGCCATTCACAGGAATTGGGAATCTCTCAATTAACTTAAATTAACTCAAAAACTGGACCCTCTTGATAAATTTAAACGCACTCCGATTGGGCTCTGCAGAAGTTTGAAGAAGAATTGGAATTGTTGTGGATTGGATACCGGAGGATGAGTGATTGAACCGTATTCTTTCGTCGATGAAAATGATCGCCATGTTACGGTCAATGGAGTTCGCATGTTGGAAACCATTTTTGGCCAGAATTGGATGGACTTGACATCAGTGATATGTGTTTCTAAAAAGATGGTGCCACATGCCGCACAGTTGGTTAAACAATTGATCAATTTAAGGGGAAGTTCGATAATCGTCTAATCTCGAGAAATGAAATCCGGTCGAATGGCCAGCTCGCTCATGCTATCTACAGCCGTTGGATTTCTTTTTATAAGGTTACGTTAAGTAGTTGGTTTATGCCAACAAGCTAACGATGTTGGAGGAGCTCAGGATTTCTATATTGAACGCGAAATTGCCAACATTCCGGCCGATATGTGTAGAAGAGTGGTGGAAAATTGGCTCCAAAGATTTGATAGCTTTAAACGTGGTCGCTGTGGTCATATGATCGAGATCGAATTCTATAATTAAATTCACGATTATTAAAATAAAGAAAACTGTTATGTCCTTATTGAAAAACCCTTTAGAAAGCAGATGGTAATTGAGTTCTTTGATAATCTTCTTTATTCCAGCTAAGGGATTCAGAAATACGAACGAGACTAATTCGAATTTACCATCAAAAACTTAGTAGAAAAGTTTTAAAGCTTTTGTCATTTTCCATTGGACGTCCGGGAGAGTCCAGAATCAAACCGAATTCTTCTGAAATCGTTCCTTTGGCACATAAAGTTCTCTTCTGAGAAGGGAAAATAATATATTGCGGAAAATAATCGTTTCCGATAAAGCTAACGTTGATACTTTAAAATACTCGAAAAAATGTCCTCTGCAACGTACTAAAATTTAATCAAAATCGAGATGGTATTCACTTTATACACAATTATCTTTATTATGTTCAACAAATTGTGTTATTTCTTAATAAGAAAATGGTAACCCTACGCGTATTGCTCTCCGATTAGCGGCGATTTGTCCTGCATACCTGTAACCCAGTCAGAACTCAAAAAAGGGACAGGTTTATGCAAGCTATCGCAACCAGAGTGAAAGGCAAACATCTAATTTTCCCTGTACTCTCCTGTAAATGTCAAAAATGTGGTTCATCGATTACTTGATTACTTTCTTGCAAGTTTTCCACTCTCTAAGAAAATTTTCTCCCTCTTTTAAAAATTTACAGGTTTTACCCGGGTTGGGCATGAAATCCCGCCTAACAAAATCCTGACTACAAAATCCCGACTGCCAAAATCCCGACTGACAAAATCCCGAATGCCAAAATCCCGCGCGAATTTCAAACTATTATTTTCTCTAAAGTCGGTATTTTGTAAGTCATGAACGTGCGGCTATTTTATTTTGTTTGGTTTGTATGAAAGTGTTTATATCCCTTCGCGGAACTATTTTCTCATTCTTATAAGAACGATTTATCACACGGCTCAGTACGTTTGGTTAACTAGACATGATGAGAATCAAAAAGCGCTGTTCTTTTTGATTCTCATAAAATAATATTCACCACAAAATACTTAAAGAATCATAATTATTTTGAAAAGAAGTTGTTTCGACACTAACAACCTCCTCGCGATGTCGCTCACTCTCAACACTTCAATAGAAAAAAAAAAACAAAAAAAAAAACGGAGTACTTACCAAAACACGCACTATGAACAAGATACAAAAATCGTTTGGTTAAGTGCACCGAATGAGAATCACAAAGAACAGCGCTTTTCGATTCTCATCAGATGCACTTAACCAAACGATTTTGCTAACAAATTCATAGTGTGTTTTGGTAAGTTTCTTGTTTTTTTTTTTTCTTAGTGACATGGTGGGGTAGTGGGCCAACACATTCTTTTAAGAATGTAGAAAAAAAATGATGAGAGATTTAAAGATTCAATTTTTTTTTCAGCAAAAAAAAATCACTGCGAAACGAAAATCCCGACAAAGTGATTTTTTCACAAAAGTTCATTTGTCGGGATTTTGTAAGTCGGGATTTTTAGAAATGCGATTTTTTTTGTCGGGGTTTTGTATGGTCGGGATTTTGAAAGTCGGGATTTTGTGCCGTTCCCGTTTTACCCACTTAACTACAAAAAGTTACCATAACAGACCTTACTGCTTACGATACTAAACGTTATTATTATTAATTGTAAAGAAAATAGAAATAATGTTTCAACGTAAATTTCCAAAGCTGCGGGATCTGTCAAAACAATCCCGTTAACCCGTGAGAGCACTAGAAACATCCTCTTCTTTATTTGCGAACTCCACTAGACAAAGTGGCGACAGTGCCAATCCCCATTTTCGTTGCCATTCCTACTCCTTAACAGAGCCCTAATGGAGTTTCATTTGCAACTCCCTTTTTTGCAATGCACAAGACACCATTCACCGTGGCATTCTTATACCACGTAAGTAGCACAGTACTGACCTCATATGGTCTCCGTGTTGTTAACGGTCGACGACGGTCGAAGTATTGATACCAATTGTCCGATTGTTTATTACCTTCACAGACCGCCTCCACAATGCCCTAGGGCAGCTCACTCTTTCGTATGCCCCCACTTTTCGTGCACGTTTCCGCCACTTGCCCTGCATCAATAAATATATAGGCACCTACAATATTTAACATTTTACGCGAAACAATACCCCAACGACAAACAAATACAAGATTCCTGCCGCAGATTGCCGCAAGTGATAACTATTGGTAGATACCGTACTCCGCTGGCCGCCCTCTGGAGCTGTGCTCCCTCCCGGTCAAGGAGAGTGCAGCACCCAGCACACAATCCAACAAACGATTGTTGCAACAATGTGTGCGAAGCAATCACAGGGCACTTGCAGTGTGCTTGTGCTGTGCCGAAAAGGAGTACGACGGACGACCATAACCACCACCACCACTAGCAGATCTCGCCGAAAAAATGGAAAAAAAAATCGGGAGTGTGGTGGTGGGCATATCTCGTAAACCACGGCCACGACGTTCCAAACACATTATATGTGTGTATATCGGCTGGCGATCTCTGGCAATAAATATCTCACAAATAAGCAGAATGCAGAGGAGAAGCAAACAAAAAATAAAAATGTTTAAAAAAATAACAAAAACAATGCGAAATCGAACCAAAACAACAAAAAAAAAAAATCCGAACTAAATCACCAAACGAACGCACACACAGTTTGGAAGCGCAGTGCAAGATAGAGAAGCGAAAGCCGCCGCAGATACGGCATACGGATACGGCACATAGTTGAAGGCGGTCAGTTATCAATTGGAAATCGCCTTGCATTTCACTGGTGCTCCTCGTGCTAGGTTTTTCACTTCTCCCTTTCTTTTGTAATTTTTTTGTGCAAAATTTGATGTTCAGTGTCACCATACGTCCGTTGCTTCGCTTCCTCAAGCGATTTGTTCGAAATGGAAATCGGGGTAGCTGCTGTGATAAACGACTTTTTTATTTAGAGATTGATTGGATGTACATATGAAGGACATTTGTTATATAAGTGGATTACAATACCGGCTGTTACATACATTATGTTATAAATTTATAGATTTTGACTATTTTCTATACGTCTGCCCCGCAACGAGAGGCACTTGTGTACGAGCTTGAATCTGTTGTTGAAAATCATAAAATTCACTCGAAACACGGGGTGATTTAAAGAACACGAGATCCTACTAGACTTCCAATCTCTATATAGAGCACCCTCTAACCTACAAAGTGCTACAAGGGAGCACAATTGGTCCAAGGTGAAAGTGCAAAGTCAAAAATATTACAATAACCCACAGAACTGACAGCTAACAGTTGATATTTATTTTATTTTTGGGTAAATTGTACTGTACCTGTCTAAAACTGTGAAAAACTACGAAATTCTACGAAAATCCGGCAAATCCTGTCCACATATGAAGATTTTTCATAGTTCTTCACAAAACAGAGAGCAAGAAATTTCCCCATCCTGTGCCAAAAAAAAATAGGCCCATACTATTTGCACCAAATCTGTATTTTCTGTCAAATTTCGCGAAATGGGGGTAAAATCTCTCAAAGATAAATTACGAACAAGTGAACGAACGCGTTGAACTTCAAAAAATTAGATATGTAATGTGATTTGACAGATTTGACACTTTCTATATATCTGCCCAACGAAATTTTTAACTCTCTCGTAAACACTTTCTTTTACGAAATACGACGAAATTTTAACGTACGCGAACGGGTTTTCGTAAGTAACTTTTCGTAGATTTTCGTAGTTTTGGGGGCGTACGCGAACGGACCAAATTTTTTTGGACTGCTTCATTGTTTGTTTGGGTATTGAATTTTAGTTGACAAAAAAAAAATTACATAGGTAGGTATAATAAATTTAACTTATTCATTTTTAAAACAATACTTTCCAATAAAAACAAAATTTCACAGATACTGTTAGTTTTTTTCTAACATACACCAGAAACATCTGGCGTTTAAAATATAGGCAGCCTATTTTGTTTAATGAGTTTCTGTACTTTTTCACACTTTCACCTCTCTGAGAGATATTTACCCCCACTCTTTGAAATTCGAGAGTCTGTGAATTTTGGTGCAGAAAGAACGGGAACACACCTTTTATTGAAGGTAGGTATACTATGCGTGGTCGCCGTGGCCGTGGTAGTTAGTGCGTTGGACTACTATGCGTTCTGCTCGGGTTCAAACCCAGCCCGGGTTCAACATCTAAAAAAGTTTTTCACGGTTGCCACCTCTTTCGAATGTTTGACCAGCAATCAAAGAGTATCATTTGTCAATGAGCTTCTCAATTCGCCGTTCGGAGTCGGCAAAAAACTGTAGGTCCCTTCCATTAGTGCAAAAATATAACACACACACACAAATGGTTGCGAAAAGCAGGCCCAGGTTCAACCCGAGCTGTAGCGCCACCTTAAGTAAGTATACTATGTGTTGGACAGTTCATCTGTTAAGCACACAAGTGTTTGTATTGTGGGATAATAGGTCTGTTCCTGTACCTAAACTAAACTACCTATTACATACGAGATTGTGTCAATTGAAAAGGTGTCTAAAAAGGTCCCTTTTCTTCAGAATAAAAATAGTATTAACATCAACATTTTGCTTAGCTCCCCTTCCACTTGTGAATACATTCTGTTGCCATTGCGTTGCCGATATGTTTAAATGTTAGGTCTGTTTGGTAACGTTTTGTAGTTAAGTGGGTTAAACCTGTCAAACTTTAATAGAGGGAGAAAACTCTCTCAGAGAGTGGAGAACTTGCAAGAAAGTTACCAAACGCTTTGAACTATATTTCTGACATTTCGTGGGAATAAACTGTTAAATGTGACACTGGTGACATATTCGCCTGTCAATTTCACTGACAGATGGCTGTTTGACAGGCTTTACCCACTTCACCCGAACAAGAAAAGGTGCTGTAACAATTGGTAACAATTCGCAAGTTACTCAATTCAAGTGAAATTTTTGACTCTCTCATTTGGTTCTCTTTTTTACAATTTGTTGCAAGTTTTTTGGGTTACCAAACAGAAATTAGTGAAAATTTGTACGAATTTGTACAAATCCGCAAGTCACCAGACTTATTCTATTTTCAAAGCATAAAACTGACTTTTGTTCTTTGTTATTAAAAGAAAAACGTTAAATAGTGGCTGCCATAGTGGTTAACGGTATTTTCTAAATCTTATTTGATTGGATCACATAACTCTTACGCAGCGATTCAAAAAAAACTCAATACCAATTATGACGAAACCCGTACTCATTTAAATTTGACATTTGTGACCGGCAAAAAAAAAACCGTTATCTTCTCATTTCCAATCATAAGAGAAAGAGCGAAAAGGGGATAGAGACAATTGTATCTCTCCTTCCCACATTGTCTTCCTACCAAAATATAATCTCCACACAGTGTTCCCGTCCGAATCTCTCTCTACGAACCAGCACCAACTTCAGAGATCGCAATCGATTGTGCTGGTAGGTAACAAGAATTCCATTCAATCCACACTGCAGCAACGCGCGGCCGGCACAGAAACACCGAAACTCGTATCCATCCGCACGGAGACCGTACGAAGCCGAAGTGAAAGATTGCATCTGTTAGATGGGTGATAATAAAGTATAGAATTTGTAAAAACAAAACGTTAACTGACTGCGCGATGTCAATATGCGAACGCGACTGGTGTCTGTCGTCTCCCTCTGCGCGTCGCGCCGTCCCACTTCTGACACATCGATGGGGAGAAGTCTCCTCCAGAGCCCAGGGCCACCCCACCGCATTGATGGTTGTCGCAAGTCACCATCGGCTCTCCGCGTCGCGTCGTCGGTGAAAATATTATGGTTTACCTTTAATAGTTCGTTGGTGGTTATAGTGGTGCTGTTGTTGGAATCATAGCAGCCATTCCGGCAACTACCTGTGGGTTCCTCCAACCACCAACCTAGCGTATGATAGTAGGTCGGTGCAGATGGATGGGGGCTGCGTTGAAGGGCCTTCCTGCCGCAAGTTTACACATTTCGAATGCATATGCATCACCTCGTCGCATTGTTTGCCATACGGGTTGACATTGGTGGAGAGCTACCACCACAGCTGCAACAATCGTAGTGATATCGGCGAAAACGTAATTTTTCTGCATTTTGGACTGCGAGCGATTCCTGGCATTCTTGCTTCGGTCTTCCTCTGCATCGCTCCTCTCTATACTCATGGTGTTGTACAATTTGTTGTTGTCCCCTTGCCCGTTATTTTTTCTTCAGCTTGGCCAGTTTGCTTTTGGTGTGCGAATCGCGCACGCTGTTTCCATTCCATTACCATTCCGATGATGGTTGCGCTTTTTGTTGTGTGTTTGCACTGCAGAAATGTTTATCGTGCCGATAATGCGTCCGATAATTGCGCATGAATTTTTTGTATCTTTGTGCTTATTTTCCTGTTGTTGTGGTGGTTGGAATCTCTTGCCATTTTACCCGATCTTGGCCATTTCATATGCATATTTATGTTTGTATTATGGCATTTTTACAATAATTTATTTCACTTACTGCGTAGTTGTACCTTGCACATGGTGTAGGGATGCAATTCTGCGGGAATGCGATGTCCGATTCTCTTTCAAGCGATTGAAATGCTGTTACACGGCGATGGAATGATGGTATTGGAACGTTAATTGTTGATTATGTTTGGGATGTCTTAAGTTGCAAGGCAAGACATTTTAATGACATGACTGACAGATGACGTGCAGCTAATTTGCTGGTCGAAGTGACAAAGTGCTGTCAAAATTACTTAGATACTTCACGATATAATATTGTTGACCAATTATTCTTACTACGAACTGGTTAACTTGCAGTTGGCCTTAAGATTTGGCTGGATATTGGCAGCATGGATATAAGCTTATATTGAATGTATGTTTTATTGAAGGGTGTATGTATGTAAGTGTATGTCAGCCAAAGATAAACCGAAGAATGCTTCGGAACTGGTAAGCGACTGGCAAGCGCCTTTTCTTGTGACCTGGTGGCAACGGTGTCTTTCACCAAATCTTCAGAAAAAGATAATTCTAGGTCTGTTTGGTATCTTTTCTATGTAAATCTTAACTCGCTCTCAAATAATAAAATAATTTGAAAAGTGGGGGTAAATCCTCTCAGCAGTGGAAAATTCGTAAGCAAAGTAAACAAACACGTTTTCGTAAAACCTCCAAATTTGTTTTTGTTTTCCACTAACAATGAAGATTATGACATTTCACAATTGTCAGAATAGCTGGTTTGACAGAATCGATGAAACTACGTGTACGCTCTCAGTGGAGGGGACATTTTTTGTACTGTCATTTGGCTCTCTCTTTTACGAATATTTTGGGTTAACAAACACGAAATTCGTAAGAATCTTACAAATGTGTACGAATTCGTGGGTTACCAAACAGACCTTATATCCCTATGTGGGGGTGGCCAAACTTTTAACGGTATGTGTTCGACTTTTCGCTGAAATTGAATACGTGTACTACCAACCTATCTATTGTTTTTACTTGGAAGAAAATACATGTAAATGTAATGTACACACCATAAGATGGTTACTAGCCAGAATGGATACGCGATACGCCAAACTAATTGCGAATGATTGTATCCATCTACTTCACTAATAGGAGGTTGAGATATGAAATCGAAGAAGAAGACAAGTACTATAAAGTCTCCGCGGGAGTACCACAAGGATCAGTAGTGGGCCCCCTAAACTATCATGTACGACGGAGTTCTGCAATTAACACTGCCACCAGGGGTAAAAATGATGGGAACTGTTGCAAAGAACATTTGCGAGATACAATCAGCTAGGAACGAAGCAATCAACCTCATCAAAGGCTGGCTAATATCCGCCGGCCTAGAATTAGCAGATCATAAACAGAAACTGTCCTAATAACCAACCAGAGAAATGTGAAACACGTGTACATAAGGGTAGGAAGTCAATTTAACAGATCGAAATACTCTGTAAAATACGTAGGAGTAATACTCGGCAATAGACTTAGCTTTAAGCCTCACATCGACTATTCGGGCAAAAAGGCATCAAAGCTTTCAGGCAGGAATACGGCCAAACATCGGAGGACCCGGATATGTTAGAAGAAACTTAATATCGAAGGTAGTAAGTTCAGTTTTGTTATTTGCTGCCCTAGTTTGTAAGGGGGCGCTAGCGACAAAGGAAACAAGGGTAAATCGTCAACATATCGACTTAGCGCTCTAGGGGTAATTAGTGGCTTCAGTAGCAGGAATGGATGCGATGCAAAGAGTCTAAAATAGGAGAACTTCTAGTAACCAAGAAACGACAGTCATCAAAAGGATGAAGAAAGAAGACAGAGTGACTTCAATGACCAGGTGGCAAGCTCGTTGGGATACCACTACGAAGGGCTGATATACCCACAGATTGATCCGAACCACAGACGGTTGGACAAACCAAAGGCACGGAAACTAACTATCACCTTACGCAATTCCTATCTGGTCACGGTGGGTATCTGAAATACCTACACCGTTTGTGGTACGATAGCTCACCTTTTTGCCCAAATTGCCCCAAATCATCGCACTGCTTGATTGTAGTATGATAGAAAGGAAGTAGTAGGAAGCGATATTATTTAAATTAAGATTCTAAAGAATTCTGAAGTCAATACATTATAATCTGAACTAAGTGGCTGTTCCCTATAGATGAAACGATTGCATAAAAAATTGATGGAAGTGTAATATACCTGTGTACAAACACATCTACACACATACATAAGTACATAATATGTATTTTATGAGCATCAAATAATGGTACTTTCTGGTTTCTTATATCTTAGAGTTGTACTTAATGTTCATAGTTAAAGTAACATTATGTAAACGCCGAAGATATTTGGCTTTGATGTAAGCATTAATCGGGGAGTAACTGGTAAGGTTTGTCTGAAATCACCAACTATTTACTGATTTAAAAACTCAACAACGCCTACCTACTCCTACTTCAATATAATGTATTTGTGAATTGACTTAACCTTAAGGTAACCAAATACCGCTGTAAAGTGACAAAAAAAGAAAGCAAAAAAAAATCGTGCATTTCCCCCTTTCCGTCGATCTAGATCCGCACGCTAATGAAGCAGAACCACAACTAACTAAAGTCGGTAGCAAATATCAGCAAAATTATCCCTCCTCTACTTTGGGCCACAATCCCACAAAGCATTAATATTAACAAGAACAACCCTCTCCCAACAGAATGACGATCAATGGCAATGGTTTACCCAAAAATAATGAGCAACTACTAAACGCGGAAATTGGAATAATGCGAATTATGGAATCTAGGAATTGTATTTTTTTTTATAAAAAGTAGCCTAATCTCTAAGCCAGGAAGTAGACTATCTATTCCCGAAAGTTTCATTCAAATCTGTTAAGCCGTTAAGCCGTTATTGAGCAACAAACATCCAAACATCCAAACTTTCACATTTATATATTAGTAGGATAGGATAGGATGCGTTGGGGTCGACTGTAAATGCCTTCGCGTTCGACCAGTCGACCGCGGTCAACGGTTTAGCCACCCATCCCCTATCCTATAGGATCAGGATGGACTTCCGCTTAATAATTGTTACGTTAGAGCAAGAGCTTTTTGGAACCTAAGCCCGACTTCAGAACCGGGGGCATCACTTTCTACCTTTGAGCTGTCAGTGTACCATATTTGTAATCCTAACAGCTTTATAAGATTCTAATTTAAATTTTCTGGAGATTTGTATTTTTGTTGAACCATTGTAGATCTTGAGTGCTGGTCATTCTAAAATATTCTAAGGTTCCCTAAATTAAAATTGCCGACTTGAAGGTCTTGTCCAGTTTTCAAGCCGAACAAGGAGCGAACTAACGTATAATTGCGGCGAATTCCTTAACTACCTTTACTTTATATCTGTTAACGTTTCCGAAGTGAATGAATAAAGCAAACATTCTTAGTACTTCGTGACTTATGCGCAATGCAATTGATGACCGATTTAATAAGAAATCTATCTCGAATCGTGTATATTCTCACACGTCATGTTTTACTAACGAAAATATCATTTAAGAAACTGTGTCACATATAAATAACTCGACTGTGGTACATAGTCATGCTAAATTTGTTTAATGTACAAATATGGTCAGTCATGGGTCCTTGAAGCTGTGCACGATTGTTTGTTAAAAATGACATAAAAATTAATGGCAATTAGTGTGTGGTTGGAACTATGTGGCATCTGTCATGTGGCAAAGATCGAAAAAAGAAAATATAGCCTTCGCGTCTAACTGCGCAGTACAAATATTGAAATAATTATTGTCACCCGAAAATATTGTCTGATCTCACCAATCATCGACAACACAACCAACAACATAAATCGCGCTTCCGTTGGACAATCGTTCGGCCAAATCTCGTATTTTCGACAAAACTTGTTCATTGTTTCTTATCAGCTTTCGCCTTTGTGCACATAAATTGAAAATTAATTGAAATACACATATCGTATACGCTGCGCTGCGCTTAGCACATCGACAAACACAACGAATCGTCGCAAAACACAACTAATCACACTATCACTGTCAGTTGATCTGTACAGTCACCACCATCGTTGTCTCCGTTTACATTCGTGAAGCCACACCCACCCGCGTGCCTCGCACGATGGAGGCCCCCCCAAGTCGGCATGTCAAGCGAGCACAGTTCACCCGAGCAGCAGCTAGAAAATTGTGTAATTAAACTTATCAGCACGTCGAATCGATGTATCTTTCAAGTCTTACAAAACCGCGTCATATCTTTCGCGCAGAGCAAAGACAAGAACCACCGGCACAGCACATCACCATAGCAAGCGGCGGCATATCAGTGACTTATCTGCGCACAGCAGAGCGGTGTCATTCCATGGTGACCACGGCTCATTATGGGTCGCTTTTAAATCGCTCTTCTTACGGCCACCAATAGATCGCAGCAAGATACCGATACTCGATGCGGCGCGGCGGCAGCGTGCAGCACTTGCCAGCGCGCGCGTACCACTTAAAATGGACATAACCGAAACCAATTGCTGACCATAAAAAAGTGCTCTGCGTCAGCGTGAATCTTTTTTGTGTACGCTGCTCTGCACGCAACTACTAGAACGACGACGACGACGAGCAAGCTGACATTTCAATAGTCGCCAATTGACAGGTCAACGCGCAAAAGCAAAACGCTTCTCATGCCGCCAAGTGTAGCGCGCTCTTACAAAAATGGTATTAAAGAAGCAGGCAGGTTCTACAGTACTTCTTCTGCTCGGCTCGTCTGCGGCTACTGTGATGCACAAGAAGCCTATCCGAGCACACACACACACTGAGATTTACAATGTTAAACGTCGTCGTGCAGTCAATTGCAGTAGCACAGGCAACTTCGCCGGTCCCGTATCTGAGCCCGAATCGGGTCGTTATAATATTCTGTACCAACAAATCAGATGTCAGCCGTTTTTCTAATCATTATCCTGACTGGAGCTGTGCGCGCACAGATGGCTACAACGCGATAAGGGAGCGCTTTCCAAGTTTATTGTTTTCTGTGTTCGCGCAACGTGGATATTTTGTGGTTTTCGGAACTCCGATGCGGGCATAGCACGCTCGCACGCCTGACAATTTGTTTAGTAATAATTGTCGTTAACCTTTAGTCGAGTTGACACATATACGAGTATTCCTACGTCCCGGTCCCTATAGTGGTAGCAGCGTATATTTGCGTCGTGGTGTAGTTTATGGGAAGAGGCTCCGAGTCAACGCGGCGATGGTTGATTCTGTGGATTCTGATGATGGATTTGAATCATGGGAAAATGGTTTCGGTTTAGGGATGATGTTTAGGTATATTTTTTTTATGTCAATTCACTATCTGTCAATCGAATAGACTGACGTGTGCATAATAATAGTCTATACTTAATTTTTTATGAATAAGCTAGTGCGTGGAATTTCGCTTGGTCTTTTGTTCAGGAGGTAGCCACTGTTCTCCAGAACTCTTTTATACGAAACTCTTCCAGTGGACTCAGCAGGTTCTGACATTTGACAGATCAATGAGGTGTGTTTGATTTATCTGAGTGCAATATGGGAACTTGTTAGAAATTTGAATTGCAAAAGCATGTAGGATGACGCCGGCTTTGAGGATAAAAATAAATCGTCCCGAAAAATCTTTAAAATGGATTTTGTTTCATTGACACTTTTTCAAGTTTGAAGCGAATCGCAACGGATCACCCATTCCTGACCAATTCTTGCAACAAAGTATGGTGGAAGCAAAAGTGCATAAGTCTCAAGTATTTGTGCAACACACTTATCGGCACGTATCAGTGGGGGCGGGTTATTCTTTCCACAAAATGGAAGGGGCCTACAGTTTTTTGCCGACTCCGAACGGCGAGTTGAGAAGCTTCTCATGACAAATGATACTCTTTGATTGCTTGTCAGACATTCGATTTTGCTGGGATTGAACCCGAGCAGCATCAAACCAATCAGTCAGCTGTTTTCGACGTTTAGTCAAGATTTTCTTGACTAAAAATCCAGTCCCGACTTCAAAAAAAGTAGACTAGATATTCTGTCAATTTTCGGGCTCCCGATCAATAAGAGGCCGTTGACTAACTGTCATCTAAGTCTCTGAATGCCCCCAGTGTGATTTTTGGCCTGGCGACTTAAAGCCTGGAAAATACAAATGAATTTTCAAGTCAAAACTTTCGTTTATTTTGCACAGAATTTGATGCTGTATATAAGGTCACTTGGGATCAATCTGTGCGAAGACGATGAGTTCTTTTGATCTTTGAACACTTTGAACTTATCAACCGAATGGACAATAATACTCCAGCAAAGCGGACCTTCGAATTACAGTCCCCATGTTCGAGACGACAGCAGAGACCGAATCTTTCTGTTTTAAGCATCAAACTGGAATAAACGACTATAGATGGATTACATGATGGACCAGAATACACAAAGCAATTTCGCTTATTCCTGTTAGCTGATGTACCCTCAGTAATCTTCTAACAATCTTTTGATTTGGAATAACAGCTTAACACGCGTGAAACTGCAAACAGCACGGGTCTGGTATCTTTTGCTTGGAACCAGATTTAGAGAAGTGTCGTTAAGACTTTCGAATGCCTGCAGTGTGTTTCAGGCAGAGGCCGTAGCCGTAGAGCTGCAGAGTTCGTGAAAATGAAGCGAATATCCGGCAACGATATTGTTACAGTAAAACCTCATAATTGCGACTCTCTCTAATTGGGGCAACTCCGAAATGAACCGCCCTTCATGCAAACGCTCGGTTTTTTATGTAAAAATCGGGGCACCTCTGAATTGGATCTGGAGCAACGAATTGCTGGCGAATTTCGTTAGAATTGCTTGCAAAGCAACCTCCAAATTGGGACCAAAAGAAAAGAGAGGGAGAAATTACATATATCAGAGCTTATTGTGTGTATCGTGTATGTGTAATATATATGTATGTATGTATGTAACATTATGTTCATGCTATGATGCATAAAAATAGGGGAATCCCCGGAATATAGAATATGCGTTGGGTACCTGGCCACCCGATGAGTTAGCTAGGAAAGGAGGAGAGCTGCCACTGTCCGGGGCAGTGGTAGTTGTCCAACGCTAGGTAGCATTAAATCAATGGTAAAAGAAAGTTCTATGAGATGAGCTGACCATTGATGGTCTTACATGGTAGGGCATAGGGTCGCTAAAGCACTTTGGCCAGCACTGGACCGTAAAAGGACTAGTGAAATCCTTAAACTCAGCAGGACACATATAAGAATAGCAATAGGAATATCTTCCGAGCATTGTCTCATAGGCAAACACGGCAAAAAGACTCGGACTTACGGACACGGATACTTGCAGATACAGTCAAACTTCTTTATTACGAACTTCCATATAACGAAATTCTTTATATTGCGAGATTTGTTGCCAGACTTAAAAGTTCCTGCCAGAACGAACAAACAAACGAACAAACTTATTGGGCCCTTTGAGGTTCGTTATAAAGAAGTTTGACTGTACTGCAATGACATAGGTGTAAGGTGTAACAGAAGATATCGAACATAATCTATGCGAATGTGAGGGCTTAGCATATAGTCGCAGGAGCATTTTGGGCTGCTACTTCTTCAGTAACCCGGTGAAGGTAGGCCAAATCAACTATAGACTCGCCCTAAAAATTGTTCAGGGTAGTACAATGCTTTGAGGAAATTGTGGCGGTTTAGGTGCAGGTGGATTCTTTGGGGATCGCGGTGCGCCCACTCTGGTGCCTAGGTTGTGTAATGGCTCAGCCTCACAACCCCTCTCCATCTCACCTAACCTAACACTCGCAAAAGTTATACATTTTTTGCCGGCGGCATAAGATCGAACCCAGGCAATTGTTCTCGTGAAATTCCCCGCCAATTCGGTAAAAAAAAAACTTCAACTTCATGGTGGTAATGAGAATGAAGAAAGATAACAAATGGCTGATGGGGAATACCCCCTTAATACCCCACAAAAATAACAAATAAAACCAACTGCAATGTACAGCTTCTTCTGCAGCGGCACAGTAAGAACCACAATGACGCTGATGAAAGGAAGCCCTAAAAGATGACGATGTAAAATGATGCCGGTGTTATACCTACCTAGTGGGAGCTCTATGCTGAGCATGATGACGATCTTCCACCAGTAAACTATTCATTTCATCCTGTCGATTGAGATGATAAATCATTTTTCGTGAATCAGCGAAATCTTGTAAACGGCGAAGCAAACACAAATCGCCAAAGCACCACCACATTCGCTCTTTGGGGTGACGGCTTAGTAGCCCTGCTGCCGGTAGAAAGAATCTCTCATTCAGCCTCTCATCCATCCTTTCATCCGTCCATCCATCATCAGTCGCATCATCATCGCCGTCATCATTAACACAAGAGGAAAAAGAAAAAACACCCAAGAACAGGAACATCCACCACAAATCTCAAAGTCAAACTCAATTCGAACAACCGAGATACAACTGTTGTTGTGCAGAACAATTGTTGTGGTTGGAAAACAAACAAAAAAAAGCCGCTGCTAATAAGATGATGTTGCTGATGTGGTGATGATGAGGACGACGACGACGATGATGATGGTGATGATGTGATGATGACAATGGGGACGTTTGACGATGACGACTTTTGTTGCTTTCCTCACCGCCCGCCATCTTCTTATTTGTCCCCTTCCTTCCTTCCTTCTTATTGTGTTGTTGTTTGATGTGCACAGATGATGAAGAGATGATTCGTGCTCCTCTACTCGATGTGAGTTGAATTTGTATCTGCACGGATGCGCTGGATCACGAATTCCTTGTACAACACCATGAACTAAGTAGTTTGTGTCTTTCCTCTGTTGGAGTACTGGAAAAACGATGGATTTAGCGGCGGCCCGTGTAGCATTGGACAGACGTGGAGGTAGATCAATCATCGTGTAAAATGGTCGGTGAAACCAAATAAACGTGTTCCAGTCAATTTCTCAATTAGACTCGATGAGGCGATGAGGGGGAGGTATGCAGGTAGGTGGTGCTCCTGGTGCGCTGCAGCGGCGATTATGTGAAATTTGAAATGATTCAATGGACTCATTGCCAATTGGGTAGAACTAAACATACGAGTTCGATAGTGCGCGTTGGAGAGTGTGGAGACTTTTGATGCATTTTTTAATTAAATCATAAGTTTAAGTACCGTTGGAAGGGGAAGCTGTATTTAGTTAGACTGTCGTTCGAAAAGTTTCCTACAAAACTAGGTTTTTAGAGTTAAACATCGTGGAATGAGCGACTCCTGGCATTCCTCTTCTACATAGAACGTGCCATATAAACTGCCAGTGAACATATGTAAGTCCCACCAGAATGCCAAACAATTCCTCCTCGGGGGGCTAGTATCTAGATAAGGCAGTTTCGAGTATCTTAAAACTTCGGTTAGATTGGGTTAGGTTAGGAAGGATGTGTGATTGTTCGAGCAATAATTTTCACTCGGAGACTCGTAGGTCCATTGTGAATTTTCTCATAGTTTGGGAGTAAATCCTCTTCTTACCAACTCGTTAACCAGTTTCTGCTCTTGGTGAACCTTAGAAGATCCGATATCTTTAAATTTCCGAGCTCTGCTATGTCTGCCAAGAGTCTATAACCTAAAGTACGTAGGCGTCGTTCTTGAAGGAGATGTTGGATCGATTGACTTTGTTCCTCACCTCCTCAGTCATTTGCTTGTCAATTGTCATGTGACCAGCGTCCAGTGATTAAGCGTATGGAGGATTTATCCAGATGTAACATCGTGCTTGTCCTATTAAGATCAAGTTTCGGCCATAAAGAAAATATGTGACGCAGTCGATTCGTATGAGCCATAGAGCGTTGGTCTCTTTTTCGATTATATGGTCGATTGGGTTGAACAGTGTTTTAATCGGTGGCAGTATGGAGGTGTCAGCATCACTGATCCAGCTCTAGCTAGTCTGCTATCTCGTTCCCTTCGATGTGGCTATGTCCGGGTACTCTGCACAGTCTAAATTTATGGTGCCTTATGGCAATTAGTGGATTGCGACATTTTTGGATTGCCTTTGATCTTATTGCTTTTAGAGCTGGCTGACTATCAACCAGAATGACTATCTCCGACGGAGGGAGGTCGCTTTCTTTTATGAATATTGCAGCCTTTTCAATCGCCAGTAGTTCCGCCTAAAAGACACTGTATGTATCCGGTAATCTGAAAGATTCCCGTTAATCTAGTGTATCTGAGTAGAACCCTGATCCAGTACGTAAGTCTATTTTTGAGCCGTCGCCGTCGGTCTCTCATCACCTTGTTCGACAGCCCGTCTTCCGTACTGGTAAATAGGATTGGTACATTCAAGTTGAAACATTCAAGTTGTCTGTGATCTTGCTTCTCCTGGTGAAGAGGACAAGCTCGGTCTTTTGGGGATTTACGTTAAGACTTCTTAAAGCTTTCCTGGTGGTACAGCTAAAGCCATCGACTGCATGACCATTCTGCGTGTCGTCATAGAAGCGTTTACGACAATTCAAGAACAGGCGAAACGAGTTGGCCTTAAAGTAAAAATAGACAAAGCCAAGTAAATGTTGTCAGCAGCACCTGTTCACCTCCTAGGACAAAAAAGTCACTGTTGACAACAGTAACTTCGTAGTGGTTAAGGAGTTTACCTAAATCCACGATTGACAACTTAGTGGAGATTCTACAAAGACTAACCCCAGGAAACCGCTGCTTCTTCGGTTTTGCGCAAGAACTTTGTTCCAAACTCCTAACTCAGAAGACGAAATGCATACTCTTCAAACCATTGATCGAGCTGGACGATAAACAAGGACACAGAGCAGATTTTGAATACATTCGAGAGAAAAATGGTTCGTCGGCTAATTGGTCCCATATGCGAAGATGGCGAATCGAGGAGAAGATATAATCGCGGAGCTATATCAAGACGTGGATATAGTCCGAAAATTCAAAACACGTCGACTACACTGGCTCGGCCACATCGAGCGAATGGACAATAATGCTCCAGTTAAGATAATCTTTGAATCCCAGCCCGAAACTCTGTTTTAAAGACCAAGCTATTGCGGATCGGTTTAGAAAACCAAGCCAACCTGCGTGGCACGTCATTTTGTGATGTTTCAAATTGTTACCACTCATTCAAGTCCACAGCATTCACAATCTCCATCAATTGGCTTTAACGTGGTCTACTCTAATGGCTCACATCGGCCAGATTCCCAGTCAAGTTCCCGTACTATTGTACAGTTTTTGGATCAAAAGCAAGTCTGTAGAACTATGTAACCGTTTACATCTGCTTAGTGATCCAGTGTATATACTAATACCAGCAACATCCTTGTCAGCATATCTACAGCTGGTTTACTAAGAAGCAGTTGGTTCCTGAGCCCTTCTGTGGCATAGGGGAACATACCATAAAGGAGGAGCTCCTATCCCTGGAGAAGACAATCGGGACTAAGTCCTCGGCGCGAATTCGGGGTCTAAGACAGGCGAAGAAACTTTTTAGTAATTACGAAAGGGTTCAAATCTTGTATTAGCCTATAGACAAAAAGAAACTCTGCATCTCTGGAAGCTAGGTCTATCCGATGAAGACTCATGCAGATTTTGCAATGAGTCCGGTGAAACTCTAGAACACATACGGTGGAATGTAGGGATATAACCCAGAAAAGATTCAAGTGCTTGGGTAAATACCAAATTACAGCAGAGAATCTACCACTCATAGCACCCAAACGCACAGGGAAATTGATCTGGATAAGGTGCTATGACCTATGGAATTCTCACTTGGGCTAGATGTGAGCGAAGTTTTCTCTAACCGATTCCAATAGGAATAATGACAAGAGGGATATTCCTTCGTAGGGACCACAATATATCTTATGGTCGCAGTACATTTCACTCCTCAAAAATAATAGAAATGTCTTAAGAGTTTGGCAGCTTTTAAAGAAAGGACCCGGTTTCTTGAATATTGAACGTACACATTTAAATACAACGTCAGCCTGCGGTTAAATCAAATCCAAATGCCTTTCAAGAAGTCAGTTTATTTTAAATCTCCTCCTCCCACCCCCGCAGACGTTCCTTGTATTCGTATGATATCACGACGAAACAAATCAAAGAACTCCTCCAAGTCAACCCTTTGATGTCTTAATTAAAATCTACCCCGTTCCGATGAGGACGGCGGTTGGCGACAACGACGACAACGTTGAGCAATTGGTTGGTATATGGTGACACAAACATTTCCTCCAAACCGTGTTTCGCCAATGTTCCTCGGATGTCTTTCGGTTTGTTACTGGCTCCCACCAACCGTTTGTCGAATGTCGGTGTCGATGGTGCTCGTGCCTTCGTGGCCTTCCACAGATACAGAATAAAAGGTGGCATCCAATAGATCTCGTTCGATCAGGAGGCGAATGACTAGTACGAGGATTATTTGCATGTGCAGATGCTTAGTTAACTTCTGTTCAAAAAAAAAAAAAAAAGAGATCCAACATCTATTCGAAGCAAAATGAGCAGCTCTTGTTTTTTGTTTTGGAACCACAATGGTGTGCCAGAGATGATGATGCGAATGATGATGATGCTGGCTGTTCCTCGATGATCGCCTCGAATTTTTACCAATTTTCAAGTTTTCTTGGGGTACAACGGGGTTAATCTCTTTGAGATCTCTCACTTGGCATGGCAAACACATACATAAACACGCAGACAGATACCAACGAGTACTCCTACTGCTCCTTCAGACTATGTATAATTAATTTCATTATCAAGATGCAATACACTGAGTGAGTTTTTAATCTTTTAACGAATATATTTCGATCTGCAATTCTTGAAGCAGGAGCTGGAGTAGCAACAGCAGGAGCGCGAGAATGAGTCCCCCAACAGTAAAAAAAAAAAACATCGTGAGTTTATTTATTTTTGTGTATCCCTATCGATGGTTATTAATCAAAATAAAATTCAACTCATTCTTATAGACACTACACAGCGTTTGGTATCTTTGGACGAGTGTATAGGTTTTGCTCTAGAATCCAACTCTTCTCCTCTCCCATATACGATCGCAATCGATCTCTGGTTATTCAGGAATTAGTTCCAGCTCCTTCCTCCATCTTGCATATTGAAAATAATGCGCAGTGCAAATAGGCAACCAGCATCCATACAAAAGAACGGTTCCACTTAGGTGCATTCTCCAACGTCACTATCATTGGCACTTCATCAACTTTTCGGGGGAAGATTTTCGTTACTTTGGCACTACAACAATACGTTACAATACTAGACCCACTGGATGATGGTTATGGGTGCTAGTTGGTGCATGTGAAATGATCTTCATCGATTGTTCACGAGGTGTAAAGAAAAAAACAACAAGATTCTGCAGAAATAAAAACGAATGAGAGAAGTTCAACTTCCAGAAACGACGCGAAGCAAACAGATCCTGTAGAGATAACAATTCCAAAGGAGTGTACTAGTGGGTAGGCAAATGACGGTGAGATGGGTCAACAAGCGCTCTAGCTGGGTAGTGCATATGGTAAAGAACTTAGCACCTGGAGGCGAAGTGCTCGTAAGATAGTTCCCAGTCACGGTTTGCTAATTTACACTGCGAAAACAAATGAGCTGGAAGGTGTTTCCCTCCTCGTTACGATTGGATACAAATAGAAGTTTTCGAATACGATGCGATGTGTATTGTAGCGGGATTGGATATACAATCATTTTTAAGTAGCACCGGAATCAAATGTACGTCGAAATCGACGGCGTATTTCGGTGGAAATGGAATACGGCATCGAACACACGTACTCAGTCCTATCAAATTTTGCCAAGAAGAGCGATGGGAGTGAAAAGTTGTCCTTTTCAAACTCACCGATAGTTGTGTGAGAACGTGAATTTTACCAGTGCTGGGTGCAAATTAATCTACGATAGATTATGTAGGTCTATCTCTGAAGCATAATATATCTTCGAACTCCATTGTTAGCAATTAAACCCGCAACCCGTCACTTAGGACGATGCTCTATTTAGTGTTGAATGCAGAACTAGCCTAAGTCGAAAATTTTTAATATTGCAATTTTTATGTCATAAAGGAAGGCACTGCATTCCGCGCGTTCCAGTGTGAGAACAATCTCCGTGTCCTAATCCTAAGTCAGTATTTTCATAACTTTTTTTGGGGTTTCAAATTGCTCTCCTAAAAAATTTGGTAATTGTGACTTAGTCTAGTTCTGCATTGTAGCGACGAATTGTAGGTTACATCTATTTTCTTTTTGCATTGGTAACACTGGATTTTGTCTGAACAAAGCAACAGCGTTTAACTAAATTACTCTGGAGAGTTGTAGTAGGACTGGTCTATATGAGGCTCAACCGCCGATCGCTAACCTATCCTAACATAGGTTCGTTCGCGTACTTTTTGCACCAATTATGTGTTTTCTGTGGGTGAAATTCTCAAAGATAGGAAAACTACAAAAAAAAGTAAACGAACGCGTTGAACAACAAAAAATTAAAAGTGTATGCAGGTAATTTGACAGATTTGACAGTTTTCATGTATAACATTTTCACTTTAAATTCGTTATTTTGGAAATTAAATTCGTTATTTTACAAATTAAACTCGTAGTTTTGCACTTTGAATTGGTTTTTTTTTTTATTTCAACATTATGATTTGATACCCAATCTCTTAGATTATAGTGCTGTTATGCGTTGTATACACATAAATATATGTAATAAAATTACTATTACCTTCGTGCTTAGACTAAGCCTGTTAAATTAATATATGCTTAATTGTTAAATTAAGCCCTTGAATTTATGAGATATAATAGTTTCCAAAAATCACCGTAGAGAGGTGCAGGTTTGAAATTGAGCTTCATAGGGTGCTGATTTAGTGTGAGACCCCTTGCCTCCCAAACATCTTTTATTACATACTTTAATGGGGTTCCTGCTCATTTGCTGCAGCTGGTATTTTTAACACCATAGCCATCACGTACCTAGAGCAGGCAGATCTTGTTAGCTGGCGATAGGCCTGCTCTATTACACTTGGCAAATTATGCTCTGATTACGGAACCGAGTACTTACGTAAAAAAACGATTTGGTAGTAAATTCCAGTGTTCCGAAGAGAAAACGAATTTAATTTGCAAAAAAACGTATTTAAAGTGAAAATGCTATATCTGCCTAAAGAAATGTCTTGTGCTAGAATTCGCAGCATGGAGAAATTTCTTATTCGTGAGCACTATCTTTTACGAAAAACTACGAAATTTTTGAATACGCGGACGGGTTTTTGTAACTTTTCGTAGATTGTCGTAGTTTTGGGAGTGTACGCGAATGAACCTATTAGGTCTGTTTGGTAACTTTTTCGAGACAAATATGTAGGTAAAATCTGTCAAATAATAAATAATTTGAAAAGTGGAGGAAAGTTCTCTCAGATAGTGGAAAATTCGCAACAAATATGGGTAAAGCTGTCAATTTACTTTTGTTTTCCACTAGAAAAGAAGTTTATGACATTTCACAAACTGTCAGATGGCTGGTTTGACAGGTTTCACCTACTGCACCCAAAGAATAAGTTGGGCCAGAATTCGCAAGTTTCTCAACTAAGGGGACATTTTTGACACTCTCATTTGGCTCTCTTTTTTGCGAATTGTTGCGAACTTTTTTGGTTAACAAACAGAAATTTATGAGAATCTATGAAAATTTGTGAAAATTTAAGAATAAAAAAATTGCAAATCAATTGAAAATCATTTTTCATTACGTCTGTGCTGAGAATTTTAGCTCGAGAAATTGTTTTAGGCAGATTTATGAAATCTATCAATTTGTTCAATCTCACGAAACATTTTTTTTTAGATTTGGCGTTTGACTTAGTTAAAATCGTTCGTTTTCACAGTCTAAACTATAACCTTCTAGTTAATTAAACGCAGTTCTGGAACTTATATTGGAACAAAAGTTGCCAGCGCTTCTTTTGAAATGTCAAACTTTATGTATTCCTCATTTAAAATGGCAAGGTGATGAGAGACAGTGTTACAAATTCTGCTTGCAGATGATTTTGAAACACCATAAAAGTCCACAGGCATAAAAGCGTAAAGTCTAAAATCTTGACTTCGGCGGATATTGAACCATTTTTTAAAAAGCAATGAATTATTTTTTGCTATTCTTGCAGCTGTCAAAAAATACCTCAAAATAGCTGTGTGGAAAATCTTAACGGGTGAGTTGAAACTCTCACTGTGAAACTGGGCATGAGAGAATTTTGGAGAAAATGTAACAAAATTTGATTTACAGTTGTCAGTGCAAGATATTTGTGTTCGTTGAAACGGAAACTGGGTTTTTTGACAACCAAGAAAATACATTCACACTAGCCAGGGCTGGGGACATCGAACTCTGCTATTATCAAAACAAATTGCAAATGTGAATTTCCTTGGTTGACATTTCACTTTATTGTTAGTGGATTATTTACTCAGTAATTAAGTCCATTGCTCCATGTGTTTATAGCGATGATATTCATATTTTATCTATCCGGACTCAATATGCGGAGGAATCAAGTCATTTAAGGATACACAAACAAAAAGCTCTAAAACACTTAAAACCTACGATTGGACGCTGATTAAACTGACCTCTTCACCTTTTTTTAACGCAACCCACAGCGAAGCAATATGCATTCGTTGCTCCACTCCACAGTCCACACATTTCTGTCCAATGATCAAATCACACATACACACACACACACCAAAAACAAAAAAAAAATAAACGAATTGGAAATTCTCTTATAAAAATTATCATTTCTTGAAATCGAGAGATTATCAAATTCCTCGGAAGTCCACGTTCAACGTTTCAGGTTCTTTTTTTTTCTTTCGTTGTTTCCATCGTCTTCTTTTTTTTTTGCGACTCAATGAGTATGCTGTGTGTGTTGCAATGTAATCTGCGTTGCATATCCGTGTTCTTACCCTCCCCATGTGTACCTCAAGTGGAAGGACTATTTGGATTGAACTTATCCCACTATACCCATCATCATCATCATCATTGTCGTTGTTGTCATTCCATATTCGAATTCACTAGGAATACAAGTTCTGTATAATTGCAAAAGATGCACAACAAGCATGCGACCATTATTCAGACTATATTGGTGCACACCTACTTCGAGTATTTTCTATGCATAGCAAGAGATCTGCCAATTAATTCGCACGCTTTTCACTTCTCTTTGCAGAAACAAAAGATCTTAGCCCAAGCGATTTGAATGATCAAGCGGATGCAGCATCGGCGGACATTGATCAATCGGCCGAGCCGCGAACTCCATTCACAACAGAATCACTGATGGAAGAGAATCGTCCATCTTCAAGTACACCTCGAACATTATCACCGCCATCGGATCCGGAAGTAGATGATCATCACCCTCCTTCGGTTAGATCGGATCTACAGTCGGGGGGTAATTCACCCTCAGAGCATGATGATGCATTAATAGTTCCTTCTGCGGCCGTTGTTTCTGCGATTCCTAAATTGCGGCTAAACGTACTGCTGGCTTCCGATCCTGCCCTAAATCCAGATGCAAGGAATTTAAAAATTCTACACGAGGAATCGACCAAAAATCATGCTCAAGAGGAAGCTTGTGCTGGATCCGTTGCATCTTCCGTAACAGTCGATCAAAAGGGTGTTGTGAAGAACCAAGCACCTGTTGTGGGGGATAATGCGCAGCGGGTAAAGGTGTTTATGTGTCTTCCCTGCGGCATTGGATTCTCGTCGAGATCGACACTGGAGGCACATCAAGCATACTATTGTTCGCACAGGTGAGTTACAGATGCTCTCGATGACAAATGCAAGTTTTATATATTTTTTTTTTATAGAAAAGAAGCTGAGGAAGATCCAGCTGGAGGGGGTACCGGAAGTGCCTCCTCAGGAGATAAAAATTCAACAACAACATCTGGTGAGCCATCAGCGAAATCTATTAAGACTGGTAAGCAGTACGCTTGCACACAGTGCTCCTACAGTGCTGACAAGAAGGTTTCGTTGAATCGTCACATGCGTATGCACCAAAGCTCACCAGCGCCAAGTTCGAATGCCTCGAATGGTGGCGATGATAGTTCTAGTCAAGTGAGTTGGTTGAATAGAAAAAGCTTTCTTACGAGATCGATCTTTAAAAAAAAATGTTTCTTCTCTTCCAGCAAATCGATCGTTACTGCTCTGAATGTGATATTAGATTCTCGAATGTGAAAACGTATCGGGCCCATAAGCAACACTATTGTAGTTCGAGGCGCAATGATGGGTAAGTCAAATAAGTCCTTTCTCCTTGAATACTATAATAAGAAAATTTTCGTATAGCCAAACCACACCAAAATTAGCGGAACCAAGTTTAAAGACTAGTGGTGGCTCAGTTAGTCCACCGCAGGCACGAACGAAAACACCAACACCAGCTTCTGTGGTAGCAGCTGCAGCGGCAGCAGCGGCCGCCGTTGCTCCACAGCCATTTATTGCTCTCCCGACGAACCCCATTCTAATTATACCATATTATTTGATACGAGCGGCCAGTATGATACCGGGACCATTGTAAGAATCCGAAGAGAAGTGACAGATTCAAGTACTAATTCACATCTTTTCTATTATATTTTAGGACTTCGGTTTCCTCTGGCATTGCAAATCCCGAAAGCACATGTTTCTCACTGGAAAACGGATCTCTTAAGCCAATGGCAACCGCCTTAAGCACCACTAACATTACGAACAACCAAATTCCACATATGGAGTCTACACAAAGGTCACATCCTCCACCGCCAAGTACACCATTAAACAATGACGCTGGTGTTACAGCAACACTACTTACAGAGAAAAATGCACGTGCAGCATCTGCAAATAGTTGCAGTGAATCTGTAAGGCAGAACAAAAAAGATGCCACTGTTCGCGACTTCGCGCCTTTAGATCTTTCGCTACGGCGTTCTCCCATTCATAGAGCTCAGCGAGTACGTTCAGCTTCTAGTTTCATGTCACCGATTGACGACAGAATTGATATCGAGACTATGATGGAAGGCAAAGAGAATCTCTCTATCGACAGTGGTAGCATGACACCTGAACAAATTGTTTGTGCGCCGTCTCTTCCAAATAGTCCTTCCATGTCTCCATCGCCGAAGCGGAGGGCACTCAGCCCACGAAGTAGCAGTGCGACCTCAATGTCACCAGTACCGTCATCGGCTATGGATCATTTACCGTTGAGATCAATTCTCTCCGCTGACATTGCAATGAAACTGTCTGAGTCAAATATAATTCCACCACTGATCGCCAAACAGAATCTAGAACTGGCGTTTAAGCTGTCCTCGGCGTCAGCCGCTGCAACAGCTGCTGCCTCAGCTAACAGTAAGCAAAGCGATTCGGGTAAGACGACGATAAGTAATTCTCTTTTAGGACTCCCTGGTGCACCAATAAGTGTGGGAGCAGCATCTAGCGGTCAACCACAGATTTTCGTCAAACAGGGCGTCTCCAAGTGCAAAGAATGTAACATAGTGTTTTGCAAGTATGAAAATTACTTAGCCCACAAACAGCACTACTGTTCGGCAAGAAATCAAGAGGACACCGAAAACAAGATCAGTACCTCTCCATCAGTATCAAACTCCGGAGTGGAAACCAATCCAATCGCGTATCAACAGTTGATTTGTGCAGCTTGCGGCATTAAATACATTTCACTGGATAACTTAAGGGCTCATCAGAAGTTCTACTGCCCCAAAGGAGGCGGTGACGCCTCTGCGGCACCACCGGTCACAAAGGAAAAATGTGCGAAGTGTAAGGTTCTGCATGAAATTGGCCAGCCCTGTCCGCCGATAGCAGCTGCCGCCGCTCAACAAGGTACCTACAAGTGCCCCGTTTGCGATGTCGTCAGCTTAACAGCTGCTGAGAGTCGAAAACATTTAGAAACACATGGCAGCGTCAAAGCGTTTCGCTGTTCCATTTGTCGATATAAGGGAAACACATTACGGTAAGTTGGAGTTGAACAGATAAGGAATATTAGTTAATTAATTCTGTTTGTAGTGGCATGAGAACCCACATACGAATGCATTTCGATAAAAAGACGTCGGACTTTAATGAGGAGAACTATATGTCGTGCATTTTGGAAGATGACGGCCTGGAGATACCAAGTCCAGTGCCTTTGAATCAGGAACAGCTCTCACAATTCGGCGCTGCACAACAGCAGCATCAAAAGCAACATCTACTGCAACAACAGTCATCGGCGCAACAGCAACAACAGCATTCCCCACAGCAATCTCAGCAGATATTTAACTGTGAGATGTGCAACTACTCATCCTCTTACAAAGGCAATGTGGTAAGTTTGAATCTAGGAACCTATCTCCGATGATACTGATGATGTAATCTCATTAAAAGATGCGACATATGAAACTGGTACACTCACAACCTGGCACATCGCCCTCAATCTCGCCGGAAATGGTAATAGAAGAGAATGAACCTGCGGCGCACAGTGTAAACGGAGACAATGGTAACAGCCTTCCTGAGCGGTATGTACGAAAAATCACCGGCTAGAGTTAACATTACTTATTGAAATAATTTTTTTCTTTCAGTTTCGCTATAAAAACGGAACCATTAGATCCCATCGCCACTACTGTCACCAAGAACAATAACAACTCCACCCCAAACCATCATCATCATCTGGAACCATTAGCACAGATCAAATCAGAGCCAGTGGATATTGCAGATGGTGGCAATAGGTCTCTATCGTCACCCCTGTCGGTGCCACCACCGCCGCTTAACTCCTCTTCACCACTTTCGGGAGATGATAATTCCTTGCTAAGAAATTATGGATTAATGGGCCCAGGCGGAATTCCGTTTAATCAAAAGTACTGTCAGACGTGCGATATCACGTTTAGCTATATGAAAACTTTCCTGGCGCATAAGCAGTTCTACTGTAAGAATAAACCTCGAGGAGATGCGGACAGTCCGAGTCCAGTTCCGCCAGTGCAATCGCCAACTATGTTGAATAAAAATAAGGAGAACTTGGAAGCGGCTATGTTATAAAAAGCGTATTTTGTATTTTGCGTTAATGCACCAAAAGTGACCGATGTAGAGAGACACTATAATGTGAACGGAACAGATTAAGGAGTCGAATTTGAGTCTCTTTAGTTTCCTAAATTTGTCTGCATCTTTAGAGGATACCAACTCATCTAGTAAATTTGCTGAGTAGATTTACTTCATTGTTTAAATTTTGTTTATGCGTTATGCTGGCCCGTGACCAAATCAAATTGGGTTATGTTGAATGCTCGTGGCTCAGTGGTAAGTACGCCGGACTGCTGAGCATGTAACATGTTTTTTATTCACTGTGTTACCTTTTTAAATGCTTTAAAAACATTGAAGAGCATCATTTGTTGTAAGAATGAATGAGTCCTATACTTGCTACCATACTTGCACTGCAATCTGAAAGATCTATTGTGGCTCCTTTGAGCAAAGCCGATGTGTTCTCATTTCCACCAGTTCGCATTCACGAAACTATTCAAGTTTAATAATAATTATTTCCTTCCGCTTGTTGACGAAAACGAATTGCACAATCAAATCGTCACCGATAATCCCTTGGCTGTAGGTCTTGGACAAGCTATACTTTGTCTGGATAGATTTTTAATGTATTCAAAAACGTCTGTAGATCTCACCGCGATATCTGCAATTTAGTTGACCGCCTCCTGTGAGTCGTTTCTTCTCAGCTCTCTTCCGTACACGATCAATGTTTGAGTCCAAACGATTTGTTTCTTACGGTGCAGTTTTAACATCGACGATATGCTATATGTGCTATATATGTTCATTATCTGTATACCTTTCCATTTCTATCCAAGGTAATCAGCTTTCTTACGGATAGCAAATTTCCTCCAATTTCTGGAACAAATAAAACTGGGGGTAAAATTCTCTCAAAGACAGAAAAATCACGAAAAAGTAATCGAACGCATTAAGCATCAAAAAATGAAGAATGTATGTGATTTTACAGTTTTCATAATATACCCCAAAGAAATTTCTTGGACTAAAATTCGTAGCATGGGGAAATTTCTTACTATCTCGCACTCTCTTCTACATAAAACCACGAAATTGTTGCGTACGCGAACGGGTTTTCGTTGTTTTTCGTTATTTTTCGTGGATTTTCGTTGTTTTGGGAGGGTACGCGAACGGACCTATACATACAATTTTAGAGAAATGATTACGCATTCAAGCATTGCACCACCCTGTAGCTAGGTCCCGGTCTGATCCAACGAATGTTGGGTAATTGAAGTCAGTTGAGGCGATTAAGTTATTTGGAGAGGTTTTTCATATATCTTTCGATTTCTGTATTTCGATTTAAATGGCGTCGCCTTAACAGAAAAGATTCAAATGAACTCGGTTCGGGAAACTATTCCCACCATCGACTTTTTGTTACTGTATCTCTAAACAACATTGAACATCTCTAAATTCGCCAATAAATAACAGTCATACTAACTAAATAACATACATACTTCCAAGTTTTCACTCAATTTTACAATAAAAAATTAAAACAAACAACATAATATCCTTTTTCATTAGTTAAACCATGTTGTCTTCTTGTTATTCATTATTATTATTATTATTTTTATTTTTTCAATGAAAGTAAAATATCATTACATATGATGCCAAAGTTTAATATAAAAATTACAAACACTATAGGTACTATAAATATATGCATAAACAAATAATTACCCTAATTTAAGTAAAATTAAACAAACAATTTGATTTTAAATGTTCTTGTTAAATATTAAACGAAATATTTTATTTTTAGTTCCCTTTTGAAATTGTTTTCTTTTCGTTTTATTTAAAAAAAAATTATTTCTATATGTATAGTATATACAAATTTTTGTTCTGTTTTTTTTTTTAGTTTTAGTTTTAAGAAACAAAAATGAATCAAATATCATGTAAAAAATTTAAAATTAGTTACTCTGCATTAGGAAAATATGTAATAATAAATCTTAGTTTTATATTTTCCTCCCATTTGAACAAAATATAATATGTAACTAAACTTAACTGCACACATCAACTATTTAAATATTTCATTGTGTACTTATGAATTTGCATGAAGCAGCAATAACCTCTAAAATATCATGTATAATGTATGTATATTTAAAAGGAAACACTAAATTTCATCAGATCACATTTTAGTAATCATACTACCGACACATACCTAAATAACTCTTTAAAGAAATATATTCAGCGCATTTGTTTAGCTCATTAATTGATTAATAGAAAGTAGGGGTTCAAAGTACATGAATGATTGTAATTCTATCTCCAAATGAAAAGAAGAACATATTCTATCTTTGATAAATCTTAAATAATAAATAAAATAATAAAAAAAAAAGAAACAAACAAAATATTGCTAATATGACAATAAATATTTATTCCAAAAATTATAAGCAATAATGCGTTTTTTTTTCATACAGCAATCAGTCTTATCATAGCATTTTGTCAACGTTAGTATTTACATATGTATGTACATAGGTATAAGCAGACGCTGGATTGGATCTTTTTACACGTCTTAGATGCTTTGCTCCAAATTAAAGTACGTGGGCTGCTACTTAAGTTTTGAAATATGGCAACAGCAGGACATTGTCATCGTAAAGCCAGAAATACACGATACAATCGTTGTACCGACCTGCATTGTACACCGGTTGTATGCTTAATAGCATTCAACCATACAATATCGGTACAGCCGTCGGTTGGGTGAAAACACACGATACAATCGTCGCATACAACCGTCAAATTGTATACAACCGCCGTACAACGATTGTATCGTGTATTTCCCGCTTAAAGGTTGACATTTTTAATGGTAATCGTAGGTACTCAGAATGTTGTGTCATACGAGTGCTTTTTGTTTTGTTTACAGGTACAGTATAATCTCGTTAATCCGGACAATTAAAAACCAAGCAGTGTCCGAAATATCGAAATGTCCGGATTACCGAGACACAAAAATTTAGCGTAAAAAAAATAAAAGAAGTCCTGCTAAACTCATGTTTTTAAACCTTTATTTTTTTGTTTGTTTATATATGTGTTATAAACATTTTTAATGATTTTGAACAAAATTTGTAATTTTTACTTGTCGAAGTTTTATCGAAGTTTTCTTTTTATATGCAACATCTCTCAGGCCGACAAGTTTTAAAGTACCGCCAGCGGTAAAATCCTGCTCTTCTGCATATTTAATACATGTGTTAAAAACAGATATAGCTTCAGAATGCAAAATGTTTCGGTATTGGATTTCAACCAAATTTTCATCGCAACTACTGCTATCGAGATCGTCTTCTTCAGTCTGATCATCCGTGACATCATTCAATCATTGATCGATTTCGTTATCATAATAAATATCCGGTGCTATTTCGACTAATAAGTCAGCTATTTCCGTTGAGCTACTGGAACGTAACATTGCAAGAGGTAGATCATCATCTGAATCCCATTCTTCGTCATAAAGAATTTTGTTGAAACATTTCTTAAGGACACCTTCATCCACCATATCCCAAGCGTTTGAAGACAAAAAAGCAACATCTGATAGTCTGCATTACACATTGGTATAAGAACGAGATAGAACTTTGTTTTCCACAGGAAACCGCTGTTAATTTATGAAACCGGAAAACCCCGTAGAAATAGCAAACAAAAAAGAAAAAGAAAAAATAATTGTCCGGATGTATGATGTAAATCATAAGCCAACTGTCCGGATTACAGAGTCAACAATAGAAAACAATTGAATGTCCGGATTACCTGTCGATTTGTTTTTGTTTTCCACTACGATGAAGATTATGACATTTCTCAAACTGTCAGATGGCTTGGTTTGACAGAGTTCAACAGTCCACCCCGAGAAAAAAGGTCTTGCAGATAGGTCTGTTTGGTGTGCAGTAAATTTACGTAAATTTAAATTTAAAGTCAAAAATCAAGAGAATAGAGAGCCAAATGAGAGTGTCAAAAAATTTCCCCTTCTACGAAATCGTGCTACTCAACATCCATGTAGTAGTCCCGGGACATCTGTCAAACAGCAATCTGACAATTCGTGAAATGTCAATCTTCATTTTTGTTTGTGTAATTAGAAGTTTCTGAGAGGATTTTCCCCCACTTTTCAAATTATTTACTATTTGACAGATACTTGCAGATAATTCATCGCAAAGAGCGAGCCAAATGAGAGAGAGAGTGCAACTGACATGATTCTATGAAAGTTTACGTAGTATTGGGAAAACTACCGACACACCAAATAGACCTAGTGTGCCGATGAACTTGTTTCGACTTTTGGAAATGAAGCACCATCTCGAGCCACTGTGTTTCGCTGGTTTTCCGAATTCAATCGAGGTTGCACGATGCTTCAAAGGACGTCTATACAATCGACGACAAATCATGGATCTATGCATATGAACCCGAAACCAAACAGCAATAAGCTGTATGAGTCTGTCGAGATGAGCCTAATCCAACAAACGCTGTTCGCTCATATGGTCGCCCGTTTTTATTTCGGAATAACTGGACATGTCGCAACCGTGTAATTAGAGCAACGTAGAACGGTCAATTTTGAATGGTACACCGTACACCAATATTAGTTTGCCAGAAGTCTTGGGAAAAATAAGGGAAACCAATCGCAGAAGACGAATCGCATCCTCCAGCACGACAATGCATGTTCTCACACATAGGCTCAAACAAGTGAATTTCTAAACATCGAATTGATGGGTCTTCCGCCGCACAGTTCTGATTTGGCACCCAATGATTTCTTCTTATTCCCGCAGATCAAAAATAAAATGTGAGGTCAACGTTTTTCGGTGCTCTTCATGGAGAATAACTTGAAAAACAATAAAGCCATTTTCGATTACAAGTATTTATTTTTACTTGTCTACCTCAAAATTCAAGTGGCAACCCTCGTATCATGTGAACGATGAGCTCTACATTAGCATTACATTACATTCAAATGCCTATGAATGGCTTAAAGCTTATGATTAGCTTAAATTTGTTAGCGTTGCACGTAGCAAATGGCGACGCATTTATACTGCCGACCTAAGCCAATACAATTTAAGATTTATTTGCTGTCTACTTTTATTCCGATAGAACTTTTATATATATGTAAATTCGTTATTTAAAATTACCGGGAATGCATTTCCTGTAAAATTGTGGAAATTGATTCTCGTTTCCATTGGTTCATGCATTCGCTTAGCACAAATTCCCTTTCCAGTAAATATGATTTCCTGGAAACACGCACATCAAATAACAATTATTTTGTAAACAAACTTGTATACATATGAGCGGCAGTAAGCTAGTGTGTGTTTTGTTTAACTGTCATTTAACATCCAGTTGATCAGCTGTTCTGTCAAAAACTTCCAGCGCATGCCCAGTTTCACCACTTTCCATAATTTCGGGAACTCTGGCAAACTGTCACTGTAATTATGGAAGTTTCCTGACACTTCGCTGCAACTTCCATAATTTTTCCACATCCAATTGTCAAATTTGACATCGACTGTCAGAAATTTTCTCAAAATGTCGACTGAGTGCGCGAGCAAAATATCACAATTGGAAAATATATTTTAACTTCTTTCCAATTAAATTTGTGTTTTGTGAAAGGAAAATACATGGAAAATCCGTGATTTATTATCGACAAATCAATTAGTACTCCATTTGAATGTAAATACAATTCCAAGTGTGTGAAAATCAGCAATAAAAAAAACTATTGTGTGTATGCGTAGTGTTAGGTTTTGACCCAGCCCAAATGTCTTCGTCGTTTTGCTCGATCTTTTGTGTCCATGGGGCTAAAGTGCAAAAATAAAGATTTTTTTTTATATAAAATCAACTTTATTAGTTTATAAGTGCAATAGTAGTTGAATATCTGCTGCCATGGAGGAAGCTGAATTGGATTTCGGTTTCCCCGAAGCAGGGAAATGGAATGCAACCAAGCACATTCCGTTGGAGAACCTGAAAATGGATGCGCCCACAGTAAGAAAAATCGATTGTTCTTGTAGTTTTATGGGCAGCTTGCTGCAATAAATTTAATTACGGTGGCTGCCGTTTTGTTGGTCAGACGGTGTGAGTAGTATGCTGATGCTGATAAGGTTGCAGACCCGAGTAGTGTTTTGCTCAGCTAAATTAAATGAGTAATCGAAGTCGTTGTTGTTGACTGATTAATTGAATGATTGAATGGCTTATTGCCACCACTTTCGTATTAGTGTCGACTGATAAGAGGATTTGTCTTTGGCGTTAAATCATTGGGAGAGCTTATCGTTAAACTGGTGACTGGTCAACCAGAATGGTTACTTTTAAGTATGTTCTTCTTTGTCCTCGGGCATTGACAGTGACGTAGAACTTATGGTGATAGTTTCATGAAAGTAATTAGACCAGATCAAAGGTTTGCTGACAATAGACGTGTTAATTTCACAATCACCCTCAATAAAGGGGACGGGAGACGTCAGTAATTTAATCTTATATCTAAGAATGCTGGCACTAGCGTCTGATTAATACAGATTAAATAGTACTTTAAGGCAAACGAGGTTAAGTTAAAGTTAATGCCTATTTAACGCTCTGTCGAATGCCCAAAAAACCCAATTGGCATATCTCCGTATTAAGACGTACGAAATAAATTTTATTGACGCTACACGGATAGACTGCCATTTGGTAGCATTTTCAATCTTCGTTAGCACTTGAGTCAACAAACTTCTATCTCACGTTTACTAGCTGCAGATCACTACACTCTACTTCAGTTTTAGAGCGTTGTCCAAGTAATTAAAATGTCTGCAGCGTTTCCGTTTTCCAAGCTCCCCGACTGAGAGTAGACTGTAGACGCCAGATCTATTGTCTAGTCTAGAGTCAACTATCAAGTATTATAGCAAATTAGACAGAACACCGACTTTTTGGCAGCCCCTGTTTCTACCTAATGTTTATAATCACCATAACACGCCGTTCACAATCCGCATTTACAATCTATGATGCTTTCATACATATTATGTACTAAATATTATTAGTATTTGTTTGAAGCGCAACTTATTGTAACAAACGACAGTCATTCCCTTACACTCATTACCACCAGCCAAAATCCAGGAGGTTTTCAAGTCCTCTACATAATAAAATACATTTGCTTCGGTTATTAAGGAAATCAACCTTTAATTAACTTTTGGAAAAATCAATAAAATGAAATTACCTTCCATTTTTGGCGGGATTTTCATTGGAAAAACTAAATTTTCCAATTGACTGACACAATGACAATGTTTACCAAGTGAACGAGAGTTGGTAAACTAGCGCAAGCGCTTTAATACTCATCCATCATTTGAAAGACTGAAGGTCAGTAAACATGTGAATGGACAGGTTATTGGCCGTCGTAGATGTTTACATCAAAAACTGGGTCATTGGTGTGTGACGCTACCGCGACCTATCTCAATGCCAAATCAAATGCCATCATCATCTGTTGCGCATGATGACGACCCTAAAACAGCATCAATGTCATTCAGTTTTTATGAATGAGTATAGCGTGCTGTGCGCGTCATAATGTTTAAGAAATAAAAGTTCAGGTTGACTTCATATTGAAATATTTTAGATTTGGCTTCTCTGTTCGCTGCTGACATCGATAACATGGGTGACGTACATCAGCTTCTACAACTCTCGTGTAGTTGGTGTTCTTGTAACAAAAATAGTCAATCGATGGTTTTTCAAAGGCGCATATTTTAAATTAGGTAAGCGTTACTAACTTTCTACGCAGCAGATACGAATGTATCAACGATATTGACTGTTCTTTCAGGATCTCTTACCCTCAATCCGTTAGCTGGAAAGATTATGTTTCGAGATTTCATTTATGTGTGTTTCGACTACTCAGTGCGGATTCAGGATGGTTACTTTATATTTCGATGGTGGAGATCATATGTACCCAAAGATGTATCCGAAGGTAAGTCGTCTTCCAACTAAGGTTTTGTAGACTATAAGGAAATATGATTTGCTATTTTTTAGATCTCTCTCACTCGGACACAAGACTTTCAGTGCAATTGAATGGATTCGAACTTCACACGTACAATCGATCGGAGCTGTACGATCATTTAGAGAAGACGTTCGGTTTAAAACCATCTATCTTCATTCCGGTAACAATTCCACAGAATGTATCTAAGTAAACAACTTCTAATTCTACTTTACCACTCAGACGGAAAACCTTTCAGCCGAAGAGCGAAATAAACTGAAAGAATTAGCAATGAATCTAGAGAATACTAGACAAACGGCAGCTGCATCATTTAGCAAGGAGAGAAAGAAACGTTCCGAAGCGATGGCAGCAACAACATGGAGGGATTTGATTCCGGTTATTAAAATAGATATCTGCTCGGGACGGTTTGTTTTTGGTAACAGATTGACCCCGACAACATTGTCCATTTCTGTGGAAGAAGCTCATTGTACGTATAGTACGAAACCGGCCGTCTGCCGGCTGGATCATTTCATGCATTTTGTCAAGGCGAAGGTGGAGAATACGAAGGTTATGTTTGCACCTAGTCCAAAGTACACGGGATTGGTTGATGAACCACCAAGGTGAGTGTTGCGACAATGCTTATCAATAAAACACTTGAAAGGTACCTCTGTTTCTAGGTACATGGGCGAAGGTTTCGTTGTGATGATGTCAAACTGCATGGATCTGTACTTCTATATGGACGAGGCGGGTGTTGTACCAGATGAGCCAGTACATCTGACACTGGCCAATGGTGATATAGTTGAACCATCGCCCCCAGTATGGGGTATAGACATCAAGTGTCAAAAAGGCACCGATTTTAGCTATGGTCCATGGGCGGATAGACAGCGGGATCACCTGTTTAAATTCTTCTTCCCTCCGGATTGGCAACAAATGAAAGTGACTCCGGCTCCACTGCCCGGAGAACTTCGGGCCTATCAGTCATTCGACGTTTGTCTATGTGTCTTGAGTGAAGCTACAATTGATATTCTCTTCTCGAAGGATAAAGAAACAAATGCTATGCACATAACAGTTGGTCCGGCGTCATATGTTGAAGTGACTATCCCGTGGGTGACCCATTCAGATGGATATACGACAAAAATTGCCGGTCAGCTATTCCATGTGGAGGCTACTACCAGCCTCCAATATCGCAGCTTAGCCGAATTCGAGTCACTCGAATACAAAATTCGAATTCACTACCCAAACAAGTGGAATGACAGTCAGGATTGGAGCATCAATTTGACAGGATGCAAAGCTACCGCTTATATTGTCTATAAGCACAAGTGTTTCTTCCAAGATCTCATCGAAGACTGGGCATGTAAGTCCAGACCCGATATTCTTAGTTTTGTGCCATACACCTGCAAATTTACGATTCTCTTGAATGAATTCGAGATCCTCACACTGAGCAACGAGTACAATTGGATCGATTGTTCTTCAGCGAATCAGGAGAATCATCATTTGGCATTCTGTGGTGATTTGTTCGATTTAAGTTTTGCGTTGCCATTCGATGATTTCCTGCCACAGACGGTGACACTTAAATTTTGGATCCATGGTGAAGGTTTAGACTTGAGTATGTACCTGCCAGAGGTATCGTCAGCTAGACCAATCGTCCTAGCGATCGATGAGAACGCAAGGCTCCTTACTCGTGGTGGGAGGATAAAGAATCGGCCAGAATTGTATTCGAAAAAGTGGCGAAAGATTTGTCAGAGGAGTGCTGGTTGGGTCGATTGTTGGACTGTTCCAATTGTCGCACTCTCTATTCAATACATATATCATCCAGTTCCACCGCAAGGACCCGATCCACAGGCTGATATCACTACACCCGAAAAAGAGGAGATCCTGCTAAGTCCAATGCGAATTCCGAAAATTCGCAAATCCCCAGTAGTCAATTGGCAACAAAGTGAAGCTTACAAATTCGATCCAGCCACGTTGCCTGCCGATCAAGTGACTGTGGAACTGGAAATTGGCTCTTCAGTGATGATGGCCTATGGCAGTGTGTTGCGAAATTTTATTCATCTAAAGGATAATATTTTCGGAGAAGATCAAAACTTTACGGACATGGAACAATCCAATGTACAAATGAAAGAAGCCACAACGGCTACCAATCCAAAAGATCAATTGCTGGGTAAAGACAAGGACGTAGCGACGAAATCAATATCCGAAGTGACTGTCACCGAAGAGAAACAGAAGCCATTCGACCCACGTCTCTACAGGCCATTAGAGGTTGTGGTTTCTGTAATTATCCATGACATTCAAGCGCATTTAATGAAGGTTTGTCAATTTGCAGAATCCAATAAGTTTGTGTTAACTTATTCTCTGTTTTATTTTAGAATTGTAATGACAATGATCCTCCATGTCCTGTGATACTGATTGAACGACTGGGTTTCGAAATGAGTAAACGTTATACAGAGACTGAGCTGCAAGTATTAGTGAGTCCATCGTATCTGATTACCTCTGATGGGTTAGTGCGACCAAATCGTGATAAGCACATCAATCAGGGCCATCTTCTGCTATCTGCTGTGCAGGTAGGCGATTTTATTTTTATTTTTACCGCGTACTTATTTTGATGTAATTTAGGTGCGATGTCATGCTATGTTTAGCAATGAAGGATGCGCTCTCGATGAAGACACACTAGAGTACTCATGGTTGGTGGAAATTCAATTGGGAAAATTATCGGGAAAACTAACTGTTCCACAGGTACATAGATTAATATACATACACATGTACATTTCATCATCTTGCTCATTTAATTGTTACCAGCTTGTGAATACCGTTGTTGGATTGGAAACCTTAATCCTTCTCGCTGTTGATCCAGAGAATTGTTTAAAATCACCCAAGACCGTGCGTAATTGCCATCATGGTGTGCCAAGTAATCAATGTCTTCAAACCAAAGAGGAGAACAAGTACAAATGTCCCTCAGCAGAGGATATCAAATACAAGATGACAAGAATTTCAATTGATGCAGTCGATGTATATTTGGTCGAAAGTGGGACAGCTCTGCATACTTGGGTAAAAGCTTCAAGCCATACCAACTGATGATTGTCCCTAACTTTTGATTTTTTTTTTGTAGATCTCACCGATTCGTTTGGCCACGTGCAATTTACATGGTCAACGTGTAAAATCTGGCATATCTGGTCTACTTCCATCGATCCTTTTGCGATTGTTTATGCTGAACAATGGATGTAACACGAATATGGCAACTTCATTCAGTAACACCAACACAGCTGGTGGGTTTGACTTGAAGTACTCTTGCACAAAAAAAAAACATCTTATAACTTCCTCCTAATTTTAGGAAGCAATCGCTCGGGAAAGCATCGCAAAGACGACAGCAAAGGAGCTGATTCTCAGATCAAACCAAAGCGGAGCTCGAATTCCTTTTCACAGCGTCGCGATTCTAAAGAGGACGGATCTAGGAAGTTGCGAGACAGCTTTTCTGAAGTCAAACGATGTTCAGAGTCGGAGTTATTTGAAAATTGGTTGGAAGTTGGTTGCACTTCGTTGGGTCCGATTTTATTGGAGGGTGCTTCAGCTCTTCCTATTCCAGACCATAAATTGCACATTGTGCAGCATAAGTATGAGTTTTTTTTTTTGCTTTTACACCAATGGGGAAATTGGGATATATGTAAATTGCGTTTTTCGTTACAGCTTCCTTCGTGAACACGATGTAAAATCTAAACGTCTGTGGTTCTTGTGGTCTGGCAACAATGCCAGCACGGAAATTGCACGTTGTGGCTGCATTGGTGGGTGTGCATTCTTTGGTAGTAACCGAAATGGAACGAAATTCTTTAAACCGTCGGCACAGGATGTCCAGGACAACTACAACATTGCAAGATATCAGTAAGTTGCCGATTTATAACTCCAGTATTCGTGGTATCACTTAGTTTTCTTTCCAGCATCATTGACAATCCTAAGGACTTTGGTTTCGGTGAAAGTATTCTTCATGAAGGGCAATTGGTGTTCCACACTCCTCCATATAGTTTGCAGACAGTGTCGTTGCATGACAATTCCGATTTTACTGGAAAGGTGAGCAGATTCTTTCATCGACGTTTTTCTTCCAACTTATGTTTGAATCTTTTTACAGGGCAAACACTATCGTCCCGCTATGGATATCCGTAATGGCAGCCTAAAGAAATCAGATCCAGCCACCAAAGAAATGGGTGCGGCCAAATTTAAAGTACCTGACAAGACGACAGATCTCAATGGACGCAAGTCGCGCGAGAGTATTGGATCTCCAAATACTCTCGAAAGACGTAGCCAACGGTATTCATACACTACCACTAGGTATTTCGTTACCTATTCAGTGGATTTCATTTAGAACTTGAAACTAATTGATGTTTGAATTTTAGGCAAAACTCTGTTGAAGTGCCGTATGCACGTCTTTTGGATAGTCCATCGAAGAAAATCATGCGTCAAGAGTCAAATGAATCACAAACCTTGTCACTGCGTCGAGGCTCTGATTCTAAAACACAAAGCCTGCGAGTTTCACCACCAAAGACGAGTGTATCAGATTCGCGGTTGACTGGCGACGGGCACATTGAAGACGAGATAGAGGTGGGTTTTTGTTTTTAGAGAGTTCAGAAGAACATTTAATTTTTATTTTTTTTTGTTAGATGCCCGAAGAGATGTCTCATTCTGCACCTCACTCACATCCACTTGAGTTTGAAGTTGCAGACATTCCAATCCATCATATCGATGCCAGCGGTGATAGTTTAACGAGAGAAGTCCAGAGAACTATTTCACTAACATCGGAGAATCCTTCAGAGATGTTTTTCTCTGCCGAAGAGGATATTTCAAATGTAATGTCGCAGGGGTCGATGAAGAATCGCAACGGTTCGATCGTGTTTTCTGGCAAGAAGCGGTTTTCTTCGGACTTGAGGTACGATTGTCAATTAGAATTAGAGTAAAAATATATACATATATTGGAACGATGGTGGAGGTAGCAATGGTGGTTCGAAAAAGAAAACGCTACGAGGGCTCCCTTTAGTTACCACAACTTAAGTGCTCGGTCGTTGATCGTTTTATATCCATCGTGTGGAGTTCAAGAAATAGATAAGTTCTCAAAGATATCTCTTTTATGTCATCGAATAAGGGCTTGCCTAGTGTGCGTATTATGTTGCCTAGCTCTTGCTAGCGTTGGAAATTTGCACAGAAAGTTAGCAGGGGAGTCTTTTTCATTTGTGTCGTTTCAGCTACGACTTGTGGTGGGACCCGCGGTGTAGTAATAAATGCGTTGGACTACTACTGCTGCCCGGGTTTAATCCCAGCCCAGGCTAAATACCTAAAAGATTTTTCACGGTGCCACCTCTTTCGAATGTCTGACAAGTAATCAAAGAGTATCACCTCGCCGTTCGAAGACGGCAAAAAACTGTTGCGAGAAGCGCAACCTAAAGTAAAGCTATGGCTGACCCCGTAGACTCGACTTTTTGAAGTCATTTGCCTGTTCTTTTTAAAATAGAGAAGAATGGAATACAAATCAGGTTCATTCCTGGTCAGCAAGTTGTTGTACCAAGTAATGATGAACTTGCTAGAATAAGATCCACATTAGACATGTAGATTCAAATTTATCCGATTATGCCTTATTAACAAGAACGCTTGTAAAAGGAATAATCACCCCTGTCATTAAATCCGACGGATCTGAGATTCCCTTCACTCAAAATCATCTGTTTTGTTTTTTTTGCCTTTGACACTTGAAAAGGCGATTGTGGAGTGAAAAAAAAAATCTAAGGAGTAAAAAGTTATAAATAAATACTTTTTTGGTTTTACTTTAAGCATTTATTATATTTCCATTAAAATTTCCTTGTTTTGGTCGCATGCTTTGTGTAATGATCTGTATATTCTACGTGTGCCTGAATTTAGTTCATCATTTGTTTGTTTCTGCACATTCAATGTTCAAAGTTTTTGGCAGTGACCAGGTAAACTCTGTGCCAATACCATTATTTTGAACTTCTGCCGCCTGTTCTAGATCCTCCATCTTCAAACTACTCTTGGGGCTGATCTTGAAAAGCGGAGTTATACGAAAACTTGATTCCCTTTACATAACTTTGGCGACTTTTGACGATACGCGTCGAGTCCAGACCTGAACATCTATATATTTCTGATTCAATTTGTTTGTTTCTGCACTTTCAACGTTCAAAGTTCTTGGCAGTAAAAAAAAATGCTAGCCAACCCCACAGCAAAAGCACCAGATCCGCAACGATTTTCTCGCGGATCTGAAACGTGAAACTTTGTATGGAGAGATTCGATCCGTTCGTTTTCAATGATCAAGTGAAAAGTTGTTCACATTACCGACAAGTGGACGATTCCCTTCGAATGGATTCAATGATACCGATTTTCGAATTTTCGTGAATCATTCCCCCCGGCGGATTTTAATGATAGGGGTGAATAATTATTAGGTAAAAAAAAACTTGTACAATAAAGATGTGAAATAAGTGTGTATTAATCAAATCTGAATAAAAGACGGTCTGGCTAGATAGTTTTTTTTTCCAAGATATCGAATAAACGTTCTGGGCGAAATAATATCTGCAGCTTCATTAAAGCATCGGGTTAGTTTAACAATCCTTTGCCACCGTTATGGGCATCAAAATGGATATAATTGGATCTAATTATTGCACTAAATGGGACTCCCTTAAATTAAATTTGAGTCGAGCTACCCCACAGATGACAATAGCTCTGTTCACAGCTTCTACTCTTTTAACATATTTACATGTAACTAAATTCAAAATAAGTTGTTTTGGTTAATATTACAGCATTGGTGCTCAAAACGAAGTCGGCGGACACACTCTTTCAACCTATCGCAGTGATTTGGAAATTCATGCTCAAGAGAATAATAAAATGTTGCCCAAACGACCACAGAGCACAATGGAGTTGGTAAGTGCCATGGACATTTTACAAACAATTATTATTCGTATCTTTATTATAAAAGAAAACTATAATCTCAAGTTACTTTTTCTATTTAAATATATACATTTACATATACATATATAATCTCTTTCTCTCTATTTGAAGTTTAGCTCTTAAACAGATTCCATTCTATTACACATTTGTATACTCATCTAGTTTTGGTTTAACTTTATATTTTGCATGCAATTCATTCACTCCCCCTCACTTTGTTTACTTTGTTTTGATTATGGTTTTTAATTCTAAACTGATGAAACGAATACGAAAATGATACAAAAAAAAAGAAAGACAGAAAAAACAAAATTCTTTTACTCATCATTTTCATAGAATGAAGACGTGAGACGCATTCATGGTCTCGCAACTCCGCTTAGAAAACTAACAAATATCTCATCACGACCAGAGTTTCGCCATTTCGTACATGATGTGAGTAGAATTAGATACAAACTACTTCTTGTTTTTTTTTTGTTGGTAATGGAGAAAAAAAAAAAGTGATTTTGTTTTCTTCCTGTTTGTTTACTAAAAAATTCTATGTTTTTTTGGTTCTATGTTTTTTTGTTTGAAATGCTATTTATTTTATTATTGATGTCAATTGGTTTCATTTTTTTTTATCATTTATCTTTCAATGTTCTTTACTTCTGTGGTTCTTTATTTTTTAAGATAAAAACGTAGGTGATGATGCCTAGGAAATACATAGTATAATAAAAATACTCACTTGGAATGTTTTGAAGATAATGTCACAAGAACTATGCTCAATGTTTTTGTGTTTATTAATTTTTCTTTATTTCCTTATGTTCAATGTGGTAGAAAGTTATCATGATTTCGGTTAAGATATTTTGTTGGTTGGCTTAGATAGAGTGATATTTAGGAACGCAAATTCGAGCGTGAGACATGCCAATGCATGGAAATGAAGATTACTGTCAAATTGTTTTTTGTCGGGTACAAACGTTTTTAAATGAACTCTACCGACGAACTAGATAATGAAGTTAGTAATTTCTACAATGTTATTTGTGATAACATTGTATTGACTATACTTAACCCCGCTTTATGCAAAAACTACTCCTTCACTTCACACTCACGAATCATGTCATGGTAATTCATCGCTTTTTATTTCATTAACGATTCACCAATACATAATGACTGTAATAAGTACTAGCATGCTTATTCTTTGCTTGAAATGCTGAAATTCTAAATCATTCGTACTTTCATCGGCTTTCGTACTTTCATCGGCTCTCTAAAATTTGAAGGAAATATCCAACTAAAATTAAAGTAGTAAGAACACTATGAAATCAATGCAAGCCTGGGGAGTGCTCAAGGAGTCCTTTTTTGTCTAAACTATAGTTAATATGTTTGTACTAAGATTTAGCGCTACCCCAGTGAAGCATTTGGTGTCACCTGATTCAATTTATTTTTTATTTATTTATTATTTTTTGTAGGAATGGTGCCCCATTCTTTCTTCTCACTTTGGGTGGCGCTACATTTCGGGGTGAACTAGGGCCTGCTTCTCGCAACCTATTGTGTCTGCATGTTATATTTTTGCACGAATGGAGCTCAATTCAACAATTCAAAGGCTTCTGTGCCAAATGGTAGATCGGTACCCCAGATATTAGGTGCCTACTTTTTGAGCGTAGCCTTACATGATGGTTCTGAAAGTATTCCTTTGATTTCTCATGCGAGTGGAATCGTAGAGCAGATTTTCTTTGATCTCAGTACCAACGAATCCCTACTTACTTTTGATTATACTGTTGGTGTCATTTGCAGAGTTTATAGCAAATCCTAGGTAGACGATATCTTCCTGTACTTTTATGTTTTACCTGTCTATTCTGCTTTGGCCATCGGTATTGAGCTGCGTTTTTCGGTGACAGCTTATACTTCATTTGGCCCTTCTTTTTGAAATTTCTTGCACGATGTTCGTGAAAGCTGAAGTTTCTGCTTACTTTGCTCTGTCGATGATATTAATATCAAAATGTTGTGGTGATATGTTGAAATTTGTGCCCGTTGTGTTGACATGTACACAATTTTCTCGAGCACGATGATGAAAAAACTTACTTTTCCATCACAGATAGTAGGTCCCTTTGGTGTGTCTTTTTCGCGTAAGTGATTGATATCTATCAAATAGTAAAATCCTCTCAATGAGAGAGATATCCTCTCAAAGAGAAAAAACTTGAACAAAAAACACCAAACGCTTTTGAAACAAAACCTGTCAAAACCGGTCTTGCAGATACTTGCAGATAATTCATCGCAAAGAGAGAGCCAAATGAGTGTAAAATAAATTGAGAGCCATGAAACTGTCATGATTCTATGAAAGTTTACATAGTATTGCGAAAACTATCGACACACCAAACAGACCTAGTATATTATTCTTCATCTCACAACCATTTGTTCATTGTTGTGTGCACGTGTTATAGACTGTTCCCAATCACGGTGGATTTTTTTCGCACATATTTTACTCTTTTCTAGTGATCCTCACTTGTGTACATAAAACAAAAAACGCCTCCTTGAATGGGATTGGGCGATATGGTGTGAAATTTATTGAAAATATATGAAGTTTCGGTAGCCAAGTGTAAAAACCGAGTGCAGAGAGAATGCGTGAAGTATAGTTTTTTTTTTTTTTTAGTGAACATGTTGATGTATACTCATTTGATGAAATGGAAATAAATAAATACTAAATACTAACATGGTAATGACAATTTCATGTAATGTAAAGTGTTGACTTCTCAGTTCTGACGTTGAAAAAAAATAAAGAAGGTTTTGCCTATAAGAATTGGACTCGAAAATATGAATATTTTATTATTTCTTTATTTTTACATACATTTTTATAATCAATTGAAAAGAAAACGGAAACACCCGAAAGTTAAGAAAAAAAAGGTTTTCTAAGTCAAACAGGTATGGGTTTTAGGACATGTAAGAAAAAATCGATAGGATAAAATGGAGGAATTGGAGATAGTTCGGCCGTTTCGTAATTGCCATTTACAGGCAACAAATGAGAGCAAATATTTCGTTGCTCTCTCAGTGCACTTTTTCATGTCCACTGTGATTTGGAACAGACTATATGATCTCGCACGAATGAAAGGGACGTACCTCTTTAAACGGCGAGTTGGGTTACTTAACACGATAAATGATACTGTGAATGGTCGTCAAAAATTTGGAAGCGGTGGCACTGGGAACCATTTTTTTATTGGTATTTGTTAGGAGTTGAATATGCTCAGCACTAACTCACAATGCTGGCAAAAAAAAAATAAATATGTACTACCAGACCACTACCAGACTTTTTACATGAAAAATACCACATGATGAATGAATATTTACCATTTCCACCAAAAATTTCGCACATCAGTAGAAAGTGATTTTCAAAGTAAAAAGAGAACCACAAAAAGCACGAAACAGAATGAAAGACCACAAAACTAACGAAACAACAACACATTTTATATCAACTCTTATTATAAAAAAAAATATAGGTAATGTAAAATAAATTGATTAACCTTTTAAAAAATCAGAATATGTATTAACACTGATACAAAAAAAAAAAAAAAAACAAAAACAAACAGAAATAAAAAAGGTACTCGTGAAATTTGATGTGTAATGGAGAACGTTGAAGTTGCTATGCTATATTACTATTGCTATTACTCTGTGCGAAGGAGAAATAAACAAAGAGAATCTTATACAGAGAATGCACTAATACTAAGTTTGGTTACGCCTACGCGTGACGGCGAGAAACTCGTGAGCCCCATACCGAGAACTAAGATGTTTACACATAAAAAAAGGAATAGTTTTAACGATGATTTGCTGTTACAGCATCGCCTGGCACCAGTTTCAGGTAACCCTTAAACTCCGCAAATTCCAACCAGCTCGATTGGAGTAGTTGTCTCATTTTGTTCATTTCAGTTCATTTTGATATATTTGCTAGCGCAGCAATAGTAGATCGCTACGCATACAATCACCAAATACGTGAGATCGGTGAAATTACCCCTTTCATGTTATGGGATGAATTCATTACTGACTATTTCAGTGATAATGAGTGAGGAGACGAATTTGTCAATAGATTTTTTTTGTATAGAAAATGGAAAATATTACCTTTTTTTCATATCATGAAAATTGGAGTTGAAATTTACCACGAAAAGGTAAATTTACCACGATCTGACACCACTACTACATAGTCGTTATCCGAATCTATCCGTTTTCCTTTTCCAGTTGCATCCACAATAAAATACGCCCTTTAGTAGGGCATACCGCATACGCATACCTATAGATATCTAGGTTCTAGATGGACCTTGCAACGTACAAGTGCTCTGAAAAAGTTTTTGAAATTGAATAAATTCTAACAAAATGATCGAATAAAATGAAATCTATCAAATCAATATAATGTTTTAACTCAATTCTGAGAAGGTACGAATGTGTTCTTTAAAATAACATAAGAAAACTCAAATAAGCACATTTCATTGTTCACAAAAATCTAAAACAAAACAACACTACCATATTTTTGGAAATATCTGTTCCTACTGAGAATGCACGTATAAAAAGCAAGCAATATGTACCGTTATGTAAAATTTTTGCACTGCACATTGTTTTATGATCTCTCTTTCATCCAATTTATTTGTAAAATAATCTTTATACTATAAAGCACGCGCTATAGACGAAATGATAAAACTGGTAAAAATACTGATGTGAATCTGCACTCTTTCGTAATATATCACCGTGAGATTGGTAAAACTTTAAGTGAAATAGCTAAAATTACAAATTTAAACGTTTCCACCGCTCATTATATTTGTAATCTATATTATAATAACGGTTCTGTTGAAGATAAGCAACGATCTGGACGTCCAAAATTTCACATAGTGATAATACATTTTTAATAAGTGAATTGAGACAGGACCCAAGGCAGAGCTTCGATCTAATTATGTGTCAATTTAGTGGGAAAATCCTCTATAATTAGAAAACACCTGAAAAACATGGATTTACTTCAAGGATATATAGAAATAAGCCGGCGACCAGTGAAACCAATAGACTGAAAAGATTGCAATATCCTTATAACTACAGAAAAAATGATCTTGAGTTTTGGAAAAACGCGATTTTTGTAGATAACAGTAAGTTCAACTTGTTCACTAGTGACAAAAAACAATAACGCCTATGGAGAAAGCCAAGTATGGAGCTAAATTCAAAATATATAAATAGTACGGTCCAACATGGTGGTACAAGTGTTATGGTGTGGGGTGCAATAGGCTAGAATGGGGTTGTTGATATGGTTTTCATTGACGCAATAATGAACAAGAAACGGTATTATAACATTTTAAAAAACAATATGGTGTCTTCTGGTAGAAAAATTGGTGTAAGCAATATTTATTGCTTCCATACATGTAATAATCAGAAGCATTACTGCTTTAGACGTAGATACTTTTGTGACTGCTATATAAATGCCCTAAGGTGCTAAAAACACCACCGCAAAGCCCTGATCTCAACCCTAACCAAAATGCAATAAGAAAAAATTATGGCATTACTAGTGTTCGAAGTCTAAAGGAAGCTTTGGTTGGAGAGTGGGCGAAAATACCACCAGCAGTTACTCAGAAACTGGTTGCATCCATGCCGCAGCGACTACAAGCCGAGAAAATGAAAAAGGGAAAACAAACTAAATATTAAAACGTGTATCTATATTCATTTTGTACTTTTTTTTTAAATAATTTCAAAAAAATTTTTTGTTTTCGATTTTTCTTAACAATGCAAGAGTTTGAGTTTGAGTTTTCTAACGTTATTTTGAAGAACACATTCGTAAATTTAAAACATGATTTGATAGATTCCATTTTAATCGATCATTTTGTTAGAATTTATTCAATTTCAAAAACTTTTTCACAGCACTGTACATGTAATCAAATCATAGACATTTCCATAGCTTGATGGGTGTTTGGTGTTCCAGTCCACCCTGGGTTGTTAGGCATTCAAATGTACTCGTATCTAAGTATAATATTGAAATCATCTCATTTCCCCCCGCAAATACATTTTTCCCAATCATCCATGCAAACAATCGCTTATTAAATACTTTTTATTTTACTCTAGCACTACTGGTTTGCATGCGTTTGTGTTTTATTTTGTAGAACATTAGCGGATTAGTTACATTTAAAGCGGTATGCTGCACAATTACACTGCCACTGCGATGTGGCCTCATTTAACTTAGAAACTGTTTTGTTTTTCAAAAAAAAAACCACACTTTCGCTATTACTACTTACTATCTACGAGTATAATAACTAATCAAACGTTTTTTCACTCTCCAAATAGGTTGATTCCCGTGCCTCGTCATCAGAGACCCCGTCGCTATCATCGAATTCATTCATTTCGGCAATGTCCTCACAGGAAGATGTCGCCCTAATTAACCTACACATGCAAGTGAATCGTCCCATCATTGATTCTCCACTTTTAATGGCCAGCTACTTGAATCACTTATCTCAAGTGAAATGTTTCAATTGGACATCGTGTTCATTTCCATCTGGTCCTGATGTTTTCTCCACTCCACTCTTCCATGAGAACGAAGAGGGTGGCTTGACTTATATTGGTAGTAAAATGATACCACATTTTGATCTGTACTCCAGCTGGAGGGAAATAAAGGTTGTACCACGATATGAGAACTCTTCTGGGAGCACTAGCTCGACGACTTTCATTGGTGGGCCGAAAAGTCATCCATGGGATCCGAGTGTTCTGCTGAAAGAGGAGGAGAATGAGAAATCTACAAACGGCTTTGACGATGGAGAGTTTATGAGTTTGCAGACAGAATCGGCATCGTGTACGTCAGTTGTGGCGCGGTTGAAGGGACAAGTGAATGTTTTTCTAACGCCTCTAATGCTGGAGGGACTACAGAGGTGAGTTTTTTTTTCATTTATTTCTTTTTATTTTGCAAACAAATCTCACAAATACATAGATCAAAGTTTATTTGCGTTTTACGCGGATGTGGTCCTTATCCTTGTCTGGATTTGCCGGTTCGATCATATTTGGAAAAGAGTCATCCAGTTGCCTGATGTATTCTTCGTCTACGTTGGGCAGTGGGTTCTGTGAAAAAGATTTCCATATTTAGAATATACTCTGAAAGAAGTGAGTGTTTACTCCCACTTGATCCTCTTCAGTTGGAGTGTCAGCGCTCTGACGTTTGAATCTAGCGAGTTCTTCTAATTGCAAAAGAGAGTCATGGAAATCATTTGACTCGAATGTGCTGAAAGAGTTTTAGGCTTACCTGAAGATAATTGGCCGCTAATATCATTTTCAGAAAAGTGATCCCTAAAACATTTTCAATAAATACTTCGCATACGAACATATTTTACTTACTCATGTTCACTGAGTGCATCCATCAGTTGACTCAATGCATTTAAGTCATCCACTGAAAGATCACTCAAAGCATATGACAGTTCATCGTTACTCAAAGGAGGGGCATTACCATCGTCTAAAGTGAAGTGAAAGTGATTTATTACCGGAGAAAGTTTTTTTTTCAATTTATTTACCAAACTCCTTTATAATGCTGCGTTCCTTAGAGGAGCTCTGAAAGTAATATAATTTCAAACCGTTACTTATAACAAAAAACAGACAAGTTGTTACCATTCCAGAGCGAACCATTGGTGCCAATAACAAAAGAGTGGCGCAGAAAATTAAAGCGCTTTGATATTCGTTTAGCATTCTGACGTAAAACTTTACGAAATTGAACGGCTACTAGTTTTTTTTTTAATGTATCTACTGTATCGTGAATTTTGAGTATTTAAAAAGGTGCTTAAGATACTTCAACAGAGCCTCTCGCTCGCCTTCCGAATTTCGTTCGCGTCTTCCAGGGGGAGCTACTAGCGATCCTCGAGGTCTGTCACATCTTAATAAGCGACCCAACATCCAAACATAATAAAGCTATTATTACGGATAGCCAAAGCCGCAATTAGAGCCATAAATTCGGTAATCACCTCATCGAAACTAGTAGATCGATGTCAAGAAAAACTCAATCGATTGTGCAACCAGGCTAGAGTCACACTTTTTTGGGTTCCAGGACGTAGAGCCATTGAAGGGAAGGAGAGAGCCGACGAACTTTCCAGGCGATGATCAGTCCTTAATAGCTCACTAGCGGAAAACGTTCTTATAGGTGCTGTTAAGGGCAATATACTCTCACACTTCTTAAAACTAGCCGGTCTCAGGTGGACCAGTCTGACAAGCTGTGTTATATCCAGAAAGATATGGCCAAGTTACAACAGGTCTAAAACAAATGAACTGCTACAAAAAGCACGCGTAAACATTGCTAGAGTAGTGGCAGTTAGTATAGGGCACTGGCCAATAGAGGACCATGAAGCCAAAATAGCGATCCCTCAAAGCAGTTTCAGCCGTATCTGCAAAGATGAAAATGAAAAAGAGTCGCTTATTCTGTGCAAATGAACGGGCAGGCAACGCATACTGGGCAAACTCTTCCTCAGCGACCTTCACACTGCGCCAAGTCCTGGAAAAGACGAACGGTTTCCAAGTCGATACGCATCAACTATTCATCAACTTCCGTCAACATGGAAGGTACTATCTCCGTACAAGTCCATCCAGCTGGGGTACTCAGATAACATTGATATCATCGCCCGACCCCAACGTGACACTATTGTAACTGAAGAGCAGGCTAGAGGAGTTGGTATTAAGATAATTAAGAGTAAAATCAAATACATCCTGTCGACCGGAACCAGTCCACATTCAATATAGTGAAGGAGTATATCGAGCTCGGGTGAAATGTAAATTCCACAAACAACACCCAGTTGGAAATTCGACGGAGAATGGCCCTCGGCTACTTCTGCTACTTCGGTTTGTCTTAACACGAAGGTCAGAAATCGAGCTTAACCGAACACTCATCTTGTCGGCCGCCCTTTCTATATCCAAAAGCTGGATGATAAGCAAGACAGCTGAACTGATCTTGGATTACATTGAAAAAAGGACAAACTTTACGTTAATAATTCGGGCTTGCCTGCGAGGAAGGTGAATGCTGGAGTACATTTACAGCGAACTCTACTAGCTGTAGATAAATGTTGCTTTGGTTAGGTTAGGAGAATCGTTTGAAGTAAATGCAATTTCATCCAGAGGCCGTAAAGGTCCATTGTGAATACCCTAGTTGTGCATGCAGAAACATGCATTTAACAAAACCATTTCGATCTTCCAATAAATCTCTTTAGGTTTGTAAGCGGTAACTTATCCAGGTCATTTAGGCAGTCGAAGAACCGTGTTCTCATACAAGATAGGCGCCGTTCTTGAAAAGCCGGGCAGTGGCATAGAAGGTGTGCTATACAGACTCTATTTCATCCCCATCCATGCAGCTTCTGCAGAAGTCATTTTTAAGGATGCCTTATCTTCTGGCCATGTTTCCTATTATACAGTCCTCGGCTAAATTAGCGGTGATGCGGTCTATTCGATTTTTAGCTGTGTTGAAAGCCGGTAAGACCTGTCTGTCAGCTGGTGTTATATCCATATCAGAGCCGTTCCTGACCAGTCCGTCTGCTGTTTCGCTCCCTTTTATTCCCACATGTCCGGGTACTCAGCAGAGTGAAGCTGTGTGGTGTTTTATCGCTCTAAGTGCCGTTAGGCACTCGTTTACGCATTTCACGGAGGTGTAGTCAAGTGCTTTAAGTGCGGCTTGACCTGACCGTCCACGCAAATGGTGATTTCCGTTGCGGGTAGTTTCCTTGCTAGGACAAATTGTGCTGCTTTCTTTATATATGTTGCCTGCTCCAGTAGTTTTCTCTGTTTTTGAGCCATCTGTAAAGATGTATGTTCTGATGATAGTATTGTCGGAGTTGTTCCAGATCTATCTGCCTGATATGGATACCTTGAAGTATCTGGTAAAGTCAAGCTGGGGCTTCTCGTAATCTGTGCACGGCATGAGTCCTTTTTGATTGAAAGTTATTTAGTTTCCGTGGAGACTCTGAGGCGCGTGCCTTTCAGTCTTTGTGGGTTCCAAGATGGGATTCTGTATCTTCTTGTGAACACAACTACTTCTGTCTTGTTGATGTTAATCGACAGGCCGTAGGCTACAGTCCACTGTGATAATTCTGTTAGCGCCGATTCCATGATATCGCTAGCTGTGGGAAGAAATTTTCCTGTTACCAGAATGACTACATCGTCGGCATATGCAACTGATTTGATAACTTTGCTTTTGAGAGACCTATCGATTTTGTTAAGTGAGATACATATTCCATAAAAGAGTGGATAAAACTCCGCCGTGTGGGGTTTCTCGCCCGACGATTTTCCTGACTGAGTTGTCCCCTAAGTTGGAGTAGATGACTCTGCTTTTAAGCATTGTCTTTAACAGTTTATCATAAAGGTTTTGGAACCATGTTCTCTTAGAGAGGATATAATGGTTTCCATGTTCAAATCGTTGAAGGCCGTCAACGTAAATTTGAGGTAAACGGATATCTTGAATGTAACTGCAACTTCATGGAGCGCTGTCTCCACGGATTTATCCGATTGAAGGACAACGCTTTAGTACGAAGAAAATTAAGGCCGAATCTCAGATGTAAGAATCAAGCGATTGAGGACAGAATGCTTTGGTCTTGCCAATTGAAAGCAACATGTCAGTGGACAGTGAAGGATGTAAAACAGCAGAAATTAAGTTAGTTATTCTAGTGATTACCGAGCAGTCAGCTATGATTCTTCGGTGGAGGATTTTTATCAATTCTGAATTTTTACTACGTCTATGTGTTCCAGTTTGCTGTAGAATATTCACCACCATACCTCGTCGTCGTATACGGAACGCATACAATCTAGCTTCTAACTTTTCGTTCAAATTTTGTTTAACATAAGAATTATTATTAACATAAATGTTCCTTTCTTTCTTCTTGTTCCACAGGATGGTTGAAGCAACAATACCCACAATATCGTCCATGCACCTCCTATCTGTGGTGAATTTCATCCATACGTCATGCATTGGCAAAGTGAAGAACGATAACATCTTGAAGCGTGATCAGAGTCTAAGTTACTGGTCGCAGGTAAGGCGTCATTTATTTTCAAATACACATACCAAAAAATGTTTCTTCACATCAGGTTCATTCAAATTCTAAACGCTCTACAACCGAAAGAAACCTTCTTGGACCAGGCGATTCGTTTTTAAGTGATGTCTATGAGGAGAGCATCTCCACGAAGACTCAAGGCTTGATCGTTCTACCTAAGATCAGTATCACTCTTTTGCAATCGTCAATTATTGAAGAAGTGATTTCTGTCGCCGCATTGGACAATGTGCAGGTTTGTTTAACATGTTTTCTTATATTTAGTTATATGAGTTTTTTCCAATAAATCAAATCTCGTTTTAGGATCTTAGTTGCGTATCTTTGCTGGCATTCTATATCGAGGGAGTTTCCACAAAATTCCATCTCGGCAAAACAACAAGAGCGTCAATGCATAATGTCTACATTCAACAGACCGTGCGATCTGGTAGCAGTAATAAAAAGGGCGGCATCATGAAGGGAACCCGAGCACTCCTGGCTCATCTTTCGTCTCAGACGAGACCAGATAACATTCAAGGTGAACCCATTCTCATTGAAACATCAGAGAAGCAACTGGAGGAGTTGGTCATTACTCTAGATATTGGTCGGGCTCATGCTCAATTGAGGCGATTAAAAACCGAAAGCTGTGTACCTCAAGAATCACCTATAATTGTGACTGCCATCCCAGAGCACAAGAGCAAGGCAATGTTTGATTGCTTAAAAATGCCCGAAAGCACTGGAATCGATAGTATTGGATTCATTATGTTCGAATGTGGTCTAGAAGGGGTGGGTGTTAAAATTGTAAAGCGATCACATTTTGAGAAATCAGAGAACACCAAAGAGGACATCGATATGAGAGACTCCGCAGCTGGTGTAACGCTGAATGACTTAGTGGGTACATCGGCCGCAACCATTACTGATGCGACAAATTCAAAGGCTGAATCTGCCTGGAGGCTGATTACAAAGAAACCACCAACTCCGAAGACTCCGAAAGAGAAGTTCGCCCATGCTTTAGAAAATATTATTGTTTCTGATAGAGAGGGAACAGATTCAGCACGTCCAAAAGCGGGAGCACGACCCAGCGATGAGGATGTAGAGAAGGGAAAAGCCAAGAAACCTGATCAATTCGATAAAGTCGTCCCCAATGTAAAAGAAACAGATAAGACTTCCTCTTGTGTGATCGAATTAAAGTCCGTTTGGTTCAATTTTGCGGCTCCACCTTGTGTTCCAATTACTAGGAAGATTGATTTCACCAGGTAATGTTGGTAGAAAAATGTTGGACATCAACAGATATTAAATTTTATCGTGTTTTAGGCTGGATTGGAACCTCTTAAGTACAGCTTCGCCAGCGATAACGGCTTGGATGAATCCAAGCAACCGATTGGCTATAAAAATTGTCTCCCTGATGAGGGCGTTGCATACACGCCACACTGCTGTAGCCGCTTGCCTGATGGCGGATGCCCTCGAGAATGAGAAAATTCAAAGGAACCCCAAAATTAAAAAGGTTAGGCTTTCCCTTAAATATAATATTACAGAAGTATCATAAAAGTTCAAACGTACTGTAGAGCCGTTATTCAAGTAACTACACCCTCCTGTCGAAGACTCTTCAAGAAGATCCCAGTTGCCAGCTGTGTACTATCATGCAGAAACTGGTTCTAGACGAGGGAGTACAGAAAATTGAACATATTTTCAAACAAGGTGATATACCACACCTAAACATACTGCGACAGGTACTAAACAATAACCAACACTCATAGAGTTAAACAAGCGACGTTCATTTGTATTTAATTTCAGGGAATTATTGTCCTCAGTCGCCAGTGGAAGAATACACTGTATAATCCAATCCTCTTCGAACATCAGTATAAGAATAAACTCGCACGCCCCATAAATGTGACATTTTCATTCCCACAAACCGAAGAGGAATGCGATGAAGGCGAATGCGACGGTGACGGTGAACTGGGTACCTATAACGCCGCCGGCGAGAATCCGGAAGAGAGTGAGAATGCTTTATTACTTGGGCAAGCACAGCATCGAACTCATATTGGTATTTTTTGATTAACGCCTACAAATTTCCCTCATTTGTATCTAAAGAGAGTTCACTCTCAGCTGTAGCACATTTCAGCTTATTTACTAATATTGTGAATAATATTTTTTATTTTTTATTTTTACCCTACGAAACGTTCAAAGAGAATATGTGGGCAGTCAGTCTATGTGTTCTTTTTTTGTGTGTGAGTGTGTGTGTATGTGTGATTATTGTTGGAAGGGGGGCACAGATTTTATTATAAGTTTTTTTTTTCTATTTTGGAAAAAAACAAAATTCTCCATCCTTGCAACCACCATATGTACATGCTAGCTGGCTAGCAAGAGCAATCTTAACCATTATCCCATTCCTCACAATCATATCCCACCTGTTGAATAAAAAAGAAAGAAAACTAAATGGTTCTCCCATGTTCATCACTTTGTTGAGCACAAATTCAGCCAAAGTCCGAAATAAAATGCAATTCAGAGGCAGACACTTGCACGAAAGTCTTGTTGGATAACGCGGTATCATTTGCTTGAAGCTTATGTCGACTTAGTCGCTGTGTCTGCTTCTGCTGAAACAGGACTTCATCTATATGAAAAATATCCAAGCATAAAAGGTTAACTGTAACAGATCTATATACATATATATTTATTTTTTCGGTTGAAATGTGCTTACATGAAAAATATCTAAATATTCTATCGACCTTTGAGCTTTTCCCAAGACAATCGTACTCAAATGTTCACATGTGTAAAATTGCTTTGTTTCCAATGGCGCCCTTTAGATTCATCACAATTTGGATTGGGTTTCCCTAGTGAAGCTGCAAATACACAGGGATCAGCATCGAACTCACCGCATCTGCAGTCGTCTAGAAAAGGGTTGGTACTCGTGTGTTAAAAATTAAAGTTATGAATATATTGTAATTTCCAGAAAGATGAAATCGAACTTTTCACACGGAAACTCTTCTCGCTCTAGCATTCAAATGCTCCCGATTATCTCGGGGTTGGTTGAAAAGCAGGTGCCAGAAATCGGTAAGGAGATTCCGACTTACTGTGCTCCTAAGTACTAAAAAATGTTTATTGTTTTTGCAGAGTATGGAGCTTTACAAGAGGGATCGCTTAGCTCGACAAACTCCATGAATAAGTTCTGGATGGGTGCTGAAAATCAGAAAGAAGATCTCTATTTCTGGATGGCAAACCAACAAGAAAATAAGAAAAAACTAGATGGACTATCTGATAAGGTATATAAATTTAGTACTCAATATCAAAAGCTTCCAATTTAATTATGTAATTTTAGTGGGGCGAAAGCCTCCATTTATTCCGCTTATTACAAGCTAAACATAACATAAAAACTAAAACTTAAAAACTAAGGTTGAGGGGGGTGAAGGAGATCAGGTTTAAGATGGGAAGAGCTACGGTTGAAATCGAAAACAGTAAAGTTTGAGTTGACATTCCGCAGCATACGGGAGATTGGGTTATTCGAGCCATATGCGGTGCGGTGGGTGGGTAGATAGAAGAAACAAGCGCATCGTATATTACGGGGGTTAGTATTAAAGTAAATCAAACCTGAGAAGAATCCATGACTAAAGAGAAAATCTGCTACGTTCCCCAAGGGTATTCAAGTTAATGATTTTTATGGTGGTCTAGATAGGGAGGTAAATTAAAACGGTCGTTCCAGAATAGGCCACGAAGAGCCACGGTTGCCATCTCTTTCGAATGTCTGACAAGCAATCAAAGTCAAAGAGAATCATTTGTCAATGAGCTTCTCAATTCGCCGTTCGGAGTCGGCAAAAAACTGTAGGTCCCTTCCATTCGTGCAAAAAATATAACACGGACACACAAATGGTTGCGAGAAGCAGACTTAGGTTCACCCCGAGCTGTATCGGCACGTTAAATAAGTGGAGAACGTAAAGTCGAGGAGAAGACTGGTTATTCTTACCTGACAAAGTTATCCCCCCTGTTCTGCATTCCACTTTTATTGAATTCAACCACCAAAAGTGGAATTGGGTGTTCTGCATTCCGAACGAAACTATGAATTGTGTAATGATTGTATGTTCGAAAGTGAATATTTTGGTGTACTGCATTCCACTCAAGATGACAGCTGTAAATTCGTGTTATGCATTCCGAAAATCCTGTGATTTTAGTGAATTGAATTCACTTGAGATTCTTGACGTGAATTGAATTCACATGCCGTTGTAAAGTGAATTAATTAATTAATTTGTTGATCAGAATCATTTTGAAAAATATGAGTAGAATAATAAGACTTTCCATTAGTGTATTGAAATAATTCCTTTGTTTAATATAGTACAACACAAAAATTAGAGGCAAGAGAGTATTCTCTTGAATTACATGAAAGAAAATCAAGATTTTCCAAGATCAAGATTTCTCTGACTCCACTTCTCGCAGGATATCAACAAATATTTTCTTACTCACCCTAAAACTGTTTTTAAAAATGCAAAAATCATTAAATAAATTATTTTTCTTCAGTTGTCTAACTTCTGCTTATAATGCTTCGGGAAGATCCAGAATGTTAGATTTATCTCGGAAAATCTTCCTGCGAACTCTCTCCATTCGGTTTTCTTCGCGGCTTTTACGAATCATTTAAAAAAAATTTTTTCCATTTTTTCCATTTTTTTCATAAAATATATTTTTTCTTAAATGTTTAACTTGCACAAAAACCAAGAACTGAAAATCTCCAATGATTTTGAAATGATTTGACAGCTGTGTTTGACATTTCAAACAAATGAATTCGAAGTGGATTCCAAAAATTCGAAATCACTCGGAATGCAGAACACTGAATTCCATTCCGAGTGAATTTGAATTTCGGTTTCAATCCACTTTTACTCGAAATGCAGAACAGGGGGGTATATATGTAGATTGGCATTTAGCGATGTTGAGCTCAAAGCAATTTTTGAGTCACCAAATAGAAAAACTATCTATGTCTTGTTGAGGGAGATTAGAGTATTGGGGTGCTATCGTTAGCATAGAGGGAGAGAGAGGAGTATTTGATGACTCTTTCAAGATCGTTTGTAGCTATGAGTTATGAACACCAGACGTGGCCAAGAAAGGAGCTGAGAGAACGGATTTGGAACCGACACTATAAAAATGGTTTTCCAGGTAAGAAGAAATACTTACTTAGTTGGCGCTACAGCTCGAGGTGAACCTGGGCCTGCTTCTCGCAACCATTTGTGTGTGCGTGTTACATTTTTGCACGAATGGAAGGGACCTACAGTTTTTTGCCGGATCCGAACGGCGAGTTGAGAAGCTCAATCGTGACAAATGATACTCTTTGATGCTTGTCAGACATTCGAAAGAGGTGGGCACTTTGGAAAACTTTTAGGTGTTTGCGGCGGGATTCGAACCCAAGACCGCTGGCTCAGTAGTCCGACGCACTAACCACTTGCGCTACGGTGCGGTAAGAAGAAATCCATTTTAATAATATGGGTTCAAAACCGAGGGCAGACAATTTGAAAACTATTAATTGATGAGATAGCTTTGCTGAAATCAGTTGCAATAACAGCGACTTCGTCGCCGTTCCCTAAGGATGAGAGGGCAAAGGACACAAATTCGACGAGTTTTGTTATGGTTGGCTTGGGGAATTAAGAGACTTGCATCGAAAGCTTAAGGTTTCCTATAGAATGCATTCGAAGAGTTTAGGTATATGGGAAAGTTTAGCGATGGAACGTTAATTATATAATACATACTTCATTCTTTAATCCCTTTTTATGAATTGGGGATATGAAGAAAGTATCATAGGAAAATATGAATGAGGTAAGATAGGGGGAGGGAAAGGTTCTACCAACATTTCTTAAGGAATATGGCAAGAAGACCATCAGGGCCGAGAAAACGCTTTCATACATATGATTTCAAGGTCAACGATCACCTTAACATGTTTTAGACGCAAAAACTGTCGAAAATCTGTAAAAAAAACGGCTTTTCTTTTTAGGAAATAATTCGTCCAGCACCAACGAAATTGTCTGGACATTTTCCTTCTCGTAGTATTCTTCAGGATTCGATAAAACTGCTCGATGCTCATTTGATTTTCGAACCTCTTCTCACGTGCCTTGGGGTAATGCCTCAACAGATGGTGAATAAGATCTCGAATGCTGATATTTCATCGCTGGAGAATTTCGGAACGAATCTTTCCCTAATCGGAACCTTTGATTCCATACGGGTGGACATTGTTGTTAGCGAGGCGGGAGACAAAAAGAATAAACCATCGAAAATTAATAAGAAAACCAATGGTCGTCCCACTCTGATCATAGACACACCATCGTTCCTGTGCGAGCGAGTTGGCATTGAATTGGAAGTACTTAAGATGTCTGACGGTATGGTGGATCAAGCTCGTCAAAATGTTATTTATATGTCGAGGCGGCAGTTAAAAAAGCACACAAGCACCGTGATTAATTTTAGCCTAAACATTCGATTTATTTCGCAGCAGGTATGTACTCACGATTTGGTGGTTCCTTGAGTGAAAAATGATTTTGTATTTTTTTCTAGGTTAATATGCCCCTCTTGCGACTGCTGCATCAGATCAGCAATATGTATCAAAATGTAAAAGATGCTCAAAATGAATTCCACGATCAGCCAGATTTGAGTAAGAAGTCAACCGCCAAAGATGAGTGCAGTTTGGGTAATTTAATGGGATCTTAGCCGGTTGTGAAATTTATTCTAATAGATTCTTCGATCCATTTCAGCTTCAGAGCCAAACGACATTATGGCATTTGGTTCTGTGTCGGATCGATTTACCCACAATGAGAACTCTTCCGATGAGCGGTATGATAAGTTCAATGAGATGATTGGCTTGCCAAATTCAATGACCAAGTAGGATTTTTGAAAAAGAAAAAGTGAACTTTATTTATATGTACGTCCTCTTTGCAGTAGCAAAGCACGTGTGCCTGGGTTGGGGCCACTAATACAGCTGACTCCATCACCAAATGCTAAAAATCGCCCACAAAGTTTTGCGCAAAAACTACGTTCCACCGGGAAGACAGTTAAGGGGAAATTAGGTAAGGACGATGCATTGCCTTTTGGATTGGCAAGACTTATTCGCAATTATTCCTCTATAGGTTATACAAACTTAAACGAATCTAGTTCATCTCCTCTACGTGACAGTCCCACAACATCTGTTAGTGAACAGCAAATGTTCAAGTTGTCCTTAGAATCAAAGGCTTCATTCAATGGTTTGAATGTTAGTATCGATTATCATGGGCTCGGTAAGAATGGATTCAATGGTCCACTTCCCCCAATGGATACGCCAAATTGTTGGAAAACAATCTATCATCTTTTAGAATTATATGGCACCATGCCCGAGACAAAGACTGTACAGAGGTAATTAGTTTCACCTTTTCTGTTAAGTGCTCCTTCATCAGTTATTTAAGTTCTTTCCGCAGGACATCCATGACGGCAGAGCCCCATGAATCCAGTAAGCAGAATAAGAAGAATGCGTTCGTTTACATGCGACATGAAAAAGATGATGACGATCTGACAAGTGCACCAACACCGCTCCCACAGCATAGAGAGTTATTGGAGAGCACAACACAGGAAAGAACTCGGTTAATAGTCTTTGGCGTGGCAAAGATTCACAAAACTAGACTTCTTGCAATGTTGAGTGGACTTAAAGTACGAATAATACCATTTAAATGAGTCTAAAGAGTCATTGGGGATGTTTGCTTTTCTTTTCTTTTACAAAGCTTGAAGCAGAGATAACAACATTGCACAGCAGCGCTACATGGCGGAAGAAAGCACGCCCGGTGTCTTTGGAATGTTCTATAACCGGACAAGTGGGCAGAGCCATGATTGTTCTTTTGGAAGGCGTAGCTCCAAATCAACAGTAAGTCACATAACAAGAAAACCTGTTGAAGGGAGATTCCTAATTTCTTTTTCACTAGAACTGTTGTCAAAGTGACAGTTGGTAAAAGTCAAACTCTCTATTCGAGTTTAACAAAACGAGGAAAAGACAAGAACAGTGGGCTCTTGTCCATTGGACCAGTGAACATTGAAATTCCACAACATCCAGTTGCCTTACACGGTATGATGACAAGGAGTTCCAAACAACTTTCATCGACCTTACAAGTAAGTTGGACGATTGCTTCTGTTTTTAAGTTTTTAAAATGCATGTGTATATCGCTTTAATTCAAAGGAACTTCGAGTTGGCAGGAATTCAGGACGTGGGCCAAGGCAACATGAAGAACCGGATTCTCCGTTCCATGTACGTGATCAAAAGGAGAGGCCACATTCACAGAAAAAGTTTGCGGCAAGCATGAAACCACCACCTCCACAGAATGGCCTACTGCAGCCATTGGTTATGCAGTTCAATGTGTTGTTGCAAAGTCTATCGATCAATGCAGCTTTATTGCCGTCACTGCAGGCGCAGTATCGTATGAACCATGTAAGCTCAACTGGAGTGACTGGCCACCGAGCTAAATTCGTGATTGATTTGCCCACACATACGCTTAGTTTTACAACGAAGATACAGGTAAGGAAGGGAATTAGTTTGGGAGAACTTTTCATAAATTTTGGACACATTCCCGTATAGAATGAAATTAATTTACCGTCGGAAGCGTGTATTGCTTTACCTCCGGTACATGTCAGCGCGGAGTACATTCCGGAAAATAGACAAGAGGTTTGTTAAAAACACATATGTAGGTACTCGTAGGTTTAAATTTCCCCATTTCCTAATCAGGATACAGAAATCGATGGTATAATCCTCCGACAAGGCGGTTACGTTAATGCGTCCGCTGAAATTGGTGAATTCGAGCGATGCCTTACAACAGACCTCCTCAATCACCTGGTATTCGTTCAGAAAGTATTCATGAAAGAAATCCATGAAGTTCTGCAAAAAGTCTACGGTGGAGAAAAGCCCGTTCCTCTTTGGTCTGAAGAAAGCGACAGTGTGCAGGAATCTTCTCTGAAGCGAATCCTCTTCTCGTTGAATATTTCGATGAAGCGAATTCAATTGACCGCCACAACACCATGTTCGTCGGCTGTTCGTTTCGAGACCGGAACACTAGAACTGCACTTGTCCAATCGAGTAAAGAATGTCGGTGAAGGCAACGACAGGAAGATGTTTGGCAAGGCGCACATTGATTTCAATCTGTCTTTGGGACAGTTGATAAAGAATGTGATATTTGACGAAGCAGAACCTGAATTCCAGCAATACGCCTTCTTCCATACGACAATTGGACTAAGGAATGCATTCCAAGATGAGTTATTGAACGAGAACAAAGAATTGATTTTGCTGAAACTCAAAAGGCCATTGGTGTACATTCAGCCAGTGGCTGTGGACAAAGCGATTTTGGTTTGGTTGAACTACAAAAACGCATACGAGTACTGGGCCGAGAAGAGAGCGAATTTGAATTATGACAATCCGTATGGTAATCAGATGTTTGATCGAGTTCCGTTTGGCCAATTTAGCAATATTGGGTCGTCTAATCTATCGACACTGTTTCTCCAGCTGACTGTGGAGGATATGGGCATCTGTTTACCATTGAATCAGGTGGCGCAAGTAAGTAAAAGAGTGCATTAAGGTGTCCAAGTTATATTGACTGGCTTGAGTTTTTTTTAGTCATGGGGCACTAGATCCTATCAAGATTTCGAACCTAAAGGAGCTGTGGTCATCACCCTGGAGAACACAATCATCTCAGCTTGCAACTCTGGCTCGCTTGTATCGAAAGGTAAATTCTCCGGTCTGTGCCTACGATTTGCAGACGACTTTGAAACAACTCTGGACGACTGGAAGCCGAACATGAGCGATGTCAACATAATGAACTTGTGTGTTGTATCCGAAGGAACCTACGAAGTTTGCTCAAGAACCGCAGCCGCTAAGAAGGGAGAAAACGCCAAATGGCTTCTGAATGTCAAATGGCAAATGGAAGGAGTTGATATTCATCTGGATGTCAATATTGGCAAACAACTTTCCTCCTTAGGTCATACGCTGACAATGCTTACCGGCTCTGAAGATGAGGAAACAAACATAGAGAGCCCAGATAGTGATGAGGGCGATCAAAGCTACAAAGAGACCATAATTCGTCGAAGAGATTTCGAAAATCTTCCATCATTTGTTTTCGATCCATCGATTGATTCAAAGAAGCGTTCATTTATGATGGAGAAAGAAATGGCTGAGCAATTGAAAATTATTAATGATTTGCGTACGTTGGGCGCCTCGCATAATACTGTAGCGCATGAGGAACGTCGCTTGCAAGAACTACAGGCGTTGTGCTATAAATACTTTCGTCGTGATATTATTCAGAAGTGGAAGAGGCCATCGATACGTCGGTCTACACTGAAGAACACTAACCGGTCGTATTCGTATGTAGGTCCGTCGTTGAGTAAAGAGCCATTGGATGATGTTTATCACAAGAAACTGGACCCGATTGTTTCGAATGATGAGATCTCGAGTTTGCAAAGCACACCAGCTTCGGGGCCTTCGAGAAGCTCCTCGTTAAGAGCTTGTGGTGCTAATCGAGTAACTTTCTCTGAGGCAATGAGGTGAGTACAAGTGTAAACTTTCTTTCTTCTTTCTACTAAAAATGCCTTGAATCAAAGTTTAAATAATTCTCATTGTGTCTACTTTTAGACAAACATCACTTCCGAATGCTGATACTGACTCTGAAATGCCAGAAAATGATGTTGACTGGAAAGGCTATGATCACCACTCACCGACAGAAATCGACATCGATGGGACGTCGGTTGAAATGCGTAAGAAGCATGGCAATTACCTACAGAAACAACAGGTACGAGTATATTTCAAACACCTTTCATCTGTTTTTTAAATCTGCATTTTTAATATTTAAGGAACCTAACATCGATTTTGAATTGGATATAAAAGTCTTAGTCAACTCGGGTAAATGTGTACTCCACACAAAGGAATCAACAGATGAGCGATTCCTAATAAGCGGTCCCACTACTGTAAAGACGCATAAGCGTGAACGTAGCATTGGCAATGACTGGGGTAGTCCAACACCTTCCCGGCGACAGCGTGATAAAAGCAAAATTCGCTATAATCCAAGCAATGCGGTTCTCTCGGATCTCACCATCTTTCATATCCCTGGTCTGGATGTGAAGTTACACTATCAATCAAAGACGATACCAGAGGATCCAGCGACTCGTATTGCATCGAGTGATAGTCATTCCATGCTCCGTCGAACAGGTAGCAAGAGAGCTGCCCTCTTTGCTTGGATGACACTGCAAAGCATTCCAGAGGAGACTATTATTTCGCCACATATTTTGGAATTTCTAGAGCAAACCCTAGAGCCGATCCCATTCAAAGCCGATAGCAGTTCGGCAACTTCATCGGCAGCGAATCCTGTGAATCTTGATATTTTGCCAGCGAACTATGTGACATACGCTTCGTTCCCCGTCGATGTGATTGTGTACTTCCACATGCAACCATCGACATTTAGGTTCTCCTGCCTGCCTGTATCCAGAGTGGAATGTATGCTGCAGCTACCGAGTCTAGACATTGTGTTCAGCTCGAAGAGATCGGAGGAAGAAGACAAATCTGGAATAGATCAAAATGATACGGAAAAGACAGAAAAAGATAAGATTCCCTCGGGCGGATTGAGGTAAGAGGTAACAAGAAAGTAGTGAGGCAGAGTCTAACTTTTTTTTCTTTTCCAAACAGTGTTACGGGCTGCTTAGCTGACTTTAATGTTTACATTTTCCATCCTTATGGCGGGAAGAAGACAAACACGAAGGAGGCTCAATTCTCACCACTCACCGATAGCGAACGTAAGGATTCGCTAAGCATCAATGTGGAGTTTGTCAAGTTCCACATAACCCGTTGTCGTAAGCTGTACATTGAACCTTCTCCCAGTTCGAAGCGCGCCATAGATCAGTCACGTGCTGTTATTCGATTCTCAACCATTGTGGACATTGGAAGTGCATCGTTTAAATATGATATGCGTCGGCTTACCGAAATTCTTGCATTCCCGAAAGCATGGTACCGTCGGCGAATCGTTCGACGGCTATTCCTTGGAGACTTGAGCGTACACCAAAGTGGCAGTACCGATCCAGATGCGACCGGATCATCTACACCGAAGGAATCAACTAACAAAACTCCAGTATTAAATGAGTTCAGAGACAAACAACAGATGACCTCAACAGATCCATACTATACGAAGGATAGTATGAGACTAGACTTTGACAAAGACATGCGTAAATTTGACAAACTACAAACGTTGGGTAAATCGTCAAGTGCCGAATCAAGTACTCCACCGTCAGAAAAGAGTCAAATAACGGCGTGGGAAACCTTAGTACTGTTCGCGGTGAACTTCACAAAGTTGAATGTACAAATGAACATGGGCAACGTAATGGGCAATGTGGTAAGCAAAGCTTTTGTAGAAAGAAAGGGTCTTCCTTAACAAATCTCACATTGTTTAGGTTTGGCTGACCAAGGATTTTCAAAGTGAGGGCCGACTTAGCATTGGTAGTACTGGCTATAAAAACATGTACATTGGCATCTTTTTGGGCGGGTCGTCGCTTGACGCTAAAGGCGGTATTGTCGGTGGCAGCTTTGAAGTGAACAAAATCAATACCCGATTTCATATCAAAGAGGAATCCGGTGTGGAACCCTATCATACCATGGGATTGAGTTTTATGGCTTTAGAGCTGCGACTCGACTACATGGGTACTTCGGTACTTATGACACGTATAAGCTCCTTTTCTGCGGCCATGAAAGATGAATGGAAGACAACATCAGCCGATGCCCAAGGTGTAGCGAATGCTAAGCCGCGTGCCATCATTTTTATACACGGTGATCTATCATGGGATCAATTGCAGATTATGATCTCGAAATCGACAACCGCTGATCTATTGAAAATGTACTACAAGCTGGAGGAGTTTTTCACACAGCAGTTCAAATCATCGAAGAGGGTGTTCTCTAGTCTTGAGCCCAGATTGCATGACAGAAATTCCAGTACAAAGAGAAGACAGGTAAGTACGATGTGGTAGTGGTTTTCTTGAAGGATTAAACATTTAATTATATTGTAGCATTTAAAGAAAAAGCCAAATGGTGATTGTGTACCACCAGTGGATAACACAAACACAGATGCACGGCACCATAGACATTGGCAGAAGCCGCTGGAGCAGGCAATGGGATTAGTTGTACCGACATTAGTCACACGCTTGGGAAAGAATGGAAATATCTTAGGTGGCAGTGCGCAATTACATGGAAATAATATTTCACTGGCTTGCTTCCATGGTATTAACTTTAAGGTAAGTTCCAAGTTCTAACATTTCGTTCTCTCTTCTCAGTTTTTTCGTTACATTTTAGTCAAAATCATGGGCGCTGTTCAGCTTAAAGACTCCATCCATCAATTTCACCACTGAAGCTCAACAATCCCAGGACACCAAGGAAGTTTATGTGACCGAAACACTGTCTTCTAGCCTGGGCCAAAATGCCCAGAGTCAACAGAATCACTCGATGGCAATAGTTAGTCGCATCACACGGAATATTATCTTCCCGCCACAGTTCAAAACTCTGAATGAGTGGTTCCATTACGCATTCGCCAATAGTGAGATTGATGGTAAAGATTTTTTTTTGACTACGTCATGTGATAGGAAGAGTATTGACTGTTGTATTATTTATTATTCTTCTCAGCTGTTGATCGTTTCCCAATTCTGGAAAGAGATCGCGAAATCGCAACGAATTCAATTGAACGGACACGAAGTGGTGGGAATGCTAACTCATCAAAGTCTCTAGAGCATAACCATAACCGGGAGGTTATATTTGCCTTGCCTAGCCTCCAATTTAATTTTAAGACTGAGCATAAACAGGGTCCATCTACGCCGGAACCTAATGGTAAATTTTATCTACCCAAATTGTCAATCCAATAATGATACTGATTGTATTGCTTTGTTACAGATGGAAAGCCTGAGGTCATGTGTAGCTTTATCACAGAATTTGACGATCATATCTTTGTGACGGTTGACGCTGACGCTTTCTTCTTCCTCCATGACCTTATCACTTCCTATGTTAAAGAAAAGGAAAAAGTAGTAAGCTTACATTATTACACTTTATACATAATGTCTATATCTGCTACTTTCTTGTCTTCCAGATCGGTGTTCAATCAGTACGAGCTGCCTCACCAAATCTCTCGCAGAATCTAAAGAGTCAACTGAAACCTCTAGTAACCGATGAAATGCCAAAGGAGAAAAAGAATACTGCTGAAAGAACTGATTCAGTTGATTCTGTGAATTCCAACGATAAGAATACTACTCCCAATGCAGCTACCATTGATTTGGAATCATTTGTGCGTGATTGGCGTCACTTCGAATGTCAAACATGGCATTTGGAGCCAACTGTACGTTTGCTATCATGGGCCGGCAAATCAATTGAACCTTACGGCATTGATTACATACTAAACAAATTGGGATTCTCTCATGCTCGTACTACTATTCCCAAGTGGTTGCAACGCGGATTTATGGATCCACTAGATAAGGTCCAAGCCATAATGATGTTGCAATTGCTCACGCTTATCAAAGAGAATAAAATCGAAGCTTCAGCAAAGAAGTCGTCCAATTAGACGTAAAAGCTCAGTTATTTAAGCATGTGTATTAGTTTTAGTATATAATAAGCTTTTAACCAAAAATTATTAAATTAATTTTAATTGTTACTTATTTTGGGGGGACTAAGCAGTTGTAAAAAAAATAAATAAATTATAAATATCTAAGATATTTTATTTCCATCTAAAGATCTTATCTCTTAATCTGTATGAAGAGTAGATAAACCTCAAGAGGGCTCAAGAATTTTATCTTCTCAACTTCAGGGAGGTTTTTTTTATTAATTTTTTACCAAGTGGGAATCATTTTCTTTCATTGTTTTTTGCCAAAATCTAAAGTAAATGAATAAAACAAAACTAGTGGACCAGTGCGAGAAATCTCACATGTAGAAACCCTTCAACCATTTACGGTTTACGAATGAAAAAAAGGACGTACAGTGTATCAATCTCATATTCGTACAGATGTGGCAATATTTATTTAAGGAAAAATCAAACAAATTGGACAGATACTGCAAAATTTTATTGATTTCAGCAAGCATGCATAGTAAGAATATAAAAATTAACTTCAATTAGTTCAAATATTTTAAATAAAATTTTGAAAATTGTTCACAAAAAAACATAAAATTAACAAAAATATGGTCAATTTCGTATTCGAACTCTTTGATATTAAGTCAATTTGTTTACATTAGATATAGGTATCTAAAAACTAATATTTTGAATCAAAATTATTATTAGCTAAGACCTGTTTAAGATGGCTTGAAATGGATTTGATTAAATTTTTTGCAATTTCAGAGGTAAGCGATCATTTTCGTTTCTTATACCAAATATTCTTTCTCTGCGGTCCAAATCCTTCCAAAAATTCTTTATGACATTAATATCCGGTGACTGTGAAGGTGTTTCCAATACTTTTCGAGGGTGATAAAGAAGCCACATTCGAAATAAATAAGCTTTATGCTTGGGGTCGTTATCCTGGTAAAGGGTAAAATTGTTCCCGCGTCCCTTTTGAACAGCAATTTCATTCAGATTTGGCTTCGATATTTCAATGTATTGCTTATAGTCCATGTATTCCTTAACTTATGTGCAGTCATCCCACTCCAGCTGCGGATAAACACTCCCACACCATTAACGAACCACCATCATGTTTGACCGCCCGCCTTGTTATGTGGAAGATATCTGGTATGTAGTTCTTTTTCGCCAAACTATTTGTCTGCCATTAGACTATTAAGCTTAGATCAGACGATTGGTGTATACATAAATATTTATGTATAAATATGATATAAAAATACTCAAATCGTCTGAACCACAAATTTGATGAACATAAATGGCATACATAAACAATTTCTGTATCATTTATGTATAGCATACAAAAATCGAATTTGATAACATATACAAATCGTCTGATCGGGTACATACAAATAATTTTTGACTATTCGTGTACATTTATGTACCATTTATGTATGTCAAAACGTTAGTGTATTCTGAAAATTGATGCATACACGAATTTTGTGCGTATACATAAATGGTTTTGAGAGTTCAGCTGAATATTCAATATCCCAGTATGGAATCTTTGGCGATTTCATGATGAAAATCTTGAAGAATGCAGTGCCTTTCCAAAATCATGCCTAGGAAGCGATGGCTCTTGTTTTAAAATTCAAACAACTTTTAAAACTTGAGATTCAATGCATTAACGCTTCGCTTATCAGGGAATGACCTTTTTAAGTGCTGTGTTTAAGCCTTGCCAAGGTAGCGAGTTTATAATGGCATCTATTTTAAAATAATAAATTCTAACCATACTTTTGAATAACCTGGCAACGATGGCATTACCGTTCATGACATCGCGATGTTAAATATTAAAATAATGCATGATATAATGCCAAAAGGAAGCGATGATTAGCATGGGAAGGTCTTAAAGTATGACTGTGGTAATGTGTAAGTTCGCTATTGGGATCTTGCAGTTCGCACGAGATTGCATCAAGCATTTTCGCAATAATGGTGGAGATGATATTCTGCGGAATGCGGAATAGATACTGGAGCGAGCGGAAACTGTCGCCAAAGGCTAGAAAGCGTAGCGTCAAGATCAGCCACATAGATGCCGGAATGCTGGCACGCATAACTGTATCGGCTTTCTGGATGTACGGCGGGCGTAACCAAAGCCAGCAAATTATGGAAATTAATATTCGGACAAAATTGCGATACAATTGCGGCTCTTCGGCACGCAATTCTACGAGTAATTTAGTGCAGAAGCCCTCCGCCTCGCGGTGGACAAGCCAATTTTTTCCCCAACAAGTACGGCGTTTGCGTGGCAACTCGACGACGTTTTGTTGGATTTCGTCTTACTCTTCACTATCGACTTAATACGCGGCTAAAATAATCGCGACACGTTTTTTTTTCAACATAGCATTTAATTTAATTTTTTAATATTATGTACGTCAACACACCATTGAATTAAAACCAATAAAACTTCTGTGAATCATAAGCAATGGTATAACTTTCAATAATACACAACTCTCCAGTTATCCTGGGCACCACCCATAGAGTTAATTGAAACCTAATATCTGTGTGTAAACATTATAAGGGTATTCATATCCCCTTTAGCGTGTGTAGATTATATATAAAAAAAAAAATCTAGCACTTGCAGAAATATGAACATAAATTCCATTTTTGTAGAAATACATAAATCGTCTGAACCCCCAAATCAGTAAACACAAATTAATTTATGTATGCCGTATTGGTGTATGGTGATAGACAAATGAAATTTGTAACTTTGTGATAAAATATACAAATCGTCTGAACCACAAATATTTCTGGCATACATAAATCATTTTTCTCTACGAATTTTTGTAGAATTTGTATATGCCATACATAAATGAAATTTATGTATTTACACCAATCGTCTGATACTAGCTTTAGACTCGTCTGTAAATAAATTTTTTGGTTTATTTTCGATATGGATTTCATGTTTTAACCGACTAATGATTGTTTGGATGGTTGATCTTGGCCGACCTACCAAACTTGATATCACACTATAAGATTTTCTGTCTCCGTTATATTTGATTATCTGTTCCCGCAGTTCAATTGATATCTCACCCTGCATTCTACCCATTTTTCCAACATATCTCGAATAACCTTACAAAATATTTATTTTTTTTTCATAAGCTCAGCTTGAAAAATAATAATTCAATGCAAAAACACAACTTTAAAAGGCAACAAATTAGTAGTTTTTATTATTTTCTGAATAAACGATCGGTGTACGAAAACGCAATCAAGCTCCTTTTTGTCCATTTTTTACTTTTTTCTATTTCCAAACCAAAGTAAATATTAACTACCGTCAAAACTAAATGGAGTGCAATTGCTCAGTATCCAGTAATAATACTATACCTACTATATTTAATTTAATATCTCAAGTAGTTTTTGATCAGGAATTCAATGTTATTCTTAACAGCAGGTGTACGAATATGAGATTGATACACTGTAGGTATAGGTAATCTATTTTTTTTCGTAATAACTTTACTTATATACTTTTTCAAAATTGTTTATACTGATGAACAAAGTCCACTTGATAAGCTTTCGATTAGTGTAAGAATCATTGAAATCGGTGCAGAAATAAACTCTCAGGAGGAATCACAAGCTCTTGCGCTAGCGATTTAATTATATAGATAGATGGTGTCGACATCCGCAAATCTTTAAACCTGCTGGTATATTTGACAGAACAAGGTCCAATACATACAGCCCTATTATGGTTAGCGAATCGAACGTTCAATATGAAGCGAACTCTTGCGAATCACCCGTATCGTGGTATTATGATTAGCGAATGTGTCATTCGCCTGTGAAACAATTGCTGTAACAACAAGAAACTAATTAAATGACAGTTGCGAACATAACAGTTCGAACGTTTGATTCACTAACCATAAAAGGGGTAATAATAAATGCATGCCTTAAGCTCCGATATGTACCACATCATTGGAAAATTGCAGATGTCATTGTTATACAGAGGCAAGGTAGGCCACCATCTTACAGACCAGTAGCGCTTATACCAATTATGGCAAAAGTTTTCGAAAAATTGCTTCTGAAGAGGTTAAGTAAAATTATAGAAAAAAGAGGACTTATTCCAAATTTTCAGTTTGGATCTAGAAATAAACATTCCACGATACACCAAGTGCTTATACAAAAATAAAAGATGTGTGGTTGGCTTTCTTTTTAGATGTTGCTTAAGCCTTTGACAATGTTTTGCATGAGGGACTTGAGTACAAACTGTATAGGGATTTACCTAGACAGCCGGTGTTCCACAAGGAAGTATCTACCTTGTATTTGTTATATTAATTAATATTCATTAATAATCTAGTTGGACCTTACGCCAATACGGCCAAATAACTTGGAATGACTTTGGACGCGAAGTTAAAATGGAAAGAGCACATCAAAAAGAAAAGAGAAGAACTTAACTTGAAATATAGAAAAATGTACTGGTTACTGGGAAGAAACTTAGACCTATCTATCCAGAACAAAATAACTCTATATAAGCAAGTACTGAAGCCTGTATGGACGTATGGCATCCGATTATGGGGCTGTGCAAAGGAAACAAATACAGAAACCATACAAAAATTCCAAAACAGTCCTTCGTAGAATAATAAATGCCCTTGGTACATAAGAAATAGCGACTTGCATCGTGACCTACAAATAGACATGGTTTCAGAAGTGGTTAGAAAGCGCGCTCTTTCACACAACCAGCGTCTTGAAAATCACTATAAAGATGAGACCGTTTTAAATGTAAGAGACAGTATTCGGAGATTGAGAAGAACAAAGCCCCGCGAGCTAATGGTCTAAAAACTATGGGAAAGTATATAAAGGGTGATTTTTTAAGAGGTTGAGAACTTTTTTTAAAAAAAAAACACAAAAAATTCGAAAAATGAATGAAATATTTATTTGAATCGATAGTTTGAACCTTGCAATTTAATGTTTAAAGATAATTTCATGCAAATGTTGACCGCGGCTGCGTCTCAGGTAGCCCATCCGCTGAGTCCAATTTTGGCATACTCTTTCACACATATCGGCCGGTATCTCACGAATGAATGCATGGATGTTGGCTTCCAGTGCGTCAATCGAAGCGGGCTTGTCCCTATAGACATTAGCCTTGACATACCCCCACAAAAAATAATCTAATGGTGTCAAATCGCACGATCTAGGCGGCCAATTGACCGGCCCGAAACGTGAAATTAACTGTTCACCAAACTCGCCTCGCAATTGCGCCATTGTTTCGCGTGCTGTGTGGCATGTGGCACCGTCTTGTTGAAACCACATATCATGCAAGTCAAGAACTTCCATTTCGGACAAAAAAAAGTTTGTTATCATCGCTCCTAACTGCTGGGAACGGCGCCGAATCGACATTTCGCGGTCTTCTGTCACACTAGCTGATACGGCCGCAATATTTTCTTCACTACGCACAGTACGTAAACGTGTTGGTGGTTTAATGTCCAACAAAGTAAATTTGGTGCGAAATTTGGTCACAATCTTCCGAATAGACTGCTCAGAAGGTCGAGAATGCCGATCATAAAATGGAAGCAGCGCGCGATGAACATTTCGAACCGAGCACGAATTTTGATAGTAAAATTCAATAATTTGCAAGCGTTGTTCATTTGTAAGACGATCCATGGTTAAATTGCAAACCAAACTGAAGCTGTTTGACAGTGACACAAGGTACTAAACACACGTCAGCTGTCAAAACCAGTGTTGCCAAAACCAAACCAGCTAAAAAATCACCCTTTATTATAACTTTAAACTTCCCCCCAATGCGATTTGAATTCAAGAAAGAAAAATCATTTGTCGATCTTTCAAAGATTGGTTTTGATTACCAGGTATTTGTAGTGCGGTAAGAATCCCACTCGCTTGGTACCGATGAACTACCGAGTGTCTTATGAAGATTTCCACATGGAGAGAGAAGGGAAAAAAGAACAAGGTCAAACCAGTATACCTAAGTAGGTACTAAGTTTATCTTAAAATCCATTTCATTGGAATAATTGTTAAACATTTAAATACAAAAACAGTGACCGTAGTAATATGCGAGCTTCTGGGTGGCAACAATTTTAACTCAAGTCTTTCCGCTATATTTTTTTCTAATTTTTTTTTTAAATCAAATAAAAATAGTCAATCTCGATCGTATCAGGAAAAAAATCATCTCTTGAACTTTTCATTATGACCTCTGCCGAGACTCCGCTTACGGCTATATACCCCAGGAGCTGATAGTAAAATTGACAAATTTTAGTCGACTTGAGTACACACACGAGTATTAATTTTATTAATAAACTCAACCATATGCATACATAAACGTATGCGTTTGTAGATGTCTAGAAATTTGTACTTGAAACACTACTTGTATATTTCTCTGACCTATCCTATTCTCTCATGACGATAACGCAACTTTCGAAGAATAAAAAACAACTGAAATATGTTATATTATCAATAAGCTAAATTGGGACTTAGAAAGGTCAGAAAGGTCTTTATTACAATGAACACTTATTAACATTTTGGTAAAATAAGAATTTAACAATAAAAAATAATGAAAGGGACATATAACTGGATTCGAGTGAAATATGTAAGTAGGTACCTATTAATACCCATATACGGGCATACTTACATAAGCATGTGTTTTCATAAGAAAACATAAAATGTCCAAACCAGCTGAGGCTTGGGTATCCAATTTTAAAAAATATTTTTTCTTGGAATAGAGGAGACTAATCGTCTTATTGTTAAAACAAAAACCTACCTAACTTATGAAGGGTCTCTTCATGACTATTTACGTCCTCTTTAATACTCATTACTTTGCTTCAAATTGTCAAAACCAAGCTTGGTGGAATACGCTCTCACTGGAGCTATAAAACGTTTTCGATATCCTACTAAATACACATATCGACAGAAATAGGCTTCATTTGATCTATAACCAAGTCTTAGACCTATGTATTTATAAAAGGAAACATTTGTCGTGTTCGACTTCTTTCTTTTTCTTTAGGTTGCGCTACAGTTCGGGGTGGAATGAAAGGGACCTACAGTTTTTTTCCGACTTCAAACGGCGAGTTTGAGAAGCTCCTCATGACAAATGATATTCTTTGAATGCTTGTCAGACATTCGAAGGTGTTGGCAGCGCGAAAAACCTTTTAGGTGTTTGCTGGAATTGAACCCGGGCAGCATTGCGCAGTAGTCCAACGCACTTACCACCACACCATAAGATTAGATTTAATAAATGCTGCTTATCACTGTGGCCCCGTTTGTGCCTATCGTAATGACCTCATGCTTAAGTTGGCAAATGAAGACGGATGTATTTATAAATCCAGCTTGTAAATCTTTCTGCGAACAAATAGTTATGTCATCTGCTTCAAGGCAAGGTTTATCTAGGAAACTTAGACATGTTCTGTCTAAGTGGCATGGGATATGCGTTGCTATTTTAATTCTTCGTTTTCGTGGCACATTCCAAAAAGGTTCTGACCCTCCAGTTGCGGAGGGCACTGCGACCTAAAAGATCTGTTGTACCGCAAAGTCAGTTTAGGGAACCAGGAGACCTTTAATTCTTCTGATGAAATTGAGGATCTCACTGGTGGAAACTATTTAGTTAGGAGGTTAGAAGTAAGGATTTCTCTATGGAATTGTTATCTCCTAAGGGCACATTGCCATGCAGTAACATATAATATGCTCCGTAGTTTCATCGTCTTCCATGCAGAGACAACATTCAGTTTCCTGAATGAGACATATTTTGTTTAGGTGATATCGAAGATGACAAAACCCTATTAGAGATCTCACTAATCTCTTGATATCAGTCCTAATAAGGAGTAGGTGTTCTGTTAAATTTGTCTGTCTGAACTAGATTAACACGGAATTCTTAAAAATATAGCAAGATGCTTTCTAGGCGCTTTCATTGAGCTACCACTTATGTATATACCATGAAATACAATTGCATTATCAGTAAGGTACTGAAAAGCTATCTATGTATCTAACGTTCCGGTCGGTCGGTGAGAAAGTGCGAAAATACTATGGTTGCTTTTCTAATCTTTAAAAAATCATGCTTTAGAGACATTTTTTGATTATTGGTAAGAATGTCTTCGCAAGCTGCACTTATTTTGAAGAGTCTTCTTTGTGTCAGAACTCAAATTATACTTCGATCAGCCAGTTGTTTTACGAATCAAAAGCTTGAACGCCATTAATGGTTTACTAGACAGGACAACAGAAGTTTTGCATTCTCTGAACAATTTAGGACATTCTGTTCAGCACTGGGATGAAATTGTGATTTTCATTTTACTGCAAAAATATCCTACATGTACACAAGACACAACAATTGTGAAAAGAGTGATTAGAAATGAAAAGGATTTGCATGTAAAGTCTGTCTCATTCACTCCGAACTTTGCTTTTTAGAAATGGATGTGAATGGTGCGCAAAGGACAGCTAGGCAACTAGGTATTTGTGAAAACTGTACGTATACCGTGTACCCATAAAACACGCTAAATATTGTGAAGCTCAACACTTCTTTTTGAATACGCAACAATCAGACTTGTTCTCGTAGATGTCAGAAGGCCCTAGAATTCGGCGATTCGCATGATGGTCATCACGCCACCTGGGCTGATTTTTTTTTTTTATAATCTACACACGCTAAAGGGGATATGAATACCCTTATAATGTTTACACACAGCGCGAGCACATAAAGGACGAGAACGAGAGACAGACAGATCGACGTATTGATAGGAAACTCAGATGATAGGTTTCAATTCCAACTAACTCTATGGGTGGTGTCCTGGATAACTGGAGAGTTGTATATTATTTTTGTACTTGCTTATGATTCACAGGAGTTTTTTCCAGATGTTTCTTATTATAGTTTGTGCGATCAATTTCTTCAGCCATACCCACCATCCTCTCTAAAAGAGAGTCTGAAGTAGGTTCTGGAATCCGGATAAGTGAGCTGTAAAGAACCGATTGTTAAAAAAAGAGAAAAAGAAAAAAAAAATGCAAACAAGGAATTGAGTGGTTTATCAATACATTGTGTATTAAATTGATTGTTGGCGGTAGATTTTAAGCAGGTATTTTGATACCTTGTCGGCGTAGTGTCGGGAATACCGTAGCTTGACGTGTGAAGGACATCGCATGCGGTGTATCGGACAAGCTAAATGATACGTATCAATATTCTAGTTGTATTTTTTTATATAACGCCCAAATTGGGTGCTATATTACGTTTAGTGGGAACTAAATAGTCCCACTGAACATTGAATTCGAGACCATACATAGGTCCGGGTCCAGGTCGAGTGATGGGTAGTTTTACGAAAGATCAGACGCGTGGCGTCCATAGTACCATCTTTACCCACGGCCATTTTTCGTAGTTGGCTGAGCAACCTTTCGTACGACGCTGCTGGGCGGGTGAAAAACGACGGTAGAAACCCTTTGACTTTTGTTATGATCTGTCAATGTCAAAACGTCAGTCAAGGTTTACATTTTAATCATGGTGAAGTTCACGAACGAGCAACGTTTTAAAATTATCTGAATCGGTGGTCATAAATTTAAGAGCGTTTACTCCAATTTTCGCTCGTAATAATCGTCGCACGAGACAGCTTGTGCGTGCTATAGTGCATTAATTCGAGTCAACATGTTTTGAATGTTCCTGTGCCAGTGATTTCGAATTTGAATTTCGCAGCACTGCTTCAGTTCAAAATGAGCCAAATCAGTCGAATCCACGACCCGTTCACAGGAATTGGGAATCTCTCAGGCCAAATTGTGTCGAATTTCGCGTAAAGATCTTGACCTACACCCTTTCAAGATCTAATTAACTCAAGAACTAAAGCCCCGAAACTTCTCCGATTGGGCTCTGCAAAAGTTTGAAGAAAATCCTGGATGTCATCGAAAAACCATCTTCAGCGATGAAGCTCATTTTCGGCGTTATGGCTTTCTCAACAAGTAAAATATGCGATATTCGGCAGCAACAAACCCGCATGTGCTTTAAGAGACTTCATTGCATCCACAAAAAGTGACCGTATGGTGTAGATTGCATGCCGGAGGTGTGATTGAACCGTATTTTTTCGTTGATGAAAATGATCGCCATGGTATGGTCAATGAAGTTCGCCATCGTGCCATATTGCAAAACTATTTTTGGCCAGAATTGGATGAACTTGATATCAGTGATGTTCCAACAAGATGGTGCCACATGCTACACAGCTGGTCAAGCAATTGATCTATTGAAGGGGAAGTTCGGTAATAGTGCAATCTCGAGAAATGGTCCCGTCGAATGGCCAGGTCGTCTCATGCGATTTAACGCTGTTGGATTCCTTTTTTAAGGGGTTACGTTAGGTCGTTGCTTTATGCCAACAAGCTAACAACAATAAAGGAGCCCAAGAACAATATCGAACGCGAGATTACCAACGTTCCGGCGGCCGATATTCCTTTCTCAGTTCTTGAACCAGCCGTGAGCCGTCTACCATTTAATGTAGGCATGTATGTTGTGTATATACAAGATTCGATGATCCACGAAGTTACTGAGTTTTATGTGAAAGTTTTTTGACCAGTTAAATTTCCAGATGCCATCGTCCGTAGGGAAGGCCAGAAGGGAAGCTTTTCATTATATAAATAGGCTTTTTAACTGCCTTAAACACAACATATTCGCTTGATTCTTTTTTATTTTATTAGGAAGGTTGAAAGAGGGGCAGTGCAGTGTGTTTTTTTTCCAATATGTTGTGTCCAAGCCAGGTAAAAACCAGGTGTGTTTCTCTTGCACAAATGGTCGAATTTCGACCCCATGCGATACTAGTTACCTAAGTTCCCTTAGTCGCAGCAAATAAATTGCATCAGTTTGTAGAAGTCTTATACCACAATTGAAAGCGAATGAATTATCTGGCAGCACTGCCTGTGCCAATAAATCCCAAAAAAAAAAACACACACAACTTATTTTATTTGTTTCCTTGTTTTTATTTCGTATAACTACAATTTTATTAGTTTGGATTTGCTCATGTCCTTATGCTCTACGCATAAATCCTATCGCAATTTAATTATTTTCATTTTAAATTCCTTTAAGAAAAAAATTCTAATAATAATAACATAAAATTATACAAACTACAATTATTCACCATTTTTTATGTTTTATGTTTTTTTTTTATTTTTATTTTTTAATTTCTTTTATAAATTGGCAGTAAATTCGTACACGTTAAACAGAATCTTCTAAGCATCATTTTCGAAACTATAATTATTATTATCCTGTTTTTATTTATTTTTCGTTCTATTCCTTTATAAAAGAAGCATTGCATGGGTCGACATTTTAATGTTTAACAACAACACTAGTATTTAAATAACAAGATTTCAAATAAATTTAACTGTAAATTCTTATTTTGAATTAAAAAATCGATTTGGTGTATAGCACTTAAGGAAGAATAAAGTAAAAAAAAAAAACAAAACAAAAAGAAAATAATAATAATTATAATTAAAAATTACAAAAAAAAAAATTAAATATATATGTATGTAGGTACATATATTCGAAAAATTTATATCTATATATATGTATGTATAGTATAAACAATTGGCTGTGTTTGCGTGTGTATTTTCTAAGTAGTATATTACAAAAGATAATCTATTATTTTGTCTCTTCTTAAGTATAGCAATCTAAGATTAAGGGTTTTTTTTTGTTTTTATTTTTTTTTAACAAACAAACAAAAAGCGGATAAAATTTAGTCCTCTATTGAAGTTGAATTATAAACAAATGAAATACAAATTGTAATCAGAAAGGGATCGAAATGGTAATAGAATTACAGTATTATGGTTTTTCTTGTTTTTGGGAAATTTTACATTTTAACATTTTATTTATTTTTTTTTACTTTTAGTTTAGGACTTATGTCGAGTTCTTAATACACACATGGCATCTGGATACCCGTTCTCTCAGGAATCCGCTCTTAAGTGTCTGCTGTTTGGGCGTAATAAACTGTTGGCTGTCTTCGACGGTGACCAACCAGAAACTGGACTGAGTTTCGTAAAAGTGGCAATGTCCTTTGCCGCCGTTGCACTCGATGAATGGTGTTGCCCTGAAGTCCTCTAAGCAGGAACCAGGCGATGCTAGACCTTGTCCACCGCCGCCATTGCCAACGCCAGTGTGCTTAAAGTGAAGGAAAATAAGGACAATTTAAAATGTTTTACGTTTTTAAGGTTCGACTTACCATAAGGAAACTGTAACCGATCCAGAGCCCATCCCATCCATTTGGACACCTTGGGACTTCCAGGGATTGACTGTGCACCGCGATCACATTAGCTGGTACTTCGCATACAACACAACGTGAAATGTATTTTTGCATTTCAAAGTTTTCAACGGGCATCATTGGCATGGGAGCTGAAGTTGACAGCCAGAACGTACGATCGTTGCGCGCGGCATAGTTACAGACATTGTTCATTCCACAAGCCATGACTGGTAATGTTGAGAAGCGGCGTACACATGAACCGGGTGATCCGAGATCCTGATTGTGTGGATAGTCATTGCCGTCGACATAGAGAAGCGAATAGCCCTCCCACAGTTGTAGATGTCCACGTTCACACTGTGGGATATCTTCTGTTTGACTGTGTTTGACGAGCAAAATTCCTGTGAGATAGTCTGGCGCCGGTGCACAAGCCGCACCTTGGTCACCCTTTGGTCCAAGTAAGCCTGGGAATCCATCACGACCTGGTAGACCGGGTAAACCTAAATCTCCTTTTGGTCCCGGTCGACCAATTGGACCTGGGAAGCCTGGAGGACCTTGATCACCCTTTTCACCAATTTCACCCTGTTCGCCGATGAGACCACGAATTCCTTGGAAACCACGATCACCCTTCTCACCGTTACGTCCTGGCTGGCCTGGCTCACCCTTTGGTCCGGGTGGCGGAACTAGACCTGGTTCACCCTTTTGTCCTCGCAGACCGGGAGCTCCATCTCGTCCATCGCGACCTTTAAGACCTACTGAACCCTTCTCGCCGATAAGACCCATTGGGCCAGACAAACCTTCTAGACCGATTAAGCCACGGTCGCCCTTAAGTCCTGGGAATCCATTGAGGCCTGGTGGTCCAGGAATACCTTGATTACCCTTATCACCCTTCTGTCCTTCGAATCCGGCCAGTCCACGTTCACCTTTCTGGCCTGGGTATCCGCGTTCACCCTTTTGACCAATCGAGCCGGGGAATCCAGTTTGTCCATCTACACCAGGAAGTCCTGTTAGACCACGATCACCCTTCTCACCTTGTCGACCTTGACGTCCGGGTAGACCTACGTTTCCGGGAATACCGGCTAAGCCAGGCAGACCTCTCTCACCCTTTTGACCAATAGGACCGATTGAACCTTCACGACCGTTCTTGCCTGATCGGCCTGGTAGACCCTTCTCACCCTTAATTGCAATGCCAGGGATTCCAATTTCACCGGTAGGGCCGAGATCACCCTTTTGACCAGGGCTTCCATTCAAGCCAGGTAAACCTTGTGGGCCGGGGAAACCACGTTCACCCTTTTCTCCTTCACGTCCGATAAGACCAGTGTTGCCCTTCTGCCCAAATGCACCAGGAAGACCAGCTATGCCAAATTCACCGGGTTCACCCTTCTCACCAACAAGAGTTATGGCTTCAGCATCGCGTCCACTAGGGCCAGGATAACCACGTTCGCCTTTGAGTCCAGGAGCTCCGGAAGGACCTGGGAAACCTGCGTTACCCTTTTCACCTCTGCTGCCTTCTAACCCATCGCGACCCGCTTCTCCTTTCACACCTTTAGGGCCGTCATAGCCGCGTGGACCTTGCTGTCCCGGTTCACCCGGTAGCCCATCCAAACCAGGAGCACCGTTAATACCTGATAGTCCTGGATTTCCCTTATCGCCTTTGAGACCTCTTTGGCCTGGATATCCTCGATCGCCTTTAATTCCTTCTAAGCCGGGTCTGCCATCGAGTCCGTCACGTCCTTGCTCACCCTTTTGTCCTGTGGCACCTGGCTGTCCGTATCCGGGCAAACCAGCTATTCCCTTATCTCCGGGGTACCCAGGTGCTCCATTTAGTCCATCGATACCACGTAGTCCTGATGGGCCAGGTTCACCCTTCTGTCCCTTTTCTGATGCATCACCAGGCAAACCAGGAGCTCCGTCTAGACCAGGTGCTCCTAAGTCACCCTTTAAGCCATCTAATCCCGGACGTCCATCAGCACCAGGAAAACCAACCGGTCCAATATCACCCTTTAAACCTTGCAAACCCTGTGGTCCAGGTGGACCCCGTAAACCAACAATTCCATCGACACCGTTCAAGCCACGTTCACCCTTATCTCCTTTGACACCAGGAATGCCTGGTTTACCTGGAGTTCCACGAATACCTGGTGGTCCACTGATTCCAGTAAAACCTTTAGGTCCATCATTGCCGACCTCACCGCGTTCGCCCTTAAAGCCAGGCATACCAACCAAGCCAGGATTTCCAGCCTCACCCTTGGCACCTTCACGTCCTTGTACTCCATCAACACCGGGTGAACCTCGTGGGCCGGGTAATCCAGTTGGTCCAATCGGGCCCATATCACCCTTTTCTCCAGCACGACCAGATAATCCTGGAGCTCCTGGAAAGCCTGCATCACCCTTATCTCCCGGATATCCTACAGTTCCTTCTGGTCCAGGGGCTCCATAGCTTCCTTGTGGACCTCGTTCACCCTTTTCTCCTTGCGGCCCGTCATTGCCTATCGGTCCAGGTGGTCCAGCAACAGCTATGCCTTGCTCACCCTTACGACCCGGTTCACCCGGCCTGCCAGGTAATCCTCGTAAGCCATCCTTTCCGGGACTTGCTGGGAATCCTATCGGTCCTGGATTACCTTTATCACCACGTGGTCCAGTCAAACCTCTGGGCCCGACAGGTCCAAGTGGTCCTTGTGGACCTTGATCACCCTTAGCTCCGGTCCTACCAATATCACCCTTATCACCGATACCGCCCATCGGTCCAGGACTACCTGGCCAGCCCTTTTCACCTTTGTTACCTTTAGGCGGCATCATGCTCTGATCCATCTCGCAAGTACCTGGTTCACCCTTTAATCCTGAGAATCCAGAATCACCCTTCTCACCAGGTACCCCATCGTATCCTGGTCGTCCTTGTTCACCCTTGATGCTGTCGCCCTTAGGACCCGGATAGCCATTTCTTCCCGGAGTACCTGGAGTTCCGTCTTGTCCCGGAACGCCTATGAAGCCCTTGTCTCCTTTAAGGCCAGATTCGCCCTTAATTCCAGGCTGGCCAGGCTGCCCAGGTTCACCCCGCTCGCCTTTCACACCGAAAAGTCCGGCAGGACCACGTTCACCTTTGGATCCCTTTACAGTTTCAGTAAGATTCAAATCAACAATAGCATCTCGTCCGGCTGCACCTTCAGGTCCGATCAGACCTGGTGTACCATCACTGCCTCTGTCACCTGGAGCTCCCATTGATCCAGGAACGCCATCATCACCACGTTCGCCTTGGAAGCCACGTTCTCCTGGTGGTCCACGAATTCCTGGTATACCATTCACACCATCCAATCCACGATCACCCTTGATACCCTTTTGTCCAGGTGCACAGTCGATACATCTTCCACCGATATCACCTTTAGCGCCACTTTCACCCTTTTGCCCAGGAAGGCCTGAACGACCTTGATCACCCCGATCACCTTGTCGGCCGGGACGGCCAGGGATACCCGGTTTACCTAGTTGAGAATCACCGGGAACACCAACGTTGCCCGGGAAACCACGCTCTCCCTTCGTTCCCTTATCCCCGGGATAACTGAAAATAAAAAAGCATTCAAGCTACTTAAAGGTAAACAATGAGAATGGCAGGAAACTTACCCAGGAGTGCCAACGTCACCCTTTAATCCTGCAACTCCAATACCAGGATTTCCAGCTTCACCTTTCATTCCTTCGGGTCCGGGTGGGCCTGTATGTCCGCGTGGACCCAATGGTCCTGGGCTTCCATGTCTGCCGAGATCTCCTTTATCGCCTTTTTCACCAGGTGGACCTTCCAAGCCGGGTCGTCCAGCCAAACCAGGGCCACCCTTGGGTCCAGATGGACCAGGTAACCCCTGAGCGCCGGGATATCCATCTAAGCCTTTTGGTCCAGGTTGTCCGCGAAAACCTCGTGGTCCCTTAGCTCCTGCTGGCCCTGGAGTTCCCTTACCACCGCCAGGTGGACCAGCGGGACCAATCAAACCTTGATTACCGGGCAAACCTGGTCTTCCAGGCTCTCCTTTCAGACCTGGCTGGCCATCCAATCCTCTTAAACCGATTTCACCACGATCACCTTTCTGACCCGTTGGACCAGGTGGACCGAAATTTCCTTGACGACCCTTAAAAAAGTAAGAAAACAATAATGTTTGAACTGTTCATAATTTATATTACAAATCTGAAACTTACTCTGTCACCTGATGGCCCAGGAAGACCCTTTTCACCCTTCATACCGTCATTGCCTGCTTGTCCTGGATAGCCGATGTCACCCTTCTCACCCTGTAGACCTGGCTCACCAGTATCACCCTTATCACCTTGGGCACCAACCCATGGATGTGATCCATCCACCCAAGCTTCGGTTTTCGCCGGCTCTCCCTTTTCTCCCTTAGCACCCTTCAGTCCAGGCACCGGTTGAGCAACGCATGAGTCTCCCTTTTCTCCTTTGATTCCGCGATCACCACGTGGACCAGGCTGACCATAAGTACCAGTATCACCACGGTCGCCCTTCGGTCCTTGAGGTCCATCATTTCCGGGAAGGCCAGATCTTCCCATAAAACCAGGTTCACCTTTATCGCCTTTAGCAAAATCGCCGATTTCCTTAGCCGGTTCACCCTTCTCTCCCTTCGAGCCACCACTACCAGGGTAGCCACGTGGCCCAACTGAGCCGGGCATACCAGGCACACCAGGCAGACCATCAGTTCCATTACATCCATCCTTACCAGGTATACCGGGTACTCCGGTATTGCCACTATAACCTTGTAGACCAGGCACACCAGTAATACCAGTGTAACCGACAGGTCCCCGTTCTCCCTTTGGTCCTCGAGGTCCTAATGGACCTGGATCACCCTTTTGTCCCTTATTTCCCGGTGGCCCATCGATACCAGGATAGCCAGGCATTCCTTTAGGACCAGAAATACCCTGCTGGCCAGGAAAACCGCGATTACCTTTCTCAGCAAAACACTTTGGTATACAACTTCCGTTTCCTGTGCAATTTCTGGGCTGCTGTCCCGTCCGGGCAACAGTGGCAGTATCGATTATGGCATAACTGTCATCAATGACAGGTCGTGGGGGTTCTCTAAGTTCCCTATTTGAACTGTAGATAGCACCGCTGCTGCTGCTTCCGGTGTCTTTCCAAAATTGCTGAAAAAGAAAAGACAGTACACATCATCGATTGCATAATGCAGTTCTTGGGCTAATTACGGCTTCTGTTTCAAGTAGAACACCAGCTATGACTGCGGCAATGATAAGCCTGCAAAAAAAAGAAATGTAAACTAATTTAATAATGCCTGCTAGATGACAGTTGTGCTAATTGATACAAAAAAGGAACTTCGCTGCTACTTTTCGCACCAAGCCAATTCGCCTGCTAAAAATAAATATATAAATAAATTTTAGGCGTCAGCAATCCTATGAGGAATCGAGCCTAACTTCACGCAACAATTTCTGAGTTCTTGTTATATTTTTGCATAATTGGAAGGGATCTACAGATCTTTGCAGTCTCCAAACGGCGAATTGAGAGGTTCCTCACGACAAAAAATAGTCTTGAATGCTTGCAAAATATTGGGAAAAGGTGGAAGGAACCCTGAGAAAATGTTATGGTGTTTGCTAGGATTGAACGCAGTGAGCATGCGGAGTAGTCTAACGCACTAACCACTATGCCACGGCGCCATGCGACTACACACATGAGTCGCACTGCCGAAAAAACCAACAACTTTCTTGCAATCACGGTTATTATGTACCTTTGCACGTTGTCCCGAGCACTAGGGCGCCCTGCTATTGTCAGTGTATTTTCGTTGTTGTCAAAAAACTCAGTACAACCCCCGTTTCATCGAACACAAATAGCTTGCCCTGACAAATATCATTCTCTGATAGCTAAACATGAATTAAATTTTGTTAATTTTCGTATATTTTTGCACTTTTTTAGTTCGTTGTTTTATTAATAACTAATCTATCCGAACGCAAAAAACACAAACACAATGAGCAAAACTAAGGCAATGAAAACAAAAAAAAAAACAACAAATGACAAATCAGCTCATTTAATGATTTGATAACCCCCCTTTTTATGGCACTAATGAAATACCCAGGGCGAATCTAGAGCTAAACCAGTGTCAATAGGGAACATAGAGCAGCATTTTCAGCGTAAGACTGGCGGACATCAAACTCGAACGCTTCAGTGCGCCCCAGGTCGGACATTGAATAAAGCTTGAAATTCGTCCAGCACCAGCACCTTATTCCGTAAGACAAGTAAAGCGCGTATACTACTTTGTTTGGTTGCCATTTTGGGAAACATGAACTTTGACTGTATTGAATTAGGTATAGACGTGGCAAAGTTATTCGATAAATTAACTGGTTTTTACTGTGACAATATATTTAAATGCAAAATATTCAACAGTCTCCCTTCCATTAAATAAAAGTGACAGTAAGGTACACAATGGACCACATTAGGTCTGTTTGGTAAAACGCTAGTTTTTGAAAGTTCTATGAGAACTACATAGAATCATGACAGTTTCATGGTTCTCAATTTTTTTACTCTCATTTGGCTCTCAGCTTACGATGTATTTTCTGCAAGACCTATTCCTCGAGGTGCGCCGAGCCAGTTCTGTGAAACCAGCCATCTGACAGTTTGTGAAATGTCGTAGTCTTCATTGTTAGTGGAAAACAAAAACAAATTGTTAGGTTTGACCAAGTGTTGTTTCAAAAGCGTTTGTTTACTTTTGTGCAAGTTTCCTGTCTGTGAGAGGATTCTACTATATGACAGATCTCAATTCCGTGTGCCAAAAAAAGATACCAAATAGACCTATTTGTGTACCTTACTGTCACTTTTAATGGAAGGGAGACTGTTGAATAATTACATAATATATAATTATTATAATTATAATAAAATGGAATCATTGGCCAGTATTCTTTTCAAGATGAACATGACTTAACGGTATTTAAAAGGGGGCTATCCCGTAGAGACAACAAGCACGTAGACCTGTAGGCCCATTGTACTCTGATGACTTTACGTATTACCAATTGTTAACTTTTTGAAACCAGAATTACATGCTTAGGCTATGGTTGCAACAAGATGGTGCAACTTTACATACGCCCACTGTTATAATGCAATGGAATTATTGAGAGATGTGTTTCTACAACAAATTATCTCAAGCAATATGATGTCGATTGGCCTCAACAGTCAGTGGTTGGATTTAACAGCTCCAATCTTATTTTCTTAAAAGCAAGGTTTATGCTAACAGTCCCTAAGATTTTAGGCTTCAAGGCCCCGTCCCTAGAGGGAGTTCAGCTAGACCTAAGGGACCACGTAAACTATTTACTTAGGGCTCATCTTGACAAAAAGCTACTTTGGAGAAAGAATCTAGAAAACAGAATTTACAAAGCCAAAAGAGCTTTCTGGATTTGCCGGAAGGTTTCGAAACCAAAACTAGTTCAATGGATCTAATCTCATTACTCTACGGTGTGTTAGTTTGGTGGCCAATTGTGAATAACAGCTACGCAAAAACACTACTAACAAACCCCCAGCGAATGGTCTGTCTAGGAAAAACTGGAGCCCAATCCAGCAGCCATGGAGACTAATCTTAATATTCTTCCTATGGAACTGGAGGTCAAAAGAACAGCGGCGCTTTCTGCAATCAGGCTGCGGAGCTTGGGTCACTTAAAAGACGGAAACCTCACAGGACACAGAGCCATCTGGAAAAATGTTGTTTAGAAAAAGAATACACTCTTAAGACCGACTATGTAGTCGAATTCCCTAGCCGTGAAAAATGGCTACAAGGCACAGTGATTGCCAAAGTAGAAGGCACAGTAATATACACGGATAGATCACACATTAATGGAGAATCGGGAGCTGGTGTACACTGTCCAGATCCTCCGATAAATATATCCATTCATTTAGAACAGGAAGTTTTTGCAATTCTCAGGGGCGTAGACGAACTCGTTAATGCCGATACCAGAGATACTTTTGTACACATCTACTCGGATAGTCAGGCAACACTTAAAGCACTTGCGAACCCACTAACTAATGCGAATTAGTGATGGAATGCAAAAAAAACTCAGCACCCTTGCAAGATCCTGCACGGTAAATCTGCTCCTGGTACCTAGCCACAACAATATACCGGAGACCCGGAGAGCGAAAGGGCGGACGAATTTGCAAGAGCAGTGGCGGAAGACGTACAAAAATTATGCGACTGTATCCAACAGTCTCGAGCTATATGTAAACATCACGCGGATAGGGTGTGTAGCTCCATTTTATTGAGAAGAAAGTTAATTATAACTAGTCTTTGTTCGATAAAAATTCAAGCCAATCGCATATACCTACATATACTCATCGAATCCACTCCATTCGCACTCCTAAACACAGTTGTATATTGCGCCAAAAGTAGAAAAAACACGCGCTACGCAACCGCCGCGGTTATAAAAACTTTTTATCCAAGTTCTAACATAAATAATATCAGCTTGTAGGTATGTACTCTGTTCTGTCATCGCATCACGAATAAGAAAAATAGTAAAAAAAAACAAAAACAACAAAACAAAAAAAAACCGCCTCATCTATCTTCTATATATGTACGTAATTAAATCGCTAGCGCAAGAGCTTGTGATTCCTCCTGAGAGTTTATTTCACCCATTTCAATGATTCTAATACAGATTGAAGGCTTCATCAGTATTAATAATTTTGAAAAAAAGCATATGAATGAAGTTTTTATGGTTTTTCAAAAAAGAATACTTTACTTTTAAAGTCTTCAGAGATTAATTGATTATTTTAAAACTGGAAATCCTAGACCCATTATTTTTAAGTCATGAGAAAGACAGTACAATCACCTTTCATTTGATACTAAATACATGTATGTGCGTCTTACGGTTCTTATGATATTATGATTTTATATGCATATAAACGGACAAAAATCATCAGAAGAACTATCCGCAATACGAACTTCACACACAAATATCTCAAAATTCCCACTTACGATTTTCAAAAAACTTCACAGTTTTAATGTACTGAAGCTCAGCTTTATTTTGATACTAATTTCATTGATTTACGCTCTTGGCCCAAGCTCCATATAATTTTGCCCCATCTCCTTTACTAATTTCGCCTATTTTTTTGTTTTTCAATCCGATAAGCCATTATTGAGTTAGGGCTGTATAAGTATAACTATAATTTTCCCTCCCAATATGCAGTATTTTCACTATTTTCTGAAAACCATGTCATTTTCCGGGATAAAAAGTAATGCATAAAAGTTGACCAGGAACATAAGCAATCACTATGTCAATGTTTCATCGCGCTGCTATGAAATTTGAGTTACAAATTTCGTTACCGTTCGGTATTCCGTCCCCGAAATCGCGGAATTTCTCCCCAAAATCGCGGAATTACTCCACTAGAAATTTTGCTAACGCGCGCTTAGATGTTTACACATCAAAAAAACCTCATAGTTAACACCATTTGTATGGCGGTACAAGCTGTGAAAACTGCCTATAGCCTGTCTTTTACAAAACGCCACGTACAAATGTGGAGTTAGATCCAAACATGCAAGGCTGCCAAAGAAATTATGGAAATTCGTGGCTAGTAGGAGGTACTGAATTTGGGCAGAGCACAAATAAAACTGATGATTGGCATTTAAACAAGCATGCTAACCGACTGAGACTAGTGCAGCACAGCACCTGCCCGGGTTGCGAAGAAGAAGACGAAAGTATCAAACACTTCCTCTGCGATTATCCTACTTTATGTTCAATAAGGCGAAAATACCTGGGAGGATACATTCTACCCTGGCTGACATCAGATCTATCGATTTCTCAAAAAAACACTACATACAGAGCGCTTTTCTTGAATCTTATTTTTCCTTCTAACCCTTCCATTCCATCTATTTATAAATACCCCTTTCACCTACACAAACCCAAACCCTTTTCTTTCTCAGAACACTTCCATAGAGGGGAACACAACGGGCCCGACTCGCCGCCTACGTCAAACGGTTCTTCCTCACCCTCATAAACCAACCAACTAACAGTCCAGAAACTAAAGCAATGAAATACCGGTTGGAATGTGTAAAATATGATGAAAATGGGGTTAGGTACGATATCCCGCTTTTTATAATTCCGTTTTTTAAAATCCCGACCTGAAAATCCCGACATTCGCGCGAAATTTTGTTTAACATGCAATTGATTACAAGGCATTTTTTAAAATAAAACAAATAGTTCTGATTGCAAAAGCGAGATTATAAAAAACATAGAAATAAGTGAGATAAAAACAGAGGTATTATTATGCACTAACCTTTTATTAATAACTCGTATTATTTGCAACAAACAAAAAATAGAATGTAATAACAAATTAGCATTAAACCTGATTTGGACATATTTTTTCATAATTTTCCGTTTATTATTTCGTTTAGGAACTTTTCTTATTTCTTTCCTGGAAAATGGAGCAAGCAACATTAAATTTTGAACGATGAATTTGTTGAAATACAGAAGTGGGATTCTGGGAAACGGGCAAAGCGGGATTAAACGGGATTTTAAAAAGCGGGATTTTAAGACACGCTTTTTTAAGAGACGGGATTTTAGAAGACGGTGTTTTAAAACTTTTTTGGCGGGATTCTTAAAAAAACGGGATTCCGATACGCTCCCTGTAAAATGTTACGAAAGGAATATAATTTCAAAGATGGAAAACTCAGAGAATTCAAATTCTATATTTAATTCCGATAGAAGAAAACATCAATTGCCGAGCCAGAGCAGAGCGACTTAGAAACTGGACATACAATTGGATATATTTATGTACTCGTATATACTCAACATCCGATTATATTCAGGGATGGGATCAGCTGAGTGCGTAGTTGAAGATCACATTTTTGCCAAGTTTTTTCAAACTGCCCAAAGAAATTTCTTAGGCTTAAATTCCCAGCATGGGGAATTATCTTACTTTCTTGTTAGTTCTCTCTTCTGTAAAAAAAAAAACTACGAAAAATCTTCATACGGGAACAGGATTTTACTGATTTTCGTAGTTTTTCGCAGTTTTGGACTGGTACGAGAACAGACCTACCATGTAAAATAATCCAAAAGGCTTGTTGTGCATTTGGCAATCACTATTCGTTAGCGAAATAAAAGAAAATTAGTTTTTCGTGAAAATATTTAATAAATAGTTAAAAAAGAAGAAGAGAGAATTTTCCCCCACTTTCCAAATTATTTATTATTTGACAGATGTCCCATTTTGATCAGAAAAAGTCACCAAACAGACCGAATTTTTATAATAATCAAGCACTGTAAAAATATTTGAAGGGTAGGAAAACTGAAAGCGTCACCGCACAGCGAATTTAGAATTTAGGTGTTAAGTTGAAGTTGATATTGCTGTTGCTGTGTTGATGTGTTTCTACCATTAACCAATTGCAGTGCTACCAAGTGGTATTAGCGTTCAATATACTGCAGACAAATACACCAAAAATAAGGCTGGCCAGCGCAGCGTAAAAAGGTACTGTATGTACTCGTGTGTCAAAGGTAACCGACAAGAACATAAGCCCGAAGTAGTCCTTCAAAATATGAATGGTATAGATATAAAACATTTTTTTCGTATTATCATAATCATAATCATCATCATCATAATAACAATATGTAAATCGTAATGTCACGCTATTGCCTGTCAAACATCGACTCAGATAAACTCCAAAACTAATACACAAAATGAAGTAAAACTTCGTACACATGTTACTCAACATCCTGTGCGGAGTATACACTGATTTTGGAAACATTTTATAAATAATACTAGTTGGCCCGGTGGCAGACGTTGCATGTTTCAAAATGTAAAAGGGTTCTTTAGCTAGTTTTACTGTAATACATTAATATCTACCATATAAGCAATAATTGAGATACATACCAAAAATAAAAATGCTACGAAAATGCAATATACAACGCTTCTTTGTGCAAGTTTATATAGAAAGGCAAATCAGTTGGTTTGGCCAGTTTTGGCTACATACATACATTAGCTATGTACCTTTATATACGCGTAGTTACTTCGTGCCAGCGTTGCCATTGGGACGCTAAGGTGTCCATTTGGACGCCATTTTTTGATAATTAGCTAAAATGGACGTTGTTTTAAAATCGTGGACACTTTTGTACGCGTTTCCAATATTTCAATAAAAATCATAAAACTACTTTTTTTTGCTTCTGCTAACCATTAAATTATAAAAGACATGAAAATGTCAACTGAAAATGACATATATATATTATATATATATATATATGTATGTATACATACGCAAAAAGTGCAACTAATAACGGTGACTGATTTATGTCGGCGGTTGCGCGACTTCATATTGTACTAGTTTCGCATTGGCGCATTGGTTTGGTTAGAAAATTATATAGGGAAAATATTCTATGCTTTTAAGTTATATGATTAAATGTTAACGGACGTGGAGATCTCACTTGGAGGTAAGGAAACGGACCTTTTGTCTCAAGTAACCGTGCAAAAATTAAAATTATGTGTATACAGAGTAACTCACAAAATTGAAACTTCATAAACCGTGTGGTGTGCAATAAAATCATATCATTGAAGTTAAACGAATCTACGAATCAAGTCGTTTTGAGGGCATACTGCATTTTGAAAGAAAAAGTATAATCAATATTGTGAGTTATCAGCTGCATATGTATATGTATAAACCTACAGTAGAATTATTTTAGCCTGGATAGTTATCGGGTAGTATGAGTTAAGTCGCTTTAAGACCTGTGCTTCCAAATTACTTTAGGGAAAGTCAAAAATAACAAGACTTCATGTCAATTATGAGCAAATTGTCCAGAGAACGATGCCTTCAAATGAGAATAGGTAAATATCTATTATGTATATAAAAATGAATTCGTGTTTGTTCGTACCACAAGCGAGAGCGCATCGCTCATCCGATTGTGATGAAAATTTGATGAGTTGTTGTGCGCATACCAGGAAACATCATAGGATATAAAGCCGCTAGGTGGCGCTGGAGTCAAGTTATTAATAACTCTTATATTTATTGACCAGAATAGCTCATATTCACAATATACATTATGTTGGTTTAGTACCAAAAAAAAAAACTACAATATCTTGATCCGATAGGTGGCGATGGAGTCAAGTTATTAACAATTTCTGTATTAATGGACCAAACTGACTCATATTTACAATTTGATAATTTAGTATCGACCCGTGAAATATTGCGCGATATTTTTAGTAAATCCTGTCAATATGGCTATGTACATCTAAAGGCAGCGTGACAGCTAAAAATGGTGTGCTAAACGTAAGAACAACAATTTTTCTTGAGCAACATTTTAAAAATAATGAACGTTTGGTAGCTTTTTTAAACAAAATTATCTTCAGCGATGAGGTTCATTTTTATTTCGATGGCTTTGTTAATCGTCAACACCCAAACCCCAAACAGTTCAGAAACTCCTCGAGTGATTGTTGAGAAACAAATGGATCCGCACTGCACGGTGCGGAATTTAGGGTATTATAATTCTTCTTTGAAAATGCGGCTGTTCAGGCGGTAACAGTTAATGGTTATTGGCTATCGCGACATGATAATTCAGTTTTTAGCACCTAAATGGCAAGGTACATATATACGTGGACGACACATGGTTCAAACGAGACGTTGCTACATGCCATACAAACAATTTGATTACTGCGTGAGCCATTTCTTGATCGTGTAATTTCCTGTTTTGGTGATCAGAATTGGAGAACTTTTTTTCTTTGGGGATTTTTGAAGTCTCAGGCTTCTGCCAACAAACCCACCCACGCCTTGAAGGAGTAAATTGCGCGCTGTATAAACAAAATTCAGACACATTTAGACACAAAAGCACAGCAAAGCCGTGAAAACGATTTATCTGATATGCTATTCCATACATAACCATAAAATTAAGAACCTATATTTTCTATCAACATCACATCCTGCATGGGTTTTGAGACACCCGTTATATACCATAGAAATATACTAAACAAAAATAATTAGATTTTAAAAGTTACAGGCAAAGCAAGGCCAGCACGGATCAGCTAGTCTAAATTTAAAGGGATAACTACTAAATATCTCTTTGGTTTATAGGTAAAATAATCGCATGTTTTCAAAGGCGAAGTATATAAAGAACGTGATGAAAATAAATTGTTAATTCGTTCGATCTACCATTGTTAGTGAAAATCCTGGAAAATATAATAATTGTCTTAAATTTATTTCTTACAGGCATGATATGAAGTCCATCCGTTTTGCAATAAAGACATGAATTCACAGTGATTTAAAGTACACTTAAGTGATATGTCTATGAATGAATACAAATGTGTACTTTTCTTTCTATTTGACATGTCGAAAATGTTAAGTGCAACCGCATAAAATAAAAAAATATTATTTTATAATTTGCTGAAATAATCCACTGGTTACATTTTACATATTTCCTTAAGTTGAATTTTTAAATGGTTTATACCAATACAAAGCTCAACAAATTAATATGTAAACTACAATAAAATCAAAAAAATAAACTTCCATTCTATGTGAACCAACTAATATTCTTTAGTTTGCAAAATAAAATAAAATATACCCTTACAAAACAGTAAATATTAAAAATTTAAAACTAAAAGACCGTAGGTTAATTTGAAAAACCAAATCGTCATAAAATATGTTGTACCATGTAATGTAATACTTTCGAAATTACTTATTTGCAATAACCTTATACCGTAGCGTAGATAAACAAAAAAAATTCAAAATTAGCTCCGGAAGTGGAGCCATTTTTTTTTGTAGTTTCATTTTTGATAAAACTGAAGCACAACGACGACAACCGACAAAAACACATTTTGCCCCAATTCCAAATCGGAGCTTGCGATGGCCTTTTTCCCCCCAACGGTATTTTTTTTTACTCGATTTCCGATTAGCAAAATAAAAACTTTTTAATTTAAATTTTAATATAAATGAATGAACGTTATGACATCATTTTCCAGAAAATACATATTTGATAGGTATATATTTTTTTTTTTGAAAGATTTTTGAAAACTTACCGCTTTATAAGGGGTCCCATTATCCCCAATCAATTTTTAAATATATCTCCTTTGGTTGAACACCTCTATTTTGGATGTATTTTTATTATTTTAAATACTTTTTAAGGGAAAAATATAAAATATCACATGGATTCGTTAAAAAAGTCTACTGCTGTCGATTTCCTTGCGCAACATTGAACGAACTCACAGATACTTTTTTCGTAATTTGAACTTTTTTTTATTTTATTTTTTTATTAATGTTATCGGTTTTTTTTTCTGAAATAAAAAATATTCACTTATAAGAAATTATGTTGAAAAACAACGTATCTAAGCTTTGTAAAAAGGATCAAAAAAAAAATACACGCACACTTTTTCAACACAAAAATCATAAAAAAAAACTATAAAAAAAACTCTATTTGTTACTTTGGAATTAAGAAAACCCCATCCACCCTTAAGCAGAGGGAACGACGGGTCGTTTCTTTTATGTGATCTAACGCGATGGATCGACTAGAGCGTACTGATCTGGAGCGAAATCAGTACAGAAAAATCCTCCTAGCAGCCAGCCAACTCTAGAAGCCAGCAACCAACTAACTATGCTCAACTCACAAATAGTCCACAAAAGACGACGACGACAAGGCAAAGGCACTAAGCAAGTATCTGCAGCTCCTCTCCACAAATATGTATACACGCAGGGAGAGAATATGCCCACAGGCTAAAGATAGTATAGATTCCCGATTGCCAGACAACGACTAGTACCAGAATGAAATATCGCGAGAGCGCAGCAACGCTTTGTGTATGTGGAGCGCGACAAGTTGATGATAGCACCACGCACCACCACTATAAACTGATCTGTGGGTGTTTTTTCTTTTTTTTTTGATTCTAGATACTCGTACATACTCGTATTCTGGAGCAAATCAAAGGTCTCCACTCCAGCCCGTTGCCGTTTCATGTGATAATGTTCAAAAAAGCACGAAGAGGATCGGCGCGATCGTTCCACTGAGGATCGGCTAAAAGAGGCAGGGTCAGCGGGGCTGGTGGGCAAGCGATATGGGGATACCATTCTGTTCGCTACAAGTATGCGGTGGTGGAAATAATACAGCAACAAACAGCATAGCATCGGAGGGTTGTTGCGGCTGAAGCAAGATCGTTTTTATTTTCTCTTTTGGGATCTCACCGTGCGTCTCTGTGTTGGGGCCATTGAGCAAAACTGAAATTCTGTTAGGAGACTCGTGTTTAGTAACACTTCGAACGTTTGTCGATCTCCATGTAGGAGGAGAGAGTACTACTCTACTGCTGGGATTATTCGTCCATTCGTCGTTGGTTAGAGATATTTATTTCGAAAGTAGACGAACAAATTCGGCTAACATTTTTTTTTTTTCAAATTTCGGGCTTATAAAGAAAAGTTCCGAAAGGATAACAATTTAAAAAAAAGAAGAAAAATCCAATACATTGTGCGGTTTTCGATGTGTTTTAATTCGGAGGGAAGACTGAAAGAGTTTTAATTTATTTTTTTTTATTTTTATTCCTCCCCAATAAATTTTAACGGTAGCGGGTTTAAATAAAGTGATCGCGGCGACTTTTTTTGTGTGAAAAATGAAAATTCCCAGAGGCCTGGGTGGTCTCTTGGGTAGCCCACACTTGTCCTACTCTTGGGCAGTGATATTTGGAGTTTATCTGATAGCTCTTCTACAGGGTGGATCCAGTTTTGTTGATGGTGCATTGGTAAGTGATCAAAACTATGTTTTTTATTATTTTTTTATTTTTTAGCAATAGCGAAATATTGTCTAAGACTATGGGCCAAAATGTTTGATGAAACGTGAATGGAGTGAAAGTTAATATTTGAAAAAAAAACGCGTATCTTTGCCTTTTTTGACTAAATGTCAGAATACTTTTTGACAGCTCAAACAGAATAAGTTCTTTGGACATAGAAAATCGTGTAAATAAACAATTTTCCTGGCAGATTAAGTTTGTCAAAATAGGGTTATCAAATGGGTGTAATTTGTGACATCTAGAGTTACTAAACTTTTTTGACCAAAAGTTGCCAAACTTAAATGTCACATCGTTGCAACGGCTAAAAGTTTCAACTATAAATTCTATAGAATCTAGAGCTGACAGAGTATCACTCGAGTACACAAAGTGTCAGACAGATGGATGTTCAGATATTTGTTGGTAATTCTTGTTATGTCACTCATCTTATTCGTACATTACGTCTCAGCTCTCAGTAAATACATATCTTGACCTATTTTCGATTATTTTAAGTGTAACAGCTCCGTTAGACAATGCTGACCAATCTAAACCGTCATTAAAGTTGTAATACCGTTGTACTGTCTTGTAAAAAAAAGAAAAGCTCCAAGCTACAGATACACATGGCAAATTTTGATAAGAAAAACAAACAACGGCCTTAAAAAAAATCTGTGTCCCGCTCGATGTTCTTTCTATCTTAATTACTTTGTCATTTCGAGGTTTTAAACATTATCGCCTGGAACATGTTTTAAATTTATTACTTGGAAGACTGTCAGAAATATATTAAATGGGTATGTATGTGTTATTATTCTAATGAAATGTTGCTAATTTCAAAGTCCTTATCATGGGTTAGGTTAATATTTTTGGATAACCTTAGAGATGAGGTTTTATGAGGTTTTTGCTAACAATTAAAACAGAAATTCTAAAAATGAAAGTGTATGTGTGTGTGTGGGTAAGAAAACCTTCAACATTTTGAAATCCAACTTCCGGTACTATAGCACAAAGACTTAATCAAACTAGTCCATGGATGTTGTATGTAGTCATCGTCTTGCAAGTGATAACCTTATTTCGCAATTGGTCTTCATGGGTGAACTTAATAAATGTTTTTTTTTGTTTTGTCTTTTTATATGTATATGAAATCACTATCAAAACGGAAAACGGATGGAAGTTTAATTTGGAACACAATATGTATACGGAAACTACATTATGGTCATCCACATTATGGGCATTAAACTTGCAAAAATGGAAACGATCGTTACGTTTCTTTCGTAAAAAGTTTTGGTATTCTTCAAATACAGGTTCGAAATTATAGATTCGAATGAAATTCGAAAGATGAGCCTTGGAACTGAGATTTATTTAATTTTTTAGGAAATGAGCTTATGCCGTACGCATTCTTACCGCACAGGGATGCTTTAGCATTTCATGCATGTGTCTTGTCAAATAGTATAAATTTAAACAAATATTTGTACTGTCACTTAGATGATTCGATTCGATGCTTACTTACTTAGGTGGCGCTACACTCCGAGGTGGACGAATGCTTCAATTAACATCCCCTTTCAGTTAGCGCAGTCCTTGGCTAACTGCTTCCAGTTGCTGCGCACTCCAAGTTGGTAGAGGTCCATTACTATATGGGCGCGCCACCTTAGACGAGGTCGTCCTCTGCTGCGCCCACCCTCCAAGTTAGAATCGAATATTCTCCGAGCTGGAGCGTTGGTTGATGTCCATATACTCTACACGTAGCCTAGCCATCTTAAATGGTCAATGCACAGTTTTTTTTAACCAGGACGATGTCGCTGTACAGCTCGTACAGTTCCTTCAAAACGATTTTTCTCTCGAAGAGACCAAAGAATATCTTCATTAGCTGGGATGATTAAGGTCATTTTAAGAGTCTCCTAAGTCGATCGGGAAAGGACTTTAATATTCAATTGCCTTCTAAGCCTAAAGAAACAACAGCGATCGGCAAGAATAATCCTTCGTTTGATTTCCGACGAGATGTCATTTTTTGAAGTTGCAATTTGCTGCAGTTCTGCGTTAAGATTAGTGAGATATTTTATGTCAGATGCTTCTTCTGCATCTGCCCATTCTCAATCTATTAAGATTTCCATAGGTTCTGGATTTAATTTACGAGCCATACCCGACCCGAATGGTTACTGGCAAATATGTTCTTATTCCACATAGTGGTCTAGATCCAGGACGTCCTGGCAGTCTTAGATGAAGCTTTCTTCTGGTTTCCTTACTGTCACTATGAAATTTACTGCCCACTTCGGTTCATCTAGTTGCATTCTAAGTTTCACAAGAATATGTATTTGACTCTTCTTTAAAGCACAGCATTTGGAAATGACATAATCTACTAGACGGGAACTCTAATCATATGAAGCTTGATTCAATTTTCTTTGACCCAAAACTCGATGATATCAGCGAATGTTTTCATGTAGATTTCCCACCAAACCATGAATGGAATCATTTATTTGAGTGACTTCTATTCTATTTTGAGTACAAACCAGGTAACCTCATAACGTAAATATAATCAACAATATTCCCGATAAGGACATGTTTTGCACTGTCGCGTCGCTAATGTTATGATAAGTGAATACAGCTTTGGCAGAAAATTCGAAGCTCATATTCGGGAACGTACCACATGGTCACACGACAGAGCCACCCTTGACCCAAAATGTCTAGTATGGAACACTGATGGATCGAAAATGGCCTGTTGGTGCTGGGATCTTTGGTTCCAATACCAGAGTATCCGTCCTTCTTGGATCATTCCCCAGCGTGTGAAGTCCACACAATTGCGATCTGCGAATTTATTAACCTACAGAGAGGCATCAACTGCGCTAACAGACAGCCAAGCCGTATTCGAAACTTTGAGCTCCCACTCTCTAGACTCAAAACTAGTAAAGTGCTGCTTCAATGCTCTTCAATCCCTACCTACTCCCAATAGCGTCAACATTTGGCGGGTACCTGGTCACAGAGTCATTGAAGGAAATAAGATTGTGGATGAGCTGGCTCGTTCAGGCTCTACTGCCGAATTCTCAGGCCCGGAACCCTTTTGTTGCATAAAATGGGCAACAATCTCAGCCTTAATTAACAAATGGGAACATAATCTCCGACTCTCGTTGGAGAAACGTCCCAGGACTTAGACAAGACAAACTGTTAATTAAGCCTTATACCCACCGCAGAGAACTTCTAAGCTACAATAAAATGGATATAAGGTATCTGACAAATTACATCTCGGGTCATTGCTAGCTACGAGAACACCTAAACAAGTTAGACCTGTCTAGCGAGACCGATTGCCGACGCTGTTTAGAGGAGGTCGACTCGGCCGAGCATGTCCTCTGTGAATGTCCGGCATTTTTTGGGGTTCGATGGCGTTCCCTACATAAAGAACTCCTCAGACATTATGACATAAAAAATGCGTCAACCAAGGACATACTAGTCTTTATTAGAAAGCTGGCTTGCCTCTTGGACTAATTAGAATCTTATTATACAATAGATCTTTTGGGTAGCAGTATCAGCCTTGGGGCAGTATCCAGTAATATAAAAAACAATGCTACTCTGATTGATTCTTTCTACATCTATAGGCGTTTTTCTTTCAGAGCTGAGCTCTGAGCAGGGTCTGAGCGAATCAAGCGCACTCTGAACTAAGTGTGTTTAGAGCGCGTCTGAGCACTGAGTGCTCTGATTTAATTTTGAAACACACTTGAGCACTTAGTTGTCATATGATTTATCAATCGTTTATAACCTTAAATTGTTTTTCACCCATTTATAAGCCTAAATTAAGTTTATGCATAATCAAACTAATTATTAATATTAATTAATATAATTATTAAATTGTATTAACTAACTTCTACGCCATAACAAAAACCCTCATCCACCATTTTAATTGTTTTCGATTTTTTCCTATCTGTCAAATGTTGTTTTGGCTGCGCTCAGCATTTTACTCAGGATGCCAAGTCAATTTATTCTGAGCGCATCGAGCGCGTTCAGCCCAAGCCCTGAGCGTATAAAGAAACACACGTTCCACTACGATCCACACACTGAACACTCTAAACTAAAAAGAAACACGAATATTTTTTTTGACAACTCAGGCTCTGCTCTGAAAGCGCTTTTCACGTGGTATATTGAAAAATCGTTAGCAGATAACAATATATCGATAAATCAATAGCCGATACTATTGTCGATAAATCGATTACATATTACCTGTTATCGATTATTCAACACAAGCAGACCATTACTATTGACAATCGTTTTCTACAGTTTACTCATCGTTTCTATCGTTTCTATCGTTCTAAGTGCGTAGCAAGAGATCGATTCATGTCACTAAATACAACTACAAAAAATTACTTCAGTCAAAAGTAAATTGCGATGGATCAGTTCCGTCCAGTTTTAAGCCCCATTTAGATGATCAGTTCAGTTTCAGTTTCAGTTGAGCTATCAGTTGATCTTTCAGTTAAACTGATGTGTAAATGCAAAAACTGAAACGTTTAACTGAAACTGCAACTGAGACTGAAACTTATGGAATTCCCATCAGTTTTCAGTTCAGTTGTCAGTTGAACTGCTCAAAACTAAAATAAAAGCTCAACTGAAGTCCAAATGCACTACCTTTTATAACTGAAATGTCAACTGAGCTGACAACTGAAACTGAAACTGATCATCTAAATGGGCTTTATTTTTACTTTTTACCAAAACACACTTATTGTTCGACGAATAGTCGTGCATGAGTATACTTTGCAATTTTACATAATACAATTTATTAAGGAAGTCATAAAAACGAGGTCAACTTACAGATTGTGGTCAAATTTATCGCTTTAAATGGTACAACAAAAAAAAAACTTAAGTTAACAATGAAAGCACGTGGTATTGAAAAACCTACGACCAAACGATGTTGCCTTTCTAAGGAAAAACCATCACATCCTGATAAGAAGTCATCTTTTTTTCTGTTTTTGCCGACGATGGTGTCAGTTCTAAAAATAAAACCAATTCAACATTTTTTTTCATCAGCATCTTCATCTTATCAAGAGATGTTCCACGAAATCAAAATCAGTACAAGGGGAACGATGAAATCATGTTGTAATTAATAAGCACATTTTATACGCCATTCGATGGGAGACTCTATCAATATCAAGTGAATTTTTTTAGCGCGATTAATTCTGACCAATGACAACATATTTTTCATTCATTCTTAAAGTGTCAAAGGTGACATTGACAGTGATAGCCTAAAATCCGTAGCACCGCTGAACGATAGTGTGTTTGCGATTGTGAGGAAATTCGAGTTCGAATTTTAATTTGAAGCTTATCTAAAGCTTCTTAATCAAAGGCACACTACCGACACGACGAGAAAATAAACGAAGCTGATGAAATGAAACCACAAAACGAGAAGAAAATAAAAAAAAAAAGAATCCAAACTTGTAAATCAGTTATCATTCGTAGAGGAAGTTATAACACGAGCATACTATAAGTACTCGTACATTTTTCTTCATGAGCCTGTGTAGTTGTAGAATGGGAAAAGATACTCGAACAGTTCCTTCGCAGTTGCTAGATGAAATATTTTCTTGTAAAGAGGTCGACACCGATAATAATGAAAACAAATAATCTAATATATACGACAAGTACCCTTCTGTATTTGTAAGCCAGTGTTCGCAGAATACTAAAATTGCTAAAAAAAAACGCGTGGCAGATAAGAAGCTATGAGTTACATATACCCGTTTTAAGTGGAGCACTTTACAATTCTACAACAGGATACCTTCTATTTGCCAATCGTGTTACTTACATTCATTATATTGATATCATAAGAATATAAAAACCGAAATGATTAAAGACCGTGATCAATAGCAATTAAAGCAAGAAATCATTTTAAGTAGCGCCATCTATCAAAGACAGCGGAAAAAATTCTTGTGATCGCACTCTTTGGTACTTTTCTGTTAACAGACAGACAGACAGACAGACAGATAGATAGATAGATAGGTAGACAGACAGACAGACAGACAGACAGACAGACAGACAGACAGACAGACAGACAGACAGACAGACAGACAGACAGACAGACAGACAGATAGATAGACAGACAGATAGATAGATAGATAGATAGACAGACAGATAGACAGATAGATAGAGAGACAGAAAGATAAACAGACAGATAGATAGACAGACAGACAGATAGACAGACAAACAGATAGATAGGCAGACAGATAGATAGACAGACAGACAGACAGCTGATGTTTTATGTATAAACACGACTCGACACTTTGACGGCTGCCATATTCACTGCGAGTGATGTAGTATGGTGGCGCTTCGTAAAAACGTTAGCTCAGACGTATGCTCGAAAAGAGAAATCGGTAGAAATGACTCAAACGCGCGACTTACACATTGTTATTCGGCCATTATGAGTTGTCGATATCTCCTTTGTTCGACTGACAGTGACACTGTGGAGCTGTGTCAATCGTTCATATTTGAAGATCGAATTGTTCAAATATTGCATTAAAAATGATTCCGCCTTTTTAATCAATCATTCAAAGACAGAGATAGGTATATTGTATTGGTGCAAGTGAAATAAGACCAAAATGCAAAGATTTGGTCTTATTTCACATTTACAAAATGAATTTTTGCATTCACTCGGTGTTATTTCACGTATTGGTCCACCCTGGGAAGTAAGTAAAATTGGAAAGCTCACATTTCTAATGTAAAAAAAATCTGTATATTTAGCAACGAACAAAATCTTTCATCTACGGAAATTGGTTCCGTCAAATCTACTGATTGCTATTTACTATGCGCTAGTGAACTCTCGCAATTTCGTGCTGGGGCAATGCTTATGTAAGTAACCTTAAACCAATTATAACAGCTCAGAAGAAGGTCACCCGTGTAATAATTTTAAAACCAAGATGGGAATCATCATTTCCCCTCTTTCAATCTGCTTTTATTTTGCCACTCAGACAATTGTATGCTTATAAGGTTTTGAGATTGTTTTATCTGCGAGGCGGTTATTCGTATCCCAGAAGAGATACTAATTCGTATTCACTTAGGCGAGCTTCTGCAGTTATAGTACCAAGAGCCAATAAAGAACACTACAGACGCTTTGTAACAGTTGCCACACCGTTAATATTTAACAGACTGCCCCCGGATATATGCAGTCATGTAGAATGCAAATCCAGGTTCTTAAGAAACCTAAGACATTGGCTACTGTCCAGGTCTAGCGTAGAAAATCTTATGGAGATAATAACGTAATCAGTTACATCTTAAATCAACTATATCTTAAAATTAATATTACTTAAAGTGTATCGTAACTACTCTTTTAATTATAACCCTACTCATCTTTTTCGACCCTTAAATTCTCTGCTTTGTCATTTCTGTCTACTTTTCATTGCACGTCTACTTCATACTCCCAGCAACAAGCTCTTCGTTTTTCTCGCAGCTCTCATAACAAATATTTGAATTTTAGCTACAGTCGGCTCCGCTTAATTGAAACGGCAATTTGCCACCAATTTTGTTTCACTTAAGCAATCGGGTATTTCAGCTAAGCGTAGTTTAGATAAGCGGAGTCGACTGTAAATAGACAATCCACTTTCTACTGGTGTTTCACACCACCTAGTGCATACATATCCTTATTTCAATGAACTTTTTCTATACTTATTGCTCAATTCATGGCTATAAATTTGAATACATTATGATGAAATTAGTAAATAATTAAGAAATTTATAATTATAATTAAGTTATAATTATAATTGACAAATGTTAATCAGTTGTATTGGGTCTATAACTTAATTCGTGCGGTTTGCTAAGAGATGGCGTAACTTGTATTATTCCATTGTTATTATTCCATTGGAACATGCGTTGGAAAGCTACTGCCACTGTACGTCATTTCAGTATTTATGTCATTCATTTGAAGCGTAAACAACGATAATTTTTTTTCATTCAAATATGTCGAACTTTGTGCTTGAAAAAGTGTTTTTGCGGGGAGTTCTTCTTCATTACTTTAATATGAAGAAAACTGCTGCCGAAAGTCATCGTATTTTGGTGGAAGTTTATGGTGAACATGCGCTAGCTGAGCGAACGTGCCAAAAGTGGTTTGCACGATTTAAAAGTGGTGATTTTGGCTTGGAAGACGATGAACGTCCTGGGCAGCCAAAAAATGGGGATCAGAAGGATGTGCTGTATAATGAGCTGCTAGAACCGGGTGAAACCATCAATGGACAGCGCTACCGAACACAATTAATCCGTTTGAAGAGAGAAGTAGCCGAAAAACGCCCGGACCAGACACGAGGCAATCATTTTCCATCATGACAACGCTCGGCCCCACGTTGCTATTCCGGTTAAGAACTATTTGGAAAACAGTGGATGGGAAGTTTTACCCCATCCGCCTTATAGCCCAGACCTTGCCCCTTCTGAATACCATTTGTTCCGGTCGATGCAGAACGACCTCACTGAAATACGGTTCACATCAGAGCAGAATATCAAAAATTGGCTTGATTCATTCTTGGCTGCCAAGCCGGCGCAGTTCTTTTAGGATGGGATCCACAAATTGCCAGAAAGATGGGAAAAAGTCATAGCTTCAGATGGGCAATACTTTGAATTATACTATTGTACATGTTTTTCTTAAATAAACGTTCAAATTTTAAAAAAAAAACTGCACGAATTAAGTTATAGACCCGATAAGAAAGTTGAAAAAAGTTGAAAAGTTGAAAGTTGAAGTAAAATAAAATTGAAAAAATTGAAAACTTCATTTCAAAACATCCGAAAATTGAATTGAATAGAGTAAATACAATCAACTACCCCAAATAGTCGATTCATACCTTCTTACTGTTCCTCTTTTTCATTCGATTTTTGATTTGGCTCAAGAATGTTGTACCTCTCTTTCGTTCTTTCTTAACCGAAAGAACCGATCCGGTCAAATGAGCGACAAAAGTATTGACTTTATAAGCGATCGATTTACGTTTGCACTCATCAATACTTTCTCGTGAACTGCTCTAAGTGACAGCACTGCTAATCGGTGATTGAGGTGTCATCGTAATTTCAATGCATAAACAGTTTAACAAAAACAAGGATCTACAAGATGTTTGGCCTTATTCTACCCCTTTTTCCTTTCAACCACTGTTATACTTAAACGTAGCCGCAAACTCTTCATATGATTTGTACCACCCATGAGGCAAACTTCAAATTAAGTGGCCATATCTACAACTATACTCCTTCATAATATCACAGCATGCAATTCAATGAATGCCTCTTACAGAGGGCTGCCCCCGCCCCCGCCCCCTCTGTAAAGTGAAGCATCTTATTTATTGCTCTGAAAAATATCAAATGCAAAACGAACAAAAAGAATGTGCATTTCTTCCGATACACAGATACTTTATACCACCAGCTTGACCCTAACTTGTTGCAGCAATAGCCGCAAGGAAACGCAGTATATACCCCCCTCCTGCAACATCACATCGCGCAGACGATTATATTCATTCTATCTAGAAAGTTACATTTTCGCTTATTTATTTGCTTTCATTTGGAGATTCTTCGGTATCGCTTAGATACAACGGATGCGGATGAAGAGTGGTAGAGCAAAGGAATTTAATACGCGAGCCTAAGGCACGCGAGCGCAACTTGCAACCCTCGCAATAAATTACTGTGCCACATGAGAACTTTCCGTTGGTGTTAGATTCTGGAACACAGTGCATCATCATCGCTGTCCACTTAAGATTGTCGATTCTTTAAAAAGGGCCAACAAAACGAATAGAATGGAGTATGGCGACAGTCGAAGGGCATAGTGGTGAACAGTCAATGTATCCATGGTTTGTTTTTTTAAGTCACTCATTGTCTTTTATGTGCTTCTCTTTGTTGGCATTTGTTTATTGTTTTATTCCTTCTTCCGAATATTATGATACCTAATCATATACATATATGTACAGTACATATATACAGCCAACATCACCATCACTAGATAGAGCATAGTTGTGTATCGTTTCTTGGCGGTCATTGGAGAGCAATGTTTGATAGGAGACCCACTTTTGCACGACAACGGTAGACATTTTGTGGTTCAATGAACTGAGATCAATTGAATTGACAAACAGTAGCTATCCTTTGTGGGTCTTCGAAGCGATTAATACTTCTTTCAGAGACCGCTCATAACATCCGCTTGGTGGAGCTTTAAAAAATTAAATATCTGCGCCTGGCACTGCCTCATATATTCTATACGATGATTGACATACTGTGTAAAGGTATCCTTGAATAATCTACTGAAACTGAACAGTTAAACAAAGTAATTTATTTCAAGGTTCCTCCCAGAAAAGATAAATTTTCATCGGGTCCCTTAAGGGAATTCCAACTATGTACATGAATCGCATGGAACTCCTTTGTGTCACCAAAGTTGATGCACATACTTGCATCAAATTTCCTCACCTACTTAAGCAAACTAGTCCCAAGGGGCACCAAGATCAAGTTCATGATTTCACTATCAACGCCCTGGCGAACTGATACTTAATGTGCAGCGTTTGACACTGCCACACTCTCTATGATCTACGACATCGAGCAATTGGCTTCTTAGGAAAGTCTACTTGGGTTGTTCATGTGGTTTTCTTTTGACATTTCCATTTACTCGTATCAGTGAACTGTTTTGCTGGAAAGTGACTTTTCTTATGGGAGTTGGAACTAATTCGTAGCGTTTTTTTTCAATCGAATAAAATTGATTATTTGAAATGAAATAGAAAAATTATATTATAAAAAGTATTGTCCATCGGTGGCCACTACTTATACCCATCTTTCGCGTAGAATACGAATACCACGTGGGAAGAACGCCTCATTTTTAGATTCAATCCACGAATAGACCCATTTCTTACAATCTTCATAAGAAGTAGGCTTCTCCTCGGACAGGCCATGAGTCATCGTTCGGAACAAAAAAGAGCAATATCTGGACCTCCAACCTAGGTTCCTTCAGGAATATCAGCTACGATTATAGCTCTTTTCTTTATGAACTTAAAATGGATGACATTCTCCCACTTCGCTACTCCGTAGGAAATGAAAGTATTTCCATCTTTGCTTAAAACAATAAGCATACATAACAGGGTCCAATTATGCTGGGTGCCAGGACACTTGGGTATAGACGGTAATGAACTTGCGGATAAATTAGCAAGAAAGGGAGGAGCACTGCCTATAACCGAGATGGTACACATAGCACCACGATCATGGAGCATCAACGCAAAATTAAAGAATAAAGTACTGCGGCCACAGATAGTCGAAAATAGAAAGCTCTTTAGCCGACGCACGTTAGACCACAAAAGGACCAAGATAATCCTTCGTTTAAACAGTGCAAATTTAAGAAATTTAATATGCATCCTCTCCAGATACTGTCTTTTAAGGAAACACGCCAAAAGGATGGGACTTTCAAACACGGGCGAATGCAGATACTGCAATTACATATGTAGGTACATCTGAAGATGTCGAACACATCATATTTGTGAATGTCAGACCGTTGCACGTTCTCGTATGAAGATTTGAAATTTGTTGATACACTGGAAGAGGTTGGCCAAAGTGACTACAATCAAATCTTAAAATTTTGCACAGAAATTATATGTCCAGACGGAAATGCATCGGTTTAGGTACCGTCATATGGCGCTAGTATTCTATGATAACTCGGCATAATAGCCTCCTCTAACCTTACCTTGGCATGGGTCTTTCTCGTACAATTCCTCAAATTCTACATCAGCGAACTTTTTCCAGGTCGTTCCTTGTCTTCTAAGTCGAAATTATCATTTTTAAAACGTGCAAACCACTTCTGACACATTTGCTCAGCTAGAGCATGGTCACCATAAACTTTCACTAAAATACGATGACTTTTGGCAGCACTTTTTTCATATATAAGTAAACTACCCGCAAAAACCACTTATCGGGAACAAAGTTTGACATATTCGATAAAGTACCAAGTGTTGATATTCATGCTCCAACGAAATGATATACCTAGTAACCTCTAGGGATAGGCAAACACTCTGCATGAAGTGCATAATTTAATGTAGCCACAATTGACTGCCATGATATTCAATTCAAAGAAGTTTTGACAGCCGAACATGGTCCTTCGTAATTATATTCAGATCATTTAACATCGAGTCGTTAAAAATAAAAATAAAAATAACAAGTTCAGTGTCATAAAAATTCCAAAAGTAGATTCGCTTTTATGGAGAAAAAAAAACAATCTGGCGGAATTGTCTGTTATTTTTTGATATCTGTTAAATCCTTAGGAAGGACTTATGCTTCTTTTCATCGCCCAGAATTCATTTGATTTCTCTAACGATGCATGAATGAACTAAGAGCGGTAGCAACCAACCTTACCACAAATACGGATAGAAACTCAACAGTATGGCTACTTGTTGCTTTGTTGTTTTTATTTAAGTGTCTAAAAATAAAACAATTCCACTGACACAGAATACGTATTGACGATGTGACAGTGACAGAACGCAGAACGATAATGCCGTATATGAGCTAGACGACAAAAACAACAGCGCTACATGTGGTAGTGTGTCTCCGGGTGAATTGGTGCATTAGATCAGAGGAAGTATCTTTTGCAGTGTATATGTTACAATTCGCCGGATTAGATAGATGTGCAATACTAAAATATACTGTGTTAATTTGTGACATGTGTTGCACTTAGTGCTGAATTAAGACGACATAACAGCCGAGCATATATTAATCAGGGATTGATGGGGCAATGTTTATAAATAACTCATTATTTCATGTTTGCATAAATTAATTGAGAGTTTGATAAGGTTTGCCATTATTAATATTTTTAGTTTTTAGTTTCTAAAATATGTATGTTAGTATTAATGGTGTTTAATAAAACACGTATGCGTACAATAATCTTTGAATAAAAATTGTTATCAATAGGTTTATATGTCGCAAAGAGGATAGGGGCATATTTATGGTAGAAAAACATCAACACGGCGGCATCAACTTTGACAGTCACGCAGCGCGCTATAAAACCAATGATTTTGAATGGAGGGGTACACATTAGCACATCAACTTCAACGTTAGGCACAGATCAATACGGCCAATATCAATATTACCATTCTTATCTATGGTATTCGAAAAAATAGCAACTTAGTGTATTTCTGGAACATGAATATGAACCCCTTTGCTGGAAAAATGATTGCATTAAGGTAGTAATGTTAAATGTTTCGGAGCATATTAGAAAAGCCATTGACGAAGATGGTATTACATTTTTGACTCTCCCTGACTTTTCAAAAGCATACGATATGGTTAATCACTCAAAATTGTGTATAAAGCTATCTCATCTATCTTGATTTCATCGTATTTAACAGGCCGTTACCAAGCTGTTGAGCTAAACAGTGTACTGTCAGAGTTTTATCCCACCTTACCACGGCAGTGCTTAGAACATAACTTCCGTAATCTGGTCTTGTTTTCGGTTATACTCTTAACTTATTAACCAGTTGACCCCTTTAATGTAATACGGTTCCTTACTTCTAGTAGGAATAACAATTTTCAAGTTATGCCTCGTTTTAATTGTCTAATATCTGAGCGTCAGTTTTTTTTAGTTTTTTGTCAACTCAATTCCGCTTTGGAATGCCTTGCCTCGGCATATAAGAAGAATAAATAGCAGTGCCCAAATGGAGAAGGAATTTATACTCGTTTTCACAAATAATTAAACAAATTATACACCATTTATAGTTTAATCTTTCAAATAAAATAAAATGTTTTCAACTGGGGAAACGGAGATTTTTATGCATTAGCTGAGACAATTTTTATTTTTTTTTTTGATCCATCTCCTCAGATTAATGAGATTTAAATGAGTTATGGAGACATCAATTTTTGTAACTTTAGCCCAAACCCCATTTTAAAGTATACAGTACCCCGCAACAAATTATGAACACGGTTAAAATGCTACAATTTTAAGGCCGTCTTAACTTTATAATTTCCACATCAAAAAATGTCTTGCAGTTTCTTATTTTGTTTTGTAATTAGTAAATGTACGCAAGCTAAAGGGGTTACATGGGTTTCGTCGGGTAAAACACGGCTTATTTTGAACAATTTTTTTTATATAAAAAACTAAATATTTCATTCAAACTTTGTATTGCCTTAAATATACATATGTATATGACAAAGAGTTTCTGACATTTTTGTAGAAAAATATTTAAAACTCTACCATTGCGACGTCATTTCCGGTGACCCTTCGGAAAAAAGGCGCTTGCGCGTTGCCAGCAGAACTCATGGCAGGATCAACTGAAGCCAAAAAAAATACGTGTTTTAGTTAATACGTTAAACTAGAACTTGGACGAAGGAAAAACAAAAAAAAGTGAAAATTGGATTTTTGGCAGACATTTTTACAAAAAATTTCGGTAAAATTTGCTCTACATTTTTATTTTAAAAATAGTTGCATTAAAAAAACAAAAATCCTTCGTCCAAGTCCTTGTCAATAGCATCTCAAGACGTGTGTAAGAGTTCATCAAGACCGGTTCAGTAGTTTTCGAGAAATCTTGACAACCGACTTTGAAAATACAGTTTCGAGAAAAACGTGTTTTAATTTTTGAGTGACAATAAAACTAAGCCCAACTGGCATTGAGCGCGCAACTTCCCAAGGCTCTATCTCCGAAACTATTGCTCCGATCGAATATTCTAGAGATGTTGTAGGATTTAATAAGACAATAAAATAAAACGATTTTTTGAAGCCGTCAAATCCATGTAACCCCTTAATAATTTGTCAAATTCCGTTTGTTTTTTAAGACGCTTTAAAACCTGTTAGGCATACTCGTAATTCATGCTTGTATCACATCTTTGATGCCACTGTCATTCTTCCACACATCCTCAATATTTTCTTTCAGCATTAGTGTTGTTAAATTCCTTCGAGAATACACTTTTGTTTAAAGTAAACACAACAATTTTCGATAGGTTTTAAGTTTGGAAAATTGCCGGCTCAAGGAAGAATGTTAACATTTCTTGAACTTATTATATTTAACCCTCTAGTGCCCCAGAGTGCCTCTAGGCACGCTTCTGTAAAAAATATTTTAATAGTTTTTATCCGTTTGGCCAATACAGCCTTTTGGCATGATTTCATTATTTTATTTAAAAAGACAACTTATTAAATTTTGTTTTAAATTCTTAATATTGGATTCGTGTTTTTCACTTTAAAGTTCGTTTATAGGAGTTTTTATTTTAGTACCATCAATAATTTCAATAATTAAATTGGGAAGTAGAGGGTTAAAGATTTTTTTTTAAGTGTGGCAAGAAGCGCCGCGCCATCCTACATAAAGTTGTAGTCTATTGGAGCAAACTGTAGACTTTGCAAATAATTAAAAAAAAAACATGTTAATTACTCGTACGTACTGGTTGTATATAGTTCATTATTTTGGACCATATTTCGCAAAAAAAAAATATAAACCATTTTTTGGCGGGGTACAATTCAGCTTTACGCCATAGTCGGGCTTACATTTGCAGCTTGTGTCAAATAAATATAGCATCGATGTTTAACATTTTTAGATGCGATTGGCAATGTCCGAAATAGGAATCCTTTTCAATTTTAATGATTATCATTCAAAAATAAATGATTCAGTTGAACGCTTACCCTCCCAGGCCTGATTGAGTTCAATTTCAGTCCAGAAACAGAAATGACTTCATTGCTAAAATAAAAAAAAGACAGACATTTCTTTCAGCTTTAACTTTGTGATTTCATTTTTAATCGTCCAAGGCTATCTAAAAAACTTTAAACCACAATTTTATTTATACATACTAACATACTTTTGTAGACATTTTCTGGGAAATACAATGCAATATAATTTAATGTTACACTCTGTGATTCACTTAAGACAACAAAGACTTTTAAGATTGCATAAAATCCTTTCATTAAAACTAAAATAACATAAACCAAAAACCTTATCAATGCATTCCCATATCAGTGCACTTTGCGCATTTCATTCATTAAGCTCGGAGCGCGCATTCAGGGTTTATGTCATGCAATTAATATCAATTTGTCGTCCGTCAACAGTCCAAACACTAATGTCAGAATGATATACATAATGTACATCTCGAACTCGGATGATAATGGGGATGTTGCATTCAAAACATTGTTGATCTGTTTCATCTGATTCATTTCGGTGCAACAATTCTGATTACGTTTTCCACTACATATCTAAATAAATTAACATAAACTTCTTTTCTCGTCTTCGATTCGAGGAATAATGTGCAAATGATAACGCAAGTCACCATTTACAGGGATGATGTCATTCTCCTCAACACCAAGCCGCTGCGCGCTGGCTGGCTGGATCAAAAAACATCCAACAAACCACTGACAACTGACAGTGAATGCAACAGCGTTGGCGGCTGCATCAATGAATATCATTCAAATACAGCGATTCACACTCTGTGTGGCATGTGGCGCGAAAAATTCAGCACTTTGCGCAGCACAATCTGCTGATTGTTAATGTTCAACATTGAACTGGTCGTTTCAACACGGTTTCCATCTTGCGTCAACCGTTCGTTTGATCGAAGCGAATTCTATGATTAAAAGTACAATTAATTAAGGCTCTACATTTTGGCGCGCTTCTGTGTATGGATCTAGTTTCATAGAACTGCCCCAATGGACCGTGGTGGTTTACTGATTATTTCCTGATGGAGTATAAAATTTCAATTCAAGTGAGCCGCCGCGCCGCTACTGGTTCCGCTATATACTGTAGTGAAGTAATCTAGTTTCTATTGCCGGACCAATGCGGCTAACCTCTGTTATCTGTTAACGATTCTTAAATATTTTATTTTTATTTGACCCGTGCGGATTCTGGGGTTATTTGGCTTAAAATTAATCAGCAAAAGCATTAACCATTTCATTAAGGAATAACATAACCATGTGAACATACATATACATATTAGTTCTGGTGGAATGAATTTTATTTATTAAAAAACTAAAATTGGTATACTTCTATTTTTAACAGAGTTCTGTTTCCCCCTAGGTATAGGCAATGACTTTGACATTTGACTTTTCAGAGGTTGCAATGGGATGCGAATTCAGAAGCGATTTCGTTCAACCCTTCAGCTATCTCTCAAATCGATCTGTCAAATGTCAAATGTAGTCTTCAGATTGTGTCAGAGTATGACGCTGATTACAAGACTCTTTTTTTTGTTCGTTTCGTTCGTTTCGTCGTTCGTCTTTTTGACAGGTAGGTACGTACGATAGTGATTACAAGGTTCGTAATATAATTGGTGGATACGTGCATACGTGATTCTGACGTTTATTGAAATTCACATTATAGGTCTGTTCCCGTACTTGTCGAAAACAGCCAAAAACAGCCAAAAACAGTCAAATCCAGTTCCCGTACGAAGATTTTTCATAGGTTTTGACAGAAGAGAGTGTAGTTTGTGTAGTTTGCGGCTGTTTTCGACAATACGGGAACAGACCTTATATTTAGGAAGGGAATATTAAAATTTCAAATGGAATCGCACTAAATTTACTTATTATGGAGGATAATAATTGCGTGTTTACTAGCAAATGGAAAATGTACCTAAATTTAGCTCCAAAATCAACTTTAAAATTCATCATTAAAATTCTCTGCTTTGTTTTGGTTGTCAAAGATCAACCGGAAAAAATTTCAGAATTTTCATTCCTGCTTTCGTTACTGCATTCCCATCTCGTTTCTATGCCCCTCCCCCTATCTGTCAAAAAGACGAAAGACGAATCGAACGAAAAAAGAGTCGTGCATCTATTTTAGAATACAGCTTATAAAGGCTTGAGTTAAAGTCCATTTTAAATTTGTTTAAACGATTATATTTTTGGGTTATCTGTTTTCTTAAGTTTGCAAATTCTAAACGACTTCAACATACCGAAGTATATGTGTTCTATTTCAGAGGTTACACTTCTTATCAGTTAGCACTTGTTTTGGACCAAAATAAAAACATTAAATCTGATTGTTTTTTTTTTTTGTTTTAAAATTTAACCTCCAAATGGGAGGCTCTGTTCACCACCACTATGATGAATTTCCGTTTTGACCGAATTGAGAGCTCTGCTATATACATAAGTAGGTATGTGTGTACATGTACTTGTACATACATGTACATACGAGTTCGAGTACAAATTACGAACATTTTGACAATTTGACACAAATTTAGTAATTTCCTGGCGAACAGTTTCAAACTCGTTATATGTACATGTATGTATGTATGTACACACATAGATTTATTTGTTTCGTTTCAGGAAATAAAAGTGGAGACAAATATTTTTTTTTTGCGCTACAACGAATTCTCTCTTCTTGTCGAAAAATCCACCTCGTACTTGCACCTTTTTGGTCGTCAATCTAGGCATTCAATCGATCAACTTCTGAATAGTTTCCGATGTTATTGATCTTCAGGCTAATTGAATGATCTGCCAAAGTTTGTATTTCGATGTTAGACACTGTTTTCGAAGCGCTCTGTCAAGTTCATCCGTAAACAGGTCTATTGGGCTGAGGTCGGGTGATTGGGTAGGTAATTTCATATTTCTCACTGTTCCTTCTAATTCTTCTTAATTTACGTACCCTCAGCAAAGCTTGGAAGAATGCTTCGGATCATCATCTTCTATTAATGTGAATCAAGGGCCTATTAATCGCAAATCTGATGATTAGGTGTGTTCTTCTAATATTTTTTCTGTACTTCTCCTTATTTAAGATCGACACGGATGAGGTCTCCAACACCAGCGGAAAAGAAACATCCCCAGCTGGGGAGCATATTTTCTTTAGCAGACCGCCGAACGCAAATTATCCCTTTTTGCCCGAAAATTTCAAATTTCGACGGCTCTGCACCGGCGCTCACATACGGTCCACAATGCTGGACAATGTACAAAAAGTATGAGTGCAAATTGACAGCAGGTAAGATGAAGATGCTTCGCATAACAACAGGAGTAACAAAGCTTGATCGAATAAGAAGTTCCAAAATCCGAGGAAGCCTTCACGTCAAAGAACTCATCTCGACAAAACTGGAGCAGTTGGTATTGTCATGTTCAAAGGAAGGATCCTACAACACCGTCAAAAAGGCAATGGCAGTCAACGTTCCCTTACAATCGCGTAAAAGGGGCAGGCCTAAAAACTCCTGGATCACACAAATGCAGAAACACCAGCATTTGATTGGCCTCAACCTCAATGATGAAGTGACTCAAAATCTGAAGGCCTGCAGATATTTTTTGAGGTCGAACCAGCGAACCCCACAGGCCCGCCAGTAGGAATGCAGTGAAGTGGGAAAGCTGATCATAACCTCGTCGTTTAAATGGAGAGAAGAAGTCGCTTGACTTTGTTTTGAGGTTGTAACAATGGTTTTTGTACTGCTACTCGACCGTAAAGGCCTGCGGTAGCTGTACTTTTTTAACGCTGGTAACTCATGTCTGCTTTGAGTGCAAACGATTGAACTCTGCACAGATTTCGAACCTTGCTTTTTTAGCCTGGTCCTGTTTCGATGTTAATTTGGACCTTCCGCTTCTCTCTTCCACTCTTCCGGGTCTTAAGAGTCAATGATTATTTAAAGCGACGTTGATATCGTGCACTGTCGACTTCGATATTTTAGGCTTGTCTGCAAAAGCATGCACTGGGGGAGGGGCATCATGCAACACAAAACGTTTGACTTCCGATGCAGATGTAGGGCGTAATAAAACAAAACTGCAAACGTCATTCATTTACCATAAAACCCACCTTAAAACGGGAATAATTAAATCCTTTGTACCAAATTTTCCTAAGAACTGCAATTCAGGTACTTTTTGGAAAAACTAGGACTGTTTCTATCTGTAAAAGTAGGTTACGCATTCTTCCGCCGCGGCGCGCATGGCGACATGAAGTTCCTGATACATACTTCAATATTTAAAGTTAACCGATAATTTGTCACAAAAGCTTATATAAAACTAAATATACGAATGTGCATATTTTATATTCTTCTGTTCTGTTCTTTCTCTTTTATTATTTGCACTAGTCGTGTGTTAGAAGACTTGTGCTTCATTACAAGATGTTGCTGCTATAAATCTCTGCTTCTTTAAACAGACATCAAACTTTCATTGCATACTTCTTTTAATTGAATCCTGCATGCCATCTCTCGAAAACATTATTGTCTGACATCTAATTATCTAATACGAAAAAATCTAGTACATCTATCCTGATGTTTTCTTTTTATCGTTTTAAATTTATTATGACAATTAAAAAGCGTGCCAAGAGTAGACCACTCCCACACGCCACACCACTAGGCCAGCCAGCCTGCCAGCCAGAACGTTCAACGTACAATGTCGCATAATTTGAATACAAAATTAGATCATCCATCCACTGTATGCATTATGCCGCTCCAGATGCATTCAGACAACTTCCATTTAACTTCCAACCCCAAAACCGATCCATCTTTGTTCCTTGAGTACACGTTGAAAGCAAACATAATTGTCCCCACTTGCGACTCTGATTCTATTTTTGCTGATTTGGAAAAAAAGGACTACCAGAGATGTTCCCACTTCAAGGTATTGGATTGGTTTCATGTTTTTTTTTTTAGAACTCAAGTGCTTATTAGGTCGCATTTCAGTTGATAGCCTCATGTTCCCAGATACAAGATTTGTTGTTGCGTCTCCTTCGAAACACATGAGGTGTGTTTTTTTTTTTTGTACCCTAAACTGAGGGGAAGAGAAGTTAGAATAATTATTATTTAGATACACGAACACGAGTGAAATGAGAACGTTTGTGTGTATCTCAAACTTGTAACAGTGTGCTAGAGAATGTCGTTGATATCAACGGAAATTGTGCAATAAGCACTAATTTTTATGGAACACTCCAAGTTTCCAAGTGCATAGACAGTTTTACTTTAAATTATTTTTTTTAAATAAAAAAAAAAAAAAGTGGGAAAACTTATCGCGGGATTTAGAGGACCCTAAGTCGTAATCTAACCTCACGATCAATTACTCGCATTTTTAACTTGATCTACATTTTAATGAAGAGCTTAGCTGGAAATTTTATGCACATACACAAATACAATGTAGATACATTTGGAATAGTCTATGTTATGTATGTAGTTGTAGGTGTTTGGTATATCGTATGTGATAGCATAGTCAGCATTTGATGTCACGTTGATACAAGCATGGCAAAATAATAAAATTAATTTCATACTCGTGCCTGCATACATGTAAGTTTTAGGTCTTCAATTCGGACTTTGTAAAATCGTTACCACCTGTTCACCACTAAAGACCAAGAGTACACGATTCCTATTTCTTTACATTTCGTCTTGACGGGTAGGTACGGTCTATTGTATCGTTGGATGCTAATTAGTCCAAGAGGCAAGCCATCTTTATGATAAGGGCTAGTATATCCTTTGTTGACGCATTTTTAAAGTCATAAGGTCTGAGGAGTTCTTTTTGTAGGGTAAGACATCTGACCCTGAAAAGTGCCGGGCATTCGCAAAGAATGTGATCAGCCGTCTCGACCTCCTCTAAATAGAGTCCACAATAAGGTCTAACGTGTTTAGGTGGTATCGGAACTGGCAATGACCGGAGAGGAAGCCTGTTAGATACCTAATATCCCTCTTATTGAAGTTCAAATGTTTCCTGTGATAGGTAGTTATAAGGCTTAACTAACAGAGAGAGAGTCGGAGATTATGTTCCGATTTGTTGATTGAGGCCGAGATTTTTGGCCAGTTTATGCCACAAAAGGGTACCGGCCCGGGCCCGAGAATTTGAATTTGGATAAATGGTCCCACGAGTTTCCGATAAAGGAGGTCACCCACAACCACAGCCCGGTATGTAAGGCTGGACTGAAACCAGAGGACGCGAGGTATCCAAAGTTCGCAAGCTCGAGACCATAACAGTGGATCCTTTAGAGTTTGCTGTTACACCTTGGACTAGGAATTTGTTGGATAGGGTTTACCCCTCTCGTTCCGGAAGCCATGGCACAGACCACCGGCTGCGACCCACCAGTCAGACTTGTGAGAGACAGGACCAACTTATTTAACATTTATTTAACTATATTTAACATGATATTAAAATATTTAAATTTCTTAAATAGGTATCTTTTTAATTCAGTGGGAATTCTATTTGGGAAAAATAAATAGAAATCACTTTAAATTAAAATTAAAAAATAAATAAATAAATAAATAAATAAATAAATAAATTTCGTGCCCATTTTTTGAACTCAAGAAAGAACTGGATACTGGAAAAAGAGGTTCTTATGTGCGACATAAAAAAAACAGATTTTCTTTTAGTTTAACTGATTTTATTAATTTTTCACAAAAACTTATTTCTTAAGTAACATCTTCTTGATACAATTAATGTAAGGTAGGACTTGTAAAATATGAAGCATCGAGTATGCTAAATTTTTACGTCCTTCAGCATCTCCGAAACGAGCTGTTGGAGCTGGAAGCTATCTGCAAATAATACCTAAATGTCAAAAGACAAAACTTTTACGTTTAATTGCACACGGAGCTACATACCTTTGTTTGAGATTTGCTTACAAGATGCAAATTGTTCCCTCGATTTCGCGTCTTTTATGTTCTGGCCGTAGTATTCACGAATTTTATTAGTTGCACTTGTTAGTTGTTTAGTGTATATTTCAAACTGAATAAAGCAATAACAAATTATGGTACTTTTACAAGTCATGTTACATTCAAACACGATTATAGTCAAATTAAATATACATGTGCTCAAATAATTCATTTCCAAACGTTTTCAATATAATTCTGTTTAAAACAAGCTCATCCATGTTTTTTCAAACATGATCTTATTTGAGTCAAACATAGTCCTATTTTAAATGATCATGTATTCGTTTTTGAAACGAAATTTTGCTTAACTTGATTATGGTTAGATCAAATAGAAATCCGTTTGAATATTTCAATACAAACTGATTTTAATAGAATTGTATTTAAAGTAAACTCTTTCATATTGTATGGATAATATCAAACATGAACTAATTTAAGTTAACAAATATGTATTTAAAATATTTGTTAATATAACACCAAACATGTATTTATTTGATTAAACCAGAATTTAGTTTACATTTTTCATTAAAGCGACATGTTTAAACACGGAAAACTTAAACATGCTTCTATTTGATTTTTTTATTGTAAATTTCTCTCAGTGCATCAATAGGCTTATTTTTTTTTAATCTATGTATATAGGCTTAAAAAAATATTTCCTTCTTAAATACACTAGCAACCAAGCCTGTATAAAATTACGAAAACTATAGATATTTATCCAGTCTTAGGTCCTGGATAGAAAAATGTCGAAAATGTTATCAAAATGTCAAATATGACATGTACGTGGGACATTTGTAAACAATTGCGGCGTCGAAAACATGGATTCCGAAAAGAAAATGTAAAAAATTAACAAAATGGAAGTTAAACTAATGATAAGCCCATCATTTTATTATTTCTTTCAAAAACGTGTGCTCGAAGATTCCTTTCATTATGTATTTGACAGCAGATGTCAAACTGACAAATGTACATTATCATAGTGCGGCCAAGCGGGTTTTTCTCATTTTTCGCTAAGCCTGTATAGATTAGAAATAAAAGCATGCCTAATAGTCTGTCGATAGTGTCGATGGTTTTTCTTCTTTAACTATCGATATTATCACATCGCAATTATTAGTCGCAATCGATGAAAAATATTTCTAACTACAGAAACCAATCAGGACCGATTTAAAAAAAGCCCTATCACCTGCAGCAAAGTATGAACAAGAAATCCAAGATCTAACCTCCAACAGTGCCATGTGTGCGACTTGCAAGTTGTTGACCTATGCATTCCATTACCGTAAAAAAAAAAATCTATTGAGGCTTATATGTCTTCGAATCTGATGCCGCATCAAATCGCCAGCCAGCCAGCCAGCCATAGTAAATTGATCGTTTACTCGTTCATATTTGCGCGACACTGAATCCGCACACGTTGCGATTTCCTTGAACTTGACAATTTGAAATCAAAACACACGATCCTACTATAGTCTTCGGCGGAATAGAATGCAAAAACAAAAAAACAAAAAATTACAGTCCAAGTGAGCTCCCTCCTGGTGAGCTCAATTTCATTAAATTCACTTAACAGTAGAAGGTCAAAACATAAACCACTACCGCTTTAGTGCATTCCATGCATGAAATCGTTGGCATTATGTCACAGCAGCCCCCCGCCTTTATAATGGTCAGTTTGAAAGTAAGTGCACCCCGGTGAAATTGATTCAAATTGCAGCAGACAATAGCTTGAAATAGAGATTCCCCAATTTGTATTATGGCAATGCCTCTAGTCTTTGTAGCCGACCGAAGTGACCCGACCATTGCCACTGACACGTGACAGAACACTTGTATGCAATATACTTATGTACGTTTGTTGCAAACCGAATGGACAATCTGGAATAGCAAACATAAGCGTTGCAATTTTCCAGTGATAACGAAACGAAACGTGGGCGTTACGATAGCCTTTGTCTTGCGCTTCGTAATCATCTGCGCGACTTGAAGCGAACTTTTTAGTTTCGCGTGACCATCGTGCACTCGGAACTTGGTCAATTCTATGCTTGTTATTATATAGAAGATGTGGAAATGGCAGCGAAAACTTGCAGGCAATTAAAATGCCTAGATCGAGTGGTGTGCACTATGCGGAGGTTTCCTTCTAAAACGGTTTTATGATCTCATGGACCTAAATTGTTGTGCAAGTATTTGTCAAGTGCGAGCAAAGTGGGTTAAATCACTTTCGCAGTTTTGCCGTAAAATATAAAACAAACGATGTCAAGTTAAACAAAAAAAAAACAAAACTTGTTTAGATAAGAATTTCATAAATAAAAAATCTACATTTTGTAATTGATTGGCCTTGTTCATGTGTAGTGTATTATGCAATTGAAGGTTATGAAAATAATTTACTCTATTTACTTTAGATGGCGCCACAGCTTGGAGTGGGCGTCATTCTAGTCCATGAACCGTACTCGTATTTATCTGTAAGATTTGCGGTTTGTAAAGCTGGTTCGACTTGCCTTCCATAGACAGAAAGATTAAGCATCTACGATTTCAGCTAGTTCTAAAAGCAATAGGATCAAACAAAATCAAAGGCAATGCAAAAATGTTGCAATGCACTAAATGCCATAAGACAGCACAAGGTTAGACTGTGCTGGGTACCCGGATATAGCAATATCGAAGGGAACGAGATAGCAGATGAACTAGCTAGAGCTGGATAGGCCATGAGCAACAGTGATGCTGACACCTCCATATTGACACCGATTAAAATACTGTTCAACAACCATATAATCAAAAAAGGGACCAACGCTCTGTGGCTCACACGAACTGACTGCGTCACATCTCATTCTTTATGGCCGAAACTGGATCTTAACAGGACCAAGACGATGTTACATCTGGATAAATCCTCCATATGCTTAGTCACCGGAATAATCACATGACACTGTGCCATAGGTCTAATAACAAGACGAATGGCTACCTGTGTCCAACGATATCTGTAAAAGCTGCGGAGATAAGGAAGAAAGCGAATTGATCCAACATCTACTCCTCCAGGAACGACGCCTCCGTACTTAAGGCCATAGATTCTTGGCAGACGTAGCAGAGCTCGAAAATTTTAAGATATCGGATCTTCTAAGATTCACCAAGAGCACAAACTGGTTAACGAGTTGGTAAGAAGAGGATTTACTCCCAAACTATGAGAGGATTCACAATGGATCTTCGGGTCTCCAAAGGGGAATCGATTGCTCGAACAATCCCACATCGCTCTTAACCTTCTGAGATTTCTATTGTTCCTCAGTGATTGAATCTTCGGAGTTTTATGGATCTTCAATTGTCGAATATGGTTAAGTGGAATACCTCTTTTAAGGGGCCAAATTGTGCTGCACCATTAGTAGATTACACTTACCGAGTGTTTATTCGCAAGAGTTTTTACAAAAAATTTTTTTGTTTCAACGACAAAATTTAACTAAGTACAAAGTAAAATAAAACTCAATTATTTTCAACTACGTTACAAATATTCTTTATTGGATGCCTTTACTAGTCAACGACTTCAAAAGTACTCTCCCCTACTTTAACATTAATTCTCGTAGGAATCCAACCAGCTGTTTTATAACTCAAATTCAACAAATTCAAATTAAGTCGGTTTGAGAACGACTGTTCTTTTTCTAATATGTACATAGTTCTAAAAAATATTCATGAAATTCACAAATTAATGCTTAAGATAAATCAAGTTAATAAAGCAAACAATTTAAATATTTAAGGAATTCAGTTGATATACTATTACAATATTAACGATACAATATTAAACATTCTGCCCACTTTGAAGTCTCTACGGTAAAAGATACTTCAACTGTCTACTAGTAACGGGGCCAATCGGTGGATAGCTCTTCGCAGGATGCCATTCTTCGTTGTCAAATCCAGCACTCGTATCTTGCCGTCTTGCTAGGGGACGATATTAATGATTCTCCCCATCAACCACTGTTGCGAGGAAGCATTATCGTCAGAGATCAGAACCAGCGTATCTACTTTCACGTTTTCTGATGATACTGTCCACTTCACACGCTTCTGCAATTCTAGAAGATACTTCTTTGACCAGAGCGCCCAAAAGTGTTGTTTTATTTGAGACAGTCTACGCCATCTATTTAAACTGGATACCCGCTCATCTTGCATAAACGGCTCAACTATACCGTTTAGGGGTGGCCTAATTAAAAAATGTCCTGGCGTTAACACTCGCCCATCGCGAGTGGCTTCTATATCAACTACCACAGTCGCCAGCTCTTCAAAAGTCAAATACGCTTGGCCGATTGTTCGAAAAAGGTGATTTTTTACCGACTTAACGGTTGTCTCCCAAAGCCCCCAAAATACAGAGCTCTCGGAGGAATATGATGAAATGTAATCTGCTCCGCTACGCACCAGGCTGCGATCTCGTCTTGCGTTTGCTGCTCCATGAACTGTCTTCGAAACTCCGCGAGTTCATTTCGGGCACCAACGAAATTTGTCCCATTATCGCAGAATATATCGCGGCACAGACCACGCCGACCCACAAACCTCTTAAGAGCAGCGATGAACCCCTGACTGGATAGGTCGGAAACGATCTCCAGATGAACTGCTTTCACAGCGAAGCAGACGAACACCGCAACATATGCCTTGTAACTACGTTGTCCTCGACGTTGTTGCTAATTCGATTCTAAATTTATGTACCTTTTTTGATTTTTTTTTTTTCTGCTAAGTGGAAACCTTGCATAGACACCCCAATGGTCCAACGGCCATTGGTAGTGCCAGATTTTCACCGGCTTAAACCACCTCCATACGAGCAGACCGATCTATGTCCCCCACAGTAAGGTATCATTTCGCGCGAGTCGGGTTAAAGCCTTAGCTTACACTATTTTATAAAGTTATCCCTACTATTCGCCTACAATGGTCCAGTTATCGTCGTTTTGAAGGATTGTGAAATACATGTAAGATACTCTCTAAATTGATCTCGTAAGGCGATCCTCTCGGGTTCGTATCGTGGGCAGTGAAAAAGCACATGATCCGCGCATTCCGGAACATTTTTGCAATATGGACAGTTTGGGATCATGTTCGTGTTTGCCTTTGAACAGGTATTCTCTAAAATAGCCATTTCCGGTCAAAAACTGAATTAGGTAAATGTTCGTTTCCCGTGTTTTCGTTGAATCCATACATCGATCACTATGGTATGAGACGATGCGTCCATCTGCCTTTTATGGATCCATTCCATTGGATATTGCCAGGTTGCGATACTACGATTCCTTTCGAGTTTTCTTTTTTCTTTGGCTACCCGGCCATTTCGGATTCGCTCGCTTTTTAGTTTTTCTATTTCTTCAGAGAGTATGTCGATAGGTAGCATTGAAGGTACGACAGTTCGAAACGCACTGCCGATCCTTAATGCGCTAAGGCGGTGGACGGATTTGAGTCCCGCATGTAAGCCTTAACTTTCGCGGCACTAGACCATATTTCTGCTGAGTACATGAATATAGTGCTTGTAGCTCTTTATTCTGTTTTGGTGGGCCTCCGATATTATTCATTAAAGTTGAAAGTGCACTAACAGTTTTCGATGATTTTTCGGACACGTAATCTAGGTGATGCTTGAAACTTAAACTATTCTATGTATTGTACCTATTCGTCAGCAAATGAATGCATCTAGAAACTTCCAGAGAACGGCAGAGGGGAGACCAAAGGATATTTCTTTTTTGTAATCAATTCAACTACAGCAAGTACTCTTGGCGCACACTACATTCAACTGCAGTGAAACATAATAATAATAAATATGCCCATAAATTCCGAGGAACAAAACTATTGGATGTACTCATCAAACGGGGATGCAAAACAAAGCACCAAAATGATGAACATCCCGAACACATCAACATCTGTGCCGAGAATGTAAATGTTTCTATAATTATCGATGGAGCATCATGTTTTCTTTTCCTGCATTTTATCTATCGTTAAATGCATTCATCCGCTGCACATGCTGGACGTACCGCTCAATATCCACTCTGTCGGTCGTCTTAAAATGACGGAATTAATCCAGAATACAGAACACACCCGCCGCGCGGGCGAAAAATTCAATTTACTGGACTGAAGATCCATCCCTCTGCAATAATTTTTTATGCAAAATTGTTTTCCTTTCTCCTCAGAGCGTAAAGATGTATGTTTGCTTTGCTGCATCATGCATTCTGGGAAATGCGCTGAACTGCTAAATATGGCACAAACGTTGATAAATCACTGTTAAATTATTTTTATTATTCCAACTTACCACCTAGAGTTTAACTGGAAATTTATTACCCCATAAGTATACACAAACTTTTCGGATTGGAGCCAGCGCAGCGCACAGATCGTGCTTCCTGAATTTATTTTTTAAGGTTATGAGATGTGGAGATGTTTGATTTCAAAGGAAACTCAGTTTCGGATGAGTAACACATATGGTGGGGGCAGGGGAACTCATTTGAGATAAAGAATAACAACAGTGGTGCTGAAAAATCATGAAATTATAATTGTTATAATAATCGTTGAATGTTTATGATTGAACGCCATCTTATTTTATAGTTTGTCATTCACATTCCGATTCCCTTACTGTCCATACCAGAAAGCCAATTTATCAGTGAACGCCTTCACGCCTTAAAATTACTTATAAGCTTCCCCACTGGCATTCCCTAGAGCCGATGGCATCAGGAAATTTAACTGGTCAAAGATCTTCGACATTAAACTCAGTAACAATAAAAGACTGGAGCAACGTATCTAGAATCTACAGGCTGAGTCCCCATACTTTTAAATGGTACACGGATGGTTCAAGAACTGAGAAAGGAACGGGGGCAGGAGTGTTTGGGCCCAAAACTAAACTTTTCGAATCCATGGGCAGCTGAAATCTGTGCTATCGACAGATGTGCCCAACTCAACCTTGACAAACGCTACAGCAGACGCGACATAGCAATAATGCCAGACAGCCAAGCAGCTATCAAAGCAATCGGGACTCAGATCATCAAATCTGGAATCGTCTGGGACTGCTTAGATAAACTTAATAGACTGGGCGAACGAAACAACGTCACCATCTATTGGGTACCAGGACAAATGGGCATAGAAGGTAATGAAGAAACGGACAAACTTGGCAGGAAAGCAGCTGCCACACCCTTTGTGGTCCATGAACCCTATAGGGAGGGGAACACACTATAAAATAGGAGCGCCGATCACTGGAGAAGATAAACAGGACTGAGTCCTAGACAAAAATTCGGGCTCTAAGACAGGCGAATAAACTTTTGGGTAATCACAACTTGAAGAGATTCAAAGCTTGCATCAGCCTTAACTAAAACAAACTCCGCATGCAGACTGTTTTCCTTACGGGGCATTGTAAACTCAAGGAAACTAAGTCTATCAGATGAATCTCATGCTGATTTTGCGATGAGTCCAGTGAAACTCCAGAACACATATTGGTGGAATGTGGGGTACTAACCCAGACAAGATTCAAGTGCTTGGGTGAATACCAAATTACAGCAGAGGATCTACCATACTCATAAAATTTTCACCTGGGCTAGGTGTGAGCGAAGCTCTTTCTAACCGATTCCAATAGGAATAATGACGAGAGGGATGACCCTTCAACTAAGGTGTCTTTCTTTGACCGTTGTTTAAATCCACATGTGTTACAGAGATAAAAACACTCTCGACAATTCTAGCTTTTGCACGCCTTGACTCTTAGTTATCAAGGTGTATGTACGTATAAATACTTCTGTAGGCAAAATTAAAAATTAACGATATTTATGGCAGTAAAGGCTTGATAAACAATTTAGCCCGGTGCGGTGTTCTAAATATTTCATTTCAACTCCATTCCATTCAGGCACTTAGATCTTTAGAACCGTTAACCACATTGCAAAAAATAATATAAAGTGACAGCTATTGACGAATGATGCCATGCTAATAATCTTTCCATATGAAATGTATCGTAGAGACAATAAGACATCAGCCCACATTTGGTGTGTTTTTTTGCAACCTTTATGTAGACTTAAAAAAATGTTTCCATGTTAAATACAATAACAACCAAACCTAGATAGATTTAATAGTTTAGCCTGGATAGTTATTGGGTAGGTATTATGAGTTAAGCCGCTTTAGAGCCTGTGCTTCCAAATTACTTTCGGAAAAATGTTATCGAAAAGTTTTATCGAAAAGTCAAAAATAACATGAAAATGTCAATTATGAACAAAATTAGGAAGAGAAAGATGTCCTCAAAGGAGAAAACGTAAATAATCCAAAATAAAAGCTAAATTGAAAAAGTTCTTAATTTCTTTTTAGGGTTCCGTACCCATATACGGAACCATTATATGTTCGCTCTAACCTATAAAAAACTATAAAAACCTCAAGATCTGTTCCAGTTAGGAACTTGAAATTTGGGTCACTTGGGTCCACATATTTGAGACAATTTACCTCTCACAAACATTGCGAAACAACTTACAGGGTGGGCAAAATGTTAACTCGAAAAAAATGTCTGGAAAATATATCATTCGCAGGGGGGGCTCGAAACAAGGATTCCAGAAATATGTTTCTCAACATTTTCCGTTAGAAATTTTGGGAGTTATTGCTAAAAATGTGTGAAAAAATACCACACTAAAAGTACCCCCACCTCATCTCCGAAACTAATGAAGTCAAAAATATGAACAAATCACAGTTTGTAGATGTTAAGCTATATATTTAAAGAAAACTAAAGCGAATCTCATAACTTGTATAGATTTTGAGAAATGCACGACGAAAAATTCAATTTCTCAGCCGATTAACTCGTAAGCTACTAGATCGATTTTAATGAAATTATAACTTTCGATCAATAATTTCTTAAGGCGTATCATAGAAATTCCAAAGATGCACTCTGATATCAAAAAATAAATAATAAAAAATAAGAATAAAAGACCGTGATTTAACTAAAACTCGAACCTCCAATCTCAGTGGTTCTGTGCATGCTTTTGGCAGTGATTTAAAAAACTATAACACAGCCTACAAATCTGTTCCAAAAAAATGTAATGCCTGTGTATATATGTATGTACATTTTATGTTACTTATGTATTTAGGAATATTCCAATAAAATAAATAAATAAAAATGTTGTGTGTTGTTTCCGATTTAGTTCGACCGATTTCATTCTGTGCTATGATTGTTACCGTTGAACTTGCATATACTCACTTGTCTGTATGTAAAGTGTTACATAACTTTGCAAAATATTTCAAAATTCATTCACACATTATGACTAATTTACAAAGCAAATGCATTTTATCAATTTGCATAAAAGTAGGTCATTTCTTTATCACAGGATAAAATACCATGTAAAATTATTAAATAAATATTTATAAATAGCTACGCAAAGCGTTAAATTTAAACATGTGTTTAACTCACATCCTGTTGCATTTGCCATTTTTATTATTATTCATTCACTCGTAACATTTAGCCATACATATGTACATGTTATGTATCCGCTTACATAAAAAGAAATTCGTCTTAATTTTGATATAAAACTTGCGGTATTATCGCGATCCATAATTGCACCAATTTATTAAGTTTAACTCAACTTAATGCGCATGGAATTCATGAAATCCTTATCAGCATTGTATTATTTCTTGCATCCGGGAACAAGACCGTTGTTTACACTCTACGAGTATGTTGTGTACAGCTTATGCTTGGTCGCTTATGTGTCTAATCTTCAAGCGGAACTATTCGTTTCGAAGTGATAATATAAAAAAAATAACTTTTTTTTTTTTGAGGTCATTGTAACAAACTGCAAATTTAATATTTATTTAAATTTAAATTAAAACAAAAATTGTTTAAGCATAAACATACACATGCATAACTATCCTTTACTTCCATAAAAGAGAACAGCCCGGCTTATTTTTTTCTTAAATACTCGTATACTCGTATACAAAAAGCTTCTTTGCATATTTATGCATATGTATAAGTATATGTATATATGTACACAAATTTCTTATTAATTGTTTTTTTTAATGCTTTGTAAATAAAAACTGGGTTATCAGCGTCAGTTTCGGAAATATTTTTCAATCTCCGATTAAATTCATTAGAACGCGCGATGTGTCCTAGTTCGGAGCGTTGATTGTGGGCTGCATATATGTATTGTATGTACTCATGTACTAGATGCATTCGACTTAACTGTAGATTGCAAATATAATGACTGATGAGATGCATCACCTTGAAATGGAAATTAGAGCGGGACATTGGAGAGGAAATGGTCACTCTAGTTGTGGACTATGTAGATTAGAAGTAATTAAGTACATTTTATGTGTTTTAAAGTGTTACAGTTGTTGGAGATTTTTATAATTAAATTTATTTGTATATTTGTATATTTATTAATTCAATTTAACAACATTTATAATAGATACTAAGCACTATATCTTTACTCTATAAATGTGAGATGAATCTGCTATTGCAATTCATTATTTAAAAATTAAAATGAATGGAAAAAATTAAATAGAAGTGAAAAGTGAACAAATACATATATGTACATGAAAAAATAAAAATAAAAAAAATAAGGAAAGAGAAGAAAAAAAAAAAAATTGCAATTTTAGAATAAGCCTTCATACCTAGATGCCTGTACTACTCGTTCTACCTGTGAGGTGATTAAATAAAATTTTTTCAAAGTTAGGTCTATCATTGTGTCTTTTTATGGCAAGAGGGAGCGCATTCCAGAGACGAATAGCACGGACAAAAAACTGTCGCTCCGAAACAAGATATGAAACACGCGGAGGTATCAAGCTCAAAGACCGATTTGACTGCGAAAAAATTAGCTTGCTAAATAAGTAAGATGGTTGTTTGGTGGTTATAGTTTTGTGCAGAAGCTTTAGCGTACAAAAGTCAATATACTCATCTAATGTACATCCGAGTATCTTTTTACGAAATGCCGAGATGTGATCAAAGGGACGTAAACCAAAGACGTATCTGGTGATATTATTGAATGCAACATTTAATTTTCTTTTGATAGCTGCATTAGTGCCATAGTAAATTTCACAGCCATATGTTATGTTGGGAATGAGTAGAGATCTCGCCAGCATCAACCTTGTATTCAAGGGAGTGAAATTCTGCGACAAAGATAGATTTCTGAGAGATCCATAAATTCTACCTATTACAGTGGAGATGTGAATATTCCAATCTAGTGAGCAGCCGAACCATAAGCCAAGATTTTTAACTTTATTCACGTGTTTGATGGGCGAATTACCAAGTCGAATGGTTGGCAAATGTTCAACAGATAAGTCACGTCTATATATTATCATACAATTGGATTTACTGGGATTTAGCGTCAAAAAGTTTTCAGATGACCAGTTTAATATTCTTTGGAGGTCGTCATTAATTTTGCATACTGCATGTTCGACAGAAATCCGTTTGCAACTATGATACAATTGTACATCATCCGCATACAGGTGCACTGTTGAATTATGTACTACGCTTGGAAGGTCGTTGATAAATAGGGTGAAGAGTAAAGGCCCTAATATAGAACCTTGCGGAACCCCTGCAGTGGATTCTATTTGTTCAGAAGTCATGTTTTTAACCACAACCGCTTGTTTTCTGCCATGCAGATAGTTAAAAATTAAATTTGAGGCTGAGGGAGAGAAAAAATACATTGTTCTTAGTTTTGATACGAGTAGAGTGTGGTCCACAGTATCAAACGCTTTGGAAAAGTCAAGAAGAGTGAGAAAAGTTACCATGTCATCATCCAAAGCTATCCTAATATCATCAGTTACTTTGAGTAGCGCCGTTGTGCAGCTATGATTACGCCTGAACCCAGACTGATTGGGACAGAGTAACTTTTTGTGTAAAAGAAAAGTTGAAATTTGACGATGAACTAATTTTTCAAAAACCTTGGATAAGAATGGAAGTATAGCAATTGGTCGGTACTCAGCAGGCGAGTTAGCGGATGATTTCTTTTTCAAGATTGGGATAATTTTAGCTAACTTCCAAGCACTTGGAAAGGACGATGTGGTTAGGACCGTATTAAAAATATGGGTTAAAACTGGAAGGATATGTGGCAATATGAGTTTTATAAAGCATGGATGAATTTTATCGAGCCCCGAAGCCTTCGATTTGATTTGTAGGATAGCCTCGACTACATCAGTTTGCTCGATTCGATAAAACTCAAAGGAATCACTATAAACAATACTGCTGGCTTGATTGAATGAGCGATTAGTAGCACCTATTGTTTGAGCATTAATAAATTGCCTATTAAGCTGATTTGGGTCCAATTCATCCATCTCAGCACCAATTTTTCGCCCGATTCCCACCTCTCTTAAATTTCGCCATAGGGTTTTCGCGGGCAGTTTGATATTAAATATGTTTTGGTAAAAAATTCGTTTAGCTACTTTGATTTTCAGGTTAACTAAATTTCTCATTTGGCGAAAAATGTTATGAAACTCTTCGAGCTTGAAGCGTTTCCATTTGGCGTAGGCGACATCGCGTTTATTAATTAGTTCCTGGACTTCAACAGAAAACCAAGGAATTGATGAGCTCTTATGTGTTTTTGTTATAAGAGGAACATGTGATTCAAATAGCTGGGAAACTGTTTCTTGAAAATAGTTAACTTGGTTCTCAGGCAGAGATTCTCGATAAATTGGCTGCCAATCGACATAATGCAAATCTTGCTCTAGGAGCTCAGAATTTATGGCCTTGAAGTTCCTGTAGGTGAACTTTATGTTATCTCTATTGCAAGCAGTAGGAAAAGTTATAAATATGAGGTCATGTTTTGAGAAGGCTGGAGCAGAGGTTTGACCAAAATAAACCGTCTCCAGCTCACTGGTGAAGAAAAGGTCAATTAAGGTATTGGTGCTACTGGTAAAATGAGTTGGAACAATTTTATTAACGAGGTGTAAATCCATCGATTGCATTGTTTCTATGAACGTGTTAGAGCATTCCTGGTTGAAGACGTTACAGTTGAAATCGCCACAGATAATGACATTTGAAAAAGAGCCAGAGCGGGTCTCCAATTCATGAAATATAGGAGTCATATCAATGTTATTATACGGTCGATAAACAACTCCAACAAGACATTTAGTTTTTTTGGTTATGATTTCAATAAGGCAATATTCAATTTGGCTCGATCCATGAGAACTGCTGACAATCTTAGCTACAATACTGTTACGTACATAAATAGCAACACCACCCCCTCTCCTATGTTGTCTGTCCGCCCGGAAAATTTTGTAACCTTTCAGTGAATAGATATGATCAGCTATTTCAATATCGAACCAAGTTTCGGATACACATATAACATCAACACTAGAACCAACAAACAAATTTCTGAATTCATCAATTTTTTTAAAAAGACTTTGAGCATTTATGTGGCATACACGCAGCCCATCGCGTTGTTTGCAAAATATGTCAAGCAATATGCGCACATTATTGCTCGTACCACTGCCTCTTTCGGAATGCACACTTATGTCAGACATATGGGAAAAATATTAATTTTAAATTTTTGTTCCTCCTACATAAAAAGGCCAATGACACACCGGATGAAAATATATAGAGCAAATTATGGAAACTGAAAAAGAAATAAATAAGTAATAAAATAGTACAGTTAAATGATAAGAAGGCTAGAATGTAAAGAAATGTGGAAAAAGTTACAAAGAGCAGCTTAAGTAATATAATAACAAACATATTCAACTTTAAAACTATTGTTGATCAGTGGCAGCAGCAAGTGAATCTAAGCGTTGGCAGCACTCAATTAAAAAAGCTCTCCCATTAGGTGTTCGCCGCACATAAACTTTTCCGTTGCGGGTGAAAACAGAAAACAGCTGACCGTGACGTTTTAAAAGGAAAGCTTTCCGATAAATAGCGAAATTGGTTGATGTTAGACTTTCGTTTATGTATATCGGTCTGTCAGATTCCAATCCAAGATTGTGTAAACAAAGCGGTTTACGTGTAGTTTTAAATGTTTTGTTTGCAGATTTAAGTAAGGCGATCTTGTCCACCGGAGATGCGAATTTTATTATTATCGCTGAATTTACATCATTACCTTTTGGTTTCGTCCTAAAGATGTCCCGAGGAGTAGGTGCTGGTGTACAATTTATTGAAGAGCAAAGGACATCAAACATGCTACGGAGATCTTCGTTATCACACTTTGGGACACCATGCAAGACAGCGTCGGCAGATAATTTTTCACGTTCCATCGCGTCAATTTTGCTTTCGAGCACAGATATTTGGTTTCCCAATTGATATGATGGAGTGGAGTCGGAGGTTTGCTCAAGAACTTCAATACGCACCGTAAGTGCCGAAACACTTCTGTTGACATCATCGAGGCGGCTGTTGAACTCAGAGACAATCTTATCAAGTTTTTCAGATAAACTGTCGCACGTATCTTTTATGTATGATTTAAGTTCAGATTTAAGTTCATCGATTTGTTTCATGATACGCAGGTCTGATGGTTTAGATTTATCATCTTTGTTTACGATGGCATGGTTGGTTCATGGTTTTAATTTGTGATTTTTATGAATTGGTGGGGGGAGAGCATTGCAACTATGTATTGCTCATGTTGTAGTTTGGTTTGAAAATAAAAAAAAATATTTTAAAGTTTTCGAGCTGTCAATCGAGACAACTAGTACTTTTCTGTTGACTTCATAACAAAACTTAAGCATGGTACATGGTTAGCTTAGATAAGCGGACTGATGAAGATGGTTAAATCCTCATCACACTTAGGTTCATGTGAACCCATTGTGGTACCCATTGTGTTTTCCCATCCGTGATATCAGTGGCTTGATTTCAACCATCCGAACCTCCTGGCAAACTTGAGCAGACCTGAAGGTGAACGGTCAGACAGCTCGTCGATATGTTTGAAGAAAAATTTTCCTAGGGTTCTATTTCTTAGTTGGCAGAGGTTAGGGCAGTGACAGAGGAAATGGGCTGTGTCCTCATGAGCCTCTTCGTCACCGCATCCTCTGCATAAGTCATCATCGTTGAGCCGTAATTTTTTCGTGTATCTTAGCATATTGTGGCCAGTTATCACTCCTATCAGTATTGCCAGGGATTTCCTATCTTTTTGTAGATTTTTTTTTACTTTTATCGTATCCTGGCCACATCTTTCTTGATATTTCACATATAGTTAGTGATTTCTACCTCCTACTTATTAGATTCAGATAGTGTGTTTTGTTCGATTTTGGCCTTGAGGTTGCAGAGTGGAGTTTTAACCCTGTAATCTGCTTGATCTATGTCTAGGGCTGAGTCTTTTCTGGCCAATTCATTCGCGGCTTCATTGCCTGGTACCCCGTTGTGGCCAGGGACCCAGCCGAGTTTTACGTTGTGCTGCGCGCCAAGAACCTTAATCTCTTCGCGGCAACATTTCACAAGCTTAGATGTCATTTGCGTAGCAGCTAATGCTTTTATGGCCGCCTGGCTGTCAATGTAAATTGTGATATCCTCTCGGGATATTGTCACCATTGACACCAATTGGGCAGCCTTTGTCACTGCTAGAACCTCAGCTTCGAAAACGCTGCTGTGGTCTGGGAGTCGTGTGGAGCTGTTAATTCTTAGGTCTTCCGAGAAGCAACCCGCTCATATACCTATTTTCATTTTTGACCCATCAGTGTAGATAGATTTAGACTCATTACATACTTCGTTGTTCTCCCATTGTTCTCTACTTAGGAAGGCCCACGAGAAGGGTTTATCGAAATCTAAGTATGGGACAGTGTAGTCTCAGTTGACGTTACCATTAAGATAGTTGCTAAGTATCTTGGTGTGCCCATATGCATTAGGTATCCAGTGTTTTGACTGGCTTATATTCTAAAAGCGCTCTTTGCTGCCGCTTCCTGCATGTAGAGATCTAAAGGCAGAAGGTTGAGAATTGTTTCCAATCCCCCTGTTGACGTTGTTCTCATCGCGCTGGTTGTACCAGTGCATGCTATACTCTGTATTTTGGTCATAGTCTTAAGGTTGCTAGTTTTGGCAGCAGCATGCCACCAGACCAGTCCTCCGTATGTAAGTATAGGTCTAACTATCGCAGCGTGGATCCCCAGTTTTTCCCGCAGAATCTACTGCAGGTATAGAAGGCAACTGATGCCTTTTTCACTCTTTCTTCAATGTTCAGATTCCAGTTAAGTTTCATGCATGGTACATACTATCGATCAAAACTGACAGTTTTGGTTGATATCCCTCAAAACTGAAAGTGTATACAACTGAATAATGGTTTGTCGATCAAAATTGACGAGGTGCAAAAATGTTTGCTACTGACTGATGATCAGCGGCCATCTTTGTTTTCGCTCGATTGTGTGTACATAAATGTTGTCATTCAAAAAGCAAACAGAGGTATAGAGGGTAGAAAAACAACATCAACAAAAGTTATTTGAGTGTCAAACAAAGCCAGAAGTGTGGACGCGAGACTGTTTATTAAAAAAGGACATCAGTTTTGACCGATAGTGTGTACCACGCTTTAGAGGTATCGCAATACGTTATGACAATAGAAGTATCGTTTCTCAGTGTAATTAGCATTTGATCATGTTCAATGATGAGACGTTTGTCAGTGTTAGTGTTGCAAGATGCTCTATGCTCTAATGCGATCTTATGTGAGGAGTTGGATCGCCAAACTAAGCTCTTTTGGAAATTGATTTTCTCCATAGTCTGGCGAATTATCATAATAGACTCACGCTTGAACAATGCTACCAATCTATCATTCAAAGAGTTTTGCAAACTTCGAAACAAGGGTGGATGTGACATCACTTCCCAACCAAGGTTCAATCATTTTTCACGAGTTACCAAAGATGGGTGTGGTCTAGCGTTTTCATGGTCGAACACTATTCCCTTACGATTTGCCAATTCTAGCTGTTTTTCTTTGATTGCTTCCTCCAGTTTCATTACCTGTTGACAGTGAATATCTGTATTGATCGTTTGGTTCCTTGGTTAGTTAAAGACCAAGCTTACTGGAGTGGAGAGGGTTATTGATTGAGGCGCTGGTTCACCCTGGCCTGTAATGCCAACTAAGTAATTAAGTAAAGCGTTTAAGAATAACCACACTTACCGATTCAGCTTCGGTTCCAGCAATTTAAGCGCTGTACGTCCGTCATTTGCTTCGCTGATTTGGTTGTAAAGCAGTTGCCAGCTGTTCCGATATTTATTGACAAATTGCCTTCAATGATCTTGTTGGTTTCCAAGATTGGGCGATTTGATACCTCTCGATTACTTACTTTTGAGGCAACGTACAGAAGTCCAGCTGCTTCTAAAGTCGTTGCTCCTAGAATTTTTATGGACATGCAAAGATTTGACGAGAATGATCACTTCCTCATCATACTTAGGTTCATGTGAACCTATTGTGGTACCCATTGTCCGTGTTTAGGTTCCAACCATCTGGACGTCCTAGCAAACTTAAGCAGACCCGATGGTGATCGATCTGATAGCTCGTCGATGTGGTGGTATCTTCTGTAGGAATCCAACACGTTGCACTTGAGCTCGAAGAATATTATTTTCTCTATAACAAAAGAGACACCAAAGTATGTACGAGTATATTTTTATAATTAGGTGAAGTTTTTTTTTTCTCAAAACCTAATAGCACTAAAAAATTAACTCAAAACACTTGGACTTCGTACTGCTTCCTCTGGCGAACTTCTAAAATAGAAACATTAACAAATTGCCCTGTGAAAATCGCACTAATTGAAGTCATTTAACAACAAATGACTTCAATAAATGTCAACAAAATCATCGTCTCATAGAATTTAACCAGAATTGACTCCATCCAGCGAGACATTCTAAGACTTGCGTGTCATTTTGGATACATTTTAATTATTCCCAATCAAACAGCCCAAATATACGCTCCCCCAAAACCCCCACCCTTCGCGGTGCATAATCAACCCAAAAGAAGAAAGCCTGTTCACCACAACGAGACTTGTTGCAAAGGGAAACACATTAGATTCTGTCTGCCGAAAAATAAAAATTCTCTTCTCAATAATATGACATCATCCTCGTTTTGGCAACAAAATTACTGCAAACAAAATGCCCATTGGGTCCATCGAGAGGCCATGGACGGTAGACACAAAAAAATGGCTTTAAACTGATTAAATAAAAAAAGGAAGTAGGTACCATTGCCTCCAAGGATAAAACCAGTTTGTGGTGAGTTGATGTAAAGGTGTATGACGAGTATTTTGAAAACAAAAAAAGGAAAACTCCCAAAAACTGATACCAAACCATAAAACAAGAAACCAAACGGAAGCATGCCATAAACTCATACTAGTTTCTAACCACACACACTGTTTGGGGCTGTAGCCTGTGTTGCCTTTGATGATCGGTTCAATGATTAATAACGAACATGATGATGGCCGTTGGAGGGTGTGCAGAGAATCATGTGAACATCATCATCTTGGAGCAATTTCAACGATTGCATTTTATTAATAGAATTGACATAATTTCCAGCACATGTATTCTGCGAACGTGTTCAACGTATGTTTCCAAAAAAAAAAAAACAAAGAATTCTCATATGTGCCCCAAAAACGTTTTCTTTCTTTTCTTTTTTTGCCCCGTAGAGGTAAACATTTCGCTTAGCTTTGTGCTGGTGCTGGTCGAAATTTGAAGAAGAAAAAAATCCTTTTTTTTTTAGTTTTTTGGATTTGTTCCAGACCAGAATCGCGAAGCTTCACTTTTTTTATACTTTTTTTTGAGGTACTCGTACCTAAACAGTTGATTTCGTTTGAGTCACGAAAACTTCACAATGAGAAAAGGAACATCATTTTGTAAACATAAACAAATTCATTATGTTATTAAATTATTGTGTATACGTGAGGGGAGATCATCATTATAAGGAGGATTACTGTATGATTGATTTTTGTTTTGTTTTTTTTCCTGTTTTTAGAATTCTATTTTTAATAAAGTACATATTTCTTATTATTTTGGTGTTTATTTGAAACGTGAATATGTTGTAGTTAGCCCTTAAGGCCCCGACCCATAAAATCCATAAAAGGTTGACGTTGACGTTCACGTATTGCCGGAAAGAGCCTTCCCATGAAATCCGCTGCATACCTACCTATATGTCCGTTGGCACCAACGGCGATGACAGTTTCTCAACATTCTCCCAATAGTTATACCAATAGGTCTGTTTGGTATCTTTTCTGTGGAATTTTAAGCTCGCCTCAAACCTTTTGTTTGTGATTACTGCTCTACACCTTCTTGGCGTACTTTCAAGTAGATTGGAAATTATCGAACTTGGAATGTCTTTCCAGGCCTCCTTGACTTGAATGTGAAGCTCGTCTCTAGTTTTGTACTTTTCTCGAACTATTCGCCGATCTACAATCTCCCATGGATTTTTTATGGGGTTAAGATCTGGGAACTACGCCATAAAATCGATTTTTTGATCTTGAAACTACAGTTTAATAATTTTAGGAGTATGCTTCGGATCATTATCCTGCTGAAATATCCATTGAAGAGGTAATTGCTTCGTGGCATGTGGCTCCATAATTCCGTCTATTTTATGTACCTATAGGGCCAACTCCATGCCCAGAAAAGCATCCCCAAACAATGACGTGGTTCCCAGTGCCCTTTGAGTATTGAGGGTTCAATGCTTCATTGATTGGTCGGCGAGATAAAACTTCGAAACTTCGATTCGTCAGAGAATAGTACCGTTTTCCATTTTGATGCTGTTGCAAATCTCAGTCTTGCTTTTCTGGTTTTGGCCGAAATAAATGGCTACTTTTCAGGTCTGAATGATGAGTTTATTTTTTAATTCCCTGCGTGACATAAAGGGATTACTTTTAATCGTCCAAATGATGTCTGTTCGTGATTAATTGGCAGTAGATAGAAGCGTCAGAGTCGGTAATCTCAAAAAAAAAAAATCTATATAAATCTATATTCCCATTGAGAAGAGTTCCGGTACGTTAAATTAAACAAACCTCTATGTACATTATGTGTATACTAAAAATTTCCACTGAATTCTGTGAAAGATACGAACTAATATTTTTGCTAAAACATCTTTTCAACTTTCCATCACCTGTTTGGTCAAAGAAGCCCCAAAAACCATTCCAACGCATTCGGATTAACATAAACATGTTCTTCGCACCAAGGTGCGTATTGAGGTGAAACCGAATAGCAAAATGTAAATCTCCGTTATATTCAAATTAACACCAACCGAAAATAGTTTTCACAATTTGTCCGGTCTGGAAAAAATGTAATAACTCACCAGATGGGGGAGTAAGTACCTACTCGTACCTCGTGCGAGTGCATTTCTGGCCAAAACATACATAATGTAATTACAAGCGCATCTTTTCCGAAAGCGATTTCAATAAACATTTTTGCCTCATTTGTGTGCAATAACTTATTATTGACGCTCAGTGTGCATTCGATTGCGAAAGAAAGACGAATTTTACACACACACTGGGAATGGTATTCGGTGTTTTTGAAATTGAAAACGATTCGAGTACATGGGGTTTTGTGTGATTCAAAATTAACTCCCAGTGTATACAATTCCGCGAAATTGTTTACACTTACAAACCATGTACCTATTGCTAAATACATTTGTGTGAATAAGTGTGTACAATTTTTCTCAGTTGATTCTGTAATTTAAGTTTTCACGCTTAACGCATTACTCGGTGGTGGTGCGTGCAAAATTATTCAGAGCACGCGTCATATTTTGCACATGGCGTGTGCGGTACTTTGGAAATGCAGCTCGAGGATGAAATGTTTTTCACGATTTGTTGCAAAACCGCCGCCGCGCTCCTCTTGCGAATTTTTTTGTCTTTTTTATCTAAGTTGGTTATTCCGCTAACCAAAAAACAAATTAACCATTTTTTTTAAAAAGAAAAAACATCACATTTGATTTTTTTTTTTAACTGACAGCTGCCAATGAAATTTTATTTAAATTTCCCTTTGGTCTTATATTACGAGTAATAGAAAGGATACAGGTACAGATAACGGCTAGTGTTGTCATCACAGGTGCCCACGCCACGGCGGCGCTGGACACGTTCCTTTACCCGCTCGATTTACATCTAAGGCAACTGGCACTACGGCTTACCAACCTAGGTCTTTTTAAGAAAAGCGGCAAAGGACACTATTCTCCAAATGGATAGCCCAGTAAGAACGGACGATTCCCTCGTCACTTTTGGCGCAAACGTTGTATACCCTGTGCGTGAAGAGTAGATGAACAACACAGTAACTCAACATACAGAAACTGCAGTCTTCACGGACGGGTCTAAAACTGCGAATGACATTTGCTGCTTTGCATTTGAATGAGCATACTATAGTCTATTGCAGAGCGACCGATGTCTGTGCTGATAAACAGTATGGCAACACGCGTCCGGGTATCGCCTCCTGGGCTAATACGCCAAGGAACTCAGACTCACTGACGCATATTTGCAGATACTGAAATGATATAAATACATACATTCATACATATGCTGCATATTTTTTTTTATTAATTAAACCGCTACTGAACTTCGAACGAGAACAAAACTGAAAAAACATGCAAAAATTTACATTTGACAATCACATGAGTGTACAGCTTTATTTGACATCTTAGGTCTGTTTGGTAACATTAGAATTCGTATGAATTCTGACAAATTCCTGTTTGTTAACCCAATAGATTCGTAACAATTCGTAAAAGAGAGAGCCAAAGGAGAGTGTCAAAAATTTCCCTCAACTAAGAGCCTTACGAATTCCTACACCAACTTTTTCTTTGGGTGAAGTTGGCTAACACTATCAAACCAGCCATTTGGCAGTTTCTGACAGTGAATTTTTGTCATAAATTCATTGTAAAGTGAAAAACAAAAATATGGTTCAACGCGATTGGTTACTTTCTTACGAATTTTTCACAAATATCTGTCGATCAACAAGCTGTCAACTATGGGCAGGCGCTACAAATACGAGTTCATATGAATGAATGCATTTATTTTAAATTTGTTATAATATTAGCAATTGATTGAGTTAAATTATAAAATTTACTGTCGATGTTAACTTAAAGACTTAAAGTCAATGGCGCAAATTCATAGTCAGATAAAGTCGACATTAACAGAATTTATTCACCTACATAACCTGAAATGTACTTTTTGCTATTCATAGTCATCTTATGACTTTAAACTTATAGCCGGCTCGAAATTTAAAATGAGTCAAACGTCACTTTAAATAGTTAGAGGCGGCTTTAAATTTTTCATATAATATTTTGACGTTTGGGCTTGTTCGTTCTAATCACTTTACAAAAACACGCCAAAGTCTATACTAACTAATACACAGACACAAATGTGTTTATGAATAACGAACATTTTTAGCCGGCTTTTTTATTTAGTGCCGGCTGTAACTTAAGTCGGCTATAGGCACTTTTCATGGGCTGACTATGAATTTGCGGCAAAAATTGCAAAAACTAGTACATTTTTTTTATTGCGAGACACAAAACAAAATATATGTAGGTACATAATTATGTTGTATGTACATAATATGCTCATAATAGAGTATGTCAATGAACTTCAGTAATTTGGAATCGGATTATTGTGCTGCATAAGGAAGTAAATCATTTTCCGTCATCTTCGGTAGTGAACTAGAAATGCATTTCCCGATTTCTTATCTTTCCTGTGCGCGACTATTTTCAGATTTCCCCCTTTTTTCTTTTGTCTAACCGACAGTTCGGACTAAAAATAAAAACAAACTAAATGCCGCCATTAAAGCAAATGTGGTTGCAATGAGCTCATAGAGGGATGAATGGCAGATCTCTTAATGTGAGTCATTGGCGTTGGCGTGTGCCACGGGCACAAGAGTATCAAAAAAAAGGAAACGTCGCGTCGCGTCGACAGAAAGAAGAGAAAATGTCATTCGGAAAATGCATGTTTACAAATCTACCGACCTATGATGATGATCATCATGAAAATGCAAATCTTGGCTACGTGCCACACGTGTTTTTCCGATTGCCAATCGTTTTCATGGCCAAATCGTGCATGAATACTACATAAGTGACGATGACGAAGGAAACGAGACGAACACGCGACGATGAGGGTCGCCCAGAATTGTGTCGCCAGACTGTCTCGAAAGAATTGAAATAGAGAGAAGTACACATTCTCAGTACTTACATAACATACTTACATATGTATGTGCATACACGTTAATGGCCGTAGTTTTCTGCGATAAATGGCGGTTACATCTGGAATATTTAGTTTCAGTTAAGATCGTTACGTTATAGAAACGCTTAAAAAATCACATAGCGACTAATGAACTACAATAAATGTGTACCCAAATTTTGGAAGACAAACATTAGGTCTGTTCCCGTACCTGTCCAAAACAGCCGAAAACAGCCGAAATCAGTCAAATCCTATTCCCGTACGAAGACTTTTCATATGTTTCGACAGAAGAGAGTGTAGTTTTCGGCTGTTTGCAACAGTACGGGAACAGACCTATTAGGTGCTAATCGCTGTCAAACATTACTTTTGCGTCACGGCTGTGTGGGTATATTCTTACCAAGTTAGAAGGTGCAATGACTGATAAGGGAACAGTTGACATAAGCCTTTAAACTCGACATGCAAACACGTCTGAAGAGAAGAATTTTTCAAAGAATTTGACGAGTTTAAAATTATTCGACATTCGAGAAGCTATAAACTCTTAAAATAGACCCACGCCGGCGACAGAAAAACAGAAACTAAAATAAAAGCAAATGGTTTAAAACTCAAATTATACTCTGTTCCAATAGAATTTTCAGTACAGTTAAGATAGCATTTTTTCCTCTCAGTCTGGTTGCAATAACTTGCATAAACCTATCCCTTTTTTAAGCTGTCACTGGGTTATCGTAGTATGCATGACAAATTTCCGCAAATCGGAGAGCAATACCTGTAGGGTTACCATTTGCTGATTTAAAAACAACAGAATTTGTTGAGCATAATAAAAATAATTGTGTAAAAAGTGGATATCACCTCAATTTGGATGAAATTTCGGTGGGTATTTTTATGTGTCAATGTTATATGTCGGAAACGATCAGTTTACGAGATATGAGCTACAACCTACAACCCAAAAAAAAACGGACTATTCGTTTCCGCACCCAACATGCATCTCATACAAATAAACCTTCATTATGAAGCACAAAAAGAGAAAAATTGTTTTGCATTTTAATGGTTTTCCCAGAAAAAAAAAGCTGTAAAGATTCGCTTTGACTTAATAATAGTAACACTGTTTTGATGATCATACTATCCATACACACAGCGATAGTTGATGGCGGCCACATGATCATTCTGCCATCGACTGTGTGATAGGTCGAGGAAAATTACAAAAACAAAACGTGTGTAAGTCAGTGGCTTGATTGACTGCCATGGAAACATTTTCAGGCACCAGTGGTTAAAAAAAAGCTCCCCCATAAAGCCTGTACTGATAATTCTATTGGAACAGAGTATAATTTGCCATGATTTAAGTTCGAATTCCTGTATTATCATTTACCCTGGTGCAAACTACCCGTCTTTTGGATTGGGAATATGGACAATAATACCCGTTGCCAACTTGCGAGCGTTACTATCTTCTTCGCTGTCATGTTCAGCAGTGTTTTTTTTACATGCGTCTGTGGTTGCATCTTGCATGGCCTCTTCGTCGATGACAGAATAGAAAAATGTGCATTTTTGAATATGTTCAGAGAAAATCTACAAGGCAAGCGCAACTAAATTGGGTCTCTGACAACAATTTTCTATTTTCAACAAGATAATGACCCCAAACAAACCTCAGGTTTGGTAAGCGATTAGTTACTTGGGAATGTTCAAATGCAGCTGCAACACCCAGTGGAGCCATCTGAGCACTTGTGAAATTCCTTTACAAAAAAGTTGCCAGCATTAAAATTCAGCCAAAACCATTTTAATACGTGAAAACTGGCTCAAGACTCACATTCAAGCTGGTCTATTCCATGTGAAACCGGTTGAAAGACGTCATTCATAATAAAAACGGACCAACTACGTACTAATTTAGTATTTGTTCCTCATATTTACGAGTATTTATATTTTTAAGAAAATTAAACAAAAGTACGTTATGTTTTATCTAAGCACTGAAATTATTATTTGATCTTTTTTGTATTTTTTTTAATGAGTAAACTGCTTCTTCTGATTTTATCTTTCAATGCACAATTAAAAAGGTTTCATAAAAATTAATGATTTTTTTTATCATTTGTTTACCTTTTTAAAAAAGTTCTTTTTCAGACTTTGTCTTGACTTCAAATAATTACAGAGTCAAAAATATCATTAGCTTCGTTCGATGTGAGCACCGTGGTGTAGTGGTAGGTGTGCTAGACTACTACGCAATGCTGCTCGGGTTCAATCCCAGTCCGGAACCAACAGCCGGAAAAAAAACTGTAGGTTCCTTTCATTCGTGCAAAAATATAACACGCACAGACAAATGGTTGCTGTAGCGCCACCTAAAGTAAAAGTAAAATTCGATGTCACCAGATGTAGGGCATCCTCCTGACTAGTGTCAGTGTATTTTCGTTTCATCGAACACAAAAGTTTGCCCTCACAACTGTCATTCTTTTTAAAATTAAACACAAATCAAATTTTGTTCATTTGCGTATATTTTCAAACAAAACACAAAAAACTAAACACAATGAGCAAAACCAACGCAATAAAAAAAACCAAATGACAAATCAGCTGTTTTAATGTTCTGACAAGCCTTTTTTCTGACACTGATGAAATACCCAGGCCCAAAACAGTGCTGAACCAGTATCGACATCGAACACAGATCAGCATTTTCAGCGCGTTTTCAGTGTAGCACTGGTGGACATCGAACAAAGCTTTCCTGAAAAATGATAATAGGCACCTGTACTTTTACTGATGTAACAAATATGCAAAGTCGCTGTTGCGAATACGCAACGGCGCGGCGGACCAATATGGGTTAAAAGAAAAGTAGTTTAGTGGAAAACTTCAAATTTTCTTTGCTATTCTTACGACTTTTACTACCACCACGCACAATCTGTATAATCATCGTTATTCCTCTCGATTACAACCACAACATGACAGGCATAACCACACAAACAGTGCCACCTCTCACTCTTCACAGAAGCGGACCAAGATTTTTTAACTGCAATGCATGTAGCCACATCGCACTCGATTCATTTAAACATCATCCCCATTTAGTCGTGTGTCATCAATTCGCGTAGCTTACAAACTGATTGGGAAGATACTCGTAGGGGCCAGAGGTCTAAGCGACAGAAGATGCCATGACACATAGAAAAGAAAAGAAAACGGAAGTTTCGCGGTTTAATTGATTTCAATTGGAAAGTATGTGTGGATATGTTTCTCTACCATCCCACTTAAGCCACACTCGCTTATAAAAAGTTGCATTCATCATTTTCTTTACTCGTCTCTACTACAATACCGTTAAATGACAGTCACCTTTTTATCTAATTTTAGGTGTGCAACCAAACGAAATGTGACTGTGAAGGTTTGAAGGGTGCTCAAGGTTCGATTGGTATACCCGGTCACCCCGGAACAGAAGGATCCCCAGGTGACGTTGGTCCAGCTGGTCCAATCGGTAGATCCGGTGAAGATGGCGATGTTGGCGGATACGGCGATATTGGAGACAAGGGCCAAAGGGTAAGCCAATGAATTAATAAAAGTTTGCATCGCCTTTAACAATTGACTTTTCTCTTAAGGGTGAATTCGGAGAGACAGGACGTCCTGGACAACCAGGACCAAGGGTAATACCTTTATTTATAGTAAGAAATGACAGCAATCTAATAGTATTTTCGTTCAGGGACCACCCGGTGTTGATGGTTCACAAGGTCCAACCGGTATTGACGGATGCAATGGCTACGAAGGCGCCATGGCCAGTCCTGGTGTACCAGGAGAAGCGGGTCGACGTGGACCTTTGGGAAAGCCTGGTCCCTCGGGACCGACTGGTGAAGCTGGCGATGGCGGTACTAACTCTAAGGGAACGAAAGGTGTTCGCGGCACACAGGGTGAAGCGGGAATCGATGGCCCAGAAGGTCGTTATGGAACCAAAGGCATTAAGGGTGATATTGGTTTTGTTGGGCTTAATGGTCCTCCGGGTGAAATAGGTCTTCAAGGATTGAAGGGTGATAAAGCAGAGCCGTACGATCCACTTATTGGAACCGGTCAAAAGGGAGAGAAAGGAGCACCCGCGGATTCAATTTTACGAGGATGGACCCTAAAAAACACCGAAAAGGGTAAAAGGGGTGAGAAAGGCGCTAGTGGCGTTAAAGGCGGCAAAGGCCTGACCGGAGAAGATGGTGAACTCGGACGTACTGGACAGCCAGGGCAACGTGGTGACGAAGGTTCTGCCGGAGAACGGGGTAAACCAGGCAAATCAGGTGAATCAGGTGTAGCTGGCGAGAAGGGACATAAAGGTTCACCTGGTTACCCGGGAACAGATGGTAATGATGGACAACCTGGTATGATAGGTGATTTCGGGTACGATGGCACTCCTGGTATACAGGGTCCAACGGGTCCACCTGGAATTTATGATCCTAATTTAGACGAAATTTATGCCGGTTCTGAGGGACCACAAGGTGATTTGGGTGAGCCAGGTCCGCCAGGTCTTTCTGGTGCACCCGGACAGCAAGGACGAAGAGGCCATATGGGACCAGCGGGTCCACCGGGCGATAACGGACTTAACGGCCATCAAGGAAGACGTGGGGTCTCGGTAAGGGGACAACAAGGTGATTGGGGTGAGATAGGTGCACCAGGCCCACAAGGTATTTCTGGTGAATCGGGACCAGTCGGTCGTCCAGGACCAACGGGAAGCGATGGCTTAGATATAATGGGCCCAAAGGGTTATCAGGGTGATTCCGGTCGACCTGGTGCTCATGGTTACAGAGGTGACCGTGGTGAAACTGGTTTACCCGGTGAAAAAGGCTTACCTGGCTTGGGTGTTAATATTATCGGACCGGCAGGCAATGATGGACTTCCCGGCATACGAGGTCCTCCCGGACCTGATGGTCTTGATGGCTTCTTAGGCCTTGCAGGTGACAAAGGTATTCGAGGTGACGACTGCGGGATATGCCCACCTGGACCAAGGGGACTAAAAGGCACCATCGGCGACAATGGTTTTGCAGGACTGCCAGGCTTAGCTGGCAAGCCAGGTTTAGTTGGACCGAGAGGCATAAAGGGCGCGGCTGGAAGTCGCGGTATGATTGGCTTCAAAGGTGTTCAAGGACCTAGCGGAATTCCGGGAGAACTAGGTCGCCCTGGGCCTACTGGTCGTGAAGGCAAATTAATTTTCGCTGGCTCATTGCCAAAACCCGAAGGTGGCGATTTTGGTGATCGTGGTGAACGTGGTGGTCAAGGAGAACAGGGCTCCAAAGGCTATCCTGGCTACGTGGGAAAACCGGGCCAATTGGGTGAATTTGGTCCACGTGGCGATTTCGGCGATGAAGGACTTCCTGGCAAAGACGGGTCGAATGGTTTCGATGGAGTAAACGGACTAAAGGGAGCTGCAGCTGATACACCGCTTATCTATTTGGTCGGTGATTCTGGATTTAACGGAAGAAAGTAAGTAACATATAATAAAATATTTTGAATTTTACAGCTACATGAGTTTAATTTTTGAATAGAGGTGTTAAGGGCGAATACGGAAGCGGAGGCACAAAGGGTCAGAAAGGTGAACCCGGTCCTGGTTTTATATTTGAAAACAATGGCGATCGCGGTGATAAGGGTAACAATGGCCCAGCTGGCCCTCAAGGCCCGAAAGGACCGTCTGGCGAAGAAGGCTATTCAGGTGTTCGAGGTGATATTGGTCTCGCTGGTCTAACTTTACAGGGAATACGCGGAAACAAGGGTTATCCAGGACTTTTAGGAGACCCGGGTAGACCAGGAGCACCTGGTGCACCTGGTTTAGATGGGCAGGGGGGTCTGCCTGGCCTCGACGGTAAAAAGGGTCAACGGGGTGAACCAGGTCCGTACATCCTTCCTGGTGAAATCGGTAGAGATGGTAGCTTTGGTCAAAAAGGTGAACTTGGTGACAAGGGCTTCGCCGGCTATCCAGGCCCTGCTGGCCGTCAGGGCATTCGTGGGCCAAAAGGCGGAAAAGGCGATAATGGCGCTCTAGGTTTTATTGGATTCGCAGGTGCAAAAGGACTGCGAGGTGACACTCTACCAGGTATGCCAGGATTGGCAGGTCCACCTGGACGTGATGGAAGTACAGCTCCACATGGACCAAAGGGACAAAAGGGTCAAACTGGACCAGTGGGACCACTTGGAGTGCGTGGTTCTAAGGGAGACATTGGTTATACCGGACGCAGGGGCCAACCTGGAGATGCTGGAGTACAAGGTCCTTATGGTATACCTGGAATCGATGGTTTTGTGGGAATTCCCGGTGAACAAGGAGATAGGGGAGACTTCGGTACTGATGGGCGATTTGGAGATATCGGACCACGCGGATTATCCGGTCCAGATGGACTTAAAGGTGAAGTGGGAAGTGTTGGATATCTAGGACGTCCTGGTAGTCCGGGAATTAATGGTCGAAAGGGAGAAATGGGTGATAGGGGCTATATTGGTCGTCAGGGTCGCAAGGGCGAGCGTGCTTTTAGTGGACTGAAAGGCGACGAAGGCCTCCCTGGACTCAGAGGATTACCCGGCTATGTTGGACTAACCGGCGTTAAAGGCGAACGTGGACCGGATGGCGAAGCAGGACTGGCTTATGATGGTCAAACAGGTCTTAAAGGAGAAGCTGGTTTGCCCGGGCTAAACGGTTTAGATGGCATTAATGGTGCTAAGGGTGAACGGGGTGAATTTGGCGAATCGGGTTTGGAAGGAGAAATTGGCGACCAAGGCATGGAAGGAATACCCGGGTTGAGAGGAAGAAATGGTTCTTACGGACGTAAGGGAGGAAACGGACCCCTTGGTGATTTTGGGCTAATTGGACTGAAGGGAGATATGGGAGAGTCAGGGTACTTTGGAAGACCGGGACAAAAGGGCGAATCTGGAGATTATGGGCAGCCAGGAATACCAGGAATACAGGGAGAAAACGGTGAGACTGGACCCGTTGGTCAACCAGGCCGTGCTCTGGTGGGAATCGCACGTAGAGGGCAAAAGGGTGAGCCTGGTCCTATTGGACTTTCTGGTGAGCCGGGTGCTCGAGGAATGGACGGCGATGAAGGGTACCCTGGTCGAAAGGGAGAAATTGGTGACATTGGCTTTATTGGTGCTCCAGGAGTTGATGGATTCCAAGGAATCAAAGGTGAAATTGGAGACAGAGGTTATCGTGGTGCTCAGGGTCCTCGACCAGAATATGTCGAGAGGGGTGATGAAGGAGAAGCTGGCTATGATGGTCTTGTTGGCCGTCCAGGTCGTTTTGGACAGAAAGGTGCCCCTGGTGAACAAGGCGACTATGGTGCAGATGGTCTTATCGGTTATCCTGGACCAGAAGTGCCCGGAATAAAGGGAATTATGGGCGATCAGGGCCACCCGGGTACGCCAGGCGCTAATGGACTAGTAGGACATATCGGCGCCAAAGGTGAACAGGGCGATTATGGTTTTAGCGGCGAAATTGGTGAAGTCGGTTTTGCAATACATGGCCGGTCCGGAGATGATGGCGATATCGGTCCAGCTGGCTTCGATGGACAACCTGGTCAGAAGGGTCAAGCTGGTGATGTTGGCCCACCAGGCCGTCGCGGTCCAATGGGTCTCCCAGGTCAACGTGGTCTTGATGGCGACGTTGGCTGGAGTGGTATAGACGGATTTCCTGGTATACCTGGAGATAAAGGTGAAGCCGGTGTTACATTTCCCTTTGAAATGGTTCGCCCTGGTGATCGTGGTGAGCCGGGTATGCCCGGATTTAAGGGTATGATAGGCGATGAAGGTATAAATGGTGAATTGGGAGCAAGAGGCTATCGCGGTTTAAAGGGTTATCGAGGAGACGTTGGATTCGAAGGACCCATGGGCCCCGATGGACCACCAGGACTACGTGGAATGCAAGGTCCTGTAGGTTTGGATGGTTTAAATGGGCTCCAAGGTGCAAGGGGATCCAGAGGCGATAGTGCTCCATCGCCATCAGCTGCTAAGAGTCGAGGCTACGTTTTTGCACGTCACTCGCAAACGATTCAAATTCCAGAATGTCCAGCTAATACGGCCAAATTGTGGGAAGGCTATTCAATTGCCGGTAATATCGGAGGTTCACGTTCAGTTGGTCAGGACCTAGGATCGGCAGGATCGTGTTTATTGCGTTTTACCACAATGCCATTCTTCTTATGTGATTTCAACAGTGTGTGTAACTATGCCCAAAACAATGACGACAGTATGTGGTTGTCCACAGCCGAGCCGATGTCCATATCAATGGCGCCTATTCAATCAAGGGATCTAATGAAATACATATCGAGGTGAGTTGTTTCTCTTTTCTTTTTTATTTATTGACTGTGATGAAGGTGTAAGCTCTGAAAGTCCTTGTTTCAAACTCTGCACAATTTGACAGGGACTTTCGGCTGCTTTGTCGTATAACTTATGTAAGTACATATGTCAAAACTTTATTCTTTAAAAACAAATCGTGTCTCTGATTAACAGGTGCGTTGTCTGCGAGACAACTACCAAAATCATTGCTCTGCATAGTCAGACAATGTCGATTCCCGATTGTCCTGGTGGCTGGGACGAACTTTGGACTGGTTACAGTTACTTAATGGTAAGTTCCATTCAGACTATAGTATGTCATCACAATACTAACTACTTCTTTTAAAGACTACCACAGACAATAGTGGAGGCTTTGGACAGGATCTTGTATCCCCCGGTTCCTGCTTATTGGAATTCCGTGCCAATCCAGTCATCGAGTGCCACGGACATGGACGCTGTAACTATTATGATCCTCTAGCATCGTTCTGGTTAACTGTCGTCGAAGATCATGAACAGTGGATTATTCCAAAACAACAAACCCTCAAAGCTGATCAGACCAGTAAAATTAGCAGGTATGTATGCTATACTTTTGTTCTCTAAATTCCTGTCAAAAAAAATCTTCTTCAGGTGCTCCGTCTGTCGGAAGCGTAACATCTCGGTGTACAGTCGAGTACCGATTGCACCAAGTGCAACAGCTTTTAGGCAAGGTAGCCAACGAGTAGTGCCTCAACCACAACAACGACCTAGACCAACACAACAGTTTAGGAACGGATTCCGTAGGTATCCCAAGCAAAGGCGTCCGCCACGTGAGAATCAAGGCTGATCGGGCGATTACTTTTCTGGAATTTCTGTTCTTTTTCCTTTTATTTCTAATTAATTTTAATTATTTTTTGTTCGTTATACTGCTTAAATATAACCAGCCTTCGTTTGTCTTCAAAAAGAACAGAGAGAGAGAGAACGAACAAATACGATAGAAACAGTGCCATTTCCCCCCTCCTCCCACAGAAAACTCTGAAATGTTCTTTGATTCCTTTAACCAATTTTGAATTTAGTTATTGTATGCGCGTAGTTTTTTATATGAAAAATCCTCACTATCCTTAGTAAAATCATTAATAGAAATGGTATATGTGTATAATACCCACTGCCAAAAATGTAAATAAAATTATATTATGCTTGTAATTATTATAAAGAAAAACAAATGATTAATAAATTGTAAACAAATAAATGTTTTGAGGTAAAATAAAAACCAAATATGTTATAAGCCAAAGAAAGGATTTTTAATTGCTTGAAATGCTTGGGCACTCACTCTACAAGAGGCTTTTGTGTAATTTTTCGAAGTGAGAACATACATACCACTTTACCGACGTATTTGTTTTGAAAACAAGTTAAGATAAATGAGTTACGATAAATGTGTTACGATAAAATTCGATAAATGTGTTTCGATAACGGGAAATGACTCCATACCGGGAAAATATGTATACAGAAAACATCAGCTGTCTGTCTGTCCGGCCGTCAGTTTGTCTGTCCGTCTGTCTGTCTGTCTGTCTGTCTGTCTGTCTGTCTGTCTGTCTGTCTGTATGTCTGTCTGTCTGTATGTCTGTCCGTTCGTCTGTCTGTATGTCTGTCCGTCTGACCGTCCGTCTGTCTGTCCGTCTGACAGTCCGTTCGTCTGTCTGTCTGTCTGTCTGTCTGTCTGACTACCTTTTCACGTCTAAACCGCTGAACCAATCATAATGTTATTTGGAATGGAGATAGTCTGGGACCTGAGGAAGGATAAATTAAAAAAAAAACTGCCCGCTAGGTGGCGCTGGAGTCAAGTTATTTACAACTTCTTTATTAACTGACCAAAATGATTTATATTCACAGTTTATGTTGCTATAGTGCCTAAAGAGAAATATAGAAAATCTGGACACGATAGGTGTCTCTGGAGTCAAGTTATTAACAACTTCTATATTAATTTACCATAACGGCTATTTATTATCATGAATCATTAGGCGTTAGGGTAGGACGCGGTTGAGCGAACGCCCAGGGCGCCAGACATGCAAAGGCGCCGATCCGTTTGCATATTGTAACTTATTGCATTCTCGACAGCGGCCAGGTCACCTGTAAGAGCCTTGAACTCTCTAAATCTGGCGACAAAATTCCTTAGGTGGCAAGACTGTTGTACACTTACACTTACACTGTTGTACATTTTACCGGAAATCCCCGACAATAGCAAACCTTATAATGTTTCCCTTTTTAGCATAGTATTAAGAAAGAGCTAGCATTATTATTGACTTATTAAGAAGCGGAACACAGCTCATTACACCGGTGGACTTGGCGCTTTAAACGTGCTATTTTAACAGTGCCTGAGTTGGCGGAAGAGCTTGAAATGGAATTTGTTTTTAAAGCCACAACAAGAATTCGATATGAATTTTTGCAACTTTTTCAATTTGAAATTAAATTGAGGAAAACATAGACGAAAGTTTGCCGATAGAAGGATCAGAAAAGTTTTGTTTTAATGGTTATTATTTCATTTTTTTCCTTTTTTCACTTGAGTTTGGATAGCCGAGGGCGCTGATAGTCCTAAAACCGGCACTGATGCCATACTACAGTCAACCAAAAAAGTCTACGTACACATCAAATAAAACGAAACTCCCCAGTGATAACCAGGAAACTTGTAAGCTCCAGGAAGAAGGCGCATCACAAATCTAGCAAACTAGAAAAACAAGTTAGAAAAACTTTCAGACAAATCAGCTCCAACGGAAATGGAACACGGATAACCGTGCAATTTGACGTGTATAAAATGAAAAAATAAATATACGGCGTCAGCAGTCCTATACAGAACCAAGCCTAGCTTCTCGCAACCATTTGTGTGTGCGTGTTATTTTTTCCACGCATGGAAGGGACCTACAATTTTTCGCCGACTCCGAGCGGCGAGTTGAGAAACTTTCCATGACAAATGATAGGTACTCTTTGATTGCATGTCAGACATTCGAAAGAGGTGGCAACCGTGAAAAACTTTTTTAGGTGTTGGACTCGGGCTGGGATTGAAAAATTAAAGTTTCAGTGAAAAAAAAGTTTTGTGCTCTTACTTTGTTTCATTGAATAAGATATTAAGAATGAGCTTGGGAAGTTGTGGCATTGTTAATGAAATTTGTGTATGTGGGAGAAGTCATGTAAAAAGAGATTATAAAGACGAAGGCTGAGCATTGACCCTTGTGGGACTCCTCTATCAGAGGGGCAGCATGTAGATTGCGTGCCTTGAATTTTGATGTAGAAAGATCTTTCAGAAAGGAAGCTGTTTAAACTTTTAATAATGTGGCTCGGGTAGTCCATTTCTATGATTTTGAAGAGTAGACAATTTCTCCAAACACTGTCAAACGCTTTCTCTATGTCCATAGAGCAGGCGAGTGTACATTTTTTTCTTCTAAGATTGAGAGTGACATCTGGTGTAGGGTGTAAACTGTGCAGTGTTCCCTACGAAAGCCGAATTGATAGTCGGGGATGAACTCAATATTATTCAATAATTTTTTCTAGAAGCTTTTCAAGATTTGAAAGTAATGCCGAGTCTCCACGAGACATTTTTTTCCGACATAATGTCAGACATCATTTTAGAAATTTTTATTTTTTCATTGGGTGGGCAAATTCTGTCAGGACATTTCATTTGCAAACATGTCGTATAGGAAGAAGCAACGACTATTAATTCTTGCCGTGATGGCTTTGCAAAAACTAGAGAAAATCGAAAAATCCGGGAAAAAAGAAGGCATCGTTTTTGTGTTAATAAAACTTATCCATAAAAGACAGTTGCATGATTTTGAAACCACTTCGCTCTTCTTCCAAGATGTATTGTGGGAAGATGAAATATTTAAACATTTGCTTTTACATGCCATCTACCGTCACCGAATGGTTAAGCATATCTCATAATTTCCAAAAATATTGTTCCATATCAGTGGATAAAAATAAAAAATCCTTCATTGCATTAAATTATAAATCTTTATTTATTCATTGTTATAAACAAAGTAGTGTTTGTGGAATTACAAAAGGCAGTTGATTAATTCCCGAGTTTTTATTTGCGAAATTCGCCAATCAGTCATGTTTGAATTAAATAAAACTCAAATTGGCAGTCGTTGTCAAATTTATTTTAGGATTTATTTCCAATAAATAAAAAAATAAAAGTAGAAATTAGTCGAGTTCCACTTACGAATCCCTCCGATATCTCCGAGCGATCCGTAAGTGGAACACGATTCCTCAACTGAGGAAAGGGAGATTATTTTGCATTTGCTTGCTGAGACTATATTTTTTTGGATTCGTTTCCTCACTCTTTCTGTTAAAACCGAGTATGTGGTTATTTTGGACATTTTATGAAAGGAATCCATAGTTCTAAATGCTGTGAAGTGAGAAAATTGTCATGTTTTTCTGCACTAATTAATTCAAGTAAATGAATCTAGAAAACGTAGTTATTGAAGAATACTAATTTTGACAGATTCATTTCTCCTCTGCGGAGTATGTTGTTCCACTTAATAGAGAAATCTCTGCTGAGGCAGCGTAGGAAATTATTTGAGGGATTCGTAAGTGGAACTCGACTATTGATTCCATAAAATAAATTATTTCTAGAAATCTGCGGTCTCCAAGGGTAAGGAGATCGGTCAAAAGTTTGTTAATTCATAGTTGCCTGTTTTTTGTTTTAAATGGTGATCAATTTAGCCCTCTTCCAGGAAATCGGAAAATATCCGTTGTTCAGACAGTTATTAAGTATTATCATAAGGAAACTAATTGCCGAAGATGGAAGCTTTTTAAAGTTGAAATTGGATAAGGTAGTTATCCGTACCGGATGATTTCTTTCGACGTAGAGCCTGCCTAGGCCCTCATCACGTAAAACAGTCGTCATCGTTTTCGATATCGTTAACGATAGCGATGCTTCAGGTTGGCATAAAAATCCTCTCTCGTCAGATCGTGATCGACCGATTGAAGTGTTTACTTCACTTAACAAGAAAATCTGTCAAGTACACATCAAATAAAACGAAAATAAAGCGTGATAGCACGTGGTCGACAATCGTCGGTGTAGTTACGTGATTATTTTGAATAGGTTATTAAAAATTAAGATATCGGAGCTTCGGGATTCTCGGTAGAATATATGTGGGTAAAGTTGAGTGCCGATTGAACTTCGCATTGCAGGTTACTGTTAATCGGAGTAGGGTTTTCTTTATATATTTATTTAAAGTGTTCGGCTAGTACTTCAACTTCATCCGATTCATTGGTGATATGAATGCCATTAATTTGAATTTTTCGCAAGAGAATTTCTTTTTCTTACCTACCTACCTATAATTTGGATGATTTTTTTGAATGCTCCTGGAGAGGGGTTAATTTTGGAGAGTCGATCAGAGAACTGTTTGTTGAGCCAGACGTTTATTTTTTCTTTGCATATGATTGTCAAGGGTTTAATTTTTTGGGATAAGGTTATATACGGCTGTGATATTCTATTGATGTATAAGTTAAAAATATTTTTGAGTGTTTTCTGCTATCTATGTATGTTTGAGCTTAAATAGGCGGATGATGTCATCTGGAAGGTTGTTGTACTTTTTAAATGAAATTGGCCTTGTAGATGGGTAAATGTCTGAAGTGGAATTTACTGCTTGAGTGAAAAGGGCAATGTAAATTGATCGTTGTTTGTTAAGTTGATGAACAGGTGGAGTGATGCTTGTCAAATCTGATTCTAGGTCAGTTCTAAAGTGGGCCCAGTTGTTGTTTTTAAATGATTTAGTGTAGTTGGAATCAGTTAGAGAAATATCAGAGTCCGTAATCGCAATGCTCAAAAGTTGTGGAAAATGGTCAGGAAAAGAAGACAGAGCTCGAATTGAGAAGTTTGTAGTGATGTAATTAATTAGGTATGTGAGTTGATACCAGAAAATGATCTAAATAAGACGAACGTAGCGGAAAGGTGGGACTATCCGGTTTGATATTTATGAGGGATGGGTAAACATCATTGAACCAAGCATACCATAAAACGACCTGCCATTTTGGTTTAGTAAAGAATTCCCCCATGTAGGGTTTCTTGCATTTAAATCGCCGCCTATTATGGCGCCATCAAAAGGATGTTATGGGAGTAAATTTTAAAGATCATTAGTTGTTGGAGATAAGGATTCGGTTTAATAAATCCAAGTAAGCTTATTTCTTGAGTTGCAAAGACTCGGCATAGTTAATATTTGCTAAAAAGAAATGTATGCTTTGGTCAGCAGCTCTGACACGTTTATTCCAAAAAGTTGGTTGGAAAGATCGAAAAATTGGCCAAGGCAGTTAGAATTGGAATTTGGTGAGAGGGTGGGGGTTATTGGAGTATGTAGTGTTATTTTTAAAAAAGCTGGCAAATGTTCCTTTGGATATTTAATAGAAGAGAGTTTTGATGAGTTTTCATTGCTTCTCTTCTGGCGATTTGTTTTTTTCGTTTCTGCATTTTATAGTCTTTAAATTTGGGACAACCCTTATAGCTTGCAGAGTGATCGTTACCGCAATTGGAGCAGGTGGAGTAAGTGTCTGCTTCTTACTCCTCTTTAGACAGTGAGAATTAAAAATCGACGATGCATGGCAAGTTCAATTGAAAAATCGTTTGTGGGTTTAGCTTTGTGGAAAAGCGTTTTGTCGATATTCTTTGTAGGAAGAAGGGTTCTGTCTGCTATTGCCTTGTCTGCAATTACAAATTCTGAAGACTTTGTTGTATAGGCGTGAGATATCTCTATATAAATGTCTTTGCCACTAGTTTCTCATTTGCATTGTAAGTTTATTTTTTCCGTTTTTGGTTTTTAGAGTTTAATTAAACGTTTGGCCTGTCTAAGCCTCGAAATATTTAACTAATAAGAGAGAATCGAAGCACTTGCGTTAAGCCTCGGAGTCATTACCTATCAGGTAAGTGACATTCTAATTTTGTTTGACTTATTGACTTCAATATAAAAAAGAAAATTTTTTAGCTGCGGTCCCAGCTCTTAGAGCACTACGGTGCAAACACCAACTACTTTGATCAGTTTTCTTTTATTTTACCGAATTTACAATACATTTACTTTACATACAAAGTAGAGAAATATAATTATAATTAACAAAGAACCAATACAAACTCATAACCCATATTCGGAATTTATCTATATCGTATCTGGTCGGACAGAAAACCAGTCATTGGTATCAAATAGGTGTTAAATGATTAAAAATCGACCGAGCTTAATTCGCGCTCTTATTGTTACAGTACGTCTAGGAATCGTTCTGTAGTTTGGACATAGAAATCGAAAGGAAAACACTAAATTAAATATGCTAATCGTAACAATCATGAGATGACTATCAAAGAAAAAAAATTGGAACTCTAAGGGACACATCGTTAGTGGACATTTCATCTATTATTTGACGAAATCAGGATTCTCTTGAATCTTATCTGAGAACTGCAACTGACTGTCGATTATCTGGAATAGCTCTTGTGGTGCTGGAATTCTCCCGGTTTGGAGTTTCGACCACACCGGTACATCATTCAATGTGATCTCAAATGCTCCAGACGACACCAGCTGTTAACAAAAAAAAAACAGAATTAATCAATACTTGTCAAAAAAACATGTCGTTAGTGTTTATCTACTTGCCTGCGCCTCAACCATATTTCCGACAAAGAAAATCATCATACACGCATACAACTTGTTGTCGATTAAATACCCCCACCAAGTTGGTGTCTGTTGTCCGACAGCGCCGAAGATATCATACGACGACACGATCACAACGATAAGCACAATCTTAAGCAAGAAAATAAATTTCGAAAAGTATAAATTAAAGCCAGGCGGGTCGTAGTTGCCACCCTGTACTGTAATCTGTGGGTATTTCTCCGACAAAATATTAACATAGTCATCGAATGCCTTTCTGTAGCCGCACGAATAGCTGCAATAAAAAAAATTAATTCAATTTATTCTAGTCCCCGAATTGACTTACCAATAAAGGAACGTCATAGTTGGACCACCAACATTTTGACCGAATTTTGTCAAAGGTATTTCTTTTTCGGCTTCAACTCCAAAGTTGATATTTCCGATTAATAAAAACCCAATAAAAACGAATAGAGCAAGCGAGACATTTTTACTAGTGACTCCCATTTTGTGTGAGTGGCCTATTTGTCTTTTTTTATTATTTTCAATGCAGTAATACGTAAGACGTTCCTAATGAATTATAAAATTTAAAAGAGAAATACTTATATTTGTTCTGCCTATTTGCCGACAAAATTTCTTTGGATAAGTTGTTCGTCAGAGGCAGATTGTATGATTTTTTTCGTTTTATGAAAGGCTTATAATGCAAATGTCAGATTTTTTTGACAGCAGATAGTATGATAAATTTCTCGTTCAGATGGCGTAAAGAACACATTCTCAATTTACGTCGAGAGCACAGATGGCGCCTATTTGCAATTGTGTGGCTTCTTGGGTCTATCGATCTTGAACTTGTTCATACCAATGTTTTACTAATTCCTGTTTGCTAACCCAAAAAAGTCACAACAAAAAGAGCCAACGATAAAAATTCAAATATTTTTATTAAATAAACTGCAAATAATCCAAATATCCAAATGATTTTTTCCATCTTTTAAAATTTGTTGGGATTTACGCATCTGACCACAAAAAGTAACCAAACAGACCTCATATAATACCATTCGGTTTGTTGAGCAATTTCTACTTTATTAAAATCTTTATAAAAAAAAAAAATAATAAATTCGTACTGTCGTCAGCCACAGACAAAAGAAATGTTGTCTGTGCGTCAGCCAACAAGGAATGTGAAACGTTAAATGAATAGCAGTTTAATGCAAATGATACGGTCTTCTCGGCTGTTCGTTAATTCAAATGTCCATCCATTGTCTTCGATCACCTTTCTGTATGTGATGTCATGTCACCGCCACAAATCCTAGCTTGAAATTGAGTGGTAAAATCTTTTGACCATTGCTAAATTGTGGACTGTGTAAAATAATAACCTGAACCCCTACCTTTAAATGACCTATTTTTGTTAGTTTTGTTATATCGCCCGTTTTTATAACGACTACCAAAGCCATATTTTCGGATATTTAATTAACGAAAACTTAGTTCAGTTACCGGTTGATTATAAATTAAAATTAATTTGTTTCAAGTAGTACAAAAAAATCTAAACATCTTTTTGTTTTTATCACACCTTACGAACACCACTTCACATCGAACAAGACAACCATTGCCGCCAACGTTACACAAATGAAATTGCTATTTCTCGTGTTTCTTCTAGAATGCTCTGCAAAATCGGCGAGTGCTAAAATTTAAAAGCCAATATTTGTGCACGCTACACGGAAACCGAGAATTATATTTCAATTATCAACGAAATAAACATCCAAATAAATAATTGTCCCAATTAAATATTATAAACAATTCATTTGAAGTGATTTTGCACAGGAAATTCGAAAACACCATCTGAGTCATGGACAAAGTAAGTAATTAACTACAAGGAGAAAGAATGAAAAAAAAAAAGAAATTGGTTATGTGTTACAAGTCTATATGCAATTTTACTGCATTATCCTAGGTGAATGAACTCAAAGAAAAAGGCAACAGGGCTCTCAACGAGGACAAGTTCGATGAAGCCATCGCTGCGTACACAGAAGCAATCAATTTAGATAGCAAGAATCATGTACTCTACAGTAATCGATCTGCAGCGTATGCTAAAGCCGGTAAATTCGAACAGGCACTGGGCGATGCTGAGAAAACGATTGAAATCAATCCGTCGTGGCCAAAAGGATATTCACGGAAGGGTACCGCCCATGCTGGACTCTGTAACTTTCCAGAAGCTTTCGAAGCGTATTCTGAAGGTAAGTGAATTAAACAATGGGTTGTGCTTCTGCATATTTATGGGTGGTGACAGGTGTTTTCTTATTA